>CAMTDV010000019.1:41588776-44019440 GCA_947069175.1 Scalesia atractyloides | reverse complement strand
TCCTTTGACAAGAATACTTATATATAGGAAGTACCAGCGGCGTATCCACCATATTCTTGTCAAATTTTCATTGGTTTTATCAGTAAGTTATGATTGGTTCTATGATATGACTCTAGAACATAAATAAACACAACAACTATTTACCAAGAAATTACTAAATCCTACATAGAACTTTCTCATAACCGTCTGACAATGCCTCTGATCCTTTGACAAGAATACTTATATATAGGAAGTACCAGCGGCGTATCCACCATATTCTTGTCAAATTTTCATTGGTTTTATCAGTAAGTTATGATTGGTCCTATGATGTAACTCTAGAACATAAATAACACAACAACCAATATTTGAATCCACATTCTGATAGCATATATGTTTGAATGGTGACAGTTCGTCTCTCGTTTGTTATGATGGAGAGGTTAGTTTATGTAGAAATGGAACACAATCCAATTTCTTTAAATGGCGAGATAATATAAATGTAACACAAATTTCAACCAAGACAATACTAAATCCTACATGGAACTTCTCATAACCGCCTGATAATGCCTCTGATCCTTTGGCAAGAATACTTATATATAGGAAGTACCAGCGGCGTATCCACCATATTCTTGTCAAATTTTCATTGGTTTTATCCGCAAGTTATGATTAGTTACCAAGAAACTACTAAATCCTACATAGAACTTCTCATAGCCGCCTGACAATGCGTCTGATCCTTTGACAAGAATACTTATATATAGGAAGTACCTGCGGCGTATCCACCATATTCTTGTCAAATTTTCATTGGTTTTATCAGTGAGTTATGATTGGTTCTATGATGTAACTCTAAAACATAAACAACACAACAACCACAGCTTGAGTCTAAATTCTGATAGTATACATGTTTTGAATGATGACAGTACCTCTCTCGTTTGTTATGATGGAGAGGTTAGTCATTGTGGAAGTGAGACATAGCTCAACTTCTATAAATGATGAAATTGAATGCACTGAAATGTATGATGAACAAACTTCAACCAAAACATTCTAACTCCAACATGGAACCTCTCATAACCGCCTGATAATGCCTCCGATCCTTTGACAAGAATACTTATATATAGGAAGTACCAGCAGCGTATCCACCATATTCTTGTCAAATTTTCATTGACTTTATCCACAAGTTATGATTAGTTCTATGTGAATCTACAACAAACACAACAACCACAAGATACTGATAATGAAAAATGTCTGTGCGATCAAGGCTCAATCAAACGGAGCCGATCGTATTGCATGTACTGAAAATGAAAAATGTCTGTGCGATCAAGGCTCAATCAAACGGAGCCGATCGTATTGCATGTACTGAAAATAATAAACAATAATCACTCAAACAGTTTATACATGGAACCTCTCATAACCGCCTGATAATGCCTCCGATCCTTTGACAAGAATACTTATATATAGGAAGTACCAGCGGCGTATCCACCATATTCTCGTCAAATTTTCATTCACTTTATCCGCAAGTTATGATTAGTTCTATGTGACTCTACAATAAACACAACAACCATAAGATCGTATTGCATGTACTGAAAATGAAAATGTCTGTGCGATCAAGGCTCAATCAAACGGAGCCGATCGTATTGCATGTACTGAAAATGAAAAATGTCTGTGCGATCAAGGCTCAATCAAACGGAGCCGATCGTATTGCATGTACTGAAAATGAAAAATGTCTGTGCGATCAAGGCTCAATCAAACGGAGCCGATCGTATTGCATGTACTGAAAATAATAAAAAATAATTACTCAAACAGTTTACACATGGAACCTCTCATAACCGCCAGATAATGCCTCCGATCCTTTGGCAAGAATACTTATATATAGGAAGTACCAGCGGCGTATCCACCATATTCTTGTCAAATTCTCATTGGCTTTATCCTTAAGTTATGATTGGTTCTATGTGATAAAGAAAAACATAAAATAAACGATTGGAGTTGAATCTTGATTTCCGGTGAAGAGGACTAGTTGGGTGGTTTCGTTTGGGCCGTCATTATCTTCGTCAGGATTGGCGTTGATGTTGAAAACTCTTCCTCTTGCTGGTGGCCTAGTGATTTGGTTTTCTTGATTTACTTGGTTAACTGGATTTGATTGAGCTTGAGCGTTTATGATGTTAACCAATCGAGGGCACGTGTTTCTAAAGTGGGTAGGGTCGCCACAATTGAAACAAGCTCGAACATGTGGGAACATGGGTATTGAGGTTGATGATAGGTTTGGATCATGTTTTGAGTAGGGGGAGAGATTTGGTTTTGAGGGGTGCGGCAAACCTTGCTCATATGACCATAGCGTCCACAATTTGCACATAGTCGACAAGGTAAGGTAAGGGGATGGTGATAAAAACAGGTGTTACATCGAGGGTGAGGTCCAAGATATGGTTTCTTATTTGGGTAAGTTGAGTTGGGTGCCACTTGAGTGATTGGGATAGCTTGGATGGGTATGGCGTGTGAAATTGGTTGATTACGTTGGATAGTAGCGAAAAGTTGCCCGTCTCTTTTTCTCTTAGAAATGGGTTGAGAAGGGGATTCGGTTTGGGTGGAGTTTGAAGTTTCAGTCGGTGCTTTATCCTTCTTCTTCTCCTCCTTGAAGTCTTTGTTCCGGATTCGGTTCTCGGTGAGCTCTGTTGCTAGCTCCATTGCTGCTTCCAAAGTTGCAGGCGTGGTACTTATTACAGAGTCTTGAATCTTTGACGGAAGACCTCGAATGTAGTGCTCGATCAAACGGTAGAGGGGAGTGAACAAATTGGGAACCATTTGATGTAACTCTAGGAATCTTTTGTTGTATGTGGTGTGGTCTCCTTCCTTTTGCTTCAACGAATAAAACTCATCTTCTAATTTCTTGATTTCGCTCCTTGGGCAAAATCGTCTGGTCATGATTTCCTTCAATTCATCCCAAGTTAAAGTCATAGCATCGTCAACGCCTCGTTTGGCCTTCTCTGTATTCCACCAAGTAAGTGCTATCCCATATAATCGACCGGTAGCATATCGCACTTTGCGATCATCGGGGCAATCGCAATTTAGAAAAGTGTTCTCCATTTCTTCAAACCAATGGAGGAGAGCGGTGACACCTTCAGTCCCTTCGTATTTTGGAGGGTCGCATGATTTGAAATGCTTGTAGGTGCATTTAGTGGTATTTGGGGGAGGGTTGATAATGTGTTGATCTTCTTGATTGACAGGATTCGCGGTAAGTGCTTGTTGGACTTGGATTACAATGTTGGGTATTACGGCAGCCATTTGTTGAGCGATTAGGGCAGCCATGCGCTCGCGGGCTTTTCCTGCTCTCATCTTCCTACGGGCGAGATTAGAAGACATCTACAAGGAATACATGTCAAGAGTATGAGTTGGATGTTTTTGGGTTCATGGGTCGCATTTAGGAATGAACATTCATAAAATAAATATAGAAAAATAAATCTACTACATCCATAGGATGTCTTGGGCTTTGCTCGTCATTAGGCCCTACATGCCGCCATACTTCACCTTCGTAATCATGTGGGCCCCCATGAATACCGGGTTTTTCGTATGGTTCGCATGTGTTAGCCTGGTTACGTACACTAAAACCCGGAGAAAATCGAGAAATATGTATATAACGTATGAGATTCGGAATGTGTCCAGGTGTAGACACGGTGACACCTCAAAGTGGGGTTAGTTCGAAGACGTTTGGTGTGGCATGCTTTGGCCTAATAGGTCCTTCGTACTCTCATCGTTAGTCCCCAGGTAGGCAAACTGGTCCGTTATATTGGATTTATACGAATGCCAACCTAGACAGGACGTTCCGACTACCGGTACTTGTACCCTTCCAGTTACTACATGCCCGTCGCAGAACTTACTTTGATGAGATTTGAAAATTGCAACAAAATCTTTGAATAACAAAAGTATGAAGATGAATTGAATATATGAACATTGAAATATGTATGATGAATGTGTATGTAAGTATGTATGTTTGACTATAAGTATAAACAAATATGAAACAAATAAATATCATAAGTTTGTATGTAACCACCTAAACAATTAAAAATTTAGGCAAACTATAGTATAGGCTCTAAGGGTCTAATAACCTATCCTATATCCCTATAGTCATGGCTCTGATACCAATCTGTCACACCCCGACCCGCAGCGGAAAAGGTGATCGGGGCATGATTGGGTTATCATCAAAGCTCATGACATTTATTATAACGTTTCATATTCATTAATACAATTTTAAAGGGAATTATACAATCATTATTACATCATGTCCTAACATCAATCTAGGCTTCATTGTTTTCTTCTAAGGCATTTCCTATGTTTTCCTTGCTTCATCCTGTTCACCTGTATCATGTGTAAAAATGGTTTTTGGATCAACAAAAAGTTGGCGAGTGAATCCTATGGAAAACATTTGAACAAGTTTATTTAATTGATTATAAAATAAAGTGCACAACCACACATGAGTAAAAATAGATGTAAACTTATTCACCAATCAATTTAATATTAAATAATACACACATGAACAATAATGGATCGTTTTGAGGCACGCGTTGCTCAACTCGTCTCTCACGAGGAACTGATGGGCCTAATGAATGAATTGCATAAACTTGACAATATGAAATACGTATCTACAAACAATATAAACTAAATAATACACACACGAACAATAATGGATTTGTTTTGAGGCACGCGTTGCTCAACTCGTCTCACACGAGGAACTAATGGGCCTAATGAATGAATTGCATATAAATTGACAATATGAAATACATAACTACAAACAATGTATACAATCTAAGTTTAGATCACAATATGGTATGGCACTAGTTTAAATAAACGAGTTAATTTCGTGACACATGACACACCCCAAAACGTGTAATTAAAAAGGGGAGTTGTAAGATTCACTCACATTGGGTGCGTTCGGTTGATGATGTTGAATGCGCACGAAGTTTGATTTTAACCACGAGTGAAACTAACCTAGATAATGGCATATTGTTTCGGTAAGCAAACGGATTTTATTAATCCATTTTAGTAGGATTGTTGGGTGTATTTTTGTGAGTTTAAGGTTATTTTCTAACCTTAAAATGTTATTTTTAAGTATTTTTAATTGATTTTTAAATAAAATAAATAAATAAAAAAAATAAAAAAAATTGACTTTTTGACCGTTGACCATTGACCATTGACCATTGACTTTGAATGTTGACCGGTTCGTATGTGTGTATGTGTGCGCTGGGTGAGGCTCGAACCCGAGACCTCCCGTACGCGTGCACGCAGCTCTACCAACTGAGCTACGTGTCTAACCCGAAATATTTCTGTTTTTAATTAAATTTATATACTAATTAGATTAATCCGAAAATCAATTTATTTTTAAAAAGATTTTAATCAATGACTCGGTGCGCTCCACAGGTCTCGAACCCGGGACCTGTGGGTTGAGTTAACACACAGTCCACCGCTGGACTGTGTGTCTAACTTGTTAAATAATCAGATTTTTATTATACTTATATACAAACTAATTAGTTTCATTTCTGCCTTATATAAAAAGTTGGATAATTGTCCGGACCGGTGCGGTAGTCCGGACTCGAACTCGTGACCTGTGTTTTAAACGCGCACACAGTCCACCACTGGACTGTGTGTCTATCTTGGTTATTATTCCGATTTTTATTAATCTTAACATTTATATGAAGTGAATCCGGTTCAGTAATAAAAAGGAACATTTTTATTAAAGCGAGTATGCGTGGGACATGTATCGAACTCGAGACGTTTGCGTGTTTAATGTGCACACAGTCCACCGCTGGACTGTGTGTCTAACCCGAGTTATATCGTGATTTTAATTATACATATAGACAACTGAAACTTCGTCTTCTTCGTTAATCTTAACCAGAATCGTAAGTCCGACTGGTTCGAAGTTTTAATCAAGTTCGTTAGTGTGTTTCAGTTAATTACAGGTGAGATAAATAAAAAGAATGAAAGATTAAGTATTAGATATACCAAAACTGGACTCCTCTGTTTCTCCGGCGGAACTCCGATGTCAGCAGACTATTCCGGCGACGTGTGTCTTGCGGCAGAGAGTCTTCAGCAAGCTTGAGATGGATGTGAGTGGCTTCGGTATGAGTTCTGGGTGTTCAGTAAAGCTCAGAAGTGAAAGGGTCGGTTTTCCGGCGAGTTATAGAAATTTCCGGCGAGTGGAATTACGTCGGGAAAATGTGTGATTGTGAGCGAAAAAGCTAACAGAGATTAGAGGGGGTATTTATAAGGCAGGACATCGATGAATTTGGTCCGATTTCCGTCTTGATTCGTCGGTCATTACGTTTTCTGGCGGTTATAACTTGTGTCGCGGACTCAGGCGTCGGTTATAACTGATGATGAGATTAAAGCTTACGTTAAAACGGAAGTAACCGTCCAAACTTGGCGAGATAGTCGGGATTTCCGACGACTGCAATTAGGCGCGCTGGTTTTTGAATTTGAGATTCATGATATGAATTAATTGTCTCCAATAACTAACAAGAAATACAAGTGGCGCAGTGGTTGGATGGTTAAGTGTTAAGTCGTTTGTTTAAAGTCTGGCTGACTGACCCGGGTTCGAAACCCGGCTACAACCTTTAATTTTTATTTCATTATTTTTAACAGTTTTTCAAAAATAAATTATATATTCCAATATAATTATTAATTATGTATCGTTTAAAATTAATTTGGGCATTAAATATGCAACGAAATTTTTAACTGATTGTTCGGTTAATAAACGGAGCGGGTTTGGTAAATCCGTTTTTTGACGGATGTTACACAATCAATCATGAGCGAACTTGACCCTAGACTATCTTAAATACACCTTGTTTCTAACAGTTTAAGCCCTATTCACTCAGACTTGATACATAATGACGTAGGGAACAGACATATGCACCAACAAAAAAAAATTTTAACCTAGTAAAAGTAACAAACCGATGAGGATCACGAAAACTCGTCATCTGATCTGTATTCAACATCATTTCCCCATCTGAAATGAGAGTTTTCATACCATTAATTCTTAAAAGATATTTAAATCTGTCTCTTGGAAAAGCTTTGGTATAAAAATCTGCTTTTTGATCATCAGTGTGGATTTTATCTATTCGAATCAACTTTTTTTGTGGCAGTCACGGATAAAGGGATGTCGAAATTCAATATTTTCGTTTTTGAGTGTTGAACAGGATTTTTGGTAATATCTATTGCAGCCTTATTGTCTACATATATTGTAGTGTCAAGAAATTGCAGACCATAGTGTCTCATCTTGTTGTTGTATCCACAGTATTTGGGAACAACAATTGGAAGCTAAAATGTACTCAGCCTCGCAGGTAGAGAGCGACCGTGGTCTCTTTTTTGCACTACCATGTTACGATTCGTGTTTCGAAGAATTGGCAGCCGACTGTTGTATAGTTTTCGTTGATCTTGCAGCACTCGTAATTAGAATCTGAATATCCAGTAAGAATGAAGTTGTCGTTGTGCGGATACCACAAGCTGGTGCTTGGGCAATTATTCAGGTATCGGAAGATCCGCTTCACGATCATCATATGCGATACATGTGGACTGGATTGATATCGAGCACAAAGGCATGTCGGATACATAATATCCAGTCGAGATGTTGTTAGGTACATTAATGATCCAATCATCGATCTGTATAATGTTTCGTTGACTTTTTCTCCAGTTTCATCAAGGCAGATGCCATGATTGATTGCCAAGGTGTTGAAATTGGTTTAGCTCCTGACAACCCGAATTTCTCCAAGATGTCATGAACATACTTCGTCTGGTGGATAAAGATTCCATCAGGAAGTTGATCAACCTGAAGTCCCAAAAAGAACTTCATTTCTCCCATTGAACTCATTTCGAATTTCTTCTTCATGACGACCTTGAATTCTTTGCATAAAGCATCGTTTGTAGATCCGAATATAATGTCATTCATATAGATCTTTACAATCAACAAGTGTCCTTCTACTATCTTGGTGAAGAGTATCCTATCAACAGTGCCACGGATGAAGCCGTTCGATAACAGGTGCTGAGATAGTGTCTCATACCAGGCTCTCGGGGCCTAATGCAACCCGTATAAAGCTTTGTTAAGAAGATAGGCTTTATCCTTGTGCACAGGATCGACAAACCCTGGTGGTTGTCCTACATACACAAGTTCCTTCACCTTTCCGTATAGGAAAGCAGATTTGACATCCAGTTGGTACACTTTGAATCCCTTCCATGATGCGAATGCCAAGAAAATGCGAATAGCCTCCAAACGTGCTACTGGAGCATACACTTCGGTGATGAAATCCTTTGACAACAAGTCGAGCTTTGTTGCGCACAATAACTCATCGATCATCACGCTTTCACTTGAAGACCCACTTAGTATCTATCGCTCTTTGATTAGCTGGTAGATCCACAAGTTCCCATACTCCAAGCTTTTCAAATTGTTGCAGCACCTCCTGCATTGCGTTTACCCAGCTTTCATCGGAAAGCGCTTCTTTTGTCGTTTTAGGCTCAATCTGCGAAATAAAACAATGATATAAGAAGATATCTTGAATTGGAGCAATTGTAGTATAAAAACAACTAAGATCCTTATTGATCTGATTTCGCGTTTTCACTCTAGTCTCAACTCTCCAATAATATTGTCAGATGGATGGTACGACAAGTTCCTCGGTACTACTTCACTAGGAACATTCACTGAGCTTTCCAGATTAGTAAGGTTATGTTCAGCGACAGCTTGATCAACAACTGTTGTGCTAGTTGAAGCTTCATTTTGATTCCCAGGAGTAGTAGATTGATTTAGAAGACTTGTTCTCTGCTCAGATTCATCATCGGAGCTGGTATCACGTTCATCATAAGATGGCTCGGCATCTGAAACATGATCATTTTGTTGTTCTGCTATGGGCTGTTCAATCACCACTTGCTCGGTATTTGTTTCGATAACTGCTTCTTGGACAATGTTGCTTGGACCTGCCTCAGAATCGTGTGTGCCAACAAGTGGTTCAGTCGCCACTATTGGTCTAGAAACCTGCTCTTGACTAGCCGCTTGTTGTTGCTGATATAGCAATATAAGTTCCTCGTCATTAGGCTCTGGGAGGTCGAACGAATTCTAAAGACTTTCGTAGTTAATAATCCAAGATGGGCTTCTGAGTTGGAATAGTATATCTTTGACAGTCAACATGTTGCGCGATAATCATCCTGTTTAAACTTGGGAAATATACTCATCGTAATGGACTTGCATAACAAATGAAGAATACCTCTAAAGATTTAGCACCGAATTTCCCATCAGGATCGATAATTGTGCATGGTGATCCGAAAGGTTCTAAATACTCCAAGTTCGGCTTACGTCGATTTAACAATTCAAAGCAAGTTTTCTTGTATTTCTTTGCAGTCAGAACCCTGTTTAAGGTACAGTATGCTGAGGCGACCACTTCACTCCAAAAGCTAACTGGTAGTTTGGAATCTGCAAGCATTGTTCTGGCCGTCTAGATAAGTGTGCGATTCTTCCTCTCGGCTGCTCCATTTTGTTTTGGGGTATATGGTGCACTAAACTCATGAAGTATGCCTTTTTCATTGCAAAATTCTAGCATGTGATTGTTTTTAAACCCCGTTCCATTGTCGCTTCTAATTCTCCGAATGAGTAGATGATAAAGATTTTCTAACTTCTTAAAGAGTATCATAAGGTTTTCAAATGTCTCATCCTTGCTCTCTTGAAAGAAGACCCACGAGAATCGAGAATAATCATCAGTTACAACAAGACAGTATATATCCACGGATATACTTTTCACATTGACTGGTCCAAAGAGATCCATATGTAGCCTTTCTAGCGGTAATTTGATGGAATTCAATAATTTCTTCGGGTGTGACTTTTTCTGTTGCTTGCCCTTCTTGCAGCTTACACAGTTGTCATTCATATGAAAACTTTTCATATTAACACCCTCCACTAGATCTTTATGAACTAATCAATTCATCTTTCTCAGGTGAATGTGCCCTATCTTTCTATGCCACAGAATTGATTCTTTTTCAGTAGCTTTTTTCACAAAACATTGTGTCGTCTTTGATGTGGGGGATGCAATGCTCATATCTAACACGTACAAATCATTCTCTCGGAGCACGCATCATAATCCACTCCTCTGGTATCTAAAATCCTGGTCTCAAAATTAAGCATTCTTTATCGTTGAAGTGTGTCGTGAATTTCTTATCACATATCTGTGAGATTCTCAGCAAGTTGTTCTCTAGCTCCGCAATATAATTCACTTTATCGAAAGAAACCACTCCAGTTGACAATTTCCCTTCCCCAACAATCCTTTCGCCTTGGTTTCCGGCAAAGCCAACATAACCACCACGGATAGAACTTACGTCGTATAGCAAGGCTAGCATCCCTGTCATACGCCGGGAAGCTCCACTATCCATTATCCATTTAAAAATTATCGATCTCGGGAGCCCCTGCATAATAGATCAAAAAAAATTGAACAGAGAGACCTAAGCCTTTGTGGTCTTGGGGGATTTGGAACAACAACCTTTGGAATTTTAAACTCAATTTTTTCTTTAACAACCTGTTCAACTTTTGAAGATGTTGTAACAGTTGTTTCTTTTACTTTAGATGGTGATTTAGATTTTGCCACCCAAGTTTGTGTAGCAGTGGCTTTCTTGATATAATTCTTTGAATCTTTTTGTTCATTACCTTTGGATGTTTCACCAATTTCTGTTTTTGATTCTTTGAAAACTGGTGGCTTAACATTTAAAGTAGATTTTGTACCTCTTTTTAAGATCTGATACTGCACAAACTTGGTGGTTTTGCTCTTTTCGTCGTCCGAAGATCTTGAAGCATGGTGAACAGGTTTACGTTTGGGACAATTACGAGCAAAGTGTCCTACTTTGTTGCATTTAAAACATGTCCCACTATTAGTGATAGTGGATTTATTTTCCTGTTCTCTATGCTTCTTTCAGCATAAAACTCTTCTTTGATTGTTCTTTACCCAACCTTTCCTTCTCACTTATCGTGTTTGATCCAAAAACAAAGTTTACTTCCTTTTTGAAATTCGGTTTTTGGTATCGATCATTCTTCTTCTTCACATATCCCAAACCCTTACGCTTGTTTTCCTGATAAGTTTTACCCTTGCCATTATTATTAGTTGTGCGTTTAGGTTTAGAACAGTATGATTCACTCATATTTTCAATTTCTGACCCACTAAGTTCTGTCATTTTGAACACTTGGTCAATTTTATCAAAATTCACATTCTGAATCGGAAATTCTTGATTAAAATATAGTTTGTCCGATCCTTTCATTGTATATGCTACCAATGATGAATCATCCTCCGAACTACAACCTGATTTTTCAAGATACTTCTTGTGAAAGCTCTCCTCATTTTCAGAACTTGAACTTGTTTTCAAATTAGATTCATTAGACTCAGCACTTTCAAAATCATTGATATCACTTTCACTTTTTAAAACAGTTTTTACCACTTCTGATTCACATTCATCGTCAGTTTTTGTAGTTACATCAATGTTCTCAGGCAACTCGTTTGTCTTTTCAATTTTTGATTTTATATCAAGCGCCTTTTCCACCCCATCTGGTTTTTGTTTACTATAACTTTTCCACATTGGTGGAGGAACTTTGTTGTAACTGACACCTTTTGATTTACCTTTTTTTTATCACTTTCTCTCTTTTCAATTTTTGGAAGAATGTGATCAATGACATATGAACTGGTAGAGTAGCTCAAGTAGTTTGTTTACCCGTTCAGTTTTAATTTTAGTTTTCTCAAGCTCATTTTTTAGCTCGGCAATGGTATTCAAATGGATGTTTATGGCCATTTGCTTATCCATAAGTGTTGCCTTGAGCATCGAAAGTGTTGCAGCATCTTATCCTGCAACTTTTTCATATTGTTTAATTAATCTTGATAGTGTGTCATATGCCTCTTTTACTTTGTTATGTTCAAATGTAACATGGTTAGAGGCACGTCTTAATTAATCAAATGTTAAGTCTTTTATGACACACTCCTTGCAAGATTCCTCACATTTCTTGCAAGGTTTTTCAACCTCAACAATTATTTCTTTTACCACTTCCCTAACTTTATCTCCATTAACTGACTCATCAGGTTTTGGTCCTCTACAGAAACTACCTCTTTCAAGTTTGCCATCAATGCCTGGTCAGCAATTTCTTTCAGGTTTTCAGCAGTCATCTCCTTTGAAACATCAATCACTTCAATTACCTTGGTCTTCACCTCTTCCTTAGGTTTAGCTTGATAACTTGGATCAAAATATCCTGCAAAGAAGGAAACATATCACTAGGGATTAAGTTTCTAAAAGCACTATGTAAGATATTCTCTTCCTCTGCACGATTCTCCAAGTATTGAGCTAAAACTGCTTCTTCCAAACCATCATCAAATACATTTCAGAATATACTTCAGTTTCTGGTTCTGGTTTTTCAATAATCTCTGCAAGCAATGCCAGACCTTCTTCTTTTGAGATATACTTGCTCTAGTTGAATCCTTCATCCCCTTGTGCCACCATTAGTGCCTTATCTTTTGTTGTCTTTGTTGAACTACCATCTTCAATTTGAACCATTCTTGTATTTGGCTAAGGTGGTGACGGACGATGATAAATTGCTTTCTTGTAGTAGTCATCCTTGAAAGGATTCTGGTTGGTGTTGACAGGTTGATTTGTGCATTTCACGCTTGAAGTGCCCCTTTTCTTTGCATCGCAAACAGGTGACCTTTGATTTATCAAAACCAAGTTTACCATCCAGCCCTCCGAGACTCTCTCTTCCCATAATCTCCATGAATCTTTGCGCTCTACGAACAATTGACTCCATGCACCACTTAATGTCTATTAATTCAAGTTCTCCTGGGTCAATCTAATCATAATCCACCTTCGTCATGTTCGGATTACCGATCTTCCCAGCAACTTAACATTCATAAGATTCTAGAACTGAAGCCAATAGCACCATGTGTTGTTTAGCAGTATGTTCATTAAAATCCTGAGCATTCTCAAGATTCACTGCTATGTTGCACTGTAAGATTCCTTGATTCGGATTAACTTGCTTCGTCTAAGTATTAGGAAGACTTGATCCTTGAGATGATCCGTGAGATGTATTTGAAGCTTGTGGTGTGTTTGGTTCATAGCTTGGAAAAGACTGAAAACCACTTGGTGTTGTTGAAGAGCTTGCTGAAGTATTTGCACTGAAAGCAGTCTGAACTTTCAGACTTTGTTGTTCTTGTTATACAGACTGACATCTTGTTGCACTGAAACACTCTTCATCTTTGCCATCTTCTGCATTTCCAATTCATGGCTTTCCAGCTCCTCGATGAATCTTGATAGAGAGAAACCACTGTATCCGTTGCTATTCTTCAGAATGGTTAGATATGTGGTCCATTCTCCATCTAGTAATGCAGCTGCTAGTTTATCAACAAGTTCCTCGTCTGTCTTTATAATTCTCATTCTTTTTATCTGAACGACCAGATGACAGTAGCGTTCAATCAACTGCTTCACTGATTCTCCTTTCAATGGTCCAAAGATATCAAAATCCTTTTGCAGTAATGCCTTCTTGCTCTTCCTCATCTCTGCGCTTCCCTCATATTTCACTCGAAGTGCTTTCCATAGTGATTGTGCATCGTCACCGTCATGTAACAAAACCAAGATGTCTTCTTTCACTGATTGTTGCAAAATGCTCATCATTTTCTTTTCTGCTACAACTTGTCTCTCTCTGGTATTGAAAATGTTTCCAAGGTCTTCTCCAAACCACTCTCTCCAACGGGTGTTGTATACTTTTCTTCTACCGCACACCAACATAGAAAATGATTCACTTGTACCCTTTTTGAACTTCTCACTCCAGCTATCATACTCTTCCAAATTGAATAGTTTTGGTGCCTTCACCATCGTGCCCATCTCGTTCTCCATTTTAATGTCCTGGGCTGCTTCAGCTGAATTGTTCACCGATGAAGTAGCAAAAGCGTCGCAAAAATCATTGTCCATTGTTCTCGTAGTTACTGAAATTATGCGAAACTTGAAAACAATTAATCACTTGCCACTTCGTACGAATTGATCTAAGTTGGTTCGTATGAACTAGTGCTTGAAATTTAATCCGAATTGAATGTTGCAATTCGTACGAGTTGTAAGTGCACTTCGTACAAAGTGTCTTCAACAGTTCGTGCGAATTGTGTTTACAATTTGATGAATTTTGCCATTTTTGACATGAATTCGTTTGTTTTAGATCTGAAACTTTTAAGAGTTTATCATTACGTGATTTTATATGAAAAAATTTAAAAATTAGTCCATTAGTTCATTTTAAAAGTGAAAAAGAAGAAGAATGGAGTAGAAATAGAAGTCTTCATGTGTTGATGTCGAAAAATCAGGCTCCCTGAGCTCTTATACCACTTGTAGGATCGTTTCCTCCTTAGCAAAGGTTCCTAGATTTGTTTCTAGTCCATATATGCAGAATTTATATGAAACAGTGACAATACACAATAATTACTGTTTAAACATTGATTCATTCATTAGGTAAACGTTTACAATCGGTCTGAAATCCAGCAGAGCTTCGCCGTCTGCTTCACAAAAACTATTACAATGAATGACCCAACACACATATATATAGACATCACAATTCGTACAAAGTAGCATCAGTTCGTACGAAGTAGCCACTTCGTACGAATTGATCACTCCATACGAAGTGCGTATTCAACCAAAATAAACTTTACTTTTGACATCTTTAGCCCTATCCATTCCAACTAGACCTAAGACGTAGACAATAGACATCATGCATCAACACTCTCTCAATTTGAAAAACTGGGTGTGTGGAAACTCATTGATCTGCCTGAAGACTATAAGAAGATACACATGAAATAGGTCTTCAAGTGCAAAAAGGATGATAGAGGTGTGATTGTGCGTAATAAAGCTCGACTTGTTGATCAAGGGTTTTGTCTGCAAGAGGGAATAGATTTTACCGAAGTATATGCTCTCGTAGCCATATTAGAAGCAATCAGAATCTGCCTTGCATTCGTGTCATGGAAGGGATTAAAAGTGTATCAATTGGATGTGAAGTATGCATTCTTGTATGTCAAGGTGAAGGAGGAGTGATATGTCGGCCAACCACCGGGGTTCATAGATCTTATTCATAAAGACAAAGTATACTTGCTCGATAAGGCGTTGTACGGCTTACATCAGGCCCCGAGAGCCTGGTATGAGACGCTTTCATAGCAGCTCCTCAACAACGGTTTTATCAGAGGCACAATAGACAACACCATCTTCACACGAGAAGTAGACGGTCACATCTTAATTGTACAAATTACGTGGATGATATCATATTCGGTTCAACAAACGATGCTTTGTGTAAAGATTTTGAAAGAGTCAAAAAGAAAAAGTTTGAAATGAGTTCTATGGTGGAGATGAAGTTCTTTCTTGGACTTCGAGTAGACCAACTACCTGACTGGATCTTCACACATCAGACAAAGTATGTGAATTATGTTTTGGAGAAATTCAAGATGTCTGACGCATCCCCGATGTCTAATCTATTAGCTCAGAATTACTGCATCGGACCAGATTCAACCGGGGAGAAGATTGACGAAAATCTCTACCGTTTGATGATTGGCTCTTTGATGTATCTGACAGCATCGTGACAGAATATCATGTATCCAACATGCCTCTGCGCACGCTACCAGTCGAGTCCCAGAGTATCTCACCTAATGATCGTTAAGAGGATCCTTCGATACCTTAAGGGTTGTCCAAGAACCGACTTGTGGTACCCTCACACTGACGACTTAAACCTAGAAGGCTACACAGACTCTGACTTTGGATGTTGCAAAATCAATGCTAAATCTACAACTACTGGTTTCCAGTTCTTTGGCACCCGTTTAGTAACGTGGCAATGTAAAAAGCAAACCATAGTCGCTCTCTCGACTTGTGAAGCAGAATACGTTTATGCTTCTAGTTGTTGTTCGCAAATCTTGTGGATACAACAACAACAACATATGAGAGACTATGGATTGTAGTTTCTTAACACGTTGATTTATGTAGATAATGAGCCTGCTATTAACATAACTAAAAATCTGGTTCAACACTCTAAAACAAAGCATATCGAGATACGACATCACTTTATCCGTAATTGCTATGACAAAAAGTTGATTCGTATTGAGAAAATCCACACTGATGAACAAAAAAGTGATTTCTACTCGAATCCGTTTGACAAAACAAAGTTTCAATATCTTTTAAAATTAAACGGGATGAAAGATGTGTCATCAGGGGGAACAAAGAGTGTGAAGCCGAGATGGATGACGATTCGAAGTAATCCTTATCGGTTTAGTCAATTTTTTCTTTCTTTATAAACAAAAATCCAAAAATATGTTTTTGATTTTAGGGAGAGAAATATATTGTGGAAAATACAAACAACATATAAAATTTTAAAAATACAAAAACATAGGAAAAGACAAAAAGAGTTTTCGTGTATGAAAGAGGAAATGATAGTAAATCAGTGGACTATCACAGCACGCTAAAGAAATGTAGTGTCAAAAAGTGTTTAAACATGCCTCACTGATGATGTGCCAGTAGACTTCATACATTCAGTTAATTGTTTTCAAGATATAAACAAACAAAACTTCTTAATTAAGTGGTTTAACATCTCTCGGATATATGGTCTTAGTACACCGAAATTTCGTTTAAGAGATTGCCGGATTTTAAGATACTAGGTCTTTATAGCTAGTTGATATTTGGGGTATTATACAAGTTCTTCTGATTTTGCGTAAGTAGTGGCCTAGAGCTTGTAGAATACTTTGCTTTAAAACCCTAAAGTGCATCAAAATTGAAAGTATCAAAAGATTCCAAAATATGGAACACCACTTTTAAGTCGAGCCTTCATCTCCTTGTCTGTACGGTGGTACTAACCTGAGCTCTCAAGGCCTCGCCCCGATACCAATATCAATTAGGTATATTCACCTGTAAGATAAAATCTAGGGAATCTTTATACGAGAGTATATTCTGAGGTGGGGAACACGATTAAGTCAAGTTCTAAGACATCTAATTACTATATCTTGAAATAGTTGAACTTTGTGTAAAGGTTTAAGAGGACAAACATACTAACCATCTAAGTGAACTTGTTTAAGACTTAAAGTTTAATTAGATCAACGGTGTTAGTGACAAGTCTCAAAAACTAATATGATCATCTTACACAAATTCACAAAATATGTATGTAAATATGTTTGTAAATAGCTATTTTATTTCAAAAACCAAAAAGATTTTCACTGTGTTTTAGCATAAACTTTGGAAAACTAAAAAACATGTAGCTCATCTTATTTTCGACTGCCGATGATGGAATGTTGATATTCAAAATTCGAAGCCGTTGAACAGAATCTTGAGAACAACGGTTTGGGAGCTAATCTGAAATGAGAAAATGTTTTGAAAAGATTACAAGTTCATTAATTTGAATTTAACTTTGACAGAAAAATTTCAGTTTATTCATAAAGTGTTCAACCAAGGTCATTAATTTGGACTTGGTAGACAAATCAGGTAACCAGGGTCATTAACTTGGATTTGGTTAACTGAGTGGGTTGTTAAAACTGGAGAAATGTTTGAAAGTTGAAAAATCGTTACATCCGCACGAAGGTAACTCCTTCGCACGGACGTACCTTCATCCGCATGAAACATTTTCTTTTGCACGAACGTGATACCTTTGCAGGAATGTAAAACAGTAACCTTATTATATAGCTCATTTGTACGAAGGAACCACATTCGCATGAAAATATTCCTCCGCACCAAAAGACTAAGTTGAGGAAAATACTTTCAAAGTAACGGAGTGCTGCCAAAATTAACCTAGGGGTGTTAATTTGCACAACACTTGCTATGGGAAAGGTAGATTGGACCTAAAACTTAGACTAATTGGACTCAAAATCGAACTTTCGGACTTAGATGAATAAAAACTTAGATCAAGGTCATTTGGACAGTCAAAATGTAAAATTGAACACATATTAATGCTAATCGGCACTTTTAGGTTCTAATGGAGCATTCAATGTGATCAAACTTGTAAAAATCAAAAGTTAAAAAACTTAGTTTGGAACGAAGAAGTTACACTCGCACGGAAGTAAGTCATTCACACGAATGTAGTTACGTTCGCACGGAGATAATTATGACAACCGGTACTTTTTGATCATTAATTACGTGGATAACAAACATTAAGACATTAATACTTAGCGTAATTAAACGTAAATTAATTTAATCAGGCCTTTAGTATGCCTAGGAACGTCTATCCGACCTTACAGTGCGCAAAGGTCGAATTGCGGAAAGACTGCTGAACGATAAGCGGAAACGAACTGACACCGGACAAAATATTGACAAGGCCGACAAACACAGATTTATACGTATAATTTATGCATATGAACTTGACTTTGTGAATTTGCGGTGCTTTCGAATGGCACAAAACGCCTACGTGTACGAAAAACGAGACTACAGAAGCGCACCAGCAACAAAACGAAAGCATTGGACACGTGTATCGCTTTCAAAACTAAAATATTATAACAATTTTATCTTCGTAATTGTCAAAATCGGATCGAAAAACGGATTAGAAACGACCTTCAAAGCAAATTTTGCGATTTTAACGCAACCGACGAACGAACGCGCCAAATGACGACTACCGACACTATTTTACATAGTTGTGATCCTAAAACTTAATTTTTATGACACTATATGACGTTCGGGTTTGAAAACGGGCTCCAGAAATATGATCGGGACGCTCGAAAACACAAGAACTGGGCTAACGGGCCTTGGGCCCAACAAACTTAAACATACCTATAAGTACCCCCCTTATAACATTCTCACCTCATAATACACACACACAAACACAGCCGCAAGCCCCCCCCCCCCTCCCTTTCATTTCCAGTGGCCGAAATCCGGGGCCGGTAGAGCCGGCGAGTGCACGACGGAGCCATAGCAGCGCCACCGCCGGCGACGATTTTTCCGGCAACTTTTTGGCGCGTGACGACGCGTACCCCCTCGATTCACACCTCCTGAACCTGATTCCGAGCACCATTTTTCGATTCGAGGCACGGAAGTGCCGAATCCGTCTCCGGCAGCCGCGGTTCGAAGTTCCTCTCCGGTAAGCTCTTTATATCCCCTCCCTCTTCATCTCTTTCTTTCAGATCTTGTTAGATCCATGTTTCTCTGACAGATTTTTTGTCGTTTCAGGGGTGATTAAGGCCGAGTGAAGGTGGGTGACGGGATGTGACGGTGGTCGCGGCAGTGGTGGTGTGGTTTGGTCACGATAGGGGTGACTCCGGTAGACTCGACAATGGTGGTGCGTGGCCGGTTCAACTTATGTTTTGATATTGGTGTGTCCCGGGTCAGTTATGGTCCATTTCGGTTCAATTCCGGGTTCGGGTCCGGTTCGAACTAGTCAACGGCAGTTAACGGATAACTCGGTTCAGCTTGGTGTTCGGGTCAAATGGGTCAACAGGTCAACGCGGGTCAACAGTGGTCAGAGCTAGTCTACTAATCGACGCAACATTCGGTAAAACAATAACGACGCGAAATATTATCGAGTTTACATATATATTTCATTTAAACGCGAAACCAAGCTCGACCTGACCTAATAACATCATACATTGTCGAATTTTAGTACATTAATTAGTTCATACGTCTATCGTTTACGCAAAGTTTTGTTTATATACCTATATATATGTGTGGTATACTTAAATGAAAATTCGAGTCGTGGCATTGTTATTAAAAGTGTCGAAAATGTACTAGCTTTCTTTTAGATATGATGTTATTATTGAAAATGTTGCGTTTTGATAAATATAATGACAACTTGATTGTCGGGATCGTTCAAAAACAGAGGAAACTCTATCCGATTTTCGTAAAAATCCTTAACACAAACGCGTTTTATTACAAAAACGACACCTAACGGATCCAAATAACTTACATAAAATAAATATCTATATTTATTTTTGGCGACGCTTTATGACTTACAAAACAAGTTTATAACATTTCGACAAAAGTGATTACAAGATAACAAACCACCAAACTTTATTTCGTATAAACATAACTTCTTATGTTTAATCCAAACATTTATTATCCGACGATTATCTAAAATAAATATAATTACTATTGTATTATTGGCAACGTTTACGACCCCAAAGTTTATAAAATAAATATAAGAGTTAAATGCTTGGTTAGTCCCTGTGGTTTACGAAAATTGCAGATTTGGTCCCAATGGTTCATTAATTACACACTTGGTCCCAGTGGTTGCAATTTTTGCACTCGGGTGGTCCTTATGACTAACCCATGTTAACTTTCTAAGTTAAGTCTATGTAAAATTACCACACTACCCTTACTATTAAAAAACAAAAATAAATAAACATCCGATTTAAACACCAAACGCCTGATAAAGGGTTCATAATCGAAAAATCAGGTTGGATGTCAGAAGTATCTTACTGGTGCCTTAGACATTACAGATCCGAGCAAAACAAAAGCATCAGGATTGAATCTGTCACACCCCGACCCGCAGCGGAAAAGGTGATCGGGGCATGATTGGGTTATCATCAAAGCTCATGACATTTATTATGCGTTTCATATTCATTAAATATAATTTAATGGAACTTTACAATAAATATTACAACATGTCCTAACTATCAATCTAAGCTTCTTTATTCTCTTCTAAGGCATTTCCTATGTTTTCTTTGCTTCAACCTGTTCACCTGTATCATGAGTAAAAAGGTTTTGGATCAACATAATGTTGGCGAGTGAATCCTATGGAAAACATTTGAACAAGTTTATTTAAATTGATTATGAAATATGTGCACAACCAAACATGAGTAAAAATAGATGTAAACTTATTCAACAATCATAAGATATTAAATAAAGCACACATGAACAATAATGGAACATTTAGAGGCACGCGTTGCTCTACTCGTCTCTCACGAGGAACTGATGGGCCTAATGAATGAATTGCATAAACATGATAATATGAATGACACAACTATAAACAATATAAACTCAATGAAACACACATGAACAATAATGGATTGGTTTTGAGGCACGCGTTGTTCAACTCGTCTCCCACGAGGAACTGATGGGCTTAATGAATGAATTTCATATAATTTGACAAAATGAACTAAGTAATCACAACAATATAAACAATCTAAGTTTAGGTCATGATATGGTATGGCACAAATTTAAATAAACGAGTTAATTATTTGAGACACATGACACACCCCAAAACGTGTAATTAAAAAGGGGAGTTGTAAGATTCACTCACAGTGGGTGCGTTCGGTTGATGATGTTGAATGCACGCGAAGTGGTTTTAACCACGAGTGAGATTAACCTAGATAAGTCGCATTATGGTTTGGTAAGTAAACGGATTATATTAATCTATTTTAGTAGGATTGTTGGGTGCATTTTTGTGAGTTTAGGGCTATTTCTAACCTTGAAAATGTTATTTTTAAGTATTTTTAATTGATTTTTAATTAAAATAATTAAATAAAAATAATAAAAAATATTTGATTTTTGCTACAGTTGACCGTTGACTTTAACCGGTTCGAATCGTATTGTTGTGCCCTGAGTGAGGCTCGAACCCGAGACCTCCCGTACGCGTGCACGCAGCTCTACCAACTGAGCTACGTGTCTAACCCGTCATATATCCGATTTTAATTATATTTATACATTAATTAAGTTAAACAGAAAATCCTTTTATTTTAAAAACGATTTAATTGATTCGGACGGTGCGCTCCACAGGTCTCGAACCCGGGACCTGTGGGTTATGATAACACACAGTCCACCGCTGGACTGTGTGTACAACTTGTTAACTTAACGGATTTTTGTTATACTTAAACACAAACTGAACATTTCCTTTTCTGTCTTATTTTAAAAGGGTAAATAATTGTCCGGGTCGATGCAGAAGACCGGACTCGAACTCGTGTGCTTTGATTAAACATACACACAGTCCACCGCTGGACTGTGTGTCTAACTTGGTTATTATTCCGGTTATTAATATACTTA
Source organism: Scalesia atractyloides (assembly GCA_947069175.1). NCBI lineage: Eukaryota > Viridiplantae > Streptophyta > Magnoliopsida > Asterales > Asteraceae > Scalesia > Scalesia atractyloides. The sequence goes on along the minus strand of CAMTDV010000019.1, from coordinate 43,997,513 downwards.
ACATATAACATTGTGACTCCGGTTCGGTTAACAACAAAAAAAAACGTTTTTATTTACGCAACGTGTGTGGAACAAGATTCGAACTCGAGACCTTTGTGTGTTTATTGTGCACACAGTCCACCGCTGGACTGTGTGTCTAACCCGAGTTATTTCTTGATTTAAATTATACTTATGAGTTACAGGTTCATCGTCTTCTTCGTCGGATTTTAACCAGAGTCGGAAAATCCGACTGCTTCGATGTGTTAAATCATGTTCTTTAGCGTTTTATGATTAATCAAAGGTGAGATATAAATAAAAAGAAAGGAAATTAGGCGTGAGGTATACCGACTAGCTTTCCTCTGTTTTCCGGCAGAACTCCGACGACAGAAATCCCTTCCGGCGACGTGTGTCTTGCAGCAGCGAGCCTTCAGAAAGTTTGAAAAAGGTATGGGTGACTTCGGTATAAGCTTAGGAGGTTCAATAAGGCTCGGAAATGGAGAACCCGGTTTTCCGGCGACAACCAGAAGAATTCCGGCGAGTGGGTTTTCGCCGAGAAAGGGTGTGGTTTTGAGCGAAAAGGTTTGCAGAGGTTCAAGGGGGTATTTATAAGGCAAATTATCGATGAACTTGGTCTGATTTCCGACTGGATTCGTCGGTTATGAAAACTCCGGCGGTTATAACTTTGGTCGCGGACCCAGACGTCGGTAACGGAAGTTGTCGTTAAAACTTGCGAGATTGCCGGGATTTCCGACGACTGAACTTTTGGGCGCCGGTTTTGAATTCGGAAGTTATGATATGAATTAAATGATTCCAATATTTAACAAGGAACATCCGTGGCGCAGTGGTTTAAATGTTGAGTGTTAAGTTGTTGTTGAACCGGTACTGACCCGGGTTCGAAACCCGGCAGGAACAAAGTATTTTTATTTTGCGATTTTTAACAGTTTTTCAAAAACTAATTATATATTCCCGTATAATAATTGATTATGTATCGTTTAAAATTATTTTGGGCATTTAATTCGCAACGAAAATTTTAACTGACTGTTCTGTTGATAAACGGAGCGGGTTTGGTAAATCCGTTTTTTGACGGATGTTACAGTATCCCCTGCTTTTTAGAAATTTCGTCCCGAAATTTAAATAGTGATATATATTTGACTAAAAGAATGATGGTGTTTAGTTTTGGCAGTTACATACTTAGAAAAAGTAAGGGTTTAAGTTTTTGTTTGAGGCGGTAACGTTCCTTGTAAGGGCTAAGTACCCTATTACAGGAATCGATTTTTGTTGCCTACTGTATAAGTATTGATAAGCAGAAATGATTCGCTAAAAATGATATCATGCATAAGAGTTTGGATACGTTTGGAAAAGTATGGTTATATCCTAAGGCAAAACTTCTAACACTACAACCTACAGGGAACATAAATAAACACAACAGCTGATATTTGAACATAAATAAACACAACAGCTAATATTTGAACTTAATTAAACACAACAACTAATATTTGAACATAAATAAACACAACAGCAAATATTTGAATCCACATTCTGATAGCATATATGTTTGAATGGTGGAAGTTCCTCTCTCGTTTGTTATGATGGAGAGGTTAGTTTATGTAGAAATGGAACACAAATCAAATTTCTCTAAATAGCAAGATGATATAAATGTAACACAATTTCAACCAAGGCAATACTATATCCTACATGGAACTTCTCATAATCGCCTGATAATGCCTCTGATCCTTTGGCAAGAATACTTATATATAGGAAGTACCAGCAGCGTATCCACCATATTCTTGCCAAATTTTCATTGGTTTTATCCACAAGTTATGATTAGTTACCAAGAAACTAATAAATCCAACATAGAACTTCTCATAACCGTCCGATAATGCCTCTGATCCTTTGACAAGAATACTTATATATAGGAAGTACCAGCGGCGTATCCACCATATTCTTGTCAAATTTTCATTGGTTTTATCAGTGAATTATGATTAGTCCTATATAACTCTACAACCAATACAACAAACATAAAATACTGAAATGAAAAATATCTGTGCGATCAAGGCTCAATCAAACGGAGCCGATCGTATTGTATGTACTGAAAATGAAATTGTCTGTGTGCTCAAGGCTCAATCAAACGGAGCCGAGCGTATTGCATGTACTGAAAATGAATAACTTAATCTAAACAACTATCACACAAACATCCTATGCATGGAACCTCTCATAACCGCCTGATAATGCCTCCGATCATTTGACAAGAATACTTATATATAGGAAGTACCAGCGGCGTATCCACCATATTCTTGTCAAATTTTCATTGACTTTATCCGCAAGTTATGGTTAGTTCTATGCGACTCTACTACAAACACCACAACCACAAGATACTGATAATGAAAATGTCTGTGCGCTCAAGGCTCTAAGGGTCTAATAACCTATCCTATATCCCTATAGTCATGGCTCTGATACCAATCTGTCACACCCCGACCCGCAGCGGAAAAGGTGATCGGGGCATGATTGGGTTATCATCAAAGCTCATGACATTTATTATGCGTTTCATATTCATTAAATACAATTTAATGGAACTTTACAATAAATATTACAACATGTCCTAACTATCAATCTAAGCTTCTTTATTCTCTTCTAAGGCATTTCCTATGTTTTCTTTTCTTCAACCTGTTCACCTATATCATGTGTAAAAAGGTTTTGTATCAACATAATGTTGGCGAGTGAATCCTATGGAAAACATTTGAACAAGTTTATTTAAATTGATTATGAAATATGTGCACAACCAAACATGAGTAAAAATAGATGTAAACTTATTCAACAATCATAAGATATTAAATAAAGCACACATGAACAATAATGGAACATTTAGAGGCACGCGTTGCTCTACTCGTCTCTCACGAGGAACTGATGGGCCTAATGAATGAATTGCATAAACATGATAATATGAATGACACAACTATAAACAATATAAACTCAATGAAACACACATGAACAATAATGGATTGGTTTTGAGGCACGCGTTGTTCAACTCGTCTCCCACGAGGAACTGATGGGCTTAATGAATGAATTTCATATAATTTGACAAAATGAACTAAGTAATCACAACAATATAAACAATCTAAGTTTAGGTCATGATAAGGTATGGCACAAATTTAAATAAACGAGTTAATTATTTGAGACACATGACACACCCCAAAACGTGTAATTAAAAAGGGGAGTTGTAAGATTCACTCACAGTGGGTGCGTTCGGTTGATGATGTTGAATGCACGCGAAGTGGTTTTAACCACGAGTGAGATTAACCTAGATAAGTCGCATTATGGTTTGGTAAGTAAACGGATTATATTAATCTATTTTAGTAGGATTGTTGGGTGCATTTTTGTGAGTTTAGGGCTATTTCTAACCTTGAAAATGTTATTTTTAAGTATTTTTAATTGATTTTTAATTAAAATAATTAAATAAAAAATAATAAAAAATATTTGATTTTTGCTACAGTTGACCGTTGACTTTAACCGGTTCGAATCGTATTGTTGTGCCCTGAGTGAGGCTCGAACCCGAGACCTCCCGTACGCGTGCACGCAGCTCTACCAACTGAGCTACGTGTCTAACCCGTCATATATCCGATTTTAATTATATTTATACATTAATTAAGTTAAACAGAAAATCCTTTTATTTTAAAAACGATTTAATTGATTCGGACGGTGCGCTCCACAGGTCTCGAACCCGGGACCTGTGGGTTATGATAACACACAGTCCACCGCTGGACTGTGTGTACAACTTGTTAACTTAACGGATTTTTGTTATACTTAAACACAAACTGAACATTTCCTTTTCTGTCTTATTTTAAAAGGGTAAATAATTGTCCGGGTCGATGCAGAAGACCGGACTCGAACTCGTGTGCTTTGATTAAACATACACACAGTCCACCGCTGGACTGTGTGTCTAACTTGGTTATTATTCCGGTTATTAATATACTTAACATATAACATTGTGACTCCGGTTCGGTTAACAACAAAAAAAAACGTTTTTATTTACGCAACGTGTGTGGAACAAGATTCGAACTCGAGACCTTTGTGTGTTTATTGTGCACACAGTCCACCGCTGGACTGTGTGTCTAACCCGAGTTATTTCTTGATTTAAATTATACTTATGAGTTACAGGTTCATCGTCTTCTTCGTCGGATTTTAACCAGAGTCGGAAAATCCGACTGCTTCGATGTGTTAAATCATGTTCTTTAGCGTTTTATGATTAATCAAAGGTGAGATATAAATAAAAAGAAAGGAAATTAGGCGTGAGGTATACCGACTAGCTTTCCTCTGTTTTCCGGCAGAACTCCGACGACAGAAATCCCTTCCGGCGACGTGTGTCTTGCAGCAGCGAGCCTTCAGAAAGTTTGAAAAAGGTATGGGTGACTTCGGTATAAGCTTAGGAGGTTCAATAAGGCTCGGAAATGGAGAACCCGGTTTTCCGGCGACAACCAGAAGAATTCCGGCGAGTGGGTTTTCGCCGAGAAAGGGTGTGGTTTTGAGCGAAAAGGTTTGCAGAGGTTCGAGGGGGTATTTATAAGGCAAATTATCGATGAACTTGGTCTGATTTCCGACTGGATTCGTCGGTTATGAAAACTCCGGCGGTTATAACTTTGGTCGCGGACCCAGACGTCGGTAACGGAAGTTGTCGTTAAAACTTGCGAGATTGCCGGGATTTCCGACGACTGAACTTTTGGGCGCCGGTTTTGAATTCGGAAGTTATGATATGAATTAAATGATTCCAATATTTAACAAGGAACATCCGTGGCGCAGTGGTTTAAATGTTGAGTGTTAAGTTGTTGTTGAACCGGTACTGACCCGGGTTCGAAACCCGGCAGGAACAAAGTATTTTTATTTTGCGATTTTTAACAGTTTTTCAAAAACTAATTATATATTCCCGTATAATAATTGATTATGTATCGTTTAAAATTATTTTGGGCATTTAATTCGCAACGAAAATTTTAACTGACTGTTCTGTTGATAAACGGAGCGGGTTTGGTAAATCCGTTTTTTGACGGATGTTACAGTATCCCCTGCTTTTTAGAAATTTCGTCCCGAAATTTAAATAGTGATATATATTTGACTAAAAGAATGATGGTGTTTAGTTTTGGCAGTTACATACTTAGAAAAAGTAAGGGTTTAAGTTTTTGTTTGAGGCGGTAACGTTCCTTGTAAGGGCTAAGTACCCTATTACAGGAATCGATTTTTGTTGCCTACTGTATAAGTATTGATAAGCAGAAATGATTCGCTAAAAATGATATCATGCATAAGAGTTTGGATACGTTTGGAAAAGTATGGTTATATCCTAAGGCAAAACTTCTAACACTACAACCTACAGGGAACATAAATAAACACAACAGCTGATATTTGAACATAAATAAACACAACAGCTAATATTTGAACTTAATTAAACACAACAACTAATATTTGAACATAAATAAACACAACAGCAAATATTTGAATCCACATTCTGATAGCATATATGTTTGAATGGTGGAAGTTCCTCTCTCGTTTGTTATGATGGAGAGGTTAGTTTATGTAGAAATGGAACACAAATCAAATTTCTCTAAATAGCAAGATGATATAAATGTAACACAATTTCAACCAAGGCAATACTATATCCTACATGGAACTTCTCATAATCGCCTGATAATGCCTCTGATCCTTTGGCAAGAATACTTATATATAGGAAGTACCAGCAGCGTATCCACCATATTCTTGCCAAATTTTCATTGGTTTTATCCACAAGTTATGATTAGTTACCAAGAAACTAATAAATCCAACATAGAACTTCTCATAACCGTCCGATAATGCCTCTGATCCTTTGACAAGAATACTTATATATAGGAAGTACCAGCGGCGTATCCACCATATTCTTGTCAAATTTTCATTGGTTTTATCAGTGAATTATGATTAGTCCTATATAACTCTACAACCAATACAACAAACATAAAATACTGAAATGAAAAATATCTGTGCGATCAAGGCTCAATCAAACGGAGCCGATCGTATTGTATGTACTGAAAATGAAATTGTCTGTGTGCTCAAGGCTCAATCAAACGGAGCCGAGCGTATTGCATGTACTGAAAATGAATAACTTAATCTAAACAACTATCACACAAACATCCTATGCATGGAACCTCTCATAACCGCCTGATAATGCCTCCGATCATTTGACAAGAATACTTATATATAGGAAGTACCAGCGGCGTATCCACCATATTCTTGTCAAATTTTCATTGACTTTATCCGCAAGTTATGGTTAGTTCTATGCGACTCTACTACAAACACCACAACCACAAGATACTGATAATGAAAATGTCTGTGCGCTCAAGGCTCTAAGGGTCTAATAACCTATCCTATATCCCTATAGTCATGGCTCTGATACCAATCTGTCACACCCCGACCCGCAGCGGAAAAGGTGATCGGGGCATGATTGGGTTATCATCAAAGCTCATGACATTTATTATGCGTTTCATATTCATTAAATACAATTTAATGGAACTTTACAATAAATATTACAACATGTCCTAACTATCAATCTAAGCTTCTTTATTCTCTTCTAAGGCATTTCCTATGTTTTCTTTTCTTCAACCTGTTCACCTATATCATGTGTAAAAAGGTTTTGTATCAACATAATGTTGGCGAGTGAATCCTATGGAAAACATTTGAACAAGTTTATTTAAATTGATTATGAAATATGTGCACAACCAAACATGAGTAAAAATAGATGTAAACTTATTCAACAATCATAAGATATTAAATAAAGCACACATGAACAATAATGGAACATTTAGAGGCACGCGTTGCTCTACTCGTCTCTCACGAGGAACTGATGGGCCTAATGAATGAATTGCATAAACATGATAATATGAATGACACAACTATAAACAATATAAACTCAATGAAACACACATGAACAATAATGGATTGGTTTTGAGGCACGCGTTGTTCAACTCGTCTCCCACGAGGAACTGATGGGCTTAATGAATGAATTTCATATAATTTGACAAAATGAACTAAGTAATCACAACAATATAAACAATCTAAGTTTAGGTCATGATAAGGTATGGCACAAATTTAAATAAACGAGTTAATTATTTGAGACACATGACACACCCCAAAACGTGTAATTAAAAAGGGGAGTTGTAAGATTCACTCACAGTGGGTGCGTTCGGTTGATGATGTTGAATGCACGCGAAGTGGTTTTAACCACGAGTGAGATTAACCTAGATAAGTCGCATTATGGTTTGGTAAGTAAACGGATTATATTAATCTATTTTAGTAGGATTGTTGGGTGCATTTTTGTGAGTTTAGGGCTATTTCTAACCTTGAAAATGTTATTTTTAAGTATTTTTAATTGATTTTTAATTAAAATAATTAAATAAAAATAATAAAAAATATTTGATTTTTGCTACAGTTGACCGTTGACTTTAACCGGTTCGAATCGTATTGTTGTGCCCTGAGTGAGGCTCGAACCCGAGACCTCCCGTACGCGTGCACGCAGCTCTACCAACTGAGCTACGTGTCTAACCCGTCATATATCCGATTTTAATTATATTTATACATTAATTAAGTTAAACAGAAAATCCTTTTATTTTAAAAACGATTTAATTGATTCGGACGGTGCGCTCCACAGGTCTCGAACCCGGGACCTGTGGGTTATGATAACACACAGTCCACCGCTGGACTGTGTGTACAACTTGTTAACTTAACGGATTTTTGTTATACTTAAACACAAACTGAACATTTCCTTTTCTGTCTTATTTTAAAAGGGTAAATAATTGTCCGGGTCGATGCAGAAGACCGGACTCGAACTCGTGTGCTTTGATTAAACATACACACAGTCCACCGCTGGACTGTGTGTCTAACTTAGTTATTATTCCGGTTATTAATATACTTAACATATAACATTGTGACTCCGGTTCGGTTAACAACAAAAAAAACGTTTTTATTTACGCAACGTGTGTGGAACAAGATTCGAACTCGAGACCTTTGTGTGTTTATTGTGCACACAGTCCACCGCTGGACTGTGTGTCTAACCCGAGTTATTTCTTGATTTAAATTATACTTATGAGTTACAGGTTCATCGTCTTCTTCGTCGGATTTTAACCAGAGTCGGAAAATCCGACTGCTTCGATGTGTTAAATCATGTTCTTTAGCGTTTTATGATTAATCAAAGGTGAGATATAAATAAAAAGAAAGGAAATTAGGCGTGAGGTATACCGACTAGCTTTCCTCTGTTTTCCGGCAGAACTCCGACGACAGAAATCCCTTCCGGCGACGTGTGTCTTGCAGCAGCGAGCCTTCAGAAAGTTTGAAAAAGGTATGGGTGACTTCGGTATAAGCTTAGGAGGTTCAATAAGGCTCGGAAATGGAGAACCCGGTTTTCCGGCGACAACCAGAAGAATTCCGGCGAGTGGGTTTTCGCCGAGAAAGGGTGTGGTTTTGAGCGAAAAGGTTTGCAGAGGTTCGAGGGGGTATTTATAGGGCAAAATATCGATGAACTTGGTCTGATTTCCGACTGGATTCGTCGGTTATGAAAAATCCGGCGGTTATAACTTTGGTCGCGGACCCAGACGTCGGTTATAACCGATGTCTTAGTAAATGTATACGTTATAACGGAAGTTGTCGTTAAAACTTGCGAGATTGCCGGGATTTCCGACGACTGAACTTTTGGGCGCCGGTTTTGAATTCGGAAGTTATGATATGAATTAAATGATTCCAATATTTAACAAGGAAAATCCGTGGCACAGTGGTTTAAATGTTGAGTGTTAAGTTGTTGTTGAACCGGTACTGACCCGGGTTCGAAACCCGGCAGGAACAAAGTATTTTTATTTTGCGATTTTTAACAGTTTTTCAAAAACTAATTATATATTCCCGTATAATAATTGATTATGTATCGTTTAAAATTATTTTGGGCATTTAATTCGCAACGAAAATTTTAACTGACTGTTCGGTTGATAAACGGAGCGGGTTTGGTAAATCCGTTTTTTGACGGATGTTACAGAATCCACTCACCGGAGTTTGGTCGGAGCTCCTCCGCCGCTAGATCTGAACAAGTGTTATCTCCACATGTTGCCCCCACATGTTATCTCCACCATGATCTCTCTCTCTCACTTTCCTTTTCTCTCTCTAAAACCACAAGACCACTGTCTCCTACCTCCACCACCGCCTCCACCGCCGTCTCCTACCTTCTCCTCCCATTCACTGTTTCAGGTAATTAATCTCCCTATTTTCCTAAACTTAAAACAGGGGGCCTCTTCATCATCATCTTATCTCCTAAAAAAACCTACCACCCAATAAGAACCAACGACCACCACCCTCACTGCCCTCAACTACCCAACCCGCCGGAAAAATGACGTGGGTCGTCGGAACACCACACCAGCCGCCGCTACTGCTGCCGTCATCGTAAACCACCGCCCATCACCACAAAACCTACCTGCCATCGCCATCGCCACCTCCTTCAACCTCCACCATACACCCTTCAACCTCTCTCTACCTCCCAGCTGATGATGCACATCAAACTGCCGGAACCTACTACCGAAAAAATGAACCTGCAACTCATCTTCCACCACCGATATGTGCATCATCGGATCCGACATCGCCGGCTCCTCCGTCGCTCCTTCAACTTCACTGCATCGTGTTTAGTTTCTGATGATTTGTTTTTGTGTAATTTTGTTCCTGATTTTTTGTGCTATTTAAAAATTGACGTGTGTTATGTGTAATTGATGCACATGTGTGTGGCGGTGATTTGGGGAAGAAGTGGTTGTGGCGGTGTGAAGCAGCAGGGGCAACGAGCTGGTGTGGTGGTTATCGGCGGTGGTGATAGCCTGCCCGGTGGTGGAGGTGTTCGTTGGTGGTGGTGGGTTTCAGTGTTGGTGGGTGTTTTGGTGTTTCGGGTGGAGGTGAGAAGTGGCAGAGGTGAGACGGTGGCGGTGGGTGTTCGGGGGTGGAGGTGAGATGGCGACGGAGGTGATATGGTGGTGGTTGTGCTGCTTGTTTGAGAAGAGACCTGTGAAGATATATATAACTTGGTAATAAGCAAGGGTATTTTGGTCATTTAATATGGACTTAACTGAAAAACTTAACAGATGTTAGTGATAAGGACCACCTGAGTGCAAAAATTACAACCACCGAGACCAAGTGTGTAATTAGTGAACCACTAGGACCAAGTCTGCAATTTTTACAAACCACAGGGACCAACCAAGCATTTAACTCTAAATATAATTATTTATATTTATTTCAAACGTCAATACTTCGAATATTTTCGAATACTTTTATAAAATAAATATAAGTGTTTCTACTTATTTCAAACGTCGACAATTCGGACATTTTTATTTAAATAAATATAATGTGGTATATTTAATTCAAACATCGGATTATTTTATAAAACAAATATAATGTTCTATATTTATTCAAATGTCGGCGATTCAGATACTTTTATTTATATAAACATAATAGTTTATATTTATTTCAAACGCCAACGAGTCAGAGATTTTCATAAAATAAATATAACTATTTATATTTCGACGCCTAAACAAGAACGAAACTTTATTACAAGAGTATAACAAGCGTCAAATATATATTTTTATTAATTATAAACGGGACGCAAGACGCTTATTCCGGACACGTAACGTTTCGCATATATACATATATACTTGCGTCTACGAAGACTACGATGAGTCATGCCATCATTCATCTACGTATTCCTATTTACGACAACTAACACGACCTCGTAAGTATATTTATATTAAATATATAAATATATATTCTAAATCTTTTTGGAAACTAAGTGTTTTCAAGACTTAGCATTTATCGCTAACAATAAATGGGATCAACTAACCATAGATCGTTTATCCTAATTCAAGATAACAACACCCTTTTAGGACTGTTTTTTAACGATTTGGTAGAACTCGGACACGTAGTTTAATTACGTTGTCTTATTAGAATCTTATAAGCTTGATTCCTTGATAGGAATGCTATAGTTGCACACTAGCGAGTTCACGTTCTTGGAACGGCATCACGGAATCAGATAAAGCTACCTTTGCACAAGGATATCAAGGTGAGTTCATAACCCCACCCCCCGTCTCTTTTTTACCGTTCTACATTTTTATAAATGTTTTCGGGGGTGTAAAGACATGCAAGTTTTGCGAAAGCATACAATATTTTCCATAAACGCAAATCATATATTTCTAAACCATATTACAAACGGATTCCAGATAACACAAATGGTTTATGGAAAGTTTATGTCAAACATACCACTTTTTACAAGAACACACGTGTTTTCCGAAACATGCATGAGTTTTATGACTAGAGGCGTGGCCCCAAATCTATTGATGACAAGATAACATGGGCTAGGCCCAATAACATGGATGATAAGATAACATGGGCTAGGCCCAATGACACAAATGACAAGATAACATGGGCTCGGCCAAATATTATGACAATTGGTATGTAGCTATGGGATTAGAGGATAATAGATCAATGTGCGTAAGTAGGATGATGACAATAATAACCATTAATCACTTAGTGACCAATGTGCAAAAGGTGTAGATCTATAGAGCTTGAGACACGCTCCACTCCTGGTTGGTATACCCTGGAGTGCTTTTGTGAGCCTAATTGATGCCAAAAGTTGTCTCGGGTTGGTTATTTACTTATGGCACATAGGTCAGTGTATTCGCTACACACTGATGATCATTAGATTCCATAGGTATCCTACATACTATGATTTCAATACCGATTTTCAAAGACATCAGATAACATTTTAATATCGGTTGAAGGATACGAAAACATTTTATTACTGGTTTACAAACAAAACAATTACATGCATCGGTTTTCAAACATGACAGAAAACATTTCAATACCGATATACAAATATGACATTTCAGACACTTTGAGATACTATGATCTCACAAACCGGTTTTCAAATGCGTGAATTTCAAATGCATGATTTTCAAATGTTTTCAAGATCATTTGATACAATACAAAACAAACAAACTATGAACTCACCAACATTATGTTGATTTTTTCGTATGTTTCTTTCTCAGGTTTCAAAAGTCAAACTAAGGCACGGTTGGAATAGGAGAACCCTTTAGGACTCGAGTACTTAGCAGGCGTTCTTTTCTAGAAGTCTTAGTTTAAACACTTACTTCCGCTGTGAAATGAAGATACCACTCAGTTCATGCCCGGCTCTGATGTAATCGATTCCACGGGGTGTGACAATAATCTTGTTTGGTCAACATTTGCTCCTTCAACCCCTAACTTTAGTTTCTCAAAAATTCACTTATAAACAACCTTCAACACATAAATCACAGGCTTCAGTTCTCTCAAATGGGAGGCTTTGCCAGATGGATCAAATCATTAATTGCTCTTCAAAAGTCCAATTCCGATACCTCTGATCAAGTAAGTATGTTTGTTTTGGTAGGAGAAGATAACAAAAGAAGAACATGGAAGCTATGGAGGAGCCCCTCAGCCGGGATTTTGTCTTCCTCCACGAGTTCATCTTCTAAGGGGATAAAAGTCGTGGGATGGTTGTTTGATGCTTCTCGTTTGGAAGAGTTTCGTATATGGCCGATGTAGCTACTCTTATTAGAGCTAAGCCAAAAGACTTCTTGCTTGTTAGGCAAGAATGGGCTACAATTCGGATTCAGTCCGTCTTTCATTCTTTTCTGGTAATTTCTGTACATTTTTATAAAAAAAAATTAACATGCGATGCTACAGGGAAAGAATATAAACTTGTCTTTATTTAGCCATTTGATATAAAACTTGAGTCCTTGTCCTAATTATGAAAAAAGGGTCATGCTGGTGTTAGGCTGACTGTTTGCTCTTGTACATATTTTGAATTACTTATGTATTTTATCTTACATAAAAAGATTCAAGAGATTGTAAGATTTTGAGTTCATTTGAGCAACTTTATATCTATTCTAAAATATTATAACCAATTTTTTATTTAATATTATAACCAACTTGACATATGCTACAGACAGAATTCGTGTCAAAATAAATGGTTTTTTAATAAAGAATCCTAGTATAGCAGTTTGCGGATTTTTTTTGCAACAATAGGTGCTTTGAACATCAAAAGAGTGCTTCTAGGTGGGCAAGGATTATCAGAGTGTTAATGGGTAACTTGCTGATTCAAACAACGACTTTCAAAAAAAAATCCTGCAAAACTGTAACTTTCTGCAAAGATTCAGAATGTCCCTTAAAGTCGCTGAATTGGTTATATACTTTCATAAAAAGTCTCTGTTTTGATAACCCACTTTCATAACATCGTTGTATTGATCCTATGCATTCAATTAATGTCGTATTGTTATACAACTTCAATAAAGTCGTTGTCTTAACATACAACTTAAATAAAGTCGTTGATTCAATCAGTTATCTTTTTTTAAAACTCGTTGTTTGGATATACAAGTTAATAAAGTCGCTGATTCAGTCAGTTATCTTTTTTCTATGATGTTTAAAAGTGAGAGTTGTTACTTATAGATAGAATTTTATTTATTTTTTGTATTTCTTTGTGACAGTTATAACCAATTTTTTTATTTAATATTATAACCAACTTGACATATGCTACAGACATAATTCGTGTCAAAATAACAGGTTTTTTAATAAAGAATCCTAGTATAGCAGTTTGTGGATTTTTTTTTGCAACAATCGGTGCTTTGAACATCACAAGAGTGCTTCTAGGTGGGTAAGGATTATGAGATTGTTAATGGGTAACTCAATTAACTCGCTGATTCAAACAATGACTTTCAAACAAAAAACCTGCAAAACTGTAACGTTCTGTGAAGATTCAGAATATCCCTTAAAGTCGCTGAATTGGTTCTATACTTTCATAAAAAGTCTCTATTTTGATAACCCACTTTCATAACATCGTTGTATTGATCATATACATTCAATTAGTGTCGTTGTATTGTTATACAACTTATAAAGTCGTTGTCTTAACATACAACTTAAATAAAGTCGTTGATTCAATCAGTTATCTTTTTTTTTAAAACTCATTGTTTGGGTATACAAGTTAATAAAGTCATTGATTCAGTTAGTTATCTTTTTTCTATGATGTTTAAAAGTGAGAGTTGTTATTTATAGATAGACTTTTATTCATTTTTTTATATTTCTTTGTGACAATTTAATAGTTTTGTATTGTGCCTTAAAAAAGTAAATTGAATCCTTCAGAGAGTTGTTTAGGTACTTTATAATATCACTGGTTAATTCAGCGACTTTTAAAGAAAAATAGCGTATCAATTCAGTGACTCAAATTAGTGACATTTAAATAAGATTTCATAATGAAACAACGACTTTTATGCATGGTATTGTATCAAAACAACAATGTTATGAAAGTGTTGATTCAAAACAATGACAATCAAACAAATACTTTTAGTCATTGTTGTGGATTTGATCAGTGATGTTATGAAAGTCTTATAATCAAACAACGACTTTCTAGAAAAATGTGGTTTCAAACAGTGACTTTAAGGGACCAAGTGAATGTATGCTGAAAACTTGCAAGTTTTGGACATTAAAGTCACAGATTCAATCAGCGACATACCTAAAAGTAATCACATAATCCTTGCCCACCAAGAATCACTCTTTTGATGTTCAGAGCACCTATTAATGCAAAAATTCGCACTTTGTTAGGTTTGGGTCATTGTAAAAAACAGTCACTTAAATTTGGAATTTACTAATCGTTTAAGACTATGTTGTAAAAGGTGCAGGGCGCACTCAAAGCGCATAGGCCTCGCCCTGAGCCTAGGCACAATAAAGGCGCGCGCCCGAGATAAATAAGGCGCAATAATATATTGAGGATGGATAATGAGAAAACTAGTTTAAATTAAAAAAACCAAAAAACTAACTAAAAAAGCCTAAAAACATATCAAATTATTTTTTGAATTTTTTTAAATAAATATCGCTATATTTAATGTATAAAAAAACTTTATATTGCACATGTGCATCAATACGAAAAATTCCAACCCACCTAACACACCCCCTCCCCCCGACACCCAAGACCCTCCACCCCCCCCCCCCCCCTCCCCAAAAAAAAAAACCTAAAACTAAACCCTAAACATAAATCCCCCAAAAACCTAAACACCCACCCGCACGCACCAACAAATATCAACAATCTATAAAACTTAGAAATTATAATGATCTAACAAATATCAAACCTTTTAAAAGTTGTTTAAAACATAACTATTATTTGTATAGACCTTTTAAAGTCTATATTCTAAATTAATTTTACCCAACGAATAAAATAAAATTTTAAAATAAAACAAAGAGAACCCGAAAGTAATGTAATAAACTATAAAAAGGACAGAAAATAAACTTTAAAAGGCGAATGTCAGGATCTTTTCTCCAAACAATATTTAAAGCACTCTTGTCACATCTATTGAATGTTTTTTAAGTTTGACCCAATATTAAACATACACGACATGTCCATCTTCTTCCTCATCTACTCTCTCTGTTTTTCATTATTCTGCTTTCTGCAGAAACCCAACGAAACACAACCGGAGCCTTTGGTAGGAAAAAAAATGTGGCTAACCAGTCTAAAGCCCTCGCTTCTTGTCGCATGCGAGTGCCTGAGAACCATTTTTATAAAAAAAAATACAGATTCTCGCATGCTTAAGATATGATACCATCACAAAATGCAATGAACATACTATTTTAATCGATCTTATTACCTTTTAAGGCAAAACGAGCTTTGTGGACATTAAAATCTTTGGTGAGGCTCTAAGCGATTGTACGAGGGTGGTTAGTTAGAAAAGAAGTAGATTTAAACCTTAGGCACATGTGGGCTCTGGTTCGAGGCCACGCCTGAGCCAGAGCTCAAACTGCCGGACCACAACTCTCGCATCTAGAAACCAAGATTGCACTGGTAAAAAGTAAAAAGTCTGAGGTACAATGAAACTATTTTCCAAACATTTTTGTATTGCGTTAAAAATGTAATTATTACTTACCAAGCTAATGTTTCTTTTTAGTTTAACTGAGTAGGGTGGATGGTGCAATAGTCAGAGTCAACGGAAACCCGTTTATCAAGAGGCAAACAATCAACCGATTCTTCAACCTCGGAAACCCGTTACATGAGGCTCGCTGCAAGAAGAAGTGACTCTAATCTTTATTCAGCAGAATTCCATAAAGATTTGTATCCACTTATGTTTTTTTGATAGATATGACGAAGTCGGAAGCCGAAGGGGTTAAAAGAACCAACAAAGTACTTAGCATGATTGCAAATTTGCTTACCATTTTATGTTTAAGAGTTCAACAGCTTGTTGTGTCACTTATTTGAGATCATAGTTTCAGATGAAAAGTCAGTTGAGATATGAATTTTTTGGATTAAAGTTGTATATACTGATATGATGTCACACCCCGAAAATCGCAGCGGAAGGCAAGCATGGTGTTGACGGAGATTGGCGACCAATAATCATAGGGCAAACATAAATAATAGCGCATTGGACATACTAATAGTTTAAAAAGGTTTTTGCAGCCATCCCATTCAAAGTTAAAGTGTGTTTGAATTTAAAGGTTCCAGTATAAGAACCATAACACATTATTGTTGTTGTACCAGATTGATGTCCAATGGCATGTGTTTGCCAAAACCCTTTCCAAATTCCGAAGTCGTTAAGTACCTGAAAAACACACTTAAAATGTCAACACAAATTTGGTGAATTCACATGCTTTCTTTACTTGTATATATCATATATCTATTCTTATTTCCATTTTGAAAAACATGACAACTTTAGACCGACATGTAACGTTGTAAGCTAGCTAGGAATACGAAATAATGTTTGCAACCTAGAGCCCATAATCAAAACAAAACCTTAATTGTTTCCCTTATACTTGTTTTCAACATATATTCCTTGTTTTTTGGACCGGAGCGACCGATCGACAAGATTGGGGTTTGTCAAAACCCGATAGATCTACCAATATATCTTGTGTCCTCCCTCCAAGAGGTTAATGATTACGTCGACGGGAAATGTACATGGATAAACCCTCGTGGCCCTTACTGAAGGCCAACATAGGTTACATTTCCTTGCCTTGATCATATTAACTCAAAATACTTTAGGTGTTTCTCCCCCGAAATGTAAAAAAATAATTTAAAAAGGGGTTGTGAACTCACCTTAGGTGCATTTGGAAGTTAGCAACAAAAGCCCAACAATTTTGTATTCCACCCAATAGTGCCTTATACATGAGGCGCTATTTATAATCAATTTCAAGTCTACTACCAAGTTGTTCACTCAACTTTTTAGACTTACCAAATCGTTTTTTTGTTAACCCATTACTTAGACGACTCGTTGGTGACTACGACACTTGATTAAGTTTCCTACCATCTTAAGTGTTAAACAACACATTTTGTCTAAATCTTAATCCATGATCTTTCGTAACAATTACTCATTTCAAATAGGTACATACACATAAATATGCTATCATAATTATTTATACAATCACAAGTAGGGATGGCATTTTTTTCCCAAATACACGTACCCGTTCCCATACTGATTTAGGTACTCAGTACATGTATTGGTACCCTGTTTTATTGATTTTGGTATTCGGTACTTTCGGTATTGGTACTAGTATGGATACGGATAAAAAAGGGTGCTAGTACCGAATTTTATATAGAAAACTTTAAAAAATTATATTATGTTTTATTTCATATTATGGTATTTATGGTACCTGTTTGATTTTACCTTTTTGGTACCCATATCGTATTGGTACTCATACACATTTTACCTATTTGGTACTTGTACTATATTAGTATTCATGCCGATTTTACATATATAGTACCCGTACGATTGCTCAAAAACTAAAATAAAACAAACAAGTACAAAAGCAGGTACCGTACCGAGATACTTGTACCTGAACCTGTACCACACCAATATATTCAGTACAATATTTGGGACTTAATTTTGTTCAAACTCGGTACCGATATGTTTGGTACTGGTACGGGTACTGTACCAATCCCATCCCTAATATAGGTCACTTAATAATCTCATATCATATTTCACATAATGCTTAACCTTTTTCACCAATCATACCAAATCATACAAATGATATAAATCACAAAAGTCTATAATCAACTAAATATATATACATATATTACATAAAAAGTTTGAGACTTGTTTTTTCTATAAATATACTAGATAGTTATAACCTTTGACAAAACTGCTACTTGGCGTAAGTAAAGTGTACTTGGGAAAAGTCTATATCTTTTATGTAAAATAACAAGTCTTGGACTTTTAATATATCAAAGCAAGCATTTTTATTACTAACACCACATAGTCCTAACACAGAAACATCTAGTTTCCCATAGTAACGCAACATGCATTTTAAGTATTGTTAACTAACTTTTCATGTTCGGTCATCCTTATTTCATTATGTAAGATCAGATTACATCTGATATCATTATATACGTAATTTAATAGAACATTTTATCATTCAAAGCAAGTTCATGTTACTTAGTTCAACAATGCATAGTTATGGCAATTTCTAAGCGTAGAATTAACATTTTTGAAACCCGACGTCACATAGTACACACCAAACAAGGCAACATCATGACATACACTTTAAGACCTGTTTTAACATCACACATTATACCTATATTTGCTATTCTAAATCAGATTTATCATGCATGCCTTGTTCATACCCAAATTACCGTTTTTACGCCTTTTTAAGTCTAGAATAACCACATAAGCAATCCGAATCTTTTTGATCATATCCAACACTTATCATCTGACTTTTATGAACAAAATAACATGTTTATATCATCATACTTTCAGTTCCACTTAAATCATTCATTTTCCATGGTAATTATCACTTTTCACTTCATTTTAAGCATGATTTTCCAAATCATGAATATCATTAAGTTTATGTAAGACTTGATTATTATGACCAAAATACTATCATAATATCACCATATATTCAGATCATCAAAAATCTTCACATGCATGTCACAATCTAACAATTATCTTGCATTTTTCGCATTTATCAAGCACCTTATACCCTCCTAACTTTTGATTTTTCACCCATAATCATCATCTAAAATTTTCATACAACAAATACGGTAAATCCAACCACAAACTCAGATTAGACATAACCCCAAATTAGGTCATGTTGCGTGTTCCTTTTATCACCATCAAGTACCATTTTTAACAACATCGACACCCACAAATATCCCTTTAATCTACGACCCTCTCACACACACTTTTGCCACCAAAAACCCTTGTTTAATCCAATTATTTTCTGATTTTATTTGTCTTTAAGAAATCCTCATTAGTTTTGTGAATGACTTTGCTTAGAAACAAGATTTGGAAGCAAAAACAAGACGAATCTAACTAAGGATCTTACCGGAAAATAGATTGACCCAAAAACTTGGGTGGAGCCTCATAAAGGCAAGATCTTAACATGCATGAAGACAAAACTTGAAAACAAACTCGCCGGAATGTTGGAATTCTTGCCGGATTAGAGAAAACGGACCTCACCATGGTGTCCGGAACATCAAAATTAGTAGGAAAAGTGTACCTTTGGCCGAAAAACGGTCGTCGGAAAGTTCACCAAAAAAGTCACCGGAAAAGTCATCGGACCACCGTGGCCGGCCGCCGAACCTCCACCGGAGGTTGGCCGGATTTCTTGAGAGAGAGGAGGGAGTTGAGAGAATTCTTGTGTGTGTGAAAGTGAAAAGTGTTGGGTGAGAAATGAGGAGAAAATGAAAGAAATGGAGAATTTATAAGTGGGTCTTGGGCTTGGGCTTGGGCTTGGGTCATGGGTTGAGCTCATAGAGTAGGCTCAAGGGTGGCTCCTTGCCCAGTATCGCGCACACTGCTCCGTTTCAGCCTGTTCTCGCGTTGGAATTCTCGTTTTTTGGTATAGATTTCAGTCAAAATATATTATTTTATAAATTAAAATAATCATTTTATACTAAAAATATTAATATTTTGCTAATATGGCATAAAATGTCGCGTGCACTCGCGCTGCGCGTTTAAATCGCGTAAGTTGATCTCCTTGCAGATTTGTTGTTGTTTCAATGACAAAAGTTACTATAACTTATAACTTTTCCAAACACAAATATTATAAACATATTTTTTATAATTAACTCGTGAATTCTTGCTATCCTATGCGCAATGTTGATTACATATGCATCTGCAACATGTGTATCGCTTGTGCTTGCTTAAATCTCACTTGATTAAACTAATAATAAAAATAATGGAATGCTATTCACCCACTAATTCCATCATAATATTACTAGTTAGAATAATCTCTGATGTTTAGTGGTGTCTGGGATTGCTTAAAACCTTAAAGTCTACAACGCAAGCAATTTCCGGACAATCAAGACAGAAAACCACCAATTAAGGCGTTTGTGCATTTCTTCTAAATTTCCCCCAATGAGTTACTGACATACCAGACACATTCATGGGCTTCTAAACACTAACCAGGTTGTCACCAACATTGGTTACCGGTATAACATTACTTCACAACATGGAAGTTCTTTAAACTCATCTTTTGCAAATCCATTGCATGCTGTGCTTTGTTAAAATTTAATTTGACTTTAATCATATATATAATATATTTAAATATCACCATCACATAATAACACCTTTTAATTAGAGTACGAATAATGGTTGGGAAAAATACGGGGTGTCACATATGAATTGTTGAGATATTGTTTTTACTAAATACTTGATCTTTAAAGAAATTTTAAGGTACATTTGTTATCCTATGTTATGTCGAAATTTAACTAAATCAAAAGTTAAGTTGTTTAGCAATGTTTATGACCATATACTTAAATTATTTGGAATCATAATTTCTTTGATTCCATTTGACCAATATAGGGGAATTACGAATATCTATAAAAAAAAGGAGATTTACAGCTTATACATTAAACTATTAGTATACCCATTCGCTGGGACGGGTTCTTAAGATTAAGAACATCCAAGTTATGTGTACATTGAAGATTATGATGACTTCTTATCCAATTGGGATTTATGTGTACATTGAAGATTATGATGACTTCTTATCCAATTGGGAGGTGCAATACTACTTTAATTGCCATACATGTTAACTCAAGTTTTGTTATTTACTTAATGTAATTTAACCCAAGGGCCATCATAGTGAAGCTAGGGCTTTAGGTTTCCACTTGATTAGGGCCTCTAATTTAAAAAAAAATTACATAAGTAAACTGGGCTTGAGGAAAGAAAATATGAAAATTGGGCCCGTGTATAAACTTGAAATTAGCGGCCTTCAGTTTAGGTGCCAGCAACGAGATTTGGCGAAGACAAATTAGGTTGGAACTTAGGAATTGAATCCTTCTCCTGGCGTTTTGCCTTCTGCTACTCGCATAGTTCAATGGGGGAATCAAGGATTCCAAGTATAACATCTCTCTTTCTGTGCAATCTATTCAATAAGTTTTATTGTTTAAAGAAAGGAAGCACTTAGTTCAATCTAGAAATTTGAGGTACAATTACAAATTTTTAATTATCCTTTTGATTATGTTCACTCGTAATGCACCTCTAGTTACTAATCTGATTATGCTTTGTGTGAATCTTTCTTGCAACCCCCCATAAATACAGTTTTTATATTTGTTTATTAACTTTTCATGAATGCACTAAAAAATTCAGTTTGTCGATTCAATTTACCAAATTTGTAGATTCAAGAACACAACTTTCGACCAAAAAAAAACTTTTGAACAAAATGGTTGGATATTTTGTTCAAGGGTGTTGCTATTTACACCATATTCTATGACACCCTACTCTACATTTAGTTCTTAATAAATCTCTTAATAAATGCAACCATTAATACATAAGCATTAATTGACTATTTCCTATATTTATTTTGATCTCTATATATTGTCAAGTAATTAACTATTATGAATACTAGGTTAGTAACCCGTGTGATACAAGGAGTTGGATACTAAATATAATGCAATAAAAAACCACACTTTTAACGACATGGCGTAAGCCACACCACCAGTAAATTTTGACCCATCTCATCATGTTTGCTATGTCCAATTCAATTCCACACATAACATGCAATCACTTACCACTTTACATATCAAATTCATGAGATATGTACAGGTGCTTCAACTTTAATTCAATATCTAAACTAAATAGGAGCTAACGTATTCATGCACTAAAGAACCAGTAAACACCAAAAAACCCACATTCCTTTGCATGTTCTTTTCCTTCAAACCGGTAAACCGACTTGGCCCGTACTCAATCTGAACCCATCAAGATTAAACCCAACATCGCCATTCCTTTCAATTTGGTATAACTTCTAACACAAATGAGTGAAATAACAACTTAGTGATACGACCGAAAAAATAGAATTCTTTTAAGACAATATATGAAAAATTCTCAACATAATTGTCATCATAACCACCATATTGTGCCGTTTTAGTCTTTTTGAACCATTACTACAGTTCAAGTAACAATTTTGGCACAATGTAGTAACAACAGTTATAACCAAACTCATCAAACAACATGAAAAGGATTGTTTTTTGGGTCATTTTCTTCGCACTTGCAGTCCAATGACCACAAATGATGCATGTAACCGAGCTGAGTTGCAGTTATTGCTCCTCCTTGCCTGAAAATCAGATTTAAGATTTTGTAGATAGCTAGCTTGAACGGACAAAGTTTAGGCAATCGTACTTCAAAAATATATGCACCTTTCTTAAAAAAAGCAGTTGCCTGAATGGAATCAAAGATTCATGTTAATGTGAAATCAAAGATTCTTGTTACAAGAACATGCCTGATAGCGAGCCTAGACCTGTATGCTACGTAGCGCGCTATAGCGATCGCTACGATCGCTATTGACAACTATGCACAAGGCTGATAAGAAACGATCAAGTATTAGGTTACAGTGAGGGACATATAGACAGTAACTGATACAAACAACTGAGTAAGCAATTTGACTTCAATTCTTATCATAAAGTGACTTTCTGTAACTTTTTATTTGTGATAAAAAAAGGGATTTCAATGTTTTAAAATCCAGTTTTTATACCGTACTGGATTTGGCTCAGAAACGATTCAACCGGGTTATCGGGTGGTTCAGCCGGTTCTACCAGATGGTTCAACCATAAGGTTTGAACCGGTTTTTAAAACATTGCGTAATTTTACTCTATTCCCACATATCAGCCGGTATAATTTTTTAGATACATGTCAGGCAAAAATTATTAATTTTATCACCCTGTTCCTTCCTTAGCAGTCATGCTCTGAGCATATCATGGTCTACATAGACAACAATAACTAGCAACTAAAGAAGAATTGAAGCTGTCACCTATTTTCAACCAAAGATATAAATTAATAAATAGGATATTGAAAAATTAACCAAGAGATAACCGATTTATGAAACTTGTAGTGAATGTTTGATGTGTAAATCATTTCGTATATCTAACTGGAAACCAAAACTGCAATCAACTAACCAATTGTTAGGCACTTAACTAAACATATAACTGACTAAGCCACACTAAAGATAAAAACCTAATACAAATTATCCTTAGAGAACACATAACTGACTAAGCCACACTAAAAATAAAAACCTAATACAAATTATCCTTAGAGAACACATTGGATACTTTGTTAGAAATTCCTATTCCTATATCTATATAGACACAAAATTGTGTTTAGATAGTATTTGGGATACAATAGAGACAAAAAAAAATACGATTTAAGGTCCCATCTTATATATTCCAAATATATAATTGCTATGCAATTTCTAACACCAATTCTTTATATATTTCAATTCATATTACGTCCATCAGAAAAACAACTAAAAAGAAACTGAGAAAGCTATGAAGTTGGTGATTAAATAACCTTGAGAAGAGTAAGTCCATCCAGATTAACAGGCTCCAAAGAAAATAATACAAGCATCTACCATTAAGTTTTTTTTCCACCAACACAAAATTTACGTATTTGACCTCTTCAATGGTTGATTCCAATGGTTTTTTCTCTTATATGATGACACAAATGTCAACTAAAAAATCCATTTTAGGTTACCGAAGCTGTTGCTAAATCAATCAAGGCACAGATGAGCATCATTTAACATGCTGCACCTACATCATAAGTATTTGCAGAATCAATCAAGACCAATTAAAAAAGACTTTACAAGTCCATGAGTCGAATATAGCTGTCACTTAGTTTTAAAATTCCGTCTGCACTGTTGGTCGAAAAAAAATTCATTTGACTATAGCAATCATTTAACAATGGAACTTCCGTAGGAGAGTATGGGTACTTATTTCATAAAGCTAACAATTTATGTATTAGAGAGTCAAAAGAAATAACAAATCGATGCGGGGAACTACATTACATTTGTTTTCCTTTCATCTCAGAACACGATTTTTCCCAACCCTACCCCCACTCTTAACTGTTTCAAAATTAGCGGATAATTACACTTCCTCTTGAGATTAAGATTTCATTTCATAAACAATAAATAAAAACATATCGAATAACATTAACATATGTTTAAGCAATTACCACAAACATCAAGCCGATTAACAGATCTGCGTTTGGATCGGTCACGAGGACATGGAATCTTTGATGAACGTATCCACAATTGTAGATCAAGAATCGATGTCCTAATCAATGAAAAGCCTAGCAACATCATCGAGGTCCTCAGCAATGAATTGTGGATCTTTTTTTGTAGATCTCTATCGGTGACCGTCGGCAAACATTTGAAGGTAGGAGAGGCGGCTGAAGAAGGAGAAGGTTTGGGAGGATGCTGTGTATTTTCTGTAAACCTAATACAGAGGATTTGGGAGGAGAGTTGGAGGAGAAAAAAAACGACACGTGTATAAAAAACTGATGTGGCATCATATAATTTAATCAATTCTGGGAGGAACTTAAAAAATGAAGGCTGAAGCATTTTGATTTATAAGTATAGATTTGTGTTTTTTTCTTGTAAATGTAAGAATATTTTTATATTATATAACGCATTAATACAAACAAAATAATATTTTTGTATAAATACTGTTGATAAGGAAACAATTATTTGGCGGTATATTGATTGCTAAATGCAGTTCCAAAAAGTTTGTCTTAAAAACGATTACAGCTTTATCAAAACATCATATTCAAATTAGAATTTGACGTTAAAAGATCAAAAAATGGTTTTTTTTTAATTCAAAGTAGTAATCCATTTTTTTTTGAACTGCAAGTGGTAATTCACTTAACTTGGTTTAATTATTGATCTAGAATATATATGTATATATATATATTAGCAGCATCAAAAAACAACTAACCTGGTTTTATTATATTAATCTAAAATATATTAGTATATATATTAGCAGCATCATAAAAATGAAAAAAATAATAATAATATAGTTAATTAAAGAGCAAAAAGTTAAAAAGTTAAAAAGAGAATGAATCTTATTGGACCTTACTAGTCAAAAGTAACTAAGGTATAATTAATTATATAGGGTAGAGGTGTAAATGGGAAATAGAGTATTATGTATTTAAAATAACCCTTTGTTCAAGTTTCAGCTTTCAGCAATAAAACAACTTTTCACACTTGGTTTATCAAACAAGTTTTATTATGTGTGGGAAACTAAATAATGTAACCTATCTATTTTTTCTAGTTTAAGTGTGTCTGGTTTTGTTTATTATCTTAGATGATCGGCTATTGTTTATATTGTTTGTTATAATGCATAATCAATTAGTTGAGACTACAAGAGCAGAGCTACAAAGGATGCGACTGTACAAGAGACAGCCCAACCGCAACATAACTTTTTTTCTTGGTGTATTTATCGTTTTATCCTTTTAATTTATGTGTTGTTTATGTTTAGTATGTTAATCCCACCGTCTCACACATGAGTTTGCATTTGATTTTATTTTTAAATGTCAAATGGTGTTTTAATAGTCGTTCCAAAGCCTAGATAAAAGACATCAGTTTTAATAATGAAAACTGGAAAGCCCCTAAATTTTCATTTCGCATTAGGCCTCTAAAAAGATTGAACCGGCCTTGAATGGACAAAAATATTTGTGTTGTTATGTCATGGTAGGTCCATCTAATTGTAATGGACCAAAAATATTTGTGTTATTATGGCATGGTTTACTTAGCATTGTTTTATGTGTGTCGTATTTGATGTATCAATAAATTATTATGTATTATTTTAAGATCAAATTATACATTTTACTTTGTTGTTGTTAACAATTAATATACACAAATTAAATCTTCTATCTCCTCCTGTACTAAACCAAAACATCTTTGCCAAGTGTCAGTATCACTATTTTGATGAGTTGTCATAGCTCATATGCCAGAGAATTGGTTTTCAGCGAGAATAGGTATTCTCCACTTTAGACTACGGGGTATGGGGCAGGAGTTTGCGCGTGGGTTGGGGGAAAACACCCAAGGCACCACCCCGGGTGTAACAACTCGAAAATTCGATTGTTATTTTTTCTTTTTGTTTTCCTGTTTACCAATCTTTTGTAATTCCGAGATTCGACTTATAATAAAGTTTATGTTGATTAATTATGGTGTTGTACGTTATTATCGCATCTAATCGCTTATTGAATCGCATCACTAATCTCATCGCATCACAAATCGCAGTTATTTATGTGTTTTATGTTATTTATGTGTTATGTGTGTTTGTGGTTATGTTACACTCGCTATCGCATCGCTCTCGCACTCTCGAATCGCTAAATCGCACTATTATATCAACTATAACGCTTAACGCTTTAATTTAACGCTTAATATAACTATTTAAGGCGAACCGAATAACCAAACGAACACTTAACGCGAAATCGGCAAATGAAACTTGGTCACCAGACCAAGTTCGGCTGAACTTGCCTACCACAAGTTCGCCGAACTTGCCTGATAACCAAGGATCCCTTGTTGCCATCAAGTTCGCGCGAACTTGCATATTAACCTAATACCCTTCAATATTCTCCCAAGTTCGCGCGAACTTGCATGGAAACATGCAAGTTCGGCCGAACTTGTCTCCCTCAGCTCCCTCTCCTATAAATACTCAGCTCATTCCTCTCATTTGCACTTGCTGACCAAGTTCGCTCAGAGCTCCCTCATCCCAAATCTCTTGTGTTCTAAGTAAGAAACGACCCGATTTCGACTACAACAACGTTTATCAACAACCAACAAAGGTTTACAACGATTTTGGCACAAGGTGTAGCCTTCGGTTTCATCAAAAACCCATTCTTTTACGAAAATCTTCATCTTTTTCTTCAAAACTTCTATTTTTAACTTAGATCTACACAATACGAGTTTGTTTGGTGTTAGCAGAGGCTTCCCAAACACGAGATCTGCAAGATCTCCGCTTGTAAGTTCTAGATCTGAGAACACCTTGATAAATATCGATTTTGACACAAAATACGGACATTTTGAGGATGTTTTGTTCATTTTCTGATATGAAACGAAACATCTATCATTCAAGATCCTAGATCTGGAAGCACAAGGACGTTTATGTTGGTTTACACAAGCCGGACTAATCCGAACGAACCCTGAGTTCGCCCGGATTAGCCCACGCTTTTGTAAAACGGCTAAAACAGCTCTAAAAGACCTCTCCGACCTAAGTTTGCTCAGTAGCACAGGGTTGGAGGGATGAACACTCGATTTTCCTCAGCAAACGACACGAAAACGCAAGATTTTGGACCCAAAAACATCAAGTTCGCTCGAGAATCACCAATTTCCCCAAGTCAAGTTCGACCGGAATGGGTCAAGTTCGACCGAACTTGTGTACTTTTCACCAAGTTTTCTTGCAAGTTCGCCCGAACTTGCATAGTTTCTTAGGAAACTATACAAGTTCGCCCGAACTTGTCTCCTCAGTAAGGATTCCCCACAAGTTCGCCCGAACTTGACAAGATTCCTAAGAATCTCATCAAGTTCGATCGAACTTGGCTCATAACTCACCAGAATTACACAAGTTCGCTCGAACATGTGTGTTTACACACAAGTTCGCCCGAACTTGGCCATTGCCCAACCAAGACTTAACCGTTTCAGCTTTTCGGAGACTGATGCACTTCCGTTCGCGTATGCAGGCTGATCCGGCGCTCTTCTCGACTCTTCTCAGATCTCTAATCTTACCTAAAATGCACCCACATTGAGTATACTTGGCCCATTTTCGCTTTAAACGCACTTTTGGGTGTTACATACGTTCCTATATTAAAATACATCACAAATCAAAACTGTTTATCACATGCGAATAATCTGATTGTGTATGCTCAATATGTGATACTAGAAACATGTGACTAGGAGTTGTTTTCGTTAACTTGCCTCCTTAGCTAGTATGGTACTATAGTGTGGCTTACACCCGACGCGGTCTAGTTAGGATGGACGCGCAAGCCTTCTCACGGTAGTTAGCATGAGAAATGAGCCTATGTTATGTTAAGTGTTTTGGTGTATCATGATATGTAATTAGATTGTTTTCGCAAACGTTTTCTCGACTATGCTAGTATTATTCAAACTCGTATGCTCACCTTTACTTAATTGTATTGACTTGTATTTTAACGTATGTAACAGGTTGAGGATTTTAGCTATGGATGCTTGGATGTTGCATGCTTAGCGTAGTTTAGTTTTGTCTTTATTTCGTTTAGTTTCCAAGTGTAATAAATCTAGGGGATATCGAACCTTGTTGTTTTTGTGGGAGAACTTAGATTCTGTAATGATTGTTTAAAATGTTATGTTAATGGTATGGGACGTTAATGTTTGAATGATATTGTTAAATGATTGTTATGGAATCGAGACAATCTGGTCGCCTAGTGCCACTACCCTGATGATTCCGCCATCGGTTGGGGTGTGACACCGGGTGGGCTTGGGTTTCAGCGTTGCCCGTTAGGCGGGGGTTTCAGACCGGGCGTGGGGCGGGGCTACCTAGATGACATGGTGGCAGGTCATTGGCGGAGAACACTAGCCGTTTGGGCTAGCCGTTGGGATGTTATTTAAAAAAATATTTTTGAGTTAATTACGTTTTTCGTCCCTGTGGTTTGTCAAAAATCACTATTTCAGTCCATTAGTTTAAAAATTACCATTTCAGTCCCTGTGGTTTCGCTTTTGTAACTATTTCAATCCACCTTCGTTAATTCCATCCAATTATTCTGACACTATATTGCAAACTAATGGACTGAAATAGTGATTTTTGACAAACCAATGGATTGAAATAGTTACGAAAATGAAACCACAAGGACTGAAATGGCAATTTTTAAACTAATGGACTGAAATAGTGATTTTTGACAAACTACGGGGACGAAAAAACGTAATTATTATAAATAGATGCCAATATGGCTTTCAAATTCATAAAACGCAATGAGTAATTCAAATTCGAGTGAATCGTCATCATCGTCTGACGACGGCGCGGAAGTATTGCTACAAATGATCGCGACTGTGGTGAAAGCTATCGTGGAACAAGATGAGGAAGAGACTTCGCAACCGAAACGGAGGAGGTACAACCCTCGTGAACGGCACACCGCTAATGATTTGTTGGTAAGCGATTATTTCTCAACCGAACCTAAATACGATGAAAAAATGTTTAGGCGTCGTTTTCGTATGAGTAAAAACTTTTTTCTTAGGATATGTAAGGATCTTGAAGTGAAGTATGATTTTTTCCAACAAAAACTGGATGTAACCGGCCAATTAGGATTTAGCACGTGACAAAAGGTCACGGCCGCACTTAGACAGTTAGCGTACGTCAATAGTTCGGACATAATGGACGACTATTTAAAAATGTCGGCACGTGTAGCTAGAGAAAGTCTTCACAACTTTTGCTCGTGTATTTTAGAAGTTTATAAGGAAAAATATTTGAGAAAGCCATTGTTTAGTGATATGCAACAAATATTGGAACATCACGCCGACTATCATGGGCTACCCGGGATGCTAGGTAGTTTAGATTGTATGAAATGGCCTTGGGAACTTTGTCCAACCGCATGGCAATGCGCTCACACAAGTGGATTTCACGGAATTCCATCCATCATGCTTGAAGCAGTTGCATCACAAGATCTTTGGATATCGCATGCGTTCTTCGGTATGCTGGGTTCACATAACGATATCACCATCATAAACCACTCGCCCCTTTTCAATGATCGGGTAAATGGTGTCACACCATAACCGATGGCGGAAAAATCAGGGTAGTGGCACTAGGCGACCAGATTGTCTCATGAGAAATTCCCATAACACTATTCAATCAACAATATTTTAACGTCTAATATCCCATACTATTAAACAATACGTCATCAACAATATCACAAAATACATGATTTTCCCATAAAACAATAAGGTTCGATATTCCCTAGATTTATTACATTTTGAACTAAACAAAATAGACTAAACTAAGCGAAACTACGTCCAAATCATCCAAGCTAACATCCTCAACCTGTTACATACGTTAAAATACAAGTCAATACAATAAAGTAAAGGTGAGCATACAGGTTTAAATAATACTAGCATAATAGAGAAAACGTTCGCAAATTGTCTAATTACATATCATGATACACCAAAACACATCACACAGAAAGACTAAACATATTTCTCATACTAACTTCCGTGAGAAGGCTAGGGCGTCCATCCTAACTAGACCCCGTCGGGTGTTAGCCACACTATAGTACCATACTAGCTAAGGAGGCAAGTTAACGAAAATAAGTCCTAGTCACATGTTTCTAGTATCACGTATTGAGCATATATAATCAGATTATTCGCGTGTGATAAACAGTTTGATTTGTGAGGTGATTTTGATAGAGGAACATATGTAACACCCAAAAAGTGCATTAAAGCGAAAACGGGTCAAGTATACCCACAGTCGGTGCGTTTTAGGCAAGTCGAGGGACCTGAGTTGAGTCGGGAAGAGCACCGGATCAGCCTTTAAGCGAACAGAAGTGCATCAGTCTTCCGAAATGCTGAAACGGTCAAGTTTGGTTTGAGCAGCAGGCAAGTTCGGCCGAACTTGTATGTAAATATACAAGTTTGAGCGAACTTGTTAAAATTTTGTTGAGGGTGAGTCAAGTTCGGTCGAACTTGTAAGTTTCTCAGAGAAACTTGACAAGTTCGGGCGAACTTGAGGATAATATTAACAGATAAGAAAAGTTCGGCCGAACTTGTGAAGTTTCCTGAGAAACATGACAAGTTCGAGCGAACTTGGGGGATTCTGAAGGAAATTTGGAACATTTTTACTCAAGTTCGGCCGAACTTGACCCCTTGAGGGCAAGTTCGAGCGAACTTAACTACTGTGCTGTCAAAAATCAGTGTAATCTCGAGCGAACTTGATGTTTTCGGGTCCAAAATCTTGCGTTTTCACGTCGTTTTCTGAGGAAATCGAGTGCCCATCCCTCCAACCATAAGCCATTGAGTAAAACATAGGCTGGAGAGGTCTTTTGGAGCGAACTTTGCCATTTTACAGAAACTCGGGCTAATCCGGGCGAACTTGATGGTTCGTACGGGTTAGTCCAGCTTGTGTAAAGTGACGATTTCGTCCCTATGCTTCCGGATCTGAGATCTAGCTTCGACAATGCCTCCTTCCACTCAAAAGTGAACGAAACATACGTCATTAGTCCGAAAATGGTGTAAAAATCAAGGCTTTAAAAGGTTTTGCTCAGATCTAGTATAGATCTGAGTGAAAACAGAAGTTTTTATGGAAAAAGATGAAGATTTTCGTGAACATAAGAGATTTGATGAAAACGAAGGCAATGCCTTGTGCAAAATCATTGTAAAACATTGTAAAACGTTGTTGAACATCGTTGTAGTTGAAATCGGGTTGATTCTTACTTAGAAAACAAGGAGTTTCGGGTTTGAGAGCTCTGGGCGAACTTACAGCAAGTTCAAATGAGAGAATGGGGCTGAGTATTTATAGGTGAAGGCAAAAAGAGGGCTGGTGGGAGTCAAGTTCCGCCAAACTTGCATGAATACATGCAAGTTCGCGCGAACTTGTGAAATTTTTGAAGATACTGAGTCAAGTTCGGCCGAACTTGACCCCTTAAGGGTATGTTCGAGCGCACTTGAGGCAAATGGGGGGGTTTAGTTGGCCAGTCAAGTTCGGCCGAACTTGGTAACACCAAGTTCGAGCGAACTTGACCCAATTTGTTGGGTTCTTTTCGTTTTCCGTTCGTTTATTGATTGTGTAGCGATGTAATCGAATTATAAAGTAATGTTAAGTGATTAAGCGGTATGTTAAACGTTATACTTAATATATTAGTGCGATTTAGCGATTCGAGTGTGCGATAGCGAGTGTAATCATAATCATAAACACACATAACACATAAGTAACATAGAACCACATAATCAACTGCGTTTTGCGATGCGATGAGATAAGCGATGCGATTAGATAAGCGATTAGATGCGATATAACATACATAATTGTAATTAATTAACATAACTTTTCTTATAAACGAATCTCGAGATTACAAGCGATATATACAATGGAAGGTAAAAGAAAAAGATAATAACGAGAATCGGAGTTGTTACAGTCTCCCCTACTTTAGGAAATTCCGTCCTGAAATTTAAGTAGTGGCTGTAACAAAGAGGTGCGGATATTTGGCTTTCATGTCACTTTCCAATTCCTAAGTGAACTCGGCACCGCGTTTTCCTTCCCATCGGACTTTCACGATTGGGATGCGAGAGCGCCGCAGTTTCTTGGTCTCTCGGTCCATGATCTCGACAGGCTTTTCCACGAAATGTAGAGTCTCGTTGATTTGCAGATCTTCGAGAGGTACATGGAGATTTTCTTCGGCTAGGAATTTCTTGAGGTTAGACACGTGGAAATTCGGATGTACGTTGTTGAGTTCCTCCGGTAATTCGAGGCGATAGGCCACTTTCCCGATTCTTTCCAGAATCTTAAAGAGACCAACGTATCGTGGTGCTAGCTTTCCCTTCTTCCCGAAGCGACCACTCCCTTCCTAGGTGCAACCTTTAGAGAACGTGATCTCCCACTTCGAACTGTAGGGGCTTGCGGCGTTCATCGTCGTAACTCTTTTGACGACTCCGAGCTTTCAAGAGATTGTCTCTGATCTGGAGGATCTTGTCCGTCGTTTCTTGAATTAGCTCGGGACCGGTGATTTGTGCTTCTCCGATCTCGTGCCATGCAATAGGCGATCGACATTTCCTTCCAACAATGCCTCGAAAGGAGCCATATGTATGTTGGTATGATAACTATTATTGTACGAGAATTCGATTAAAGGTAAATGGGTATCCCAGTTACCACCAAAATCTATGATGCACTCACGAAGCATGTCGTCGAGGGTGCGGATTGTGCGCTTAGTCTGACCGTCGATTTGAGGGTGAAAGCGGTACTGAGATTGAGAGTAGTACCGAGAGCGGATTGAAAAGTCTCCCAGAGACGTGAGGTAAAGCGACCGTCTTGGTCAGATATGATGTCACGAGGCGTCCCGTGTCGACATATAACTTCGTCGGTATAGATTCCGGCTAACCGTTTGACCTTAAAGTCTCTCGTATAGCAATGAAGTGTGCGGATTTAGTAAGACGATCAACGATAACCCAAATGCTATCGTGACCGGATGAAGTGCGAGGAAGTTTCGTAACGAAGTCCATAGCTATACTCTCCCACTTCCACATCGTGATTTCGGGTTGTTCGAGTAAGCCAAAGGGCCTTTGAAGTTCGGCTTTAACTTTTGAACAAGTTAAGCACTTTGAGACGTAAACGGCGATATCCTTTTTCATGCCCGGCCACCAGTACTTAAGGCGAAGGTCATGGTACATCTTGTCGGCTCCGGGATGAATGGAGTATCGAGATTTATGAGCTTCGGCTATTAGTAACTCTCGGATATTATCACGGCTTGGAATCCAAATGCGATCGAGATAGTAATAAATACCGTTAGGCTTAGCTACGAGTTGGGTTTCGGCACCATATTTCATTTCGTCTTGAAGGGTATTCTCGTTAAAACAAGCAAATTAGGATGCGCGAATCAAAATTTCAAAATTATTCAAAGCTTGAAAGTCACGGACACTATACACATAGCTTCGTCGACTTAGAGCATCGGCTACGACGTTTGCTTTACTGGGATGGTAGCGTATCTCACAATCATAATCGTTGAGAAGTTCAGCCCATCGGCGTTGGCGCATGTTTAGTTCTTTTTGATTAAAGATATGTTGTAAGCTCTTATGATCGGTGAAGACCGTACACTTGGTACCATAAAGGTAGTGTCGCCATATCTTCAATGCAAAAACAACTGCACCGAGTTCGAGATCGTGGGTAGTGTAGTTCTTCTTGTGGATCTTGAGTTGTCGAGATGCATACGCGATAACCTTGTCTCGTTGCATAAGCACACAACCAAGACAAAGATTGGAGGCATCGTCGGGAAGAGCGAGAATGGGAGCGTTGCATAGCATACGCTTGAGCGTTTGAAAGGCTTCCTCTTGCTTGGAATCCCAAACGAAAGATTTGTCTTTATGGGTTAAAGCGGTAAGCGGAACGACGATTTTTGAAAAGTCGGCGATGAATCGACGGTAGTAACCCGCCAATCCAAGAAAGGAACGGATTTCGGATGCATTTTTCGGTGTAATCCAACTCTTGACAGCTTCAATCTTTGCAGGGTCGACGTGAATTCCTTGACTATTAACGATGTGGCCGAGAAATTGGACTTCTTCGAGCCAGAATTCACATTTAGAGAATTTAGCATAAAGGCGATTACCTTGGAGAAGTTCGAGGACTAAATGGAGATGGCGCGCATGTTCGTCTCTCGACTTCGAGTAAATAAGGATGTCATCGATAAACACAATGACGAAACAATCTAAGAAAGCTTTACACACACGGTTCATCAAATCCATGAAGACCGTGGGTGCATTTGTAAGACCAAAGTGCATGACCACGAATTCGAAATGGCCATAACGAGTATGAAAGGCGGTTTTCGGAATATCTTCTTCCAATACGCGTAACTGATGATAACCGGAACGTAAATCGATCTTAGAAAAACAAGTAGCACCTTGAAGCTGATCAAATAAGGTCGATACGAGGAAGAGGATAGCGGTTCTTTATCGTGAGTTTGTTAAGTTCACGATAATCGATGCACATTCGGAACGATCCATCCTTCTTTTTCACAAAAAGGACGTGTGCGCCCCACGGTGAAGTGCTCGGGCATATGAAACCTTTGTCAAGAAGCTCTTGAAGTTGGCTCGATAGCTTGCGCATTTCGGATGGTGCGAGACGATAAGGAGTTTTTGCAACAGGGGTAGCACCGGGAACTAAATCGATACAGAATTCAACATCACGAGTAGGCGGTAAACCGGGTAAATCGTCGGGAAAGACTTTAGGAAATTCACGAACAACAGGAACGTCTTAAAAAATCTTCTTTTCTTTCTCCGGGTTCACGATATGTGTAACAACCCTAAAAAATATTCCCAGCAATAACCCGTAATTAAAACCCCTGGTATGCGCGATGAAAGTTGGATACTCGATTAGAAAACTTAGCAGTTAAGAAAACTTGACGGTTAACGCACCAAAGTATACTTGTTAGATTCACAATTAAAAACCGAACCAAGTGGAATCAAGACCCGAGCATACGCGACAAGAACCAGCACGAAAATCGAGAAATACACACGATTGGACGGAAAAGGCGGCCATGGACACGTGTCACGACATCGAGCCACGTGTCAGACCTACATGGACACGTGGCAGACCTATGCCAGGCCGACCGCCCCAGCGCGTCATGCCAGAATCCAGGTCATCCCGCGCGACGCGTGGGGGATGCCCATTTGGGCTATATAAGCAGCGGCTTGGGACAGAAGCTGTTGTAATAGTTCGATCGAATTTCGATGAACTCTCTCTCTCGTATCTCCGTTTCTTTGCACAACACCCCCCCCTTAAACCCCTAAACCTGCGAAGCACTGCCCGCTGTAAGTATTTTAACACCCAATCACGAATTCACTATCCTACCCGATTTAGGACTAACGCATGTCAAGGCTCTGCCCGACTACGTTCGTTGGAGTTCTGTCAAATGTTGTATGGTTAAAGTGACTTGGGTTATTTTACTGACACATGTGCATTATATGTTTTAATAGCAACTCAGGATATAATCAGGAATTGTCACCAGAAAGTCCATAGAAATACCTAAGTTTGCAATGTGAGTCATTCTCCTTTTCTCAAATGCTTTGCAAACCCTAAATGTTTTCCAAGTTATATTACAGTGATTAAGTCTTTGTATTCTTACTGGGAAACTACTGTCAGTATGTGGGGTTTTGTATACAATACTTTATAATCTTCACCATTGGACAATGGGCTAGCCAATGAGTGATATGACCACAGTCATAGGAACTGCCACCAAGTGACAAATACTATTTAAAATAAGTTTCTCTGCTATTGGACAATGAGCTAGCCAATAGTAGTTTGGTAAGATAAACAAATGTAAAAACTCTTAATGCTGTGAATATAAGAATGTGTCATTTTGTACAAATTGAATGAACTCACCAGTATTTTCTACTGACAAAAATATTTTCAAAACAGGTTTCAGGTGATTTCAGTAGATCGGATTTAGAGTTGGGATACAACACCAAAAGGCTTAAAGGAGTGGCTTATTTTATTAATTAAATTAAGAAATGTTGTTTTATGAATTCGGGTTTATCCCTTATTAAAAGCTACCTTTATAAAACATGGGTTTTATTCCCATCTGTTTAATAAATAAAAATCCGGTGTTTCTAAACTCTGATATTTTTCCTAACTACGGTCCTGATGAAATTTCCGCTGGATTGTTTTCAAAATGATCACCGGTACCACCTGACTGGTTCACGGCTCCCACTCTCAGGGTGGGGTCGGGGTTGTGACAATATGGGATAGGAAGGCAACACATTGCTTTCGCAAACATTTGTGTGCTCGGGTACATGACAAAAGCATCAACTTCTTTGAGGGAGTTTCACAATAGACATGGAGTTGATCACCGTTAGGAAGAGGGAAGCAAATCATTTTATCGAAGCATACAACTTCAGCATGGTTTTCACGAAGAAAGTCTATACCTACTATGATATCGAAGCTACCTAACTGCATAGGTATGAGGTTGATCGAGAAGACATGGTTGTTGAGATCGAGGGTACAACCACGTAGGACGGAGTTAACGGTAACGGTTCTTCCGGTGGCGACTTCAACGTTGAAAGTCTTTGGGAGTTTAGCGCGTTTACATTTTAAAATCTTTTCGAATTCTAACGATACAAAATAATTGTCAGCACCAGTATCAAATAAACATGAAGCATAAATACCATTGACAAGGAACGTCTATTGACAACATTGTTGTCATTCTGTGCCAGGCGGTGGTTCAAATTGAAGGCTCTTCCACGCGCAGCTTGTGGTTGCTGCTGCTGAGGCTGTGGTGGTGGCTGCTG
This sequence comes from Scalesia atractyloides, assembly GCA_947069175.1. Classification (NCBI taxonomy): domain Eukaryota; kingdom Viridiplantae; phylum Streptophyta; class Magnoliopsida; order Asterales; family Asteraceae; genus Scalesia; species Scalesia atractyloides. Next base: position 43,960,283 of record CAMTDV010000019.1, on the reverse strand, counting down.
CTGTTGCTCTTGCTTCACTGGCTTGTTTGGGTAGGCATTGCTGAAATGGTTCGGGTCACCGCAAGTGTAACAGGCACGTGCCCTTGGAGCTGGCTGCTGATTGGCTTGAGGAGGATCTGGTAAAGCTGGTGCTGCAGGAGTCTAAGGAGCTGGCTGACGAGGACCACTACAGCAGCTGACAGTGAAGTGGCCGTAGATGTTGCAGTTGGTACAGAAACGGCAATTGCCTCCAACTGCGTGATGATAGGCGCACTTTGAGCACAAAGGATGAGGACCAGTATACGCACGTTTTGCCGGTGGTGTGTTTGGTGCTGCTGACAGAAGTGGCTGAGGGTTCTGAGGAGCGGTAAGAGCGAAGTTCTTGCTCGGGTTTTTTCGCTTGCGACCATGGCGACTGTTCTTTGCCTCTCGGGGCTGATCAGTAGGAGCTGCGGGTTCGGTGACTGCCTGATTTGAGACCTTGGTGTTCTTAAAGTAGCCAGACTGAACCCGTTTGTCATTTATTTATGCAGCTAGCTGGTATGTCTCTTCGATAGAAGCAGGGCGTGCTGCTTGAACAAAGTGAGCGACGCAATCGGTCAGAGCATTGAGGTACTTCTTGATGGCTTTCTCGGTCGTATCCACTTGGCCGGGGCAGATGATGCTCAGCTGTTTGAATCGAGCCGTTAAACCAGCATTGTCGGGTCCATCTTGCTTGATTCCCAAAACTCGTTTTCAAACTTCTGGATTTCATGAGGTGGACAGAACTCTTTGATCATTATCTCCTTAAGTTCTTCCCATGCGAGTCCGTAGGCTTCGTCGTTTCCCCTCCTGTTACGCTCCGCAGTCCGCCAGTCGAGAGCCCTGGACTGGAAGACGCCGATGGCGTTGATAGTGCGAAGGGGTTCGGGACATCCACTTTGACGAAAAATGACCTCAATAGCATCGAACCAGTGAAACATGGCACTCGGTCCTTCGGTGCCTGAGAAAGTGAGGGGTCCACAAGCCTTGAACTGTTTAAAACTGAAGGATGTCTTGGGTGCGTCGGCTTTGGAATCCACTGATGAATTGCTACCAGCAGCATGAATTTCGCTGACGATCTGTGGGATCACTTTGCCCATTTCCTTGGCCACCAGTGATGCGATGCGCTTGTCAGCATGGCTACGCTGGTGATTCCTTCAAGTGTGCGATCCCATTGAAGACATCTACATTGAAAGATTCGGTTGGATGAGATTCGATTATAATAGGGTTATGTTTAAAATATTTATTATTATTATTCATACAAGGCACATAAACACATAGGCAAGTAAACACGTAGGCAGTCAAACACGTAGGCACATAAGCACATAGCACCTAAACACGTAAGCACGTAGTCACATAATTCACGTAAGCACATACTTTGCACGTATTCACCTTCTTATAAGTAAAGTGTAGCGCGTTCGAGATGCGAAATATAAGCGAGATATAAGCGACATATAAGCGAGATATAAGCGATATATAGGCGAGTAATACCGTGCATGAGGCACACATGTCCTCATGGGCGTAAGCGAGTTAAGCAATTAGTTTGGTTGGTGTATTAATTAGTGTTTTAGATTACGGGAGCCGTGCAAGTTGTGCATGCGTTTATGGAGCGTAAAGCGATAAATCGAGAAATCGATAATATGAGAAATCAATAAAGCGAGAAATCGAATAAGCGAAAATTCTCAAAATTTAAACACATAAATAATAATAAACTCGATGATGCGTAAATTCGACGATAATAGGCTTAAATCAATTGGGAGTGTCCGGGGTTTTGAGATATTGACTATCCAAAGTGGTTCGATCATCCTTTGACTTTGGACTCACGCTTTGGCCTAATAGATAGATGCTCTCACCACAAGTGGCTAACGACATTATCCTTTCGGTTACTACGTGTTCCAAATCATCAGAATAATCGAGACTTTGGTGAGATTTGAAAATCTAAGGGCGGAATTAGTTATTAAGATGCGGGCTTCACCCATAACTTAACAACTTCATTCCTAGATAGAAATGAGATTTTCGTCGAGGTTTGGATATCACTCCTAACTCAACGAAGGTACCTCGTGTGAGAGGATGCGCGGAGTGAATGATCTATCGAGAGTTCTCGGTTTTTACACCTATTCTCGACTTGATCACTCGTTTTGTGTGATACGAGCATTTCCAAGCGTGTATATTGTGTTAGCCTTAGGAAAGGCACATTTAATTTATGGCAAGTAGTTTAAACATTTAAGTTAAAAATTGGTCAAATTGGGTACCTAGACTGTAGACTAGGTCGAACATGGCAATTCTAGCTAATTCCCTACAGTTATGGCTCTGATAGCAATCTGTCACACCCCAACTGATGGCGGAAACATCGGGGTAGTGGCACTAGGCGACCAGATTGTCTCATGAGAAATTCCCATAACACTATTCAACCAACAATATTTTAACGTCTAATATCCCATACTATTAAACAATACGTCATCAACAATGTCACGAAATACATGATTTTCCCATAAAACAATAAGGTTCGATATTCCCTAGATTTATTACATTTTGAACTAAACAAAACAGACTAAACTAAGCGAAACTACGTCAAATCATCCAAGCTAACATCCTCAACCTGTTACGTACGTTAAAATACAAGTCAATACAATAAAGTAAAGGTGAACATACATGTTTAAGTAATACTAGCATAATAGAGAAAACGTTCGCGAAATAGTCTAATTACATATCTTGATACACCAAAACACATCACACAGAAAAACTAAACATATTTCTCATACTAACTTCCGTGAGAAGGCGAGGGCGTCCATCCTAACTAGACCCCGTCGGGTGTTAGCCACACTATAGTACCATACTAGCTAAGGAGGCAAGTTAACGAAAATAAGTCCTAGTCACATGTTTCTAGTATCACGTATTGAGCATATATAATCAGATTATTCGCGTGTGATAAACAGTTTATTTGTGAGGTGATTTTGATAGAGGAACATATGTAACACCCAAAAAGTGCATTAAAGCGAAATGGGTCAAGTATACTCACAGTTGGTGCGTTTTTGGTGAGTCGATGGACCTGAGTTGAGTCGGGAAGAGCGCCGGATCAGCCTGTAAGTGAACAGAAGTGCATCAGTCTTCCGAAATGCTGAAACGGTCAAGTTTGGTTTGAGAAGCAGTCAAGTTCGGCCGAACTTGTATGTAAACATACAAGTTTGAGCGAACTTGTTAAACTTTTGTTGAGGGTGAGTCAAGTTCGGTCGAACTTGTAAGTTTCTCAGAGAAACTTGACAAGTTCGGGCGAACTTGTGGATAATATTAACAGAAAGACAAGTTCGGCCGAACTTGGAGGATTCTGAAGGAAATTTGGAACTTTTTTACTCAAGTTCGGCCGAACTTGACCCTTTGAGGGCAAGTTCGAGCAAACTTGACTACTGTGCTGTCAAAAATTAGTGTAATCTCGAGCGAACTTGATGTTTTCGGGTCCAAAATCTTGCGTTTTCTAGTCGTTTGCTGAGAAAATTGAGTACCCATCCCTCCAACCTTAAGCTACTGAGTAAAACTTAGGCTGGAGAGGTCTTTTGGAGCGACTTGGCCATTTTACAGAAACTCGGGCTAATCCGGGCGAACTTGATGGTTCGTACGGGTTAGTCCAGCTTGTGTAAAGTAACGATTTCGTCCTTGTACTTCCGGATCTGAGATCTAGCTTCGACAATGCCTCGTTCCACTCACAAGTGAACAAAACATACGTCATTAGTCCGAAAATGGTGTAAAAATCAAGGTTTTAAAAGGTTTTGCTCAGATCTAGTATAGATCTGAGTGAAAACATAAGTTTTTATGGAAAAAGATGAAGATTTTCGTAAACAGAAGAGATTTGATGAAAACGAAGGCAATGCTTTGTTCAAAATCGTTGTAAAACGTTGTTGAACATCGTTGTAGTTGAAATCGGGTTGATTCTTACTTAGGAAACAAGGGGTTTCGGGTTTGAGAGCTCTGGGCGAACTTACAGCAAGTTCAAATGAGAGAATGGGGCTGAGTATTTATAGGTGAAGGCAAAAAGAGGGCTGGTGGGAGTCAAGCTCGCGCGAACTTGTGAAATTTTTTAAGATACTGAGTCAAGTTCAGCCGAACTTGACCCCTTGAGGGTAAGTTTGAGCGGACTTGAGGCAATGGGGGTTTAGTTGGCTGGTCAAGTTCGGCCGAACTTGGTAACACCAAGTTCGAGCGAACTTGACCCAATTTGTTGGGTTCTCTTCGTTTTTCGTTCGTTTATCGATTTTTAGCGATGTAATCGAATTATAAAGTAATGTTAAGTGATTAAGCGGTATGTTAAACGTTATACTTAATATATTAGTGCGATTTAGCGATTCGAGCGTGCGAGAGCGATACGATAGCGAGTGTAATCATAATCATAAACACACATAACACATAAGTAACATAGAACCACATAATCAACTGCGTTTTGCGATGCGATGAGATAAGCGATGCGATTAAATAAGCGATTAGATGCAATATAACATACATAATTGTAATTAGTTAACATAACTTTTCTTATAAACGAATCTTGAGATTATAAGCGATAGATACAATGGAAAGTAAAAGAAAAAGATAATAACGAGAATCGGAGTTGTTACAAATGGTGTAGGACCCAAAGGAAGTTTCTGTGTAAATGTGGTTGAGTACGTGTATGGGTACTACCTTGTTGATGGGATTTACCCGGAGTGGGGGGTTTTTCGTAAAGTCGTTCTCAAGAAACACCACCCTAGATCCAAAGAGATTAAAGTTTAACAGGGTCCAGATGGCCGCACGTAAAGACGTTGAGCGAGCGTTCGGTGTTTTGAAGAAGAAGTGGCGAATTTTGGCAATGCCGTGTCGACTATGGGACAAGGATCAGATTGGAAACATGATGTACGCATGCATCATTCTTCACAACATGATATTGGAGGATGAAGGTCGTGCGGTCGCTACCTACTATGAGGATGACAATGTCCAAGTAGATAACGTAACCGTTACAGAAGAAGATAAATCCATAAACGAATTTTTGATCAAGTCTAGGGATATAAATCACAACCTTCGATCTGATTTGGTGGAAATGTTTCAACGATTTCTGGGTTCGACTCCGACGAAGACTAGTTATCCTTTTTATGTTTAATTTTGTAATTTAAAAATATTTGTAATATTATTTTTAATTTGTTATAATATTGTGTTTATTTAAAAAAAAGCTGATGTGGCTTAGTCACGCCACCTCAGTCACGCCCAACCATGCCCCATTCAATTTGGCTTTTAGTCTTGGGTCCACCGTACGCTACTTGTCACACCATACCCAAACCCAAACCCAAACCCGACCATACCAAACGGTCTTACCTTGATTCTGCCCCCTTCTCTCTCTCTCTCTCTCTTCAATCAATTCAAGCTTCCAAAAATATAAAATCGTTTCCTTGTTGGATTGTATTTCCATTAAAAACCCTACATGTTAAACATTCTTCTACAGTCAGCAGATTACTCCTTGCCGTATCGTTTCTTCTTCTTCTTCTTCTGGAATTGGTAATTGTTTCAACAAAATCCATCATATATTCTACTTCTTTGTGTACTTTAATTCGTTAATTGTGTATATGTGTTCGATTGATTCATGTATGGTATAATCAACTCATTGTTCCACTCAAGTTGTTGTAATAACCAGAACCCTAAATCGTTAGGGAGGGAGAACGACTTCTTTATTTCTAAATTCATATATTGTTTAATTAATATAAACTGATTTTGGATTTTTGTTTATTCTGTTCATGTCTTTAGTTTCTGATCAGTTGATGATTTTGTGGATTATGTAAGTGTCATTGATTATCCAAAAGCATTATCCATCCCATAAGCCAGCCGTTGGAAGTAAACAATTTAGTTGTTACTACGTTCGTTAGTGGTGTATGATATGATACAGTGAATAAACCCCGTTTATGTATTAAATCTCTAGTGTACGTACTATATGCAGTGTATTTCGGTTTCCAGTATACCCACACTGTTATGAGTAGCAAGAAACTCCATTTATGTTATTAATAACCTCTTTTGACGTATTTCCAATTGCTCAAGGCTTTTCAAACCCTAAATCCCTAATACTGATAACTAATTGTTGTGGCACCATAATCTCAATGGTTTTGATGACTATAATAATATCTTCTTTCATGATTTTTGCCCTTTTCTTTAGAATCAAAGTTGCACAGAGACGAATTAAGATGGTGGAGCAGAAGATGATTTTAGATTATTAGAGGAATTTTAGCATAGGTTGGAGACCAGTCGCACCTACGTACTATAAGTCATTGAAAGTTTTAATCTTACATTTAGTTTTACTTTGTTTCTGAAGAATGTGTTGTTGTCATGGACTCAGAGGTGCTTTCACATGCCCCCCTGTTTATGTTTGGTGTAGAGCAATTGCATAATGTAAAATATGTGACTTTTTTGAGTCATAAGATAGTGTGTAATGAATATAATTGAATGTTTATATGACAATTTGATTAGGATACAAGCTATTTGATGTTGACGACTGATCGATACATAATGTAATTTACAAGCTAATTTAGCGAACCTTAACATTTTTGTTTATCTGGTTTAAGTTATTTAATTGCCCTGGTGTTTATTGACTTGTTTAGGGTGTAGGGTTTATTGATTTATTCATACAAAAAATCATGCTTTAGATGTATAATTGGTTCAGATTTTGCAAAATTTATGTTTCTAAAGATGTAAATTGTAACAGCTGGAACTGATTTACCAGATTCATTTGGGCAGCAGGTTCAGTGGGATGGACCAACATCTATTATAAGGCCAGAAAGGGTTTCACCATGGAAGATTTAACCTTTTGTAGCACCTGTTGTTTCAGCGAATTTAGCTCTCCACCAGTGGCACCGAAAAGTAAAAGGCATGAACATCACTACCGGTAGCGTATTCGTTCTATGGTTTTCTAGACATGTCGTTGAATACAAAGTTGCATGCACAATTGAGTGTTTTTTTGGCAACGTAAGCTATAGTTAGTACCGGTACGCTAGTGGTACGTGACAAACCGAACCGATTCCATTGTTGTATCTAGTTCTGTATCATACCGAGCTGAGCCAACCCGAACCGAACAAATACAGACCCAAAACCCGCTGCGGAGCGCAGGTAATCCCTCAAGTTGCAATAAAGTCAAAACATATCGGTTTCTATATACCATCTTTTAGCATTTTTTACTACATTCCATAGAGATTTGAGACTCGGAATTCTTGCACTTTTATCGCAATGCAACAGATGTGCCTGTGTTCGTTCAAAACGCCTGAGTTTGACTTTTGGAAGTCAAAAACGAAACTGATGGGAAACATGCACCAAACAAAAATTGTGGAATGGTAAAAAGTAAAAACAGTTGCTATTTTTATACCAAAGTTGCCTCTTTCCAAAGGTTTATTCAAACATGCCAACTGAATCAAATATTCACATTATAAATTCGTTCTAATTCTTTGGTCTTTAAAGCTCTCAAATCTTTGGGATCTTGATGAGCATTTCAAGAGCTTTTTGCGTTTACTGAAGATACACTTCTACATCGCTTCATCTTCGTTAAACCCTGAAAAAATGATGATCGTTCTTCATCAGATTCAAATAACAAAAGATCACGGGTTTTTCTAAACCATGAGAAACAAATATCTGTTTAGACATACATAAACGCACACATTTTATGGTCAGTGACCCCTCATACCAGACAATATTGTCTGTTTTGCCCAGAAATAACATACAGATTTATTTTTGGTTGCTCGAGTGGAAACTTCCCACAAGGGATTATTTTTTATTTCCCTAGACAAAAAAGAACAACGTGGGATTCGCCTAAAATATGATACCTATTGAAAATTCATACGCAAGGGAACTAAGTTGATTTTCAAGATAAGCAAATCTTCATAAAGAATGACATGTCAAATAAGTGATATTCAGTACATGAACTTTCACATGATGCATATGGAAAAAAGGTCAAAATAGCAACCAAAAGAAGACTCAAATTACCTCTTTAGAGGAAGGAAGGGGGAGAGAAGCTTGACTGGCGGTCCGCGGTTCAGTCAGCATCCGAATCTCCTGAAGCTGGCGCGCTATATCCTCCAAAAGCTGCATCTGCAAGCTTTCCTTTTCTCGGTTATCAACAGAGAAGTTAAGTTTTACTCTTCCATCTTGCACAATCCTTAATCTTTCCCTGAGCCACTGGACTTCAGTATCGAGTCTGGTTCGTTCATTATCCAACGCTGATGTCGAATACCTTCTTAAACTACTCTTTGAACTCACAGGTGGCAACCCAACACGTGTCACCGAACCATTCTGTTCTTGATCGCTTTGCTTCATATATCCATTTGATTTTTCACTAGATTTCGGCTCATTGTCAGTTACATGAACATCATATATGTGTGAACCAGATTCACCACCACGATATGCATCATCGGGCGTTGTATCCAAACCTTTATCTTCCCCTAGAACCACTATAGTTTTTTCAGGCTCTTCTTGTTCAGAAAAGTCGATATCTTCAAACAACCTTGAACTGCTAAGCTGATGTAACATCAAATCAGGATCTTGAACAAAATCTTGATTATTTCCGCCATTAATTCGATCATTTTCAACACTAATCATCTGCCTGTATGCTTCAACTTGTTTTTCCAAGAAATGTTTCTCCCTTTCTCTCCTTAAAACTATTTCTTTCAATATATTCATTTCTTCTGCATCATAAGCCGTTTTTTCTTCTATCATTCTTTGATACTGTCGCGACTCCATCTTTACTACGGCTTTCTCTTCTTGTAAACGGAGAATCATGGACATTGCTTCATCTGCAGCAGATGCAGAAGCATTTCTTTCCTTCTCGAGTTCAACATAAAGCGCTGCGCGAGCAGCTTTTGATTCTTCTAACTCGCATGTTAATAAAACAATCATCGTGTCTTTATCAGCTTCGTTAACTGGAATCCTTTTCTGGGTAGCGTTCGTGTCGCTAAGCACATCATCCTCATGATATTTGCTAACTGATTTTACCAATCACATAACAGGAAATGTTAAAACTAGTGGCAAGAATTCCTGACATGCCCCGAAAATGAACAGGTTGATAACGACCCGTTTAATAAACAGATTAATCCAGACATGACCCGTTTACTAAACAGGACAATCCAAACATGACCCTTTAACTAAACAGATCAATCCGAACACGACCCATTTAATAAACAGGTCAATCCAAACATGACCCGTTAATCAAACAAAACAATCTGAACATGACCCATTTAATAAACAGGTCAATCCAAACATGACCCGTTTATTAAATAGGACAATCCGAACATGACCCGTTAACTAAACAGGTCAATCAGAACACAACCTGTTTACTAAAAGATTAATCCAAACACGAGACGTTCAATATATGGGGTAGCCCAAACACAACCCGTTTATTAAGTGGATTAACCAGTTCACACGTTTAGGGGTTTTTAAACATGTTGCTATTTATATTTTACAGATAAAAACTGTTAAAATTTGAAGTTAGATATATTTATTTCTAAGTTTCACTCAACTATTTATTTCTAGAAATTCCTAAGCTTCTCTATTTTCCAACAATTTTATTTCATTAGTCCTCTCCACCGATTTATCATTTCCATTCGGTTGGTTGCTAGAAAATGGACAATTCACATCAGTTATTACTCATTTTCACAAATCAACATTAAACGAGTCAACCTAAAACATGACCCAATTTTAAGTGTGCCCAACACGAACCGGCATGAATAAATATAGGGTTCGGGTTCGGTTTCCCCTGTTCATCCTACCAACCCAACACGATTGACGCCCCTATCGATAACAAAATAATGTTTAAACGAAATCGATAACTAGAGTACTCACAGTTGCAGTTGTTACCATCAGAAGGAATGGAAGTGGCTTCCTGTCCACCATCATTACTTTGCTCATCAACACATGTAACCCAATTTGTAGAACATGACACAGAAGAATATTTCCCTTTCAAATCCAACCCACTTCCCTTTCCAACCATAACTCCATAATCACCAATTCCATTTCCACCATCCAATTCCAAATTACAAGATCCCTCACCTTCAGATTCCACACTCAAATCATCCTCCAGATCACAACCACACCCTGCAACGAAAATTGAATCAAACGGAAACTTCCTCGTTGCAGAAAACCGAACACCGGACACCTTATCAGTCGGGTAATCAACCAGCAAACTTCTGTAATCAAAACTAATCATTCCAACAAACCCATACCCATTGGATGGCAAGGTTAAACCGAACAAACCAAGAAACTTAACAGCAAATAATGCAACAGTTGATCCACAAAGCAAGAAATATGCAATGAACAGATCAACAAACGCACCCACCAAAGTGTTGAATGTCCAGAATCTATTGTTCATGTTTAAGGGTTTGAATATGTTGACCATGAAACCCACAAAGGCCCAGTTTGAATTTGAATTAATGTGATGAAGACTAAGTTATCTGAAACACATGAATGTGATTAGTTTTATTTGAACGACAGAGATATCTGATGATTTTGTTTGCGAGTGGAACACGCAGCATTGTTACAAACGAGTCACGTGCGATTCATTTCTTGGAAGGTTATGATAACGGCTTCCCATTTGGATCTCTGCGCTTCAGTTACTATTATTTTAAATAAAAGCACCAATACTATTAAATATTATTAATATTTAAAATTAATATATTAAATTAAATGATATTGTTTTATTTTACTAGAGGGATGATTCGTATGGTCTTTGATTATCCTCGTATTTTTATTAACGTGAAATAAAGTCAGGTCACACCAGTACACTCATAATCGCAGACAACACTGATAATATGATCCATCACTAAAGAGAAAAACTATCGTCTGAATGTCTATTATAGTAAAATCTTTGACTCACACATGACAGTTTATCACAAACAAGACTTCGATCGGCGACATCCCTTAGAAATAGTTATCGGGTATCACTAGAGTATTGCCCTTATAGTAATTTATCTTGGTATTGATGGAGAACGTGAAGTATGTTACATGTATATATAATGTGGATTGAAGACAGGGCCGTCCCAACGATTTTAGAGGCCCTAAGCGAACTACAAAGTCGAGACCGTATTGAATTAGTATAAAGAAATTGAGATTGAGCTTTGAGACATTGAATAACTATAGCGATGATTTTTTTTCTAATCTCGGCCCTAATTTTGCTCAATCCGCAATCATTTTCTCATTGCTTACTCAAAAGACGCAGTAAGTAACGATGGTTGATGTGTTACGTGCGCAAGCAATGCGGCTTAAGCCTTGAAACGTTGTTTAAATGGCAAAAAAAAAAACAAGTCCACTATATGAAAAGAAAAAAAAATTGTAGGCCTTGTTTTTTTGTGGCCCTAGGCCTTAGCCTAGGTTGATAAGACTTAAGGGCCGGCCCTGATTGAAGATGATAGTAACAATTTTTGTTTATATACTTACCTAATTAGAGAAAAACAAACGGTGGTTATTTTTTTTTTATTTTTTATTTTTTGTGTTAAATTAGTTGAATCTATATAATAACTTGAGGAAAACATCACGTCTATAGCCATGTGATAAGGGACATCAATGTTTGGTATTTATTTTTGCTCGTGGATTAGACTTTTTGCTATGCAGCCACTACACGCACTGTATCATATTTTTGCTATGCATTTATATAGATAAATGCATGTTCTATGCAACCACTACACGCACTGTATCATATTTTCACTTACGTAGTATCATTAATAATCTTCTCTTTAGTGGTAATTAGCTGACAAATATTTAATATCGAGGCAACTTGAACTCGTGAGCCCATGTTTGTTATAACAGCCTTATGTTTTGGGATATCACGCATGTTTAAATTAAATTAAACGTGAACATAAGTCATCTATCTATAAGCCTTAGGCTGGGCGGTGTGGGGGTCGGTATAGGGCCGGCTTGGCTCGGCGCCGCTCCCAACACCATTTCGCCCTCAGGCAACGGCATGCCCAGCCTCCCAAGCCGTTGATGCCGCCCACTACAAAACAAAACCACACTCACATATACATACAACTCATATATATATATATATATATATATATATATATATATATATATATATTAGGCTCATCACCCATTTCCTCCCCTTCATCCTCTTTACCCCATCCTCACACCCGATCCACGTGGCGCTTACGTGACGGGTCATCCTCCGGGCACCATACCGCATAGCCTCATACATTTTCTATACGATGTCATGAATCGGGAATAAAATTTGTCTATATTAATCCATATAGAGAAAAAAACACATGTACAACCATGACCTTAAAACACTAACCTCCATCCACTCCAAGGACCATCTGAGTTAAAAAAAAGTAAACCACAGGAAACACCGGTGTAATTTCCAAAAGTTGAGGACTATAGGTGTTACTTTACAAAACCACAAGGACTATTCGGGCATTTTACTCTTTTAGAAACGCTCTCAACTTAGCAAAGACAACACCTATAATGTTGTTCATATATTGTCTTTTGATAAGTAAATATTTGCTAAACGTTTTATTGCCATTAACAATTTAGTTGTCGATCTTAAAATATGAAAGTTTGGATGTAATCCTTTTCTTTTCTTCAAATGATGAAGAATTTTGCATTAAATGATCAATTTATTCAAGGCGTATACTTTGTAAAATAGGCTTGTATGCACACCTAGTAAAGTCATTAGTTCAGTACTTCAGTTTAACTTTTTAACAAAAATCGGTTTCAACAAAGTTACCGTGCGCAGTGATGGTTGAATCATGTTATTAAAACATGTCTAAATTAAAAAGTTATAGTATCGTACAAACGTTATTAACTTAATGCTAGACTAGAATTGAATGTATGACCATCAAAAACACATTTAGCAAATAATATTGTCTGGATAAAAAAGAATTGGAATCATCTAGGTGATGTGTGATAAACAATTTTTTTCAAATATGATGATGAAACATCTTGTCTAGAAACACTTGTATTCTCGTAGAGCGCAGTATTAAATAAAACAAGAACATCACTTGAAGAATTAATTAACTAATAACCTTAACCATTTCAAACCATATTCTTTTCAAATTTTAATTTCTCACCATATACCGTAAGGTTTTATAATTTTCTGGTCAAACGGAACATTTGTTTGTGATATTTATGAGTTTTTTTTAATTCCAAACGAAATTTTCATTAAAATGCCAAGTAACAAATTACAAACAAGTGGCATGTAAACCGGCAACAAGCTGCGCCGCAACCCCCTTTTGAATTGCAAAACCGATCCTACTAAAGACGAAACGACCCTTAAAGGTTGAGAGATTACTATGCACAACCCGTTGGACCCTGTTTAGGAATTCCACGGCCTCTGGGGCTAGGGAACCAAATGTATCAAAAGCAAATGGGATAAACACATGTTGATTCTCTAAACAAGCCTTCTCGTGTTTAGCGACCTTGCCTGATTCCGCATTCGACGCAGCCTGGCCAGCAACGAACCCTTTATCCCTAAGCCTAACAAGAGGAGACACTCCTGTAAGGTCCACACAAGCGTGTTTTCCCCTGGCCCACCCAAACACAAGAATATCAGTTGGCTGAAGGGTAGACCTCCCATCGAGTGAATCTGTCAGAAAGTTCACGGGAGCCTCCTTTTTTGCTGAAATCCATGCCCGCTTTAAAACATCAAATAAGATATCCCTTACCAAATCATGCCTGTATTTAAAACCAGGTAACTCCTTACAATGGACCGCATGCTCGCCAAAAGTATCTAAACAAACCTTGCGGCAAACTGGGCAGGGCTCATCAACCGGGAACAAAGGGATCATTAGCCGGTACTTAAGAATTGCACGGTATTCCACTGCCGACATGTGTTGGCATAGTCCTTCAATGGGGATAACTATTAGGAAATCCTGAGCATGAGGAGCCCGGAGACAATCGAACACGGTTTTTTGACGAGGGATAAACTAAACTTCTCTCCCAAACTCTGGACAGTTCTACTAAATAGGGCACTCGCCAAAGCATTCTGGGCTTTAGGGGCAGTGTCCTTATTAGAGAAACCGCCAAGATCGAAATCCGGAAGGGACATGTGCATGCAATCCAACGCGCACACATAATCAGAATCTAACCCGACAATACCACAGTCTCGAAGAATGTGGTCCTGCAAACTCCAAGATTGCGCCCTCGAGGCCACGAAAGCATACGTAGATATCCTCAGCCGAACATAAACCTAAACCACCAAAACGGGTCGGAAGGGATGCAAGCCTCCATTGAAGATCCCCAAAAACGGACCCCCGCAAACCACAATATCCTCGATAGCTCTCCGAAGGCCTTTGTCAAAAACCGAAACAGCCTCTGCAACAAACGTGGGTTGGCACGTTCTGAGGCCGAACAACAACTTAGCAACACCCATGCAAGAGCGCAGCAAGAGGAGCTCACATTGAGGGTCCCGCAAATGTGGAAGGTAGCTCATCAAATCCACTGCACAAGATGCCCTTTTCATGGCCAACCTACTAATAAAACCGGCATCCCGACTAACAGCGCCCCCGAGGAGTTTGACACCTGACACCGGGCTTCCAATCCCACTTGGAAACAAACCCTTTTGAGCCTTAACTCCATTGCACGATGGCCAAAAAATTTCTGTTTTCTTGACCTTAAGTTGAAGCCCCAAACAAGGCCCCTTAGACCTGATGATTTCTAAAGCTTTAGCCACCTCTTTAGCATCTCCTATAATCGTACCATCATCCAAGTACCAAGCATGGAAGAGTAACTTGTATTTATCTCGAATCTGGTGAAAGAGGGGATGCAAAACTAAGGCAAAGAGAAGAAGCCCCAGTGGTCTCCCTGCTGAACCCCGGTGGTGGACCAAATATGATCATCTCCGACATATAATCTAGCCGGCTGTCCATATAGAAATCCACCCATAAGGAAATGGACGGGCACCGGGTCCGAACTTCTGACAAAAGAGCGGTTCTATCCACCAGGTTGAAAGCATTAGAGAAATCAACAGTAATCATGGCCAACGACCCATCCAAGTGGAACACGTTTAAGAACTTGTTCGCACTATGGAGCACAGCCTCAGCCCCGCTAGGAATACCCACCCCAAATTGAAAATCACCGAGATATTTAACCAATTCCTTCCCGACCCTCCTCATAGCCGCCTTAGAGACTAACCTCCTCCAAATTGCGCCCACGGCAATAGGCCGAATCCCGTTGTCCGGTTTAAGTAAAGGCGTGAGGGGCGCAGAAGCAACAAACTCCGCCAAGACCATAGGGCACCTCCCACCCAAGCACAAGTTGACCACCTCTGAAATAGCCCTAAGCACCCTACAAGCGATCACCGACCCTTCTCCACAAAGAGCATCCAAAATGTGTTGTGCCCTCAACCCATCCCTCCCACAAAAGGTTCCTTTGGGACTTAATTGTTTTTTTTTAAATGGTAATACTTACACTCTTAAATTACATCAAAAAGTTTTAAGTAATAATACTTACACCCATAAATTACAACAAAAAAAAATCCTAAATTACTTTTATTTAGGCTTAATCTAAAATCTCCAAATTTCAAGAGATATAAATCTTTACTAGATGGGTTACCCACTTTAGTGAGACTTAACGGTTAATCATAAGTTTTAAGTGATCCAAACAATTGAATGTGACTAGTAGATTTGAAAGACACGTGGCCATCTCTCAATAAGAATAACTATAAAATTTAAGTCGATCTGATCATTTTGTTTGCAGCGATACACGCAGCATTGTTACCAACAAGGCACGTGCGAATGCACAATTCATTTTTTGAAAGTTTATAAAAACGGCCACCGATTTGGATTTCTTAGTTATTAAGTTACTATATTATTTTTTCGACCAGGAATACTATTATTAATAATTTGTTAAATGCTACCATTCGATAATATTATCATGTATTAGTAGATAGACGGTTCATACTTTCTTTGACTTTAAATGATCTTAGCTTGGCTTATATATGGAACTTTGAGGCTACTTAAGGGTAGGGGCGGAGGTATACTTTAAAAAGCACCTGCTACCGCTTAACTCGTCTCCTTATTATAAATTATTTATATTTTTTAGTTTTATAAAAAAAATACTCCTGAACAGATACAGAAATACCCCTAAAAATAGGATACTTTAATTTATTAAAATTTTAAATTTTTATAAACCAAAACCTTTTACAATGCCAAACTTGTATAATAATTAAACACAAATGATAAAGTTAACCTAAATTAAGAATAATATAATTAAAAGATGCCCAATTAATAAACTTGGCCAAGCAACAATAAAATACCCTTTTGTGTAAGGGTGGCTAAGTTGCAAACAGACCGTCACAGCGAATTGCGATCGTCCCAGTCTCCCTGCTGCTACTCGATGTCTCTGCTGCTGCTCCGTTGACCGGTGTCAAGAAAATTTTAAGGACAAATGCTATGGTTTGGCGGTCGAAAAAGAAACTTTTAATAAAGTAAAAGACGACGATGTCATGTAACGATTTCAAACTATGAAAACAAGAATAGGACAAATCTGTTAGTTATTTGTTTTACTTTATTTATTATTCTTTTATGTATTATATGATTTAACGGTAAAAAAATTTTTGGATACTTTAAATTAATAAGCTTGTTCCGTCCCTACTTAACTATGCACAGGGTCTAAACGGAATGAAATCTCTTATTAAATTGCTGCCACCGTTTCAACTTTTTTTTCTTTCTGAAGTGGGCCGATTAGAGCATCATCAAGCCATTGGGCTTAGTGGATCATTATTCATCTAGACTTCTCATAGTGAAATTTGAGTTCGAATCAAAATATTAGACAATATTGCATTATTATCTAAAAGAGAGGGGGGAACACAAGGCGGCTGAACGGAGATCTATAGGGTCGATTTTTGGATGGTGAATAGGGGTGTTCAAAAAAATTCGAATCCGAATTCGAAATATCCGAAAATTCGAATCCAAATTATCCGAAATTTCAAAATTCGGATTCGGATTCGGATACTGATTCTGAAAATTTTCGGATATTTGGATATCCGATATCCGAAATTTTAAGTTCTATTATTTTTAAATTTTTTAATATATATCAGCAAATAGAAACCCCTAGAAGTTTCTACCCTTTCTCTGGCTTTCTTTTCCGCCGACCTCACGGAAGTGACGACTTCTTCCTTTACCTCATTGCTTTATTCCGTTTCAGTGACACCAACTTCCGACCTGCACGACCTTAACGATTTTTTCCATTAGGTAAATCCCATTGATTTTTGATTTGTTCAATCTCACTGATTTAAGTGTTGAACATCGTTTTTTTTTTAATTTTCAATTAATGTTTATTAACCTCGCCTAATAAGATTGTGGGTGTTCTCATTTCATAGATTCACTATGTAAACTTTTTCTCACTGAATATTTGATTCAGTTTTATCAATGATATAAAGCGAAAAACAAGAATATGTAACAATCGTTTTCAAACAACATGTGGTTTGATTCAACTTTTTCTTACACACTTCTGGTGATTTGATTAACATTTTCTCACACACAAATGGATTGTGTTAAAGACTTATTTTGAAATAAATATTTTTGTTGATTAGAATTTCGGATATCCGTTACATTATCCGAATCCGTATCTGAAATTTTAGGATATCCGAAATTCGGGTATCCGAAATTTCGGATACGAATTCGGATAGTGAAATTAGCTATCCGAAATTTTCGGATATCCGATATTCGGATATCCGGTTTTGAACACCCCTGATGGTGAAGGCAGTTTGTGTCAAGATCAAAAGCTAGAGATGAAGATTCGGTTTGGGGTTCGTAAATAGTTAGTTTCTTGGTTTGATATACCGTGTGTTATTCGAACTCATAACTATGATTTGTTATTTATTCCAGACATGTTTTTTTTTCTTGACTATGATTCTTGGCTAGTTATGTTTCTACCCGTGTTTGTGATTAATATTTGTGATAATTGGTAATTTCTTGGTATTTGGTAATTTATTGATAGAACAAATATTAAAGCAAGAGACCTAATTATATTTGACTAGATGCGTGTGCATACTTTATTCTAATTTATTATCTTGTAGATAAGAGATCATGTACAAGAGAGGAATTTTGTATGAAAGTTATGAGATAATCATAACCACACATTTGTTATTTTCAATTTAAGAAGGGAAGGGTATGATTGTCTTTTCTCCCTTTAACTAGTTTCCTACTTGATTTTCAAACGGCTATAACTTTTTCATACGTTAATATTTTTTTTTAAAAATACACCGTATTAACGAACATTTCATTCTCTTTAATTCCAGCAGCGTATCGCTATATGTTCTTAAAAATAATTTACATGACTTTGAATACCCATTACGTGATTACGTGATTTTGAATACCCGATACCCGTTACGTGATTTTGAATATATGGTACATGACTACATGATTTTTGAATACCCATTACGTGATTACATATTCAACATACACTACGCATTCAATGTAAATTCATTACGTGATTACACATTTAATAATAAGAACTTGATTATTTATGCTTTATTACGTGGTTAAATCTCTAATACAACATTATATTGCTATTATTGGTTAGTTTGGCTAATGTTTTGTTTAGAATTTATCCTTAATATGTGATTATACCTAAAATATTAGGTATTCCATAATGAAATATTATGTATTACATGTTTTGTTTATACGTAATTACGTAATCACTCAGTATGGTTTCACATAAATACTATAATGAAATCGCATAATCACGAAATAGGTATTTGAAATCACGTAGTCACTTACTAGGCATTCAAAATCACGTAGTCACTTACTGGGTATTCAAAATCACGTAACCACGTAATGGGTTTTCAAAATCTTTCAATTTTTTTAAAGAAAAATATAGCAAAGAGCTGCTCAAATTAAAGAGAATGAAATGCTCGTTAATACAGTGTAGTTTTTATAAAAAAATGTTAACGTATGAAAAAGTTATAACCGTTTGAAAAAAGTGGGTTTATGAGTCAACAATATTGGATTTTCCTATTATAACCCTGTCCCCACTTGTTCCCTTGTTTTTAGTTATATGAATTTTATATTTGGGGACCACTTAATCTCAACAATTGATCTTGCAAATCAAGTGCTAAACTTCTTTCCTACACTTCGAACACTTCTTCCCTCTTGTACAATAACCTTTCTCTTATCTTATATTTGTTCCTCGTATGTCTTTGTGAATGTCTTTCATGTATAGATGCATGCTAGGTTACCTACTCTGTGTTTGTAACTAGTTTATGGTTTATGGTGCACGTATCCAGTAGGAACTTTCTTTTGACAATTTAAAGGAGTTTAATGTTCTACCTATTTTTGAGAATGAAAGGAGATAGACAGTTAGGTTTGTGTTTGGTGCTAGGTATTTAGGTGCAGTGGGACTAGGAGGAGATCGGTTTAAGTTCCCTAGTATTATTTGCTTTCCTAAGTCTTGTCAAGTGTTTTTAGGTTACCCCGTACACTCTAGGCTGTATTGTGACTAGTGAGACCGGGAGAAGATCTAGTGTTTGGGTACTTTAGTATTGTTGGATAGACCGAGAGGTGTCCAACCCATACTGGTGAGCTTTATTTGACCTTTGGGATCCTTAGGATTATGAGAGGTTGATGAGACCGAGAGGTGATTCAGCTTATCTTTAGACTTAGAGGGTCGTATTATAGGATTCTGGTTCCATCGTAGTTACAATTGCCAAGAGAAATCGAGAGTCAGAAATAGGATTCCAAACCTGGGTAGTACTTCCACATCCTTGATTTCACCATAATAGCCTTCAGCCCGCGTCTAGGTAGTCTAGTTCGTCTTAGTTAATATTAGGATATCAGTTAATTAAAATCCTCAAAACAATTCAAAACCAATTAATTCCAGCGGCGTTTGAACCGGCTCGTCGAACCATAACTAGGATCTCTTAACCCTAAACCTTTAATCCTAACCCTAAACCCTAAAGCTAAAAAATAAGGCTAAAACCTAAGCTAAATCGTAAATTCTAAGCTATAAACCCTAAAAGCTAAACCCTAAAGCTAAACCCTAAACGGTTTAGGGGTTAGGATTTAGGGTTAAGAGATCCTAGTTAGGGTTCGACTAGCCGTTCCAACGCCGCTGGAATGAGTCCAATCGGAGTTCATTTGAGTCAATTCCCCACTTTTTTAGTATTCCTAATGAACCTCACACTATATTATAAGATTTTTACAACCAATATTAAGTGTTGGTAATCTATTTGTAATACACCAGACTAAACCAATTAATTGGTGCAATTATGAATTCCATTATTTTTGCAAAAAGAATCATAATTATAAACTCAATTAGGTGAACTATTGTAAATATATTTAAATTTGACATTTGTTTTTACAAAATACTAGTTGGAATTCCCGCACGTTACCACAGATATTTATGTTTTTTATCGCACGTTCCGGGACGAGTTTCATGGATGTTATTTATAAAAATAATATGCTAATACAACTATTATATCAATTCACATGGAGCAATTGAATTTAAATAAAATAATTGACATAAAAAACAATAATATAATCGATGGTAGACGATATTTAAAGGCCTTTGACTTTAATAAAAAAAAGATCGCCTTTTCCACGTCTATTTCTTGTTACATATTTACACGTTTTCAACATCTATTTCTTCACATGTTAACCCACCACCACTCATTTATGGATAGACAAATCAGAGATAACAGTCTTTCAAAATTTAGTTCAACCAAAAATGCGCCGAGTAGAAACCTATGAGGAAAAGGTTTGACAAAATGCTATTTGTAATATGTTAATAAAATTAACTTGCTTGCGGTGTATTGTTATGTCATAGGAGCCAACTTTAGAACACAACAGTTCCTTTGGCGTTTGGTTTAGCTCTACTATCCCGACCAACTTTTGAGCACTTTGATTGAGACAACTGGAACCTTATATATTTTGAGTCCAATCAAATTTATGTCTCTTTGTGTGATGAAAACTTCTTTAACATTTTTCTTGCTCAGCATTACTCTTTCGCGATTAAGAGAGCGCACACTTGGATTGTTAAACATTAAAACCAAGTGAACAATGGGAAGGTAGAAATGGAATTATGATACCTGGTGACACGATATTGCGTGTTTTTTTTTAAAGAGTGTTTTCGAAGCTCAACCGCCATGTAGAAGGAATCAGATTGATTGCCTTTGAATAGCAATAAAAAGTAGAACATGTGAATCAAAGGTGTGTTGCATTCATTCCGCAGTTTTATTAATTCTCTCCTTTGTTTTTCTCAAAAACCATAGAGCAGGCTTTTTCATGATCTATGGACTGATTGCCTGGAACAAGTTAATTTCAACAAAAGAAAACCCAAGAAAGAGGGATTACGAACTAACATATTTATAGTGCAGCCTACTGATGGGACACGTAACTCTGTGAGGGAGGCCATGGCTTCATCGAACAAAATTGATGTAGCCCTGGATGACTGTGTAATCATTGCCATTATGCACTACCTGTTCACATCCTGGTTGCATTAGTAAAAACGATTAACAATAGGATTGAAATATAATTAGTTTTAAGTAGTCACGTGTTCTAATAAGTTGTTCTAAATTGAACCATTATAGCCTGTTAAAAAGTTGCACATTCCCAAAGAGACCCAGTACCCAAAATTAAGTGTTTGGCACAAATGTGAACAATGTGAATAGACCAAAATAATATATTTCTTTAGCATAATCACAAACGAAATGCTATTTAGTTTAAACCTTAAGCGAAAATTAATGACCCCCCACGTAATCAACTTTATTGAAATGGATAAGAATTAATTTTTAAAATAGAAACCAATTTCAAGATTTTCTTGAAAAGGAAAAAACATACGTTTTTAGATCACAATCTTCTGATACTAACTTTAGACGTTCAGATCCTACAACACTTGGTCTTGTAATAACTAATAAGTTTAGAATAAGACACTGCCCACATTCTGTGTTATAATCAAGAATACATTTCACTTTTGAACGACCCATGTAGGTAGTACATGTCCGACTGGGAATCGATTAACGTTTATGAACATGGATGAACAATTGTGAGTTTGCGTATGCACATGAATATCCTCATGAGTAGGCCAAGCACAGCTTATGGTTCCCTTTGCCAAAATCTTTTACATAAGGAAATGTAGAGTATATAAAAACAAATTTCGTTTATTCTTCACTTTGATTTAAATGGAGGTTTCAATTTTCCCTAGAAACATTTTAACCCTAAAATCATGATCATACTGTATTTAAATTTAAACTATAAAATGTTGATGTTATAAAGTAAGTACCTTGAAAGGGAGAGTGTTTAAGCGCTCGAGCCCAGGCGCCTAGCTAAGTTCTTTCTTGCCATGTTCAGCATTATGAAAATCACTTTTCTCAACAGGATGAGCACCAAACTGCATATTTTTTTTCATACAACTCCGTTATTCCTAGCTCTTACATAAGCTTATAGAACATCAAACAGATGAATATTCACAAGAATTTCGAATTCTAACCTTCAGATCTGAGATCAAACCGTCCATTCATTGAGCATATAAACACCGAATTTACATGATGATCGAAAGCACCAGATCTGAAAAACGTTCCCCGGAGAGTCAGATCATCTTCTCTTACCGGTTCCGGAGATCGTAACGTCTTCATCTCTACTCCGACGAACGGTCCCATGTGGAATCAAAACCTCGATCACCGGAATTTCAATCTCAATTTCTTCCTTTTGTTCATATCCGCTAGTACCTGTCTCTTCAATCACTGATCGTTAAAACGCAAAACAAAATACCAAAATATTATGCAATGAGAAAGATTCAGAAAACCACAACCTACCGACACCGTTGCCGCCTCGCTCCTCTAAGTCATCATTGCCCTGTTTGAAACTCAATGTTTCGTGCCATCATCTCCGACGCTACGTGTGTGACTATTGGTCCTTTGAACCACAAGCATCGTCTTGCTTTTGCTTATTCAAGTTGTATAGTCAGTCTTGATGGAGTTGAGAATATAATGACTTTTGATTATTGCAAAAAGTAATACACATATCCAAACACAACCTAAAATTCACTCAACGCCGCCTCAATTTATAACCGAAATATGATTAAAATTAGGAAACCTTAAACAATTGCATATTTGACCTATTAACCTGCCCCATTAGCTAATATTTGTGAACCCTAATAATACGAAAACTTTGCAGCCTAATTAAAAGAATGTATAATACTATAATCAAAAGTAACAAAAGCAGAATCGGAACCTAGATGCGATGAAACAAATAAGTGAAGAACAAACTCTAACCAACCAAAAAACTTTACAATCTAATCATTAAAAACGTATAATCGACAGCCAAATTAAATCGACAGAACTGTAAGCTAGAGCAATCAAAAGTAATAAGCGCCTCAGACAGAAGCTCACTACTGATGGAAGAGAGAGAGAGAGAGAGAGGTCACCTTTTGTCAGTTATAGCGGTAGAGGATGGCGGAGATATTGGAAACACCGTCCGACACTGCCGTCGTTTGGCAGGTTGTGTGGCCATCGATTTAGGGTTGAAGGAGGTTTCGATTTCTAGTGAATCAGAGAGAGTTAAGAAGGAAATCAAGAAAGCATCAATGTTGAAATGATCGGTCGGAGGTTTGAGGCGTTTGGTTTAGCCAAGGAAGCTGAATGAAATACCTAAAAAGACCTTTAGGCGTCTTAAATTTTTGGCAAATGTTCAAGTTTGGCCCCTCTTAAATGGCTTTTCTGTCTTGTATATGATGCTTCAAAACTTATGCACGTAGTAAAATTACAATCTTCTACATTAGATTGCTTATATGGGTGGGGTTCGGCTACAAAGTCCATTTTTCCTACAAAATGTACAAAGTCATAAAACATCACAGTTTTAGCCATAAAACACAGTCAAAACCTACAAATAACAGAGTGAAGATCATTTAAACACAATATCTAAACCCTAACAGTCCATAAAAACTTCAAACACACCATTGTAGAACTATGAATTTAAAACACAACATGATAATATCGATAATTTAAAACAACTTTTATATATTGTTAGGGTTTGTCACGCCATTATTCAAAATACAGTTTCGTTTTCATTGGATCAAATCTTCACAAATAGTAAGTAAACTTTCTCTTCCGTTTTTATCATTAACTTTTTGGGGTGTATCAATGTGTTTTGATAAATTGTTTTTTTTTAATCTAAAATCGAGTATGCAAAGTCTAGTGTGTCGTATATGCATTATTTGTTGTTGTTGTTTGTTTGTTTGTTTGAGGTTATTGTTGTGATGGTCATTATAGTCAATAGTCATTCATTCAGTGGATCCGCGGCTGACCTTTCCTCATGACCTGGAGATGTCGGTGTCACCCATTAGTCTTGGGCTAACATTTTCTCATAACTATGGGACGTTGGTATCGCCACATTCACACCCTTTATGGTGTGGGACGCAAAGAGTTGGTTTTGGTTGTGTCGGTTTTAGTCTTAGTCATTACTCAATTACCATCCTATGTTCATTTTACTTGTGCATTGCTTCCACATGATTGATTGATTGCATGCTTAACATTAAAGTTAATATTTGGAATTAAAAAGGTAAAACAAATTACTTTGATTACTAAATTTTAAAATGGTAAACCTGTTTTACTTAACCAAGGTTTACTCACTAGCTCTTGTAGCTGACCCAAAAATACTATTTTACACATGATACAGGTGTAGAGGATTGAAGACTGGACTAGATCAGGATCATGTAGGAGCTTTGCCTTAGTAATTAAAAAGACAAGTTTGATGTATTTATTGGAATATCTGATCTAAGAAAAAAGTGACATTTAATCATGATACATTTAAATTATGAAATTTTAATAGTGTTATAAGCTTTGGGCAATGATCATGCCCTATACCATTCCGCTTAACACAATACATCTATAATTTGCGCTTTGTAACATGTTTACACAAACACTTAGCACATAGCTTATTATGAAACATCAAGTTGCATGTACTTTGCTAAATTACATGTTTTATCACTTTAAAAGCTTCTATACATGAAATAACATCATGAGTTAACCTACGTATAATTTTCATGCTCGATAAATAAGTTACATTTTAACGCGTCCTTTTAACGAAACCATCGTTTAACCATACAAGTACACATGCATCGTAACAACCCGATCTTTCGGATTGTTATCCGAATCCATATTATTACCGTTATTCTTGTTTCTGTATCGTTTTGTAATCCGAGATTGATTATGATGGTTAAATTATTTTGGAAACACACTATTATGTCGCTTATATATATCGCATTTACTCGCTTAAACAACTCGCAACGCTCATCGCATCGCAAACTCAATCGCGTTACTTTATGTTATTTACTTTGCATTATGTGTTACATGTGTTTTGTATGGTTATTTCTCGCTCTCGCTCGCTCACTTAAAACTCGCTTAAACGCTTGAGTTTTCATCACAACGCTAATACCTTGCTAAAACGCTCGAAAACGCTTAAAATGACTAAAACGAACGAAAACATCGAACCGAAACTGGCAAGTTTGCACGAACTGATGCCATATCCACCATCTCCTATAAATACCCAACACCTCCACACACTCCCCTCTTGCTGCCACTTCGCACCAGAACTCCCAAACCCGCATTTCTTTGATTTCCAAGTAAGAAACGACTCGTTTTATGCAAACCACAACGTTTTCCACTATGATTTTGCACAAGGTTACTTTCGATTTCATAAAAACTTCTCTATTTACGAAAACCTTCATCTTTTTCCATAAAACTTCTTATTTTTAACTTAGATCTACACTTAAACGAGTTTTTTTAGCTTAGCCTTGGCTACCCAAGTTATAGATCTTGATGATTTCGACTCACTAAGTTTTAGATCTGAGAAAACTGTTTAAAACATTGATTTTTACACTAAGAACGGACTAACCGACGTGTGTTTTGTTTACTAAGTAATGGAACGAAGAATTGTCAGAAATATACTTGAAATGGATTCGAAATCACGTCTGTTTCAAGCGAAAACTCAGATTCGGAAGCACGAAGACGCAAAATAGCCAACTTTTGCGAACCAGACTGTTCTGTACGAAGTACAACTTCGTACTAACCAGTCCAAGTTCCCTTAAGTGGCTAACTGCTCTAAAAAGACTTCCCCAGCTTTGGTTTTGCTTAGTAGCTCAAGGTTGGAAGGATGGACACTCGATTTCCTCGACGAAAGACGCGAAAAAACTCGATTTTCGACACGAAACAGTCAAGTTCGCACGAACTGGCCAAGTTCGCACGAACTGGTCTGTTTCCCGAACAACTTCTTCGTTCAACTGATTCAGCACCATGGAAGACTGATGCACTTCTATTCTCGCTCGCAGGCTGACCCGGCACTCTCCTCGATCCCTAAGACCAGCTGTGTTTGCTGTTTACGCACCCACAGTGAGTATACTTGAACCACTTTTTCGCTTAAAACACACTTTTGGGTGTTACATACGTTCCCTATATCAAAACACGCTACACACAACGCTAAACTCTTTTAACGCTAACCGCTCTCGCATGTTATACGTGAATCGCTGAATGTTTGTGTTCTATGTGTAAATAATGAGGACTTGCAGACCACCCTTAGCAACGATAGTACTATAGTTTGGACTCAGCACCTGATTGGTTCGGGGGTTGTTAAGGCTCGCATATTTACTTTACGTGGGTGTTCGCTGTTGTGAACACGTCTCGCGCATACTCCACCTTGCAGTCGTGTTGGTTAGCTTGTATCATTATTGTTAGCTTACTTAGATTCACTTTCTCTACGTGTACATGTTGGTTATGCGTAAACACTTTATCACTATTATTATGCTATAAAACTTGTGTACTCACCTTTACATTATTGTATTGACTTGTATTTTAACGTATGTAACAGGTTGAGGATGTTATCGCTGCAAATCGGACTTAGGATTTTGCTTTAGAAACTTGTAATAATCTAGTTCTCGAATTTTGAATTGTTTGAGAATGTTTGGATTTGTAATGATTATGGGATGATTAGATGTTAATTGTATGGAAAATTGACGTTTTAAATATTGTCGTTTATAATAGTCGTTATAGATTCTCTCTAACAATCTGATTCGTTTAGTGCCGCGCCCCGATGATTCCGCCATCGGTTGAGGTGTGGCAGATTGGTATCAGAGCCATAACTATAGGGAATTAGGTAGAATTGCCATGTTCGACCTAGTTTATAGTCTAAGTACCCAATTTGACCGCTCATTGACTTAAATGCTGAAACTACTTGCCTTAAATGATTTCATGCCTTTCCTAAGGCTAACACAATGTACACACATGAAAACGCTCGTATAACCCAAACGAGTGATTGTGTCGGGATTAGTTGTGAAAACCAAGAACTCTCGATAAGATCACTCATCCCGCGTACTATTTACTGCACGAGATTCTTTTGTTAAGTTAGGAATGATATCCATATCTTAACGACAATCTCCACCTCTATTTCCGTGGAACTCCCGACGCGTTCGGTGAAAACCACAAACATGGAACGAAGTTGTTAAGTTAGGGTGAAAGCCAAACCTTAATAACTAATTCCACTCCTCGATTTTCAATCTCACCAAAGTCTCGACAATTTCGATAACTCGGGGCACGACGTAACTGGAAGGATAAATTCCGTTAACCGTAGTACGGCGAAAGCATTTGTCTATTAGGCCAAATCGTATGCCCGAACTCAGAGAATTTTGAATCACTTTGGGTAGTTGCTTTCTCAAAACCCCGGACGCTCCAAATTGTTTTAAGCCTGCAATCGCCGATTTTACGCATCATCGGGTTTTATTATTAATTATGTGTTTAAATTGTGGATTTTACGCCTTATCGATTTCTTGTGTTATCGCTTTTGCTTTACGAAAATACGCACAACTCGTACAGCTCTCGTAATGTAAAACGCTAAATAATCGCAAACCAAAATAAAACGCTCAACCCTCTTACGCGAATGTCCTCATACGCGGTATTACTCGCTTATTGCGCTTATACCTCGCATCTCATAGCGCGTTACGCAAGTTTTAGTGAAGGTGAATACGTGCAAAATATGTGCTTACGTGCTTATTTGCTTACGTGATTATGTGATTACGTGCTTATATGCTTATGTGGATACGTGCTTACATGATTATATGCCTTATGTGAATAAAAATAATAAATATTATGGTGTAAAACACAAAATTTTGAACAAAACCCATTATAATCAAATCTTGTATAAATTCCTTGCGTGTCATTTTACAGAATCTCACTTTTGCAAATGGCATCCATGGGATCTCACACTCGCCGTACCGCTCAACGCAACAACGCCGACAAACTCATCGCCTCTCTCGTAGCCAAGCAAATGGCTAAGGTGATCCCGCAAATTGTCAGCGAAATTCAGGCTGTCAGCAACAACTCGTCTGTGGACTCTAAGGGCGATACCCCGAAATCTCGGTTCAGCTTCAAGCAGTTTAAAGCCTGTGGTCCTGCAGCATTCACAAGCGAAGATGGACCAATCAATATGTTTCACTGGTTCGACTTGATCGAAGTCACTTTCAGGAAAAGCGGATGTCCTGAAAACCTTTGCACTGTTAACGCCACTGGAGTCTTTCAGTCAAGGGCACTTGACTGGTGGACTGTCGAGCGCAACAGGCGCGGTAATGACGAAGCTTACTTTCTCACGTGGGAAGAACTTAAGGAACTCATGATTAAGGAGTTCTGCCCACCACACGAAATTCAAAAGCTGGAAAACGAGTTCTGGAATATCAAACAAATCGGTGATGACAACGCAGGACTTACCGCCCGTTTTAAGCAGCTCAGCATCATCTGTCCGCGCTCTCCCCGACTGTGTCGCTGATTTTGTTCACGCAGCAAGACCAACTACGATCGAAGAGACTTACCAACTCCCAGCCGAGATCAACGACAAGCGAGTCTTGGCTGGAGCTTTCAAAGTCTCAACCAAGAACCTCAGCCAAGCTACTGTTGAGCCAAGAACCGATACTGCTCCATTTCAAGCCTCCAAGTCAAGTCACCAGAACCGAAAGCGAAAGGGTA
The DNA here is from genome assembly GCA_947069175.1 of Scalesia atractyloides. Taxonomy (NCBI): domain Eukaryota; kingdom Viridiplantae; phylum Streptophyta; class Magnoliopsida; order Asterales; family Asteraceae; genus Scalesia; species Scalesia atractyloides. The sequence continues at coordinate 43,931,362 of CAMTDV010000019.1, read as the reverse complement.
ACAACAAGAATTGCGCAGTAGTCCTAGCACCGGACTCCCAATCTCGCCAAGCTGCTACTCCCAACGCGCCAGCTGCTAAGCGGGTGTACACTGGTCCTCATCTTCTGTGCCCTAAGTTCACTTATCATCATGCAGTTGGAGGAAATTGCTGCTTTTGTGTCAACTGCAACATCTATGGACACTTCACGGCGCACTGACGCACTGGTCCACGTCAGAAAGTTCCTCCCGCTCTCGCTGCACCGCCAGCTCCTCTCAACACCATGCTAGCCAATCAAGCTTTTCCAGCACCAGCTGTATAAGCACGTGCGTGCTACACCTGTGGTGATCTAAACCACTTCAGCAATGTTTGCCCGAATCGTGTTGTGAAACAAGAACCACAACAGCAGCAGCAGCCTCAGCAACAACCACCACAGCCACAGCAGCAGCAACAACCATAGGCTGTGCATGGAAGAGCTTTCAACATCAACCACCGCCAAGTTCAGAACGACAACAACGTTGTCAATGGTACGTTCCTCATTAATGGTATTTATACTTCTTTCTTATTTGATACTGGAGCCGATAACTGTTTTGTATCGTTAGAATTCGAAAAACTTTTAATATGTAAATGCGCTAACCTCCCAAAGACCTTCGATGTCGAAATCGCCACCGGAAGAACCGTTACCGTTAACTCCGTTCTACGTGATTGTACTCTCAAACTCAACAATCACAACTTGTCGATCGACCTCATACCTATGCAATTAGGTAGTTTCGATGTCATAGTAGGCATGGATTTTCTTCACAAGAATCATGCCAAAGTCGTCTGTTTCGATAAAGTGATTCGCTTTCCACTTCTAATGGAGATCAACTACATGTTTACGACAAAACACCCTCAAAGAAGTTGATGATTTTGTCATGTACCTAAGCGATCAAGTATTTGCGCAAGCAGTGCATCGCTTTCCTAGCACATATCATGAACCCGGAGAAGGAAAAGAAAACCTTGAAAGACGTACCTGTTGTTTGTGAATTCCCTAAAATTTTTCCCGACGATTTACATGGTTTACCCCCTACTTGTGATGTCGAATTCCGTATTGATCTAATCCCCGGTGCTACACCTGTCACTAAAGCTCCCTATCGCCTTGCACCATCTGAAATGTGTGAGCTATCTAGCCAACTTCAAGAGCTTCTTGATAAAGGCTTTATATGCCCGAGCACATCACCTTGGGGCACACCTGTTCTTTTTGTGAAAAAGAAGGATGGATCGTTCCGAATGTGCATCGACTATAGGGAATTTAACAAGCTTACAATTAAGAACCGCTACCCTCTTCCTCGAATCGATGATTTATTTGACCAACTCCAAGGTGCTACTTGTTTTTCGAAGATCGATTTACTTCCGAATATCACCAACTACGTGTACATGAGCAAGACATTCCGAAAACCGCCTTTTGTACTCGCTATGGCCATTATGAATTTGTGGTCATGCCTTTTGGACTCACAAACGCGCCTGCGGTCTTCATGGATTTGATGAACCGTGTGTACAAAATTGAAGCTGTAAAGAGTTGGAATACCCCGAAGAATCCGTCCGAAATCCGTTCTTTCCTCGGATTGGCAGGTTACTACCGCCGATTCATCGCCGACTTTTCAAAAATCGCTGTGCCCCTCACCACTTTGATTCATAAGGATAAACCTTTTGCTTGGGGTTCCGAACAGGTGGAAGCTTTTCAGACTCTCAACCGTATGCTTTGCGACGCTCCCGTTCTCGCCCTTCCCGACAGAGACGACGATTTCGTTGTTCATTGCGATGCCTCTAACCTAGGACTCGGGGTGTTCTCATGCAACGAGACAAGGTTATCGCGTATGCATTTCGACAACTCAAAGTCCACGAGAAGAACTACACTACCCATGATCTCGAGCTCGGTGCAGTCATTTTTGCGTTAAAGATATGGCGACACTACCTTTATGGTACAAAGTGTACGGTCGTCACCGACCACAAGAGCTTACAACACATCTTTAACCAGAAAGAACTAAACATGTGCCAACGCAGATGGGTTGAACTTCTCAACGACTATGATTGTGAGATACGCTACCATCCCGGCAAAGCAAATGTCGTAGCCGATGCGCTCAGTCGACGAAGCTATGTGTATAGCGTTCACGACATTCAAGCCCATAATAAACTCAAACCCTGATTCGCGAGACCCAGCACGCATGTTTCATTGAGAACACCTTGTTTGAGGAAATGAAATGTGGTGCCGAAACCCAGCTGGAGAATAAGTCTAACATGATCTATTATTTTATGAATCGCATTTGGATCCCTAGCCGCAATAACCTTCGAGAGTTACTGATGACCGAAGCCCATAAGTCGCGATATTCCATTCACCCCGGTGACAAAAAAGTGTACCAGGACCTCCGTTCCAGGTATTGGTCGCTGGGCATGAAAAAGGATATCGCTTTATATGTTTCAAAATGTTTAACTTTTGCAAAAATTAAAGCCGAACATCAACGACCCTCTGGCTTGCTCAACCAACCCGATATCCCGATGTGGAAATGGGAGAGTATAGCTTTGGATTTTATTACGAAACTCCCTCGCACCTCTTCTGGTCACGATAACATTTGGGTTATCATTGATCGCCTTACGAAATTTCCTCATTTCATTGCCATGCGAGAAGACTATAAGGTAGAACGATTAGCACCAATCTATACCGACGAAGTCATTTGTCAACACGGGACGCCTCGTGACATCATCTCTGATCGCGACGTTCGCTTTACGTCACGTCTCTGGGAGACTCTCCAATCCGCACTCGGTACTAAACTAAATCTTAGTATCGCATTCCATCCTCAGACCGACGGTCAGACCGAGCGCACGATTAGCACCCTCGAAGACATGCTTCGATCGTGTGTCATAGATTTCGGTGGTAACTGGGATACACATTTACCTTTAATAGAATTTTAGTACAATAACAGTTATCATACTAGTATTCAAATGGCACCTTTTGAGGCATTATACGGGAGAAAATGTCGATCGCCTATTGTATGGCACGAGATCGAAGACGTTCATATCTTTGGTCCCGAGTTAATACAAGAAACGACAGACAAAATCCTCCAAAATTAGAGACAACCTTCTGAAAGCTCGGAGTCGTCAAAAGAGTTATGCCGATAAACGCCGCAAGCCCTTACAGTTCGAAGTGGGAGATCACTTTCTCTTAAAGGTTTCACCTTGGAAAGGAGTGACCCGTTTCGGAAAGAAAGGGAAACTAGCGCCACGATACGTGGGTCCCTTTAAGATTCTGGAGAGAATTGGTAAAGTGGCCTACCGACTCGAATTACCGAAAGAACTCGGCAATGTACATCCGACTTCCATGTCTCAAACCTCAAAAAGTGTTTAGCTGAAGGAAATCTTCATGTGCCACTTGAAGACTTGCAAATAAATGAGACGCTGCATTTTGTAGAAAAGCCAGTAGAGATCATGGACTGAGAGATCAAGAAACTTTGACGCTCTCGCATTCCTATTGTGAAGATCCGATGGGAAGGCAAACGCGGCACCGAGTTCACTTGTAAACTCAAAAGTGATATGAAAGCTAAATATCCTCATCTCTTCATTACGGCCGCCACCTGAAATTCGGGACGAAATTCCCTAAAGGAGGGGAGACTGTAACAACCCGATCTTTCGGATTGTTATCCGAATCCATATTATTACCGTTGTTCTTGTTTCTGTATCGTTTTGTAATCAGAGATTGATTATGATGGTTAAATTATTTTGGAAATACACTATTATGTCGCCTATATATATCGCATTTACTCGCTTAAACTAGTCAAAACGCTCATCTTATCACAAACTTAATCGCGTTACTTTATTTTATTTACTTCGCATTATGTGTGTTATGTGTTACGTGTGTTTTGTATGGTTATTACGCGCTCTCGCTCTCGCTCGCTCACTTAAAACTCGCTTAAACGCTTGAGTTTTCATCACAACGCTAAATACCTCGCTAAAACGCTCGAAAATGCTTAAAATGACGAAAACAAACGAAAACATCGAACCGAAACTGGCAAGTTCGCACGAACTGATGCCATATCACCATTTCCTATAAATACCCAGCACCTCCACACACTCCCCTCTTGCTTCCACTTCGCACGAGAACTCCCAAACCCGCATTTCTTTGATTTCCAAGTAAGAAACGACTTGTTTTATGCAAACCACAACGTTTTCCACTACGATTTTGCACAAGGTCACCTTCGATTTCATCAAAACTTCTCTATTTACAAAAACCTTCATCTTTTCCATAAAACTTCTTATTTTTAACTTAGATCTACACTTAAACAAGTATTTTGGGCTTAGCCTTGGCTTCCCAAGTTAGAGATGTTGACGATTTCGACTCACCAAGTGTTAGATCTTAGAAAAATGTTTAAAGCATTGATTTTTACACTAAGAACGGACTAACTGACGTGTGTTTCGTTCACTAAGTAGTGGAACGAAGCATTGTTAGAAATATACTTGTAATGGATTCGAAATCACGTCCGTTTCAAGCGAAAACTCAGATCCGGAAGCACGAAGACGCAAAACAACCAACTTTTCGAACCGGACTGTTCCATACGAAGTACTACTTCGTACGAACCAGTCCAAGTTCCCTTAAGTGGCTAAATGCTCTAAAAAGACCTCCCCAGCTTTAGTTTTGCTCAGTAGCTCAAGGTTGGAAGGATGGACACTCAATTTCCTCGACGAAATACGCGAAAACACTCGATTTTGGACACGAAACAGTCAAGTTCGCACGAACTGGCCAAGTTCGCACTTCGCACGAACTGGCCAAGTTCGCACGAACTAGTCTGTTTCCGAACAACTTCTTCGTTCAATTGATTCAGCACCATGGAAGACTGATGCACTTTTGTTCTCGCTCGCAGGCTGACCCAACACTCTCCTCGCTCCCCAAGACCAGCTGTGTTTGCTCTTTACGCACCCATATTGAGTATACTTGAACCCCTTTTTCACTTAAAACGCACTTTTGGGTGTTACATACGTTCTCTATATCAAAACACGCTACACACAACGCTAAACTCTGGTAACGCTAACCGCTCTCGCATGTTATACGTGAATCGCTGAATGTTTGTTTGCTATGTGTAAATAATGAGGACTTGCAGACTACCTTTAGCAACGATAGTACTATAGTTTGGACTCAGCACCCTATTGGTTCGGGGGTTGTTAAGGCTCGCACATTTACTTTACGTTGGTGTTCGCTGTTGTGAACACGTATCACGCATACTCCACCTCGCAGTCGTGTTGGTTAGCTTGTATCATTATTGTTAGCTTAGTAAGATTCACTTTCTCTACGTGTACATGTTGGTTATGCGTAAACACTTTATCACTATTATTATGCTATAAAACTTGTGTACTCACCTTTACATTATTGTATTGACTTGTATTTTAACGTATGTAACAGGTTGAGGATGTTATCGCTGCAAATCGGACTTAGGATTTTGCTTTAGAAACTTGTAATAATCTAGTTCTCGAATTTTGAATTGTTTGAGAATGTTTGGATTTGTAATGATTATGGAATGATTAGATGTTAATTGTATGGGAAATTGACGTTTTAAATATTGTCGTTTATAATAGTCGTTATGGATTCTCTCGAACAATCTGATTCGCTTAGTGCTGCGCCCCGATGATTCCGCCGTCGGTTGGGGTGGTCTTAGATCCTACTAACATGGTAACATTTATCATTCCACATATCACATACCAATATCCATATAACACATCTCATAATGCAAGATCCCACTTAAACAATCCATTTTCGCATACATTAAAATATGCGTATTTTTAACGTTTCCTTAACGTTTTTGGCGTTCGAAAGCCACATATGACTAACCAAACACCATGGATACTATATTTAAGTTTAAACATTTATATTTGTTACAAAAATATCATTTTATAACCAGATCTAAATCAGTTTCACAAAAATCACGTTAAAAACCTATTTTTACTATTTTTAACGTATAGTCTTGTACCGAACTTTACTATAACCATCCAAAATCATCAAGATTTCATATTTTAACACAACACATTTTATTTACTGTATAAAAGGATGCTGATAATTATATTATTGTAGATTTCATGCAAGCCACATAAATCATAAATTTTCATCTATTTTACCACTTTTCAAGCCTAATGTACAACATGCAAGACCAGCAAACTTATGACACTTCTTTGTATCCGTAAAACACATCATATTTCCTGATATTAACATGCATGAAAGCTAATTTAATTAATATTTCATGCATCATATCATATCTCATCATCATTCACTTTCATATCACCATTAAATCATCACTAATACTTATATACAAGTATTCAATACATGACCATTTTTTTTGAACGCTGACTTTCATTTGAGTGACCCGGCGGCCCTAGCGAAGATCTGCCCAGACTAAGTTGTCTTAACCGGGCCCGCGCTGGGTTGGTCAGACTTGGTTACGACGTTCCCCCGGAAACCGTACTGCCTCCACACGAGTTGCTTGCTGAAGTAACAGCCGGATGAAAACCGGGGTACGGCTCAGGATCGAACCCCCCTGGGTGGGTTTGTCACCATCATTGCCTAATATCCATCCTAATATGACACAAGTGGGAATTAAACTCGAGTCTCCATTGGAAAACCCAAGTCTTCTACCACTAGGCCACAGGTAGGGGGATTCAATACATGACCATCATTTCTTTTCTTCATCATCTGACAACTTAAATGCTCATTAACAGATATTTATCACATCTTCAAATAATCCAAAACATCAACTTCACTTAAATCATTCATCTAATCATTTTGATTTCATTGCATGTAACATTCGTACATATTTATGAACTATTAAACAAAACTCATATACATGCATACATAAATACATATACCCGACACACACACACACATCCATCCAAGAAATTCCTTTTCAACTTAGATCATACTAATTTCCAAATAAATCCACTTTGATCATACATGCAATCACTTTTCAAGATTCAACAAAATCAAATCTTAACTTTTAAACAAAACATAGTCTCTAACATCCATACATACATACCTATGGCTCTATACACACACATATACACTTCCATTTTGTTTGGTTTAATATCATTTAATTTTTCAGTTTCCAAGTGCTGTGAAGGGTCCAAATATTTCAGAAACATTTGATCATCATCATCATCATCAAGAAACAAGTTTAAAAAGTTGTAAATGGGCTTATACATTCCAAGAACAAAAGTGGGTTTTGATGAGATTTTTATGAAAATAAGCTTGTTCATCCTCGAAATCACCTTTGGATCTTTAAATAAGCTTGGAGCCAACTTGGAAAGGCCTTAAATCTTCAAGTTTTGAATGAAACAACAATGGAGGTGGGTGGTGGTGATGTTCGACAGAGAAAGGGAGAGGAGAGAGTGTGTTTTGATTTGATTTGTTTGTGAGATTCGGGTTTTTAAAAAGTTATAACAATTAGGGTGGAAGGATTTTGTGGACACTTGTTGGGTTAGGGTGTTGGTGGACACCCCTTTGGCCGCCACCTCTGTATACACACACATTCCATGCATACATATATATACATATACTAAATACTTGTATAAACATGTATTTAACTGACAACCGAGTATTTTATTTTGCGTTTTAAGACGTTTTATATTAATTTTTATCATTCTATAAAAATTAACTCTCTTTAATATTGTTGAACAATATATTATTTACCTTGACTTATATGGTCGTTTAAATTTTGTAAGATACGCGCGGTATTGCGTAATCTGCGTTTAAAATCACAAAATAGTATTTTAAGATTTTTATTTAATTTTCGACCCGAATATGACTAAAATAGAATTTTAATCATAATGGAGTCTTTTTAGGATTTTAACATTAACCGGGCTATCACCGATGTTCGTTTCGCATTTTGTTAGTTAAGCGATAAGCTTATATCTTGTTTTTACCAACATAACTTTATATAAATTTGACTTACTAGAACACCAAATACCATTAACTAATATCAATTCCAAATCAAGTAATGCATTTATTCATAATTAACACGTGTTACACTAGGACGGTATGGACTCTTAATTGTCGGGTGTCACACCTGCTAAAGAAATATGTGGCCTTCATGGTACATATCGTAGAGGAGAAGGGCAAGGGTAAGAGTCTCAAAGACATCCTCATTGGATTTTCCTGAGGTATTTCCCGAAGAACTACTGGGCTTACCCCTTGTACGCCCAGTGGAATTCCGCATCGATCTTGTGCTTGGTGCCAACCCTATTTCAAAATCTCCTTACCGTCTTGCACCATCTAAGATGCGAGATTTGGCGAGTCAACTCTAGGATCTTTCGAACAAGGGTTTCATTCATTCGAACTTCTTTCCCTAGGGTGCTCCTATGTTGTTTGTAAAGAAGAAGGTTGGATCTTTCCGTATGTGCATCGACTATCGTGAGCTTAATAAATCACGATTAAAAATCGATATCTCCTACCTCGTATTGATGATCTTTTCGATCAATTACAAGGTGCCACATGTTTTTCCAAGATTGACCTCTATTCTGACTACCATCAACTTCGTGTACACGAAGAAGATATCCCCAAAACTGCTTTTCATACCAAATACGACCACTAAGAGTTCACTGTCATGCCTTTTGGCTTGACTAATGCTCCTGCCATTTTCATGAACTTAATGAATAGGATTTACAAGCCTTATTTGGATAAGTTCGTCGTTGTTTTCTATGATGATATCCTAAGTTATTTAAAATATCAGGCGGACCACGAACATCGCCTTCGTTTCATAATGTAACTCCTGAAGAAGGAACAAATCTATTCCAAATTCTCGAAGTGTGAATTTTGGCTTAAAGAGCTGCAATTCTTGGGTCACATTTTCAACGAACAAGGTATACATGTGGATCACGCCAAAATTGTAGCAATTAAGAATTAGAGTACACCACTACTCCTATCGAAGTTTGTTTTTTCTTAGTCTCGCCAGCTATTACCGTCGTTTTATTGCAAACTTCTCCAAAATTGCAGTTCCCCTAACTTATTTAACTCAAAAGGGTAAACCTTTTGAGTGGAGAGCCAAATAAGAAGAAGCCTTCCAAACCTTGAAACAACAACTTTGTGATGCTCCTATTTTATCCCTACCCGATGGCAACAACGATTTTGTTGTATATTGTGATGCCTCAAATGTAGGCCTTGGTAGTGTTCTTATGCAAAAAGACAAAGTTATAGCCCATGCTTCAAGATAACTGAAAATCCATGAAAAGAACTACACAACTCATGATCTTGAGTTGGGTGTTGTTGTTTTCGCTCTTAAAATTTGGAGCCATTACCTCTATGGTACCAAGTGTGTGGTTTTCACTAGACCACCAAAGTCTCTGACATATCGTCAATCAGAAGGAATTCAACATGAGACAACGACGTTGGGTTAAACTTCTGAACGACTTTGACTGTGAGATTCGTTATCATCCTAGTAAAGCAAATGTCATGGCCGATGCACATAGTCGCAAAGAACGTGTCAAACTTCATTGTTCGATTCCAAAATGATATTCAGACTTGTATTTTCCAAGCCCAACGTACTTCTGTGACCCGAGGCATGATGTGTGATGAAATTCCACATAATCTTGAGCTTCAACTTGAAACTAAAGATGATGAGTTACTCTATTTCTTGGATCGTTTATGGGTTCCGAACCAAGACGATATTCATCCCTTATTGATGCATAAGGCCCACAAGTCTCGTTACTCTATCCATCCTGGTATGGATAAGATGTACATGGATCTTCGTTAGGGGTGTGTAAAAAACTGAACTAACCGACCCATAACCAAATTAACAACAAAAACCGAACCGAAAAAACCAAACCATACCAAAAACCAGTTGGTTGGTTAATTGTTCTTCTGAAAACGGAAAGTAGCGGGTTGGTTATGGTTATTAATGTTTCCATACCCACCATAACTGAACCGACATATAGCAAACTCTTTGTCAGAATTAGGATTTTCACCCTTTTTTAATATATTTGATATTTTTGGTTGAATGTTTTCAGTATTTATGAGTTATTTCATATCATGTTGTTTGAATGTGTATTTGAATTTATGGAATATATCATATCACTTTGTTTTAATATTCAGTATTAATATTATAGATAATATATATATTTTAGTACTATGTAATATACAAATATATAGAAATATGTAATAACAATTTATTCCATGTTTAAAAAAATGAACTATTTTTAGCCAGGCCTAAATTCATGGTTAACCACCCATAACCGACCCGCTATAAACTTCAAAACCGACTACCCAAAACCACTAGAACTGATCGGTTATGGTTATGAATATCTAATAACTGACATCATGGTTATGGTTATTGTTTTAGGCCAAAACCGACTCAAACCGACCCATGCACACCCCTAATCTTTGTACCCTTTATTGATGGTCTGGTATGAAAAGGACATAGCCCTGTACATGTCCAAATGCCTTACATGCCTTAAAGTCAAGGTAGAACACCAACATCCCTCCGGGTTGCTCGGACAACCAGAAATTCCAATATGGAAGTGGGATAACATCGCCATGGATCTCATCACTAAATTACCACGCACTTCTAGAGGTCATGATATCATTTGGGTAATCATTGACCATTAGAATAAGTCAGCACACTTTTTTCCTATTCGTGAGGATTTCTCTGCTGACAAACTTGCTAAGATCTATACTAATGAGATTGTATCTCATCATGGTGTTCCTTTAAACATCATTCTGGATCATGATGCTCATTTCTCTTCCCATATTTGGAAGACCGTGCAATCTGCCATGGGAACCATATTGAACCTAAGCACCGCTTATCATCCTCAAACCAATGGACAAACCAAATGGACCATCCAAACAATTGAGGATATGCTTAGAGCTTGCGTGATTGACTTTGGTTGTAGTTGGGATTCGAATCTACCTTTGATCAAATTCTTCTACAAGAACAATTGTCACTCTAACATAAACATGGCTCCTTTTGAAGCCCTTTATGGATGAAAATACCGTTCTCCTGTCTGTTGGTATGAGATTGGTGAAACCCATAGTGTCATTAATTTCCCATATTGTTCATATTATAAAATTCTTTGTTGTCCACTAAGGAAGTTCGGGCGTTACCCGAGCCTAACTCATTCAAATTTCCATTTCCGTTTTCGTCGTCTGGGATTTCCCCAAACTAGCGTGTAATGTCCCCCAATTACCTAATTTGTCCAGGAATAGTCCGGAATTACTCTGGCTTTCCAATTATCGCCAATTTAATCATCGGTCGGTTTACAAGTTCAGGTTGGTTCGTTAAACGTTTAACTTGCCGGTTTGTATTAAAATAATACAATTTAATTGCAAAAATTCCAAAGTTGTATTTCTAACTTTAATAAATTTTGAAAATATTTGCATAAACTTGTAAAAATGTGCATATTTTAGGAAAAATATTCTTAGAATTTATTAAATCAATTTTAATAAATTTGTTTTAAAATTGTATTTAACCGATAATTTGGCGATTACGACGATCCAGTTTTCAAAAATTCCCAGAATTTTAAAGAAACATTCGGATCTATCCAGAAACTCCTCGAATTTGTTTTTTGACTTTTCAAATTTTCTAAGCTGGGTTTTCGGCTGCCGAAACTTCGCAAGAAACATATGTAAACTAAGCCAATGATGTCCGAATTTTCCAGTATCATTTGCATACTAAACCCAACATCTCTGTAAAATTTGGTAATTTTTCGGATCCGTTTAGTTATTTTCCCGAATTAATACCATTAGATACCGTAAAATTCACTATAAATCGTCAAAAGTTCCAAAAATTCTAAATTTTGCACGAGTTTTATTTCCATATTTTATGATCATCCAGTAAAATTCCAAGTCCTAACAATATACACGCCAAAAGTTATGCTAAAACTAATTTTAGTGCATCCTATATTCGATTTCCGGGAGATATACCTTCCATTTCTTGCCTAGTTCTGCAGCTTTTAAGCTTCCAAAGCCTAAGTTGGGATGGATACAATACATACACACCATGTATAATACAAATATGCATCCAACATCGTCAATCAAGCCTTATTGCTAGTATTTTTCGGTTTGTATTTGAAATACAAGTTTTTATTGTCGAATTAACCGTATGTTTATCCATAATCCGAAGTTTTGCATCATGAAATACCATGAATCATCATATTATCTGTATTAGACGTTTCAGTAGCTCTTATGGCCAAAGAAGGTTTATGTATGGATCCAATTTTTTTTTGTTTTGTTAAAAATAAGTTTTTCTTTAAAGACCATTAAAAACATTAAGATTGAGCCATATGCCTCAAGTTTATGGCTGAATTTGTTGGATAATTGCTAGAACGGAATATAGAGGGTATTAGAGAGTGTTTTGAATTTGCTTGCAAGAGTAGAAATGAGAATATGTATTACATATTCCGATATAAGAATTTTAAAAAGAAAGTGAACAAGGCGGTTTCATATTTTTATTGGTATTATTATTATTATATTATAACTATATAATTAATTAGCATCTTCACTCATTTTAGTCAAGTACCTTTCGTATTATAGCGTTTTATAAAATTATGAATATGTCTTTGAGATGAACTTATTTTTCTACGTTTTGACCTAAGTTTCGTTAAAACAAAGTAGTGTCAAATATAATATATTTTAGTATTATTATGAAACAGACTCTTATTCTACTCAATATCGGTTAAGGTATCCCAGGTTTCAAATCATCATTTGACTCGTGACTCGTTTGACAAGATATGAAATATAAATTTCATATTTCTAGTTTTTATAACTATTACTTTCAGTTACAGTTACCACAGGTTGAAAATATTAAAAATCTTAACAAATTTTGATAAACATTTCGAGATAACTTTTGGGTCTCAAGTAATTATTGGTCATTAATACATCCCCACGTTGGTAAACTAACACGTAGTATTTTGTGTTTTTAAAATATGAACCTAACTTTAACGAAAACCCGAACGCTTTAACGTATTTACTTAAAATACATTTATTAATATTGTATAATTTCGTTAGGCTTGACTGTTGGTACAATGCATGTTTGGCTGTTTCCGTATGCATTAAAATCAAAGACGTTTCTTTAACCAGAAACTGTCTCGTTTAACGTGCCATTACCTGCCAGGCCACAAAACCTTATGTTATTGTCTAATTATTATGTCTAATTAGTTCCATATCCTTAGAATCGTCTGTGCACTACGATTCGTATCTAAATCGTTATTGTTCGGTTTATAGCACTGTTAAAAGGAAATCTCTAGTTTAACTTGTCTTCAGCACCCTAAGGCATCAATGTCGCGTTGCTGGCTATTATTGTTCGTATGTTACTCATAATGCACCCTCGAACACATCCGAAGCATGATCCGTAGTTTCGTGTATCGTGTAAATCGTATGCACAATTAGTGTTTACATGGTTTTGCTGCTGTTGTCACTCAAAATTTAGTTTAGTAATCAGCTGGAAAGCTCAGTACTCTTGTTTGTATCAGTCATCGTGCTGATAGGTATGATGCATCTTTCCATTTAGTTCCTTCACATTACGGTGATTATGTTTCCGCTACGTAGTAGCTCTTTGATTTGTCCATCCCCAATTCCTACAGTACTAGCACGAGTGGAGTTTATGGTACTTGTGATATGACAGTAGTCATGTTCCATTTTTAGAATGCAAGTAGTTGTAAGTACCTTTTTAGTTATGACTCCACTAACTGCCAATATTTTGGAAAACGATATCCTTATCATGTTTTGTCTGAACTGTCGTGTCACGGTTTTAGAACAACTCAATCGAGAAGGGATATGGACAACCCCAAATGATTAGCCACGAATGTAACATTGGCGAGCACACTACTCAGTATACCCGTATAGGGATTACGAACTTGTTTTTAACAATTTTACGAGATAGTCTCCCCTATTGTCATTTGTTCAGGTATTCCCTATTAACAACGACCAACCATGAGAGTTCTCACTCAATGGCAGAGAATACGGATGGGAAAACATTAAATTGCCCAGGTTTTCCATAATGGCCACTAGGTGCGAACGAGTAGTAATGAATCTACAAACATGCACAAATCGTGTGCTAGGGCTACCTAACAGTAGTCCAATTATGTCGTTAATATATGAGAATCTATAGGATAGTAACCGGGTTCGCATTAAGTTCTGGAAGCTTAGGTCAGGACTTTGTACGTTCGACATGTTTATATTGCTCGTTTTTAACATATCCTTATTGTTGATCCCAGATAACAATGCTCTTTTAACTTAATATAGCAAGTGATTTCAACAAGTGTGAAAATAATGTGTGGAAATAGAATTCAAACTTTCAAGAAACGCAACTTATAGAATTTTCAAGTTTATATCACTTTGAAACAAAGTGGTTTACAAGGTGATTGTGAGGTTATTGACTATTACAAACGAATACTTTAATAATTTTGAAATGAAGGGCAATGGGGTTTTGATGTATGTATTGAATGCTTGGCTTAACGCATTATCCGTAGGTGATTACTTCTCTATTTATAGAGAGTCCCCAGCATGAATAAACATTTGTTTATTCATGCACTTGTCCTGCATAAAGTAGCTTTTTTGCATATTCATTGAATCTATCAAGGTCAACTTGCTACTTTACAAAATATGGCAGAGCCTTATCTCTTAGACAAGTTGGCTCATTAGAAATTCTAATAGCCAGCTCATCAGAAAATCTGTTGAACAAATTATCAGATTTTCTGATAATCAGAGTTTACCAGATTCTGATGATAATCATCAGAATTATCATCAGATTCATCATATTAGTCTTTTCCGACCATCTTCTTACACTTCTGATCAATTTCTGATAAATGTTGAACATGTAATTTCCCATCTTCTTTTATCCTGTTTATCTTGTGTCTTCTTTTTGTATGATCTTCTTGACCTTATCTTCAACACATGATCAGATTGATCATATTTTTCTTCAATACTTACAAAAAGTTTCCTAACACTTATCACAGAACCAGAGCCGCCAAGAGGGAATTTATAATACGAACCTTCTCACAATTGTTTCGAGATTTAGGTATGGTGTTAATTCTTTAGCCCTTAGTAATTAGTAAGAAGCAAGGTACGTAACTGGTGTGGTTATAAATCGAGTACACCGCCATTGGATGCTACCATGCCTTGTAGCAATACTATATCATAAGGGACGACTAAATGTCGTATCAGAAGAATGAAGTCAGTGGTTATCGAATCGAAAGGAACATAGAATCGATAACAATCTCATAAAGAATGCCTAGCTAATGAGTTATTAAGTACCAATCACACAAATCTTGGTGGTACACTCGCTCCATCAGAGACATAGATACTCCATACCAATGTACCACACATGAAAATTTTCTGGGAAGAAAGAAATAATTCTTCTTCCGATAGATTTATTAAAGACTGAATTATGTACAGGTAAAATCTTTCCTATATTGATCAAAGGATTGCTTATCATGATTCGACACTCTCAAATCCCATGAACCAATCCATAAGAACCGTAAAATTGGCACCACTAGATAGTTTTACAACGACGAGAAAGAAATGATACTATGATAGTTCTCACTTTTCGTACAACTTTCGTCTAGATTACACATTGCGATCAGTAGTTTTGCTGAAAGTTAGCTTATGAGCGATTGAAACCTCGTAGTATTTAGAATTTGTTACATACGTTAACTAGGTATCGAAGTTAGAAAGATAGTCTACTATAGCGTATTTAATTCGCTTGGACAATAAATTTTAATTATTTGATACTTTGTTAATAGGAGAATTCACCCTCTAGATTGACACGATTCACAAGAATTATAATCAAAAGATCCGTCCAGCCTTTCATCTGGAATGGCAGGGATCAACAAAATTGGTTTATTGTTTAGTACTTACTCAAGTCGGTCACCGTACACAAAGGATATCATTCCGACACAAAGATGATCTCGGTTCACTCAATTCCGATCTGAAATTTAATTTCAGAATCATTAACTACCATGAGTGAGCTCTAGATTTCTGAAGTTAGATTTTACGTATATAAAACGACATAGTTAATATTTTTTATCGAACTTTTGCTCCGTGGAGAAAGATGTACGTTTTGTAATCGACTTTACAGGTTCTTCAATAAACGCTTCTTTAATAAACGCTGGTTCTTTGACCAAGTTGTTAATGACTTTCTAGTCAGATCGTTCCTATGTTTCGGATATGAAGTTTCATTTGAAGTTTAGACAAAGGTGCTATTATTAGGAGACAAGGAGGCTAAGGATTCTTTGATGAATCATCACCTCATGAATGCACACTTTTAGGGATTATAACTGGAATCAATAGAACACATAGAAGAAATTGTAAGGAAAGAAGTTGCGGCACAACAGAACTCTACTGATTCAGAAGACTCAATCTAATTAGATTCATGAGGGGACACTGATACCAGTCATTGTGTAACTTGTGGTTAACAATGTTTGACTTGTACCATTCACTACTTATCTAGTCGAGCAGAAAAACACATGAGTAAATTATGAAATCGACCTCCTACACAAGTAGGAGGCCTTTATCAAAACAAGGAGTTTTAGAAGGCTCGAAGTGAGCGCGGTTATCCCTCGTGAATATTGGATACAATAGTTTGTATATACTTGGATTCCATAGCCCATCAGGTAATCCAGAGGAGAGTAAACTACTCACGACGTTCTCAAGTTATCCCTATCTGTAAAATTGTTAATACAATAGAACCTCTATAATTTAATACTCGATAAATTAATAAGCTCGATAAAATTAAGAATTTGTCTGGTCCCAACTTGGGACCAGTACAAAATTGGACCCCAATCGATAAAATAATAAGATAATAAACTTTTTTTGAAATCCCAATGTAAATATATTGGTCCTAACAAAACTATAAATTAATAATTACTAAAATATTCCAAAATTCTAGGATTATCTAGTAAAAAATGAATCTATAGTCACTTATTTTTTTGTGAACTTCAAATCTATTTTTAGTTCATCTTTAAATCATTAGACATTTTATAGTGATAAATCTAGATCTATACATTAAACTAGACAACTTCATTAATGTGTGAATGTATATGGGAATTTTGAAGGTCCTTGTTTCTGTTTTAGTCAAATAGGTAAAGTGAATAGACATGGAAATTTTGAAGGTCGATGCGTTAATTTGAGAGTTTCTCACGAATATAAGCCAACTTTTTAAATTAATAATTTATTACTTTATCGATATAATAATATCTCGCTAAATTAATAAAATATCCCGACCCCAACATTATTAACTTATAGTGGTTTTACTGTATATGCTTTTAAACATATGGGTATTTTATTCTGTTTCAGCTCATGAAGGGTCATGCAGATATCATAGACATCATGATGCGAAAAGCTTTTATGGAAAGAAACTGAAGGAACATATATTATACACACAACACCCGAAACTTCTCACACAAACAACTTACTATGTTGGGGATTCAAGACTTAGTACAGAAGAATTTAGTGAATTTGAAAGAATTCATACCGTGACATAGTCTAGATGGAACTTGAGAGTTGTGTACTTGTGTTATGATTTCAGAGTACGAATTTGTTCCAAATATTGTTTCATTGCCTCATTCCGGAGTGTCGATACTACACAATAGTTCGTTTGGCGAAACTCATAGAGTGGGTCATTGGATTACCAATGAGAAAGAATCGAGGCCATCTTATGAAGACGCCTTTTAAGATAGAAATTGTCATATAGTTGCATTCATGTCAGCTCACAGGACTACCGTAACCGAATATTTCTTAAACAAGGGATTGTTGCCAACAAGCGAAACATATCAGATATTTCCAAGCTAAAGTAAACGGGCCACTCGATATTGAACAAAAGTTAGTAATCCATTTGGGTATGTATAATTGAAAAGACAACATTAGATAGAGAGCTCGTTTTCCACCATTTTGTATATCGTATACGAGTTAGGAAGTAACGCCGTACGAAAGTACATGGCACCACTAATGCATCACCTCCCTCTATTCACCGGGGATTTACTTTGTATCTATCTGGCCTAAGCCGATAAAATTTAGGGTCATGCTTTATGTGATTCTACCTCAAGAGTACTAATGGATGTCAAATAGAAGGGTGTTGTATCATCATATAGCAGAACCTTGAATAGAGATTAAATGTTCTGAAAGATCAACTATGAGCATTAGGCACTAAGACCTCCCCTTACTTTATTAACTCATGGAAAGAAATTAGATGGCAGGTCCGGTTTAAGTCGTGGTAGTAGTACTCTTTCTCACAAACGAATCACATCTTCAGCAATAGTGGTTAACCGGGATTAAAGTTGGATTGGGCTACGAGTAACAATTTATAATTTAGAACTTTGATTGTAATATAAGTATCCAGACAAAACGAAATGATAATGGTTACAAGGTATATTGATAAAATGTTTTTGTTGATACATGATGTCTATTGTTAGATCTTGGATCGAGTCTGTATGATTAGAGCTTGAATTGTTAGATTTCATATTGTATTTATATGTTAACAGCCAAGTTCGGTTGAAGTTAGTGTAGGCTGATCAAGTTCGGCCGAACTTGATCTAGCCAGAACACACTTCGAGCGAACTTAGGTGTTTCTATATAGGATGTCATGGGTCTTTGATTTGAAGAACTTTGCGACATTGACAGCGAAGCTCTGTCTGTTTGGAAACTGAATATATATGATTTGGACATGAATAAACATACAATTTAAACAGTAAACTTGTGTATTTGATTAACATGTCATATAATTTCCGCTTATATTGGACATTAGATACAAATTAGGTTCCTTGACTGTGGAGGATCGGTCCTAACAAGTGGTATCAGAGCCATGGATACCTGATTTGCTGAGATCTACACAAGAAACATTCTATTTCTACTCATTTCTACCATTTTCTTAACTTTTTAACATAATTGATAAATTCAAGGATAACAATGGCTAAAATTTGAACATGTCTTAGATAATCACCTAAATACAAACCCCTGAAAGTTTCAGAATCAAATTCAAATGAATTCATGTCGAAATTGTCAAAAAACCATGTTTCAACACCAAAATTCGCTCGAACTTAACATACAAGTTCACTCGAACTTGATTAAAAATCATCAAATTTTGTTGATTTTTATCAACTTCGCCCGAACTTGATTGATGTTTCAGTAAAATTTGACCAAGTTCGACCGAACTGGATCATTTTTGTTGAAATTTTCAATAAGTTCCCCGAACTTGGAGTAAAACTTGGAAAATTTTCAAAACACATCACAAGTTCGCCCGAACTTGTTTAAAACTGAAAATTTTGAAAATCTAATCACAAGTTCGCCAGAACTTGATTAAAATCTGAAAATTCTGAAAAATTTCATACAAGTTCGCTCGAACTTGTTGAAATTGAATTTGAAATATGTTTCTTCTACAAGTTTGGCCGAACTTGTCAATTACTAATCAATTTTCGAGTGTTTTCGAACGTGTTTTCAGTTAAATCGCCTGATTGTCAAGATGGATGATTTCCATAACGAATTCGCTTCAACAGTGGCTTCTACATCTAATGCAAACGCGGTAAACAAGATGAATCTGGATAACGAGATGGGAACTACTACAAAACCGCCAAAGTTAATGAGCATGGACGAGTTTGAAGGATGGAAGGAAAAGTTTGTAAACTGGGTTCAAGCCAACCAGTTTCACAGTTTGGCTGCAGTGCAAACTGGAAAACATGGCCAAAAGACGAACTTGGTCAAGATCTTTCTTTGTCAAGTTCACACCAAAACATAAAGATGCGTACGTAGCTGAAAAGAAAATGATTAGTTTGATACAACAATCTGTAAAGGAAGACATCATGATCTTGCTACCTGAATATGAGACGTCATAGATGCTGTGGGAAGCTCTTTGTGCAAAATATCTGGGAAGTGACGAAATGATTAAGAGCAAGAAGGCTTTAATCAAGAAAGAGTTCGACATCTTCATGATGATTAAAGGCGAAACCATGAAGCAAATGACTGATAGATATTGTCATTTGATGGTTCAGATGCGAAGACACTGTATTTAAAAAACTGATGAAGAGCAGCTTGATAAATTGGCTGATGCACTTCCTGAGGGGGAGTGGTCAACCTACTTGATGGTATTGAAAAACAGTCCGGGTTGGATGCATCTCAAGTTATCATCTTTCATTGACAAATTAGAAGGACATGAAATGGAGTTGATGAAAATGGCCAAATCAAAGAATGCAAATGTAGTACAAGATGTTGGTGTGTACTACAAAGGAGGTGTTCAAGATATTCAAAGTCCGAAAATTCAAACGGCGTTTAGTGCAAATATGAATTCTTCGAATCATTCGTCACAAAATCAATCGAACACTCAATCATACCCGAGTTATGAGCAGAGTCCTCCGAACACTAGATATTCGAGTGCTAGTTCAAATTCTCCGTTCCAGAATCAACCGAATCAGACAAATCAGACAAATCATTCCAGTTCTGATCCAAACATTTTCCAGTGCAACATTGCTGTGAATCTGAAGAATGTTTTCCCTGAGCAAGTGGCTAAACAACATATAGCACTTCTTGCAACCGTACTCAAATGATAAGAAAGTTTAGTTGCAGGGAAGATCGGAAATCCAGAAAGGACGGCTGAGGATTACGATAAGGTTGATGAAGAGGAATTGGAACTGATTGATATCAAGTGGAGCTTAGCATCGATCATTAGAAGATTCATGAAGTTTGTAGCGCTCACTGGAAGAAACATTGGTAATTCAAGCAACAAGCTTGGATTTGATAAGTCGAAAGTTACGTGCTTCAAGTACAGACAAAAGGGTATTTCAAACGTGAATGCACCAACCAAGAAGCAAGCGGTAACCAAAGTCCTTTCGGTGACAACAATGATTATCACAAGAAAGCGCTGCAGTATAAGCCATATCCAAAGAGAACTCAAGTTGAAGTTCAAGATAATTCCTTAAAGCCAACTGAACAAGCTTTAGTAGTGTCTAATGAAGAAGAAGGTTTTGATTGGAACAAGTATATTGGCAAAAAGACTGGAGTTGCTTTGATGGCAGAGAGCGTGGATGAACCAGAGTCAATGGTTGATGATGCAGCTTTGGAGAATGCGATCTTGGAAGAATATCTGCAAAGAACAGAGGAAGAGGAAATGATTTATCGCCAGACACAGATGAAGAACATTATCTTTCCTAACTTTAATGCTAGTTTTGCAGGTTGCTTCGGAAATACATTGCAAGAGCAAGTGGTTGAAGAAAAGAAACCAGAAGTCGAGGAGGTCATTGATGTAACGAAGGAGATGAATGCAGAAAATCTCACAAAGATTGCTGACAAAGCCATGATGGCAAATTTGAAACAGGTGGGTTCTGAGGTAAAGGTGATTGAAAAGGAAGTTGTGAAACTTGTGGAGGTTGAAAAACCTTGCACAAAGTGTACAAATCCTTGTGAGCAATGTGTTGAAAAATCTAAAATCATAAGTGAATTAAACGTGCATAACGAAAATTTTAGATATGATTATCGCACGAAGAAGAAGCTTATGATAAGATGAAAAGCACTTATTGCAATGTTGAAAAAGCTAATCTTGAACAAGGTGCTAATATAAGAATGTTAAATGCAACGGTAATTGAAATACAAAAAGCAATTAACCTGTACATAAACATCATTGCTGAAACAAAACAAGAGCTTCAAGATATGAAAATCGAAACTGAACGGGTTAGGCAACTTTTGCTTAGCTACACCACGAATGCTTATGTCATCGATCACATTCTTCCTACAATTAAGTTGGAGGAAAATGTTGAAAAACCAAAAGGTATGAAGCGTAAAGAGTATGGCAATGTTCCACCTCCACTACTTGCAAGCTATTGTCACAAAAAAGTGGATGGTATCGAAAAGGCAACAAACATAACACTTATATCAGAAATAAATGGTAAGTTGCCGAAGAACATTGATGTAGTCTATACGACATCAAAAGATGACAGTGAAGCAGTTGTGAAAAATGTGGTAGAAAATGTTTTGGGAAATGATTCTGATGACGGCAACTTTGAGAGCGCCAGCTCGAGTTCGAACAGTTCTGAATCACAATCCGAAAATGACGATACATCATCGGAAAATAGCCTAGGTGATGATTCTAACGTTGTGATGTACAAAGTTAAGGACTCTGATAGACTATATTTCGACGATAGTTTTTTGATTCGAAATGTGAAAGAAGATCAAATCGATAAATTGTTCAAACTTGTTGAAGTATCATCAGATGATCTTGAGAGAAATGAAAAGAAGTTTTATTCAAAACCCAAGAAAGTTTATAACAACTACCGAAGGAACGGTGGTGACTTTCCTGAAAACAGGAGAGCGGGTTTGGGTTTGGGTTTGGAGGTAGAAGATGAACCGAAAAAGAAACAGAAGTCACCATTTCACGAATATAAGAATAAACATACAATTTGTGTTTGGGACTAACACGGTTCAGGAAGAGAATTTGATTGGAAAGCAATCAAATGGTGAGTTTAAAAAGGTAAAAGAACTTCGGGATAAGGCTAAATCCACGAGTGGAGTAAAACCCACGAATGGAACAAAAGATAGATGAAATTGTGAAGACAGGCAACATTCCAAAACGTTATACAAAAGATCAGATAGCCGAGGCAAAGAGGTCGTGGTTTAAAGAAATGCCGAACGAAAGAAAGTTTAAAAGGCCACTAGCATTCTTCACATGGGATAAAGATGTATCATTGAGCGACATTCTAAGTTAGGATGGATTCAAGAATGATGTATGCAAAATGGAATATATAAGTTACATCAATTGAGGCAAAAAACTAACCCTTTTTAGTACTAATGTTGGAAAAAACACGTTTCTTTGTTCCTTTTGTATTTTCAGGATTAAAAGAGCATAAAAGAACGAAAGAAGCAAATAAGCAGCCAAAACCAACATAAATACGAAAAGAAGGAATAACGAACCATGCCCGACCCCCCAGCAACACCCCAAAAGACAAAAACAAAGTTACAGAAGACGACCACGGGCCGTGTCCATCCAACACGGGGCGTGGTCAGACCTTACACTTCAAGACAAAACCTGCAGAAGCTTCTACACCCATCACGGGGCCATGCCCAGGCCAACATGGGGCGTGGTCAACTATAAGATTTGCAGAATCCAGATAGTACAGCGAACAGTTGACCACGGGCCGTGCCCAATGTCCACGAGGTCGTGTGGGGCCCTCTGCTGTCAGATGCAATTAATGAAGAAAGAGAAGGATGATGGCCATGGTCCATGCCCACTAGACACGGGGCCGTGGCCGGGCCTCTGTTTTGACTAGAAATAGGGGTGCTTGGTTCCCTTCAAAGGCATCTCTTGGCAAAACACTTCTCTATCACTTTGCCACCACTCCACCACCACTACAACACCAACACCCACCACCATCATCCATCTATCATCTTTAGAGTGTGTAGTAGTCTCAGGGTCCAAAATGGAACATCATCCATCTAAATTCCTTACATCACTTGGTGAAGACTAATCTTTTATGTATTACTTTTAGTTTTTAATCTTTCAGCACTTTTTAATTGGGTATGTATTAATGACTTTAATTACTAGTTTCTTATGTTGAAAGTGAATTTTCCTAACCATTTCTTCATGATATCGTTGATTTGCTCATTCGTGTCTTTACGGTCTATATAAAGCCCGTTAACTACTTGGAAGGGGGTTAGAAGGGTTGTTTGGTAAAGTTCTTGTCTCGTTCAGTGTATAGATCCTGCGAGGACTTGGTTCAAGCTTATTAGGGCCTCCTTCAATGCTATATGGGTATTGGATGGCGGGGGCGCGAATAGTTTGAACCCCTCATATGTAAACTACTATTAATATTTTAAACCGGCTACTTGGGATTGAATCCCTGCTGACTCAAACCACTTAGCCGAGGGTAACGTCACCTTCAAAAGACGGGCCTACTACTATAACTAAGATAATCTCTTAAAAAGTCCGAAAGTGCGAAAACTATCAAAGGATACGTAAAGAGAAGTTGGATCCAAGTGATTATATCTTGTCTATTTATATTTTATTTTATTTATCTTCTTATTTTTATTTTTATTTTTTATATTTAAAACTTTTATAAAAAAATTTAGATTGATTAGACGTTGACGATAAACCGGTATTAAAAGCTCTTGTGTCCTTGATCGATCTCGGTATCTTACCAACACTATACTACGCTCACGATGGGTGCACTTTCCCAAGTGTGTGTTTAGTGTTTGTACAATATCGTGTTTTATAAATTTAAAACTTGACTAATGCGTAAAATGAACCTAAAATGTTAACAAAAATATAATACCCTTAACGCACACCAAGTTTTTGGCGCCGTTGCCGGGGACACAAGGATTTTAAGAAAACTTAAAATCAACGGCCTAATTATTTTTTAACAATTTTTCTTTTTTACTTTTGAAAATTTTTCGATTTTTAGAAAAATCTGCAGTTTCTGCAGGCTGCAGCATGGGGCCGTGTCAGACCAACACGCCCCCATGCCCAATAACAACATCAACACCATCTGTTTTAAGTTAGACAATAGCTGAACACGGGTCATGTTAATCCAACACGGGGCCGTGTTCAACGTCCAGCTGCTAAAAACAGGACTGTTTGATCCTGACAGTTAATAACCTCTGACACGCACATGGATAATATTGATTATTTTTTATTTTGCCAATCTTACGGCAAGTGGTGTCGACTATGTGGAGGACTCCATCAAGATTTAGAATGCTACATTCTAAATTTTGAACCCCATTATTTAGCAAACCCATCGCTTTCCCTTGGAAATCACCTTAAGATTGGCGAAAGTAAAAATGATCCGTATCACCCAACCGAATGCACTCAAACTTCTCCATATGACATCACCTCTTCCGAATTATGTCAACTGGAAGAAAGGATTCTCTGAAAAATAAAAGAAATAGAACTTATGATGAGAGAGAGGTACTCATCACAAGCCCAAAGCCAAGAAGAATCAGTCAGTTTGCATTTGGAATCTAGCAACGTCGAAGCCGTAAATAGTACCTTAGTCACTTGCATTAACATTAACGATAGTCGTCCCTGTGTCGATTGTGCCATGAAGGATTCTCCATCGGCCCCCACCGATGCGCTCATAGCCCTGAGCGATTTGACATACACCTTCTTTAACGAGAGCAAGGGGAATAAAGGTTGGTTTCGCCCACAGGTAAGTAGATTAGTTTTTACCCTTTCCGATAACCTCTTGCGTTCATGAATAAACCAAGAGCAACTCTGGTACCTTAGACACTTCGATGTTGTTCCCTCCAGTAAAGAACCTCCCGATTACTAGAAATCCTTAAAATAAAGACGACACATCATCAAAACTCCAACCACGGGGCCGTGCTCACTCCAACACGACCCATGCCCACCTAAAAATTCACCACGGGGTCGTGTCCTGGCAAACACGCCCCGTGTTCCTAATACGAACAAACGTGTCAGAACATTGTCTAACCACGGGGCCGTGCTCAGTGGGCACAGGGCCATGGTCACTGTGCTGTCACTTTCTATAAAGTCAGCCTTGTTGCTGCATGTTTGGCCTCATTCCAAAGACAGAGATTTCCTGAGATTTCTCACATATACCTTAAAAGGTATGTTCTTAAAGAATATTCATATATCCATCTTTTCTTTGCCACTTTTTCACTTTCCTTCTTCTTCTTTGAACTCAAATCCTCCATTAAAGCTTGAAGGTCCATAGCTCAAGCTTTATTTTTGCAAAACATATGTTTTAACCCAAAGATTCTTAATAAACAACATGTTTATCACATTGCTTTAAGTTATTTCTTTTCACAAATATTTAAAACCTGAGAAAAATAAGTTAAAACAATGAAATTTTTGAGTTCAAAACAGTGCAGGAGGACGGGCACGGGCCCGTGTCCGCTGGACACGGGGCCGTGGTGAGCTTTTAAACCACCGTTTCTTTAAAAATACACCCTTGTTTTCTTAGTATGTTGTCCCAGAACAGTGGAACGTCGTCAACAACCTCCAGAAACAACCAAGGAAGAAGAAGACCATCAATTGATGCTACCCTAGTTTGCAGCATGTATGCTTTAAGGGAAGCCATCGACGAAATGGCATCGGTTTGGAGAATTGCTTGCAAGAAATCAACCTTTTGCATCAAAGGTTGAACATTCTTGCACTACCTCCCATGGAACCAATCTTCCCCCAAAAAGATTGGAACCTTTCTCAAGAGATCGTTAAACCAACCGGATGGGATGACCTCCCTCCGGAACCTCCTCTAGACGCATTGTATGAGGTTCCAACAATGGTCGCACCTCCCATACCTCCCCCGTATGAAAGTACGGAAGAAGAACCTTTCCTCTTCCTCCCTCGGGAGATCGAGGAAATGCTCAATGACTTTTGAGGGGTGCACCCTCCGGGTTGAAGTTCCTAGAAGCCCCTATCTACCGAAGAATTAATTCTGGGTTTTTGTCGTTCTTAAAACATGTAACCATCTAGGTGTGGAACTTCATTTTGGCTTAGAATCTCTTGCATCTATCTAAATTTTAGGAACTTTGTAATTTTAATTTTTAGGATTAATTTCTAGGACCTTTTGTATCTCTCACTCTAATATATGATGGTTTAAGTTATTATGTGGTGTTTGGATCTTAAATAATGGCTTAACACACGCGAAAAGATGAAAAATGCCCAAGGGACGTCAAAACCACACCCCATGCATAAAAACTGTGCCTTCCGACAGCTTCCGCATCTTTCCAGCATGTGCAGCACGAGGCCGTGCTTAGTTCAACACGCCGCGTGCCCAGGTTTTGCTGAAAAAAGTTCTGAAACAGGTTATTGACCATGGGCCGTGTGGACTGGCCACGCCCCGTGGTCAAGCTTCTGTAAGTTTTGGTACTGGCACTCTGGACACGGGGCCATGCCCGGACCACACGGGCCCGTGCCCAGATGCCCAGGTACACAAAAATTTGTTTTTAAACCCGCTTTTACGTATTGAATCAACCGAAAAATTTATTTTTGGAACATTGACGACAATGTGTAATTTAAGTGTGGGGGGGGGGGGTAACACTTTGAATCTAGCAAGTCTTAATAACAAGCCTTACACAAAACTCTATTGGAACCGCTAATCACCCCAAATCTTTTTCAAAATTTTTTCATTTTCTTACTTGTCTCGGTTTAATTTGGGAATAACAAGTACGGAAAGTTATGTTTTTACAAATTGACAACCGATAGCGTCGTGATAAAAAGAACCAAATAAGAAAAATTATATAAAAAAAGGGCATGACAAATCTTTTTAAAATTTGATTATATATACTTGATCACATTACAAACCCATGACCACAATAAGTGAGCTTTGAGCCTTTATCGAGCATACATTCATCTTTAAACTAAATGCTCATCTTCGTTTCTTGTGTGAATAGCTGCTTGGTTCTTACGTCTCTAGAACTTGCCAAGAAGATACATTCCAAATCCTTACCAACATAAACCCAAGTAAGTAAACTATGGAGGCACTAGGACTAACTCGTTTTTCATTCAAAACCATTATTCTCTTTTCCTTTTACCCATTACCAAAATCCCCCTAGGTAACCCCTTTTGAGCCTAAACCTTTTTCATTTCAAACCCGCAAAACAAAAACATCCATTACCCACCAGAACCCTTTTCATTTCAAACCGATTTATTTTAGTAAAAGCTACGGTTATTTATATATGAAAAAAACCATATCTCTTTAACCAAACAAGTTTTTTTCAAAAATCTTGTTTGAAAATGATTGGTTTAAAGAAATAAACAATTTTTACGATAACCGACGCTTTTTACGCTTTTCGCCATTTTACTAACCGCTAACTCAAAGATCACCTACCCTTAGCCCAAGCCTAACCCTTTCAAAGTCCTCTTGATACTTGCAAAGGTTTATAGTTAAAAAGGAGGAGGTTTGATCACTTGGCAAGCATATGGTAGAAGTAAGTTCCAAACCGGAATCGAGCGATATCACAAAAATACCTTCGGCCGAGTGTTGAATGATCTCTCGAGAGGCATGTGAACTTGTATATAAATAGAATTTTAAGGAGGCATGTTATGCCCAAAACAAATAACTTTCTTTAAACCGTTCTAAATAAATCATAACGAATAGGATTGTAAATAAAGTAAAAACAAAATTTAAATAAAGATCTTGAATTCCCGACACTCAAAGACAAACCACAAAACTTCTTTTCTACCTATTCCATTTGGGTGTGTAAGCCACATTTAAAGAGTTTTGCATGAGGACAAGCAAAGATTCAAGTGTGGGGATATTTGATGTGTGCAAAATGTAACATATAAATTACATCAATTGAGGCATAAAACTAACCTTTTTTTAGTACAAATGTTGGAAAAAGCACGTTTCTTTGTTCCTTTTGTATTTTCAGGATTAAAAGAGCATAAAAGAACGAAAGAAGCAAATAATCCAAAACCAACATAAATACGAAAAAAGGAATAACGAACCATGCCCGACCCCTCAGCAACACCCCAAAAGACAAAAACAAAGTTACAGAAGACGACCACGGGCCGTGTCCATCCAACACGGGGCGTGGTCAGACCTTACACTTCAAGGCAAAACCTGCAGAAACTTCTACACCCATCACGGGGCCGTGCCCAGGCTAACATGGGGCGTGGTCAACTATAAGATTTGCAGAATCCAGATAGTACAGCGAACAGTTGACCACGGGCCGTGCCCAGAGGCCATGGGGTCGTGTGGGGCCCTCTGCTGTCAGATGCAATTAATGAAGAAAGAGAAGGATGATGGCCACGGGCCGTGCCCAGGCCTTATTTTTACTATAAATAGGGGTGCTTCGTTCCCTTCAAAGGCATCCCTTGGCAAACCACTTCTCTCTCACTTTGCCACCACTCCACCACCACTACAACACCAACACCCACCACCATCATCCATCTATCATCTTTAGAGTGTGTAGTAGTCTCGGGATCCAAGATAGATTGTAAGGGTTCTTGTCAAACAAAGGCCATGCTCGGCTAAATTCCTTACATCACTTGGTGAAGACTAATCTTTTATGTATTACTTTTAGTTTTGAATCTTTCGGCACTTTTTAATTGGGAATGTATTAATGACTTTAATAACTAGTTTCTTATGTTGAAAGTAAATTTTCCTAACCATTTTTTCATGATGTCATTGATTTGCTCATTCGTGTCTTTACGGTCTATATAAAGCGCGTTAACTACTTGGAAGGGAGTTAGAAGGGTGGTTTGGTAAAGTTCTTGTCTCGTTCAGTGTATAGATCATGCGAGGACTTGGTTCAAGTTTATTAGGGCCTCCTTCAATGCTCTATGGGTATTGGATGGCGAAGGCGTGAATAGTTTGAACCCCTCATATGTAAACTACTATTAATATTTTAAACCGGCTACTTGGGATTGTATCCCTGCTGACTCAAACCACTTAGCCGGGGGTAACGTCACCTTCAAAAGAGGGGCCTATCACTTTTCGCATTAATAACGTATTTAATTATCTTTCAATATTCTGACCCTTTGGGATTGTATCCCTACTGACTCAAACCAATGGGTTGAGGGTAACGTTACCTTCAAAAGAGGGGCCTACTACTATAACTAAGATAATCTCTTAAAAAGTCCGAAAGTGCGAAAACTATCAAAGGATACATAAAAGAGAAGTTGGATCCAAGTGATTCTCTTTTGTCTATTATATTCTATTTTAATTATCTTCTTATTTTTATTTTTAGTTTTTATATTTAAAACTTTTATCAAAAAATTTTTAGATTGATTAGACGTTGACGATAAACCGGTATTAAAAGCTCTTGTGTCCTTGGACAATCTCGGTATCTTACCAATGCTATACTACGCTCACGATGGGTGCACTTGCCCAAGTGTGTGTTTAGTGTTAGTATAATATCGTGTTTTATAAATTTAAAACTTGACTAATGCGTAAAATGAACCTAAAATGTTAACAAAAATATAATACGCTTAACGCACACCAGAGAACTTGATGTGCATGCTATTAAAAGAGAGTTTGGGGTTCAGTAATTCTGACATCTGACAGATATAAAGACATTGTTGTTCTGGGATGTTGAAGCGTTGGTGCAAACACGTAGTATCAGTCTGCAGATGAAATTCAATGAACAAAGGCTCTGGAGGGTGATAAAGTTTGAAGCATCGAGAGGTTTTTAGCTCCGGAAGCCGTTTATCCCTAAACGTAGAATAAAGATTAACAAGAAAACGGGGGAAAAAGGATATTACGCTTGTGATGAAACGTCCGCGAGCTATGAAGAATATGCCACTAAAACCCATCGAACAGGATTTTCATCCTTGCTTCTTGTGGTGGCAAACGGATCCGGAAACATGTGAAGCAATGATTGTATTGCGAGCTGATGATTCATGGGACATTACAGAGGAAAAGGATCCAGAACCGATTGAACGAAGGAGGATTTGGGGCTTGTGGAGAACGATACGAATGCTAGACCCGATGTGGCTAGTTAATTGCTCGAAGGAAAATGTTAAATGCTTGTTCTTCAACACGATATGTTTTGACAAGTCTGAAGAAGTCCACGTGAAGAATACCAAGGTGTGATTAATGTTTGCTATGCACATGGTATTAATTCAGGTCATATGTGGGAATCCGATGGAGAGAGTTGGAAATAGAATAGTTCTTAAAGGAAGAAAAGCGTTTAGAGAAGATACACGAAAGGGGTAGGGAGGCAAGAATTAGAAGATTTCAATTCATGAAGTGGGCACCTCCTACTGACCAAATGCCGATTCCTAAGTAAGAACATCGAAAGAAGTCGTGCAAGAACTTCTTCAGAAGGTATTAAAGATTGAAGACTGATCAAGACACTACGACAATATCCAAGGGGGAGTTTGTTAATACATGATGTCTATTGTCTAGGTCTTGGATCGAGTCTGTATGATTAGAGCTTGAATTGTTAGATTTCATATTGTATTTATATGTTAACAACCAAGTTCGGCCGAAGTTAGTGTAGGCTGATCAAGTTCGGCCGAACTTGATCTAGCCAGAACACACTTCGAGCGAACTTAAGTGTTCATATATAGGATGTCATGGGTCTTTCATTATAAGAACTTTGCGACATTGATGGCGAAGCTCTGTATGTTTGGAAACTGAATGTAAATGATTTGGACATGAATCAACAGACAATTTAAACAGTAAACTTGTGTATTGATTAACATGTCATATAATTTCCGCTTATATTAGACATTAGATACAAATTAGGTTCCTTGACAGTGGAGGATCGGTCCTAACAGTTTTGCCTCTAAGAGTCCTATAGATCATGATGGGTAACTCGGTCCGCATCAACACCACTCATCACTGAACTTCGGTCACTTCGGATAGAAAGTACCACTAGATTGTTATCGACTTTGTACACTCGGACCTCTAAAAGGGGTGGTAGTTACACACTCGCACTACTTGTTATTTGTCACATTACCACTCAGTGAGGTTGGTTTAGAAATACCTGACTTAAACGTATATGCTTAGTTAATAGCTGAGGTGAGAGAGAATATAGGTCGTTAGATATATCCAATCAGTCTCAATAACTCACGTCAGAAGGATAAGCCACACAGGAACATCTTACCGATGATTTAGGAGTGTTGTCGCATATTAGATGCCAATCAATAAATCAAACAGATATTGGCAAATCATTAACAAGATTGCAACAAAAGCAACCGTATTAGAGTACTACCGGGGATATAATACACCTAGAAGAATTTACACCAAGTGTTTGTAAAACCGATCCCAAGAAAGATTAGAACAGAATGTCGTTATAAGCCGACCCAGATTGTCCTTCACTTAAAGTTACCGAAAGGGGTTTACGTGCATCATAACATGGATGAAAAGACAGTTTCGTAAAATTGGAAAACGCATTAGATTACCCTTGACACTAAGTCTCGCATAGTCGATGAACTATGATTAGAACACAAAGGTAAGAATTCATATTAGTCGAGGTAAATTTTTTTTCTATAATTCATACCTCCGCTTGTAACCTTACAACAGTGCTTTATTCCACATGCACAATGTAATCTGTGTGCAAAAAGTTCGGGCTTTCAAAAAGATTTTCTTTGAAGGCATTCCGGTAACTGATACTTCAATGTAACCCGTTTAACGTAACGTACGCACCGGGATGAGGACATAATCTTAACATACCTTAAATACCCTTTACATGACTTAGAAATAAGTTTTGAGGGCTTTAGTATGGCAAAAACACACTATTGTAACTCCAGGGACTATTTTGCAAAATCTGCGAAATGTACGCCGATTCGCGTAATTCTTAATACGGAACACGTACGTACATCCAAAAGTTTTTATAATCATTAAAATCTTGTATTTTAATGATTAGAATGCAAAAATATCATTTATTACGCAATTACGGTCGTATACGCGTTAATTAAAGCGTTCGTCGTAATTAAGCGAAAGACGCAACCGTACAACTGAATGAACCGACAACTGTGATATTTCTGGGCATAATTCAAATTCCCTAGGCTTTATCGTCTTTATAAAGCTTAAAAATCAGGTTAACGGGTATTAGAAGTGCTAAAACGCGACAAAACAAGTCCAGGGGCCATTTCTGCCAATTTTTGAAACTTGGTGCCAGCAAGGGTGGATGCGGACCGCATACATGGGACCATACGGTCTGCATAGGGTGCTCAGATCAACAGTTTATGGCAGAAAGATGGCAACTTCTTGTTCATTCCCTTGGACACCAAGCATTCGAATTTGCCACAATTTCTCTGGTTGCAACACCTCACTAATCACTTGTTTGAATCGTAGAAACAACCCCTAACACTTGGCATGATCTTGTGATCTTTTTTCAACTATAAATAGCCTCCTCATTCTTCATCACAACTTGGTCAATTCTTTCCTTTCTCTAAATCTGCTCTAAGTGGAGTTTGCTTCCCTTTGGAGGCCTCCTACCTGAGCTCTAGAGGGTGCTACAACACAAGTAAGTGCTCTCTTCTAGTCTTGTTCATTTCTTTTACTATTTGAGCTAAAAGTGAAACCGTTTATCTTTCTGTTTGACTTTCGGTTCTGACCATTTTTGGTCAAGTCAAAGTTCAATCGAACTTTGCAACGTGTTCGTAATCCTGAAGGTTATGATCCCTAGCGATCACGCCTACTGATTACCACGTTTACTAGTCGAAGTGACGAGTTAAAGTTTCGGTCAAAATATGCATTATGTGCATTTTGCGACAGAACTATTTTTGGGTATCAAAACACTAAGTTTTGATACCAAAACATTTTTAAACTAAGTCAGACATGTTTTGACATGTCAAACTCGTCACTTTTAGTTTAGTGCTTATTTAGGGTCGTAAGTCGAGCGGTCTTGACCACCGCTTTGACTTTCGAATCCGACCAAACACATATTTGTGACCATAGTTGTATAGGGAATAACCCTCTGAGGTTATACCTTATGGTCACGTCGTTTGGTTAGTGTTATGTTAAGTCGCCTATTATGCCTTATAAACAACCAAAATGCCCTTTTTGCGCATAAATCAACTTTAAGCATATGTGACCAATGTTTTGACAAATAAACTGATGTTACAACTTAATCAAACATGTTTTGGCATATTAGACATATAATAACATATATCTAACTATCCGAACTCATACTTACGTAAATAACCCGTTAAAGTAGAGTAAACTACCTTAACAAGTCATAACGGGTCAAAAGCACTTAGGAACCTTTCCAAATCAGAATGTTAACTTTATTTAACCATTTCATATGAGTTCCAACACTCATTTGGTTTATAAGGCTTCATTCTATCCAATCCTCTGATTAAAGTCCCGAGTTTTACATAGTTATCCGATTTTAGGACACGCTTGATTTCTCGAACTCTTGAGCTTTATTGATCTTTGATTCAAGAATACTTTGCAATCCTAAGTGAGTACATAGTCCCCTCTTTTATGTTTTTCAAATGTTTTGGAGTGATTCATATGTGTAACCAAATTTTCTCAAATGTATGACATGTATGTGTTTACTAAGTACTTTTTGTGTATTATTCCTATTATGCAAACACGACGATTGACGACGAATCCTTATAGGATCTTTCTATCTTTATAGTTAGATTCTTGTAGGACATTTGAAGTATAGTCATAAATCTTCCTATCTTCATAGTGAGATTTGTAAGAAGTGCTTTACAAGATGATGGTTATTGTTTATGTGTAGAGATTTGTTGGTGATTTAGATAACGAAACTAGAGTAATTCAATAAGGACATGGTGGATACACCACTGGTACTTCCTATATATAAGTGTACTTATTGTATTACCCTTCGTAGCCTTATCCGAATCACCATTAGGATTTAGGATTTTGTGATTCAAAGTGACAAGACAAGTGACTAAATCAAATTCTTAAAGTATCTGTCTATCTTTATAGATTGATTCTTGTAGGATGTTTAAAGTACTAAATTGATGTCCTTGATTGGATTCTTCGTGTACTTTAATGCGTATGTGACAAGACGATTGTGACGAGACGATGTGACTAAACCAAATCCGTAAAGTATCTATCTTTCTTCATAGTTAGATTCTTGTAGGATGTTTGAAGTACTAAATTGACGTCCTTGATCAGATTCTTTGTGTACTTTAATGTGTATATGACAAGAGTTTGTGACGAGATGATGATTATGTGGTTATTGTGATTAGATGTGATTTAGATAACGAAACGAGTATAATACCATAAGAACATGGTGGATACGCCGCTGATACTTCCTATATATAAGTTTTCTTATTGTATTACTCTTGTAGCGTTATCCAAATCACATTAGGATTTTGTGTTTGATTGTTTCAAAGTACAATTATCCAAATCCTTGTAGAACTCTTTCATATTTTTATACGTTAGATTCTTAGAAAGATATCCAAAGTATTATAAAAAATCAATGATTTGATTTCTGATAATACTCACGCAAGTTATGACCAATTTCAATATTGTTGTTATTAATCCTTGATTGGATTTCTAATAACATACTCACAAGTTTTATGACCAAATTCAATGCGATTAAAAAGAACAAAGTACGATTTTCAATGGCATATAAATTACTTAGTTTTAATCATGTTGCTATATACAAAACTCTTTGTCACAAGTTTTATAATCAAGTTAATGTAATGCAATACTAAATATTTTTGCCATTCCTTTGCTTCAAAGAGTCCATTTTCAATGGACGAACTCTCATAATTGTCAAAGTATTGAACACTAAACTTTTTGCCATTAACTTGGCCAACAAAACTATGTACTCGCTAACATTGTTTGTTGATGTCTTTTTTTTACATATGTTTCAGGTTTTGATTATTCAAGCATGCATCACATAGGAATGCAACAGGGCTCTAGACTTCTTTAATCAAAAGACAATTTCATGTATTCTTTGTCTTGTAAAACAATGTTAACCATAATGAAACAATTTAGTACCAGTAGGTGTGAGCAATTTGTAACGTGACTCCCCGATATTTCCGTCGTGTGTTGTTGTATTACGTGATTGGGTGTTACACACAAGGCTAACAATGAGCAATTATGTCACGTTCGCTTTCGGATAGGTATCACACCGCAGATATGACTAGGATTTTTCATATTCGTAATGTTATCGTTAATGAGTACTAGTATAGCCATATTATGCATATGGCTAGGGTTATCGTGTACCTCTTTTCACAACCCATTGTTATCTGTAACGCATATCTAGTGTTACACTAGAATCTACTTTGTTCACACTTCACACATAAATTTCATAATTACTTATATCCAAGAACCAATTGCTATTGTTGCCTTATCCACTATACACTCATTAGTTGCTAACGAAAGGCTGTGATTAAGAGCCATGGGTACCAAGGGAATTAGTGAACTCGTACCCAAATTGAAATTAAGAGTTGGGAGACTATAATTTCTAGAGAAGCACTAGTAAACAATTACCAGGCAAGAGAGTTTGTTCCTGTCTTTCTGGACTAGTGTCACGATAAGCGCACATTCAGTGTATGTGCATTCTCTGAAGTGTACCCACTTCGATATGTAGTTGTCGTTATGATGAATGTAAGGTTAGAGTTGGTAATATTGTGTATCAATAACTGGTTAACTTCTCATATCGGAAGATGTATAAAGCTCGTCTTGGCTATATGAATCCAATTTGCATCGTTAAGTAAGTTAACAGTAGGAATGTGGAATGGATTGTAGTACACGTTTTCTAATGAGCCTATCTGTCTTTAAGGCATATCAACTAATGTACTATCCATAGGATATCCATTCATCGAATAAATACCACGTATCAGACAATGCACATATACTTACATACTTTCACATTGGCACACATATGTATAACTTCACGTAATTAAGTATGTTTAACCATTACCGCGACTTTCCCAGCACTTCCTCGTATAAGTAAGTCTGTTATTACGTTCTAGACTATAATAACTCACTTACTCCACGGGGCTATCCTGGTAGTCACCATTAAAACAATCTTACATGATTCATTAATTACTTGGTAGTGTTGATTATTTCTCATTTACGTTCGCTATGGTTCGAACCTGGAGTTATAGTCTAGGTCTCCTTTAAGGCATCCTAATTCTCTAACCAATGGCTCTGACACCATCTTCTGTCACACCCGACTTGTAGCAGAAGTAAAATATAGGATGCAACAAACACCTCTTGTTGGGATGAACCCTGCAAAAAGGAACAGATGATATAAAGCCAAATACACATAAGATGTTTGATCCCAAGATCAGAGTTTACAAGCTCTGATGAAGTCTATGCCTAAAGTCTGCTTTCTATCACCTGCTCTCACTAAACGACAAAGCTCAAAGTTCTGCCAGAAGATTCAAGCAGAGGATAGAAAACAATGTTTAGTTTAAATCATTTTTATATTTAATGTAACAGTGCTTGGCACTGATGAGAGGATAGGCTAGCAGTGTTTAGTGTTAGTTATAGTTGTTAAATGTCACTATCAACCCTGAAGTCATCAAAGATGCTCAGAGGTTAGAAGTGTAGTATAAATACGTAACTTCATTGTGTTGAAATTCTATCTATCTAAAAGTTCATTCGCTCATCATCTTCTCTACATTTCTGTACTATCAATCATTCCTGTTGGCTAAGGGGGAGTTTGTGAATCACATGCAAAACTATAAGTTTCAAAGCATGATGATGACGAAAACAAACGACCATTAGTTGTGATAAAAGTTTTCCATATTTTCGCTACATTAAACTTTGATTTTAACATTCACTTTCCATTTTGAAACAAAATCACAATTGACTCAAACTTAGATCCTAACAATTGGTATCAGAGCTTGGGCAATCAAAATTTGATTTAACTATCAATTTGATTTGAAAGATCAGCTCTCCCTACTAATTTGGTTGATAGTTTGTGGATAAA
Source organism: Scalesia atractyloides (assembly GCA_947069175.1). Taxonomy (NCBI): domain Eukaryota; kingdom Viridiplantae; phylum Streptophyta; class Magnoliopsida; order Asterales; family Asteraceae; genus Scalesia; species Scalesia atractyloides. The sequence continues at coordinate 43,894,121 of CAMTDV010000019.1, read as the reverse complement.
AGAGTTTTATTGCATTTAAAGCTTTTAAAATAAATCTGTATGAGAATCATCAGAAATGTCTTAAAACACACCTGATTCCAACATTGGATCGATGTTTAAACCACCTATGCTGAAGAGAAATGAATATTTCATCTGGTAGTGTAGGATGGGACATATTTTAGCCCAACAGAACACTGGTTGTTGGCGATCTGTTGTATTTGGACCTCACATCCCAATGGTTCCAAGTATAGAGGATCCCAATACTCAAGTGCCAAAAAGTCCTGATAACTACTCTGAGCAGGATTACCAGAAAATAGAATTGGATGCTAAGGCGTTTAGCATTGTTGCTTCTGCCTTACCCAATGAAATCTATGCTGGACTGCTCCACTGCAATAGTGCAAAAGAGCTGTGGGACGCACTAAAAGAGCAATTCGGTGGTACTGAAGAGGTCATTGAAAACAATAGAGAAATTCTAAATCAACAGTATGAAACATTTTGTCACGTCAAATGTGAGTCGTTAACACAACAGTTCGAACGTTTTAGCTGTTTAATCAGTGAACTCAAACTGGTAAACGTTGTATTCTCAAATTCAACTGTCAATAGTCGTTTCCTTCAATTATTACCAGAAAAATGGGACAATGTAGCTTATGTTACACGAAATTCTGTTGGTTTTAAATAAATTTCACTCACATAGTTTCATGGCATACTCCTCACTTATGAGAGAGAGTTAAACCAGAAAAAGAAGCTACAAGAGTCTGGTAAAATAACTGATGATTACACTTTGGGTAACACAGCTTTATTTGGCCAAGAAGAGGGTTCTGGTAGTGGAAAGTATCAAGGTTATGATCATTTTATTGATATAACCTCTGGAGGAAACTTTAACCCTGATTCATGCTCACCCAACTATGCATTTCCAGCAAGTGGTGAAAGCCAAACCTCTGACAATCTCTCTTTTGAGCTAAATGATTTACAACACTTTGAACCATCTGATTTGGAAGAGATGGTCATTTTGCACCAACTGGCTCTATTAGGTGTTAGAGCTTGTAAATTTTACAAGAGAACAAGTAGGAAATTCCCCGGGTTGCATGGGGGGTTGAAGGTTGGGCTAGACAAGTCTAAAATCAAGTGCTATAAGTGCAATAGGTTAGGACATTTTGCTAGAGAGTGCAGATCTCAAAATTCTGGACCAATTACAACACATCCTGGCCCTAGACCTCAACTCACACAAAGCACTGCCCAATATTCCCAATATACCCCTGCTCATCAAGTTCAAAACACTGCTCACTTTGCACACCCAACAACCACTGTTCCAGTCCATTATGTTCAAACCACTGTTCCATAAATTCATTATGTTCTAACACCACCATCTCAAGTGCATGTGCAACAAGCACCACATGTCACTCAAACTACTCAAACCACTGCTCCGGCAGAGGTTAACCGGAAAAACTTTTTCACTCAAGGCTTTGTTGATTGGAGTAGTTTGCCAGAGGAATTAACTGATGAAAACTTTTCTCTAATCACCAAAAATGAGTTTGGAAATGAGAATATGTCTTTAATGGCTTTAGAGACAATTGTTGAAGGTGATGAGTCTGTGGAACAAGTGTCTAAGTCTGATGAAATTCAAAGTTGTAATGAAGCAGTGGTTTCAAATGATACTGTTAATGAAGAAAAGAAATCTCTATCTGATCCATGGGATTCAGATGTGTGTGAAGATGATTGTGACTGTGCTCTCATGGCTGCTTCTAAGGTATCATCCCAGATCCTCAAAGATTTATGTTCTGAAAAATGCATCATAGCTTTTGCAAACATAAAAAGGGTAAATGAAAACCTTAGAAACAAAATTTTGGAAGATGAACTAAATTTTGAAAAACTCACAAAAGAGTTGAAAACAAAGTTGGTTAACAAAGATTCTAAAATCAGTAGTCTGAAGCATGATGCAAGCATAACCAAAGACCAACTCGAAACTATGATAGATAAATACCAAGTTTGCAAAAAGGAGTTAGAATCCACACAAATCACATGTGAAAAATGGGTTTAGTCTTGCAAAGGTTATGAGATCATGTTAGATAAACAAATCAAGAGCAACATAAAATTTGGCATTAGTTTTAAAAACAATGATCAAATTTCTGAAAATGATTGTAAAATTGAATCTGGGTTGGTTGAAGTTGTTCCAAAAAAATAACTGGGGAAGAGATAAAAGTCACTGATAAAAATGGTAACAAGATCATTTTGTAAAAACTTGAGGGTTCCTCAACTTTTAAAAAAATGGAGAAATACCAGTTCAAACCAACTTAGAAAATTTAAGCCAATGGACTTCACAACCACTAATGGTTTTAAGGCACCAAAAGCAAGGGTCATTCCTATTAAATTTCTTCCAGTAGATGTTACAACATCTGCTGAAAAGAAGTCTGATAAAAGGAAGAAGGAAAAGATCAAAAACTTGTTTTATAATTTTTGTGATAAAAGAAATCATGTATCTGAAAACTGTTTTCTTTTGTGAGCTTATGACATTAACAAAACTTGTGTGATCCCAAATTCCTCAAAATGCATCATCTGTGAGAAAACAAATCAAAAGACTCAGGAGTGTGTTTATCTTAAAACCTATGATGAAAAGGTAAAAGAGATCAAAACAAAAGCTCTTGAAAGTCAAGGTTCAAGCTCTGCTAGAAATAAATCTAAGCAGACTTTTGAACCAGTTGAAACATCTGTTACAAAAGCACTGACTAAAACCTCTGTTCATAGAGATGTACAAGTGACAAATGCATCACCTGCAAATAAGGTTCCAAGAGGATATGGCCAACCTGTTTATCAAAAGGTTCCTCTTAGTTACAAGGGTTACAAAAAAACCCTCAAAGCCAAGAGTTAATAGGTATCCTTATGGTTACCAACATCTGACAGGAAATAGTTCACAACAGTGGTTACAATGACAAAATCAAACCACTGACCATTCTCCTGAATTTGAGATTGGACTATCTGTGACCCCATCCAAAGCCATCTTGGCTTTGGAAACCCACCTGAACTAATTATTTACTTGTGTGCAGGGAGCTTCTACTTGCCTTAATAGTCTATGGTATGTAGATAGTGGAGGCTCCAGGCACATGACAAGATGTAAAGCCCTGCTCAAAGATTTCATGGCTCCTGGAGGGGGTGACATATCCTTTGGTAATAATTAAAAGTGAGGGTGTTAGGGTCTGGGTGTGTTCAAGCCGGGAAACTCAATCTTGAAAATGTTAACCTCATTGACAATCTAAACTTCAATCTTCTGAGTGTTTCACAAATGAGTGACAAAGGATATGGGTCCTTCTTTACAAAGAAAACATGTCAAATTATAGAACAATAGGTTGTTAAAAAGATTGATCAAATCATTGCTGAGAGTAAAGCACAGCTTGTTGCTCAAATGAGTGGCAATGTGTATGTGGTTGATATGTTAAAAGATAATCCAATGTCTAATGCATGCTTGTTCTCAGTTGCATCAAATAAAGAGACAGAGTTATGGCCTAGAAGACTAGAACACACAAATCTAAAAACTATATCCACTCTCTCAAAACAAAGTCTTGTCAGAGGTTTACCTCAAAAACAATATTCATGTGAAGAGCATTGCGTTTCCTGTTTAAAAGGTAAACAACATAAAAGCTCTTACAAATCCATTGAAGAGTCCGAAACAACTCAGTGCTTACAATTGTTGCACACGGATTTGTTTGACCCTGTAAAAATCATGAGTCTCACAAAGAGAATGTATTGTTTGGTCATTGTTGATGATTTTTCAAGGTTTACATGGACTTTCTTCATGCATTCTAAAGATGAAATTGCAGGCATTTTGCAAAATTTTGTAAAACAAGTTGAAAAGCAATTTGACCTTCCAGTAAAAATTTTTAGAAGTGACAATGGGACAGAGTTTAGGAACAGGGAGTTGGATGCTTTCTATGAGTCAAAAGGGATTGTTAGGCAATACAGCATCCCAAGAACTCCAGAACAAAATGGGGTGGTTGAAAGGAAAAACAGAACTTTAATTGAATCAGCAAGAACCATGCTTGCAGACTCAAGTTTACCCCTGACTGGGCAGAGGCTGTAAACACTGCTTGCTATGTTCAAAACAGAGTTTTGATTAACCCCAGGCATCAAACGACTGCCTATGAAACTCTTTACAAAATCAAACCTCTGATCTCCTATTTCAAAGTTTTTAGCTGGCCATGCTTCATTCCAAACTTAAAAGACTCAATTTCAAAGTTTGCAGCCAAAGTTGATTGTAGTTATTTTCTGGGATACTCAACCACTGCCAAAGTCTATAGAGTTTTTAACTCTAGGATAAAGTGTGTTGAAGAAACTTTGAATGTGAAGTTCAATGAACTTTCTTCACTGAAAATCCCAGCAAATCCTACTGAATTATTTGATTTAAAAAAAATTTACTTTTGAAGATGTGTCTGTTAAGACTGTTGGGAATGAACTATAACAAAGGAACAGATGATATCAAAGCCAAATACACTATCCAAGCTTTGGTTAATTATCAGAGGTTACAACCTCTGATCTACCTTACACTGCTTTCCCTAAACAACTGCTCCTATCATCTGATCGAACAAGAAGCAAAGGTCTGATAGAAGAAACAAGATCAGAGGATAGAGATCAGTGCTTAGACTAGTTTTTACTTTATTCAATGTAACTGTAAACTTCGTCTTCCTGAAAAAGATCAAATTCACACTTTATCTTCTTCATTTCTTACTATCAAACGATTGTAATTGGCTAAGGGGGAGTTTGTGAATCACCTACAAAGTTAATCAACTTGAAAGCATGATGGTGATGAAAACAAACAACCAATTGCTTGTAGTAAAAGTTTTCCATTAATTCCACTGCATATCTTTTATATTCAATCCATTTTCCATCTTTTGAAATAAAAACTACAAGTGATTCAAACTTAGATCCTGACAATTGGTATCAGAGCTTGGTCAATCGATTTCGATTTAACAGTCAAATTAATTTGAACAGATCAGCTCTTTGTGCTAATTCGTTTGATAGTTTTACTTGAATATAGAGTTTTATTACTACAAAAGTTTTTAAAACACAAATCTATTGTAAACAAGAGAAATGGAACAAAACACACCGGAATCCGATATTGGATCCATGTTCAAACCACCAATGTTGAAACGAAATGAATATTTTATTTGGCAATGTCGGATGGGTCATATTCTCGCCCAACATAACACCAGATGCTGGAGATCCATTGTATTTGGACCTCATGTCCCCATGGTTCCAAGTACAGAGGATCCCCACACTCAGGTCCCTAAAAAACTCGAAAATTACTCTGAATGCTAAGGCTTTCAGCATCGTTGCTTTGTCTTTGCCCAATGAGATTTATGCGGGATTACTTCATTGTAATAGTGCTAAAGAGTTATGAGATGCTCTTAAAGAGCAATTCGGTGGTACTGAAGAGGTGATCGAGAATAATAGAGAGGTTTTAAATCAACTGTATGAAACATTTTACCATGTTAAGGGTGAGTCATTAACCCAACAGTTCGAATGATATAGCTGTCTCATCAGTGAGCTTAAATTGGTAAATGTGGAATTTCCAAATTCGACAATAGTCGTTTCTTGAGATCTTTACCTGAGAAATGGGAGACTGTAGCTTATGTCACTAGAACAACGGTTGGTTACAAGGAATGACCTTGACACAACTTCATGGACGACTCCTCACTTATGAGAGAGAGTTGAACCAGAAAAAGAAATTGCAAGAGTCAGGGAAAATGACTGATGACTATACTTTGGGAAACACTACTTTATATAGTCATGAGGAGGGGTCTAGCTGTGGAAAGGATCAGAGTTATGATCATTACATTGACATAACATCTGGAAACAATTTTAACTCTGATCCTAGTACACCCAATTTTGCCTTTGCTGCAAATAGTGAAAGTCAGACCTTTGACAATTTGTCTTTTGAAATGAATGACTTACAACATTTTGAACCCACTGACCTTGAAGAGATGGACATTCTGCATCAGCTGGCACTTTTATGTGTTAGAGCAAGTAAATTTTACAAAAGAACTAGTAGAAGGTTTCCAGGATTGCATGGGGGATTGAAAGTTGGGTTGGATAAGTCCAAAATTAAATGTTACAAATGTAACAAGATGGGTCACTTTGCCAGAGAATGCAGATCAAAATCCACAGGACCAATTGTAACACATCCTGGAAACAATCCTCAAAGCACTGTCCACTATTCCCAATAAACCCCTGCACCTCAAATGCAAAACACTACACACTTTGCACATCCTGTTGCTACAGTTCCTGTCCATTATGTCCAAGCACCTGCACCACAGATTCAATATGTCCAAGCACCACCTCAAGTACATGTGCAGCAAATGCCACAAGTTACTCAACTTACTCAAACCACTGCTACACCAGTATAGGTTAATCAATAAAGCTTTTTCACAGAAGGTTTTGTTGGTTGGAGTAGTTTGCCTGAGGATTTAACTGATGAAAACTTTGCTCTCATAGCCAAAAATGATTTTGAAAATGAAAATATATGTTTAATGGCTTTGGAGACCATTGTTGAGGGTGATGAATCTGTGGAGCAGGAGTTAAAGTCTGATGTGGATGATTGTTGTGAAGCAGTGGTTATACCAGAAGTTACACCAGTGGTTGAAGTGAATGTTGTTGATGTTAAAAAGAACACTCTATCTGACCCTTGGGATGAGCAGGTGTGTGAGGAAGAAGAGCGTGATTGTGCTCTTATGGCTGCTTCGAAGGTATCACCTCAGATCCTCAAAGATCTATGTTCTGACAAATGCATTATTGCTTTTGCAAACATAAAGCAGGTGAATGAAAACCTGAGAAACAAAATTTTAGATGATGAACTTAATTTTGAAAAACTTGTTAAAGAGTTAAAAACAAAGTTAAGTGAAAAAGATTCTGAAATGAGTAGCCTAAGGCATGAATCAAGAATAACCAAAGATCAGCTCAAACTATGGTAGAAAAATACCATGTTTGCAAAAAGGAGCTTGAATCTACCCAGATCACTTGTGAAAAATGGGTAGAGTCTTGTAAAGGTTATGAGCTTATGCTTGATGCTTAAATCAAGGGCAACATAAAGTTTGGAACAAGCTTTAGAGACTATGATCAGACTTGTGAAAATGTTGCAAAAATTGATTCTAAGCTAGTTGAAATAGTTCCAACAAACTTGGCTGGTGAAGAACTTAAAATCACAGATAAAAATGGAACAAAATATTCATGAAAAACCAGAGGTTTTAGCAAAAGAAAAGGAAATTGAAAAATATCAGTTTAAACCAACCTAGTCAGATGAATGTGATATTTTGGAAAACTTCAAGCCAATGGACTTTTCAACTATTGATGGTATAAAAGCACCAAAAGCACTGGTGATCCCTATCAAAGACTTGCCAACAGAGGTTACACCCACTGCTCTCAAAAAGTCTGATAGGAAAAGGAAAGAAAATGTTAAATACTTGTTTTGTGAATTTTGTGAAAAGAGAAATCCTGTGGCTGCAGACTGTTTTCTTCTAAAAGCCTTTGACATAAACAAAACTTGTGTTATACCCAAATCTTCTAGATGCACCATTTGCAACAAACAATTCACATGACCCAAGAGTGTGCCTATCTCAGAACCTATCATCAAAAGGTAAAAGCGATTAGAGCAAAAGCTTTTGAAAGAGAAAGTTCAAGCTTTTCTGAAAACAAATCTAAACAGAACTTTGAATAAATTAAAATATTTGTCACAAAAGCTTTAAATCAAACCTCTGTTCACAGAGAAATTCAAGTGACAGATGCACCTCCTCAAACAAGTTTCCAAGAGGTAAAAGCCAGCCTAGTTATCAAAAGGTGCCTATGGTTTATGAGACTTATAGAAAATCTTCTAAGCCAAAGGTAAATAGGCATCCTCATGGTTACCAACAATTAATAGGAAGTGGCTCACAACAGTGATTATAAAAACCTAATCTAACCATTGCTCATTCATTTGGACCTGAGTCTGGATCATCTGATACCCCATCCAAAGCCATTCTGGCTTTGGAAACTCACCTGACTAATTATTTCAAAACATGTGCAGGGAGCTTCTACTTGCCTTGACAGTCTTTGGTATGTAGATAGTGGGGGCTCGAGGAACATGACAGGATGTAAAGCCCTGCTCAGAGATTTTAAAGCTCATGGAGGGGGTGATATATCCTTTGGAAATAATTCAAAAGGAAAGATGTTGGGGTCAGGATGTGTCTTAGCTGGAAAACTCAAGTTTGAGAATTTGAATCTCATTGATAATCTAAAATTCAATCTTCTGAGTGTCTCACAAATGAGTGATAAGGGTTATGGATTCTTCTTTACAAAGGAAACTTGTCAGATAGTAGGCCCAGAGGTTGTTAAAAAGATTAATCAAATAATTGCAGAGAGCAAAGCACAACTTACTGCTAATAGGGTAGGAAATGTGTATGTGGTAGACATGGTAAAAGATAATCCTATGTCAAATGCATGTTTGTTCTTAGTTACTTCAAGCAAAGAAACAGAATTATGGCATAAAAGACTAGGTCACACAAATCTAAAAACCATCTCCACTCTCTCAAAACAAAGTCTTGTCAGAGGTCAGTGCTTACAATTACTTCATATGGACTTGTTTAGACCTGTAAAAATCATGAGCTTAAAACACAAAAGGTATTGCCTAGTGATAGTTGATGATTTTTCCAGGTTCTCATGGACTTTCTTTTTACACTCTAAAGATGAAACAAAAAACATTTTGCAAAACTTTGTTAAACAAGTTGAAAAGCAATTTGATCTTCCTGTAAAAATCTTTAGGAGTGATAATGGGACAGAGTTTAGGAGCAAGGAGTTGGATGCCTTCTGTGAGTCAAAAGGGATTGTTAGGCAATATAGCATCCCTAGAACTCCAGAACAAAATGGGTTTTTTGAAAGGAAAAACAGAACTTTGATTGAATCAGCAAGAACTATGCTAGCAGATTCTGGTTTACGCTTGTCTTTTTGGGCAGAGGCTGTAAACACTGCTTGTTATGTTCAGAACAGAGTTTTGATAAACCCCAGGCATCGAAAGACTGCTTATGAATTGCTTTATAAAATCAAACCTCTGATCTCTTATTTTAAATTCTTTGGCTGCCCATGCTTCATTTTAAATTTAAAGGTTTCAATATCCAAGTTTGCAGTCAAAGTTGATTGTGGTTGTTTTCTGGGATACTCAACCACTGCCAAAGCCTAGAAAGTTTTTAACTCTAGGACCAAGTGTGTTGAAGAAACTCTGAATGTGAAATTCAATGAACTCTCATCTTCGAAAATCCCAACAAATCCAACTAAATTGTTTGAACTATCCAAATTTACATTTGAAGATGTGTCTGTCAAGACTAACCATGCAGGTACCCCATAGTCATCAGGTCAAGAGCAAGGATATGATTGCATTCTTCCAAGTTTCAAAATCAATCCTTCAGGCAGAGGAGCAGGTGTTAGTAGCAATGGTGAAAGCTTTGCGAGGTCAACAGTGGTTAATACTCAAACCTCTGCCAGCTCTCAAAACCAAACATATGTTGATAAAAGTCCACAACAACTGGACAAAAGTCAACCCACTTTCACATCCACACCACTAATTCCTCCACCACCATTCCAATCAAAGGCTGGACCATCAAATTCACCAACAAAGGATAGCTCAGATGATACACATTTGCAAGCTTCACCTCAGAATGCCATTGTCCCATATCAAGGTGAATTGATTTTCCTCAAAAGCCATCATGTGGATCAAGTTATTGGCAACATCAATGAGGGAGTGCTCACCAGAAGCCAATCCCAAAATATTTGTCTTTTTGCTGATTTTCTATCACTCACACAACCTGTCAAGTACCAAGAGGCACTAAAAGACAACAGTTGGGTAGAAGCCATGCAAGAGGAGATCCTACAGTTCAAAAGACAACAAGTATGGGAACTTGTACCACTGCTAAAAGATATAAGTCCTATTGGCACAAAGTGGGTCTTCATGAACAAAACAAATGAAAGGGGCATTGTTGTCAAGAACAAAGAAAGGCTCATGGTTCAAGGCTATAGACAGGAAGAAGGTATAGATTATGATGAAACATTTGCTCCAGTTGCAAGATTGGAGGCCATCAGACTGTTCTTAGCTTTTGCTGCTAACCACAACATCAAGGTGTATCAAATGGATATCAAAAGTGCATTCCTGTATGGAAAGATCAAGGAAGAAGTGTATGTGTGTCAACCTCCTGGTTTTGAAGATGCATTTCATCCTGATCATGTTTACAGGTTAAACAAAGCACTATATGGTCTAGAACAAGCACCCAGAGCCTGGTATGAAACTCTATCCACTTTTCTCTTATCCATTGGTTTCACCAGAGGTAGGATTGATAAAACCCTATTTTTATAATGGAAAGGAAAAGATTTGATCCTTGTCCAAATTTATCTGGATGACATCATTTTTGGATCCACATGCACTGCCATGTGTGAAGAGTTCAGAAAACTCATGGCAGCAGAGTTTGAGATGAGTGCAATGTGTGAGTTGCAATGTTTTCTTGGTTTACAAGTCAAACAAATGCAACATGGCACTTTCATCCATCAAAATAAGTATGTGAAAGAACTACTTAAGAAATTTGATATGGATGATTGTAAACCTTGCAGTACACCCATGGCAACATCCAAGCTAGTCACATTTGATGGCAAAGATGACCTTGTTGATCAAACATTGTATAGAAGCATGATTGGGTCTTTATTGTACCTAACTGTATCAAGGCCAGACATCATGTTTGCAACATGTGTTTCTACCAGATCACAGTCATTGCCAAGAAATCAAATCTTATTGTTGTAAAAAGGATATTCAGATACATAAAAGGTGCTCCCACACTTGGTATCTGGTATCCAGCTAATGGTAACATTGAGCTTGCAAGATATTCTGATAGTGATTTTGCTGGATGTAAAACAACAAGGAAGTCGACATCTGGAGGAGCCCAATTCCTAGGTGATTGCTTAGTGTCTTGGCAAAGCAAAAAGCAAGTTGCAGTTTCTACATCCACTGCTGAGGCAGAGTATATAGCGGCTGCAAGTTGTACTGCTCAAATCCTGTGGCTTCAAAATCAATTGCTGGATTTTGGTATCACTGCTTTAAAGACTCCACTCAAAATTGATAGTCAAGCAGCAGAAAATAACATCAAAAATCTTGTCTCTCATTCCACCACCAAGCACATTGACATCAGACATCGCTTTGCGAGGGATTGCTATGAAAAAGGTTTGATTTCTTTACAACATGTCCATACCAAGGATCAACTGGCAGATGTGTTGACAAAAGCACTTGATGCTCACACTTATGACAGTTTGATATCTAGTCTTGGAATGCTAAACATGGACTAAAAACAAAATATCTTTGTGATCCATGTGTAAATAGCAATAAAATGTTTTTAGAAAATCAAAATCTATCCTTCAAAATAGTTTAAAATTGAATTTTTCAATAAATCCTCAAAGTCTGTTCAAAGCACTGATACCACAAAAACATTGTTCGTTTAGAAAAATCCATCCACTGTCAAAAAGTGTATCCTCTGATAGTTTCAAACACTGTTCTTATCCACTGATCAAAATTTTCATTAGTGTTTAGCCAAACAACTGTCTTCTATTTTCAAACAGAGGTTACACGTGGTCAGATGTTATTCGACAGTTGTTGCATCAGATGCCACGTCATCGTCACTTTTTCAAAAAACCCTATAAAAACCCTGTTCTATCCAGAACAGAGGGTTCACCAAACTGTGTCGATTCCAAAAATCTCAAAAGAGTTTTGCAATCAAAATCATGGCTCCTAAAACAAAATCAAAGAAATCAAAGTAAGATTCACCACCATTTGCCCTGATTATCAAAACCCCACACAATTACACGGGCATCTTAGAAGAAACCAAAGCCAATACACGATACCATACAATGATTCGGATTCTAAGAGAGTCAAAATTTAAGCACATGCTCGAAGTCAAAACCAAAATACATCGATTCTCTTCGGGATTTCTGGAAAATGCTAAGGTCAATACATCGATTCTCAAAGGTTGGGGGTACTCCTATGCAAATTAGTCCACAATCTATCTCTCAAGTTTTTCAACTAAATGATATGGCACATCCTGTGTCATTTTCTTTAAGAGAGATGCAAGCAGAGTTTGTGGAAAGGGGTTACACTGGGCAATTGAAAGGTATGACAATCTTTAAACCCCACTTTCCAGCAGAGATGAAATTCTTTTTCCATACTTTTTTAACATGTCTCTCTGCAAAATCTAATGCTTTCAATGAGATTCCATTGAATGTACAATATCTGGGATATGCAATTTTGAATGAATCTGATTTCAACTATTCCCAGGTATTGTTCCATGATTTGATAAATAATTTTAAAAATATCTCAAAAAGAAAAGCCTTCTTGATACATCCTTGTTTCTTGCGTGTTTACTTGCAAGACAAGATCAGATCTGATGCAAGTAAACAAGGCGCAGTGACCACACCTGGCTGCCTGACTCATGAACTTTTTACACGCCTAACAAATCAAGAAAAGGTTTCTAAAACAGAAGTAGAGGAGGTTGAGCCAGTTTTAAAAGAACAAAATGTTCAATCTCTTCCTCCTGATACTGAGCCCACTGCTCTAGGTGATCAGAGCATTGCAACCACTGCTCTGAAACCCACACCTAAAATCACCAAAAAGAAAACATCAAAAACATCCAGAAAACCCACCAAACCCAAAAGGGTCCTCTGGAAGATGAGATCCCTGAGATAAACCCTGTGACAACACCAATGTCGCTAACCACTGCTGCTACTTCTTCACAGCAGCTGGTTGAGAGATCTCCACCTGGCTATGAAACTCCTTCTGCATCCTCACAAAAGCATCAGGTTGTAAACACAGGGACACCAAATTATGAAGCTCTAGGACCACTTGGTTCTATCTTCCATAGCCTATCTCCCAGGGCAATGTCTCTTTCTGCACCTATACCTTTTTCAATAAAATCACTACTACAAACTTTTATACCCTTGCTGAATGCAATTGAACTAGAGCAGACATTATCCAGCACTTCTCACCAACCTATCACTGAGAATATACTTCAACATGATGATGGGTCTGATTCTCTATTCTTTGCTAGCCCATCAGCAAATGAAGAGGCTACATCCCTTGGGTTACATGTAACCCTTGGTGATAGTTCATCTAGAGTAGCCTCTACATTTGCAAAACTACCAAGTTTTCCTTTGGACAGTGGTTACATTACTAAGTCTTTGTTGAAGGCAACCACTGCTAAGGCTACCAAGGTAACCTCTGATGTTGTGCGAAGTCCCCAGTACCGAGAAAAAGGGACATCTAAGGGTGAAACTAGTGTCAAAACACATGGTCATGATCCCTTAGATATAACTACCACCTCAGGTAGGAGTTCAGATGATCCTATTAAATTAGGTGATGATCTAAAATACAAAGATTTGACAGAGAGAGTATCAATGCTTGAAACTTCTGTTGATGAGATCAAAAATCTTGTGAAGCAGTTGTTAGCTATAAAGAGCCAACCCTCGGTCTTAACCACTACTGATCTCAAAGAAGCCCTAGACCCTCTATTTCCACATGAAAAAACACTTCTCTGATCTTCAACACAAACATCAAATGCAGGAAGTGAGAAACATGGTTGAAGCTAGATTCATGGATACAAGGGCAGACATTAAAGCTATAAAAGCTCATCTTCTCCAAACCACTGGCACTGTTCCGCCTACAGTAATTTTTGTGCACACTGAAGATGATGCCAAAAGGGGGAGAAACCTTTGGGAAAGAAGAAGCTTACAATTGATGATCAAATGGCAAAGCCAACAGTGGATATTCCCAGGCCAGATGGTTTAAAGAAAAGGGATCTAACAAATGATATCATGGCCAGAGAAAATGAGAAGCAGAAGAGAAAAGTGTATCTTGATGGCAAGGTATTGGTTGAGCAAAAGATTAAACAACAAAAAGAAAAGGAAGAGGTTGGTACCTCAGCAAAGAGGAGACCTGCTAGACAAGTAAGGCAACCAACATCCCCACCTTCCAAAACTAAGCCTTTTGTAAATCCAACCATTAAAACCTCTGCTCTCTGAAAATCAAGCACACCTACTTCAACTTCTATACCCATTTCCACCAAAGCAGATGTTACAGCAAATGTTGTGTCAACATCTGTTGATACATCAGAGGTTGCAGCAGATGCAATCTCATCCACTGCCATGGTCATATTTAATACATCCACCCAACCTCTACCAACATCAACCAGAATACCAACTCATCCATCATCACCTGAGGTCAAATTTAAGAGGAGAAGGACTACAAAAGTTGTGAATGAAGAAGAGATCTTTCCTGCTCCTACTCCTTTATCATCACAACAACTGACCTCCACATCAATGCTTCCACCATCTACAACTCAAACCACTGATTCCCTTACAGTTATACCTGCAACAAAGAAATATCCTCTTGATTTACTAGCAGTCAGGGAAGAAATTCTAAGCTTCTATTCTGAGGAAGACCTTGACAAAAGAACTATATTATCTCTTGATGGCTACCCAAGACCTGCAAATGTTGATGATTACCTGGAACTTAAAGTGAAACAAGCAGAGGATATAGCAAAGAGAGACTCAGCTGGTAAAAGTGATAGAGAGATACAAACCATCATGTCTTTTCAGCTAAGCAAGGCCAGAACATTGCAAGATTTTGTCAAAGATCTGAACAACAAGCTATCAGAAAGGGAAGATCAATATCTTAAAAGTGAACTCATTGAACATATCATGAAGAACAAGCAATATAAGGCAACAAAGGCACAGTTCAAGGATTGGAGTATAGATGAGCTGAGAGAAGAAATTAAAAAGAATGCAAGAGATGTTAAAAGATCCTCACAAGATGCCAACTCCTCCTAACTGGGAAAAACATAAGAAAGACATGCCTGAAAGAGCTTTGAAGATTAACAGGATGAGGGAAGAATTGATACAGAATCACTATGGTTCAAGAATCCAAGTGATAAGATGGGGAGAAGTCAGGGTGATTGATACTTACAAAATGTTAGAAGAGAGGAGAAAGAAAGATCCAAACATGCCTCCTAAATCAATTTACCCTACATCAGATGATGTTCATAAAGCTCACCATTCTAAAAAGTCTATCTCATCATCTGTCCCCTCCATCCTTGCTTTCAATCAATTAAAAAGGCAAGAAAAGATAGATGAAGAAGACAAGAGAGTGTTTGAGCACATCAAGGAAGGAATTAAGAACATGGTTGACTATCACACAGATGAAGCTAGTGAAAAGCTCAGAGCAGAATTGACAAAGATAGTTCAACAAAAAGCTCTTCAAACCTCAACCAATAAAAGTCATCCTAGAAAGCCAGAAGACCCAAAAATTCTAAAGTGGAAAGTCAAAAAAGGCTCCCACGAATTAACACTGCTCAAGTCTAATGGTGATGCTGTCAAGATGAGCATGGAGGCTGCATATGAGCTAAATGCAGAAGACCTTCAAGATCTTTTGGATCTGACACTCGAAAGGATGATGATGATGAAGTTTCTCTGAATTTTGAATTACAGTTTAAAGGCCAAATCAGAGAACTTCTGTTGAGGAATAAAAACCAAGAATAATCAAGTGTTTTGGCATCATCTGTTCCAGGGGGAGATTGTTGGGATTGAACTCTAATAAAGGAACAGATGATATCAAAGCCAAATACACTATTCGAGCTTTGGTTCAACTATCAGAGGTTACAACCTCTGATCTACCTTACACTGCTTTCCCTAAACAACTGCTCCTATCATCTGATCGAACAAGAAGCAAAGGTCTGATAGAAGAAACAAGATCAGAGGATAGAGATCAGTGCTTAGACTAGTTTTTACTTTATTCAATGTTACAGTTCTATGCACTGATAGTTTAGTATAAAAATGTTTTAGTTAGCTACATTTTTGTTAGCTGTCACTATCAACCATGACGTCACAAAAGATACTCAGTGGTTAGATAGTTTAGTATAAGTAGGTGAACGTTGTAACTGTAAACTTTGTCTTCCTGAAAAAGATCAAATTCGCACTTTATCTTCTTCATTTCTTACTATCAAACGATTGTAATTGGCTAAGGGGGAGTTTGTGAATCACATGCAAAGTTTATCAACTTGAAAGCATGATGGTGATGAAAACAAATGACCAATTGCTTGTAGTAAAAGTTTTCCATTAATTCCACTGCATATCTTTTATATTCAATCCATTTTCCATCTTTTAAAACAAAAACTACAAGTGATTCAAACTTAGATCCTGACAAAGACTAACCATGCAGGTCCATCACAATCAACACATCAAGATCAAGGATACAAATGTGTCCTTCCAAACTTCAAAGTCAGACATGCTACCAGAGGAGCAGATGTTAGTAACAATGGTGAAAGCTATCTTGGCTCAACAGTTGTTGATCCACAAACCTCTGCTAGTTCTCAAAACCAAACCACTGTTGATAAAAGTCCACACAATATGGACAAAAATCAACACAATCACACATCCATATCCATTCCTCCCATACCTCCACCACCATTCCAATCAGAGGCTGGACCTTCTAATTCACCAGCAGAGGTCAGGTCAGATGATACACATTTGCAACCTTCACCTCAAAATGCAATCATTCCATATCAAGGTGAATTGATTTTCCTCAAAATTCATCCTTTGGATCAAGTTATTGGCAACATAAAAGAGGGAGTGCTCACAAGGAATCAATCCTAAAACATTTTCCTCTTTGCTGGCTTTCTATCACTCACACAACCTGTCAAGTACCAAGAGGCACTAAAAGACAATAGTTGGGTAGAAGCTCTGCAAGAGGAGCTCCTTCAGTTCAAAAGATAACAAGTTTGGGAACTTGTACCACTACCTAAGGATGTATGTCCTCTTGTCACAAAGTGGGGCTTCAAGAACAAAACTGATGAAAGGGGTATTGTTGTCAAGAACAAGGCAAGGCTCGTGGTTCAAGGTTACAGACAGGAGGAGGGCATTGACTATGATGAAACCTTTGCTCCTGTAGCAAGGTTAGAAGCTACCAGACTGTTCTTTGCCTTTTCTGCCAACCACAACATCAAAGTGTATCAAATGAACATCAAAAGTGCATTCTTGTATGGAAAGATCAAGGAAGAAGTGTATGTGTGTCAACCTCCTGGATTTAAAGATGCATTCTATCCTGATCATGTGTACAAGTTAAACAAAGCACTATATGGTCTTAAACAAGCACCAAGAGCCTGGTATGAAACTCTATCCACTTTTCTTTTATCTATTTGATTTTCAAGATGTAAAATTGACAAAACATTATTTTTGAAATGGAGAGGAAAAGATTTGATGCTTGTCCAAATCTATGTGGATGACATCATATTTGGATCCACATGCACTGCCATGTGAAGAGTTCAGAAAACTCATGGCAGCCGAGTTTGAAATGCGTGCAATGGGTGAGTTACAATGTTTTCTTGGTCTTTAGGTTAAACAAAAGCATAATGGCACTTTCATTCATCAAAATAAGTATGTCAAAGAACTACTTAACAAATTTGATATGAATGAGTGTAAACCTTGTAGCACACCCATGGCAACCTCAAAGCTTGTCACTGTTGCGGACAAAGATGACTTGGTTGATCAAACTCTTTATAGAAGTATGATTGGGTCTTTATTGTACCTAACTGCTTCTAGGCCAGACATCATGTTTGCAACATGTGTTTGTGCCAGATCCCAGTCAGCACCTAGAAAGTCAAACTTAATTGCTATGAAAAGGATATTCAGATACATAAAAGGTGCTCCCACACTTGGTATCTTGTATCCTGCTAATGGAAACATTGAGCTTTTAGGTTACTCAGATAGTGATTTTGCTGGTTGCCACACCACAAGGAAGTCCACATCAGGAGGAGTACAATTCCTAGGTGATTGTCTAGTGTCCTGGCAATGCAAAAAGCAAGTTGCAGTATCTACATCCACTGCTGAGGCAGAATATATTGCTGCTGCAAGTTGCACTGCTCAACTTTTGTGGCTTCAGAACCAATTGCTGGATTTTGGTATAACTGCTTTAAAGACTCCTCTCAAGTTAGACAGTCAAGTAGCTGAAAATATCATCAAAAATCATGTCTCACACTCCACAACAAATCACATTAACATCAGACATCACTTTGTGAGAGATTGCTATGAAAAAGGTTTGATTTCTTTGCAACATGTCCATACTAAACTCAAGTAGCAGATGTTCCAACAAAAGCATTAGATACATCTACTTTTGAAAGTCTGATCTCTAGAATTGGAATGCTAAATATGGATTGAAAACAAACTTTTTGTGTTCCATGTGTATATAGCAATAAACTGTTTTCAGAAAATCAAAAATCCATCCTTATAAATAGTCAAAATTGAAGTTTTTCAATAAATCTCCAAAGTCTGTTCAAACCATTGTTCTCTCAAAGCACTAATAGGCTTGGAAAATCTATCCACTGGTCAAAATGTATCCTCTGCTTGGTCAAACCACTGCGCTGACCTTTTCCACAGATAGTGTATTTTCAAAACACTATTCCCATCACTGTTGAGACACAACAGTGGTTCTCATAACAACTGTCTTCCATACTCATCAGAGGATACACGTGGACAGATGATGGCCGTCAGATCTTGCCACGTCATCATCACTTTTTCACTTTCTAAAACCCTGTTCTATCCATAAACAGAGGTTTGCCATATCGAATTCAAAATTCTTCAAAGCGGTTAATCACCATGACTTCTTCTTCCAAATCTAAATCTTCTTCCAAATCAAAGTCTAAATCTACACCCAAATCAGCACCAATGACGTTGATCATCAAAACTCCACACAACTATACAGCCAAACTCGAAACTACCGAATCAAACACAAGATATCTTGATACTCTTTGACATTTTTGGGCTAATGCTGAGGTTCACTCTACACAAGATGTTCCTTATGCCATCGTTTCTAAAGTGGGTAAAACATTGATGCAAATCAGCCCTAAGACAATTTCAGAAGTCTTCAAACTAAATGACCTCGAGCATCCAGTATCATTCTCAATAAATGAGATGCTTGCTGAATTTGTGGAAAGATGTTACACTGGTCAACTTACAGGTAAAACAATTTTTAAACCTAAATTTCCTGCCGAGATGAGATTTTTCTTTCATACTCTTCTCACATGTTTATCAGAAAAGACCAGTGTTTTCAATGAAATCCCATTGAACATACAATACTTGGGTTATGCTATTTTGACAAACTCAGATTTTAATTACTCTCAAGTTTTGTTCAATGATCTAGTGGCAAATTATAAAAATATAAAACCCAAAAAGGCTTTTCTGATGCACCCAAGATTCTGAGTGTTTACATCCAAAACCAGGTAACCGGTGATGATGCTAAACTTGGCGTCATTGTCTCTACTGGCAGCCTAAATCATGAAACTTAACCAGAATAACAAATCAAGATAAGAAAACACAAGTAGAGGAGGCTGAGCATGTTTTAAATGAGCAAAATGTTCAATCTCAACGTCATGCTACTGAGCCCACTGCTCTTGGTGATCAGGGCACTACAACTAGTGTCTTGATACCCACACCAAAAATTTCCAAAAAGAAAACCAAAACAAAATCCAAAAAGCCCTCCAAACCAAAGAATAAAAAGGGACTTCTGAAAGATGAGATCCCATAAGATAACCTAGTGAAAACACAAAAGTCACCTGAAAAAACTGCTGCTATTTCTTCACAACAGATGTTAGAATCTCAACCTGAATACCAAACTCCTCCTTCATCCTCACAACAGGATAAGGTTGTAAGCACAGGGACACCACTTTATGAAGCTCTAGATCCACTTGGTTCTATCTTCCACAGCCCCTCTCCCAAGGCAATGTCTCTTTCATCTCCACAACCCTCTCCAATAAAGAAACTACCACCCACCATTGTACCTTTGTTGAAAGCAATTGATTTAGAACATACACTAACTAGTTCTTCTCACCAAACTATCACTGAGAATTTACTCCTGAATGTTACTGGATCTATTTCTTCAATCATTGATAACCCATCAACACCAGAAGAGGCTACATCCCTTGGGGCATCTGTGTTTGAAGCAACTAGAGCAGCTACTAAAATTGAAAAAATCGCAAGTTTTCAATTGGACAGTGGTTACATTTATAAGACTCTGTTGAAGGAAACAACTATTGAGGCTACCAAGGTATCCTTTGATGTGGTTGGAAGTCCCCAGTAACAAGACAAATGGGCATCTGTGTTTGAAGCAAGTTTTGAAACCTCTGCTCATGATAACACAGATAAAACTACCACTAGTGGTAGAGGTTCAGATGATCCTATTAAGTTAGGTGATGAACTAAAATACATGGAATTGACGGAGAGAGTGTCAAAGATCAAAAAATATGTGGAAGAAATCAAATTTTTGATGAAGCAGATGTTAGACAATCTAAAAGTCAATCCACTGCCCCAGCCACAACAACCACTGCTGAGCTATGGAAATTAATGTATCTTCTGCTTTAACAACAAAGAGAACATGCTGATATTCAACATGCACATCACATGGAGAATTTTAGAAATATGGTTGATGCAAGATACAACGATACAAGTGCATATATCAAAGCTATCAAAGCTCATCTTCTCCAAACCACTGGAACTTCTCCTCCCACTATTATTCTAGTCAATACAGATGCTACCAAAAGGGGGGAGAATGAAAAAGAAGTGCTGAAGCTCAAAACTGATCCATCATCAAGACCAACAATGGTTATCCCTAGACCAGATGGAAGCAAGAAACCTGATGAAACACAAAATGCTTTGGATAGGGAAAAGGAGAGAAATACGCAGAGGGTTAGAGATGAGAGTAGAACTCTGGTTGAGCAAATGATTACTCATCAAAAGGAAAAGAAGAGATTTGTACTTCATAAAAGAAGAGGGCTGTTAGAAAAACAGAAAACCAACATCCACACCTTCTAAAACCAATGTTGATAATCCAACCACTGTTTCTGCACCCACAAAATCTCAAACACCACCACCAAAACACCACCCACAACCACAACAGATGTTACAACTGTTGTTGTGTCAACATCTGTTATTCTTAACCACTACTCAATCAATCTCCACACCTACAAGAATTCTACAACCACAATCATCCAAACTCAGTTTTAAGAGAAGGAGAACCACAAAAGTTGTACTTGATGACAAGATCATCCCTTCTCCATTACCATTGTCATCACAACCACTGACCACCACAACAGTTGTTACACATCCTTCTTCTCAAATTACAAAGATGACCTTATTGCCTCTCACTACTCCATTCCCATTGGATCTGCAAGTTGTTAGAGAAGAAATCAAGTCTTTCTTCTCAAAAGAAGATCCAGACAAAAAGGAAATTCTGTCTTTGGAAGGATATCCACAGCCAAGACATCTAGATGAATATTTGAAGTAAGGCTAAACAAGCAGAGGATATCACCAAAAGGGATACAAAGGGTAGAACTGACAGAGAAGTGCAAAATTATATGCAATTCCAGCTTAGCAAAGTCAAAAAGTTAGAAGACTTTGAAAGAGACTTGTGCAAAAAGCTATCAGAAAGAGAGGAAGAGAGCTTAAAGAGTGATTACATTGATCACATTTTGGATAATAAGCAATACAAGGCAACAAGGGCACAGTTTAAATACTGGACTGTGAGTGAGTTAAAAGAAGAGGTGTAAAGAATGCAAGAGATGTTAGAGGATCCTCTTAAAAAGCCCACTCCTCCAGATTGGAACAAGTATAAGAAGAATATGCCTGACAGAGCTTTAAAGCTAAGAAGAATGAGGGAATAATTAATAGATGCTCATTACGGTCAAAGAACCAAATTAAAAGGTGGACAGAGGTTAAGGTGATAGACACATACAAGAGGCTTGAAGAAAGAAGAAAAATAAATCCTTCATTGCCAAAGAAGCCTGTGTATGCAATAGAGGAAACAACTCATCATACCCAACCTTCGCAAAAATCCATCCTAGCCTTACAACAAAGAAAAAGGTAGAGAGAGATGTTAAAAGAAGATGAGAGAAGGTATGAGCATGACCTCATCAAGCAAGGAATCATGGATCAAATACAATTTCACACTGATGATGCAAGCAATGTTCTGAGAGAAACTTTATCTAACACATCAGCTCAAATTACCACTCTCAACAAATAAAGATCATCCTAGAAAGCCAACTGATCCAAAAATTCTAAAATGGAAGGTCAACAAAGACAACCATGAATTGACAATGCTCAAATCAGATGGCCAAGCTTCCAAGACTAGCATGGAGGATGCATATGGGTTAAATGCAGATGACCTCAAAGATCTGATGAATCTGGAACTTGAAAAGGATGCTGATGATATGTAGTCTCTTAACTTTGAACTACAGTTCAAGGGTCAAATAAGAGAACTCTTGTTGAGAAATAAAGATAAAAAATAAATGTGTTTTGGCATCATCTGTTCCAGGGGGAGATTATTGGGATTGAACCCTGCAAAAGGGAATATATGATATAAAGCCAAATACACATCAGATGTTTGATCCCCAGATCAGAGTTTACAAGCTTTGATGAATAAACTCTTCTATGCCTAAAGTCTGCCTTCTATCATCTTCTTTCACTAAACGACAAAAGCAGAGGATAGAAAACAGTGTTTAGTTTAAATCATTTTTATATTTAATGTAACAGTGCTTGGCACTGATCAGAGGATAGGCTAGCAGTGTTTAGTGTTAGTTACAGTTGTTAAATGTCACTATCAACCCTGACGTCATCAAAGATGCTCTAAGGTTAGAAGTGTAGTATAAATACGTAACTTCATTGTACTGAAATTCCATCTATCTAAAAGATCATTCACTCATCATCTTCTTTGCATTTCTGTACTATCAATCACTCCTATTGGGCTAGGGGGAGTTTGTGAATCACATGCAAAACTATAAGTTTCAAAGCATGATGATGATGAAAACAAACGACCATTAGTTGTGATAAATAGTTTTCCATATTTCGTTGCATTAAGCTTTGATTTTAACATTCACTTTCCATTTTGAAACAAAAATCACAGCTGAATTCAAACTTAGATCCTAACACCTCAGGTACAAGCACATTGTTTATTAAGATAATATATCTATTATTCAACTATATTTTCGATTACACTGTTGATTGCATACTGCATGTATGTTACAACGACATGTTCCCGTGAACCACGTTAATCTTCTTAACCGCATACGTATATACGTGTATGCATTTATAAAGCACAGCTTGATCGGCAAACACTGGTATCACACAAGTCTCAATTTACCTGAAAAGCATGTTAAAGTTTTGAAAGGTTAACGACAAATAGTTGGTGAGTTTCACAAGTTTTGTTTATATCAGACCATGTAAACAAAAATAAAGTTTTGCGCATTTGATTGTAATTATACTAAGCCCACAAGTGAAGCCTTGACTGTTCACAAGTGTCATGTCCCACATCCGACACCTCAGCGCTTTTCCACACCCAAGTAGCTATGTCTAACACCATATAATGTGCTCAAAGAGAGTGCATGTGTAACGTTTCGCATTTCTGTACTTTCCTTATTTAGAAAGTTGTATTCGTATTTCTATTTTTAGAAACTTGTAATCGTATCGTATTCGTATTTGTAATCGGAGACTTTGATCATAATGGAATTCACTTTTATACTTATACATGTTACATACTTGTGTTATACGCAATCCATCATAAAATACATGTTCTAAATAAAAACCGAGACATACATCGAGATTATATTTTCTTGGAATCACATTTATACGTGTTTCATATTTATAACCTGCTTGCACACACCTTTATATCATAAAATAACCAACAATACAAGAGCAAGGACTAAAAATGAAAATCCACCTTCCAAACCACCTTCATTAACTCCCAAACCCTAATCTCCACTTATAAAAAAAGCCTCCACCACCTCCTAAACACTTTCCAAACACCATATCTTCTCTTAAACTCCCAAATTCTCTCAACTCTTCTAAGCAAGGCAAAAATGTAGGACCGAGATCAGGCGGTTGTAGACGGAAGTTAGTGGATAAACATAAACCGATTCGGTAGAATGTTATTACAGAAAGGAGTAGAAACAGAATGCAGCGGAAGTCTTCATTCATACCAAAAGAGTATACATCTTTATAAGTCCAGCTACCGGAGTTACTGGAAAGAATCCGGCAGCACCTCCCCGTAGGGATGCCAAAAACATAAATGACAAATGAACAACACACCTATATATAGGGAGACAAGTTCGCTGGAGTGTATGGAAGTTCGGGCGAACTTGACCTAGTCAAGTTCGGCCGAACTTGACTTCCTAAGAGCATTCTCGAGCGAACTTGGCCTGCATTAGTCAAGTTCGAGCGAACTTGACTATAGGCACATCAAGTTCGGGCGAACTTGACCAATACAGGTCAAATTCGGGCGAACTTGTTCCCTTTTACACTGTAATCTCCGTATTTCGGTCGTGTGTTCGATTCTAACCTATACAATATTCAACACACGCTCAATCTAGCCTATTCGACAAGTGACGAACATAATAGTGCATCAACAGATTCCCCCTTGTTCGTTACTGCCGAAGCTTGATCTAGAACTTCAAAACTTTGAGCCGTGCTTGAATATTCTGCAACTTCAATCAAGGTGTCTGTCGATGTCGTCGAGACGCGTCAACAGATTCCCCCTTAATTGATGATCCGGGTTTGCATTAACAACTTTCAAAACCGCTGAAATCTCCAGTTCAGATCTTTGGTTGCGTGGTTTCCGACTCCTCTGATTTACTTGACCGACAAATTTACTCGAATAACCACCAACTTGAAGCTAATCAATGCAGCAGCTTCTCCATTTCGACGATAACCACATCCGAGTTCAGTTTTTGAATAAGCGTTGAGCATCGAGAGTTTATTCCGCACACTCCTAAAGTATAAAAAACTCAACCGGCAATTGATAGAAACTTCGAATCACCGCATCAGAAAACTTCAAATCAACGAATACCCTCGAAAATCTGATAATCCCGATTTCCGTAATCGTAGTTAAGCACCCTTCAGAAAGATTTGATTAGCAAATCGGTAATCTGCTCAATTAGCAAATCTTCATCGGAAACATATAACTGGTAATGCATCAAATCTGAGAATCACACGTCCAATCAGAATCACATTCTTCTTCTTCAGTCACAATGACAAATGTATAGCTATCTCCGCTGAACCTGGCGCCTTGAAACTACAAAACATCCCTATTTCTGGCTTACCCAATCAAAATAGTTCATTTGCTTTGCAGAGTTAATGATAAGCAGTCGTGTATGCACCAACCCACATCGGAGATCAGGACCTAAATCCTACATCCCTTAAGCATTAACCTATATCACAATCTGAAAAATCTGAACTTCCTGTGATCACAGAATCCCAAATATATCTCTTTCGTCAGCAACTGGTATACACAGCTTTATCCGAAAGATCCGATCCCATAAATCATCTTCTTTAATCATGGTACCGCGTACAACCCGGCGCAACTGAAACTACAGAGCATCCCTATCTCCTGGCGGTTAGTCCAGTCAATAGTTCATGTACAAAGCAGAGTTAAAGATAGGCAGTCGTGTGTGCTTCCAAACCATACGCGCGACTCAGGTGTCAATCCACAACCATGACCTCAGAATCTGATAAACAACTCCTCCAAGACTCAATTATGTAACCACCCATTTTCAAAATAGACATCAATTTGAAATACCCAATGAATCTCAATCCTCTGCCTTTCCCGATAATCTGCAATCGGTAACCACCCGGATACTGTTGCAGTAGTCACAAATTTCAAAAATGCCGGAATCTTCAAATATTGAAAATTTTTTCCCCTCATTTTTGCAAATTTTGACCATACTAAAAATTTTCACTGAAATTCCCCTTGAAATCTGGAACTTTCAGTTTTTAACAAATGCGGATTTAACGTTTAGGCCCATTACTAGTCACGACACCCAAATGATCAACGTTCTGCATCAGTATCAATGACTCTCCCGTTATCTTCAAAACTCTTTGACCGTATCACCAAATCTGTACTCTGAAGCTCTAGACGGTGTCCCCGAACATCCCGGTTTGGTCTTCGAAAACTCGAAAAATTTTCTATCGCCAAATTTTTTCTGGAAACTCATCCCATCAATACGAACTTTTTTTAGGCATTGGACCAAGTTTGGGCGAACTTGGTCACCCATCACCAAGTTCGGGCGAACTTGGTCTCCCAACTCACAAGTTCGGGCGAACTTGAGTTAAGTTCGGGCGGACTTGATCAAGTTCGGGCGAACTTGATCAAGTTCGGGCGAACTTGATCAAGTTCGGGCGAACTTGATAAAAAATGGTACAAGTTCGGTCGAACTTGACCAATATAAGTCAAGTTCGGGCGAACTTAATCCCCCAAATCAGCCCATTTTTCACATTTTTTGATCCAGAATCCTTATTTCTTCGAATTTCGAGATGAATGAATCCACCATAGATCTGGTCGAAAATGGTTTTCTAACAATCATATCTGTTCAATTTTGGATTTTGTCCGTGGATTGTAGGTTTATTTCATGATTTACGTCCAAAACCCCTCCTAATGTCCATAAATTTCCAAATTCATGAGCGTAGGTGATAACCGTAGCTCTGATACCAATTGTAGGTCCGAGATCATGCGGTTCTAGACGGAAGTTAGTGGATAAACGTAAACCGATTCGGTAGAATGTTATTACAGAAAGGAGTAGAAACAGAATGCAGCGGAAGTCTTCATTCATACCGAAATAGTATACATCTTTATAAGTCCAGCTGCCGGAGTTCCTGGAGAGAATCCGGCAGCACCTCCCCGTAAGGATGCCAAAAACTTAAATGACAAATGAACAACACACCTATATATAGGGAGACAAGTTCGCTGGAGTGTATGGAAGTTCGGGCGAACTTGACCTAGTCAAGTTCGGCCGAACTTGACTTCCTAAGAGCATTCTCGAGCGAACTTGGCCTACATTAGTCAAGTTTGAGCGAACTTGACTATAGGCACATCAAGTTCGGGTGAACTTGACCAATACAGGTCAAGTTCGGGCGAACTTGTTCCCTTTTACACTGTAATCTCTGTATTTCGGTCGTGTGTTCGATTCTAACCTATACAATATTCAACACACGCTCAATATAGCCTATTCGACAAGTGACGAACACAATAGTGCATCAACAGCAGACATCCTTTTGATATATGCACAAAACAGACTCTCCTTGACAGCTTCCTCTTGGATAACGTCTGTGTCATAGTCTTTTCTTGAATGCCCCGTAGCCATTAGACTTGATTAGGCTCCTGAGTTTTATCTTTTTCCTTGAATAAAACTTTAAGATCCAAGCTCCTTCTAAGCTGCGAGCTATGCTCCCCCTTGCTTTGAGCTTTACTATAAATCATGTTTCGTCCTGATCTTCCTAAAAACTTTGCTTTCTGTTCCAAAATTCTTAAGTATACTAGTAAACATTTCAGATTTACTTGTAAGAACGTGTCTTTCTTTTAAAAACTTTTTAGTTATTCAAGTTCAAGTTAATGACCTTGAACTACTTTTAACATTTAAGACCTTGACCATTTTCATGATTTTCAATTATTAGAATCCACATAGTTGACCAAGTCTAAGTTAATGACCTTGATTAACCAATTTTCATTACAAAGTCCAAGTTAATGACCTTTGTTAAACCCGTTGTGAACAACTGATGTTTTTGTCAATTTTAAAGTTTCAAATTAATGAACTTTTTCTTACTAGACTTCGATGATCCGTTCTCCGACATTGGCTCGTTGAAAATCTTTTTGGATTTTAAAAAGTAAGTAAAGTATTTACAGAACTTTTAACAAGTAAAGTAAACTAGGTACAAACATATTTACAAGCATATTTTTGCGAATTTGTGTCTAAGGATCATATCAGTTGATTGAGACATATCACCAGTACCGTTGACCTTTAAATGACTAAGTTTTAAACTTGTTTACCTAGATTGTCGATATGTTTGTCCACTTAAACTTCATCATGTTTCTCAATTGTTCCAAGATATGTTAAGGTAGATTTATGAAACTTGACTTATCTGTGGTTCCCACTTCTTAAATATACTCCCGTTTCCAGATTCCCTAGATTTCATCTTACAGGTGAGTATAGCGTAACTGATATCTGTATCTGGGTTGGGCGAGACCTTGAGAGCTCAGGTTAGTACTACCGTACAGACAAAGAGATGAAGGCTCGTCTTTCAGGAGTGTTCCACTTAAGGAATCTTTTCAGCATTGCAAATGATTAGATCTTTCGATTTTTTTTCAAGTTTGCATGCTATTTTGGGGTTTTTTAGCAAAAAGCATTATATAAGTTCTAGGCTACTGCTTCCGTAAAATCAGAAGAACTTGTATAATACCCCAGATATCAATCATCTATAAAGACCTCGTATCTCAGAATCAGGCAACCCTTCAATCGAAATTTCGGAGTACTAAGTCCATATATCCAAGATGTGTTAAACCACGAGATTAAGCAGTTGTAAAATTTAGTTTATATCCCGGAAACAATCTACTGAACGTGTAAAGCCTATCGACATATCCACAGTAAAACTTGTTTATCACTTTTAAACTTTACAAATCTTTAGCATACTGTGATAGTCTGCTGATTTACTATCATTTCCTTTTTGACAACAAATTATTTTTGTCTTTTTCATGTTTTTGTACTTTTTTGAGTTTTTCAATGTTTTTAAATTTTCAACTTTTTCATATGTTTTTGATTTTTCAACAATTTTTAAAATTTTCTTACTCCCCCTAAAATCAAAAACATATTTTTGGATTTTAGATTTAAAGAAATTCTTCTAAAAATGTAACAAACCAATGTGGATCTCGTGACCTCGTCGTCCGATCCTTTTTTTAATCCTGTATCTGCAATTGTTTAACAAACAATCATTAGACTCATTTATCACTTGTAAAAGCAGTTTGAACATGTAAGAACTTTGAAATCAGTTTTTCTGTTCAACGGTGTAGATTTTCATAATTTTGACTTTTTAAAATTTTTTTTTTTAACAACCACTTGTAATTTCAAAAACTTTTCTTCTTAACTACTCCCCCACAAAATGACAAAGATATGACATTTCTTGATAAGTTAAAAACTCATGGAGCTCCACTATCCTATATCAACTTTGATAGAGTGGATCTTGGGACTCCTGCACATGAAACAACTATTTGAAAAATGAAACCCAAACCTTTTTGGTTTTAGGTTTGTACTGATAAGCATCATAACCATATTCTAACTCTTCATCATATTCAAAATCATCATCGAACATTTCGTCAAATGTCGATTCTAAAAACGTTTTGACCTTCTCTTTCTTTGTCTGTTTGATTATTGACTCGGTTGATTTGACATTTTCAGTTTTATCAACAACAGACTTTCCTTTCTGATGAGACTTCCTTTTCGCAGCCCAAGATTGTGACATGTATCTTGCTTTCTTGACATAAAACCGTGAATCATCGTTTTTGTTTAACTTTGAAGTTTCTCCTTTTTCAAAAACAGAATTTTCAAACTTTGATTCATTTTGGGTTTTATTTCAGAAATAGATTCATTTTTTGGGTTCACAATCTCTGGCTGCTTTTGTTTTTCATCTTTTGAAACATTTTTTCTTCGTGAAATCAAAGGCTTTAGATTTTGACACTTTCGAGCAATATGACCAATGGTATTGCATTTAAAGCATGTCCGAGTATCATGAACCTGTCCACTAGTGCGTTTTACTCCACTTGCGGACTTAGCCTTATCCTGAAGTTCCTTTTCTTTCTTGAAATCATCATTTGACTTCTTAGCTATCAAGCTTTCCTCCTGAACTATGCTTGTTCCGTAAACAAACTTTATGTTTTTACCTTTGTATTCCTGGAATGTTGACTTCTGATTCTTCTTCGGTTCATCTTCAGCTTCTTCCAAACCTAAACCAGCTCTCCTGTTCTCAGGAAAATCACCACCGTTTCTACGGTAATTGTTAAAGTTCCGTTTCGGTTTAGAATAAAACTTCTTTTCATTTTTCTCGAGATCATCTGGAAACTTCCATAAGTTTAAACAGTTTATCGATTTGATCATCTTTCATATTCTGAATCAGAAAGCTATCATCAAAATATAATCTATCAGAATCCTTAACTTTGTACATGACAACGTTAGGATCATCATTTAGATCATTTTCAGATGCTATATCGTCATTTTCGGACTATGAATCAGAACTTTTATCATCAGAATCATTTCCCAAAACATTCTTTACCACATTATCTACTACTGCTTTAATGTCATCATTTGATTTCGTAAAGTCTACTTCAATGTTCTCAGGCAATTGATTTTTCAATTCAGATAAAAGTAGTATATCAAATGCCTTTTCAACTTCATCATCCTTTTTGCAAGAATAATTTTCAAGGAATGGTGAATGAACACTTCCGTATTCTTTACGCTTTGGTTTACCGTCATTTTCCTCCGATTTGATCGTAGGAAGAATGTGATCAATGACATAAGCATTTGTGGTGTAGCTTTTCAAAAGTTGTCTTACATGTTCTATTTCAATTTTTATGTCATGAAGCTCACGTTTTGTTTCAACAATAGTGTTGATATACATGTTAATTGCTTTTTGTTTTTAATCACTGTTGCTTTTAATATTTTTTCATTAGCAGCAATTTCAAGATTAGCTTTTTCGACATTTTTATATTTGTCTTTTATTTTTTCATGCGCTTCTTTCATGTTTCTGTAATCATAACGAAAAGTTTCATTATGTTCAGTTACTTCTCTTATGACTTTGACCTTATCAAGGCATGGTTCACAAGGACTTGTGCACTTGGTGCAAGGTTTTTCAACCTCCACAACTTTCACAACTTCCTTTTCAGACATTCTTACCTCAGTTTTTACCTTTTCTGCCTCTGCTTTCAAAGCTTCTTGTTTTTGCATCTTAGCATAAGCTATTCCTTCTTCCTCTGTTTGTTGTATGTATCTTTCCAGAACTGCATCCTCCAAGACAGCTTCTTCCTCAGCCCTCTGCATTAATGCTTCTTGAATAGCATTTTCGATAGCAGCTTCCACAAATGATGTCTCAGATTCATTCACAAGCTCTGCCATCATAGCAACACCAGTCTTCTTTTCGATGTATTTGTTCCAATCGAAACCATCGTCTTCATGATTGGCAACAAGAGCTTGTTCGGCTTTCTTTGCAGATTCATCTTCAACTTCAACTTGTGTTCTATTCGAATATGGCTTATATTGAAGAGCTTTCTTGTAGTATTCATTGTTGCTTCCGAAAGGATTTTGGTTTCCACTAGCTTCTTGATTACTGCATTCGCGTTTGAAGTGTCCTTTTTGTCAATATCTGAAGCATGTGACTTTTTACTTGTCAAATCCAAGCTTGTTGCTTGAATTACCAATATCTCTCCCGGTGAGTGCTACAAACTTTGTAACTCTTCTGATGATGGACGCAAGGCTCCATTTAATATCCATCAACTCCAATTCTTCTTCGTCTACCTGATCGTAATCTTCTGCTGTCATTTCTGGATTTCCAATCTTTCCAGCAACAAGACATTCATACGATTCAAGGATGGTAGCGAGAAGTGCTATGTTTTGTTTAGCCACTTTTTCTGGAAATACATTCTTCAAATCGACTGCTATGTTGCACTAGAAAACATTTGAATCAGAACGAGCTTGATTTGTCTGATTTTGGAATGAAGAGCTTGAGCTAGCACTAGAATAACCAACATATGGAGAACTTTGATTCGGAGAAGAATTTGCATTTGCATTAAAAGTCGTTTGAATTTTCGGGCTTTGAATCGGAGTATCTTGAATACCTCCTTTGTAATAGACACCGACATCTTGAACAACATTGGCATTCTTTGATTTAGCCATTTTCATCAACTCCATTTCATGACCTTCTAATTTGTCGATGAAAGATGACAACTTGAAATGTCTCCAAGATGGACTATTTTTCAAAATCGTTAAATATGTTATCCATTCTCCTTCTGGAAGTGCATCGGCTAACTTCTCGATTTGCTCTTCGGTAGATCTTTTGATGTCATGTCTTCGCATCTGGACCATGAGATGACAGTATCTATCAATCATTTGCTTCATAGTTTCACCTTTAATCATCGTAAAGATCTCGAATTCTTTCTTGATTAAGGCCTTCTTGCTCTTGATCATTTCATCACTTCCTTTGAATTTGTCACAGAGAGTGCTATAATTCTTGAGAAGTATCGAACTCTGGCAATAATATCAAAATATCTTCCTTTACTGATTGTTGAATCAAGATAATCATCTTCTTCTCAGCGACATATTGTGCTTTATCGCCTGGTGAAAACTTATTCAACGGAAGATCTTGATCACGCTCATCTTTTGGCCATTTGTAGCCATCCTCAACTGCAACCCGACTGTCAAATTGATTTGCTTGTATCCAATTCACAAACTTTTCTTTCCATCCTTCAAACTCATCTATACTCATTAGCTTCGGCGGTTTCTGAGTAGTACCCATTTCATTGTCGATATTTAACTGGTTCACCGCAAGAGTATTTACATTTGATGAAGAAGCCATTTGTGAAACAAACACGTTGTGGAAATCTTCCATTTTGGCTTATATGTGAATTTGATAAAAAACACTTGACAATTGATAAGTAACAAGCAATTTTAGCAAAAACTGACATTTTCATCGACAATCGGTACGTTAAAAACGTTTAAAATTTTTCCGAAAACAATTTTTACCCGATTATATCTTTAAAATCATCTCGTCGATACGATTCTAACGATATATAATGTTCGTGACGTTTTTCGGGATTTTCATGCCTTTTTTGTTTTTTTAGGAATCTTAGACAAGTTCGGGCAAACTTGTCAAAGACTTATCAAGTTCGGTTGAATTTGATGTGGGGTTTGATAAAAATCACACTTGTAGAGCGGACTTGTGAATATTTTCAAGAAACAGGTAAGTTCAGTCGAACTTATGTAATATTTCAAAAACTTTATCAAGTTCGGGCAAACTTGTAAAAGGATATCAATGAAACTTGATCAAGTTCGGGCGAACTTGATAAAAAATATTGAGATTTCCTTCAAGTTCGGGCGAACTTATCAAAAACTCTTGAAAAATCTGTCAAGTTCGGTCGAACTTGATTAAAATCAGTGAAATTTTAATCAAGTTCGGTCGAACTTGATGTTAAGTTTGGCTGAATCTTGTTTCCAAAACATGGTTTTTGCAACTTTTTGGTATCAATTCGATTGAATTTCATGTCCAAACTCTGAGGGGTTTACCACAAGTGTGTTTTACATAACATATTCAAAAAGCACACCCATTTTTTTACCATGAAATCATCAAGTATGTGAAAATATTAAGAAAAAAGATAGAATGGCGTAGAATAAGAGAGATTATTGTCTTGATTCCAGCAAATTTAGGTATCCAGGCTCTGATACCACTTGTAGAAACGTCCATGAACAGCTCGGGAACCTAAGTTTGCTATCTATTGTCCAATTAGGTGGAAACTAATGACAAGTTAATCGAATAACAAGAATTACTCATTTAAAGATTGATTTCATTGATCTTATGTTCAATACATTCAAGTTCCGGATCCGACAGAGGTTCGTCGTCTCTGTGCCAAAATCTCTGAAGTTACAAATGAAATAACCAAGGCACCTATTTATAGGATACCAAGTTCGCTGGTGGAGAGACTGAGTTTGTTAAGTTCGCCCGAACTTGACCTAGTCAAGTTAGGCCGAACTTGTCTCTATACAACAAGTCTCAGCGAACTTGCTATCAAATATTCTTAAATACACCTCATTTCACATATTCTATACAGACTCGATACAAGACTATTCTATAGACATTATGCACCAATAGACTCCCTCTTGGATATCTACTTTGTCTTGTTCGGTCTTCAGAAACTCTCGTTTATTCCAGACTCGTTCTCGGGTAATGACGAAGGCAACAGACATATGCACCAACAAAAAAGACACTAGGTGTTCGAAGTGAGTTTTCACCCACTTTTCTTCATTTTTCTTCTATTCTCCTCTCAAACTACTTGAATAACCTCTAGGAAGGTTTCCACATGTTTTCCATGGCTACCTATAGTGAAACCTCACCATATTTGAGGTCCAAAGTAGTATATATCTTTTTATTACTTGTATATTTTTCTTGAAACTTAGTGGAATCTTGTACCCACCTTGCTCCCAACTAAGCTCATAGTTGCGGGTTTGTGTTTTGGCTGATTTCCACCAGAAACAAGGCTCAAAACCTTCATAAAATTATGCCCAAAAAGTCCCAAATGACTTCAAAAGCTTTGGAACCATCCAAGCTTTCAACCTTCAATGTTAAAAGACTTGTGTTTTGGTGAATGTGTGAACCATGGAAGCATTGGCTCTTCAAACTTGTTCCACTACCTCGGTTGTTCAGACTTTTAGATTAGATTCGTACACTAAATCTCAAAACAATTTCCATTAAAGGGACAAGGCTTGAACATGTCCCCAAACACTCTCCGTATTTGGGATGCACACATCTGGTGTGCTCTCTTAGTTGTTTTAAGATTTAGTAGATTATGTACTTTACATTTTTAGTTCCTAATCATGACCAACCGAAATCATCAGCAAAGTTGATGGTTTTCGTGCTTTGGTGAATCATATAATGAGGTTAAATGGATGGAATTCATCCTACCTCCTTGCATGACCATTCTTATGGTACTTATATATACATTCATAATACTTGAACGTTTAAATTTCAAATCTAAACAAAAACCTCAACTCACACACCTTTGTTTCCTCTTAAGGTAACTTTGGTGTTCCAAAACTCAAGACTTGTCAAACTCACTAAGTGGAATTACTTTGCAAACTGTGAGTATAACATGACCCTCTTTCTTTTTTATCACTTTTGGGTGAAATATATATATCATATAAAAGTCACACAAAAATTTATACGCAAATACATTATTCATACAAACGAATCCATTAATACATGCTTTATACGTTTATATTCTAGAAATATATGCATGCTAGAAGCCATTCTTGCACTATATTTTGTCATTAAGTTCGTACAAGCCTCCCTTAACATGTATAACGCTATAGAAGTAGCACACTGCCCATATTCTTGTGGTTATGTTAAGCAATACAAAACGGTCGTTACGACGACAAGATTACGCTATTGGAATCTTTGGGGTGACACGTATGTGATGCATGTTAGTTCATTTTATGTTATGCTTTAGTAATCGTTATTGCCATGTGGATTTCATTAAATTCTTTTTATACATATGCTAGTACACCAAACTTGTATGCTCACCAATGCTTTTGTATTGACATGTTACTTTAATATATATTGCAGGAACTTGATGTTGATGTGTTGAAAAAGAAATCTAGTAGGATGGACCAGATACGCACTTAGTTAACTTATGTTTTTTTGTTTAAAAGGGTTATTGATTTTATCACTCATAACTATTAGGTATTGGCCGCTGCCACTCCCAACTATCACTTTGACTCCCACCACTCCCAACTTTACACTTTGTGTGTTGTGTCACTCTGCAGGCGAACCTTTCTTAGTGTTTGACTTGTGTTCTTGGTGATATTAGGCTAAAACTTTGTGAATTATTAATGACTGCAGGTGAATCTGCTCTTAAAATACAAAAGGGGAGTCAAAAACCACTCAACTAGAGTGACATAATACACAAAGTGTTAAGTTGGGAGTTGTGGAAGTTAAAGTGATAGTTGGGAGTGGCAACAACCAATACTTAATAGTTGTAAGTGATAAAATCCAATAACCATTGTTTAAATTGTTATGTTCTAAGTGTTGTAATTTCCTTTGAAACAATGTATTTCTTTTAGTATGAAATGAAAATCGTTACTTTATATACTTGTCATAAATAGTCATTGTGAAGCCTTTTGCAATCTCGTTTTCATCTCACTTCGATGTTTCCGCCATCGGTTGGGGTGTGACAACATGGACATGTGAAATTGTAATAGAATTCATGGCTTCGTACCAACTCAATTGGGTTTGTCACATATCTATCGGCCTATAGTTGATCACCTGCGTTTGTGGGGACTTTTCGTGTGTTAGTATAACTCAGATAAGTCACTTCAAAAATAGGTTTGTATGTGCAAGTATGTACGTATGTAACATGCAATTCACCCATGTAAAATAGGAAAACAGTTTGAAAACAGGGTAAGGAAACTCACGTAATAGCGTAGTCCCAGTATGTTAATGACGTAAGGTATCCGCTATTCCGAACCTATTGTCAGTATGGTAGGGTTAATTACCAAAAATAGTTCCCATGTTGGTAATTACGATATTTTAGGCTTGGATGAGAGTATTCATCCAAGAATGAACTTATAGCATAATAGTAGGGTGATGGGTATTGCCACTGTCAGAATTGTGTTTGGCTTCCGTGCACCGTTCTAGTGCCGGTCACGGTTAGCTGTTCTAGATGTTCGGGCAAGTAGATGATCATACGAAATGTCCCATATCGTTCAGATTATAAAAATTTTTGTTGTCCACTAAGGAAGGTCGGGCGTTACCCGAGCCTAACTCGTTCAAATTTCCGTTTTCGTCGTCCGGGATTTCCCCATACTAGCTTGTAATTTCCCCCAATAACCCAATTTGTCCAGGGATAGTCCGAAATTACCCCGGCTTTCCAATTATCGCCAATTTAGTCATCGGTCTGCTTACAAGTTCCGGTAGGTTCGTAAAACGTTTAACTTGTGGGTTGGTATCAGAATAATACAATTTAATTGCACAAATTCCAAAGTTGTATTTCCGACTTTAATTAAATTTTAAAATTTTTTATATAAACTTGTAAAAATATGTATATTTCAGGAAAAAATATTCTCATAATTTATTAAATTAATTTATTAATATTAATAATTTCGTTTTAAAATTGTATTTAACCAATAATTTGGCAATTATGACAATCTAATTTTTTTAAATTCTCAAAATTTTAAAAAAACCTTCGGATGTATCTAGTAACTCCTCAGAAAAGTTTAGATTTTTCTGAATTATCTAAACTGGGTTTCCGGCTGCCGAAACTTCGCAAAAACATGATTTTTAAAACCATATGTAAACTCAGCTAATGATGTCTAAATTTTTCCAGGATAATTTCCATACTAAACCCAACATTTTTGCAAAATTTGGAAATTTTTCGGATCCGTTTATTATTTTTCCTGAGTTAATACCATTAAACACCGTGATATTTACTACAAATTGTCAAAACTTTAACAAATTACCAAATTTTGCACAAGTTTTATTTCATCATATATGATTAGCCATTCAAGTCCTAACAATGCCTGCGTCAAAAGTTATGCTAAAACTAATTTTAGTGTATCCTATATTCGATTTTCGGACGATATACCTTTCGTTTGTCGCGTAGTTCAGCAACTTCTAAGCTTCCAAAGCCTGAGTTGGGATAGATACAATACCTACACACCATGTATAACACAAATACGCATCCACCATCATCAATCAAGCCTGATTGCTAGCCTTTTTTGGTTAGTATTTGAAATATTAGTTGTTTTTTAGTTACCGTATTTTTATCCATAATCCGAAGTTTTGCATCAGGAAACACCATGAACCATCATATTATCTGTATTAGATGTTTCACTATCTTTTATGGCCAAAATAAGGTTTATATATGGATCCAATTTTTTTTGGTTTTGTTAAAAATAAGATTTTCTATAAAAAGACCATTAAAAACACTAAGATTGAGCCTTATGCTTGAAGTTTATGGCTGAATTTGTTGGATAATTGCAAGAACATAATAGAGAAAATGTTAGAGAGTGTTTTGATTTTTTTTGTAAGTGGAAAATGAAAATATGTATTAGATATTGTAGTCGGAACTTTAAAAGGAAAATGAACAACGCGGTTTCACATTTTTACTAATATTATTACTATTATTATTATTATATTATTATTATTATTATAACTTTATAATTAATTTAGCTGCTTCACTCGTTTTACTTACGTACCTTACGTAATATAGCGTTTTATAAAATCATGAATATGCTTTTGAGATGAGCTTATTTTTCTCTACGTTTTAATCTAAGTTTCGTTAATAACAGAGTAGGGTCAAATATAATATATTTTATTATTATTATGAAACGAACTCTTATACTACTCAATATTCGCTAAGGTATCTCATGGTTCAAATCATATTTGACCTGTGACTTACTTGTTTGCAAGATAAAAATATAAATTTTTATATTTCTAGTTTTTATAAGTATTACTTTCAGTTACCACGGGTTAAAATATTAAAAAACGTTAACACATTTTGATAAACATCTCATGATAACTTTTGGGTCTCAAGTAATTATCGATTATTAATGCACCCCCACGTTGGTAAACTATCGCAACGCGTAGTATTTTGTGTTTTTAAAATATGAACCCAACTTCAACGAAAACCTGAACGTTTTAACGTATTTACTTAAAATACATTATATTAATATTGTATAATTGTTTTAGGCTTGACTGATGGTACAATGCATGTTTGGTTGTTTTCGTATGCGTTAAAATCAAACGCATTTCATTAACCGGAAACTGTCTTGTTTAACGCGCCACTTCCTACCAGGCCACAAAACATTATGTTATTGTCTAATTATTATGTCTAATTAATTTTGTACCCTTAGAATTGTCTACGTCACTTCCGTTCGTATCTAAATCGTTTCTGTTCAGTTTATGCACTGTTAAACGAAAATCTACCATTTAACTTGTCTTCAGCACCCTGTGGCATCAATATCGCACCATTGGCTATTATTGTTTGTGTGTTACTCATAATGCACCATCGGACACATCCGACGCATGATCCGTATCGTTTCGTGAATCCTGTAAATCCTACGCACAATTAATGTTTACTTGGTTTGCCGTGGTTTTCACATTACTTGCTCAATGAATGATTAGTAACTTCACATATTTCCTTGTTGGATGTCTTTCAATTATAGGTTCATGTTAGATCAATTACTGGGTTTTTTTATTAGTTTATGGTTTGCTAGACGTTGTATTCCATAAGAGTTAGATATTCAACTAATCTTAATAGTCGTGAGGTGAGAGATTGTCGGTTCGTCTAGGTTGTTAGATTGCTAGGGTTAGAGACTTTGTAAGAAGACTCCTTAATTTACCTACCTTTCGTGCTTATCGAGTCTGATCAGGATTCCATAGTTACCTTTGACTTTCGCGCGTTGTGAGGTAGATTGTCTCGTAGGGTACTTTATTATTAGAGTTGAAAACCTGTGATGGAATCAACGAAAAGCGGTAATTAATAGCTTTTAGGGTTTTTTAGGTTTCACTTTCAGAAGGGTCGAGGGTCCATTAGATCACCTTTGAGTTTAGCATCTTAAGATCCCGGTTCCACAATAGTTTCAATTCCGATAGAAAATTGTCATATATGTGTACGATTCTAACCTAGGCAGTGTCTTCACCATCACCTGAATTAATCCAAAGTCTAAGTTCATGCCTTAGTTCAGTTTCTAGTTAATCTTTAATTAATTGCACTAGGTTGTTATATTAAGTCGAGTTAGTAGATAAGTAAATCGAAGTATTCATAATCATTAGAATCTCCTGGATTCAATATCCGAACTTACTATAGCTTTCCTGGAATCTATCGGTTCACTTGCCAGTAATTAGAGAATCTAGAGTATAACTTAGTGTCTAGTTTAAGGTTAAATTAGTTAATTTCAGTTAAACTACTTTGTGCACGTCAGCAATACATCAAATATCCCCATACTTAACTGGTTTCAAAATATATGTTACTGAAATTTTAAATTTAATAACGTGTTAACCATGACTGCATGTATACGTTTCCAGTTAAACCCATACACCGATTTTAAGGCCCCTTATCATGTGAATTTAAGTTCAAATGGGTCTGCCAACCCAAGGTCTCACACTAAGGAAGCCACAGTTCATCCTAATCCCGCCTCAATCTTATGAAACAAAAGGAACAATGATTTGACCTTTCCTAACAGTTTTATACGAAAACCAAATGAATTTCACATCAAAATGTTTTCCTCTTTTTTTCAGACGGAATTACAATGAGCACTAGACATATTTATACCTAACTCAGAGGTTGTTCAACCAGAGTCACCATCCCCTAGTGCAACAATATGAGAATCAACATTTTTTATTTTTTTTCATTTTTTCTAACTTAACCTAGAGGGATTTTCGATCAGAGTCATTATCCCTAAGGGAAATTCCATAGGCCTCGTTATTTTTTTTATCTAGCTCATTTATTTTTTTCTTTTGATAAAAAAATCTAACAGTTTAACTTATAACAACATTTCTTATACTATTTTTGGCGGTTTCAGTTTCCCTAATTCTCCTAGATGAGAACCCACAAGGTATCCTAACATTATTAAGTATGTTAGCTCAAAGGAAAACTATCAACCGACTAGGCCTATCCATAAATCCCAAGGTAGACACATTTTTGACCATTTATTTTCTATTACATATAACATTTGAAAATAAAATGCCTAACTTTACCTATCATTTTCCATATTTTTATAGTGCAAACTTCAAAACTGGGATATTTTCTATTTGTTTTTCAAATTTTTCAACTCAAACTAACATAAAGAACGTAGTACCCGTCCCCACACTTAAATTACACATTGTCCTCAATATAGATGGAAAACAAACTCAAAATAAAGTAGAAATAAAAATCTAAAACTAATATACAGAGAGAGTTGGAAAAGACTTAGTTGGTTACGATGAAAATCCGTGATACATGTGCTTTTCTTTGATCCAACCAACGATCGTATAGCATTCCATTCGCGATCGTAGATCGGTAAACTGGGCTGCCATTTACATGAAGATATCCGCTCGAAAACTCTTATCTGAATGGAGATTGAGTACAGACGGTAAAATCAAACCTGCATAAACAAAGCCAAGCAAAAACCCAAGCAAACCGACTCTAAACAAAAAAATTGACTCAAAACTAACTACTTAGACACAAAGTATAAAAAATAGGACTCAAATTACAAGGAAAAACATACCGTAAACGTGCCGGGTGCGAGAAACTGACAAAACTGGATGAAAAACATTTTTTTCCAACTCTGACACCTCGTCGCATCGTGCGTCAGGTAACTCTACTTGTTGTCGCGTGGCGCGAGACCAATGACTGAATTCTATTGACTTTCATTGTCTCACCCTCAATTTCCACATGCAATGTTTTACCGCGAGGCGCGTGACTGACCAAGATCTAGCAACTAATCATGTTGAACCAATTGTAAAAGCTTCACTAATAACATGATTAGCGATAAAGTTTTAATTGTCCAAAACACAGTTTATAACGCTGCTGAAAAATAAAGTAAAACCCATCAAAACTTAGAACCACAAGTTTAATAGAAATTCAAAGCATAAAGTTTTAACGAACCACCTAATCCAGCCGATTGCGCTGCCCGTCCATAGATGTACCTAATGACCTAAAAGCATGCAACTGCGTGTCAACAATAAAGTTGGCAAATTCACAAATTTGAGTTTAGTAAAAGTAAAGTTCAATTTCTTTTTGATTTAAGTATAACTCGGGTAGCTAACCCTCATCATATGGATAAACTGTGTACCGAATTCTGACGTATTGTTTGTGCCCTCAATGTTGTATATCAACATTAAAGCAAGAGTGAAGGTTAGAAGTTCACGCCCGAGCTCCAACAAGGTGTGAGGTTTGTCAACCTAATAGCGCTATCAACTAACCACTAAAATACTGGATTTTCATGAGAGTTTTTCATTTAGTCTAACTGTATTATCCACCTCTAGTGGATAACATGTTTCAGTGGTTCACAAAAGGAACGTGGGCGTAGCCTCGACCAGGGTTGCCGTAAAAGTGTTGAACCAAACCAGGGACGCATGCGTTTAGAAAAGAGTTGTAAACTCACCTTTGTTTACTAGGTATTAAACTTGAAAGGTAATCAGGAATGTCTACCTCGTCCTAATATGTTTACCATTTCAGTTAGTTTAAT
Source organism: Scalesia atractyloides (assembly GCA_947069175.1). Lineage (NCBI taxonomy): Eukaryota > Viridiplantae > Streptophyta > Magnoliopsida > Asterales > Asteraceae > Scalesia > Scalesia atractyloides. The sequence continues at coordinate 43,852,314 of CAMTDV010000019.1, read as the reverse complement.
TTATAAATACCTACACGTAGTCTAACACTTAGCCACATAATCACGTTGTTACACAGTTACTCGTTTAGGTAAGTTAGAGTAGGTGATCGTCTAATTCCATATAATGCATTCAAAGACACCCCTTTACATTTCTAATAACAATAACACTTTGTTGCAACATATAAGCATACTTAAAACGTTCACAAACACATTCAACTCATTACAGTTTCAAGTCGGTTCTTTGGCAGTCTTCCGGAATCGATTTAAAATACTAAACAAAGTTATAAAATTATGACATTTTAGCACAACGTGCTATTTAGTTCCTGAATACTTGTGTATTTTTCTCATGACCTTAATCGTTACAGAAAAATCAATAAAATTACTCTTTCCACCTTGGTCTAATTTATAACTTTCTGATGGCAATTTACACCAGAATTCATTTAAAAATCCTCATTTAATATTTTTACGAAATTCCAGTTGAATATTATTTGTACCTTCGATAAGTACTTACAGAAAAATATTAGATCATAACACAATTCCTACATTGAGTTATGGCATTCGTAATGGGCTGCAAATTCTGACAGAAAATGCAGCATAAACCTTTGACACGAAATAAATCATTTAAAATACCAAAAGACGTCGAAAAAATGAGATTCCAGTTGGTATTGAAAGATATTTCCTGGAAGTTCATCATAAACTTAAGAAACATTAGTTTTTGACAAAATTTGACCCGGTTACAGCCGCTTATAGTCGGCTGTAAAGTTCTGGGCAGAAGCTGATTTTTTACCCAAATCCCACAAACTAATATCTAACGAACCAACAACTTATATACTTTATTTACAACAGGTTTGTATCACAAATAAGACCGTGTAGCAACAAATTTGTCACTAACCACCAGTTTAAACCCATAAATAACACCCGAGAGACATACCCGTACCCATGTTCATCCATATCATCCAAAATCAACTAATCCTAAAAACGCAGCCAAGTTAACTCCAAAAATCATGCATGATCATTAGTTAATATTACATATCACATGTTTCAATCCGTAGAAAAAGCTCTAACGACACAACCAAACTTATAGTCGATCCAACCATTATAATTGAATGATTTAAACTACTCGAACTACACGTATCATATAATATAAGCACCCATCATAGATCATAACACGCAGTCGAGATAGCATAACTTTAACCATTGATATCATGTGTAAACACTTATATTATAACAAGTGTGCAAAAGACTAGTTACCTAGCGAACGAAACAACATAAGAGTCTATACTAGAAGTTCTTGGATGTTCGGTCAACGGTAGCGAGAGAGAGGGGCATCAATTAATCATAGGTAGGGTTTGTTATGAGATGTTATGTTATAAGAAATCATGCATCTTTACGTATTTTTAATTCTTCACAGGTTGGGGCTATTAGCACTAATGGGCTGGTAACCGATCAATTAATAAAAGGGTTTAGGCTGGGCTTTGAGGGCCGCAACCAAGAAAAAGGAGGAAGGTAGACAACTGCAATAAAATGGTAGTTTTTTATTTTTTTTATTATTACACATATAATAAACTAATATGAAAGTATAATAATTAACTAATATAAATATATAATATTTGTGCTATGGTTCGGGCCTCATAAGTTTCAAGTTACGTGAGCGTGTTAAATCAACAGGCGAGACATATGATTTGGTTTAAACGGTTCGGGTCGTTTCAACACGATATGGATTTGGTTTCGAATATTCGTTTGCACACTATAAATTAAATAAGTATAAATTTAATTCGTCGAATAAGGTAAGTATATAATTAATTTGTAAAAGCTGGTTTTTACCTCGAAGTTACGGGTTGTCACATCATCCCCAAGTTGAAAGAAATTTCATCCTGAAATTTGCAAACAATCTCTGAAGAAGCTAGTGTGGTTGAACGTTTTTGTGGGGTGTCACATCATCCCCCAGTTGGTTTGGAATTTCGTCCCGAAATTCTGTAGCAACTTCAGCATTAGATGCGTCATTTTTGAACAATTGGGGATACTTGCGCATCATCTGATCTTCCCATTCCCAAGTGAACTTTGGGCCACGTTTTGAGTCCCAACGAAGCTGAACGATAGGAATTTTACTGCGTTTAAGTGTTTCGACCTCCTGATCAATGATTTCAACTTGTTATTCCATGAAACAGAGTTGGTCATCAACCTTGAGTTTTTTAAATGGGACCACAAGTGTTGATGCACTGTTGTGTTCGTCACTTGTCGAATATTGTATAGGTTAGAAACGAAAACACGACCAAAGTACTGAGATTACAGTGTAAAAGGAACAAGTTCGCCTGAACTTGACCTGTGGAGGTCAAGTTCTCTCGAACTTGACATGTGGCATACAAGTTCGCCCGAACTTGACCTGTGGAGGTCAAGTTCGCTCGAACTTGACATGTGGCAGACAAGTTCGGCCGAACTTGTCATATGATAGACAAGTTCGCCCGAACTTGACCTCATATGCACATGTCAAGCGAACTTGACTGCTTCCCTATAAATAGGTGGTGTGTGTTCATTTGTCATTAGAGTTTTTGCCATCCCTACAGGGTGGTGCTGCCGGATTCTCTCCAGGAACTCCGGCAGCTAGACTTATAAAGATGTATACTCTTTCGGTATGAATGAAGACTTCTGCTGCATTCTACTTCTACTTGATTCTTAATAACATTCTACCGAATCCGATTTACGTTTACGCATTAAATTCCGTCTAGAACCGCTTGATCACGGACCTTCAACAAGTGACTCATCAGATAGACATTTCTTCAGATTCGATACGTGAAAGACATTATGCACATCACTGAGTTCTTCAGGTAAGTTCAGTCTATATGCCACTGTGCCAATTCTTTATGTGATCTCGAATGACCCGACCTAACGTGGATTTAGTTTGCCCTATTTCCTGAATCGCATAACACCCTTCCAAGGTGAGACCTTTAATGAAACCCTGTCACCAACTTGGGATTCTAAATGTTTCCTACAATTTTCCGTCCGTACAGTGCTTCGAACGATTTTCTCTGATGTTTCAAGCACAAGTTCAGGGCCATTCGGTTTCTAATCTAAACGATTTTCTCTGATGTTTCAAGCACAAGTTCAGGGCCATTTATTTGGCTGTCTCCAACTTCAGCCCAACCTAGAGGTGACCGACATCCCTGTCTGTACAGTGCTTTGAACGGTGCGGCCTGTATGCTCAAGTGGTAAAAGTTCAGGACCATTGATTTGGCTGTCTCCAACTTCAGCCCAACCTAGAGGTGACCGACATCTCTGTCTGTACAGTGCTTTGAACGGTGTGGCCTGTATGCTCAAGTGGTAACTGTTGTTGTAAGAGAATTCCACCAGGGGTAGGTGTCTTTCCCAACCTTTATCGAAATCAATAACACACGCTCGCAACATGTCCTCAAGATTCTGGATGGTGTGTTTGATCTGACCATCGGTTTGTGGGTGATAGGCCGTACTCATGTCTAAACACGAGCCGAATGATATATGCATTAACTGCCATAGGTAGGGCACGGAACGAGGGTCACGATCGGAGATGATTGAGGTGGGCACTCAATGCCGCGAGACTACTTCCTTCAAGTATAAATTGGCAAGCGTGTCATATTTTTCAGTTTCTTTGATCGCGAGGAAGTGGATATATTTAGTTAGGCGGTCCACGATCACCCAGATGGTGTCGTTTCCGCTTTGAGTTATGGGTAGCCCGGTAACGAAATCCATGGAAATTTGCTCCCATTTCCATGTTGGTATTTCTGGTTGCTGGAGTAACCCAGACGGCTTTTGATACTCTGTCTTGATCCTAGTGCAGGTCAAGCACTTGCTGACGTACTTCGCTATGATTGACTTCATGTTAGGCCACCAGTACAGTGCCTTTAGATCGTGATACATCTTGTCAAAACTAGGATGTATCGAGTATCGAGACTTGTGTGCTTCGTCCATCACAAGCTCTCGCGGATTTCCGTAGGATGGAACCCATGTATGCTCCATGAAGTAATGAATACCATCAGATTTGAGTTCACATTGTTTCTCCATACCCCACATGGATTCAGCTAGGAGGTTCTCTTCCTGTAGACTATGAACTCGTCTAGGCTTGGTTTCTTTTCGGCTGAGGGCGTCGACTACGATGTTTGCCTTGCCTGGATGTTATTTGATAGATCATTCATAATCATTTAGAAGTTCAACCCATCGGCGTTGTCGCATGTTCAACTCCTTTTGGTCAAGTATGTGCTGAAGACTCTTGTGATCGGTGTAAATCGTGCACTTGGTACAATACAAGTAGTGTATCCATAACTTGAGTGCAAAGACTACAACTCCCAGCTCTAGATCGCGGGTAGTGTAGTTCTTTACTGTAACACCTCATAAAATCATGTCCAACAATGCATTGACATGTGTCCCTAATCCTAATGATGCCTAACGTTGGCTAGGAGGGATTATTTTCATCAAAATTGAAAACTATGGATGTGGAGGGAGTAAAAGTGTCAACATGCTGAAACTAAGCCTCTGAGTGATCTTATACGGTGTTCGTATTCTCAATTGAGCCACTTGTTGGACATAAGGAGCCATATGTGAAATTGTTTGAAAGTTTGTGTGACGAAGGGTTAAAAGCGTCAACATGTTAATTCTTACCTCTGAGTGACCTTTTAACAAACCAGGAGCTTTATGATGTTCGATCATACTCTTGGGAATGCCTAATATTGGCCATTTAAGGCTTTTATGCCATTAAATGATAATACATGCAAGTTTGCAAGTTAAAGGGGTTAAAAGTGTCCACATGTTAATTTATACCTCTGGGTGACCTTTTAATGAACCGAGAGTTTTATGATGCTTCGTCATACTCTTGGGTGTGCCTAATATTGGACAAGTGGGCTTTTTGTACTAATTATAACAAAACATGCAAGTATGGAAGTCAAGGGGCCTGAAATGACAAAGTTTGAAACTTGTTGTGTGTGTGTGATCTAGGCAGACCGTAGCCTATGCCCCCTGCAGCATAGCCTACGCCCAGGGTATGCCAGCTTCGTTTTTTTGGGCTTGCAGCCCACTCCAAGCCATTCTAAACCTCCTAAACGAATCTATGGGCTTGTTGGTTGTTTTGCACACATACTAGGACACTTGTTAACATCCTAGGAAGCCCCATAGATTGATCTCAACGATCATCAAACACCATAACTAGATGTTCTTGTTCATATAAAAACTTGCACCTTTCTTGAAAATCCTTCTCTACTCTTCCCTAGAGGTTCCTGAGCAATTGGGAACTTCCCTTTGAGTTTTATTCAATCCCTTGGACCACTTGTAAGTATCCCTTTCATTGCTTGTTCGTTTATTAGGCTTTAAAAGCTAAAAGTCAAGCGTTTTCGATAAACGCTTTGACTTTCGGTTTAGACCTTAATGGTCCAGTGTTAGATCGCTCCATTACTAGCAGAGGAACCTAAATTGGTATCTAACGTTCGTATAGGCGGAAACTATATGACGTGTTAATCGAATATGCAAAGATTTACTGTTTAATTGTTGTTTATTGATCATAAAGTTCATTTACATGTCAAATCCAGATCGGGTAGAGCTTCGTCGTACAAGTGACAAAGTTGCAGATGTTATAAATGAAGATCACAAGACATCTATTTATACTATCACAAGTTCGCTTGGATGTTAACAAGTTCGGGCGAACTTGTCTAGAACAAGTTCGGCCGAACTTGTTCTCACATTCAGTTCCGGGCGAACTTGTGTAGTATTTACATAAATAACCCTCATTTCTAGCATAATCTAGCCCAAACTAAACATACTTGATCCAAGACTAAGACATAGACATTATGTACTAACAGACTCCCCCTTGGATATCGTCTTCGTCTTGATCAGTCTTCACAACTCTATCTCTGCCTGACACGTCCAAAGAAGTTCTTGGTTGGCTTTTTTTTACGTTCTTGCTCTGGAATCGGCGTTTGATCTGTAGGTGGCACTTTTGTCATAAATTGAAAACGTCTCTCGCCTCCCTACCCATCTCATGTATACGTTCAATACGCTTTTCTTCCTTCAAGAACTCTTTGCGTTCTAGTTCCCTCCAGCTGGATTCCCACATTCTTCAGAATTAACTTCATGCGCATACAAACATTCACAACCCTCTGATATTGCATTGCTTGTTCTTTTTCACGCTCTTCATAACAAATCTTACTGAAGAATAAACACTTGATATCCTCCTTTGAACAGTTCACTAGCCACATCGGGTCTTGTATTCGTATCGTCCTCCATAATCCTCTCAATCCTTCTATCCTAAACATTTCAACCCTTTCTTGAGTGATATCCAAATGATCTTCAAATCTTAGTACAATCACTGCTTCACACGTTGTCGGATCTATTTGCCACCATTTAAATAATGGATAGAAATTATGTTCAATCGGCATTAAGGGCATGTTCTGCTCTTGGACGCTTCATAATCAATGTAATATCTTTAATTCCAGTCTTCTTATCTATTTTGATTCGGAGCTTCGAAATGGATGGTTTCCAATACTTAAAACCTTGCGTCGCTTCGAACTTAATCATCTTCCATAGCAACTGATCAATAAACTTCATATGATATGTGACATTTATAGTCTGCACCAACTCTTCTACATCCCAATAAGGAAGAGTTTTGAAATCTCCAAGTATTTGAAGTATTGAACTCCAAATTCACGTTTAATGGCATAAACATTCAATTCTTTAAACCATCCCCAGCTCAATATATCTCCCAATGAAACATCTTTATCTCTGGTAAAGAATGCTAATGGACGTTGAAACTTCCGTTCTCTCGGCATTTCTTTAAACCAGGATTTCTTTGATTGTGCAATTTCTTCCTTCGTTATTGATTTAGGAATTTTACCTTCACGTACAGACTCTGCAATCTTATCTCTCAGCAGATCTTCATTTAATTGCTCATACATCTCTTCGAATGTTGGAAAACTATCAAGGTTTACACCAACATATTTTTCTGCTTCGTCTTTATCATCGTCTTACGACCAATCTTCAGTGATCACCTTGTTATAATCGTCAGCATCCGATCTTCTTTTATAACTATATTCATTCGGCTCGAACGTATCTATGTTCACCACATCTTCTTCAAAGTCAAAGTCAAACGTATCAGCATCAACATTAAGTAACTTTGCTAGATCTTCCTTTGAGTAGTTGTGAACAAACTCTCCTTCCTCGACATTATGTTCAAGCATCAGAATCATTTGCTTTATCGGAATAGCAGCAACATGCATAACAGTAATAGCATCTGTCATATCAACATCATCTTTTTGCCCCCTTGTCTGCTCCCCCTGGCTTTGATCATCCATTTTATTAGTATCATCGTTTAACAACGAGGAAAAATCAAATTCATCATTCACTTTGGCATCAACCACTTTCAGACCAACACCTCCTTGATCATCATTATCACTATCATCATTGTCGGAGTCGTCTTTCGTATCATCTGCAAGTTCATCATCATCTTTATCCTCAGCTTCTTCATCATATTTTTTTTCAGTTTCTGTTTCTGGTACAACCACAGACTCAGAAGCTTTTGCTGATTCAATCACAGTCTCAGTAATCTCAGGCATACTTTCGATCACATTCTTTCCTTTACCCTGTTCAGCCATCTCTTTCTCTGCTTTTTCCTTAGCTTCTTGCAAATATAAACGAGCATATTCTGCAGCAAAATCAATTCCCAAACTGTTGGATAATACTTTCTGCAGTCTGTTGAATCTTCGATCGTTCAAATCTCTTTCAGATCTTAGCTCTGCTATCTCTTTCTGCAAACATTCGTTAGCATCTTGCAAGCTTTCAATTAGGGCCTTCAAATACCCTCTATCACCTTCCAAGAATTTGACTTTGTCGTTTAAGATCTCTTTTTCAACTTCCCCTTGCTTCACCAACTGTTCTAAAGCAGCCTTCTCCATTTCATTCTTAGCCACTTTGTCTTCAAGAACTTTCACACGCTTTTCAAGTTCATCAACATCAGATTCTGGGAAGCAATAATTCAGATCTTGTAGAGAAACATGCTTATCAGGAATATTTCCAAACATCTTCGACCTCAGAGTAGTCTTAGGTGTAGACTTTGGCGTACTCTTAGGTGTAAACAATGGAACTTCTTTAGGTGTTGAGCTTTCAGGTTGAGAAGCTGTCGGTGGATCTTGAGACGTGAGGATAGGAATTTCGAGCAATTCAGACTCAGGAGGTTCTTGTGTGACTCCTGTCTGTACTAATGTCTCTTGAATTTCAGATGTTTGTATTGTCCCAGCTGCAGGCGGTTCTTGTGTAACTCCTGTATCTTTTGCAGCAGAAGGTTCTTGTGTGACTTCTGCGCTTTTCGTTTGACCAACGTATCGGCGGCTTTTAGGCTTTTGAGATTTCTTGCCTTTTGTCTTCGGAGAACCAGTATTCTTCGTAGTTCTAGCTGTAGCAGAATACTTAACACGTTTAACTTTCTTTTTTGGTCTCTCCTCATCAATATCTTTTTCAATCTCTGGTACATAATCTGCATCAGTTTCTTTCACTTTCTCAGCAGCTGTTTCGGCAATTGATTTCTTTGTAGCTTTTTCAATCGAATCATCACTATCTTTGTCCTTATCGGATGTAGCAGAGATAACATCATCTTCCTGCGTAGATTTTTCAACCTCTTGACTCTCAATGTTCACTGCAGCACTCGAACCAGCTTTTGTTTGAACATTCTCAGGCTCATCTTCGTCAATTAACATCGTTACGACTTTCTTTGGCTTTCATGACGTTTTCTTCTCTTGAACAACAACTTTCTTTAGAAACCAATCGCTGCGTTTCTCTTTAAACGTCGACAGCCATTCAAGTTCAACATTTCTTTCATTCTCGTCACCGCTATCATCTTTGCTCCACTTGTATTCTGGTGGCGCGAAGTAATTCTCAGAATCTATAGCACCGAATAAAGGCTTTGCGATAGGTGCTGATGACTGTTTCTGGAATGTGATAAGCTTTTTGACAATAGTATCATCCAAATGCTAAGATACAAGATGTCATTGGGATCCTTTGCTATCTTCTTGAATTTGTCGTCGATCAACATTTGTACGAATCTTGGATACATCACGAGCCTGTTGGATCCCATGTTATTCTTCATATGCGTGAATACCAACTTCGAATAGTTGAATCTCTTGTTCAGAATAAGCGCCGTAGCCATACATGCCATGTAATCTTGCACATCGTCCAATCCAGCCTTTCGATGGCTAAACACATGAATAATAGCATGCATTAGGAACTTGTAGGGGTTAGGAACTGATCCTTTCTTCAAAGTTGGTTCATTAACATGCCCCTTGTAATCCATTCGGCAAAAACACCCTCTAACCATTCTCACATCAAGCATCATAGGATCATTCGCTGCATCGTTAGTGTAATGCTCCGAGTGTAGGACAGATAGCCTTGTCTAGTGTAATGCACGTGTTATGGAATCCGCTCCATAAATGTGAGAATATCATCATTTTTTGAGAATATCATTTTTTGTAATCGCTTTGTGTATCGGAATCCGCTCCATAAATGTGAGAATATCATCAAATGCTCCGAGTGTAGGACAGATAGCCTTGTCTAGTGTAATGCACGTGTTATGGAACTTATTGAACGAGAGCTGAATATTCTGCAAACACGTAAATCGAGACAAAAGTAATCAAAGTTTGACAATTTTTCACAAAAACTAACATCATGTTCGGATGAACTTGATTAGAATATAAACATTACATTTCCATCAAGTTCGGTCGGACTTATTAAACGATAAAGATCAAAGACTTAAACAAGTCCAGGCGAACTAGCTAAACTTTAACATTTGGAAAACTTCCAGACAAGTCCGGGCGAATTTGTCAAAGGATATTGAAATTTGAAACTTTGACAGACAAGTTCGACCGAACTTGTCAGGAAAAAAAATTACAGATTTCACAGTAAGTTCGGGCGAACTTAGATATAACATTTTAAACACCTGAGGACAAGTTCGGCCGAACTTGGTTCAAAGAACCAATAGACAAGTTCGGGCGAACTTGTCATCTTGTTCACCAAAACCTGCAAACATTGAACAAATCGATTTGAATCAATTTAATGCCATGATCATGATCATTTATCATTATTTAACTTGTTTATTGTTCAATTTGTTCATTAAAGGTCTAATACAAGTCCAATCCATTATCACAGATCTTAACATGTTCAAACTCGGTCAAAATACGGTCCAAACTTGAATTACTCACCAAAGCCATGATGAGTAGTGTGTAAATCACCACTAATCATTCTCAATTTCGGCAGCAATTCGACGTATAAGTGCCAATTTTGAAATCTCTTAAAATCGCCCTAAAGTTCGCTCTGATGAATGAATAACCAGTAATGAAGTTCGGGCGAACTTGTCTTCTATTTATAGTTGACAAGTTCGGGCGAACTTATGAATCCAATCAATTAAGATCAGACATAAGTCCGGGCGAACTTGTTGACTGATAACACATTGTAAGCAAATACAAGTTCGGTCGAACTTGATTACAAGTCCGAGCGAACTTGAACAATTTCAAACCAATTTTTTTCAAAATTTTCAATTTAGACCCTGAACTTTTCAGATTTTACCAGTTTTAACAATCCACTCAGTTGACCAAGTGCAAGCTAATGACCTTGGCTAACCGATTTGTTTGCTGAGTCCAAGTTAATGACCTCGGTTCGACTCATTATGAACAAGCTGTTGGTTTTTCTCAAAATCAAGTTTCAAGTTAACGAACTTTTCATCGTTTTGGCTTATCAGACTTTACAGATTAGCTCCTAGCCCATTGTCAATTTGATTTCCACCAGTTTAGCACCTTACCAGACTTCGAAGATCCGTTCTCCAATATTGGCTTGCTGAAAACAATGTAGAAACAAAATCTTTTTTTATTTTTGTAAGTTTATGCTAAAATACACTGAAAATCTTTTTGGTTTTAATCTGTAAAGAAGATAATCTATGTACAGAACAAAGTAAACTACGTACAAACATATTCACAAACATATTTTTGTGAATTCGTGGGATCATATCAGTTGATTGAGACATATCACCAGTACCGTTGACCTTTTGATGACTTTAAGTTTTAAACTCATTTACCTAGATTGTCGATATGATTGTCCACTTAAACTTCCACACATTTCTCAATTGTTCCAAGATATGTTAGGTATGAATTATGAAACTTGACTTAACTATGGTTCCCATCTCAGAATATACTCTCGTATCAAGATTCCCAAGATTTCATCTTACATGTGAATATATCGTAATTGATATATGTATCTGGGTTAATGCGAAGCCTTGAGAGCTCAGGTTAATACCACCGTATCGACAGAGAGATGAAGGCTCGTCTTATAAGGTAGTGTTCCAAAATGGAATCTTTTTGTACTGCAATTGTAGTATCTTTCGATATTTTCAATTGAATGCAGTTTTAGGGGATTTTTGCAAAAGCATTATAGAAGTGCTAGGCCATTGCTTACGCAAAATCAGAAGAACTTGTATAATACCCCAGATATCAACTATCTATAAAGACCTCGTATCTCGGAATCAGGCAATCTCTCAAATGAAATTTCGGAGTACTAAGTCTATATATCCGAGAGATGTTAATCCACAAGATTAAGCAGTTGTAAAATTTAGTTTATATCTCAGAAACAATTTACTGAACGTGTAAAGTCTATCGACACATCCACAGTAAGACTTTTTTATCACTTTTTAAACTTTACAATTCTTTAGCGTACTGTGATAGTCCACTGATGTACTATCATTTCCTTTGTGACACAAAATTCTTTTTGTCTTTTTCAATGTTTTTTGTACTTTTTGAAAATTTTCATATGTTTTTGTATTTTCTCAAATATTTCTCCCCCCTAAAATCAAAAACATATTTTTGGATTTAGTTTTTAAGAAATACTAATCTAAAAAATATACAAACCTGTCAATAAATTTTTAATACCGTTAAGCCTCATGAGATATTTAAATCTTGTTAAAGGAAAAGCTTTGGTATAAAAATCAGCTTTTTGTTCATCGGTGTGGATTTTTCTATTCGCACCAACTTTTTTTCGTAGCAGTTACGAATGAAGTGATAACGAATTTCTATGTGTTTGGTTCGTGAGTGATGAATAGGATTTTTAGTGATGCCGATTGCTGCCTTATTATCTACATATAAAGGCGTATCAAGAAATTGCAATCCATAGTCCCTCATCTGTTGTTGAATCCATAGGATTTGAGAACAACAGCTGGAAGCAGAAATGAATTCTGCCTCACAGGTAGAGAGAGAGACCGTGGTTTGTTTCTTGCATTGCCACGTTACTAATCTAGTTCCGAAGAACTGACAACCAGCCGTCGTAGACTTAGAATTCAGCTTGTCCACCCCAAAGTCCGAATCAGCGTATCCCGTCAGATCAAAATTATCTTTCTTTGGATACCACAAGCCGGTGCTTGGACATCCCTTTAGGTAACGGAATATTCGCTTGACTATCTGCATGTGTGACACTCGGGGACTGGACTGGTATCTCGCGCAAAGACAGGTAGGATACGTGATATCTGGGCGAGATGCCGTTAGATACATAAGATATCCTATCATCGACCGATAGAGCGTATCATCCACTTTGGTTCCTGTTTCCTCAATGCAAATTCCGTGATTCAACGCCAGAGGAGTCGAAAGCGGTTTCGAGCTATCCATTTCAAACTTCTTCAGAATATCGTGAACATACTTCGTTTGATGATTGAATATGCCGTCTGGTAACTGATCAACCTGTAATCCGAGGAAGAATTTCATTTCGCCCATAGAAGACATTTCGTATTTCTTCTTCATGATCTTTTCGAATTCTTTGCAAAGACTATAATCCGTTGAACCAAAAATGATATCATCCACATAGATTTGTACGATGATTAAATGATTTCGAACTTCCTTGGTAAACAATGTACTATCCATTGTGCCTCTCGTAAAGCCGTTTCTATTGAGATGTTGAGATAACGTCTCGTACCAAGCTCTCGGGGCTTGATGTAATCCGTATACGGCTTTGTCTAGGAGATAAGCTTTGTTCTTGTTTAGCAGATCGACCAACCCCGGTGGTTGGCCGACGTACACTTGTTCGCATAGCTTACCATAGAGAAATGCGGATTTCACACCTAACTGGTACACCTTAAAACCTTTCCAAGCTGCGAATGCAAGGAAAATGCGGATTGACTCTAATCGTGCAACCGGTGCATAGACTTCTGTATAGTCAATTCCTTCTTGCTGGTGGAAACCTTTGGCAACCAACCGAGCTTTGTTTCTAACAATAACACCTTGATCATCCCTTTTACACTTGAAAACTCACTTCATATCTATCGCTTTCTGCTTAGGTGGTAAATCGAAAAGCCTCCAGACTCCCAGTTTCTCGAACTCTAACAACTCTTCCTGCATCGCTATCACCCAGTTCTCATCACCCAGAGCTTCATTCACAGTCTTCGGCTCTATTTGAGATATGAAACATAAATAATAGCAATAGTATTGAGTAGGAGCCACTCGGGTATAGAAAAAACTTATTGCTTTGTTGATTTGGTTTCTTGTTCGCACCAATCTGTAACTCTCCAATAATGTTTGTTGAAGGATGATAAGAATAAGATCGTGGCATCTCCTCGCTAGGAACATCAATTTAGCTATTCTGATTTGAGACATTCAGATCAACATTCAAATCAACTTCAAGAGCATTAGATGTAGCTTCATTTTGATTGCTCGGGCCAGCAGATTGATTCAACATGTTGGATATCTGCTCGGATTCTTCATCGGAAGAGTATTCTCCATCATCATCAAAAGTCGGAGCTTCATCGGAGTCGGAATTCTGATTCTGAGAATTATTAGGCTCTGAGGTTGTATTTCCTGGTTCAGTGGAAACATTTGCTTAAGTTGTAATAGGTGTTACTTCTGCTTCAGAAACTTGTTCAACCGAAACACCATTATTACTCAGACCTGCACCAGAAGACGAAGTAGAACCAATGGTTTGATTAACCACAATTGGCCTTATAATCTGTTCTTGATTTCCGACTGTTGAAGATAATAAAGAGCTGCAAGTTCTTCATCAGACGGTTCTTCCGGCAAGTCGAATGACTTCCACAAATCTTAGTAATTGAACAACCACGCATCGCCTTTCCTCTGAATAGGAGTTGTGTACCGAAAGCAATCTACGTGTTGTGCTTCGATTACTTTTCTCAAAGCAGGAACATATACTCTTCTTAGCGGACTAGAGTAACCAACGAAGAAACCTTCAAGCGTTTTAACACCAAATTCTCCATCTTGATCAATTACTGTGCATGGTGCACCAAACCGCTCTAGATATTTCAGGTTTGGTTTCCTTCGGTTGATCATCTCAAAACATGTCTTTTTAGTCGGTTTGACAATTAAGACCCTTTACAAAGTATAGCATGCTGCTGCAACCGCCTCACTCCAAAAGCTAACAGGAAGTTTTGAGTCTGTAAGCATTGTTCTTGCTGTTTCGATCAATGTTCTATTCTTCCTCTCGGCTACGCCATTTTGTTGTGGAGTATACGGTGCACTAAATTCGTCAAGAATTCCTTTGGCATTGCAAAACTCTTTCATCTTGTTGTTCTTAAAATTCTTGCCATTATCGCTTCGAATCCGTCTGACAGGCAGATGATATAGATTTTCGAGCTTCTTGAAGAGAATCACCAGATTATCGAACGTTTCATCCTTGGATTCTTGAAAGAAAGCCTATGAATATCGAGAATAGTCACTGTCACGACCAAACAATATAGATCTCCGAAAATACTTCGTACATTTACTGGTCCAAAGATCCATATGTAGACGTTCAAGCGGCAACTTAATAGAATTCATAATCTTCTTTGGATGTGACTTCTTCTTCTGCTTCCCTTTCTTGCATTCCAGAAGTGATCCGTCATGTGGAAGCTTCGAAGATTCACCCCCTCGACTAACTCGTTATGAACCAGAAAATTCATTTTTCTCAGATGTATGTGCCCCATTTTTCTATGCCATAGAATTGAATCTTTCTCCGTGGCTTTAGTGACAAAACATTGAGCCGATTTTGATGAAGTTGTAGCATTGCCCATATCTAACACGTATAGATCATTTTCACGCGGCGCACGCATGAGAATCCAATCATCCGGAATTTTGAAACCCGGCTTAAGTATCATACACTCCTTATTGTTGAAGTGAACTGTGAACTGCTTGTCGCAAATCTGCGAGATACTTAGAAGATTGTTTTCTAGCTCATCAATGTAATTCACACGATCAAACGATATAACGCCATTTGAAAGTTTTTCTTCGACGACGATCCTTCCTCCTTGATTACCGGCAAAGCCAACATATCCACCATTTATAGCTTTGAGGTTGAAGAGAAGAGCTTTCATCCCTGTCATGTGTCTTGATGTTCCGGTAACTAGAATCCACTTTGAAAGAATAGATCTCTGGAGCCCCTACACACATTATCATTCAGTTAAAAAGCGCGACCCAAGCCTTCTTGGTCTTGGGTTTGGGATATAAAGCTTCATAATCATCCTCAAAATCACCATCTAATATGTCACTGTTGTTATCATTTTCAAATGTAACTTTCTTTTTATCTTTTGATGATTTGACAGTTTCAGTTTTAATCTCAGATTTAGACTCTTTGTTGTTACCAATCTTAACTAGCTCAGACTTGGTAACTTCAGATGTTGATGATTTCTTTTTAGCAATCCAGGCTTGTGATTTTACGTTTTCCTTTTTTATGTAAAACCTTGATTCATTTGACTTGGAAGTTTCACCTTTCTTGAAAGTTGAGTTTTCAAATTTAGTTTTAGGTTTAACTTCAAGTTTAGTTTCATTTCTTTCATAAATTTAACAGGTTTTACAAACTCTGGTTGCTTAGGTTTTTCAACATCTGAACTTGTTTTCCTTCGAAGATAGACAGGCTTAGATTTCGGACACTTGCGAGCAATGTGACCAACTTCATTGCATTTGAAGCAAGTCCGATCATCATGAAAATTTCCACTAGTGGATTTTACACCACTTGTGACTTTAGCCTTATCTCGAAGTTCTTTTTCTTTCTTAAACTCATAGTTTGACTGTTTTCCAATCAAACTTTCTTCCTGAACCGTGCTCGTCCCATATACGAATTTCATGTTTTTATCTTTATATTCGCGAAATGGTGACATTTTCTTTCTCGGTTCTTCTTCTACAACCAAACCCAACCCCGCTCTCCTATGTTCCGGAAAGTCACCACCATTCCTTCGGTAGTTGTTTCTTTTAGGTTTAGAGTAAAACTTCTTTTTATTGATTTCCAAATCCTCTGATGAAACTTCAACGAGTTTGAAGAATTTATCAAGCTGATCCTCTTTCACATTCCGAATCCGAAAGCTATCGTCGAAATATAGTCTATCAGAATCCTTAACTTCGTACATGACAATGTTAGGATCATCACTTAGGCTATCTTCCGATAATATATCGTCATCTTCAGATTGTGAATCAGAATTGTTCGAACTCGAGTTGGCGCTCTTAAAGCTGCCATCATCAGAATCATTCAACACATTTTCAACAACATTCTTAATCACTGCTTCGCCATCATCACTTGTATAGGTTATGTCAATGTTCTCAGGCAGCTCAATTTTCTTTTCAGTTAAAAGTTCAATGTTGAGCGCCTTTTCCATCCCCTCAGCCTTCTTGCAACAATACTTTTCGTATAGGGGTGGTGGAACATTGCTATAGTCTCCATGTTTCTTACCTTTGGTATTCTGAACATTTTCTTCCGACAAGATTGTTGGAAGAATATATGATCGATGACATATGCATTTATGGTATAACTCTAAAGAAATTGTCTTACTCTTTCAGTTTCAATTGTCATGTCTTGAAGTTCTTGTTTTACTTCAGTAATGCTGTTTATATAAACGTTAATAGCTTTTTGTTTTTCCATTAATGTAGCTTTTAACATTCTGAAAGTATCATCTTGTTCAATGTTATTTCTATCAAGGCTACCATAATCATCTTTCATTTTGTCATATGCTTCTTTCATTGTGCGATAATCATATTTGAAATTGTTATTATGCACATTGAGTTCGGCTATGATCTGAGACTTTTCAGCATATTGAACACATGGTTCAGCACATTTCGTACATGTTTTTCAACCTCGACGATTTGCACTTTAACAACTTCCTTTTCTACAACCTTTACCTCCGGACCTACCTTTGTCAAATTTGCCATCATAGCTTTTTTGGCAATCTCTGTGAGGTTTTCTTCATTCATTTCTTTGGTTATGTTGATAACGTCTTCAACCACAGGTTTCTCCTCGGCAACAGGCTCCGAAGTTGTTGTATCACCAAAACAGCCTGCAAAACTAGTAGTTATGTTAGGAGAAAGGATACTCTGCACCTTTGTATGATGGTAGATTTCTTCTTCCTCAGCTCGATACATATATTCTTCTGGCATTGCATTTTCCATAGCTGCATCTTCAGCAGATGTATCTTCTAGGATCACAACCATTAGAGCAACTCTGGTTTTCTTGCTAATGTATGAATTCCAGTCAAAACCGTCATCTTCGTTCGAAGCAACCATTTCTTTTTCTGCGGTGTTGGATGGTTTTTCTTGGATTTGGACTTGAGTCTTTTTTGGGAAAGGCTTGTATTGTAGCGACTTCTTGTAATAATCACTGCCACCTCAAAATGGACTTTGGTTGCCACTCGCTTTTGGATTCTTGCATTCTCTTTTGAAGTGCCCTTTTTGTCGGCATTTGAAGCAAGTAAACTTCATTTTGTCGAATCCCAATTTGTTGCTTGAATTCCCGATGTCTCTGCCAGTAAGAGCAACAAACTTAGTAACCCTCCGAATGATTGAAGCTAATGACCACTTGATGTCCATAAGTTCAAGCTCTTCTTCATTTACTTGATCATAGTCTTCGGCGGTCATCTCCGGATTACCAATCTTTCCAGCCACAAAACTTTCATACAATTCCAACACTGTGGCAAGTAATACCATATGTTGTTTAGCAACTTGTTCAGAAATAACATTGTTTAGGTTTACTGCAATGTTACACTTGAAAACATTTGGATCAGAATTCGATTGACTATTCTGATTTGAACCCGTGCTTGAATATGAAGAATTTTGTGGACTCTGATCATATTATGGCGAATATTTCGAAGAATTCAGATTCGTGCTAAAAGCAGTTTGAATCTTTGGGCTAGTAATATTCTCTTGAGCTCCAGTCTTGTAATAAATCCCTACATCTTGAGCAACATTTGAATTCTTTGATTTTGCTATCTTTAACAACTCCATCTCGTGCCCTTCCAGTTTATCAATTAATGTGGATAATTTGAAGAACTCCCAACTCGCACTTTCTTTGTGTACCATGAGATAAGTCGTCCACTCACCCTTAGGTAAAGCGTCAGCTAGCTTATCAATGTATTCTTCTTCTGTTTTCTCAAGCCCGTGTCTTCTCATGATCACTTTTAGTTGACAAAACCTTTCAATCATCTGTTTCATTGTTTCCCCATTAATCATCATAAATATATCAAATTCTTTCATGATCAGTGCTTTCTTGCTTTTGACCATTTATGCACTTCCCTGTTATTTGTTCTTCAAGGATTTCCATAGCTCTTGTGCAGTCTTGAATTCCGGTAGAAGCACCAAAATATCTTCTTTCACCGACTGTTGGATTAAGCTTATCATTTTCTTCTCAGCGATGTGAGCATCTTTCTGTAAAGTTGAGAACTTGCTGATGTCGATAACATTGTCATTCTCATCTCTGGGCCATGTATAACCAGTCTTTATTGCCACCCAGCTGTGGAAATATGTAGCTTGGACCCAATTCATAAACTTCTCTTTCCATCCCTCATATTCGTCCATACACATGACTTTTGGAGGCTTTATAAACGTGCCCATCTCGTTGTCGATGTTCACTTGATTCGCCATTTGAGCGTTTGAAGCTGAAGCCGTCATGAATGCACTATGAAGATCTTCTATCTTGAAAAATTGACAAATATCACTGAAAAACACACGTTCACAAACTTCGAAACACGATTAGTAGACTGACAAGTTCGGGCGAACTTGCAGTTTGAGAAAAATCAGATTTTGATTTTACACAAGTTCGGGCGAACTTGTGTTTTTCTCCCTGATTAAGTTCGGGCGAACTTATAAGATTTTCAGGAAAGACGAACAAGTTCGGGCGAACTTGTAGATATTAATCAACAAATTTTTATCAAGTTCGGGCGAACTTAATAAAAACTGAAGAAATTTCTACTAAGTTCGAGCGGACTTATCAGAAAAACCTTGAAATTCAATCAAGTTCGGGCGAACTTGATTAAAAACAATGAAGTTTTAATCAAGTCCGGGCGAACTTGATGTTAAGTTCGACCAAAATCAGTTTGCCAAACATGGTTATTTCAACTTTTTGATGTCAATTCGTGTGAATTTGATGTTCAAACTCTCAGGGTTTATCATAAGTGTATTTTACATGATATATTAAAAAATTAGCAACATTTATCCATGAATTCATTGTTTTTCTTGAATAAATGAAGAAAAATGGTAGAAAGAGGTAGAATAAGAGTAGATCTTGCAAATATTTCACCAATTCAGGTATCCAGGCTCTGATACCACTTGTTAGATCACTCCATTACTAACATAGGAACCTAAATTGGTATCTAACGTTCGTATAGGCGGAAACTATATGACGTGTTAATCGAATATGCAAAGATTTACTGTTTAATTGTTGTTTATTGATCATAAAGTTCATTTACATGTCAAATCCAGATCGGGCAGAGCTTCGCCGTACAAGCGACAAAGTTGCAGAAGTTACAAATGAAGATCACAAGACATCTATTTATACTATCACAAGTTCGCTTGGATGTTAACAAGTTCGGGAAAACTTATCTAGAGCAAGTTCGGCCGAACTTGTTCTCACATTCAGTTCCGGGCGAACTTGTGTAGTATTTACATAAATAACCCTCATTTCTAGCATAATCTAGCCCTAACTAAACAGATTCGATCCAAGACTAAGGCATAGACATTATGTACTAACATCCAGCCATTGTTTGCAATGAACATGGCTACGTGATCGTAATTAGGTAGGTGTTAATCCCTCAAAAGGACACCTCTTTAGAATCACATTTGCTTGGTCAATTGACGAGTCAACATATTAATGTTTTAATAAGTCAACGGGCAGATTTTGAAATAATTATGATCTGAGTTTAAAGGTGTTTAAAGATACATTTTAATACAGAAACAACTTGGTAATAATTATTAGAACATGTGTAAATGTGTTTTGCTTGTCAATTCCAGTTTTAGGGTCGGTTCGCAACCAAAAGTCGCAAAGTTTGACTTCTGCTTTGACTTTCTATTATGAACCGAATTACACTAGTATGCTATTGATTTAAGGTTCCATTATGATCGTAATATGATGTAGCATAATCCTCTGAGGTTATATTAGAAAATCGTAATAGTAATCTTAGTTTTATGTAAGTTTCCGTTATTATGTCATACTTTGACTATTTTGCCCTTTTATTAAAAAAATAAGGTTTTAAACGCCTATGAACTTGCAAATGACTTAAGTACTGATATGTTAACATGTTTAACATATTTTGTAGTTACATATCTGATCATAAACCGAGTTTTCGTATAATATCGTAAATTATGCTTTAAAGTGACGAAATGCCCTTTCAAAGCATAGAACGGCTTTCAACGTAATTTCTTATACTAAACTCACTACCTACTGATGTAATACCATAAATAGAATATTTTGGGATATCATGTCAGTTTATAAACTGAGTTTACGCTCGAGTTCTTGTATTATGTCCTTAAATGGCTATAACGCCCTTATGGCACTTAAAGTGGTTTTTAATCATGAATGTGATACAAAACCTTTTACCTACTGATGTGTTGTATTAAATAACATATCCTAATCATATAAACCTAGTGATAACTTTCGTTTTGACGCAAGATCGCAAATATCGTTTATTTAACAACTTAAACGCCCTTTTGGCGCGTAGTATGGTTTTAAACAATATTTACCAACCAAGACTTGTTACCTACTGATTCTATAACTCATTTAAATTTTTTTACAGTAGCTACTTGTTATAAACTCAGAATCCCAAATAAGCTTTCAAAATTATGTGTGAAATGACCAAAATGCCCCTACGGAGCATAGTTTGGTCTTAAACTATAAAATACACATATGTTTGATATCCTACTGATATTATATCATAAATAAAGTGTTTTCACAGAATATTTATGGTCGTAACATCAGATTATACGCAAGTTCCTTTTATACGTCGCTAATTGACCAAAACGCCCTTATGAGGCATAGTTTAATTTTAAAACCTTAATAGGCATACAAGTTGTTATCCTACTGATACTACAACTCTTTTAAAGTGTATTGGCATATGGAACCTTTTAATGACTCATCCGGTTACCCGTTATCGCTTATACGCGTACGGTTAGACTTACATAACTAGTTTACACAAGTTTACCGAAACGGGTTTAACCTTATCATTTTCACGTCAAAATCCAGAATGTACTTTGTTTACCCATATTATATAAGTCCTAGTACTTGTTGGGTTTAAACCACATTCTATTCGGTATAACCTCAATCAAGCGAACCTATTCTTATGTATTGGGCCATATCTAAAGAGACTACCTTCCGCCCGTATACCTTCTAACAAATAATAAATCTGTTCATTCCAGACTATAGTACCCCCAGATAATCGGACTTGGTCAGTAGTACTTAGACTTGCAGCTTTTTGATAAAATATAATCTTATTTGATTGGAAGCTAGCAAAAAGGTAAATACTCTTAACTTATTTTAGTATTAAACTTGGGAGGCAATTATGCCACTTGGAGCGGGTATTACATAAATAAATCGCCTATGATTGCGCATAACTGTAAGAATCCGGTTTATTCCATTTTACTTGATAATTGAAATAATTGGTGGTTAATGGTACCGTGTCCGGACGTCCCAATGGATTAATCAAGTATGTAAATCTGGTTAGAAGAATAAATCCCAAGCAATATTTAAAAGATCACCTATGGGTTTTCTCTATATATAAAACTCTTTTCGAAACACTGTTTTCCAAAGATTCAGTTAATTGTATTTCCCAGCGAAAGCTGACGTATTTTCAAAAGATTGAACCGCAAGTACCGAACCTTATTATAGACTGGGAATCCGGGTCGGCTAGAATGAAGGCTAAGGAATTTGCAACTTCTAATGCTTAAGGCCTATGATGTCTAAAGCTCTGTTTATTAGATCTCGCCTGTGGGCATGTACTGAATGCTTGTAATACTTTATACATATTCCATCTTTAACGAATTTGATATTTTTACTCCAATACTTCTGCTGCATATTATTATTATATTGTGATAACTGTTATCCAACCGTCAGGATTATACCCATCCGGGCCCACCGGGAAATCAGGGTTGCACACTTGCTCGTGTTCCTCCTTGCTCTTAAAGTGGATTAGGATGTCTTCAATGAAAATAATGACGAACTTGTCAAGATAGGATTTGCACCCTCGGTTCATAAGATCCATAAAAAGCGTGGGTGCATTTGTTAACCAAATGGAATAACAAGGAACTCATAATGGTCGTATCGAGTCCTAAATGCTATTTTGGATACAAAGTATCTCTGCGTGACCCAGATTCCAGCACCGCTGACAACGGGTTGGATCGCATTGCCCGTTGTGGTGTCTGTTATGTTTATCGCATTTGGGCTGGTTTCCCTGATAACCGCCTCGCCTTTGACTATTCGACGTTTGCTGATTTGGAGTTCGGTTGTTGTCGAATTTTCATTGTTTTTGAGGTGGTTGAGTAAGCTGGAACCCTTGGCTTGATTCGCATCTCATTTACGCTTGTTATCCACAAAGGTTTCAGGAGCTGATATGTTGCGTTTAGGTAACTTGCCTTGTTCTACTGCCTGATCAGTTAGTCGGTGAGCAAGTCGGATGTTTTCCTGGATGGTCTGAAGGTTGGCAGAAGTCACCATGCTTTGAATTTGGGGAACTAACCCCTAGATGTATAGCTTGATTTGCTATACATGAGGCCAGTTCGTTTGATCGCTTTGTATACGCCTTAATATCTGAACCAGACATTTTGGGATTATAGTACTCTGTTTCCATTTTTTGGATATCATCCCTGTGGCAGACCCTTCCTTCATCATGTCTTTGAATGTGTCTCAAGGCGTGGCATTAGCAACTTCCAAGCCTAGAATTTGTACTTGCGCGTTCCACCAGGAAAGCGCATCATCTTCAAGCAATCCTGCTGCGAATTTGACCCTATTCTTAGCAGGGAAGTTACATATAGCGAATGCAGATTCCACCTTTTTAAACCAGTGGAGTAAACCAATAGCACCCTCAGTGCCGGTGAAATGACTGGGCTTGCAACCCATGAATTTGAAGGTGCAAGCCGGTGGCTGAACAAGCTGGACTTGTGGGTCTGAATAAGAAGTTTAGCACAAATACGAACACATGGCTAAAAGAGAACAAGAACTGAAATAGATAATTAGGGCATTCTATAACAACGGATTTATCTGCAGGATGGGCCTGTTGATATGCCGCCAACGCTTTAGCGACGCGGTCATTTATGAGTACAGTTATCTACAGGATGGGCCTGTTGTAAATTCCAAGAACAAGGCATTCAATCACATCAAGTTCAAGCAACATATGAAACAACTAAATAGAAATATCCAATTAAAATAATTGAAACTCTCTTTACAACGCATTTCAAAAATGTTAAAATTTAAAGGTAAAAATAGTTTTCCGAAACAAATATAATGAGAAAAGATAGTTAGGTGGTGGATCAATCACCCGTGGTCGCCATTGTCATCGTCGTCGTCGTCATCTTCATCAACAGCGACCTCATCAGGTTCTTCCTCCTCGGGATCCTTCTCAGGGTCATCTTCAGAATCCTCCTCAGGGTCCTCTTCAGGTTCTTATTCGGATTCCTCTGTTGGGCCCTCTTCGGGTTCCTCTTCCTCCGGCTCTGCTTTTGCCGGTGGCGATTGTCACACCCCGACCCGCAACGGAATAAGAGTCGGGGCATAATTGGGTTATCACCAAAGCTCATGATGTTTACTAAAATGTTTCATATTTATTAAATTCAAATTACAACTTAAATATCCAAATCAAAATTCATACAATTACAAGGAAATGAAACTATGTAAATAATCCAAAGCTTAAACTGGTTTATTCTTCTGGGCCTTCCTATGTGTTTCTTGCCTCAGCTGGATCACCTGTATCATGTGTAAAACGGGGATATTTTGGGTCAACAAAAGTTGGCGAGTGAACCTTGATAAAACATTGTTATTAATTTCTTGTTTTATTTAATATGGAAAATTTGTGCAATAATCACATGTGAGCAAACATATATAAGTAAACAAACACAAACCACTTTGGATGAGTATATGATATGAATGATGATGAATGTGAGATCAAGGCTCAATCAAACGGAGCCGATCTTATGAGGCACCTGATGCTCAACCCGTCTCCCACGGGGAACTGATGGGCCTAATGAAATGCGTGCACTGAAAATGAAAATCCAAACTACATATAATCCACACAACAATTGATACACATTGATACACATTTGATCACGGATATGATGTATGCACAAGTGTTTAAATATAATAAAGAATTAAACGACACATGATACACCCCAAAACATGATTAAAACGGGGAATTGATAGAGATTCACTCACATTTGGTGCGTTCTTTGATGACGTTGATTGCGCACGAATTTAGGATTTAATCGACGAGGGAAAACTAACCTAGATAATAACAAAATGATTCGATAAATAAATAAATTTTATTTGAGATTAATATTTTTAATTAGTGCTCTTAAATGGGATTTTTAGATTTACTTTTGTGAGTTTAAAGAAATTTTCTAACTTTAATAATCTTATTTTTAAGTATTTTTAAATAATTTTCCAATTAAATAAATAAATAAAAAGAAATAAAAATTTGACTTTTTGACCGTTGACCGGGTCTTGACCGGTCAGACAGTGTTTTCTATGCGCTGAGTGAGGTTCGAACTCGGGACCTCTCGTATACGTGCACGCAGCTCTACCAACTGAGCTACGTGTCTAACCCGAAATATTCTCTGTTTTAATTATATATATACACTAATTATTTTAAACTTATTTGGTTTTATTAAAAATGATTTATATGGCCGAACCGGTTGCAAGGACCCGGAGTCGAACTCGGGTCCTTCGGTTCGAGTGCGCACAGCCCAACCAGTTGGGCTGTGTGTCTAATCTGTTTAACAAATGGATTATATTACTCTTATAAACATCCTGTGACTTGTTCTGATTCAGTTCTAAAAATGTTGGTTTTAATTCTGAAAGTCGGTACGTGTGCGATTCGAACTCGGGACGTGCATATTGTATTTGCACACAGTCCACCGCTGGACTGTGTGTCTAACCCGTTTGAATATCCAGTTTTAATTATATTAATACATATACTCGACTTCATCTTCTTCGTTTACAAGAACACAGAATAGTGAAATCCGAAAGTTCTGTTTAATCGATCAACAAAACTTATAATTGATTGAAATGAAATAGAAAAAGAAGATTACGGAATAAGACGTACCAAAACAGAGTGTTTTCTTCAGATTTCCGGCAAGAGTCGTCGGCTCTGATTTGTGATTTCCGGCTGTGTGAACTGTTTAACTGTTTTGATCATTGTGTTGTGCAATTAGAATACTAAGCAAGAGATAGCAGAAAGGTTTAGATGATTTATACCAATCGGCAGCGAGGCTTCGGTTCTCAGTGATATTCCGGCGAGCGCGAGGAGTTCCGGCGACGTTATTTGGGATAGTCTCTGGTTGACCGATTAAGTTTAATACATGCAAATAATGGATTACAAGCAAAAGAGTCGAGAATTATACTGATTAGAAGTAAAGCCTCGGTTTTCCGGTGAAAGTCCGGCGAATGCAGAAATCTCCGGCGACGTGTTTTGGAAGGAATAATGCTTCGGAAGCGAACGTGGTTCTGAGCGAAAGGTTTTCAGGAAGTTCAAGTGGGTATTTATAGTGGAAACAGGCTGAATTGGGTTTGAATTGAGTCTTGATTCGCGGTCAAAGGTTTCCGACGGTTATGACCGAAATTGATGGTAGGCATCGGTTATAACTGATGTCGAAATCAGTTTATCCGTTTCGGTCAAAGGAGAAACAGCCAAATTCACGGAGTTTATGTTTTCTCCGGTGATTGCGAGTTCTGGCGCGTTGTTTACCGGATTTGACTTTCGGGTTTTTCTTTAAATGTTATTTGATTCAGTGTTTATCACAAGAACAATGTGTGGCGGAGCGGTGTGTTGTGTGTTTGGATTTGTGGGTGACCCGGGTTCGAAACCAGGCGTCTCCATTTATTTTTTTATTCATTATTTATTAGTAATTATAAATTATGGTTTTTAAATTCTAATATATTATTAATTATGTATTGTTTAAAATTAATATCAACCATAAATACACAACGGAATTTATAACTGGATATTTGATTGATAAACGAAGCGGGTTTTGAAAACCCGTTTTTCGACGAATGTTACAGTATCCCCTACTTTTAGAAATTTCGTCCCGAAATTTAAGTAGTAGTGGTAATAGGAAAAAGATGCGGGTATTTCTCGCGCATTGAGTCTTCACGTTCCCAAGTAAACTCAGGTCCTCGTTTTGACTCCCAACGCACCCTGACAATTGGAATACGACTTCGTCTTAAACGCTTCTCTCCGAAGTCCATGATTTCTACTGGTCTTTCAATGAAGTGCATAGATTCATCGATCTGAATGTCTTCTAGAGGAATATGGAGGTTTTCATCGGCGAGGCACTTCTTCAAGTTTGATACGTGGAATGTGGGATGAATTCTGTTGAGCTCTTCTGGTAGGTCAAGCTTGTATGCTACAGGACCTATTCTTTCGAGTATCCTGAAAGGTCCTACGTAGCGTGGTGCTAGCTTGCCCTTCTGGCCAAAACGAACCACTCCCTTCCACGGTGATACTTTTAAAAGTACTTGATCTCGAATGTCAAACTCCAAGGGCTTTCGTCATTTGTCTGCATAACTCTTTTGGCGACTTTGAGCTGCTAGAAGATTGTTTTGAATTTGAATTACCTTGTCGGCTGTTTCTTGAATTAACTCTGGACCGGTGATTTGTGATTCCCCAATTTCGTGCCAACATACTGGAGATCGGCACTTACGACCATATAAAGCTTCGAAAGGAGCCATGACGATACTTGAATGAATGCTATTGTTGTACGAAAATTCAACTAATGGTAGATGAGCGTCCCAATTCCCTTTGAAGTCTATGACACATTTCAAGAGTTTGGATGGTGCGTTCAGATTGTCCATCAGTTTGAGGATGAAAAGCGGTACTGAGGTCTAATCGTGTACCCAAAGCGGTTTGTACGGCTCGCCATGTTCGTGAAGTGAAACGACCATCACCGTCTGAAATGATGCTTAAAGGTACACCATGACGGCTTACGATCTCGCTGATGTAGATACGAGCTAACTTTTCGTTCTTGAAGTCCTCGCGGATTGGAATGAAGTGAGATGACTTTGTAAGGCGATCGATTATTACCCATATGGTGTCATACCCACTGGAGGTGCGAGGTAACCCGGTAATGAAATCCATGGTTATGTTTTCCCACTTCCATACAGGTATTTCGGGTTGGACTAGAAGTCCTGAGGGTCTTTGATGTTCAGCTTTTACTTTGGAACAGGTAAGGCACTTGGAAACAAAAACAGCGATCTCCTTTTTCATGCCCGGCCACCAGTAGGTGTATCGTAGGTCTTGATACATCTTGTCGACTCCTGGGTGTACGGAGTATCGTGTTTCGCCTCATTCATGAGGAATTCACGAAGGTTATCGCGATCGGGAATCCATATGCGATTTAAATAGTATAGAATACCGTCGGATTTGGTTTCGATTTTGAGTTCAGCTCCACATGACAGCTCATCGCGTACGTCATTTTCTGTTACAGAAACATGTTGAGCTGCTCGGATTCGATCTTTGATGTCGGTTATGATTTGTGAACAGAGAAGACGAATGGAGTTCGCATAACCTTTTCGACTGAGTGCATCAGCCACCACGTTTGCCTTGCCAGGATGATACCGAATTTCACAGTCGTAGTCGTTAAGAAGTTCGACCCATCTTCGTTGCCTCATATTCAACTCCTTTTGGTTGAAGATATGTTGGAGACTTTTGTGGTCAGTGTATATTTCACACTTGGTACCATAGAGGTAATGTCTCCATATCTTGAGAGCGAACACAACGGCTCCAAGTTCCAGGTCGTGGGTGGTGTAATTCTTCTCATGAACTTTGAGTTGCCTAGAAGCATAGGCTATCACTTTTCCTCTTTGCATTAATACACAGCCTAGCCCTTGCCCTGATGCGTCGCAATATACTACAAAGTCATCGCAACCTTCAGGGAGTGTGAGGATAGGTGCGTCACAAAGTTTTTGCTTTAGAGTTTGGAAGGCTTCTTCTTGATTAGGTCCCCATATGAAGGGTTTTCCTTTATGAGTCAAAGCCGTGAGTGGTACCGCAGTACGGGAAAAATTGGCAATGAAGCGGCGATAGTAACCAGCCAAACCAAGAAATGACCTTACTTCGGTAGGGGTACGTGGCGCTTGCCATTCCTGCACTGCCTTGATTTTTGAAGGATCAACATGTATTCCATTGTCATTGACGACATGTCCAAGGAATTGTACTTCTCCTAACCAGAATTCGCATTTTTAGAACTTAGCGTAGAGCTTTTCAGTCCTTAAGAGTGTAAGGATGAGTCGAAGGTGTCGTTCATGATCGGATTTAGAATTGGAGTAGATAAGGATGTCGTCGATGAAGACTATGATAAAACATTTGAGGTAGGGTTTGCATACCCTATTCATTAGATCCATGAAGACAGCGGGGGCGTTGGTTAAACCGAATGGCATGACCATGAATTCATAATGACCATGACGAGTCCGGAAGGCGGTCTTTGGGATATCTTCTTCATGTACTCTGAGCTGATGATAACCAGAACGAAGATCGATTTTTGAAAAACAGGTGGCACCTTGAAGTTGATCTAGGAGGTCATCGATGCGAGGTAGTGGATAGCGATTTTTAACCGTTAACTTGTTGAGTTCTCTATAATCAATGCACATGCGAAACGTTCCATCTTTCTTCTTCACAAAGAGAACAGGTGCACCCCAAGGCGAGGAGCTAGGACGTATGAATCCTTTGTCAGTCAGCTCTTGCAGTTGACTGGCCAGCTCTTGCATTTCGGATGGGGCTAACCTATAAGGAGATTTTGCGACTGGTGTAGCGCCAGGTACAAGATCGATGCGGAATTCGACTTCTCTCACAGGAGGGAGTCCTGAAATGTCGTCGGGAAAGACTTGTGGGAATTCTTTCACAACTGGGATATCTTCGAGTTTCTTCTCCTTGTTTCCCTTTTTGACGACGTGAGTTAGGAATGCGACATAGTTCTTGTGGAGATATTTTCGGGCTTGAAGACAGGACATTAATTTGAGTCCTTTTGAAGGGGTTTCTCCAAAAATACGGAGGGTCTGACCGTCTGCAAGAGGAATGCGAATGAACTTTTCGCGGCACACTACTTCAGCGTGATGCTGGCTGAGCCAGTCCATACCGATTATAACATCGAAACTTCCCAACTTCATAGGAATGAGGTCAACTGGAAAATCGTGATCGTTTAGAGTGAGGGTACAATCGCGTTTAATAGAATTTAATGAAACGGGCTTTCCGTCAGCAACTTCCACCGTTAGAGATTCCATGAGATTATCACGAGTTTGGTTGAGGATAGGTTCGAATTCTAAGGACACAAAACTCTTATCCGCGCCAGTATCGAATAACATGGATGCATAACTACAATTGATGAGAAACGTACCGTTAACCACGTTGTTGTCAGCCCTAGCTTGGTTGGCATTGATGTTGAAAGCTCTTCCTCTGGCAGGTGGAGGAGCTTGGTTGGCTTGGTTTACTGGGTTCGCTAGGGCTTGAGCATGGATGATGTTCACCAAGCGTGGACAAGTGTTCCTGAAGTGGTTTGGGTCTCCACAGTTGTAACAAGCTCGCATGGGTTGCATCATGGGGTAGTTGGGTTGGTAGTAGGATTGGGCTATGTGTTGTGCAGATGGTAGAAGTAAGGGTTGTTGGGCTTGACCCACTATCTGATGGTGGGTTTGGGTTGGGGGTTGATTGCGGTTCGTTCGTTGTAGAGTGCGACAAGTTTGAATGGTGTGACCCGCACGACCACGGCTGGTTCAATGTTGGCAAAGAGTTTCGGGAGGGTGATGGTATTGACAACGGTTGCATTTTGGGTGTGGGCCGGTGTATGCCTTTTTAAATGGTGCAGTCGAAGGAGCAATTTGGGTGATTGGTGCAGCAGTGATAGGAGGGTTGGTTTGAGTGACAGCAAAATTCTTGCTGTTTCGTTTCCTCTTACCAGCAAACTTTGAGGAGGAGACTGAGTGGTTTGTAGTTGAGGTCTCTATGGGTGCTTTCTTCTTTTCGTCTTTGAACTTGCCGTTGCGAATGTAATTTTCAGTGAGTTCTGTAGCTAACTCCATCGCGGCTTCAAGTGTTGCAGGCGAAGTGCTTAAAACCGAGTCTTGAATTTTCGAGGGAAGACCTCGAATGTAATGTTCAACCAAGCGGTACACGGGGGTGAACAGATTAGAGATCATCTGGTTTAGCTCGAGAAATCTCTTGTTATAGGAAGTGTGATCTCCTTCCTTTTTTTTAGCGCGTGGAATTCATCTTCCAACTTTTTGATTTCGCTTCTTGGACAGAAGTGTCTGGTCATGAATTCCCTTAACTCTTCCCATGTTAAGGCCATGGCATCTTCAACTCCTCGTTTACCCTTTTCCGTGTTACAACAGGTAAGGGCTACCCCAAATAGTCTTCCAGTTGCATAACGTACCTTGCGATCCTCGGGACAATCGCAATTGAGGAAAGTGTTCTCCATTTCTTCAAACCAGTGAAGGAGAGCAGTAACACCTTCGGTCCCTTCATACTTTGGGGGATCGCAAGATTTGAAGTGTTTGTAGGAGCACTTTTTGGAGGGAGGGTTGGCGATGCTCTGGTCTTCTTGATTGGGAGGGTTGATGGGATTTGCGGTGATAGCTTGTTGAACTTGAATTACGATGTCAGGAAGCACTGCATCCATTTGTTTAGCAATTTGTGTGGCCAAGCGTTCATTGGATCTTCCTGACTTTCTACCTCCACGTAGTTGCCTAGCCGACATCTACAGGAACATACATAGGAAGATTGTGAGTTTAAGAAGTTTCTAGGTGTCATGTGTCGTTAAAAGAATAAAAATAACATAACTAACAATAATGCAACTACATCCATAGGATGTCTTGGGTTTGCTCATGTTTGGGCCTCCAATGTCCCCCATACCGTCGCCTGTGTAGTCATGTGGGCCCCCATGACTATTGGGCTTGGTAGGATTCACATTGGTGTTGGCGGATTAACACTCGCATCACCCGAATGAAAACCGTAAAATATGATTGCAAGATGTATGGTATGAGGGTGTCCAGGTGTAGACACAATGACAACTCAAAGTGGGGTTAGCTCACACGACGTTTGGTATAGCATGCTTTGGCCTAATAGGTCCTTCGTACTCTCATCGTAGTCCCCAGGTAGGCAAACTGGTCCTTTATTTTGGATTTATACGAATGCCAAGCCTAGACAGGACGTTCCGACTACCGGTACTCGTACCCTTCCAGTTACTACATGCCCGTCATGAGAACTCACTTTGATGTGATTTGAAAATACAAAAATCATTGCAAAAATCATGGGAATTGTGAGGTATGTGCTCTCATGGATATGATATGTTATGAGGATATGATTTATGATGAGCATTGTATAATAACATGTATTTGTGAGCATGCTTGCATAACATTGAGTGTAAAAATAAACATAAAGCATATAAACATCATGAATTTTGTATGTAACGCATAAACAATTTAAAATTTTAATCAACTATAGTATAGGCTCTAAGGGTCTAATAACCTATCATATATCCCTATAGTCATGGCTCTGATACCAATCTGTCACACCCCGACCCGCAGCGGAATAAGAGTCGGGGCATAATTGGGTTATCACCAAAGCTCATGATGTTTACTAAAATGTTTCATATTTATTAAATTCAAATTACAACTTAAATATCCAAATCAAAATTCATACAATTACAAGGAAATGAAACTATGTAAATAATCCAAAGCTTAAACTGGTTTATTCTTCTAGGCCTTCCTATGTGTTTCTTGCCTCAGCTGGATCACCTGTATCATGTGTAAAACGGGGGATATTTTGGGTCAACAAAAGTTGGTGAGTGAACCTTGATAAAACATTGTTATTAATTTCTTGTTTTATTTAATATGGAAAATTTGTGCAATAATCACATGTGAGCAAACATATATAAGTAAACAAACACAAACCACTTTGGATGAGTATATGATATGAATGATGATGAATGTGAGATCAAGGCTCAATCAAACGGAGCCGATCTTATGAGGCACCTGATGCTCAACCCGTCTCCCACGGGGAACTGATGGGCCTAATGAAATGCGTGCACTGAAAATGATAAATCCAAACTACATATAATCCACACAACAATTGATACACATTGATACACATTTGATCACGGATATGATGTATGCACAAGTGTTTAAATATAATAAAGAATTAAACGACACATGATACACCCCAAAACATGATTAAAACGGGGAATTGATAGAGATTCACTCACATTTGGTGCGTTTTTGATGACGTTGATTGCGCACGAATTTAGGATTCAATCGACGAGGGAAAACTAACCTAGATAATAACAAAATGATTCGATAAATAAATAAATTTTATTTGAGATTAATATTTTTAATTAGTGCTCTTAAATGAGATTTTTAGATTTACTTTTGTGAGTTTAAGGAAATTTTCTAACTTTAATAATCTTATTTTTAAGTATTTTTAAATAATTTTCCAATTAAATAAATAACTAAAAAGAAATAAAAAGTTGACTTTTTGACCGTTGACCGGGTCTTGACCGGTCAGACAGTGTTTTCTATGCGCTGAGTGAGGTTCGAACTCGGGACCTCTCGTATACGTGCACGCAGCTCTACCAACTGAGCTACGTGTCTAACCCGAAATATTCTCTGTTTTAATTATATATATACACTAATTATTTTAAACTTATTTGGTTTTATTAAAAATGATTTATATGGCCGAACCGGTTGCAAGGACCCGGAGTCGAACTCGGGTCCTTCGGTTCGAGTGCGCACAGCCCAACCAGTTGGGCTGTGTGTCTAATCTGTTTAACAAATGGATTATATTACTCTTATAAACATCCTGTGACTTGTTCTGATTCAGTTCTAAAAATGTTGGTTTTATTTCTGAAAGTCGGTACGTGTGCGATTCGAACTCGGGACGTGCATATTGTATTTGCACACAGTCCACCGCTGGACTGTGTGTCTAACCCGTTTGAATATCCAGTTTTAATTATATTAATACATATACTCGACTTCATCTTCTTCGTTTACAAGAACACAGAATAGTGAAATCCGACAGTTCTGTTTAATCGATCAACAAAACTTATAATTGATTGAAATGAAATAGAAAAAGAAGATTACGGAATAAGATGTACCAAAACAGAGTGTTTTCTTCAGATTTCCGGCAAGAGTCGTCGGCTCTGATTTGTGATTTCCGGCTGTGTGAACTGTTTAACAGTTTTGATCATTGTGTTGTGCAATTAGAATACTAAGCAAGAGATAGCAGAAAGGTTTAGATGATTTATACCAATCGGCAGTGAGGCTTCGGTTCTCAGTGATATTCCGGCGAGCGTGAGGAGTTTCGGCGACGTTATTTAGGGCAGTCTCTGGTTGACCGATTAAGGTTAATACATGCTGAATAATGGATTACAAACAAAAGAGTCGAGAATTATACCGATTAGAAGTAAAGCCTCGGTTTTCCGGTGAAAGTCCGGCGAATGCAGAAATCTCCGGCGACGTGTTTTGGAAGGAATAATGCTTCGGAAGCGAACGTGGTGTAACATCCGTAAAAAACGGATTTACCAAACCCGCTCCGTTTATCAACCGAACAGTCAGTCAAAAATTTCGTTGCGAATTAAATGCCCAAAATATTTTTAAACGATACGTAATCAATTATTATACGGGAATATATATTTAGTTTTTGAAAAACTGTTGAAAATCGCAAAATAAAAATGAAATGATCCAGCCGGGTTTCGAACCCGGGTCACTCGCCGAGTCACTCAGCGCCTTATCTCACACACTCAAACCACTGCGCCACTTGCTTTGTTTGTTAAATAATGAAATCATTTAATTGATAAAGTGACGTTACGAATTCAAAATCGGCGCCCATTAGTCCAGTCGTCGGAATCCCGGAAATCTCGCGAGTTTTTAACACCATTTTCAGTTATAACGTAAACCATTAACAAGACATCGGTTATAACCGATGTTTGAAGTCCGCGACCAAACCATAACCGCCGGAAAATTTAAATCGATGAATACAGTCGGAAATCAGACCAAGTGCTTTGACGATTTGCACTATAAATTCACCCACAACCCACTGCAAACTTTTTCGCTCAAACCCACACCTTTGCTCGGCGTAATTCCACTCGCCGGAATTAATCTGTTCGTCGCTGAAAACCGGTTTCCCCATTTCCGAGCTTTACTGAACCTCCTAAGTTTATACCGAAGTCACCCTTACCTTTTCCAAGCTTTCCGGAGACTCGCTGCTGCAAGACACCTGACGCCGGAGTTGATTGCTGTCGCCGGAGTTCTGCCGGAAAACAGAGGGTCCAGTCGGTATACCTCTTCACTTATTTTCTTTATCTTTTCCCTCTTATCTCACCTTAATGAACTGTAAAACGCTAATGAAACTTGAATAAAACTCGAAACAGTCAGACTTTTACCTCTGGTTATATTTCAGTGAAGAAGACGATGTATTCGTTATCATATAAGTTTAATATAAATCAAGAAATTAATCGGGTTAGACACACAGTCCAGCGGTGGACTGTGTGCACATAAAACGCTAACGTCTCAAGTTCGAATCCGGTTTCACACGCTGCCTTAATAAAAATCATATTTTTTGTTAAACGGAACCGGAGTCGCCACAGTTATATGTTAAGTATATTAATAATCGGAATAATAACCAAGTTAGACACACAGTCCAGCGGTGGACTGTGTGTTCGTTTATATCACAGGTCACAAGTTCGAGTCCGGTCTACTGCACCGACTCGAACAATTATCTATTCTCTTTAATAAGGCAGAAAAGGAAATAACTAAATTGTATTTAAGTATAATAAAAATCGAATTATATAACATGTTTAACACACAGTCCAGCGGTGGACTGTGTGTTAGATTAAACCACAGGTCCCGGGTTCGAGACCTGTGGAGCGCACCGCCTATTTGATTTAAACTGTTTTTAAAATAAAATGATTTTCGGTTTAAACTAATTAATATATATATATAATTAAAATCCGATATATAACGGGTTAGACACGTAGCTCAGTTGGTAGAGCTGCGTGCACGCGTACGGGAGGTCTCGGGTTCGAGCCTCACTCAGCGCACTTGTATTCCGAATTGAACCGGTCAACAGTCAGTCAAACGGTCAGCGGTCAGAAAAAAATCAATTTTTTTATTGTTTTTTATTTAATTATTTTAATTAAAAATCAATTAAAAATACTTAAAAATAACATTTTTAAGGTTAGAAAATAGCCTCAAACTCACAAAAATACACCCAACAATCCTACTAAAATAGATTAATAAAATCCGTTTACTTACCAAACCATAATGCGATTTATCTAGGTTAAATCTCACTCGTGGTTAAAACCACTTCGCGTGCATTCAACGTCATCAACCGAACGCACCCACTGTGAGTGAATCTTACAACTCCCCCTTTTAAATTACACGTTTTGGGGTGTGTCATGTGTTATGAAAATAATTAATTTATTTATTTAAACTTGTGCCATACCACATCATGACTTAAACTTAGATTGTTTTTATTGTTGTGATTTACTTATTTCCTTTTGTCATATTATATGAAACTCATACATTAAGCCCATCAGTTCCTCGTGAAAGACGAGTTGAACAACGCGTGCCACAAATCAAATTCATTATTGTTTATGTGTATATCATTGAGTTTGTATTGTTTGTAGTTGTGTCATTCATATTATCATGGTTATGCAATTCAACCATTAGGCCCCTCAGTTCCTCGTGAGAGACGAGTTGAGCATCGCGTGCCTCTAAATGTTCCATTATTGTTCATGTGTATTTCATTTAATATCTTATGATTGTTGATTAAGTTTACATCTATTTTTACTCATGTTTGGTTGTGCACATATTTCATAATCAATTTAAATAAATTTGTTCAAATGTTTTCCATAGGATTCACTCGCCAACATTATGTTGATCCAAAAACCTTTTTACACATGATACAGGTGAACAGGTTGAAGCAAGGAAAACATAGGATATGCCTTAGAAGAGAACAAAGAAGTTTAGATTGTTAGATAGATCATGTTGTAACATTTATTGTAAATTTCCATTTAATTTGTATTAATGAATATGAAACGCTTAATAAATGTCATGAGCTTTGATGATAACCCAATCATGCCCCGATCACCTTTTCCGCTGCGGGTCGGGGTGTGACAGATTGGTATCAGAGCCATGACTATAGGGATATAGGATAGGTTATTAGACCCTTAGAGCCTATACTATAGTCTGCCTAAATTTTAATTGATTAGGTGGTTACATACAAACTTGTGATATTTATTTGTTTCATATTTGTTTACATTTCAGTCAAACATACATGCTTATATACATATTCATCATACATATATACATATTCATTATACATATATCGATGTTCATGTATTCAATTTATTTTCATACTCTCAATATCCAAAGATTTTGTGCAATTTTCAAATCTCATCAAAGTAAGTTCTGCGACGGGCATGTAGTAACTGGAAGGGTACAAGTACCGGTAGTCGGAACGTCCTGTCTAGGCTGGCATTCGTATAAATCCAATATAACGGACCAGTTTGCCTACCTGGGGACCAACGATGAGAGTACGAAGGACCTATTAGGCCAAAGCATGCCACACCAAATGTCGTTCGAACTAACCTACTTTGAGGTGTCACCGTGTCTACACCTGGACACATTCCGAACATCACACGTTGTATACATATTTCTCGATTTTCTCCGGGTTTTTGTGTACGCAACCTGGCAAAACCCGTGCGAACCATATGAAAAAACCGGTATTCATGGGGGCCCACATGATTACACAGGTAAAGTATGGCGGCATGTAGGGCCTAACAGCGAGCAAACCCAAGACATCCTATGGATGTAGTAATTTATTATCTATAATTATTTTATGAATGTTCGTTCTTGAATGCGACCCATGAACCCGAAAGCATATAACTCATACTCTTGTCATGTATTCCTTGTAGATGTCTTCTAACCTCGCCCGTAGGAAGACGAGAGCAAGAAAAGCCCGCGAACGCATGGCTGCCTTAATCGCTCAACAAATGGCAGCCGTAATACCCAATATTGTAATCCAAGTTCAGCAAGCACTTACCGTTAATCCTGTCAATCAAGCAAACCAAAACATTTTCAACTCTTCCCCAAATACCACTAAATGCACCTACAAGCACTTCAAATCATGCGACCCTCCGAAATACAAAGGGACTGAAGGCGTCACTGCTCTTCACCATTGGTTTGAAGAAATGGAGAACACTTTTCTAAATTGCGATTGCCCTGATGATCGCAAAGTGCGTTATGCTACCGGTCGACTATATGGGATAGCACTTACTTGGTGGAACACAGAGAAGGCAAAACGAGGTGTGGAAGATGCTATGTCCTTAACTTGGAACGAATTGAAGGAAATCATGACCAGACGATTTTGCCCAAGGAGTGAAATCAAGAAGTTAGAGGATGAATTTTACTTATTGAAGCAAGTGGAAGGAGACCACATCACCTACAACAAAAGATTCCTCGAGTTACATCAAATGGTTCCCAACATGTTCACTCCCCTCTACCGTTTGATCGAGCACTACATTCGTGGTTTTCGTCAAAGATTCAAGACCCTATTATAAGTATCAAGCCTGCAACTTTAGAAGCAGCGATGGAGCTAGCAACAGAGCTCACAGAGAACCGAATCCGAAACGAAGACTTCAAGGAGGAGAAGAAGAAGGATAAAGAACCGACTGAAACTTCCGACCCCACCCAAACCGAATCCCCTTCTCAACCCAATCCTAAGAGAAGAAGAGTCGGGCGACTTTTCGCTGCTACCCAACGGAATCAACCAGTTTTACACGCTATACCCATCCGAGCTATCCCAATCACCCAAGTGGCACCCAACTCAGCTTACCCAGATAAGAAACCATATCTTGGACCTCACCTTCGATGCAACAACTGTTTTTATCACCATCCCCATACCCTACCTTGTCGTCTGTGTGCAACTTGTGGACGCTATGGTCATTTGAGCAATGTTTGTCGCACCTTTCAAAACCAAACCTTTTCCCCTACTCAAAACATGGCCCAAACTTATCACCAACCCCAATACCCCATGTTCCCATATGCTCGAGCTTGTTTCAATTGTGGCGACCCTACCCACTTTAGACACACATGCCCCCAATTGGTTAATGTTATCAACACTCAAGCCCAATCAAACCCAGTTAACCAAGTAAACCAAGAAAACCCAACCACTATGCCACCAGCAAGAGGAAGAGTCTTCAATATCAACGCCAATCCTGTCGAAGATAATGACGGCCCAAACGAAGATACTCAACTAGTCCTCTTCGCCGAAGATCCAGATTCAACTCCTATCGTTTAGTTTTATGTTTTTCTTTATCACATGTGTAGACTGTTAGAGTAATTATGGTATATTATATATTATATATTGTTTTTTAGTATATGCTTTTGCCGAGGCCGCAGCTCCCCATCCATCGAGGTTGAGTTTGATCCCCATTTTATTATGCGGTTGATCAGGGCGTGCCCGTACGATCGGCTCCGTTTGTTTGAGCCTTGATCGGTTATTTCATTTTACATTTCAATACATGCAATACGTTCGGCTCCGTTTGATTGAGCCTTGAGCGCACATTTCAATTTACATTTCCAGTTCATGCAATACGTTCGGCTCCGTTTGATTGAGCCTTGAGCGCACAGACAATTTCATTATCAGTATCTTGTGGTTGTGGTGTTTGCAGTAGAGTCGCATCGAACTAACCATAACTTGCGGATAAAGTCAATGAAAATTTGACAAGGATATGGTGGATACGCCGCTGGTACTTCCTATATATAAGTATTCTTGTCAAATGATCGGAGGCATTATCAGGAGGTTATGAGAGGTTCCATGCATAGGATGATTGTGTGATGGTTGTTTAGATTAAGTTGTTCAATTTCAGTACATTCAATACGTTCGGCTCCGTTTGATTGAGCCTTGAGCGCACATACAATTTCATTCAATACGTTCGGCTCCGTTTGATTGAGCCTTGAGCGCACAGACAATTTCATTATCAGTATCTTGTGGTTGTGGTGTTTGTAGTAGAGTCGCATCGAACTAAGATTAAGTTGTGTGATGGTTGTTTAGATTAAGTTGTTCAATTTCAGTACATTCAATACGTTCGGCTCCGTTTGATTGAGCCTTGA
Organism: Scalesia atractyloides; assembly: GCA_947069175.1. Classification (NCBI taxonomy): domain Eukaryota; kingdom Viridiplantae; phylum Streptophyta; class Magnoliopsida; order Asterales; family Asteraceae; genus Scalesia; species Scalesia atractyloides. Next base: position 43,812,753 of record CAMTDV010000019.1, on the reverse strand, counting down.
GCGCACATACAATTTCATTCAATACGTTCGGCTCCGTTTGATTGAGCCTTGAGCGCACAGACAATTTCATTATCAGTATCTTGTGGTTGTGGTGTTTGTAGTAGAGTCGCATCGAACTAACCATAACTTGCGGATAAAGTCAATGAAAATTTGACAAGGATATGGTGGATACGCCGCTGGTACTTCCTATATATAAGTATTCTTGTCAAATGATCGGAGGCATTATCAGGCGGTTATGAGAGGTTCCATGCATAGGCTGTTTGTGTGGTTAAGTTATTCATTTTTTCAGTACATGCAATACGCTCGGCTCCGTTTGATTGAGCCTTGAGCACACAATTTCAATTTCAGTACATTCAATACGTTCGGCTCCGTTTGATTGAGCCTTGAGCGCACATCCATTTCATTTTCAGTACATGCAATACGATCGGCTCCGTTCGATTGAGCCTTGATCGCACAGATATATTTCATTTCAGTATTTTATGTTTGTTGTATTGGTTGTAGAGTTATAGGACTAATCATAATTCACTGATAAAACCAATGAAAATTTGACAAGAATATGGTGGATACGCCGCTGGTACTTCCTATATATAAGTATTCTTGTCAAAGGATCAGAGGCATTATCGGACGGTTATGAGAAGTTCTATGTAGGATTTATTAGTTTCTTGGTAACCAATCATAACTTGTGGATAAAACTAATGAAAATTTGGCAAGGATATGGTGGATACGCCGCTGGTACTTCCTATATATAAGTATTCTTGCCAAAGGATCAGAGGCATTATCAGGCGGTTATGAGAAGTTCCATGTAGGATTTAGTATTGCCTTGGTTGGAATTTGTGTTACATTTATATCATCATGTTATTTAAAGAGATTGGATTGTGATCCATTTCTACATAAACTAACCTCTCCATCATAACAAACGAGAGAGGAACTTCCATCATTCAAACATATATGCTATCAGAATGTGGATTCAAATATTTGCTGTTGTGTTTATTCATGTTCAAATATTTGCTGATGTGTTTATTCATGTTCGAACATTAGCTGTTGGGTTTACTTATGTTCAAATATCAGTTGCTGTGTTTTTATTTATGTTCCATATAGGTTGTAGTGTTAGAAGTTTTGCCTTAGGATATAACCATACTTTCCCAAACGTATCTAAATTCTTATGCATGATATCATTTTTAGCAAATCATTTCTGCTTATCAATACTTATACAGTAGGCAACAAAAAGCGATTCCTGAATAGGGTACTTAACCCTTACAAGGAACGTTACCGCCTCGAACAAAAAAACTTAAACCCTTATTTTTTTTCTAAGCATACAACTGTCAAATTAAAACATCATCATCCTTTTTAGTCAAAATATATCATTATTTAAATTTCGGGACGAAATTTCTAAAAAGCAGGGGATACTGTAACATCCGTCAAAAACGGATTTACCAAACCCGCTCCGTTTATCAACCGAACAGTCAGTCAAAAATTTCGTTGCGAATTAAATGCCCAAAATATTTTTAAACGATACGTAATCAATTATTATACGGGAATATATATTTAGTTTTTGAAAAACTGTTGAAAATCGCAAAATAAAAATGAAATGATCCAGCCGGGTTTCGAACCCGGGTCACTCGCCGAGTCACTCAGCGCCTTATCTCACACACTCAAACCACTGCGCCACTTGCTTTGTTTGTTAAATAATGAAATCATTTAATTGATAAAGTGACGTTACGAATTCAAAATCGGCGCCCATTAGTCCAGTCGTCGGAATCCCGGAAATCTCGCGAGTTTTTAACACCATTTTCAGTTATAACGTAAACCATTAACAAGACATCGGTTATAACCGATGTTTGAAGTCCGCGACCAAACCATAACCGCCGGAAAATTTAAATCGATGAATACAGTCGGAAATCAGACCAAGTGCTTTGACGATTTGCACTATAAATTCACTCACAACCCACTGCAAACTTTTTCGCTCAAAACCACACCTTTGCTCGGCGTAATTTCACTCGCCGGAATTAATCTGTTCGTCGCTGGAAAACCGGTTTCCCCATTTCCGAGCTTTATTGAACCTCCTAAGTTTATACCGAAGTCACCCTTACCTTTTCCAAGCTTTCCGGAGACTCGCTGCTGCAAGACACCTGACGCCGGAGTTGATTGCTGTCGCCGGAGTTCTGCCGGAAAACAAAGGGTCCAGTCGGTATACCTCTTCACTTATTTTCTTTATCTTTTCACTCTTATCTCACCTTAATGAACTGTAAAACGCTAATGAAACTTGAATAAAACTCGAAACAGTCAGACTTTACCTCTGGTTATATTTCAGTGAAGAAGACGATGTATTCGTTATCATATAAGTTTAATATAAATCAAGAAATTAATCGGGTTAGACACACAGTCCAGCGGTGGACTGTGTGCACATAAAACGCTAACGTTTCAAGTTCGAATCCGGTTTCACACGCTGCCTTAATAAAAATCATATTTTTTGTTAAACGGAACCGGAGTCGCCACAGTTATATGTTAAGTATATTAATAATCGGAATAATAACCAAGTTAGACACACAGTCCAGCGGTGGACTGTGTGTTCGTTTATATCACAGGTCACAAGTTCGAGTCCGGTCTACTGCACCGACTCGAACAATTATCTATTCTTTTTAATAAGGCAGAAAAGGAAATAACTAAATTGTATTTAAGTATAATAAAAATCGAATTATATAACATGTTTAACACACAGTCCAGCGGTGGACTGTGTGTTAGATTAAACCACAGGTCCCGGGTTCGAGACCTGTGGAGCGCACCGCCTATTTGATTTAAACTGTTTTTAAAATAAAATGATTTTCGGTTTAAACTAATTAATATATATATAATTAAAATCCGATATATAACGGGTTAGACACGTAGCTCAGTTGGTAGAGCTGCGTGCACGCGTACGGGAGGTCTCGGGTTCGAGCCTCACTCAGCGCACTTGTATTCCGAATTGAACCGGTCAACGGTCAGTCAAACGGTCAGAAAAAAATCAATTTTTTATTATTTTTTATTTAATTATTTTAATTAAAAATCAATTAAAAATACTTAAAAATAACATTTTTAAGGTTAGAAAATAGCCTCAAACTCACAAAAATACACCCAACAATCCTACTAAAATAGATTAATAAAATCCGTTTACTTACCAAACCATAATGCGATTTATCTAGGTTAAATCTCACTCGTGGTTAAAACCACTTCGCGTGCATTCAACGTCATCAACCGAACGCACCCACTGTGAGTGAATCTTACAACTCCCCCTTTTAAATTCCACGTTTTGGGGTGTGTCATGTGTTATGAAAATAATTAATTTATTTATTTAAACTTGTGCCATACCACATCATGACTTAAACTTAGATTGTTTTTATTGTTGTGATTTACTTATTTCCTTTTGTCATATTATATGAAACTCATACATTAAGCCCATCAGTTCCTCGTGAAAGACGAGTTGAACAACGCGTGCCACAAATCAAATTCATTATTGTTTATGTGTATATCATTGAGTTTGTATTGTTTGTAGTTGTGTCATTCATATTATCATGGTTATGCAATTCAACCATTAGGCCCCTCAGTTCCTCGTGAGAGACGAGTTGAGCATCGCGTGCCTCTAAATGTTCCATTATTGTTCATGTGTATTTCATTTAATATCTTATGATTGTTGATTAAGTTTACATCTATTTTTACTCATGTTTGGTTGTGCACATATTTCATAATCAATTTAAATAAATTTGTTCAAATGTTTTCCATAGGATTCACTCGCCAACATTATGTTGATCCAAAAACCTTTTTACACATGATACAGGTGAACAGGTTGAAGCAAGGAAAACATAGGATATGCCTTAGAAGAGAACAAAGAAGTTTAGATTGTTAGATAGATCATGTTGTAACATTTATTGTAAATTTCCATTTAATTTGTATTAATGAATATGAAACGCTTAATAAATGTCATGAGCTTTGATGATAACCCAATCATGCCCCGATCACCTTTTCCGCTGCGGGTCGGGGTGTGACACGTGGTTCTGAGCGAAAGGTTTTCAGGAAGTTCAAGTGGGTATTTATAGTGGAAACAGGCTGAATTGGGTTTGAATTGAGTCTTGATTCGCGGTCAAAGGTTTCCGGCGGTTATGACCGAAATTGATGGTAGGCATCGGTTATAACTGATGTCGAAATCAGTTTATCCGTTTCGGTCGAAGGAGAAACAGCCAAATTCGCGGAGTTTATGTTTTCTCCGGTGATTGCGAGTTCTGGCGCGTTGTTTACCGGATTTGACTTTCGGGTTTTACTTTAAATGTTATTTGATTCAGTGTTTATCACAAGAACAATGTGTGGCGGAGCGGTGTGTTGTGTGTTTGGATTTGTGGGTGACCCGGGTTCGAAACCCGGCGTCTCCATTTATTTTTTTATTCATTATTTATTAGTAATTATAAATTATGGTTTTTAAATTCTAATATATTTATTAATTATGTATTGTTTAAAATTAATATCAACCATAAATACACAACGAAATTTATAACTGGATATTTGATTGATAAACGAAGCGGGTTTTGAAAACCTGTTTTTCGACGAATGTTACAGCGATGGGGGTGCTGGTGGTACACGTTGGTCCAAGAAATGCAACCTCTAAGCCGTCTCATGCAAGTTCACATCTATTGTCTAACTTGAAAACTCTCCTTTCGTTAGCTTCTTCCAAGTTCCTTATCCTTTTAAGAGCATCTTGCAGGTCCGCTTCTAAACGTCGGATACGTATCTGGTTAGGGGTTTGGCGGACAGCTGGAGGAACCTCAGCTCGTGCCGCTAGAGTAGGTAGGGAAGAAGATTCACCAGTTTGGGCGAGACGTGCCCTACGAGAAGCGCGGGTCTCCACGTGATGCGGAGGGGAATGGACCAAAGGTTCTTTCCCTGGTGTGTGGGAACGTTCAGAAGAAGATGGTGATGATGATGTCGACATACCTGTGAATATGTTTCGTTTACCTATTTTAGTTTGCACAAAGAAAGTAATAATATTGTAAAAGTAATGCACGTGTAATGTCAACTAATATAATTACCATGTACGCATTTAAGTATTATGAATCTTGCAATCTGGAGTGTGGTGTCGTTGTGGTTTCGAATAAAGAACGGTTATAGTCTGGCTTTCATAAAAAATAATTGTATATTTTAAACTTAGTTCACTATAACCAATGGCTCTGATACCAATCAGTCACACCCTCAATTTCCACATGCGGAGTTTTACCGCGAGGCGTGTGATTGACCAGGATCTAGCCACTAATCATGTTGAACCAAACATTTAAAATTGTAAAAGCTTCACTAATAACATGATTAGAGATAAAGTTTTAATTGTCCAAAACACAATTTATAATGCAACGAAAAAATAAAGTAAAACCCATCAAGAACTTAAAACCACAAGTTTAATACAAATTCAAAGCACAAAGTTTTAATGAACCACCACTCCAGCCGATTGCATTGCCCGTCCATAGTTGTACCTACTAACCCGCAAAGCATGCAACTAAGTGTCAACAATAAAGTTGGCGAATTCAAAAATTTGAGTTTAGTAAAAATAAACTTCAATGTTTTTTATTTGAGTTTAGCTAACCCTCATCACATGACTAAACTGTGTACCAAATCCTAATGTTTCATTTGTGCCCTCAATAATGTCTATCAACATTAAAGCAAGAGTGAAGGTTAGAAGTTCACGCCCGGCCTCCAGCATGGTGTGAGGTTTGTAAACCTAATAGCGCTATAAACTAATACCCGCGTATGCCCACCCAGCAATCTAATCGGTAAAATATAGGGACTTTCATGATAGAGTTTTTCGTTTAGTCTAAGTGTACTATCCACCTCCAGTGGATAACATGTTTATGTGGTTCACACAAGGAACGCACGCGTAGCCCCAACCAAGGCTACCGTAAAAAGTGTTGGCCCACACCAGGGACGCATGCTTTTAGAAAAGATTTGTGAACTCACCTTTGTTTGCTCGGTATTAAACTTGAAAGGTAAACAGGAATGCCAACCTAGTCCTGATATGTTTAGCGTTTCAGTTAGTTTAATTTCTGAATCCCTACATGTAGTCTAACACTTAGCCACAATTACTCCTTTAGGTAAGTTAGAGAAGGTGATCGTCTAATTCCATATAACGCATTCAGAGACACCCGTTAACATTTCTAATAACATATAACACTTTGTTGCAACATATAAGCATATTTAAAATGTTCACAAACACTTTCAGCTCATTGCAGTTTCATGTCGGTTTTTAGGAAGTTTTCCGGAATTTATTTAAAACACTAAACGAACTTATAAAATTATGATATTTTAGCATGATATGCTATTTAGTTCCCAAATACTTGCGTATTTTTCTTATGACCTTAATCTTTACAGAAAAAATCAATAAAAATTATTCTTTACACATAGGTCTAATTTATAACTTTCTGATAACAGTTTACACCAAAAATCATTTAGAAATCCTGGTTTAATATTTTTACAAAATCCTAGTTGGAGATTATCTATACCTCAGGTAAGTACTTACAGTAAAAATTTAGATCATAAATCAATTTCTATGTTGAGTTATGACATCCGTAATGGGCTGCAAATTCTGACAGAAAATGCAGCCTAAACCTTTGACATGAAATAAATCATTTAAAATACCTAAAGACGTCGAAAAAATGTGATTCCAGTTGGTTTTGAAAGGTATTTCCTGGAAGTTCACCATAGACTTAAGAAACATTAGTTTTTGACAAAATTTGACCCGGTTGCAGCCGCTTAAAGTTGGCTGCAATGTTCTGGGCAGAAGATGATTTTTTACCCAAATCCCACAAACTAATATCTAACGAACCCAACAACTTATAACCACCTGTTTAAACCCATAAACAACACCCGAGAGACATACCCGTACCCGTGTTCAACTGTTATAACAACCGGTTTAACTCAAAAATCATGCATGATCATTAATAAATATTACATATCACATGTTTCAGTCCGTAGACAAAACTCTAACGACACAACAAACTTATGGTCGTTCCAACCATTATAACTACATGATTTAAACTACTCGAACTACACGTATCATCATATAACATAAACACCCATCATAGATCATAAAACACAGCCGAGATAGCATAACTTTAACCATTGATATTGTGATATCCCGGGTTTTTCGGATAACTTACACGTGACACTTGTCGAATAATATATACGCTAAGTATTAAGCGTGCACGAATTAAATGAATACGTGTTGTGTGTTGTGTGATTGTTTTAGTAATTGAATCATTAGAGTAGATACGTACACGAACTGAACCGAACCGCGACACGAACCAAAGTGATTCATTGTGACTCTAGGAGTTAACAAGTTTTAAACCTTAACTCAAGAATTCGGCCAAGATCAAACTCAAACCCGTAACAAACCTAAAACTATTCGGCCGATCAAACCAAACCAAACCAACCCGTGTGCAACCCAAACCGATATCAAAACCTAAACCCTAAACCAAAACACTCTCGGCCACATGATCAAAACCGCGGATTTATTGAGTTCAAACCCAAACCGAACCCACCCTATTCCTTGACCGCGAGATCAAACCCAAACCTAAACCAAAGCAACCCAAGATTCTCGGCCACAATACTTATCCCAAACCGTAAACCTTATCATGTGCGCCTATAAATACAAATCATGCATGTTTCTTTCACAATCCGAAAACCCTAACAAACAAGACAGCCGTCGGCAGCTTGTTCTCGCTTATTTTGATCGCAATCAGCTGTTGTTCTTGTTCGTCTAATCCTCTCGGTAGCAGCAGCAGCAACAATCTCCATCTTCACCCTCATTCAAATCGCGAGATCAGTCCTTGTTCACCTCTGGTCGATCAAACAGCCACTTTATCAACACCCTTTCGGTCGCGACTTTCCTGGAACAGCAGGATACCCCTTGTCCAAGTCCCGGTTTGTCTACCTAGTTATTCAAGGTTAGAGTTATCCTTGATTACAAGATCATGTTTCGGATGATATGTATGCTTAAATGTTTAAGTTGTCTCGGATGATATGTATGCTTGAATGTTTAGTTGTCTTGGATTATATGTATGCTTGAGTGGCTAGTTGTTTCGGAAATATATGTGCGTTGATTTTTGCTGTTCTCAGATTGCATGATGGTATAGTTTCGGATTATAAGTGCTGTAAATAATCGGCTGTTTTGGTGCTTGTTCATATGCAGAATTGTTGTCGGGAATCACAAGTTACAAGTGTATTTTGGTTGTGATAACTAGAAGTAAGAACTAGGGTTTGCATGGATAGGTTATTAGTATTAGTCTATGATTAAAAATCAGTTCTTGATCGCCTAGATTAATCGCATGAACGGGATTACACGAGTTTATAATAATAACATGCTGAAACAGGATGCTGAGTGAAAGTTACAGCCGATTTCATCTGGCTGTAACTTGGTCGTTAGTTGTCGAAAAACGGATTTTCTGATGTCTAGAACGTAGAGAATTGAATAAGGAATCTAATGGCGCTGGATTCATAATTTTCTGAAGTCGTTTGATATTTTTAAAGGGCTAAACAAGTTCAGTAACTAAAGCTGTGAAAATACTGGAATTTTGTTGGTTGTTTATCAAGTTGGATCTTAAACTCAGTAGGGAGTTGAGTCATGATTTTTGTACAGCAACTAGGTATAGAAATTTCCGGGCAACTCCAACTGGAATTTTGTTAATCGGACGATCAGTGATTTTTAAATAAATTCTTCCGTGGACTGCAGTCAGAAAGCGGTAAATCTGACTGCAGCTTAGTGAATTAATATTTATGGTTAATTGGTAAAGATTTAGGACTTGGAAAAACTATATAAATTTCTATGGTATAGATGTCACCTACTGTAAAAATATTGGAATTTTTGGAATGTTAGAACTATTTTATAAAAATCCTAGAAAACAGCTGAATAATTGAGTGTTAAGTAGAAAGTTGATAACTTGTGATTTTATGCATTAGAGTGTTGCATGGATTTAGAATATGTTCATGATAAGTTGTTTGATTACTATGATCACATGAGAATACTTGCATGCATGTTTGAGTGTTAGATATGTTGTTTGTGTGTATCACTTTGTGGGTAAATTGCGTGTGGAATTTGTATTGGTGTGATTTCACACTGACGTGTAATTAATTGGTTTGTTAGGACGCAACTAGCGGTCCCATCTCTTATAACATCTTTGCTACACTAACCGAGCAAATAAAAGTGAGTTCACGGCCCCTAACTTTATCCGGTTTTTAAACAACAGGGGGAGAAACATGTATACACTCTCAAACTCAAACTCTTTACGTTATACGAATTTAACGTCACATAACTATACGGTAACTAAGTTAATGTTAATGTAATGTTATGGGCACTAAGCAGCTTTATCACTTAAGTCCTCGACAATCTCCTCGGATCGTTAGTATTTGGGTTAAATAGCGGGGGAATTATAAGTAGTACTACTGGGTCTGACGAGCCCCATCCGAGCTAGTCGCGCTAGCCGACCGGGTATGGTCAACGGGTGTATGATTGGCCTAACATGGCCATGGTCATGTGATAGGCCTGGCAAAACGGAGGCACAACTGTCAGCTTCGATCGCGAACACTTAGTGACATGACTTTAGGCTAGCTACCTATATACATTAATATTGAACTTAATTACGGAACAACTTAATATTCCGGGTTTGGAATATTGGAAACATCAACTTATTATCCCGGGTTGGGGATAATGGAAATAACAACTTAATATTCCGGGATGGGAATATTGGAAGCAACAACTTATTATTCCGGGATTGGAATAATGGAACTGATATGTAATCCCAGGTTGGGGATAACGGAGAGAACGAACTATAACCGAACAAACGAATTTATGAAAAACCTGTGAACTCACTCATCTTTAATGTTGACACTTGTTTCTTTACATGTTTCTCAGGACGCTAGGAGCTCTAGGTGCACGCACATGCATTAAACAAGACATCTTTATCGAGTCTCATTTATTAATATTGTTTTGGGATTTTTCATTTGTTTTGGCGTTTGTGTTGGCGCCGCATCATTACTTACTTATGCTTCCGCTCAAACTTAAAACTAATGCTCTGCTAAATATTGGTAATTGATATAAAATCTAAAATGAACGATTTTGGAAAACGTATTATCAAACCATGTAGAGTCGTTCGACGTACTAGTGTTTCAGATTCTGGTTTGTTCACACGCCTCGCGGTAGAACTCCGCAAGTGGAAATTGAGGGTGTGACAGATATCATGTGTAAACACTTTTATTATAACAAGAGTGCAAAAGACTAGTTACCTAGCGAATGAAACAGCCTAAGAGTTGATACTAGAAGTTCTTGGATGTTCTTTTTCTGGTCCACGGTAGCGAGAGAGAGAGAGAGAGAGAGAGAAAGAGAGAGAGAGGGGCAGCAATTGATCGTAGGTAGGGTTTGTTTTAAGATGTTATGTTATAAGAAATCATGCATCTTTGCGTATTTCTAATTCTGCATAGGTTGGGGATGTTAGCACTAATGTGCTGGTAACTAATCAATTAATAAAAGGGTTTGGGCTAGGCTTCTAATTCTGCATAGGTTGGGGATGTTCCATAACCACGAAATACGAGGAAGGTAGGCAATTGCAATAAAAATGGCACTAACGATGTGTGCTGTAACTTTAGTTTATTTAATTTTTTTATTATTACACTTATAATAAATAATATGAAAGTATAATAATTAACTAATATAAATATATAATATTCGTGCTATGGTTCGGGCCCCATAAGTTTCGAGTTACGCGAGCGGGTTAAATCGACAAGCGAGGCATGTGCTTTGGTTTAAAAGGTTCGGGTCGGTTCAACATGATATGGATGTGGTTTCGAATATTCGATTGTACAATATAAATTAAATAAGTACAAATTTAATTTGTCGAATAAGATAAGTATATAATTAATTTGTAAAAGCAAAACGAACAGTTTTTACCTCGATGTTACGGGTTGTTACATTCATTGTGTCACGTCGCGCAACACCAAACTTCCTAACCTGCACAGAAAGTTTATTGCTTTTTCTTGCTTCCATGCCTTAGAAATTTTCAACCAAAAGTCGTCCACAACCCATTTTTAGCAAACTTTATAGTGGGACTTACCTGGAACCTTCGATTTTCGATGTTCTCCCCTATAAATGGTTATGAATCCTTGCAAAAAGACTAAAAAAATCGAAAAACTACAAAACACTACCAAAAATTACTCAAACACTAAAACTCTCTAACCTATATAACGCATTCAGAGACACCCGTTAACATTTCTAATAACATATAACACTTTGTTGCAACATATAAGCATATTTAAAATGTTCACAAACACTTTCAGCTCATTGCAGTTTCATGTCGGTTTTTAGGAAGTTTTCCGGAATTTATTTAAAACACTAAACAAACTCATAAAATTATGATATTTTAGCACGACATGCTATTTAGTTCCCAAATACTTGCGTATTTTTCTTATGACCTTAATCTTTACAGAAAAAATCAATAAAAATTATTCTTTACACATAGGTCTAATTTATAACTTTCTGATAACAGTTTACACCAAAAATCATTTAGAAATCCTGGTTTAATATTTTTACAAAATCCCAGTTGGAGATTATCTATACCTCAGGTAAGTACTTACAGTAAAAATTTTAGATCATAAATCAATTTCTACGTTGAGTTATGACATCCGTAATGGGCTACAAATTCTGACAGAAAATGCAGCCTAAGCCTTTGACATGAAATAAATCATTTAAAATACCTAAAGATGTCGAAAAAATGTGATTTCAGTTGGTTTTGAAAGGTATTTCCTGCAAATTCACCATAGACATAAGAAACATTAGTTTTTGACAAAATTTGACCCGGTTGCAGCCGCTTAAAGTTGGCTGCAACGTTCTGGGCAGAAGCTGATTTTTTACCTAAATCCCACAAACTAATATCTAACGAACCCAACACCCGAGAGACATACCCGTACCCGTGTTCAACTGTTATAACAACCGGTTTAACTCAAAAATCATGCATGATCATTAATAAATATTACATATCACATGTTTCAGTCCGTAGACAAAACTCTAACGAGACAACAAACTTATGGTCGATCCAACCATTATAACTACATGATTTAAACTACTCGAACTACACGTATCATCATATAACATAAACACCCATCATAGATCATAAAACACAGCCGAGATAGCATAACTTTAACCATTGATATCATGTGTAAACACTTTTATTATAACAAGAGTGCAAAAGACTAGTTACCTAGCGAATGAAACAGCCTAAGAGTTGATACTAGAAGTTCTTGGATGTTCTTTTTCTGGTCCACGGTAGTGAGAGAGAGAGAGAGAGAGAGAAAGAGAGAGAGAGAGAGGGGGCAGCAATTGAACGTAGGTAGGGTTTGTTTTAAGATGTTATGTTATAAGAAATCATGCATCTTTGCGTATTTGTAATTCTGCATAGGTTGGGGATGTTAGCACTAATGGGCTGGTAACCAATCAATTAATAAAAGGGTTTAGGCTGGACTTCTAATTCTGCATAGGTTGGGGATGTTCCACAACCATGAAAAAGGAGGAAGGTAGGCAATTGCAATAAAAATGGCACTAACGATGTGTGCTGTAACTTTAGTTTATTTAATTTTTTTATTATTACACTTATAATAAAATAATATGAAAGTATAATAATTAACTAATATAAATATATAATATTCGTGCTATGGTTCGGGCCCCATAAGTTTCGAGTTACGCGAGCGGGTTAAATCGACAAGCGAGGCATGTGCTTTGGTTTAAAAGGTTCGGGCCGGTTCAACACGATATGGATGTGGTTTCGAATATTCGATTGTACACTATAAATTAAATAATTACAAATTTAATTTGTCAAAAAAGATAAGTATATAATTAATTTGTAAAAGCAAAACGAACAGTTTTTACCTCGATATTACGGGTTGTTACATTCATTGTGTCACGTCGCGTAACACCAAACTTCCTAACCTGCACAGAAAGTTTATTGCTTTTTCTTGCTTCCATGCCTTAGAAACTTTCAACCAAAAGTCGTCCACAACCCATTTTTAGCAAACTTTATAGTGGGACTTACCTGGAACCTTCGTTTTTCGATGTTCTCCACTATAAATGGTTATGAATCCTTGCAAAAAGAATAAAAAAATTGAAAAAATACAAAACACTACCAAAAATGACTCAAACACTAAAACTCTCTAACCTATTAAAACTCTACAATTGAGTTCTAACTGAAAACCTCTACCTCTCATCTTCACTTACAGGGGATCATGACAATCCGGCTCACCACCGACATTAACAGTCGAGCCTCTTTCTCCAAACATGTGACATTTGTGGTGATTCGATCATGTAACGAATTCGAACAAAATATTGTGTTTTTATTTCCGAGATTTGTATAATTATCATGACAATTGCACATATTCAATTCTTACACGATTTCAAACACTCAAACCACTTCATGAAGTGAAATCACAAACTGTTACGCAAACGTAATTAGTTTAACGCGGCGTACACTCTGGAACAATGGAACAAGCTATACATACCCTAAATAACCTTTACATAACTTAGAAATAAGTTTTGAAGGGTTCAGTATGGCAAAAACAAGTTTATTCAAGCTCAGGAACTATTTGCTTCATTTACGAAAGTCCGCCGATTCTCGTATTTTTTAATACGAATCCTATTTAGACATCCGAAAATTTTTGTAATCAATAAAATCTTGTATTTTATTGATAAGAATGCAAAAATATCAATCGTTTTGAAATTTCGGTCGTTTTCGTGTTCGTTAAAGCGTTCGTCGTAATTTAGCAAAAAACGCAACTTTACAACCGAACGACCTGACATCCACGATATTTTTGGGCATAATTCAAGTCCCATATGCTTTAACATCCTTATAGAGCCTAAAAATTTGGTTAACGGGTGTTAGAAGTGACAAAAAGCAAGTTTGGAAGTCAAAGGGGCCAAAGTTGCAACAAATGAAAACTTGTGAGTGTGACCAGCCTGGCTCGACCCTAAATTACGATTGCCACCCCATAGGTTACGGTTAGGTCTGCCAGCTTTGTTATTTTTGCTTGGTGGCCACTACAAGCTTCCAAAGCCCATCAATTCAAAACCAAGGGCTTCTAAACTGCTATGCCACATTTTAAGACACTTGTAATCATCTCTTGAAGCCTCCTAACACTTGGAATCATCTCCTTAATCCTCCAAGTACTATAAATAGGTGCCATGTTCTTCATTTCAACTTGCACCTTTCAAAAATTCTTTCTCCTTCTCTTGGAGCTTGTTTCCAGTAATTGGATACCTCCTACTAAGCTCTTAAGTGTTCCTTAACACAAGTAGTGCTCACTCCTTAGTCTATTTCATTTGTGTTAGCTTATTTGAGCTAAAAGTCAAATAGTTGACTTTCTGTTTGACTTTCAGTTCTGACCATTTTTATCAAGTCATAGTTCAATTGAACTTTGCAATGTGATCGTAATCACGAAGGTTATAATACATAGCGATTGCACCTTCTGATTACCACGTTTACTAGTCGAAGTGACGAGTCAAAGTTTCGGTAAAGAATGCGCATAATGTCCTTTTAATGACGAAACTATTTTTGGGTATCAAAACACTAAGTTTTGATACCAAATCAGTTTTGCAACTTAGTTAGACATGTTTTGACATGTCTAACTCATCACTTCTAGTTTAGTGCTTATTTAGGGTCGTAAGTCGAGCGGTCTTGACCACCGCTTTGACTTTCGAATCCGACCCGTTTGGTCGATCTTAGCATCCGACAAAACACATATTTGTAGGACCGATCCTTGATGCTTAGGAACCTAAATTTGATATCTAACGTCCATAATAGCGGAAATATTACGTCGTGTTTACCAATAGACAAGATTCAGTTAAACGTCAGTTTTATTGAATAAGCTTCGCCTCTGAAATGCCAAAGTTACAAATGGAGTAGGCTAGCTAGGTATTTATAGAGATGCAAGTTCGCCCTAGGAGACACCTAAGTTCGCCCGAACTTGGCTATACATGATAGTCATGGGCGAACTTGCTTACATTGTACATAAATACTTCTTTCACCTAGTCTATTCAGCTCTATACTATACAGACTCGATATAAGACTAAGACATAGACATTATGCACCAACAGACTCCCCTTGGATATAGTCTTCGTCTTGTATCAGTCTTCAAAAACTTTGTCTTCATAAAACGTTAACGTACACGGCCGAAGAAGTTCTTGAACGGCTTCCTTCGTCGTTCTTGCTTTGGATCAGGCGTTTGATCAGTTGGCGGTGATCTTTTAAAGTTAGCCATTCTTAGCGAACTTTGCCTTACCGCTTTTTCCATTCTTTCTTTAATCGCCTCACTTCTGGTTTCTTCTTTTAGAAACTCAACTCTCTCCAGATCCCTCCACTTCGTTTGCCACATTTTTCCAGAATTTACTTCACGTGCATAACAAACGTTCACAACCTTTTGAAAACTGCATAGCTTGTACCTTTTCACATTCTTAAAAAAATCTTGTTGTAGAACAAGGTTTTGATATCTTCTCTTGAGCAGTTCTCAAGCCACATAGGATCTATAATCCTTATCGTCCTCCATAAGCCTCTCATTCCTGATAACCCATCACTTCAACCCGTTCCTTAGTAATATCCAGATGATCTTCAAATTTTAACACGATCACCGCTTCGCAAGTAGTTGGATCTATCTGCCACCACTTGAATAAAGAATAGAAGTTCTGCTCGATCGGCATAAGTGGCATATTCCTCATGGCTCTAGGACGTTTCATAATTAACGTTATGTCCTTTTCCCCTGTAACCTTATTGATCTTAACCCTTCGTCCTGGAATAAAAGGCTTCCAGTAATTCCAACCTTTAATCGCTTCATACTTAACCATTTTCCATAATAACTGATCGATCGTCTTCATGTAATATGTAACATTCACCGTCTGTACCAACTCTTCAACATCCCAATACGGTAATGTCTTGAAATCAGCAAGATATTTGAAGTATTGCACTCCAAACTCCCTCTTGATTGCATATACGTTAATCTCCTTAAACCAACCCCAGCTCAAAATATCTCCCAAAGAAACATCTTTGTCTCTGGTAAAGAATGCAAGAGGACGTCGAAACTTGCGTTCGCGTGGCATTTCTTTAAACAAAGACTTTCTCGCTTGAGATATCTCTTCTTTGGTCATGGGCTTAGGTACTGTACCCTCTCGAACTGATTCAGCAATCCTATCTTTCAACATATCTTCATCAACCTGTTTGTACATCTCTTCAAAAGTAGGAAAACTTCTGAATTAGAACCGACATACTTTGCTTTCTGATCTGATTCGTCATCTGAAGACCAATCTTCCACAATTACTCAATCGTATTCATCAGCTTTGAATCGTCTTTGATATTGATAATCATTTGGCTCGAAAGGATTTACAGTCATCACATCCTCCTCAAAATCAAACTCTAACGATTCAGCTTCATCTTCGATCAATCTAGCTAAATCCTCCTTCGTGTAGTTATGTACATATTCACCTTCCTCCACGTTGTGCTCTAACATTAACATTAAAGGCTTCGCTGGAATTACAGCAACCGGCTTTACAAAACGATCGACATTTGCCATATCTATATCATCATCAGTTGGCCCTTTCTGTCCTGACTCCCCCTGACTTTTATCTTCCATCCTATTTGACTCATCGTTCATAAGATCAGAAAAATCAAACTCATCAAATACTTTGGCTTCAGTGATCTTTAAACCTGTACCTCCCTGATCGTAATCATCGTCATCATCACCAACATTCCAATCCTTGTAACCTTCGTCCTCTTCATCCTCTTTATTATTTTTTTCAGCTTCTTCATTGCCTTTTACTTCAGAAACAATAATAGGATCAGAAGGCTTGACAGATTCGTCAACCTTTTGGATATCAGACTCAGAAGCTTTTGAAATATCTTCAACTGGTTTCTCAGGAACATCAGAAGACTTCTCAGCAGTCTCAGAAGATTTAGGAGTTTCACCCTCAACATGCTTTCCTTTACCTCTTTCAGCTAATTCTTTCTCAGCACGCTCTTTTGCTTCCTGACGATCTAGACGATCGTATTCAGCAATGAAATCAATGTTCAGATTGTTTGCTAATACTTTCTGCAATCTGTTGAATCTTCGATCGTTCAATGCTTGGATAGTCTTTAGATCTGCATCTCAGTCTACAATTTCTTATTCGCGTCTTGCAAACTTTCAATTAGTGCTTTGAAATACTCCCTTTCATTCTCTAACACCTTCACTTTGTCGTCAAGTAATTCTTTTTTGACCTCGCTTTGATTCACCTTCTTAACAAGCTCGGCCTTTTCAACCTCATTTTGTGCAACTTTCTCTTCCAATGCCTTCACACGTTTCTCTAGCATCTCAAAATTAGATTCTGGGAAAAACTCATCCAAGTCTTCGAGACTAATTGGACCGTGTGGCATATCACCAAACAGATTTCCCCTTGGTGACTTTGGCGTTGAATCTTTAGGTGTTGCAGCTTTCGGTGTTGACTTCTTAGAAGTAGAACTTTCAATATTTGAAGTCGTCGGAGCAACAGGTGACTGGATGACAGGAGCTTCAACAAAATCAGACACAGGAGGTTCTTGTGTAACTCCTGGCCTTTCAGTTTCAGCATGAACAATAACAGGAGGTTCTTGTGGAGGAGGTTCTTGTGTGACTCCTTTCTCCTGAGCACAAGAAGGTTCTTGTGTGGCTTCTGTGCTTTTCAACTTGCTTTTGTACTTCTTGCTCACAACTTTCTGAGCTTTCTTCTCTTTTCTTTTACCTTTGGTCTGAGGTGACCCTGTAGTCTTCTTTGAGATTTCGATTGCTGGAGACTTTGTACGCTTAGACTTTTTCTTCGGTCTCTCCTCATCAGACTCTTTTTCAGTGTTAGGATCAAAATTTGCATCCAACTCTCTTTCCTTTTCTGCTCTAATCTCTGCCTCAGTCTTTTTTGGCGCTTTAGAAGGAATTTCTTTATCAGAATCTTCATTCTTAGAAGTAGCAGAAATAACATCATCTTGAGTCGTTTTCACAGTTTCTTGACTCTCAATAACAACTGCAGCACTCGATCCAGCAACCGCTTCAACGTTTTCAGGTTCTTCTTCGTCAACGAGCATCATTTCTACTTTCTTAGTAGCTCGCTTCTTTTTCGGCTTATCAGCTTCTGCCTTGAAAAACAACTCGCTTCTTGCCTTTGGTTTGAAATCTATAAACCATTCTTGCTCAGTTTTAAGCTCTTACTCGTCATCGCTACCATCCTTTCTCCATTTGTTATCAGGTGGCGATATATAATTTGAATCTTTAATGGCTCCAAATACCAGCTTGGCAACAGGAGCTGAAGCTTGTTTCTAGAACTTGATAAGCTTCTTCACAGTCGTTTCATCAAGATGAACTAAATACAACACATCATTTGGATCTCGTGCAATTTTGGGATACTTCTCGCCAATAAACATCTGAACAAATCTCGGATATAGGCATAGCCTTGAATCTTCCATGTTCTTCGACATGTAAGTGAAAACTAGCTTAGAAACATTGAATGGCTTCTTCAGAATAAGCACCGTTGCCATGCTAGCCAAATAGTCTTGAACATCATCTAATCCAGCTTTACGATGGCTGAATGTGTGAATTAGAGCATGCATCAAAAGCTTGTAGGGGTTTGGCACTTCCCCTTTCTTCAGCGTCGGTTTGTTCACACTCCCCTTATAACCCATACGAAAGAAACAACCACGCACCATCTTCTCGTCTAAATGAATCGGATCGTCTTTATTATCTTTGAATTCCAGAATCCGTCGAATATCGTCTTCAGTCACAGAAATTGATTTAACTTCATTTCCAACTTGTACTGTTGAAGTGATTGTCTTCTCGTCAGCACTAAGGCTTGCATTCATCCAAAAGTGAACGATGTGTGATCGATATGATACTGTGCGCTCTATAATAGCTCGGCGAATATGGATTTCCTCAAGAAACTTCAATATGCTGTCGTATTCCTTCAGTGACGGACAGATAGATTTGTCAAGCGTAATGCACGTATTGTGAGTTTTGGAGAACTCAACAGAAATTACACGTGCTGGAGCTTGTACCTGAAAAACATGACGCAAAACAATTAGCACGCCTATTGAGAAAAAGTCACAAAAATTTTCTAACACTTATATCAAGTTCTAGCGAACTTGATTAGTGTTACAACATTCTACCTAAGTTCGCCCGAACATGTATTAAACACATGTTCAACATTGAATGATAAGTTCGGGCGAACTTATATTAACAACATTTAGTTTTTCAAGATCCAAGTTCGGGCGAACTTCCACATGATATTCAAAACCAAATACATGAAGTTCGGTCGAACATATCTCAATTCTCATTATTCAGTTTTTGGACAAGTCCGGTCGAACTTGACAACAAGTTCGGCCGAACTTGTCGTCTTCTCCAAAGACCAACTTGTTCAAAACAATTAAACAGCCGTTTCACTTCAATCAAAACATGTTATACGGTCGATTTTATGTGTAGATTAAGGATTTATATTCAATTTTAACCAACAGCTCCTAGATTTATTAGATATTAACTTTTCAGATCTAATTGGTTCGTTTAAGATCAATACACGGTTCAAAGTTCAATATTATACCTCGGCCATTGTAGATGGTGTGTAAATCACCAAAAACAACTAAATTTAGGCAGCGTTACGTTATGATTTTGTCAATTTCACTCAAGATCACTCAAAGCTCAAGTTCGCTCAAGAGAATCTGATAACAAGTAAATGAGTTCGGCCGAACTTACTCAGGTATTTATACCTAGGTAAGTTTGGGCGAACTTATAAGCTCATTAACATAATCGAACTTATTACTTAAAACAAACACAGCCATAAGATTAAGCAGTCGTAAAACTTAGTTTATATCTCGAAAACAATCTACTGAACGTGTTAATTCTATCGACACATCCATAGTAAGACTCGTTTATCACTTTTAAAACTTCATATTTCTTTAGCATACTGTGATAGTCCACTGATGTACTATCATTTCCTTTTATGACACTGAACTCTTTTTGTCTTTTTCAATGTTTTTATACATTTTGAATTTTTTATATGTTTTTGGATTTTAAAATTTTTCGAATGTTTTTGTATTTTCTCTAACATTTCTCCCCCTAAAATCAAAAACATCTTTTTTTGGATTTTAGTTTTTAACAAAATTCTAAAATAGAAAGATATTTACAAACCAATGTGGATCACGCGAACTCGTCGTCCGATCCATATTCAACCTCAGCGTCCGCACCTATCAGCAAATTTTTCATACCGTTAATTCTCAGCAAGTATTTAAACCGTGACAAAGAAAATGGTTTGGTATAAAAATCAGCCTTTTGTTCGTCGGTGTGGATTTTTTCTATCTGTACCAATTTCTTTTCGTAGCAATCACAAATGAAATGATAACGAATTTCAATGTGTTTTGTGCGTGAGTGATGAACCGGATTTTTAGTTATATCTATGGCTGCCTTGTTATCAACATACAGCGGAGTGTCTAGAAATTGCAGACCATAGTCTCTCATCTGCTGTTGAATCCACAGAATCTATGAACAACAGCTGGAGGCCGAGATATACTCAGCTTCACAGGTAGAGAGAGCGAACGTAGTCTGTTTCTTACACTGCCAGGCTACCATTCTTGTTCCGAAGAACTGGCATCCCGCAGTAGTTGATTTTGATTTCAACTTATCTACACCAAAATCAGAATCAGCATAGCCAGTGAGGTCGAAATTGTCGTTCTTCGGGTACCATAAGCCGGTGCTTGGGCATCCTTTCAGGTATCTGAAGATTCGCTTCACAATCTGCATGTGTAAGATCCTCGGGCTTGACTGATATCTGGCGCATAGGCAGGTTGGATACATGATATCTAGGCGCGATGCCTTCAGATACATCAGCGATCCAATCATCGATCTGTATAACGTCTCATCAACTTTGGCTCCAGTCTCGTCAATGCAAATGCCGTGATTTAGAGCAAGAGGCGTAGATAACGGCTTCAAGCTTTCCATTCCAAACTTCTTCAAGATGTCATGAACAAACTTAGTCTGATGAATGAAAATACCATCCGGAAGCTGATCTACCTGCAAACCAAGAAAGAACTTCATTTCGCCCACCGAGGACATTTCGAATTTCTTTTTCATGATTCCCTCAAACTCCTTGCAGAGACTATCGTTTGTAGATCCAAAGTTGATGTCCTCAACGTAGATTTGAACTAAAATCAGATGGCCATCAACTTCTCTGGTGAAAAGAGTACTATCCACAGTTCCTCTGATAAAGCCGTTTCTGACGAGATGTTGCGATAACGTCTCGTACCAAGCTCTCGGGGCTTGGTGTAGTCCATAAAGAGCTTTATCCAGTAGGTATGCTTTCTTCTTGTTGAGTGGATCGACAAACCCTGGTGGTTGTCCAACGTACACCTTCTCGCATAATTTTCCGTACAGAAAAGCCGATTTGACATCCAATTGATAGACCTTAATCCTTTCCATGATGCGAAAGCTAGAAAAATTCAAATAGATTCCAAGCGAGCTACTGGTGCATAGACTTCCGTGTAGTCTATCCTTTCCTGCTGGTGAAATCCCTTGACAACAAGCCTAGCTTTGTTACGAGCAATAACCCCTCTATCATCACGTTTACACTTAAAGACCCATTTTGTATCAATTGCTTTCTAATTTTCTGGTAGGTCTTCAAGCTTCCACACACCCAACTTCTCAAACTGCAATAATTCTTCTTGCATTGCTTGTATCCAGTTTTCATCGGCTAAAGCTTCATTAACTGTCTTTGGCTCAATCTGAGAAATGAAACATGAATAGAAGCAATAGTTCTGGGTTGTAGCAACACGTGTGTAGAAACAACTGAGTGCTTTATTAATTTGCCCTCGAGTTCTAACACCAGTTTGAAGTTCTCCGATAATATTTGTTGACGGATGATAGGTATATGATCGTGGAAATTCTTCACTTGGAACATCTACTGAGTTTTGCTGATTCGTGATGTTGAGATCAACGACCAATTCAACGTTTGGAGAGCTTGATGAAGTTTCATTTCTGTTGTTCGGGACTGCAGATTGATTGATTAAGAAGACTTGTTATCTGCTCCACTTCTTCATCTGAAGAAGATGATTCCCCATTAGCATCAAATGTTAGTGCTTCATCTGAGTCAGAATTTTGATTTTGAGGCATACTGGGCTCCGTTGTTGTATTCACTAGTTCAGTAGAGACATTTGTTGGAGAAGTAGCAGGTGTTGTTAATGTTTCAGAAACATTTTCAGCCGGAACACCACTATTGCTTGAACTTGCGCCAGAAGAAGATGGATCCAACGCGGGTTGATTAACCACAATTGGTCGAACAATTTGTTCTTGATTTGCTGACTGGTGAAGGTAGTATAACGCTGCAATTTCTTCGTCAGTCGGTTCTTCGGGCAAGTCAAATGACTTCCAAAGGTCTTGATAGTTAAACAGCCACGTGTCACCTTTCTTTTGAATAGGATCCGTGTAGTTGAAACAATCGACGTGCTGTGCTTCAATAACCTTTCTCCATAAAGGAACATACACTCTTCTCAATGGACTCGCATATCCGACAAAGAAACCTTCAAGAGATTTAGCTCCGAATTTGCCATCTTGGTCTATTACGGTACATGGTGCACCGAATGGTTCTAAGAACTTCAAATTTGGCTTCCGTCGGTTTATCATCCCAAAAATTGTTTTCTTTGTTGGTTTGACAGTGAGAACCCTGTTTAGCGTGTAGCAAGCCGCAGCAACCGCTTCACTCCAGAAGCTGATAGGAAGTTTAGAATCTGCAAGCATGGTTCTCGCAGTTTCAATCAAAGTTCTATTTTTCCGTTCAGCTACTCTGTTTTGCTGTGGAGTATAGGGAGCACTAAACTCGTGCAAAATCTCTTTTGCGTTGCAAAATTCCTTCATTTTGTTATTCTTAAACTCTGTGCCGTTGTTACTTCTAATACGTCTGACCGGCGGATGATAAAGGTTCTCGAGTTTCTTGAGTAGAATAACCAAGTTCTCAAACGTTTCATCTTTTGATTCTTGAAAGAATACCCACGTATATCTCGAATAGTCATCTGTCACGACCAAGCAATATAAGTCTCCTGAGATGCTTCGAACATTTACAGGACCAAATAAGTCCATGTGGAGACGTTTTAATGGCAACTTGATTGAGTTTAGAATTCCTTTGGATGAGATTTCTTGATCTGCTTTCCCTTTTTGCATTCCAAGCAATGATCAGACATCTGAAAACTTCGAAGATTTACGCCTTCTACAAGATCATTATGAACCAAGAAATTCATTTTTCGCAAATGAATATGCCCCATCTTACGATGCCAAAGAATAGAATCTTTTCTGTAGCCTTTGACACAAAACATTGTGTTGATTATGATGAAGTGGTAGCGACACCCATATCAAGAACATATAAATCATTCTCTCGAGGTGCTCGCATCAGAATCCACTCATCTGGTATTTTGAATATCGGCTTCAAGATAATGCACTCTTTGTCGTTGAAATGGACTGTAAATTTCTTGTCACAAATCTGCGATATACTCAGAAGATTGTTCTCAAGTTCTGCAATATAGTTCACGCGATCAAATGAAACTACGCCATTCGAGAGTTTTCCCTCGGTGACTATCCTTCCACCTTGATTTCCTGCAAATCCAACATATCCACCATTGATAGCTTTAATGTCGAATAGCAACGCCTTCATTCCCGTCATATGCATGGACGCTCCACTATCCAAAATCCACTTAGAAAGTACGGATCTCTGGAGTCCCTGCACATTTTAACAATCTATTTAAAAAGCGAGACCCAAGCCTTTTTGGTCTTGGGTTGAATTGGATAACCATCATCAAAATCAAATTCACATTCATCAGCATAATCGAATCCACGCTTATCTACAGAATAAACTCCCCATTCTTCATCTGAATTTTCTATGATGTTTTTGTTTGAAAACTTTACCGTCTTTTTATCTTTTGAATTGTTACCACTTGTATTTTTGATAGTTTCAGATGTGGTTTCAATTATGATTTCAGATTTTGATTCTTTCTTGCTATCACTAGTCTTAACAGGCTCAGACTTACTGATTTCAGGTTTAGACTCTTTCGTGTTATCAGTCTTTACCAGCTCAGACTTAATAACACCAGATGTTGTTGACATTTTCTTGATAATCCAGGCTTGAGACTTGATATTAGCCTTCTTGATATAAAATTTGTTTTTGTTTGCCCTAGAAGTTTCTCCTTTTTCGAAAGTAGAATTCTCAAACCTCTTTTCTATTTTAGGTTTAACTTCTAGCAAAGATTCATTTCTTTTCAAAATCTTGATTGGTTTTTCAAACTCTGGATACCTTGGTTTTACAACATTTGATTCTCTTATTCGAGGATAAGCCGGTTTTGATTTCAGACATTGTCGTGCAATATGACCCATTTCATTGCACTTGAAACATGTCCGATTATCAAGTGGATGTCCTTTAGTGGGTGGTTTTACCCCACTTGATGTTTTGGCACCACTTGTAACCTTGGCTTTATCTCGAATTTTTTTCTCCTTTTTAAACTCATCATTTGATTGTTTACCAATCAAACTCTCTTCGTGAACCGTGTTTGTCCATATACAAAATTCATGTTTTTTTTTATATTCATGAAATGGTGACACTTTCTTTACTGGTTTATCTGATTCTTCTAGACCCAACCCTGCTCTCCGGTTTTCCGGATGATCACCACCATTCCTTCAGTAGTTGTTTCTTTTAGGTTTGGAATAGAGTTTTCGTTGTTAATTTCCAATTCCTCTGATGTGACTTCCACGAGTTTAAAGAATTTATCAAGCAATTCTTCCTTCACATTCTAAATCGGGAAGCTATCATCAAAGTATAGTATATCCGAATCCTTAATTTTGTACATTATAACATTAGGATCGTCACTTAGACCATCCTCTGACAACTTATCTTTATTTTCAGACTGTGAATCGGAATTCTTTGAATTCGAGTCGGCGCTTTTGAAGCTGCCGTCATCAGAATCATTTAGAACATTTTCAACCACTTTGTTAACCACAACGTTGTTATCATCATCAGATTTAGCATAGATTATATCAATATTCTCTGGCAACTCATCTTTTTTCTCAGAAAGTAACTCAACGTTGAGTGCCTTATCCATCCCGTCTACGGTTTTGCGACAGTACTTCTCGCAAAGGGGTGGAGGAACATTGCTATATTCTTTGCCAATTTTCTTTTTAGGTTTTTTTCCGTTGAGATTGTCAAAAGAATATGATCAATAATTACGCGTTTGTGGTATAACTTATTAACAACTGTTGGACTCTTTCAGTTTCGATTGTCATGTCTTGCAGTTGTTGTTTGGTTTCAGCAATGGTGTTAATATAGATGTTAATTGCCCTTTGTTTATCCATTATTGTTCCACTCAACATCCTTATATTATCATGTTGTTTGATGTTATTTTTGTCGAGTCTGCCATAATCATTTTTCATTTTGTCATACGCTTCTTTCATTGTGCGATAATCATATTTCAACAATTCGTTATGCACATTGTTTTCAGCGATGATCTTTGATTTTTCGGCACATTCGACACAAGGTTTAGTACATTTTGTACAAGGTTTCTCAACCTCAACAACTTGTACTTTGACAACTTCTTTCTTGACAATTTTTACCTCTAGACCTACCTTGGTTAGATTCGCCATTAAAGCTCTATCTGCTATGTCCTTGAGGTCTTCGACATTCACTTCTTGAGTGACATCAATGATTACTTCATCAATCTTTTTCTCCTCAACCACTTGTTCTTTCGAGCTGCCATCAAAATGACCTGCAAAACTGTCACAAGAATTGGAGGATAAAATTCCTTGTCTCTGCATATGGATATATTCCTCTTCTTCCTGCTGTTGATGCAAGTATTGTTCCAGAAGAGCGTGTTCGATAGCTGTTGCTTCTGCTGCTGCCGCTGCTTCCTCTGCAAAATTATCTTCAACTATCTCCGCCATCAAAGCAACTCCAGTCTTTTTCCCAATGTAAGAATTCCAATCAACCCATCATCTTCATTGGATGCCACCATAGCTTTCTCAGTGGTGCTATTGTCAAGTTTTTCTTGGATTTCAACCTGAGTTTTCTTCAGAAATGATTTATATTGAAGTGCCCTTTTGTAATATTCATTTCCTCCTCCGAAAGGACTTTGATTTCCGGTTGCTTCGGTGTTCTTACACTCTCTTTTAAAATTCCCCTTTTGACGGCATCTATAACACGTGACTTTGGTTTTGTCAAAACCCAATTTGTTGCTGGAATTTCCTATGTCACGGCCTGTGAGTGCAACGAACTTTGTCACTCTCCTGATGCTCGAAGCTAAGGACCATTTGATGTCCATTAGTTTGAGTTCTTCCTCGTTTACCTGGTCATAATCTTCTGTGGTCATCTCGGGGTTTCCGATCTTACCGGCAACAAGACATCATAAGATTCGGTAGCGAGTAGTGACATATGTTGTTTTGCAACTTGTTCTGAAACAACATTGTTCAAATTCACTGCGATGTTGCATTTATATACATTCGGATCAGAACTTTGTTGTTGATTCTAATTCGCTTGGCTTTGATAAGTTGAATTTGAACTAGTGCTTGAGTAAGAACTTTGAGGACTCTGGTCATACTGAGGCTGTGATTAATTCTGATTCTGTGGAAAAGCATTCATGTTTGCACTAAAAGCCGTCTGAATTTTAGGACTCGAAACACTATCTAGCATTCCGGCTTTGTAATACAGACCAACGTCTTGAACAACATTAGCATTCTTTGATTTCGCCATCTTCAGAAGTTCCATTTCGTGGCCTTCGAGTTTATCGATAAACGTTGACAACATGAAGAATTCCCACTTATCACTGTTCTTCAGAACCATCAAATACGTAGTCCATTCACCCTATGGTCGTGCGTCAGCAAGTTTGTCGATGTATTCTTGTTCTGTCTTTTCGAGACCGTGTCTTCACATTTGCACTTTAAGATGACAGAAACGCTCGATCATTTGCTTTATGGTCTCATTCTTTAGCATAGTGAAGATATCAAACTCTTTCAGGATAAGTGCCTTTTTGCTTTTGATCATTTCGGCGCTGCCGAGATACTTCTTCTGTAATGACAACCAAAGATCTCTTGCAGTAGTAGCATACTCTGGTAGCAAAATCAGGATATCTTCTTTGACAGACTGTTGGATGAGACTGATCATCTTTTTCTCAGCAATATATTCGTCTCTCTGTACTGTAGAATAGTTGTACTTTTCAAGGACTGGCTGATGTTCATCTACCAGAACAGTGTAGCCTCTTTCAATCAACACCCAGCCAGCGAAGTGCATGGTTTGAACCCAATAGGTAAATTTCTCCTTCCATGCTTCATATTCGTCCATGCTCATTAGCTTGGGCGGTTTGACAGTCGTTCCCATTTCATTATCAAGATTGACTTTATTGATCACATTGGCATTTGACGAACTAGCTCCGGACATAAAAGCTCTTAGTTGATCCTCCATTGTGAATAACGAAACGTGTAATCTGAAAATTTTCAAAAACTTTGAAAACAATTAGCACTACTACAAGTTCGGTCGAACTTGTAGCAACAATGAAGAATTCTCAGATTTTCTAACAAGTTCGGTCGAACTTGTTAGATTTGTTTTTGAAAAGTTTGATTAAACTTTGAGCGAACTTATGTCAAAAACCAAACACAGATCTTCGAGCGAACTTGTATTAAGAATTTGATAAAACTCTAGTAAGTTCCGGCGAACTTACTTAAACTTTTCTTGATTTTACACAAGTTCGGTCGAAGTTGGTGTAAAATCAATGAAAAAGTAGTAACTTCGAGCGAACTTAGTCTAGATTCCTTCAAAAATACCTCAAGTTCGAGCGAACTTGCTAAAAATCACTTGAAAAGTGATGTTTTAGGACAAGTTCGGCCAAACATGGCCAACAAGTTCGATCATGGGGTTTTCAAAAACATGGTTTTTTCAAAATTTTGACATGAATTCGGTTGAATTTGGTCTCCAATCTTTCAAGGTTTATCTTTATTGACCATGAATTCTTCATTTTATGTTCAAAAGTTAAGAAAAAGAGAACAATGGAGTAGAAATAGAAGTGTTCTTGTCTTGATACTATCAAATCAGGCTGTTCTAGCTCTGATACCACTTGTAGGACCGATCCTTGATGCTTAGGAACGTAAATTTGATATCTAACGTCCATAATAGCAGAAATATTACGTCGTGTTTACCAATAGACAAGATTTAATCAGTTAAACGTCAGTTTTATTGAATAAACTTCGAGAGTACAAACTGACAGAGCTTCGCCTCTGAAATGGCAAAGTTACAAATGAAGTAGGCTAGCTATGTATTTATAGAGATGCAAGTTCGCCCTAGGAGACACCTAAGTTCGCCCGAACTTGCCTTAGCAAGTTCGGCCGAACTTGGCTATACATGATAGTCATGGGCGAACTTGCTTACATTGTACATAACTACTTCTTTTACCTAGTCTATTCAGCTCTATACTATACAGACTCGATATAAGACTAAGACATAGACATTATGCACCAACAATATTTGTGACCATAGTTGTATGGGGAATAACCCTCTGAGTTTATACCTTATGGTCACGTCGTTTAGTTAGTGTTATGATAAGTCGCCTTTATGTTCTTTAATAATGAGTAAACGCCCTTTTTGCGCATAAATCAATTTTAAGCATATGTGACCAATGTTTTGACATATAAACTGATGTTACAACATTATTAAACATGTTTTGGCATATAAGACTTATCATAACACATATCTAACCATCTGAACATATATTTATGCAAATGGTCCGTTAAAGTAGCGTAAACTACCTTAACGAGTCATAACGGGTCAAAAGCACTTAGGATTTATTACAAATCAGAATGTTGAGTTTGTTAAACCATTTCATATGAGTTCCAACACTCATTTGTTTTACAATACCTCATTCTATCCGATCCGCCGATTAAAGTCCCGACATTAACATAGTTATCTGATTTTAGGACACGCTTGAATCCTTGAACTCTCGAGCTTGATTTGATCATTGAAACAAAGGACACACTAGCAATCCCATGTGAGTACATAGCTCCCCTCTTTTAGGCTTACCAAATGTTTTGGGGTGATTCATATGTCCTAAACCGTTTTCAAGTTTTCAAAACAAAGTCTTGGTTTATATAAAACATGACGATTTCAATACTATGAACGAACTTGTTGGTGCGTTATCCATAACACGAATGACATTCATTAACTTTGGCCAAGCCGACCAGTAGTAAGTTATGGTACCATAGGACTGACAATCCCGTTACTAGGCTATTCACTGGAATTTGGTGGGTAGTTTGGGGAACGACAGAAACTGTATTTTAACAAACCCTTTGGTGGTTTGTTAGTCGATTTAAAGAGACCCTTTGGTGTAGGGTGGGCAAATCGTGTCTTATCGGGTTTAATAGGTCACTGACGACGCGTATAACAAAGGTATTAAACATGAATACAACCCGTTTAACTACTTTATATCTCATGTCTATAACACAGTTTTATGTTTTATGTACCAAGAAAAAGAAATGATGGATCCTAACCTCATAATTATATTTAGTTTTACAAAAGTAAAAAAATCACATTGTGTACTTTTTTAGTTAACCGGTCTAATCGTGTCTTATACAGATATCTATTGCCAGCCCTACTTTGGTGGTCTAGACGAGTCAACACAGGTTTGAATGTATTCAACAAAACGACCAAAAGTTTTCACAATTAAAACACGGACGATTTATTTATCACAATGACGATTGGTTTATAACACGGATGATTGGTTTATAATACGGACGATTGGTTTATAACACGAACGAATGGTTTATAACACGGACGATTTGTTTATGGTAAGTGTTTTAGATAACGAGGCGTGTGTAATATGATAAAAGCATGGTGGATATGCCGTTGGTGCTTCCTATATATAAGTGCTTTTATCGTATTAACATATCGTGGAGTTATTTGAATTACTTGGCCAAATGTTTTCAGACGATGACACGCAGCGATTTTCACTTAAAGAAATAAACCATACGAAGTTGTCTTTTAAATCGATTTACTACTCAGTTTTACAAAAGAAATGTTTGGTCAAAAATTCATGGCTACAAGATTTTCACAAACTCTAACCAACTTGTTTTACTTGGTTAATAGTTATTGCAATATCAAACACTTTTTGATACAAAGAAACTTAACGACTCTAGTACTCTGACGAGATATTGCAATACATATACAAGGCCATGAATTTGACACACTCACAAAACCTATGTACTCGCCGGCTTTTTATGCCGATTCTCTTTTCACATATATTTCAGGAGCTAACGTAAGATGTACCTAAGCTTGCTTCACGTAGGATTCGGACGCGGGCCTTAGTGACATAAAACCAAGAAAGACAATTTAAATATGTTTTGTTTCTATTATTACCAAGACAATGTAAACACATTAGTAATTCAATAATACAAAACTTCAAGTACCATGTGTTGTTGAAACAATTTGTAATGTGACTCCCCGAAGTTTCGGGAGCGGTTTGTTGTTTTTACGCGGTCGGGGTGTTACAGATTGGTATCAGAGCATATGGTTATAGGAAATTAGGTTCTTAGTAATACTTTGACCTAGACTATAACCTTCCTAGGACCCTAACGCGAGTTTACTTGCGTTTAGATTTTTAATACAATACCATCACCTATCCTGAGGTAATTACCAAAAACAATACAAAAGTCACAAACTCTTTTCGAAAACTCTTTACAAGAAAACATTTATCCTTAGATGAGTCATTTTTGGCTTCATGCCTTCAAAAGTTTTCCAAAATCTCGTCAAAGTTTGGGCTTTAATAATGAGAACACATGCAATCTGGAAGGGTGGATGCCTTTACCCTGAGTTTTCTGTCTAAGGCTAGAGTGTTCGTACAAATCCACTTAATCGGACCAATCACTCTTACCTGGGAACTCTTGGGGTGAGTATACACTTATAGGCTAAATCATGTCTTCGCGATGCATTATAATGACCCATTTACTTTGATTAGTCACCGTGTGTCGTTTGTTTGTTTTGAGAAACGAACGAATGACCGCAATCCTTATGTTTCGTCGATATTTTTAATATCTCTTATGTTTATCCAATGTCAATCTCACACATTTTCTCTCATGTTTCCTCTCTTTTAGAATGTCTCCTTGACGTAATGCAAGATATGGCAGCTATGATCGCTCAGCAAATTGTTGTAGTACTCCCGAATCTAGTGACCCAGTTAAATAAAGCAAACAACAACAATAATAACAATAACAATGCACCTGCTACGTGCAACTATAAACAATTTTGCTCGGCTAAACCACTCAAGTTCACTGGGTCTGAGGGAGCAACCGGGCTCCTTCAATGGTTTGAGAGTCTTGAAAGCACATTTCGATCTGTTCAATGCCCAAACGAGCGAAAAATTGAGTTTGCATCGAGTGTATTCCAGAAAAGAGCACTTACATGGTGGAATGGTGTGATGAGAGATAGGGGTGCTGATGTGGCATTGGCACAAACCTGGGAAGAGCTTCGAGATCTAATGAGGAGGGAATTCTACCCACGTCTTGAACAACGGGCACTGGAAAATGAATTCCACGATCCTAAACAAGATAGTGGAGAGCATCGTGCTTACATTGACCGTTACGAAGAATTGAGTTTGCTATGTCCCACCATGGTCACGCCTTTGGATAAGGCAATTGAGATGTACATCGATGGCCTGCCTGACCCCGTTCAAGATATTGTTACTGGTAGCAACCCTACAACTGTTCGACAGGCTATCGAACTAGCTGCTACCCTGACTGAGTCTCAGGTCAAAAAGGGTAAACTTCATCGCAAGGGCGATTAGAAACAAGAAGCTAGGACCACTCAAGAGAAAACAAAGGGGAACAAATATGAAACTTCCAAACGATCGGGAAAGCGTAAGGATTCTTAAAACTTTGCTGTTGTTACTCAACCCAACCCGAACACTCAGAATCAGCCAACTCAGCCTGCTGCAAGGAAACCATATGCTGGAACTGCACCATTTTGTAATCGGTGCGATGGTCACCATCAAGCTCATCAACAGTGTCGTCAATGCGCTTCTTGTGGAAAACTCGGTCACGTAGCCAACATTTGTCGTTCAAACCCAAACCAAGATGCGCAGAACCATGTTCAACCACAAGCCAACCCTGTTAGACCTCCATTACCACTTGGTTCTTGCTATAACTGTGGTGAGATAGGTCACTATAGAAACAACTGACCAAAACTCATGAACGCAAATGCAAATCTAGCCCATGGATGTGCATTCAACATCAATGCCAACGAGGCTCATGCTGATAACGATGTAGTTAACAGTACGTTCCTTGTTAACAATTATCTTGCTTCTGTTCATTTCGATTTGGGTGCCGATAGAAGTTTTGTATCCCTAACTTTCGAACCTTTGCTTTCAATGCCTAGAACTAAAGTAGGAAAGCCATTGACAATAGAAATAGCTAGTGGCAAACCCCTTAAACTTGACTCTGTCATTCATGATTGCCAATTGAACCTTAACAACCATCTTTTTCCTATTGACCACACGCCAATGCAAGACATCATCGTAGGAATGAATTGGTTAACCAAACATCATGTCGAAGTTATCTGTTTTGACAAGATCGTTCGTAAAACTCTTCTATCTAGCAAAATACTAGAAATTCATGGAGAGAAACCCTCTAGTAACCTAAAACTCATGACCTGTACCCAAGCCCAAAAATACCTACGAAAGAATTATATAGCCTTCTTGGCACATATCGTAGAGGAGAAAGGCAAGGGCAAAACTATTCAGCACATCCCCGTTGTTTGGGATTATCCTGAGGTGTTTCCTGAAGAGCTACCTAGTTTACCCCCAGCACGTCAAGTTGAGTTTCGTATAGATCTTGTACCTGGTGCCAACCTATAGCCAAATCTCCTTACCGTCTTGCACCGTCTGAAACGCAAGAATTGTCAAAGCAACTCCAAGAACTTTCAGACAAAGGATTCATTCGTTCGAGCTATTCACCCTGGGGCGCTCCTGTCCTATTCGTGAAAAAGAAGGATGGATCCTTCCGCATGTGTATCAATTACCGTGAACTCAACAATATGAAAATCAAAAATCGATATCCCCTACCTCGCATTGATGATCTCTTTGATCAGCTACAAGGTGCTACCTGTTTCTCCAAGATCGATCTGCGTTCTGGGTATCATCAGCTTCATGTACTCGAGGAAGATATTCCCAAGACTGCTTTCCGCACTCGATACGGCCATTATGAGTTCACTGTCATGCCTTTCGGCTAGACAAATGCACCTGTCGTCTTCATGGACTTAATGAATCGGGTTTGTAAACCTTATTTAGATAAGTTCATCATTGTTTTCATCGATGACATCCTCATTTATTCCAAGTCTCGAGCCGAACAGAAACAACATCTCCGATTAATGATGGAACTCCTAAAGAAAGAACACCTATATGCTAAAATGAGAGTTTTGGCTAAAAGAAGTTCAATTCTTGGGACACATAGTCAATGAACAAGGTATACATGTGAACCTTCCAAAATCAATGCGATTAAGGATTGGAACACACCCACTACTCCCACAGAAGTTTGCTCATTTCTTGATCTTGTTGGATATTACCGTCGATTCATCGTGAACTTCTCAAAGATCGTGGTTCCCCTCACTGCTTTGACTCAGAAGAATAAGCCTTTTGAGTGGGGACCCAAACAAGAGGAAGCTTTTCAAACATTAAAGCAAAAGCTCTGCGATGGTCCTATCCTATCTTTACCCAATGGCAATGATGATTTTGTTGTCTATTGTGACGAATCAAATCTAGGCCTTGGTTGTGTCCTCATGCAATGAGATAAAGTCATAGCCTATGTGTCAAGACAATTAAAAATCAATGAGAAGAACTACACAACTCATGATCTTGAGTTATCTGCTGTAGTTTTTGCTCTCAAAATTTGGAGACCTTACCTTTATGGTACGAAATGTGTGGTTTTCACGGACCACGAAAGTCTCCAACACATATTCAATCAAAAGGAGCTAAACATGAGACAACGACGTTGGGTCGAACTCTTGAACGACTACGATTGCGAAATCTGTTACCATCCTGGCAATGCGAATGTCATAGCCGATGCTCTTAGTCATAAGAAAGGTGTCAAACTTCATTGAATACAATCTGTATCCAGACACATATCCTTCAAGCACAACGTACATGTGTAAACCAAAGCTTGTTGAAAAATGAGCAGCCTCAAAATCTCGAACTTCAACTCGAAACGAAAGATACATGAACCGTTTGTAGGTTCCAAGTCAAGACAATCTCCGCACCTTATTGATGGATGAAGCTCATAAGTCTCGTTACTCAATCCATACTAGTGAAGACAAAATGTACAAGGATCTTCGTACCCAGTATTGGTGGCCGTATATGAAAACGAATATTGCTATATATGTGTCTAAATGCCTAACTTGTTTTAAAGTCAAGGCTGAACATCAACGCCCATCTGGTTTGCTTAAACAACCAGAAATACCGGTATGGAAATAGGAGAACATTGCAATGGATATCATTACTAAACTACCGTGCACATCTGAAGGTCATGATGCCATTTGGGTAGTCATTGATCGTCTAACAAAATCAGCACACTTTTTTTCGATTCGTGAGGGCTTCTCTGCAGACAAACTTGCTAAAATCTACGTTGATGAGATTGTATCTCGTCATGGTGTTCCTTTGGATATCATATCTGACCGAGATGCTCGATTCTCATCCCACTTTCGGA
The DNA here is from genome assembly GCA_947069175.1 of Scalesia atractyloides. NCBI lineage: Eukaryota > Viridiplantae > Streptophyta > Magnoliopsida > Asterales > Asteraceae > Scalesia > Scalesia atractyloides. The sequence continues at coordinate 43,777,974 of CAMTDV010000019.1, read as the reverse complement.
AGACCATACAATCTGCCATGGGAACCAAACTTAATATGAGCACTGCTTATCATCCTCAAACGGATGGACAATCAAAAAGAACAATTCAAACACTAGAGGATATGATTAGAGCATGTGTGATCGACTTAGGTGGTAGTTGGGATTCGCATCTACTGTTGATCGAATTCTCCTACAACAATAGTTATCACGCCAGCATCAACATGGCACCTTTTGAAGCTTTATACGGTCAAAAATGTCGTTCACCTGTCTGTTGGAGTGAGATTGGTGAAGCTCAGCTCACTGGACCTGAACTCATTCACGACACAACAGATAAAGTCAAGAAAATTCACGATAACCTTCTGACAGCTAGAAGCCGTCAAAAGAGTTATGCGGACAAGCGACACAAGCCCTTGGAATCCCAAGTTGGTGATCACGTCCTACTCAAGGTATCCCCTTGGAAAGGTGTGGTCTGATTTGGAAAGAAAGGAAAATTTTCACCACGATATGTTGGACCATTCAAGATCATTGAGAGAATCGGAAAGGTGGCCTACCGACTTAGCTACCTCCTATACTTGGAACGTTCACCCAACATTCCACATGTCCAATTTGAAAAAGTGTTTAGCCGATACAAACCTCCACATCCCCCTCGACGAAATTCACATTGATGACACTATGCACGTTGTCGAGAAACCCATGGAGATATTGGACCGTGAAGTCGAGAAACTCAAGCGTAGACGAATACCGATAGTTAAAGTTCGCTGGGAATCCAAACGTGGCCCAGAAAGCAAAATACCCACATATATTTCCACAAGTTTCCACTAATTAAATTTTGGGAGAAATTCCCTGATGTAGGGGAGACTGTGATATTTGTGGTGATTCGATCATGTAACGAATTCGAACAATTTATAAATCAATGAAATATTGTGTTTTTATTTCTAGATTTGTATAATTATCATGACAATTTCACATATTCAATTCTTGCACGATTTCAAACTCTCAAACCACTTCTGGAAGTGAAATCGCAAACTGTTACGCAAACGTAATCAGTTTAACGCGGCGTACACTCCGGAACAATGGCATAAGCTAAACATACCCTAAATATCCTTTACATAACTTAGAAATAAGTTTTGAAGGGTTAGGTGTGGAAATGACAAGTTTATTCAAGCTCTGTGACTATTTGCGTCATTTACGAAAGTCCACCGATTCTCGTATTTTTAATACGAACCATATTTAGACATTCGAAAATTTTTGTAATCAATAAAATCTTGTATTTTATTGATAAGAATGCAAAATTATCAATTGAAATTTCGGTCGTTTTCATGTTCGTTAAAGCGTTCGTCGTAATTAAGCGAAAAACATAACCGTACAACCAAACGACCCGACATCCACGATATTTTTGGGCATATTTCAAGTCCCATATGCTTTAATATCCTTATAGAGCCTAAAGAATTGGTTAACGGGTGTTAGAAGTGACAAAACGCAAGTTTGGAAGTCAAAGGGGCCAAAGTTGCAACAAATGAAAACTTGTGAGTGTGACCAGCCTGGCTCTACCATAGGTTACCGTTGCCAGACCATAGGTTATGGTTGGGTCTGCCAGCTTTGTTATTTATGCTTGGTGGCCACTCCAAGCTGCCAAAACCCATCAATTCGAAACCATGGGCTTCTAAACTGCTATGCCTCATTTTAAGACACTTGTAATAATCTTTTGAAGCCTCCTAACACTTGGAATCATCTCCTAAATCTTTCAAGTACTATAAATAGGTGCCATGTTCTTCATTTCAACTTGCACCTTTCAAAAATTCTTTTTCCCTCTCTTGGAGCTTGTTTCCAGTAATTGGAGACCTCCTACTAAGCTCTTAAGTGTTCCTTAACACAAGTAAGTGCTCACTCCTTAGTCTTTTTCATTTGTTTTAGCTTATTTGAGCTAAAAGTCAAACAGTTGACTTTTTGTTTGACTTTCGGTGCTGACCATTTTTGGTCAAGTCAAAGTTCAATTGAACTTTGCAACGTGATCGTAATCACGAAGGTTATAATCCATAAAGATTGCCCCTTCTGATTACCATGTTTACTTGTCGAAGTGACGAGTCAAAGTTTCGGTCAAAAGTGCGCATAATGTGCATTTTACGACGGAGCTATTTTCGGGTATCAAAACACTAAGTTTTGATACCAAATCAGTTTTGCAACTTAGTTAGACATGTTTTGACATGTCTAACTCGTCACTTCTAGTTTAGTGCTTATTTAGGGTCGTAAGTCGAGCGGTCTTGACCACCGCTTTGACTTTCGAATCCGACCCGTTTGGTCGATCTTAGCATCCGACCAAACACATATTTGTGAACACAGTTGTATAGGGAATAACCCTCTGAGGTTATACCTTATGGTCACGTCGTTTGGTTAATGTTATGATAAGTCGCCTTTATGTTCTTAAATTATGACCAAAACGCCCTTTTTGCGCATAAATCAATTTTAAGCATATGTGACCAATGTTTTGACATATAAACTGATGTTACAACATTATTAAACATGTGTTGGCATATAAGACTTATCATAACACATATCTAACCATCTGAACATATATTTATGCAAATGGTCCGTTAAAGTAGCGTAAACTACCTTAACGAGTCATAACGGGTCAAAAGCACTTAGGACTCATTACAAATCAGAATGTTGAGTTTGTTAAACCATTTCATATGAGTTCCAACACTCATTTGGTTTACAAGACCTCAATCTATCTGATCCTCCAATTAAAGTCCCGACATTAACATAGTTATCCGATTTTAGGACACGCTTGAATCCTTGAACTCTCGAGCTTGATTTGATCATTGAAACAAAGGACACACTAGCAATCCCATGTGAGTACATAGCTGCCCTCTTTTATGCTTACCAAATGTTTTGGGGTGATTCATATGTGCTAAACCGTTTTCAAGTTTTCAAAACAAAGTCGATGGTTTATATAAAACACGACGATTTCAATAATGTTAACGAACTTGTTAGTGCGTTATCCATAACACGAATGACATTCATTAACTTTGGTGCGTAGTAAGTTATGGTATCATAGGACTAACAATCCCGTTACTAGGCTATTCACTGGAATTGGGTGGGTAGTTTGGGGAACGACAAAAACTGTATTTTAACAAACCTTTTGGTAGTTCGTTAGTCGATTTAAAGAGACCCTTTGGTGGTCTAGACGAGTCAACACAGGTTTGAATGTATTCACCAAAATGACCAAAATTTTTCACAATTAAAACACGGATGATTTATTTATGACAAGGACGATTGGTTTATAACACGAATGATTGGTTCATAACACGGACGGATTGTTTATAACAAGGACGAATGGTTTCTAACACGGACGATTGGACGATTGGTTTATGGCAAGTGTTTTAAATAACGAGTTGTGTGTAATATGATAAAAGCATGGTGGAACGCTATTGGTACTTCCTATATATAAGTGCTTTTATCGTATTAACTTATCGTGAATCACTTGGACAAATGTTTTCAGATGATGACACGCAACGATTTTCACTTAAAGATATAAACCATACGAAGTTTTCTTTTAAATCGATTTACTACTCGGTTTTACAAAAGAAATGTTTTGGTCAAAATTCATGGCTATAAGATTTTCACAAACTCTAACCAACTTGTTTTAGTTGGTTAATTGTTATTGCAATATCAAACACTTTTTGATATAAAGATTTCACTTAACAACTCTAGTAGTCTGATGAGGTATTGCAACAGATATGTAACATCCGTCGAAAAACGGGTTTTCCAAACCCGCTTCGTTTATTAATCGAATAATCAGTTTCATATTTTGTTGCTCATTTAATGCTTATTTTAATTTTAAACAATACATAACTAATAAACATTTTAGATTATGGAAATTAAAATTGTTAAAAAATAAAATTAAAACAATTAAAAATGAAAAGGGGCTGCCGGGTTTCGAACCTGGGTCAGCCGGAAACCTTAAACATCAAACACATAACCACTCCGCCACTAGCTGACTTTGTGAATCTAGGAAACAATTAAAACATAAGTTCACCCGTGAATCACCTGTTTGCGCCAAAACTGAAACCGGTAATCGGCTTTCAGTTTTCCAGACGTTTGAGTGTTGATAATTACTGGTTATAACCGACGAAAACATTACGACACACGATCTCAATCAATTCAGCTTTTATTGAACTTGAATTCAAATGATTTCGGGTTTAATAACCGAAATCATTCACTTCCTGAATTACTCCAACAATACCATCATCTCGCGACTTAAGATCATCCACAGAACCTCCAATTTCACTTTCGCTCTATTTTCAGTTCGTCGGAAAAGCTTTCTGAACTCGCCGGACTTTCGCCAGAAAACCGTGTCTTTCATCAAAACGGTAAGTTTGTCAATTCTTTCATCTTCTATCAGTTGTTAGGCTTTTGCTAACTCAAACTTTTCAATCAGAATCAATCCCAGACGACGATATCGGATAATCAACACTCGCCGGAAGTTTTCTGAAAATTCCTAGATTGCGCTGTGAAACGGTATAATCATTCAAACCTTCTGATAACTCTTGTTTAGTCATTCAATTTCAAAATTTGGTTAATCAAAACTATTAATTGGCCCGTTCAGACGGAGTTCATAAAACAGAGCCGACGACTTCGCCGGAATTCTGAGAAAGATCATCTTCCGGTATGTTCATTCCCAAAACCTTCCCTGTCCATTTCATTTTAATCAATTATATGTTCGTCAATCGAATTAAACAAGATCAGTAGAATAATCATTGTCTGTGTTGATTAGCGGGGAAGATGAAGTATAGTTTGTATATAAATTTAATATAAATCGGGTTATATCTCGGGTTAGACACATAGTCCAGCGGTGGACTGTGTGCAATTGAAACATAGCGATACCGGGTTCGAGTCCGTCCTTGTTCCGATTCGTCACAATATTCAGACTTTTTATAAAACCCAAATATGAAAACTTCCAGTTAGTATATAAGAGAAATAAAAACAAGTGTTTTAACAAGGTTAGACACACAGTCCAGCGGTGGACTGTGTGCAACGTTAATCAACAGGTCCCGGGTTCGAGACCTGATACGCACGCCGGTTCGATAGAATTTAAATCCTTTTTAAGAAATGAATTTTGGAATAAATTAAATAGTATATAAATATAATTAAAAACAGAAATATTTCGGGTTAGACACGTAGCTCAGTTGGTAGAGCTGCGTGCACGCGTACGGGAAGTCACGAGTTCGAACCTCACTCAGTGCAAACAATATACACGACCGAACCGGTCAACAAGTCAAAGTCAATGTCAACGGTCAAACCAAAAAAAAGTCAACATTTTTTTTATATTTTTATTTATTTATTTAATTTAAAAATCAATTAAAAATACTTAAAAATAATGTTTTTAAAGTTAGAAAATAACCTTAAATTCACAAAAATAAACCTAAAAACCTTATTAAAATTGTTAATAAAATCCACTTATTTACCGTACCTTTTCGTTATTATTTAGGTTAGTTAATCCTCGTCGATCAACCCTCTAAACTCGTGCGCATTCAACATCTTCAACCGAACGCAACCAATGTGAGTGAATCTCTACAAATTCCCCGTTTTAATCACGTTTTTGGGGTGTATCATGTGTCTTATTATTTATTACACTTAAACAATTGTGCATCCATCATATCCATGATCAAATGTGTATTCAATATGTATCAACTGTTTGCGTGGTTAATGTTTAGATTAAATTTATCATTTTCAGTACATACATTATCATAAGCCGCCGCTCCCCATTACCTATGAGCGTGAGCCGTTCCCCATTACCTATGAGCGTGAACGAGGCGTTGCCAACATACGATCGGCTCCGTTTGATTGAGCCTTGATTGCACATACATTTCATCATAGGCCGTCTGCTCCCCATTACCTATGAGCGTGAGCCGTTCCCCATTACCTATGAGCGTGAACGAGACGTTGCCAACATTTACATTATCATTCATGTTATATATTCATGCAAGGTGGTTTGTTATTGTATGTTATTGTTTGTTATTGTTATTGTTATTGTATGTTTATTTACGTTTGCTCACATATAATTATTGCACAATTTTCCATAATAAATATAACAAGAAATCAATAATAAATGTTTTCTAACAAGGTTCACTCGCCAACTTTTGTTGACCCAAAAATCCCCATTTTTACACATGATACAGGTGATCCAGATGCAGCAAGAAACATATAGGATGGCTTAGAAGAATAAACCGGTTTAGACTTTGGATTGTTTAGTTAGTTATTTTTCTTTGTAATTGTATGAACATGTTTGGAATATTGAGGATGTAATTTTGAATATAATAAATATGAAACATATTAGTAAACATCATGAGCTTTGGTGATAACCCAATTATGCCCCGACTCTTATTCCGCTGCGGGTCGGGGTGTGACAGATTGGTATAAGAGCCATGACTATAGGGATATAGGATAGGTTATTAGACCCTTAGAGCCTATACTATAGTTGATTAGAATTTTTAAAATTATTTGTGTGTTACATGCAAAATTCATGATGTTTATATGTTTTATGTTTATTGTTACATTCAATGTTATGCAAGCATGTTCATAAGTACATATTATTATACAATGCCTACCATGAATCATATTCTCATAACATATCATATCCATGAGAGCACACACCACACAATTTCCATGACTTTTTCAACGATTTTTGTATTTTCAAATCACATCAAAGTGAGTTCTCATGACGGGCATGTAGTAACTAGAAGGGTACAAGTACCGGTAGTCGGAACGTCCTGTCTAGGCTTGGCATTCGTATAAATCCAAAATAAAGGACCAGTTTGCCTACCTGGGGACTAACGATGAGAGTACGAAGGACCTATTAGGCCAAAGCATGCTATACCAAACGTCGTGTGAGCTAACCCCACTTTGAGTTGTCATTGTGTCTATACCTGGACACCCTCCGACCATACATCTCGCAAACATATTTCATGGTTTTCATTCGGGTGATGCAAATGTTAAACCGCCAACACCAATGTGAATCCTACTAAGCCAATAGTCATGGGGGCCCACATGACTATACAAGTGAAGGTATAGGGGACATTGGAGGCCCAAACATGAGCAAACCCAAGACATCCTATGGATGTAGTTGCATTATTGATGTTTATGTTATTTTTATTATTTTTTAACGACACATGACACCTAAAAACTTCTTAAACTCACAATCTTCCTATGTACGTTCCTGTAGATGTCGACTAGGCAACTACGTGGAGGTAGAAGGTCAGGAAGGTCAAACGAACGCTTGGCCACCCAAATCGCAAAACAAATGGCCGCGGTGCTTCCTGACATCGTAGTTCAAGTCCAACAAGCTCTCACCGCAAATCCCATCAATCCTCCCCAACAAGAAGACCAGAACGTCGACAACCCTCCCTCCAAAAAGTGCTCCTACAAACACTTCAAGTCTTGCGATCCCCCAAGGTATGAAGGGACCGAAGGTGTCACTGCTCTCCTCCACTGGTTTGAGGAAATGGAGAACACCTTCCTCAATTGCGATTGTCCAGAGGATCGCAAGGTACGTTATGCAACCGGGAGACTGTTTGGGGTAGCCCTGACCTAGTGGAACACATAGAAGGGTAAGAGAGGAGTCGAAGATGCTATGGCCTTAACATGGGAAGAGTTAAGGGAATTAATGACAAGACGCTTCTGTCTAAGAAGTGAAATCAAGAAGTTGGAAGATGAATTCCACTCGTTAAAACAAAAGGAAGGAGATCATACTTCCTACAACAAAAGGTTTCTAGAGTTGAACCAAATGATTCCCAACTTGTTCACCCAGTGTACCGCTTGGTTGAACACTACATTCGAGGCCTCCCCTCAAAAATTCAAGACTCAGTTCTAAGCACTTCGCCTGCGACACTTGAAGCCGCAATGGAACTAGCTACCGAACTTACCGAAAATCGCATTCGAAACGGTAAATTCAAAGAGGAGAAAAAGAAAGCCCCCATTGAGGCTCAAACTTCAAACCATTCTGGCTCCTCTTCGAAGTTTACTGGTAAAAGGAACCGAAACACCAGAAACTTTGCTGTCACACAAACAAATTTCCCTATCCCTACTGCACCCATCATCCAAGTTGCCCCCTCACCTGCACCATATAAAAAGCCATACTCCGGCCCATACCCAAAATGCAACCGTTGCCAATACCATCATTTTCCTGATCATCCCTGCCAACATTGCACCTGCTGTGGCCGCGCAGGTCACACCATCCAAACCTGTCGCGCATTTCAGCGAACGAATTGCAATCAGCCCTCAACCCAAACCCACCATCAGATAGTGGGTCAAGCCTAACAACGTTTACTCCTACCACCTGCTCAACACGTAGCCCAATCCTACTACCAACCCAACTATCCCATGATACAACCTATGCGGGCTTGTTACAACTGTGGAGACCCAAACCACTTTAGAAACACTTGTCCACGCTTGGTGAACATCATTCATGCCCAAGCTCAAGCAAATCCGGTGAATCAAGCTAACCAAGCTCCACCACCTGCAAGAGGAAGAGCTTACAACATCAACGCCAATCCTGTTGAAAATAATAACGGCCCAAACGAATCACCCAACTAGTTTTCCTCACCAAGAATCAAGACTCAACTCCGATCGTCTAGTTTTAATGTTTTCTTTATGTTATCTCAATCTTTCCGTATCCCAGTTGTAAAATTTGGAAATTATGTATCCAAGAATTTTAATGCAAATTGATATTACAGTTTTGTTTTATACACATTGATTTAACATTCATATCATCATACATCTCGACGTATCTCAATCTCATCATTTAAAGAAGTTGGGTTGTGTCTCACTTTTACATAGACTGACCCCTTCATCATAACAAACGAGAGAGGTACTGTCATCATTCAGTCATGTATCCTTTCAGAATTGAGACTCAAGCTTTGGTTGTTGTGTTTGTTTATGTTTTAGAGTCACATAGAACTGATCATGATTTACTGATAAAGCCAACGAAAATTTGACAAGAATATGGTGGATACGCCGCTGGTACTTCCTATATATAAGTATTCTTGGCAAAGGATCAAAAGCATTACCAGGAGGTTATGAGAAGTTCCGTGTAGGTTTAAATATCGTCATGGTTGAAGTTTTTGTTTTATGATACATACCTTATCATTTCAAAAGTATCAATTCCCTCAAAACTATTATGCATAAAATCATAACCGACATCAAAGATCAAATCCGAGAAGCTCAACATGTTTCTGTAACAGAAAACGACGTACGCAATGAGCTGTCTTGTGGAGCAGAACTTAAAATCGAAACCAAATCCGACAGTATTCTGTACTATCTAGATCGCTTATGGATCCCCGATCACAATAACCTTCGTGATTTCCTTATGAATGAGGCGTACAAAACACGATACTCTGTACACCCAGGCGCCGACAAGATGTATCAAGACCTTCGATACACCTACTGGTGGCCTGGCATGAAGAAAGATATCGTTGTTTTTGTTTTCCAAGTGCCTTACATGTTCCAAAGTAAAAGCTGAACATCAAAGACCCTCAGGACTTCTAGTCCAACCTAAAATACCTGTATGGAAGTGGGAAAACATAACCATGGACTTCATTACCGGGTTATCTCGCACCTCCAATGGGTATGACACTATATGGGTAATCATTGATCGTCTTACAAAATCAGCTCACTTCATTCCGATTCGCGAGGACTTCAAGAACGAGAAGTTAGCTCGTATCTACATCAGCGAGATCGTAAGCCGTCATGGTGTACCGTTAAGCATTTTTTTCAGATCGTGATGGTCGTTTCACTTCACGAACATGGCAAGCCGTACAAGCCGCTTTGGGTACACGATTAGACCTCAGTACTGCTTATCATCCTCAAACTGATGGACAATATGAACGCACCATCCAAACACTTGAAGACATGCTTCGAGCATGTGTCATAGACTTCAAGGGAAATTGGGACGCTCATCTACCATTAGTTGAATTTTCGTACAACAACAGCTATCATTCAAGTATCGGCATGGCACCTTTCGAAGCTTTATATGGTCGTAAGTGCCGATCTCCAGTATGTTGGCACGAAATTGAAGAAGCTCAAATCACCGGTCCAGAATTGATTCAAGAAACCACAAACAAGATCCATCAAATTCGAAACAATCTTTTAGCGGCACAAAGTCGTCAAAAGAGTTATGCAGACAAACGACGAAAGCCTTTGGAGTTTAACATTGGTGATCATGTACTTTTAAAAGTATCACCGTGGAAGGGAGTAGTTCGTTTTGGCCAGAAGGGCAAGCTAGCACCACGCTACGTAGGACCTTTCAAGATACTCGAAAGAGTAGGACCTGTAGCATACAAGCTTGACATACCAGAAGAACTCAACAGAATTCACCCTACATTCCACGTATCAAACTTGAAGAAGTGCTTCGCCGATGAAAACCTCCATATTCCCCTGGAAGATATTCAGATCGATGAATCTATGCACTTCATTGAAAGACCAGTAGAGATCATGGACTTCGGAGAAAAACGTTTAAGACGGAGTCGTATCCCAATTGTTAGGGTACGCTGGGAGTCGAAACGGGGACCTGAGTTTACTTGGGAACGTGAAGACTCAATGCGCGAAAAATACCCGCATCTTTTTCCTGTTACCACTACTACTTAAATTTCGGGACGAAATTTCTAAAAGTAGGGGATACTGTAACATCCGTCGAAAAACGGGTTTTCCAAACCCGCTTCGTTTATTAATCGAATAATCAGTTTCATATTTTGTTTCTCATTTAATGCTTATTTTAATTTTAAACAATACATAACTAATAAACATTTTAGATTATGGATATTAAAATTGTTAAAAATAAAATTAAACAATTAACAATGAAAAGGGGCTGCCGGGTTTCGAACCCGGGTCAGCCGGAAACATTAAACATCAAACACATAACCACTTCGCCACTAGCTGACTTTGTGAAATATAGGAAACAATTAAAACATAAGTTCACCCGTGAATCACCTGTTTGCGCCAAAACTGAAACCGGTAATCGGCTTTCAGTTTTCCAGACGTTTGAGTGTTGATAATTACTGGTTATAACCGACGAAAACATTATGACGCACGATCTCAATCAATTCTGCTTTTATTGAACTTGAATTCAAATGATTTTGGGTTTAATAACCGAAATCATTCACTTCCTGAATTACTCCAACAATACCATCATCTCGCGACTCAAGATCATCCACAGAACCTCCAATTTCACTTTCGCTCTATTTTCAGTTTGTCGAAAAAGCTTTCTGAGCTCGCCGGACTTTCGCCGGAAAACCGTATCTTTCATCAAAACGGTAAGTTTCTCAATTCTTTCATCTTCTATCAGTTGTTAGGCTTTTGCTAACTCAAACCTTTCAATCAGAATCAATCCCAGACGACGATATCGGATAATCAACACTCGCCGGAAGTTTTCTGAAAATTCCTAGATTGCGCTGTGAAACGGTATAATCATTCAAACCTTCTGATAACTCTTGTTTAGTCATTCAATTTCAAAATTTGGTTAATCAAAACTATTAATTGGCCCGTTCAGACGGAGTTCATAAAACAGAGCCGACGACTTCGCCGGAGTTCTGAGAAAGATCATCTTCCGGTATGTTCATTCCCAAAACCTTCCCTGTCCATTTCATTTTAATCAATTATATGTTCGTCAATCGAATTAAACAAGATCAGTAGAATAATCATTGTCTGTGTTGATTAGCGGGGAAGATGAAGTATAGTTTGTATATAAATTTAATATAAATCGGGTTATATCTCGGGTTAGACACACAGTCCAGAGGTGGACTATGTGCAATTGAAACATAGCGGTACCGGGTTCGAGTCCGTCCTTGTTCCGATTCGTCACAATATTCAGACTTTTTATAAAACCCAAATATGAAAACTTCCAGTTAGTATATAAGAGAAATAAAAACAAGTGTTTTAACCAGGTTATACACGTAGTCCAGCGGTGGACTGTGTGCAACGTTAATCAACAGGTCCCGGGTTCGAGACCTGATGTAACATCCGTCAAAAAACGGATTTTACCAAACCCGCTCCGTTTATTAACCGAACAATCAGTTTAAAATTTCGTGGCGAATTTAATGCCCAAAATAATTTCAAACGAGACATAATTAATTATTATATTGGAATATATAATTTTTTTTTGAAAAACTGTTAAAAATAAGAAAATAAAAATAAGATGGTTCTGCCGGGTTTCGAACCCGGGTCAGTCAACCGGTTTAGCAGAAACTTAACACCCACACACTTAAACCACTGCGCCACTAATGATTCTTGTTAAATATTGGAAATAATTAATACATAAAATAAATCCTAAATTCAAATACGACGCGCCCAATTGCAGTCGTCAGAAATCCCAGCGATCTCGCTAGATTGGACGGTTTCTTCAAGTCTTAACGTAAACATTTAAACCTACATCGGTTATAACCGACGCCTGAACCCGCGACACAAGCTATAACCGCCGGAGAAATTCTAACCGACGAATCAAGTCGGAAATCGGACCAAATTCATCGACGACCTGCCCTATAAATACCTCCTCGAACCTCTGCAAGCTTTTTCGCTCAAAACCGCACCTTTACCCGATGTAATTCCACTCGCCGGAAAAATTCTGCACATCGCCGGAAAACCGAGCCCTTCACTTCTGAGCCTTACTGAACCCCCTGAGCTTATACCGAAGTCACCCACATCCTTTTCAAGCTTGCTGAAGACTCTCTGCCGCAAGACACACGACGCCGGAATCTTTTGCTGTCACCGGAGTTCTGCCGGAGAAACAGAGAAGTCCAGTCGGTATACCTTACGCTTAATCCTTCATTCTTTTTATTTAATCTCACATGTAATTAACCATCAGACACTAACGAACATGATTTAATCTTCGAACCAGTCGGACTTCCGATTCTGGTTAAAATCTAACGAAGAAGACGAATTGTCCGTTGTCTATAAGTTTAATTTAAATCAAGTTATAACTCGGGTTAGACACACAGTCCAGCGGTGGACTGTGTGCACATTAAACACGTAAATGTCTCGAGTTCGAATCTTGTCCCACGCATGCTTGCCTTAATAAAAATGTCTTTTTTTGTTAACCGAACCGGAGTCACCGCTGTACATGTTAAGTTTAATAATTACCGGAATAATAACCAAGATAGACACACAGTCCAGCAGTGGACTGTGTGAATGTTTAAACACACATCACGAGTTCGAGTCCGGTCTACTGCACCGATTCGGACAATCATCTAACTTTTTAAAATAAGGCATAAATGAAATAATGAAGTTTGTTCATAAGTATAATATAAATCGGATTATTTAACACGTTAGACACACAGTCCAGCGGTGGACTGTGTGTTAACTCAACCCACAGGTCCCGGGTTCGAGACCTGTGGAGCACACCGAGTCACTGATTAAAATCTTTTTAGAAATAAGTTGATTTTCAGATTAATCTAATTAATATATAAATATAATTAAAAACAGAAATATTTCGGGTTAGACACGTAGCTCAGTTGGTAGAGCTGCGTGCACGCGTACGGGAGGTCTCGGGTTCGAGCCTCACTCAGCGCACACTTACACGCATACGAACCGGTCAAAGTCAACAGTCAACGGTCAACGGTCAAAAAAGTCAACTTTTTTATTATTTTTATTTATTTATTTTAATTAAAAATCAATTAAAAATACTTAAAAATAACATTTTTAAGGTTAGAAAATAGCCTTAAACTCACAAAAATACACCCAACAATCCTACTAAAATGGATTAATAAAATCCGTTTACTTACCGAACCATAATGCTATTTATCTAGGTTAATTTCACTCGTGGTTAAAACCACTTCGCGTGCATTCAACATCATCAACCGAACGCACCCACTGTGAGTGAATCTTACAACTCCCCCTTTTTAATTACACGTTTTGGGGTGTGTCATGTGTCACAAAATAATTAACTCGTTTATTTAAACTTGTGCCATACCATATTGTGATCTAAACTTAGATTGTTTATATTGTTGTGGTTATGTGTTTCATTTTGTCAACTTATATGAAAGTCATTCATTAAGCCCATCAGTTCCTCGTGGGAGACGAGTTGAGCAACGCGTGCCTCAAAACAAATCCATTATTGTTCATGTGTGTATTATTGAGTTTATATTGTTTGTAGTTATGTATTTCATATTGTCAAGTTTATGCAATTCATTCATTAGGCCCATCAGTTCCTCGTGAGAGACGAGTTGAGCAACGCGTGCCTCTAAACGATCCATTATTGTTCATGTGTGTATTGTTTATTATTAAATTTATTGGTGAATAAGTTTACATCTATTTTTACTCATGTGTGGTTGTGCACTTATTTTATAATCAATTAAATAAACTTGTTCAAATGTTTTCCATAGGATTCACTCGCCAACTTTTTGTTGATCCAAAAACCCTTTTTACACATGATACAGGTGAACAGGATGAAGCAAGGAAAACATAGGAAATGCCTTAGAAGAAAACAATGAAGCCTAGATTGATATTTAGGACATGTTGTAATATTGATTGTAATTTTCCATTAAAGTGTATTAATGAATATGAAACGTTAAAATAAATGTCATGAGCTTTGATGATAACCCAATCATGCCCCGATCACCTTTTCCGCTGCGACCCGGTGTGTGAAAGATTGATATCAGAGCCATGACTATAGGGATATAGGATAGGTTATTAGACCCTTAGAGCCTATACTATAGTTTGCCTAAAATTTTAATTGATTAGGTGGTTACATACAAACTTATGATATTTATTTGTTTATATTTACAGTCAAACATACATACTTACATACACATTCATTATACATATTTCAGTGTTCATATATTCAAATCATTTTCATACTCTCATTATTCAAAGATTTTGTTGCAATTTTCAAATCTCATCAAAGTAAGTTCTGCGATGGGCATGTAGTAACTGTAAGGGTACAAGTACCGGTAGTCGGAACGTCCTGTCTAGGTTGGCATTCGTATAAATCCAATATAACGGACCAGTTTGCCTCCTGGGGACTAACGATGAGAGTACGAAGGACATATTAGGCCAAAGCATGCCACACCAAACGTCGTTCGAACTAACCCCACTTTGAGGTGTCACCGTGTCTACACCTGGACACATTCCGAATCTCATACGTTGTATACATATTTCTCGATTTTCTCCGGGTTTTAGTGTACGTAACCAGGCTAACACATGCGAACCATATGAAAAACTCGGTATTCATGGGGGCCCACATGATTACGAAGGTGAAGTATGGCGGCATGTAGGGCCTAATGACGAGCAAAGCCCAAGACATCCTATGGATGTAGTAGATTTATTTTTCTATAATTGTTTTATGAATGTTCATTCCTAAGTGCGACCCATGATCCCAAAAGCATCCAACTCATACTCTTGACATGTATTCCTTGTAGATGTCTTCTAGCCTCGCCCGTAGGAAGATGAGAGCAGGAAAAGCCCGCGAGCGCATGGCTGCCCAAATCGCTCAACAAATGGCTGCCGTAATACCCAACATTGTAATTCAAGTCCAACAAGCACTTACCGCTAATCCTGTCAATCAAGAAGATCAACACGTTATCAACCCTCCCCCAAATACCACTAAATGCACCTACAAGCATTTCAAATCATGCGACCCTCCAAAATACAAAGGGACTGAAGGTGTCACTGCTCTCCTCCATTGGTTTGAAGAAATGGAGAACACTTTTCTAAATTGCGATTGCCCCGATGATCGCAAAGTGCGATATGCTACCGGTCGTTTATATGGAATAGCACTAACTTGGTGGAATACAGAGAAGGCCAAACGAAGTGTTGAAGATGCTATGACTTTAACTTGGAATGAATTAAAGGAAATCATGACCAGACGATTTTGCCCAAGGAGTGAAATCAAGAAATTAGAAGATGAGTTCTATTTGTTGAAGCAAAAGGAAGGCGACCACACCACGTACAACAAAAGATTCCTCGAGTTACATCAAATGGTTCCCAACATGTTCACTCCCCTCTACCAGTTGATCGAGCACTACATTCGAGGTATTCCGTCAAAGATTCAAGACTCTGTAATAAGTACCACGCCTGCAACTTTGGTAGCAGCAATGGAGCTAGCAACAACGCTCACCGAGAACCGAATCCGGAATAAAGACTTCAAGGAGGAGAAGAAGAAGGATAAAGCATCGACTGAAACCTCCGACTACACCCAAACCGAATCCCCTTCTCAACCCACTTTTAAAAGAAAAAGAGACGGGCAACTTTTCGCTACTACCCAACGTAATCAACCAGTTTTACAAGCCATACCAATCCAAGCTATCCCAATCACTCAAGTGGCACCCAACTCAACCTACCCTAAGAAACCATATCTTGGACCTCACCCTCAATGCAACAACTGTTTTTATCACCATCCCCTTACCTTACCTTGTCGACTATGTGCAACTTGTGGACGTTATGGTCATTTGAGCAAGGTTTGCCGCACCCCTCAAAACCAAATCTTTTCCCCTACTCAAAACATGGTCCAAACCTATCAACAACCCCAATACCCCATGTTCCCATATGTTCGAGCCTGTTTCAATTGTGGCGACCCTACCCACTTTAGAAACACGTGCCCTCGATTGGTTAACATCATAAACGCTCAAGCCCAATCAAACCCAGTTAACCAAGTAAACCAAGGAAACCCAACCGCTAGGCCACCAGCAAGAGGAAGAGTCTTCAACATCAATGCCAATCCTGTCGAAGATAATGACGGCTCAAACGAAGATACCCAACTAGTCCTCTTCACCGAAAATCCAGATTCAACTCCAATCGTTTAGTTTTATGTTTTAGAATCACATAGAACCAGTCATAACTTAAGGATAAAGCCAATGAAACTTTGATAAGAATATGGTGGATACGCCGCTGGTACTTCCTATATATAAGTATTCTTGTCAAAGGATCAGAAGCATTATCTGGCGGTTATGAGAGGTTCCATGTGTAAACTGCTTGAGTAATTATTGTTTATTATTTTCAGTACATGCAATTTCATAGGCCGCCGCTCCCCATTACATTATGAGATTGAGCATGTTCCCCATTTCATTATGAGCGTGAACCCGGCGTGCCCACATACGATCGGCTCCGTTTGATTGAGCCTTGATCGCACAGACATTTTTTCATTTTCAGTACATGCAATACGATCGGCTCCGTTTGATTGAGCCTTGATCGCACAGACATTTTCATTATCAGTATCTTGTGGTTGTTGTGTTTGTTGTAGAGTTGCATAGAACTAATCATAACTTGCGGATAAAGTCAATGAGAATTTGACGAGAATATGGTGGATACGCCGCTGGTACTTCCTATATATAAGTATTCTTGTCAAAGGATCGGAGGCATTATCAGGCGGTTATGAGAGGTTCCATGTATAGGCTGTTTGTGTGATTATTGTTTAGATTAAATTTATTATTTTCAGTACATGCAATACGATCGGCTCCGTTTGATTGAGCCTTGATCGCACAGACATTTTCATTTTCAGTACATGCAATACGATCGGCTCCGTTTGATTGAGCCTTGATCGCACAGACATTTTCATTATCAGTATCTTGTGGTTGTTGTGTTTGTTGTAGAGTCATATAGAACTAATCATAACTTGTGGATAAAGTCAATGAGAATTTGACGAGAATATGGTGGATACGCCGCTGGTACTTCCTATATATAAGTATTCTTGTCAAAGGATCGGAGGCATTATCAGGCGGTTATGAGAGGTTCCATGTATAAGTTGTTTGTGTGATTATTGTTTAGATTAAATTTATTATTTTCAGTACATGCAATACGATCGGCTCCGTTTGATTGAGCCTTGATCGCACAGACATTTTCATTTTCAGTACATGCAATACGATCAGCTCCGTTTGATTGAGCCTTGATCGCACAGACATTTTTCATTTTCAGTATCTTGTGTTTGTTGTATTGGTTGTAGAGTCACATAGGACTAATCATAATTCACTGATAAAACCAATGAAAATTTGACAAGAATATGGTGGATACGCCGCTGGTACTTCCTATATATAAGTATTCTTGTCAAAGGATCAGAGGCATTGTCAGACGGTTATGAGAAGTTCTATGTAGGATTTAGTAGTTTCTTGGTAACTAATCATAACTTACGGATAAAACCAACGAAAATTTGACAAGAATATGGTGGATACGCTGCTGGTACTTCCTATATATAAGTATTCTTGCCAAAGGATCAGAGGCATTATCAGGCGGTTATGAGAAGTTCCATGTAGGATTTAGTATTGCCTTAGTTGAAATTGTGTTACATTTATATCATCTCGCTATTTAAAGAAATTGGATTGTGTTCCATTTCTACATAAACTAACCTCTCCATCATAACAAACGAGAGAGGAACTGTCACCATTCAAACATATATGCTATCAGAATGTGGATTCAAATATTGGTTGTTGTGTTATTTATGTTCTAGAGTTACATCATAGGACCAATCATAACCTACTGATAAAACCAATGAAAATTTGACAAGAATATGGTGGATACGCCGCTGGTACTTCCTATATATAAGTATTCTTGTCAAAGGATCAGAGGTATTGTTAGATGGTTATGAGAAGTTCCATGTAGGTTGTAGTATTAGAAGTTTTGCTTTAGGATATAACCATATCCTTCCAAACATATCCAAACTCTTATGCATGATATCATATTTAGCGAATCAACTCTGCTTATCAACATTTTTACAGCAGGCAACAAAAAGCGATTCCTGTAATAGGGTACTTAACCCTTACAAGGGACGTTACCGCCTCAAACAAAAATTTAAACTCTTACTTCTCTTCTAAGTATGTAACTGTCAAACTAAACACCATCATTCTTTTAGTCAAATATATCACTACTTAAATTTCGGGACGAAATTTCTAAAAAGCAGGGGATACTGTAACATCCGTCAAAAAACGGATTTTACCAAACCCGCTCCGTTTATTAACCGAACAATCAGTTTAAAATTTTGTGGCGAATTTAATGCCCAAAATAATTTTAAACGATACATAATTAATTATTATATTGGAATATATAATTTGTTTTTGAAAAACTGTTAAAAATAATAAAATAAAAATAAGATGGTTCTGCCGGGTTTCGAACCCGGGTCAGTCAACCGGTTCAGCAGAAACTTAACACCCACACACTTAAACCACTGCGCCACTAATGATTCTTGTTAAATATTGGAAATAATTAATACATAAAATAAATCCTAAATTCAAATACGACGCGCCCAATTGCAGTCGTCGGAAATCCCGGCGATCTCGCTAGATTGGACGGTTTCTTCAAGTCTTAACGTAAACATTTAAACCTACATCGGTTATAACCGACGCCTGAACCCGCGACACAAGCTATAACCGCCGGAGAAATTCTAACCGACGAATCAAGTCGGAAATCGGACCAAATTCATTGACAACCTGCCCTATAAATACCTCCTCGAACCTTTGCAAGCTTTTTCGCTCAAAACCGCACCTTTACCCGACGTAATTCCACTCGCCGGAAAAATTCTGCACATCGCCGGAAAACCGAGCCCTTCACTTCTGAGCCTTACTGAACCCCCTGAGCTTATACCGAAGTCACCCACATCCTTTTCAAGCTTGCTGAAGACTCTCTGCCGCAAGACACACGACGCCGGAATCTTTTGCTGTCACCGGAGTTCTGCCGGAGAAACAGAGAAGTCCAGTCGGTATACCTTACGCTTAATCCTTCATTCTTTTTATTTAATCTCACATGTAATTAACCATCAGACACTAACGAACATGATTTAATCTTCGAACCAGTCGGACTTCCGATTCTGGTTAAAATCTAACGAAGAAGACGAAGTGTCCGTTGTCTATAAGTTTAATTTAAATCAAGTTATAACTCGGGTTAGACACACAGTCCAGCGGTGGACTGTGTGCACATTAAACACGTAAATGTCTCGAGTTCGAATCTTGTCCCACGCATGCTTGCCTTAATAAAAATGTCTTTTTTTGTTAACCGAACCGGAGTCACCGCTGTACATGTTAAGTTTAATAATAACCGGAATAATAACCAAGATAGAGTGTGAATGTTTAAACACACGTCACGAGTTCGAGTCCGGTCTACTGCACCGATTCGGACAATCATCTAACTTTTTAAAATAAGGCAGAAATGAAATAATGAAGTTTGTTCATAAGTATAATATAAATCGGATTATTTAACACGTTAGACACACAGTCCAGCGGTGGACTGTGTGTTAACTCAACCCACAGGTCCCGGGTTCGAGACCTGTGGGGCGCACCGAGTCACTGATTAAAATCTTTTTAGAAATAAGTTGATTTTCGGATTAATCTAATTAATATATAAATATAATTAAAAACAGAAATATTTCGGGTTAGACACGTAGCTCAGTTGGTAGAGCTGCGTGCACGCGTACGGGAGGTCTCGGGTTCGAGCCTCACTCAGCGCACACTTACACGCATACGAACCGGTCAAAGTCAACAGTCAACGGTCAACGGTCAAAAAAGTCAACTTTTTTATTATTTTTATTTATTTATTTTAATTAAAAATCAATTAAAAATACTTAAAAATAACATTTTTAAGGTTAGAAAATAGCCTTAAACTCACAAAAATACACCCAACAATCCTACTAAAATGGATTAATAAAATCCGTTTACTTACCGAACCATAATGCTATTTATCTAGGTTAATTTCACTCGTGGTTAAAACCACTTCGCGTGCATTCAACATCATCAACCGAACGCACCCACTGTGAGTGAATCTTACAACTCCCCCTTTTTAATTACATGTTTTGGGGTGTGTCATGTGTCACAAAATAATTAACTCGTTTATTTAAACTTGTGCCATACCATATTGTGATCTAAACTTAGATTGTTTATATTGTTGTGGTTATGTATTTTATTTTGTCAACGTATATGAAAGTCATTCATTAAGCCCATCAGTTCCTCGTGGGAGACGAGTTGAGCAACGCGTGCCTCAAAACAAATCCATTATTGTTCATGTGTGTATTATTGAGTTTATATTGTTTGTAGTTATGTATTTCATATTGTCAAGTTTATGCAATTCATTCATTAGGCCCATCAGTTCCTCGTGAGAGACGAGTTGAGCAACGCGTGCCTCTAAACGATCCATTATTGTTCATGTGTGTATTGTTTATTATTAAATTTATTGGTGAATAAGTTTACATCTATTTTTACTCATGTGTGGTTGTGCACTTATTTTATAATCAATTAAATAAACTTGTTCAAATGTTTTCCATAGGATTCACTCGCCAACTTTTTGTTGATCCAAAAACCCTTTTTACACATGATACAGGTGAACAGGATGAAGCAAGGAAAACATAGGAAATGCCTTAGAAGAAAACAATGAAGCCTAGATTGATATTTAGGACATGTTGTAATATTGATTGTAATTTTCCATTAAAGTGTATTAATGAATATGAAACGTTAAAATAAATGTCATGAGCTTTGATGATAACCCAATCATGCCCCGATCACCTTTTCCGCTGCGGGTCGGGGTGTGAAACCTGATACGCACGCCGGTTCGATAGAATTTAAATCCTTTTTAAGAAATGAATTTTGGAATAAATTAAATAGTATATAAATATAATTAAAAACAGAAATATTTCGGGTTAGACACGTAGCTCAGTTGGTAGAGCTGCGTGCACGCGTACGGGAGGTCACGAGTTCGAACCTCACTCAGTGCAAACAATATACACGACCGAACCGGTCAACAAGTCAAAGTCAATGGTCAACGGTCAAACCAAAAAAAAAGTCAACATTTTTTTTATATTTTTATTTATTTATTAAAAATTAAAAATCAATTAAAAATACTTAAAAATAATGTTTTTAAAGTTAGAAAATAACCTTAAATTCACAAAAATAAACCTAAAAACCTTATTAAAATTGTTAATAAAATCCACTTATTTACCGTACCTTTTCGTTATTATTTAGGTTAGTTAATCCTCGTCGATCAACCCTCTAAACTCGTGCGCATTCAACATCTTCAACCGAACGCACCCAATGTGAGTGAATCTCTACAAATTCCCCGTTTTAATCCCGTTTTTGGGGTGTATCATGTGTCTTATTATTTATTACACTTAAACAATTGTGCATTCATCATATCCATGATCAAATGTGTATTCAATATGTATCAACTGTTTGGGTGGTTAATGTTTAGATTAAATTTATCATTTTCAGTACATACATTATCATAAGCCGCCGCTCCCCATTACCTATGAGCGTGAGCCGTTCCCCATTACCTATGAGCGTGAACGAGACGTTGCCAACATTTAATTATCATTCATGTTATATATTCATGCAAGGTGGTTTGTTATTGTATGTTATTGTTTGTTATTGTTATTGTTATTGTATGTTTATTTACGTTTGCTCACATATAATTATTGCACAATTTTCCATAATAAATATAACAAGAAATCAATAATAAATGTTTTCTAACAAGGTTCACTCGCCAACTTTTGTTGACCCAAAAATCCCCATTTTTACACATGATACAGGTGATCCAGATGCAGCAAGAAACATATAGGATGGCTTAGAAGAATAAACCGGTTTAGACTTTGGATTGTTTAGTTAGTTATTTTTCTTTGTAATTGTATGAACATGTTTGGAATATTGAGGATGTAATTTTGAATATAATAAATATGAAACATATTAGTAAACATCATGAGCTTTGGTGATAACCCAATTATGCCCCGACTCTTATTCCGCTGCGGGTCGGGGTGTGACAACATATACAAGGACATGAATTTGACACACTCACAAAACCTATGTACTCGGCTTTTTATGCTGACTCTCTTTTCACATATGTTTCAGGAGCTAACGTATGATGTACCTAAGGTTGCTTCACGTAGGATTTGGACGCGGGCCTTAGTGATATAAAACAAAGAAAGTCAATTTAAATATGTTTTGTTTCTACTATTCTCAAGACAATGTAAACACGTGAATAATTCTATAATACAAAACTTCAAGTACCATGTGTTGTTGAAACAATTGGTAACGTGACTCCCCGACGTTTCTGCCGTGGTTTGTTGTTTTTATGCGGTTGGGGTGTTACAAAACCTCTCCATCTTCTCCACTTGACCCTAACTCACTTACGGGATGTTGAAACCTTAAATTACTCACAAGAAGACCATCCCACACTAAGTTTTTCCGTCTGTTGTAGGTTCGATCAACCTCGTCGGTCTACCTTCTAGCAAGGCCTCTAGGTATGCTATATCACCCTTAGAATCAAACTCTCCTACTTCCTCATAAATAGGTAAACCCTCTAACTCTCCTCTAAACTCATTTTCCCACAATAACACATTCTTTTTCTCATCTCATACCTTCTCTTTCTCAACTTCACAAGAACCAATAAAGAAAACCGACTCACCCGGACCACTCGAGTTCCTAATAGATTTGGCGTGATCAAAGTTAACGCTTTCGTCTCCTACGCGAAGAGTGATTTTCCCATCAAAAACTGCCTTTGCGGTACACAAGAACGGACGTCCAAGGATGATAGGCATGTTGTCATCAGCCTCCATATCTAGGATTAAGAAATCCACAGGAAAAACAAATTTGGCAACTTTGACGAGTAAGTTTTCCACAATTCCACGTGGGTATTTTACCGATCGGTCGATAAGAGAGAGTGTCATACGCGTGGGGCTCAGCTTACTAAGCCTAGCTTTTCATAAACTGGGTAGGGCATCATATTTATGCTAGCACCTAGATCCATCAAAGCGTGGCTCCGATTATCACTACCAAACACACACGGGATCATGAAAACTCTAGAATCCGATAGTTTCTCCGGTAGCTTATTCATCACCACCGTAGAACATTCTATGTTTAAAGTAACATTCGATAGCTCCCCCCGCTTATCTTTTCATTTCAGAATGTCTTTGAGAAAGTTGGAATATTTTGGTATATGCTAGAGTGCTTAGATAAATGGAAGATTTATTTTCAACTGTTTGAACATGTTGAGAAAGTGTCCATATTTCTTAGCATATTTTTGATGTTTTGGCGAGCAGTAGGGGTGTGCAAAAAACCGAATTAACTTACCCATAACCAAATTAACAGCAAAAACCGAACCGAAAAAACCTAACTATACCAAAAACCAGTGGGTTAGTTAATTTGTTCTTCTGAAAACCGAAAGTAGCGGGTCGGTTATGGTATAAATGTTTCCATACCCACCATAACCGAACCGAACTGACATATCGCAAACTCTTTGTCGGATTTAGGATTTTCACCGTTTTTTTAATATAATTGATATTTTTGGTTGAACGTTTTTAGTATTTATGAGTTATTTCATATCATGTTGTTGGAATGTTTATTTGAGTTTATGGAATATATCATATCAATTCGTTTTAATGCTCTGTATTAGTATTATAGATTATATATATTTTTAGTACTATGTAGTATACTAATATATAGAAATATGTAAGAACAATTTTTCCATGTTTTAGAAAAAAGTGAACATTTTTAGCTAGGCCTAAATTCATAGTTAACCACCCATAATCGATCCGAACTGATCAGTTACAGTTATGAATATCCAATAACCAACATCATGGTTATGGTTATAGTTTTAGGCCAAACCGACTCAAGACGATCCATGCACACCCCTAGCAAGCACGATATGGAACACGAGAATGATCAATCTCTGGGGACAGCCTACTCTCAATGGGCTTCCTACTTGCAGTATTCTCTACCTGGACGACATCTCTATCTCCTCGTCAACCGGTTCCTCTGCTTCTACCTGAACCAGTGACCTATCTATCTCTCCTACGATCCTGCCACTATGAGTGAAGACTGCTTTCAGTTGAGCAACCGGGTTTGTTTGAGTAGTTCTAGAAAACTGACCCGGGGCCCTATCATCTAATCTCCTAGCAATATGACCTACTAAACGCTGCAGATCAAGAAACGCAGATTGTTGATTTTTCAAAAGAATGTCGTGTTCTGCTAGAGGTTTCTGGGTAATAGCATGCTTCGCAACTAATTGTGTCAGCAAACTCTCTATCTTACTCAAGTCGCTACCACTACCCCCACCCAGGTTATTACCCGAACCTTGGTTAAAGAACTGACCCTGACCCTGGTTATGATTTTGATTCGAATGGAAACCAGGGGGATTACTAGAAGATTGCCAATTATTATTATTCTGATTTCTTCGACTGGAGTTATAAGAATCTCCGAAATGGTTCTTGGCACCTTGGTTTTGACCTCCTACAAACTATACCTGCTCTTGACTCATCAATAGGCATCTTAACGTACCATGACCCCGAGACACCTCACATTTATTCACTTTTAGTTTCAATTCTTTAACCTTCTTAGACAAGTTTTCAAGGACGGCAACCACCTGAGTATCCAAGGTGACTTAGTAAACACCTCGCGTAAATGGAATTCTTGTTTGCTGATCGCTACTCATACTTAGAATGGGCAAAGCTCTCAAAAAGATCACTGCATTCAGCCACACTCTTCTTTCCAATAAGGTGGCCTCCTGTAGACGTGTCAAAAC
Source organism: Scalesia atractyloides (assembly GCA_947069175.1). Classification (NCBI taxonomy): domain Eukaryota; kingdom Viridiplantae; phylum Streptophyta; class Magnoliopsida; order Asterales; family Asteraceae; genus Scalesia; species Scalesia atractyloides. Next base: position 43,752,528 of record CAMTDV010000019.1, on the reverse strand, counting down.
GAGCCTTAGTCTCATAGGTTAGACCGTTGTAGAATTTCTCTACAAGTGCCCGCATCAGGTCCAAACTCCACGTCTAAAAGCAGACGGCCAATTTTGAACCACCCTTGCGTTGTGAGAGATTGACTTTGGAGGTCCAATTTGGTCTAGCAAACTAGTCTGGTTTGTTTAAGTTGGGACCACATACACGCGTTCCTTTGTTTAGTGTTAGGTGTGATGTGGATGTTTGGAATAGTTTAGTGTTGGAGGAGAAAGTGGGGTTGAAATGGTTGAGGTTTGGAATGATATGGCGGGTAATGTGACGAGTTTGCATTTTGGACTTTGACTAGCATTGTGGATACTCTAAAGGAATTCGATGGACGAGGGGAATTAAAAAGAAAAAAACACAACAGGTCAAAGGGTTATCTCACAAATCGTGTACAGGGTTATCTCACAAATCGTGTACAGAAAATTTTCGAAGTTTGATGGTAGCTTTAAACATTAAATTGATAATCCTATGACACTAGATGGTGAATTGGTTTATGTTTTTGCTAAATTGAATTGGTGGTTGTGCAGATAGAATCCATTAAGTTTGGTTGCATATCCTCATTCGTTTACTCATACATATAGTCTTCTTTATTGACTTCCCACTAGGTTAACAAAATTAATGAATTCAATAGAAATCTTGGCATAATATATATATATATATATATATATATATAGGGTTAGAATCATATGAGAAGTAGTAGGCTAATTGAGAAACTTGAGAAGAATTCTGAACCACATATTTTCCCTAAGCAAAAAACATAAAAAATGAAAAAAAGGCAATTTTCTGCTCTTTCTTCTAGGTTTTTGTTTTTTTAGGGATTTATACATATGTGTATATTGTTAATCATCTAACTATACATATGTGTATATTGTCAATCTTTTTAACTACACATATATGTTTATACAAGTTTAAATTGAAAAATAAATGTTGTAAATCTATAATTGAGGTGAATGATTTAGTTTTAGCTTTAAGATTTAGCATTAGTATTAGGGTTTAGCTTTAGGGTTTAGGGTTTAGCATTAACGTTAGTTTTAGCTTTAGGTTTAGCATAGGGTTTAGCACTAGGGTTTAACATTATGGTTTAGCTTTAGGGTTTAACATTAGGGTTTAGCATTTAGTTTTTAAGGTTTAGCATTAGGGGTTAGTTTTAGTGTTTAGTATTGGTCTTTAGGGTTTAGCATTAGTATTTAGGGTTTAGCTTTATGGTTTAGCATTAGGGTTTAACATTATAGTTTAGCTTTAAGGTTTAACATTAGGGTTCAGCGTTTAGTTTTTAGGGTTTAGCTATAAGGTTTAGCTTTGCTTAGGGTTCAGATTTAGGGGTTAAAATTATGGTTTAGCATTAGGGTTTAGGTTTAAGGGTTTAGGGTTTAGTTTTTAGCATAGGGTTTAGCTTTAGTGTTTAGATATTTTTTGTTATTGTTCAATGAGCCGGACTCAATGCCGTTGTAATGAGCTTAATCGACATTCGTTTGACCCGATTTTATAATATACACATATGTATAGTTATAAGATTGACAATATACATATATGTATAGTTAAATGATTAACAATATACACATATATATTTTCATAATATACACATATGTACAGATATAAGATTGACAATATATATATATATATATATATAGTTAAAAGATTAACTAAATACACATGTGTATAAATCCCAAAAAAAGGCGTGATTTTTCCAAAAAAAACAATTTTTTTGCTTTTTTTCATTTTTTTATGTTTTTTTACTTAAGGAAATGTGTGGTTCAGAATGATTCTCAAGTTTCTCAAATAGGGTGGACTTCTCTTAGGATCCTACCCTATATATATGTATGTGTAACGTATTGCGTTACACCACATTCAAACAAAACTTCTTAAGACCTATGGACCATATCGAATGAGCGAAAATTCACATATCTAACATTTGAGCATATCTATATCTTTATACATTACCTGGTCACATAAGCTATGAAAAGAAGTAAATAAACATATACGTCCCAAAATTAATTTTGAGGAGGGACAAGACATATGGGTGGGTTCAGATGTTTGGAAATGGAGAGAATAATACCTCCAAATTCATTAATTCTGACAAGTCAAACCCCTTCCAAGTCATACTCGTATCTTAGCTTACAACCAAACACCCCGTTGACCTTTTTATTTTTAATATTTATGGAACCAAATCGACAAAATTATCACTAGTTGTTTACATGTTTCTTATGTGATTGAAAGTTGATATTTTTTTTTTCTAAAACTTAGTACGATTCAGATGCTTGTAACATGAAAGAATTAATGCGAATATGAGATGATACTTTTACGAAGAAAACAAAGAGATTATTGCCACACATATCTCAGTTAAAGGTCAGTTAGATTCTTTATTTCCCTAAACTTATAGTATTCAAATAATAGATACAACTATCTAAACTTTAACCATATTTAATCAGGGGTCAAAAGGATCCATTGCCTTCAAAAATGTTCGAATTGTATACATTAGGGGTGTGTAGAAAACCAAAAACAATCAAATCTCACAAAATACCGAAACGAAAAAAACCAAACCGAAATTTGCGGTTCGTTTATCGTTATGCATTTTATAAAAACCGGAAAAAAACCAAAACAAACTAAATAACCTAAAATGCAATTTTTTTATATATTTGTTATATATTAATTTAGAAATTATTAATTTTATTCTTGATTATTAAGTTTTATAATAATAAGAACATTAACAGGTATATTTATCATTGAAATGATTTATTCATTACTTACAAGAAATACAAGAACATAAAAAGGTAAATGATTGAATTTTACGTAGTTTGTTTAAAAAACCGAAAAAACCGAATCCAATCAGTTTTCAAAAACCGAAAACCAAACATTTGGTCACGGTTTTACCCAAAAACAAGCCGAACCGTGTACACCCGTATAAAATCTTTGTTTTTCTAAACATGATTTGTACTATTTAGTTGTAGATGATAAAGAAGAGAACTTTTTGATAACCTCAATAAAAAATTTCGATTGTGCTCGCAACTGTATATTATATATATTGTGTGATTTATAGATAACTTCTTACTTTTTTTATAATAATATACAAGCCGAGTTAACTACTACTGTAAATTGACTCTACTACCATTATTCGTGTTTCCATAAAAATAATATCCAAGATGGACTCCTTTGATTTAAACCCTAACAATAGTGTACCATTTGCTTTAGCATCTACTGTAGTAAAGACCTCGTACATTAATTAAATATATCAAATATCGCAAGTAAAGAATGTATAACATCATAATACAACGTCTTAAAAGAGCATGTATGTATCACTACTATTACTACTACATATACGGGTTAATATAACCTTGTTAAAATAGGTTAATAAGATAATTAACCTGAAATACCAAACGCATTATATTCCGGAGAGTGGTATATGATAGTAGAAATTTTCATCATCAAGTACTTGTATTTGCATGCACAAAACCAATAATTTGTTGTACCGAATTCGCTATCTCTTCAGCAGAAGACCTGGCTTCACTAGCGACCTACATTAATATATCGATCATCCAACATGTTTTGAGAACAAAAAACACAAATGAATCAACTTTAAAAACATGACAAAGTGGTTAAAACTTATTTATACCTTAACATTGAACGAATAGAGCACAGTTTGTTCAATGGTTGTAACGTTGGTATGAAGGATATCAAATTGTAAATCTTCAAGGGCAGCAATGGTTTTAATAAGCTGACCAGGTCTTCTACCACACAAAATCTTGATCATTGCATCAAACCCTAGTAATCTCACTTCAACGTCAGCCACACCCGACTTGCATTCGGCCGTGTCCTCCTTCAGTACACCATCGTATTCCACCAGCTTCATCTGATCATCCGGTGGCGGGTAAAACACTGCCACCGGGGGACCTTGTTGAGTTTGCTGAATGACTGGTAGAGCCGAAGAATCTCCTACCGCTCTTGGAGTGTCATCGTAGAGTCTTCGTCGTTTTTGTGACTCTAGACATTGCAAGAGTTGCTCTAACTCTCTCACGAACTCAATCGCCCCACCGATAATTGATGCTTGATCACCCTATCATTTATATAATATTATCAAAAATCCAACTTTTAATGTCAAAAACACTACTAGAACTGGACATTTGAAGTGTTTCAAAATTAGCAACTGATCAGGACAAAAAAAAGACAGCTTTAATATAATTGGCTAGTTTTCTAGTAGTGTAATTAATTAGAACACGTTTTATAAGGATTTGAACTTGTGATATTGTGTTAATGAGACACACCGGTGTCGCCGCTAAAGGTAGTAGTTTCTTGTAGTGACCATTTCGGATATATCGTGTTAGTATTTGAATTCATAACTTAATTATATGAATCAATAAGCTTGTACCCTTTGAACATAAGATCCTGGCATGAGAGACCGTAGCACGCGTAAATGTTCGTTCATTTGCTTCCTTCGGTTTCTTTCAACCGCGATATGAGTCATTCGTTGGCTCTCAACTTCTTCACTAGTCTTTATAGTTCTTGTTCTCTTTCTTTTGTTCTTCCCTTCAACAACTAGGGTCTTAAGAACATCTTCACCAACATATTGAATTCCAACAGATGCTCCTTCATAAACCCTAGCTGCTTCCTTGTTTTGGTCGTCTCCAAGAGGAGTTAATAAAGACTGATGATCCTCTTGAACCCGTTCGTTCAAAACCGGGAGCTTCAAGAAGTAAACCGGATCTATCCCGGTCTGTTCATCTTCATCTTGTCCATGACATGTTTTGGTTTGATTCAAAGCCAACTTTTGTCCAAGATCTGCAAACTGCATCACATCTGCAAAGCTCAACTTGTCTAACGAATTCGAGCTACCAAAACCACCGGAATTAGGTAGGTGTTGTAATGGATTGTTGAGCAAGTAATCCACCATTTGATTCCCATTCTGATGAAGATGATCATGGTGTTGGTCATTATCTAGTTCATGGTGATGTTGATGATCATGACCATTAAACTCAACCCCTAGAAAACCTCCCTGCAAGAGTTGGAATTCAGTGAAAAACAACATAAGTGAGTAAAAATAGAAAGTTATATATTTAGGGTTGGTGTGTTCATACCGAGTAGTTGTTATCGTCTTTCTCCATGGTTATATATATACAAATCAAGAAAGACTTTGACTAAAGATATTGAGACCTAAAAGACAAACTTTAATGAAATATGCAGCAAATGGGACCAGAATTCACTAATCAATTAGTAAATCATGGGGGAGTGGGGTTACACCATGAACATATGGACAAAGAGGTATATAACATCTGCAATATGCATCAGGGATTCAGGATCAAAGGATGAGGCATGGTTTATCTCTATGTAACGTGCCCTAGTTGGTCTGCTAGGGGTGGCTTTGACTTTCAATGTATATCTTCATAAATAGAGTGAGATTTGATATATAAAAACAAAAATCTATCTTTTTTACTTGACATGTAGTAAAAATGTTAGATGGCTACGTAATTGTCTAACTCCGATAGTTATATTTATATGAATTTCTATTTATAAGTGGTTATAACATGAATTGTGTACCTCATGTATATACATTGCTGGTTCAAACATTTTCGGAAAACGTAAAAACGAAATTTCTTGAATCCAAACACTTATATATGATGACACACAAATGGTCGAATTTTTAAAGGCACAAATCACACAGTTACAACTAAAATTTCAAGAGATTGCGAGCTAAAGTAGTTGCTTGAAAATTCAGAATCAAATGCAAATCCAATATAATCATGGGTCCTTTAAGAAAGGGTTCTTATGGTTTAGCTTGGTTTTTTTTATGTTTTTTTTTTAATTGTGTAATAGATATTTATATACATGTATCGGAAAAGATAACATAGAAATAATAACATGTAATAGTGTTTTTTTAGAATGGCACTTCAGAATTTAAACCCTTTAACTTTTAGATGTAGATGATGCATCTTACCAAGTTATCATCAGGATTCCTTTGAACGGCCTTAGCTAAGTTCTAACTCACCCTTAGTTATAATTACTATCCCAAAATATGGATATTAAATTTACAACTAGAGAAAAAAAAAAGTAATTGTAATTCTTAGTAAGAGACTTAAAAAAGATAAATGATTTATTTTTCGTTAGGTGTCATGTATTTTGACAAATAATAGATTCCTTTTTACTTGGTGATTTTTTTTTCATTTCATATTACTTACTGAGTTACTACAAAAAGAAGTTATTATTATTATTATTATTATTATTATTATTATTATTATTATTATTATTATTATTATTATTATTATTATTATTATTATTATTATTATTATTATTATTATTATTATTATTATTATTATATGTGTGAGAGAGAGAGAGCCTGTATGGATTGATTAAGAAGCACCTCACAAGATCACCTCTCAATTTTTACACCACCTTTTAATTAATGTGAATCACAAGTCTTCCCACCATCACCTTGACACGCTTAATTCATTAAGAGGCTCGCCTTTTCAACATTTGAATTTTCAAATTTTCGTCTTAACAAATTTGAGTATTATATTTATATTTATATTTTCTATAATGTCTAAACATACATCATTAGACACAAATTGACGGATAAAAAACAACGATGATAAACTGAATATAAAATAACGGTGATAAAGTGAACACTAATATACTTTATGTATTAGATATCTTTGTGAATGATGAGAACTGGCATGAACGCGCTTGTTAACGAAATAATTCAAAAAGGGTCCAACTTTTGGATGAGTATTACTTGGGCTATGGTTAGAGTTACGAGGCAAGTGTACAAAAAGGTCTTGATGAGACGGATGTTGTGACAAACCATCGTGACCAGCTATCAGACACATTGTCATTGATTTAGGACTTCGATTTCGCCATCAAGAATTTCCCTCAATTTCAAATTTTAGCACTTTCTTTTTTAGCATAAAACGTGTGAATCTTCGGTTGAGTTAATTCACACGTCTAATTACGTCGTTAATTTCAGTAACATTACATATGTGTATAAGCAAAGTAATGCCTAATTCTCTGATTTACAATCAGTTGTTACATACGTGATCATATATTGTTTTTGATTTAATTTAATAAATAACATTCTTCCCATTTCTTAATAAATACAACTAGACTGATGGAGACACATTGAATAATACAAAGCTCCAACAATAGATCCATAAGCTTGTATGGAGTGTTTATGTAGAACCGACCAGATTTGAAGAAAAAAATGGCATTTTATTGATGGTCGGATTTGTTTTGGAAGATCGTGCATGAATGTCTGAAATGTATGCGATCCGGGAAAAGTTGATTCCTTGTTATTTTATAGTTTACCTATGTGTTGTTTAATGAAGACAACATCTAGGTTTTAGAGTACCAACCATTTGTTTAAAGCAAATTTTCGTGGGGCAAATACGTTGATACAACTTATGTTGTGCTATGACACATCCATTGAAGGAATACATAATGAGCAACGTTTGATTTGTCATACAACAACAACTACCGACCCAGAGTTCAAAATAACATTACCCACAGAATGTCACGCGAATGAAATTTATACCAAGAAAAAAATCGAAGTTCAAAAGGAGATTTACAGATCTACAACGTTACTGAACGAGGTGTGGTCGATGTAATATATGCATTCATGATTGCTTACCAAGATCACTACCGATGTTGTCAATGTTCAATATTAGTTTATTTTACTTCGATGGAATATATACATTCAGGATGGCTCACCAAGAACACTACATATGTTCTCTTTTTTTTTCGGTTTCACTACTCTACAAGTTTTATTAAGTCATCAAACTAACAATTCCGTTAAATATATTTGTAAAAAAAGAAGTCACGCGGATATCGATTTGTAAGTGTATTGAATATAACATATTTTATAAATATATTTAATGGAAATTCCGATTTTATGATTCAATAAAACTTATAGAGTAGTGAAACTGAAGAAAAACGAAGAGGACATCTGTAGTGTTTATCATGAATGTATATATTCCATCAAAGTCAAATAAAGTAACCTTGAACTCATTGACAACACCTGTAATGTGATCTTAGTGAACAATCAAGAATGTATGTGTCACACCCCTAATTTCTACGTGTAACCCGTAGGGCCCGGTTAGGGAATATCGTGACGTAAGTTGATATCATCATTACCAAACATAATACACAGTGGAAGTCTGGATAATTACTATTACAAACGTTTAAATGTTCAAAGTTCAAAAATAATAAATACAACGCTTGTAAATAGATGCACAGGCGAATCGAAATGTGAATACAAAATGAAACTTGACAGACTAAGGCCTTCTAAGCAAAGGGTTGCAATTCCTCTTAAGCTTCGCCGAGCACTTCCAGCCTAATTATGTATACTTGTCAACTGCGCTTAGACTTTTGAAAATACGTTAGTTTTCACTGGTAAATACATTTAACCGACTCATTTTGAAAACATTTTGAAAACATTTAGTGTACCCAATGGTACTTTGTTTTATAAATAACTTGGGATAAATAATTTCATGTTATCAGTTTTACATGCTAATAATACATTTAGAGCCCGAAAACTATGTCGGGATCCTGATTAATCGACACGCCACTTTAACACCTTTAATAGGTGCACCCCTGTTGGGTAATACTTTATTTTAGCATCTGACGGGTGTATGCCTACACCCCGTGCTTAGGTCGTGACCATTTGCAATTAAATGAGCCGTGGATATGCAGGACACGATCGTCTTAACCCCCAAATGTTTAATATTAAGCAATACGAATTAAAATGGATTATTTGAATTCCCGACTCATTGGTCTTTGATCTCATATCCAACCATGTGGTATTAGTATACCGTATCCCAAGCCCGTATAAGGGAAAATAAGTTAAAGTATTTACCTTGCTTGCAAAAGTCTCTAGTAATAAGAAAATAAGGAAAGCACAGCCGTAATCAAAATAAACTAGCTTTGTGACAATATACCGGAAGTCTCTAGTCTGGAAAAGAGGGTTTTATTAACCGATTAGTTGGTTAGTGGGTCTTTATTTAGTCATTGACTTAGACCGGCTAACTTAAAATAAAAATAACGGTACGAAACGCTAGATTAAGCGGCGACCGGAAAAGAATGTATTTTGGACCCGACAAGTACTAGGACTTGTATAATATGGGTTACCATTTTACATTCTGGAATATGAGAGTATTTTGATATGGTTAAACCCGTTTCGATTAAATTACGTAAACTAGTCACGTAGGCTTAACCATACGCATATAAGCGAAACTGGATAACCGGGTGAGTCCTATACAAGTTCCATATGCCATTAAGTTTAAAATATGTTATTACAACAGTAGGTTATTTATATGACGGCCCGTTATGGTTTTAAAAGCAAACTATGCCTTAAAGGGCATTTTGTCATTTCTAAAATGTAATAAACTGGCTTATATGTAAAGTGATGTTATTAATATAAACATTCTGTAACAATACATATTTTATGGTGTTATATCAATAGGACATCAATTATATGCGTGGTTTATAGTTTAAGACCAAACTATGTCCCGAAAGGGTTTTGGTCATTTCACATATAATTGATAACTTATTTGGGAATCTGAGTTTGAGATATGCACCTACAGTAAATTAGTTGAAAATGTGTTTTTAAATTAGTAGGTATCAAGTCTTTATACTCTAATATGGTTTTAAACCATATTATGCGCCAAGGTGGCGATTAAGTCGCTAAATGACGACATAAATGGTATTTAAGTAAAACTGTTGTTGTGACCAGGTTTGAATGACCAAAATATGTTAAGATATATACTACATCAGTAGGTACAAAGTTTTGGTTTATTTGAATGTCGAAAACATATTTTGAGTGTCGAAGGGGTAACATCATCATTTAAGGACATAATGTGCAAACTATAGCTTAAACTCAGTTTGCAACCTGAATGAATACCCCAAATAGTCCTAATAATTATATTACATCAGTAGGTATTGAGTTTTGATGTCAAAATTATGATTAAACCATTTTATGTGTTAAAAGGGCGTTTAGGCATAATTAACGGATACTTGCAAAATGACTCGGATTTCTACATGACCATGTCCCATAATTCCAGAGGGTTATAGTACATTATAACATGGTCATAATGCAACTTAGGGACAGTAGGTAATGTGGCTAAATCGGGTCAAAACTGAAAGTCAAAGCGGAAGTCAAACTTTGCGACTTTCGGTTGCGAACCGACCTTAGACCTGGAATTGACGAGCCGAACATGTTCCCACATGTTCTTACAATTATTACCAAGTTATTAGGGTGTCAAAACAGGTTTTATAACATCTACATTGCTAATTATGATTTTATTTTAAAACTGACCCGTTTGACTTTCTATTAACATAACTTTGACTCGTCAATTGACCAAACAAACGTGGTAATCAGGAGGTGCCCTCTTAAGGGATTAACACCTACCTTATTACGATCACGTAGCCATGTTCGTTACGAACATTGGCTGGACCATAATGGTCTTAGCATAAAGTCAAAGCGTTTTTACGTCAACGCTTTGACGTTGGCTTTAAGCCTACTAAAAAGGAAAGAACTGAGTTGGAACGCTTACTAGTGAACCAAATAAAGACTTAGAACTCAGGGGAATGCTCCAAGATAAGCAGGAGCTTTCCAAGTGAGCAAGAGAGGTGAAAGAGATGAATGAGAAAGTTGGGAGCTCACTCAAGGTTGCTATTTATAGCAAAGGGGAAGGCATAGGATCAAGACAGGTGTTGGGGGATGATCCTAGATGAAGACAAGTGTTTTTGGTCGTGGTACAACCAAGGAGAAGGGTGGCATGGCGAGCAAGGTGGCAGGGCAGCAGGCTGCCATGCATTGTATCGCTGGCAGTCCCTTACGGACCGTAAGGGTCATGCCTTGCGGTCCGTAAGGACCTCTGGCGCCCACAGATTTTAAATAATTACGGACCGTAACCATTGAGGCTTGCGGTCCTTAACCGCCTTACTGAAAACCATATTTTGCTTAAGCTTACGGTCCGTAACCAGGAGTGGTTACGGTCCGTAAAGACCTTCAGAAATTTGAAGTTTGGCATTTTTCACCACTTTGGTCTCCGACTTTCCTCGATGCTCGTTCAGAAGTTATTAAAATAACATGACAGCGTCTTTGGTCCCTCTCGGCTACACGTGGCAGCCAAGAATTTTCGGGACACGTGTCGGAATTTTATCGGCCGAAAATTTTGAGGTGTTACATCTTTACCCCCTTAATAAAAATCTCGACCTCGAGATGTATTCAAATAGATAAGGGTACTTTTGTCGCATATTGGACTCGACTTCCCAAGTATATTCGGGTCCCCGACGGGCATCCCATTTGACCTTCATAATAGGTACGTGCTTCCTACGAAGCTTCTTAACTTGCTGATCCTCGATCGCAATTGGTTTCTCAATGAAACGCAAGTTATCATCGATCTGTATATCTTCATGTGGCATTGCCAATGACTCATCCACGAGGCATTTCTTTAAATTGCTGACGTAGAAAACATCAGGATTCCACTGAGCTTTTCCGATAGCTTGAGCCTATAAGCTACGGGTCCGACACATTCGATTATTTCGAATAGTCCAATGCACCTCGGGCTTAACTTGCCCCTTTTTCCCAAACTCATTACACCTTTCCAAGTTGACACTTTTAACATAACCTTGTCCCCAACTTGGAACTGTAATGGTTTACGCCTTTTGTCGGCATCGCTCTTTTGTCTATCACGAGCTGCCTTAAGTCGATCACGGATTTGCACAATCTTTTCCGTGGTCTCAAGAACGATTTCGGGTCCAGATAGTTGGGCTTCTCCAACTTCGGCCCAACATACAGGCGTCCTACATTTTCTTCTGTATAAGGCTTCAAAAGGAGCGGCCTTAATACTTGTGTGGTAACTATTATTATAAGAAAATTCGATTAGGGGTAAGTGATTATCCCAACTTCCGCCTAAATCGATTACACAAGCTCGAAGCATATCCTCCAAGGTTTGAATGGTACGTTCACTTTGCCCGTCCGTCTGAGGATGGTAAGCTGTACTAAAGTTTAATCTAATGCCTAGATATTGTTGTAAGCTCTTCCAGAAGTGAGATGTCTATCTCGTATCTCTATCAGATACAATTGATATTGGTACTCCATGCAAGGACACAATCTCATCAACATAAAGCTTAGCCAGCTTGTCAGAGTCGTATGTTTCCTTATTGGCAAGAAGTGAGCAGATTTGGTTAGTCTATCCACAATAACCCAAATCGTGTCATTGCCTCGCTTGGTCTTGGGTAACTTAGCAATAAAGTCCATAGTTACCATTTCCCATTTCCATACTGGGATTTCAAGTTGTTGTAAAAGTCCTGACGGTTTCTGGTGTTCTGCTTTAATTTGAGAACACGTCAAGCATTTTGCTACATGATTGGCTATATCTTTCTTCATACCCATCCACTAATAACTGGGTTTAAGATCTTGATACATCTTGTCGCTACCAGGGTGAACCGAGTATTTAGAGTTATGTGTTTTCTGGAGGATTACACCTCTAAGTCCTCCGTAGATCGGAACCCAGATCCGATCATTCATCCTAAACATTTCATCCTTTCCAGATGCTAACAGATCGATGGTTGCACCTAATCCTTCCTTGGCAATGTTGTCCTTAGACATGGCTTGTTTTTGTACATTTAGCAGCTTTTCATTCAAGCTGTTCTTCAGTTCAATGCTCTTGGCATTGATCCTTAAAGGTTTGATTCTTTCCTTGCGACTAAGCGCATCAGCGACTACATTCGCCTTTCCTGGATGATATCGAATCTCGCAATCATAGTCGTTGAGTGTTTCCATCCAACGACATTGCCTCGTGTTCAAATCCTTTTGATTGAACAAGTGTTGCAGACTTTTATGGTCAGTGTAGATGATACACTTCGTTCCATATAAATAGTGCCTCCAAAGCTTAAGTGCGAATACTACCGCACCCAATTCTAAATCATGGGTGGTGTAGTTTCTCTCATGCACTTTTAGCTATCGTGATGCATAGGCAATCACCTTGCCTCTCTGTATAAGCACACATCTCATGCCTGTGTGCGATGCATCACAATAAACTACAAATTCTTCAATTCTTTCTGGCAGAGTTAACACCGGGGCATTGCTCAACTTATGCTTTAACGTTTCAAAGGATTCTTGTTGTTTTGGGCCCCAGTTAAATTTAGCAGCCTTACGAGTTAGGATTGTCAAAGGAGCGGCTATTCGAGAGAAGTTCTCGATGAACCTTCGATAATAACCAGCCAATCCTAAGAAACTACGTATCTCAGAAGGTGTCTTTGGGGCTTCCCAATTCATTATTGCTTCTATCTTTGCTGGGTCAACTTGAATACCGTGTTCAGTTACTATGTGACCAAGGAACTGAACCTCACGTAGCCAGAATTCACATTTGGAAAATTTTGCATACAACTTTTCCTTGCGTAGAATTTCAAAAATGCATCGCAAGTGTTTCTCGTGATCCGATTGATTTCGAGAGTAGATGAGTATGTCGTCGATGAAGACAATGACAAACTTATCTAAGTATGGCTTGCAGACTCTATTCATGAGATCCATGAATGCTGCGGGTGCATTAGTGAGTCCGAAAGGCATCACTAGAAACTCATAATGTCCATATCTTGCCCTGAAAGCAGTTTTCGGAACATCTTCATTTCTAACTTTAAGCTGGTGATATCCTGACCTGAAATCAATCTTCGAGAAATAACTTGCACCTTGTAATTGATCAAACAAGTCGGCGATCCTGGGCAAGGGATAACGATTCTTGATTGTTATCTTATTGAGCTCATGGTAATCAATGCACATCCGCATTGATCCATCTTTCTTTTTGACAAAAAGGATAGGAGCTCCCTAAGGCGAAGAGCTAGGTTGAATAAAACCTTTCTCTAAGAGTTCATCCAGTTGGGTCCTTAATTTTTTCATCTCGGTTGGCGCTAATTGGTACGAAGCTTTAGCTATTGGAGCTGCTCCAGGTATGATGTCAATTCGAAACTCTACCTGCCAGTCAGGAGGTAGGCCAGGTAATTCTTCTGGGAATACGTCCGGGTATTCAGAGATCATAGGGATATCCTCAATCCTTGGTTTGGGTTCATCAACGGTGACTTGTGCCATGTAGATAACACATCCCTTCGTCATACATCTAGATGCCTTAAGTAAAACTGCCTTATCAGGCAATCCAAAATGTTTGTCTCCATGAATGGTGAGGATTTTACTAGACGGGGATTTGATCTCGATGAGTTTCGTATCGCAGGCAATGCGCGCTTGGTTATGCGATAACCAATACATGCCTAAGACTACATCGAATCCTGCTAGTTTCATGGGTAAAAGGGAGACAAGGATAGGATGATTCTTGATGGATATGAAGCATCCGTCAAGAATGGAAGAAGCGGTTTCTATGGTTCCATCAGCAAGCTCTACTTCATAGATCATGTCTAGAGTTCTTACGGGCAAGTTTAATAGTTCACTAAATTTATGATCTACAAACGATTTATCGGCACCCAAATCGAAAAGAACTCTAGCAAAAGCGTCGTTGATAAGGAACGTACCCATTATGACATTATTATCCCTTATTGCTTCCTTAGCATTCAGTTGGAAGGCTCTAGCAGTGGCTTTCTTTGCCTCTGAGGTTTTGGGTTTACCATCGGTATTTGTCTTCGAGCAACTTGTTTTGATGTGGCCTTTTTCACCACACCCGAAGCAAGTAGCGTCCTTAATGTTACGACATTCATGAGACCTATGCCCTGTTTTCTTACAGATGTTGCATTGCTTCGGTTTTTATTCTAAGCGACACTGTCCATAGTGTTGCTTCCCACACGTTTTGCACGTGGGTTTGTCGCCCGATTTCTGATTACTTTTGCTAAAATCATGCTTGCTTTTCTTGTTAAATTTCTGGGAGTTTCCATCTTCTCGTTTCCTCTTTCCATCATTGTCAGTCTGGACTGACAATTGCCTCACATAGTCCTGTGTGAGGGAGAGGGATAACTCAACAGCAGATTTGTAGGTGCCAGGCTGCACCGCCTTGACCATACTCCTGATTTCAGGAGCTAGCCCATTGATGAAACATGCGATACGTTTGGGCTCCGGGGTAACCAAATAAGGCACTAGCCTTAAAAGAGAGTTGTAGTCGGTGACAAACTTCCGACAATCCATGTTTTTCATGGTCAGATTTAGAAAATCTGACTCGATCTTCTCCACCTCATGAGGTGGGCAGTAGGTATCCTTCACAAGATCTACGAACTTGGACCAACTCAAGTTGTAGAGATGAACCTTGCCCGTGGACTGGACTAAAGCTTTCCACCAGATAAGGGCATCGGCCTTGAATGATTGAGATACATACTTCACCACATTTTTATCAGCGCAACCGCTGATATCCACCACCGTTTCCATCTCATCCAGCCATCTCAAACATTCTACTGCTCCTTTTTCTCCATTAAAGTCTCGGGGTCTACAAGACACGAAGTACTTGTAGGAGCAACCGTCGCTATCAACACTCAGTTTCTTGGGATGCGCATCACTCTTCGCTATGCTTTTCACATTCGAAGAGTGTGCCTCACTCTTTTTCGGTTCAGAGGGGTTAGGCTGAGTCTTAGGTTTGGAAACAGGCTTGGAGCGAGAAGCCCTCGACTCCGGTTGACGATCAGATCTGTCTTTTAAGGCCTTGCCAACTTCTGCGGCAATAAGTTCTCTTAAATCGTTCTTACTAATAAGGATGTTCTCGTTGGCATCATCGTCATTGCGCTTGTTGTTTACTTCATTTGAATCAGCCATCGCTGTAGCTTACTTCGATAGTTCAAGATGAATTCGGTTAGTCGCTATGGTGTACCCTTATTCATGACATGGTTCTAAGACCATATAGGATTTAAATATTAAATGTAGTATATTTATACATAACCTAGGTCTTGAGGGACCATCATAGGCATTTATAGATTGGACATAGTCCAGAATTTATCAGTTAGTGCATCAAGCATCACTACTGTATCCTTGCACATTGGCTTTACACTGCTATTAAGTGTTTGAATAATTTAACCAGGATCTCATTGGATCACTTAGGCGATAGGGTGTGAACTTGTCATTTACCCCTTTTTAATAATGTGGCAATAATTGTCATGGGGAATTGAAGGGTAACTCCTCATTGAGAGTTAAATATAGAGAAATGATAAATTTGGAAGTTGAACATTGTTCACCTTTGCTAGACAGAAGGTTACTTCCGAAATTTTCATTTGCAAATTCCTAGTTGTTCATAGTCATTGGCTAATAGATCTTGGGATAATATAGCGGATCAATAAAATTTGATTGAATCATGATGATTGAAAAACATAACATGGAGATATTCCTTTAAAGAAAACATTACATAATTGCCTAATATATATAGGACTTGAAATAACAAAATGGCTCACGCAGGAACCTAACAGAAATAATAATGTCCTCGCAGGGACTGAAAAAGGAAATAACATTGTCCACGCAGAGACTTTTGGAATTTAAATTACATATATGAAAATGTAATACTAGTCATCCTTCCTCCCTTTCATAGCCTTGTAAAGTTTCTTGATAAATTTAGTCGTTTTCTTCTCTGATTTCTTGACCTGTTGTCGCATTTCCCTCACTTGATCCAAGGCTTCGTTAATAGCCTCAAGTGGTGCTTGTGGTTGAGGCTAAGGTGGAGGTGGTTGCGGCTGAGGCGCAACTGGATACGGATACCCGTAAGGCGGATATCCGGTAGTGGCATAAGGAGGTGGGTAATTAAGGTAAGAAGAATGGTAGAGGTTATTATGAATAACTGCATCATAATAAGGATCCTGCTCCATTCCATGATGGATGTAATTATACAAGCCAAGAGGGTCAACAGTGTGAAACCCTGATGGTCCTGTATATGCAGGTATGGGTTGGCAAAATCCAGCGGTGGTAGAGGTGGTTGAGGCAAAGGCTCAACAGCTGGTTGTGGTGGAGGTTCCATCACTGGTGATGTGTTCGAGGGTCCACCCATTTGTGGGTCCTCAGGGATAATGGGTTAAGAGGGTGGCAAAGGTGGTAGCGAACCCGACCTTTGACCAGCACGCACCGACATACGTGCCCCACGCTTTCGGCGTGGTTGCGATGATGATTCAGGTGGTGGCTGAGGTTGGTCCACCTGTTACATTTCTACATCCTCGGCTTGAGGATGTGGTGATGGAGAATGGTGATGGGGAGTGCTGTGGTAGGAGGGCGTGTTTACACACACATATTGTGCCCATCGTTGCTCATAATCATCAGGACCTCAGAACGGAGATCCTGCCAGAGAGTTCGAGCCACTAGACAGCTCGATAGGGTGACCATACGATCCGGTTTATGGAAATTCCTCCGGGTCAGAATCTTCCTCCATATGGGTCGGTGAGTCAACTGGAGGGGTTTCGGGTGAGGGTTGGTTGACTGGGTTATCGAAATAGGAGTTGAAGTATCCTTGTTGGGAATGGGAGTGCGAATGGTGGGATTGATGGGAATGGTGTGAATGGTAGGAATGCTAAGAATGTGAATGAGGTGGGGAGTATTCATGTGAGATCGAATGTCGGTAAGGTTCAAAGGGTGATGAAGAATCTCCGGATCCTTCGTAAGGGTTGTATTCATGTAAATTGGGTGCTCCAGCTAAAGAGGGTCTATATGGTGGTCTAAAGGATGGTCCAGTGAAAGATGGTCCAGTCATTGAGGGTCCACCCCTCATGGGTCCTTTACCCTTTCCTCCACGTCTAAACTTAGGCGGCATTGTTCCTGTTTCAAAAACAAGTTAAACAAAATACAAAGCATAGAATAATAAGTTGGAAACGATTAAACCTAGGTCAAAGTCTAGACTCGAAAGTCTAAAGTGGAAGATAAAGGTGTGTTTAATTCACCGAGATTAAACACAAACTGTGTACATCACCAGATTTGCTCTGTACAACCTGTCACACCATAATTTCCACGTGTAACCCGTGGCCGGTTGGGGAATATCGTGACGTAAATTGATATCATCATTACCAAACATTACCATAATACACAGCGGAAGTCTGGATAATTACTATTACAAACGTTTGAATGTTCAAAGTTCAAAAATAATAAATACAATGTTTGTAACTAGATCCACAGGCGGATCGAAATGTGAATACAAAATGAAACTTGACAGACTAAGGCCTTCTAAGTAAAGGGTTACAATTCCTCTTAAGCTTCGCTGAGCACTTCCAGCCTAATTACGTATACTTGTCACCTACGCTTAGTCTTTTGAAAATACGTCAGTTTTCACTAGTAAATACATTAACCCCTCATTTTGAAAACATTTTGAAAGCGTTTAGTGTACACAATGGTACTTTGCTTAATAAATAACTTGGGATAAATAATTTCATGTTATCAGTTTTACATGCTAATAATACATTTAGAGCCCGAAAACTATGTCGGGATCCTGATTAATCGACACGCCACTTTAACACCTTTAATAGGTGCACCCCTATTGGGTAATACTTTATTTTAGCATCTGGCGGGTGTATGCCTACACCTCGTGCTTAGGTCGTGGCCATTTGCAATTAAATGAGGCGTGGATATCCAGGACACGGTCGTCTTAACTCCCAAATGTTTAATATTAAGCAATACGAATTAAAATGGATTATTTGAATTCCCGACTCATTGGTCTTTGATCCCATATCCAACCATGCGATATTAGTATACCGTATCCCAAGCCCATATAAGGGAAAATAAGTTAAAGTGTTTACCTGGCTTGCAAAAGTCTCTAGTAATAAGAAAATAAGCAAAGCACAGCCGTAATCAAAATTAACTAACTTGGTGACAATATACCGGAAGTCTCTAGTCTGGAAAGGAGGGTTTTATTAACCGATTAGTTGGTTAGCGGATCTTTATTTAGTCATTGACTTAGACCGGCTAATTTAAAATAAAAATAACGATACGAAACGCTAGATTAAGCGGTGACCGGAAAAGAATGTATTTTGGACCCGACAAGTACTAGGACTTGTATAATATGGGTTACCATTTTACATTCTGGAATATGAGAGTATTTTGATATGGATAAACCCGTTTCAATTAAATTACGTAAACTAGTCACGTAGGCTTAACCGTACGCATATAAGCGAAACCAGGTAACCGGGTGAGTCCTATACAAGTTCCATATGCCATTAAGTTTAAAATATGTTATTATAACAGTAGGTTATTTATACGACGGCCCGTTATGGTTTTAAAAGCAAACTATGCCTTAAAGGGCGTTTTCGTCATTTCTAAAATGTAATAAACGGGCTTATATGTAAACTGATGTTATTAATATAAACATTCTGTAGAAATACCTATTTTATGATGTTATACCAATAGGACATCAATTATATGCGTGGTTTATAGTTTAAACGGGCTTATATGTCCCGAAGGGTAATTTGGTCATTTCACATATAATTGATAACTTATTTGGGAATCTGAGTTTGAGACATGTACATACAGTTAATTAGTTGAAAATGTGTTTTGAAATTAGTAGGTATCAAGTCTTTATACTCTAATATGGTTTTAAACCATATTATGCGCCAAGGTGGCGATTAAGTCGCTAAATGACGACATAAACGGTATTTAAGTAAAACTGTTGTTGTGACCAGGTTTGAATGACCAAAATATGTTAAGATATATACTACATCAGTAGGTACAAAGTTTTGGTTTATTTGAATGTCGAAAACTTATTTTGAGTGTCGAAGGGGTAACATCGTCATTTAAGGACATAATGTGCAAACTATAGCTTAAACTCAGTTTGCAACCTGAATGAATACCCCAAATAGTCCTAATAATTATATTACATCAGTAGGTATTGAGTTTTGATGTCAAAATTATGATTAAACCATTTTATGTGTTAAAAGGGCGTTTTAGGCATAATTAACGGATACTTGCAAAATGACTCGGATTTCTACATGACCATGTCCCATAATTCCAGAGGGTTATAGTACATTATAACATGGTCATAATGCAACTTAGGGACAGTAGGTAATGTGGCTAAATCGGGTCAGAACTGAAAGTCAAAGCGGAAGTCAAACTTTGCGACTTTCGGTTGCGAACCGACCTTAGACCTGGAATTGACGAGCCGAACATGTTTCCACATGTTCTTACAATTATTACCAAGTTATTAGGGTGTCAAAACAGGTTTTATAACATCTACATTGCTAATTATGATTTTATTTTAAAACTGACCCGTTTGACTTTCTATTAACATAACTTTGACCCGTTAATTGACCAAACAAACATGGTAATCAGGAGGTGCCCTCTTGAGGGATTAACACCTACCTTATTACGATCACGTAGCCATGTTCGTTACGAACATTGGCTGGACCATAATTGTCTTAGCACAAAGTCAAAGCGTTTTTACGTCAACGCTTTGACGTTGGCTTTAAGCCTACTAAAAAGGAAAGAACTGAGTTGGAACACTTACTACTGAACCAAAGAAAGACTTAGAACTCAGGGGAATGCTCCCAGATAAGCAGGAGCTTTCCAAGTGAGCTAGAGAGGTGAAAGAGATGAATGAGCAAGTTGGGAGCTCACTCAAGGTTGCTTTTTATCGCAAAGGGGAAGGCATAGGATCAAGACAGGTATTGGGGGATGATCCTAGATGAAGACAAGTGTTTTTTGGTCGTGGCACAACCAAGGAGAAGGGTGGCATGGCGAGCAAGGTGGCAGGGCAGCAGGCTGCCATGCATTCTGTCGCTGGCAGTCCCTTATGGACCGTAAGGGTCATGCCTTGCGGTCCGTAAGGACCTCTGGCGCCCACAGATTTTGAATAGTTACGGACCGTAACCATTGAGACTTGTGGTCCGTAACCGCCTTACTGAAAACCATATTTTGCTTAAGCTTACGGTCCGTAACCAGGAGTGGTTACGGTCCGTAAAGACCTTCAAAAATTTGAAGTTTGGCATTTTTCACCACTTTGGTCCCCGACTTTCCTCGATGCTCGTTTAGAGGTTATTAAAATAACATGACGGCGTCTTTGGTCCCTCTCGGCCACACGTGGCAACCAAGAATTTTCGGGACACGTGTTGGAATTTTATCGGACGAAGTTTTCGAGGTGTTACAGTATGTATTACATCGGCTACACCTCGTCAGCAAGGGAACACAATGTTCTAAATTTGTAAATGTCCTTTGAACTAAAAAAAATTGTCCTAGTATAACGTTCTATGGATAACGGTGTTCTAAACTCTAGATTGGTAGTTATTGTTGTATTACAATGCAACGTTGCTCATTACATATTCCTTCAATGCATGTATCATAGCACAACATAAATTGTACCAACCTATATGCCCCACAAGAATTTTCTTTAAGCATACAAATGGTTGACACTCTCACACCTAGATGTAGTCTTTATTAAACAACACATAGGTAAATCTTGGAAATAACAAGAAATCATTGTTCCTAGATTGCATACATTTCATACACTATACATGGTCTTCCAAACCATGTTCGGCCAAAAATGCCATATTTTTTCAAATCTTGCCAGTTCTATATAAACATTCCGCGCAAGCTTGTGGATTTGTTGAAGCTTTGTATTATTCAATTTGTCCTTATCAATCTAGCTGCATTTTTTTTTGAGAAATGGAAAGAATGTTATTTATCAAACTAAAAAATATATATGAACACATACGCAACAACTAATTGTAAATATGTGTAGAGCAGAAAATTAAGCATTATCTTGCTTATACAAATAATGTGACGTTAACGCAATACGTATATGTATTAAGAAAGACATATCTTAAAGGTTGTTGTTTTCCATGAGCTTAAAGAAACTTTTAAAGAAACCATATGTATGACTCAATAGTTTGTTATGCAATAACCCGACCCACTACTTGTGTTAATCAACCCTAGTGAAAGGAACAAAGATCATAGTGATAGACGAACGAACCTTAAAAGATTTCACCCCTCCCTCATGAAAGAAATTTCTAAGTCCGTCACTGTATGCTAGATTTATCACCCGTCGCGATGTGACGAGGATCCATTTCATATTCATCATAGTTAATAAAACCCAAATGCTTGTTACATCAACGTTCCATATCACATTGCCTGGCCTATATATCAACGATAACTTCCACTTGCCAAAATAATAATGAAAACACAACAAAAAATAATATAAGTTTTTGTGAAGATTAGCTTCTCGACAAAACTCACTTGTCTTGAATAAAATCGTAAACATAAAATTACCAATTGAAGGGAAAACAAACTTAGAAGGTAAAGTAGATAGATTAATGATAGAAGAACAATTTTGTCTTCATCTTCAACATGTGCATATTTTTCCCCCTCAAACCATTACAACTGGATGCAAGTGACACACATTTTGGTATCATTGAAACATGAAATTTAAATAGGAAAGATAAGTTCGTCTAAGGCATGTGAAGGCTGAACGGGTATTTCACACGCCTACCAACAAACACAATAGTGTCAATAATCATATTAAACATATAAATCTGAATCATAATGCAAAGCATGAAAGCATAGATGCACTGAAAACCATATTCCTAGTCAATACTTAATACCAAAAGCATACTTGCACTAAAAACCATATTCCTAGTCAATACATAATTTATTAATAGCTTTTTCTCATACTTAATTAAGTGATTTTCCAAATTTACTTCATCGGCCCACCTGGGTAGAGGTGCACAAAAAAAACTGTACTCGGAACCGGAACTGTTTTTTTAATACCTGGATATTCTATACCCGAAACCAGAACCGGCCATGCCCGTAGGGTATAGGTAGGGTATGCATTTTGATCTCAATACCTGGAATCAGAACCGACTATACCTGATTAATACCCGAAACCGAAAATAAAAACAACTATTGGACTACCAATTTCAAATTATGTTGGTGTGATTTAACAACCAATAACTAGTTAGCCGGTTATTTTAGGTTAAAAACCCGGTGTAACATGTTCTTGTTGTAAAATCTTCAAACCCCTTCTAGTATATATATATATTTATGATCTAAACTGGTTAGAATTTTGATTAATAACCAAACTGGGTCACAATAATTGATGTTTTTGGGTGGGCTAAATGCACCCCTCTTTATTACTTGTAATACTTCCCCCTAAAAAAATAAGTTTGGAAGTTCTCGAATTTCATCATTGTAAAAATCCTTGATTGTTTTTTTGAATGGTTTTATTTTAAAAGAGAAAGGTTTCAAGTAATTTTTTTGTATGGTCTTGGGAACATCATAAAGTACTGTCACACCCCGATTTCCAACATAGATCCCGGTGGGCCCGGTGGGGAGTATCGTGACATAAGTTGATTTCATCATAGACAAACAACACAAAATAGCACAGCAGAAGTCTCGGAGTAAAATTACTATTAGTAAAATTACTATTACAAATGTAAATGTTCAAAGTTCGAAATAATAATATACAGACATTTGTAATAAGATCCACAGGCGGATCAAATAATACAAAATGAAATAACAGACTATAGGCTTCTATGCAAATGAGTTGCAAATTCCTCTTAAGCATTACCGAGTACTTCCGTCCTATTTGTAACCTTGCTACCTGTCTTGGCTCCCAAACAAAACTGCCACTGGCAGTCCCTTACGGATCAGGTGGGTACAGTCCTACGGTCTGTAAGGACATTGGCGCACACAGATTTGAATTTTGTTACGGTCCGTAAGCACTAAGTCTTACAGTCCGTAACCGACTCTCAGGGGCTAAAGTCACCAATGCCTTACGGTCGGTAAGGCATATGCCTTGCGGTCCGTAGGGTCACTCAGAGGCCAAAGTTTTGGCATGTTGACATGTTTAGTCCCTCTATTATCAAAGTTTCATAAATTTACAAAATTAGTCCCTCCCGTCCAACTTATTAGGAATATTTGAGAGTGGACAGGCGTCGGTATATTATAAGGCACCAAATATTCGAGGTGTTACATCCTTACCCCCTTAAAGGAAAACTCGACCTTGAGATTTTATTCAAAAAGATGGGAGGTACTTTTGTCGCATACATGACTCGACCTCCCATGTATACTCGGGGCCTCGATGGGCATCCCACTTAACCTTTACAATAGGTATCTTTTTCTTTCGGAGCTTCTTAACCTGTCGATCCTCGATCGAAATCGGTTTCTCAATGAACCTCTGGTTTTCATCGATTTGCACATCTTGATGTGACATTGCTAGCGATTCATCGGCTAGACATATTACTGATGTGGAAAACATCTTGAATTCCACTGAGTTCCTCTGGTAGCTTTAGTATGCAAGCTACAGAACCGACACATTCCGTAATCTTGAATGGTCCTACGTATCTTGGGCTTAATTTTCCCTTCTTACCAAAGCGCATCACACCTTTCCCAGGTGATACCTTTAGCAAGACTTTGTCCCCTATTTGGAACTTAAGAGGTTTACGCCTCTTGTCAGTATAACTTTTCTGCCTATCTCTGGCAGCTTTGAGACGATCACAAATTTGCACGATCTTTTCCATGGTCTCCAAGACAATCTCAGGTCCAGACAGTTGGGCTTCCCCAGCTTCGGCCCAACAAACAGGCATTCTACACTTTCTCCCATACAAGGCTTCAAAAGGAGCGGCCTTGATGCTAGTATGATAACTATTATTATAGGAGAATTCTATTAGCGGTAAGTGGTCATCCCAACTTCCGCCTAAATTAATTACGCATGCCCTGAGCATGTCTTCCAATGTTTGAATGGTACGCTCACTCTATCCATCTGTCCGAGGATGGTAAGCCATACGGAAATTTAATCGCGTGCCCAAAGATTGGTGGAAACTTTTCCAATAGTGAGATGTATATCTGGTATCTCTATCAGATACAATAGATATTGGCACGCCATGTAGGGACACAATCTCGTCCACATATAACTTAGCCAACTTGTTGGAGCTATACGTCTCCTTAATTGGCAAGAAATGGGCTGACTTGGTTAGCCTATCAACGATGACCCAAATCATGTCATTGCCACGTTTGGTCTTTGGTAACTTGGTAATCAGATCCATAGTTACCATTTCCCATTTCCATACAGGAATTTCAAACTGTTGTAGGAGTCCTGACAGTTTCTAGTGTTCAACCTTAACTTGTGAACACGTCAAGCACTTCGCTACGTAAGTGGCTATGGATTTCTTCATGCCCATCCACCAATATTCATTCTCAAATCTTGATACATTTTGTCACCTATGCGGTGAACTGAATATTTTGAATTATGCGCTTCCCGGAGGATTAGATCTCTAAGTCCTCCAAAGATTGGAACCCAAATTCTATCCTTAAATCTAAGGATTCCATATTTTCCAGGTGTTAACTGTTCCACAGTTGAACGTAATCCTTCACTAGGAACATTAGCCTCTAATAAGGCTTGCTATTGCGCATCCAATAACTTTTCATTCAAGTTGTTCTTGAGTTCGAGACTCTTGGCGTTAATCCGAATAGGTTTAACTATTTCCTTGCGACTTAGGGCGTCAGCAATGACATTTGCCTTGTCGGGATGATAGCGAATTTCACAATCATAATCATTTAAAGTTTCCATCCAACGGCGCCGTCGCATGTTCAGATCTTTCTAATTAAACAGATGCTGAAGACTTTTATGGTTAGTGTATATAATACACTTGGTTCCATATATATAGTGTCTCCACAATTTAAGTGCAAACACAACGGCACCCAATTCCAAGTCATGGGTGGTGTAGTTCCTTTCGTGCACCTTAAGTTGTCGTGATGCATTGGCAATCACCTTGCCCCTTTGTATCAACACACAGCTCATGCTAGTGTGTGAAGCATCACAATAGACCAAAAAATCCTCAATACCCTCAGGTAGAGTTAGCATTGGAGCATCGCTCAATTTGTGCTTTAGAATCTTAAAGGATTCTTGTTGCTTTGGACCCCAGTCAAAATTGACATTCTTGTAGGTCAAGGTAGTCAAAGGAGTGGCTATATGAGAGAAGTTCTCAATGAACCTCCTATAATAACCGGCCAATCCTAAGAAAATACGAATCTCAGAAGGGGTCTTTGGTGCTTCCCAATTCATGATAGCTTCTATCTTTGCAGGATCCACTTGAATACCTCGCTCACTAACCACATGTCCGAGGAATTGGACTTCTCGTAGCCAAAATTCACATTTAGAGAACTTTGCATAAAGTTTCTCTTGCTTTAGTAATTCTAGGATGCACCGTAAATGTTTCTTGTGGTCAGAGTGACTACGAGAATAGATAAGTTTGTCATCTATGAAGACAATGACAAACTTATCTAAATATGGCTTGCAGACTCTATTCATGAGATCCATGAATGCTGCTGATGCATTAGTGAGCCCAAAAGGCATCACTAGAAACTCATAGTGACCGTATCTGGTTCTGAAGGCAATCTTCGAAATGTCTTCACTCCTGACCTTCAGCTGATGATAGCCCGATCTCAAGTCGATCTTAGAGAAATAACTAGCTTCTTGCAATTGGTCAAACAAGTCATCGATCCTGGGTAGTAGATAACGAGTCTTGATCGTTATCTTGTTTAACTCACGGTAGTTAATGCACATCCGCATTGAAACGTCTATCTTTTAAACAAACAAGATAGGAGCTCCCCAAGGTGATGAACTTGACTGTATAAAGCCTTTCTCCAAAAGCTCATCAAGTTGGGTTCTTAATTCTTTCATTTCAGTGGGTGCTAAACGGTATGGAGCTCTAACTATATGAGCTGCTCCAGGTAAGATGTCGATCCTAAACTCCACTTGTCTATCAGGGGGTTAGGCCGGGTAATTCTTCTGGAAACACCCTTGGATACTCAGAAATGACAGGAATGTCTTCAATCTTGGGTTTCGGTTCGTCTAGGATGACTTGTGCCTTGTAAATGACACATCCTCTTTTCATACACCTTGATGCCTTAAGTAGTGATGCTTTCTCAGGTAAACCGTAATGAAGGTCTCCTAAGATGGTGAGCATTTCAGCAGATGGGGTTTTAATTTCAGTGAGTTTCTTATCGTAGGCAATGCAGGCTTGGTTATAAGATAACAAATCCATGCCTAAGACTACATCGAACCCCCGCCTATTTCATTGGCAGAAAAGAGATAAGAATAGAATGATCCTTAATGGTTACAAAACATCCATCAAGAATGGAAGAAGCTGTTTCTATGGTTCCATCGACGAGTTCTACTTCATAAGTTATTTCTAGAGTTCTTATGGGCCAGTTTAATAGTTTACAAAACTTATGGTCTACGAAAGACTTATCAGCACCCGAATCGAACAGAACTCTAGCAAAGATATCATTGACGAGGAACGTACCAGTTATGACATTATTGTCATTCACAGCCTCTCTAGCGTTTATCAGAAAGGCCCGGGTATTTCCCTTCTTAGGCTCTCCAGGCTTAGATGCACCTTCTTTGGCAACTTTGGGGCAGTTTATCTTGATGTGACCCTTTTCACCACATCCATAACAAATAGTGTAACAACTCGTAAATTCGTTGTTATCTTTTTCCTTTTGTTCCCGTTGTATCTCTTAGTGTAATTCCGAGATTTGATTATGAGAAAGTTATGTTAATGGAATTATATTTTATTATAGCTATATCGCATCTAATCGCATCTAATCGCTAATTCAATGCAAGTACAAGTAATTGTGTTACTTTAACAGCCAAGTGTGTTGTTGTACAATAACCACGTGTACCATCGTATCGCTTATCTCATCACATCTCAAAACGTTGTTAATTATGTGGAATTATGTTTTATATGTGTTATATATGTTTATGTTATGGTTATTATTGCTAAAACGCTTGCACGCTCACGTAACTCGTTCTCTCTCAATTCAATGGTAATGTAACGCTTAACGCTTCGCTAAAACACTTAATATAACTATCTAATACGAACCAAATCGCCAAACAAACTCCTAACGCGAAATAAACAAACATAACTTAGCCAATAGGCCAAGTTCGCCCGAACTTGTCCAGGCCACCAGAATTCTTCAAAACACATCAAGTCCGCCCGGACTTGCCTTAGTGCCCAGGAAACAAGCAAATTCGCTCGAACTTGTAACAAGTTCGCTCGAACTTGATACAAGTTTGCCCGAACTTGATGTATCCAGCCCAACTTTCACTTCACCTATAAATACTCAGCTCCTCTCCTCATTTGAACTTGCTGCAAGTTCGCCCGAAACCTCCCGAAAACGAAAACATCTGATTTCCAAGTAAGAATCAACCGTTTTCAAGCTACAACAACGTTTTAAAACGATTTTGCACAAGGTTTTACCTTCGATTTCATCAAAACTCTTCTGTTTACGAAAATCCTCATGTTTTTATACAGAACTTCTGTTTTTCACTTAGATCTATACTTAGATCTAAATAAAACCCTTTTAAACATCGATTTTCACACAAAATACAGACTAATGACGTATGTTTCATTCACTTTGAAGTGAACCGAGGCGTTGTAAAGCAAGATCTCAGATCCGGAAGCACAAGGACGAAATCATCACTTTGCACAAACTGGACTAAACCGTACGAACCTTCAAGTTCGTCCGGATTAGTCCGAGTTTCTGTAAAATGGCTAAAACTCGCTCCAAAAGACCTCTTCAGCCTAGGTTTTGCTCAGTAGCCTAAGGTTGGAGGGATGGACACTCAATTTCCTCAGCAAACGATGTGAAACCGCATGAATTGAATGCCAAAACAGTTAAGTACGCTCGGAAAACCTCAAGTTCGCTCGAACGTGTCACCAGAATGGTGACCAAGTACGCCCGAACTTGTCCAATTCTCAAGAGAATTAGACAAGTTCGCCTGAACTTGTATCACGCTTCATCAAACAGGGCAAGTTCGCCCGAATTTGTCTGTTTCTCAGGAAATCAGACAAGTTCGCCCGAACTTGTACCTCTAGTAAGTCTAGGTAGTCAAGTTCGCCCGAACTTGTCTACTGTTCCTTCAACTGTTAACCATTTCAGCAATTCGGAAGACTGATGTACTTCTGTTCGCTTACAGATTGTAATAATTATTTGGGATTTTATTGTTTAATAGTATGGGATGTTGAACACTTAAATATTCTCACTTAATAGTTGTTACGATGTCTCTTGAGCAATCTGGTTCGCCTAGTGCCACGCCCCAATGTTCCCGCCATCGGTTGGGGTGTGACAGATTGGTATTAGAGCCATAACTATATGGAAAATTAGGTGGAACTGCCATTTTTTACCTAGTCTATAGTTAGGACACCAAATCAGACCGTTACGCATCGATTAAACGCCGAAACTGATACAAACAGACAAGTTCGCCTGAACTTGAGGGCAAGTCCGCTCGAACTAGTAGATCAAGTTCGCCCGAACTTGATCAAGTTCGCTCGAACTTGACCCAAGTCCGCCCGAACTTGTATGTCCCCTCTCATACGTAAACAAGTTTGCTCGAGGAGTCAAGTTCGCCCGAAGTTGAACAACTTCGCCCGAACTTGATCCTAAACCCTCGGAATGGACTTTTAAACTACGTATGCTTTTCCTAAAGCTACCACAATACACGTGAAAAACGCTCGTATCACACAAAACGAGTCATCAAGTCGAGATTAGGTGTGAAAACCAAGAACTCTCGATGAGATCATTCACTCCATGCATTCTCTCGCACGAGATATCTTCATTGAGTTAGGAGTGATATTCGAACCTTGACGAGAGTCTCCATTTCTACCTAGTGGAACTCCCGATTGGATCGGTGAGCATAACCACAACTAGGAATGAAGTTGTTTAGTTAGGGGTGAAACCCGCATCTTAATAACTAGTTCTGCTCCTCGATTTTCAATCTCACCAAAGTCTCGATTATTTCGATGACTCGGAACACGACGTAACTAGAAGGATAAATGCCGTTAACCGTTGTACGGCGAGCATTTGTCTATTAGGCCAAATCGTGTGTCTGAACTCAGAGAATCTTCGAATCACTTTGGGTAGTCGCTGTCTCAAAACCCAGGACACTCCCAATTGATTTAAGCCTATAATCGTCTATTTTACGCATCATCGAGTTTATTTATTAGTTACGCGTTCGAAATTATGGATTTTTTCGCTTATTCAATTTCTCGCTTTATCAATTTCTCGATTTATCGCTTTTACGTTCCATCGATATATGCACAACTCGCACAGCTCTCGAAATCTAAAACGCTAATTAATTCACCAACCATACTAAAACGCTCAACCCTCGTACGCGCATGTCCTCATACGCAGCTTTACTCGCTTATTATGCTATTAAATCGTATCTCGTACGCGCTACGCATGATTTAATTGAAGATGAATACATGCAAAATATATGCCTATGTGATTACGTGCTTATGTGCTTATGTGATTACGTGCTTATGTGCTTATGTGCTTACGTGCTTATGTGGATACGTGCCTATGTGTTTTATGCCTTAATTGTATAATAATAATAATAATAATAATAATAATAATAATAATAATAATAATAATAATAATAATAATAATAATAATAATAATAATAAACTTTTGAACATAAACCTATCATAATCAAATCTCATCCAATCAAATCCTTCATGTAGATGTCTTCCATGGGATCACACACGCGGAGGAACATCCAGCGCAACAACGCTGATAAGCGCATCGCTTCGCTGGTAGCCAAGCAAATGGCTAAAGTTATTCCTCAAATCGTCAGCGAGATTCAGGCTGCCAGTAGCAACACATCGGTGGATTCATAGACCGACGCACCCAAGCCCTCCTTTATCTTTAAGCAATTTAAGGCATGTGGACCACTCACTTTCACTGGCACTGAAGGACTGAGTGTTATGTTCCACTGGTTCAATTCTATCGAGGTTACATTCCGCCAGAGTGGGTGTCCTGAAGCCCTGCGCACCATCAACGCCACCGGCGTTTTCCAATCGAGGGCTCTCGATTGGTGGATAGCGGAGCGCAACAAGCGCGGGAACGACGAAGCTTACGGGCTCACTTGGGAAGAACTCAAGGAAATCATGGTGAAAGAGTTTTGTACTCCACATGAAGTTCAAAAGCTAGAGAATGAGTTCTGGGATATCAAACAAGACGGTCCAGAAAACGCTGGTCTTACAGCTCGTTTCAAACAGTTGAGCATTATCTGTCCCGGTCAGGTGGACACTACTGAGAAAGCGATCAAGAAATACCTGCGTGCTCTCCCCGATTGCGTCGCTGATTTTGTTCAAGTCGCGCGTCCAGTCACCATCGAGGAAACTTATCAGCTTGCCGCAGAGATCAACGACAAAAGGGCTCAGGCTGGTTACTTCAAGAACAGCAAAGTTGCAAACCAAGCAATCACCGAGCCTACCACCGATCAGTCTCGAGAGTCAAAGTTTAGTCGCCGATCGCAAGAGAGAAAACCCGAGCAAGAACTGTGTACTTGCCGCACCGCCAAACCCTCAGCCGCTTCAGTCAGGCGTACCAAACGCACCGCTGGCAAAGCGTGCGTATACTGGTCCTCATCCTTTGTGCTCGAAGTGCACTTATCACCATGCGGTTGGAGGCAATTGCCGTTTCTGCACCAACTGCAACAATTACGGCCACTTTACCGTCAGCTGCCGCTCAGGCCCCCATCAGCCAGCTCCTCAAGCCCCAGCAGCACCAGCTCTACCAGCTCCACCTTGCACTCCTCAGGCTAATCAGCAGCAGTTCCAGCAGCAAGCGCTAGCCCCAAAGGCCCGTGCTTGCTACACTTGTGCGGACCCAAACCACTTCAGTAATGTCTGCCGTAAAAGGGCCGTGAAGTAAGAACAGCAGCCTCAGCAGCAGCCACCACCACATCCTCAACAGCAACAACCACAAGCTGCGCATGGACGAGCCTTTAATCTCAATCATCACTAGGATCATAATGACAACAATGTTTTCAATGGTACTTTCCTTGTTAATGGTATTTATGCTTCCTATTTATTTGATACTGGTGCCGATAATTGTTTTGTATCGTTAGAATTTGAAAAGGTTTTAAAATGTAAACGCGCTAAACTCCCAAAGACTTTCGATGTTGAAGTCGCCAACGGAAGAACCGTTACTGTTAACTCCATCCTACGTGGTTGTACTCTCGATCTCAACAACCACATCTTCTCGATCAATCTCATACCTATGCAATTAGGTAGCTTCGATATCATAGTAGGCATGGATTTTCTTCATGAAAATCATGCTGAAGTTGTTTGCTTCGATAAAATGATTCCCTTCCCTCTCTCAAACGGTGATCAGCTACATGTCTATGGCGAGACTCCCTAAAGAAGTTGATGCTTATGTCATGTACTCAGGGGAGCAAACATCTGCGAAAGCAATGCGTTACCTTCCTAGCCCACATCATGAACCCGGAGAAAGAAAAGAAAACCTGGAAAGATGTACCAGTTGTTTGTGAATTTCCTAAAGTTTTTCCCGGCGATTTACCCAGTTTACCCCCTACTCGTGATGTTGAATTCTGTATCGATTTAATTCCCGGTGCTACTCCCGTTGCTAAAGCTCCCTATCGACTCGCACCATCCGAAATGCGCGAGCTATCAAGCCAATTCAAGAGCTTCTTGAGGAAGGCTTCATACGCCCAAGACTTCACCATGGGGCGCACCTGTTCTTTTTGTGAAAAAGAAAGATGGGACGTTTCGAATGTGCATCGATTATCATGAACTTAATAAGCTTACGATAAAGAACCACTACCCTCTTCCCCGAATCGATGACTTATTTGACAACCTTCAAGGTGCTACTTGTTTTTCTAAGATCGATTTACATTCTGGTTATCATCAGTTACGCGTGCTGGAAGAAGACATTCCGAAAACCGCCTTTCGTACTCGTTATGGCCATTTCGATTTGTGGTCATGCCTTTTGGTCTTACCAATGCACCCGCGGTCTTCATGGATTTGATGCAT
Source organism: Scalesia atractyloides (assembly GCA_947069175.1). Lineage (NCBI taxonomy): Eukaryota > Viridiplantae > Streptophyta > Magnoliopsida > Asterales > Asteraceae > Scalesia > Scalesia atractyloides. Next base: position 43,719,803 of record CAMTDV010000019.1, on the reverse strand, counting down.
CGTGTGTGTAAAGCTTTCTTAGATCGTTTCGTCATTGTGTTTATCGATGACATCCTTATCTACTCGAAGTCGAGAGACGAACACGTGCGCCATCTCCGTTTAGTCCTCGAACTTCTCCAAGGTAATCGCCTTTATGCTAAGTTCTCCAAATGTGAATTATGGCTCGAAGAAGTCCAATTTCTCGGCCACATCATTAATAGTCAAAGAATTCACGTCGACCCTACAAAGATTGAAGCCGTCAAGAGTTGGATTACGCCGAAGAATACATCCAAAATCCGTTCCTTTCTTGGATTGGCGGGTTACTACCGTCGATTCATCGCCGAATTTTTGAAAATCGTTGTTCTGCTTACTGCTTTAACTTATAAGGAAAAATCTTTCGTTTGGGATTCCAAACAAGAGGAAGCCTTTTAAACTCTCAAGCGTATGCTACGCAACGCTCCCGTACTCGCTCTTCCTAATGGAAACGACGATTTCGTTGTTTACTGCGATGCCTCTAATCTTGGTCTTGGTTGTGTTCTAATGCAACGAGACAAGGTTATCGTGTATGCGTCTCGAGAACTCAAGATCCACGAGAAGAACTACCCAACCCACAATCTCGAACTCGGTGCAGTTGTTTTTGCATTGAAGATATGGCGACACTACCTTTACGGTACTAAGTGTACGGTCTTCACCGACCATAAGAGCTTACAACATATCTTTAATCAAAAGGAACTGAACATGCGCCAATGCAGATGGGTTGAACTTCTCAACGATTACGATTGTGAGATATGCTGCCATCCTGGCAAACGTCGTAGCTGATGCTCTCAGGCGACGAAGCTATGTGTACAGTGTTCGTGACTCTCAAGCTTTGAATGATCTCGAAATCATGATTCGGTCCACTCAGTTCGCTTGTTTTAATGAGAATACTCTGGAGGAAGAAATGAAATGTGGTGCTGAAACTCAGCTCGTTGTTAAACCTAATGGTATTTATTACTATCTCGATCGCATTTGGATTCCTAGCCGCGATAACCTTCGTGAGCTGCTAATGACCAAAGCTCATAAATCTCGATACTCCATTCATCCCGGAGCCGACAAAATGTACCAAGATCTTCGTCCTAAGTACTGGTAGTCGGGCATGAAAAAGGATCACCGTATACGTCTCAAAGTGCTTAACCTGCTCGAAGGTTAAAGCCGAGCATCAAAGGCCCTCTGGTTTGCTCGAACAACCCGGAACCCCGATGTGGAAGTGGGAGAGCATAGCCATGGACTTCGTTACGAAACTCCCTCGCACCTCGGTCACGATAGCATTTGGGTTATCGTTGATCGTCTTACTAAGTCAGCGCACTTTATTGCCAGACGAGAAGACTTTAAGGTAGAACGATTAGAACGAATCTATACCATATGTCGACACGGGAGACCTCGTGACATCATCTCTGACCACGACGATCGCTTTACCTCACGTCTATGGGAGACTTTTCAATCCGCTCTCGGTACTACGCTTAATCTCAGTACCACTTTTCACTCTCAAACCGACGGTCAGACTGAGCGCACGATCCGCACCCTCGAAGACATGCTTCGTGCGTGCATCATAGATTTTGGTGGTAATTGGGATATACATTTACCTTTAATTGAATTCTCGTACAATAATAGTTATCACACTAGCATAGGGATGAGCAAAATGGACCCGGTACCGGAACCGAAAGTAGCGGTACCGAAAATCCCCAAAAGTGGGTACCGGTACCGGTACCGAATATACCCGGTTCGGTACCGGTCCGGTACGGTACAGGTTTGGTACCAGTATTTACCGGTTTTTACCCTCAAATACCGGTACCGTACCGGTACCGAACCGAACCGGGTATATTCGGCACCGGTACCCACTTTTGGGGATATTCGGTACCGGTACTCTCGGTTCCGGTACCGATTCGGTACCGGTTGGTACCGAGCTCATCCCTACACCAGCATTCAAATGGCTTTTTTGAGGCACTGTATGGAAGAAAATGTCGATCGTCTATTGCATGGCACGAGATCGGAGAAGCACAAATAACCGGTCCTAAGCTGATTCAAGAAACGACAGACAAGATCCTCCATATCAGAGACAATCTCTTGAAAGCTAGGAGTCGCCAAAAGAGTTATGCCGATAAACGCCGCAAGCCCCTGCAGTTCGAAGGGGGAGATCACGTTCTCTTAAAAGTTGCACCTTGGAAAGGAGTGATCCGCTTCGGAAAGAAAGGAAAGCTAGCGCCATGATACGTAGGTCCCTTTAAGATTCTGGAAAGAATCGACAAAGTGGCCTATCGACTCGAACTACCGGTAGAACTTAACAACGTACATCCACCTTTCCACGTGTCAAACCTCAATAAATGCCTAGCTGAAGAAAATCTCCATGTTCCCCTCGAGGACTTGCAAATAAACGAGACTCTTCATTTCATGGAAAAACCAGTCGAAATCATGGATTGAGTAACCAAGAAACTACGGCGCTCTCGCATCCCTATCGTGAAAGCCCGATGGGAAGGCAAACGCGGTGTCGAGTTCACTTGGGAATTGGAAAGTGACATGAAGGCTAAGTATCCACATCTCTTTGTTACGGCCACTACTTAAATTTCGGGACGAAATTTCCTAAAGTAGGGGAGACTGTAACAACTCGTAAATTCGTTGTTATCTTTTTCCTTTTATTCCCATTGTATCTCTCAGGGTAATTTCGAGATTTGAGTATAAGAAAGTTATGTTAATGGAATTATATTTTATTACAACTATATCGCATCTAATCGCTTATTAATCGCTAATTCAACGCAAGTACAAGTAACTATGTTACTTTAATAGCCAAGTGTGTTGTTGTACAATAACCACTTGTGCCATCGCATCGCTTATCTCATCGCATCTCAAAACGCTGTTAATTATATGGAATTATGTTTTATATGTGTTATATACGTTTATGTTATGGTTTATTATCGCTAAAACGCTCCCACGCTCACGTAACTCGCTCTCTCTCAGTTCAATGGAAATGTAACGCTTAACGCTTCGCCAAAACGCTTAATATAACTATCTAATACGAACCAAATCGCCAAACAAACTCCTAACGCGAAATAAACGAACAAAACTTCGCCAATAGGCCAAGTTCGGCCTAACTTGTGCATCACAAGTTCGCCCGAACTTGTCCAGGCCACCAGAATTCTTCAAAACACATCAATAGTCAGCTCCTCTCCACATTTGAACTTGCTGCAAGTTTGCCCGAAACCTTCCGAAACCAAAAACCTCTGATTTCCAAGTAAGAATCAACCCGTCTTCAAGCTACAACAACATTTTACAATGATATTGCACAACGTTTTACCTTCGATTGCATCAAAACTCTTCTGTTTACGAAAATCTTCATCTTTTTATACAAAACTTCTGTTTTTCACTTAGATCTATACTTAGTTCTAAGTAAAACCCTTTTAAACATCGATTTTCACACAAAATATGGACTAATGACGTATGTTTCGTTCACTTTGAAGTGGAACAAGGCGTTGTCAGGCAAGATCTCAGATCCGGAAGCACAAGGATGAAATCGTCACTTTGCACAAATAGGACTAAACCGTACGAACCTTTAAGTTCGCTCGGATTAGTCCGAGTTTCTTTAACATGGCTAAAACTCGCTCCAAAAGACCACTTCAGCCTAGGTTTTGCTCAGTAGCCTAAGGTTGTAGGGATGGACACCCGGTTTCCTCAGCAAACGACGCGAAAATGCACGAATTGGATGCCAAAACAGTCAAGTTCGCTCGGAAAACCTCAAGTTCGCTTGAACTTGTCACCAGAATGGTGACCAAGTTCGCCCGAACTTGTCTAAAACATCAACAATTCAAGCAAGTTCACCTGAACTTGTCCAATTCTCAAGAGAATTAGACAAGTTCGCCCGAACTTGTACCACCCTTCATCAAATAGGGCAAGTTCGCCCAAACTTGTCTGTTTCTCAGGAAACCAGACAAGTTCGCCCAAACTTGTACCTCCAGTAAGTCTAGGTAGTCAAGTTCACCCGAACTTGTACCCCAAGGTACAAGTTCGCCCGAACTTGTCTGCTGTTCCTTCAACCGTTAACCGTTTCAGCAATTCTGAAGACTAATGCACTTCTGTTCGCTTACAGGCTGATCCGGCGCTCTCCTCAACTCATCTCAGATCCCGTATCTCTCCCAAGACGCACCGACAGTGAGTATACTTGAACCCCTTTACGCTTAACGCTCTTTTGGGTGTCACATATGTTCGTATATCAAAACACATCATACAACTCAAACGCTTATTCGCAATCCCGCTATTACATGACTATACGTGAAATCTGCTGAATTGTATGTGTTACTTCATTGCTAGTACGCCACCCTTAAGATGATAGCATGCTAGAGGTTGACCCGCCACCCGGAGGCCCGGGGTTGTTAAGGCTCACATTTTTATTTCGCATTTATTTTCTTTTTAGGATGTGGACACTTGTTCGCATGCCTCGATCAATCGCGGTTTGTTGGTTTACTTGAATCTGAGTAGTTACATAGTTCACAACTCTTATGTATGTCATGCGGTGTATGCTACACGCTTTTATATCTATTATGTACGCAAACCTCTATGCTCACCTTTATTTAATTATATTGACGTTTTATTTTAACATATGTGGCAGGTTGAGGATATTTGCTTTGGATGCTTTGATTTAGGATTGCCTTTAGAAAAATCATGTAATAAATCTAGGGAAGATCGAACTTGATATGTTTAAGAGATTGTTGAGATTGTAATAATTATTTGGGATTTTATTGTTTAATAGTATGGGATGTTGAACACTTAAATATTATCGCTTAATAGTTGTTATGATGTCTCTTGAGTAATCTGGTTTGCCTAGTGCCATGCCCTGATGTTTTTAGTTGGGGTGTGACATATAGCATTCTTTATGTCCCTACATTCATGGGACTGGTGACCAACTTTCTTGCAGACACCATACTGCTTAGGTTTCTGCTTTGTTCGACACTGTCCCCAGTGTCGTTTCCCACAAGTTTTGCAAACCGGCCTTTCATCCGACCTATGTTGGTTCTTATTGAACCCTAACTTGCCTTTCTTGAAATGTCGAGAGTTGTCATCATCTCTCTTTCTCTTCTTATCTGTCTTAGATCGAACAGACCTTAATCTCAACTCATCTTGAGTGAGAGATAGACAGATCTACAGCAGATCTAAAGGTCGCAGGCTTGGATGCTTTAACCTTGCCTTTGATTTCAGGTGCCAAACCACCAATAAAGCGTGCTATGCGCTTAGGTTCTGGAGATATCAGATATGGAACCAATCTAGATAGGGAATTGTTGTCGGAAACGTATTTCAGACAATCCAGATTCTTCATGGTAGAAGTAAAAAATTCATACTCTACCTTCTCAACCTCGTGAGGAGGACAGCATGTCTACTTAATTGGGTCCACAAACTTGGACCATTTCATATTATACATGGCCACTTTCCCTGTTGACTGTATAATGGTTTTCCACCATGTTAGGGCATCACGCTTAAACGATTGAGAGACAAACTTAACGATATCCTTATCAGCACACCCGTTGATACCAACCACTGTTTCCATCTCATCGAGCCATCTCAAGGCATAGATGGCTCCCTTTTCCACAGTGAAATCCCGGGGTTTGCAAGATACAAATTATTTATACGAGCAACCATCCTTAGAGGTATGAGATCTACCTCGAAACTCTTGTTTCTTAAGTTCACTCCTTGCATTAGAAGAGTGGACTGGGCTCTCTTTTCGAGCTGAAGAATGTGGAATTGATATAGGCTTGGAGCGAGTATAACTCGACTCCTTAAATTTTTCCATGGCCTTTCCAACAGCTGCATCAATGCGAGCTTGGAAATCATCAGCATTGATGATTACGTTCGCAGCGTCATCATTATTATTATATCTACTACTTGCTCCATCGGAATGAGCCATTTTGTAGATTGGTACTAAACACCAAATTAGATGATCGCAATAGTTGGTCATCGTAATTGACGACTTAATATGTATATGCCATGGTATCACTTAACCATGTAGGCTTTAAAGTTTGGATTTACAAATCCTTTGCCTTTGTAGACTAGTGTGCACAATGTCACAATTGTCTGGCTTTAACATTTCAAACAAATGGTATTTTAAATATGTATATGTAATTGGCCTAGGTCTCAAATGGACCATCAAAGGCAACTATAACTTGGACAAAGTCCATGAATTTATTAGACAGTGGATCATATAGTCACAACTGTCACTGCCATAATGGAAATTTTTCAATAGCTCATAGGCTTGTCTCAAAGGACATTAGAATATGGCACATTGGCCTGTCACGAAGGACATAAAATATATAAGCCATGATTGAAGAAACCCTAAATCAACCAGATCGGGATCTAAGTGGATCTATGGAATGGGCTCTACATAAAAGGGTTAATCTTTCGTTAAATTTCACAATAAGGATGATTGAAAACATTACTCCGGCTGATCCTACAAAATAGAACACCGTTAGCTCGCCACGGGGAGAAGGGGGTTCTCTCCGTGACCACCCTCTGGCGTGAGAATAAGTACATGTAGTCGGAAGTAAAGTATAGTATAAGAGAGAGTAGTTGAGAGTGAATACCTTCTACTTGAAGCCCAAGTCTCTTATTTATAGCCAGAGTTTGGGCGCCAAAATGAGAGACGTTAACTTTAACAGAATCTTCTGCTGTTTCGTTAACGTTTTATGGTGATCTGTTAGTGCACACGGATCGTGAGCTCATCAGCGGTTAGGGAGGTGCCACGTGTCAACATGGGATCATTATATTTTATAAATGTGAGCATGCCATCATCGTGATCTTCTTCAGCCGTCCAGATGCTGCCATGTGGCAATTGGTTATAAACGAAAAGATGCTTGCACGATTGGGTATTAATGGCTTCTAGAAGATTTCATAGCTGTTACCCATCTGTTGCTTGCCACGTGTACATTCTGTTACAACAGAAAATATTCCCTTTGCTTCTGCACTAAGTCAAAGGTTTTGCTAAGGGTAACTTTCTCAGGGCTAACTGTTTCCTTGCACGAGAAGCGCAAGCTAGTTAACTGATCTTCTTTCTTCTTCCTACTGCTTAGCGCAACGTTTGGTGAATACTTGTTCTGATATAAATATCCGCGCAAGGTTTGTGTGTGAAGAATTATCCAAAGAGATTGTTCAAGTTTAACTTTGAACCTTGCGCGAGCCCGCGCAAGGTAGTTAAATGATCTTTTCCTCATTTGGATATTTGGCGCAGGGTTCTAATGAATCCTACCTTATCAGGGGAGTCTGCGCGAGGTCTCTTTATTAGTTAATAATGAGTATAGTTTCCTTGGCTGGTGCAAGGTTTTTGGGACCATACCCTTTCAAGTCCCCCTAGTCCAGTGTTGCTCCTATGTAAGAATAAAAAGTAGGTGGAGCACTGAACTTGAAATAAATGTGTTGCGCTAGGTAAATATTGGTCTTTTGTTGTTTTTTGCATCTTGGTGACGTGTCATAAGTGAAATTTTGAAAACGTATTTTTGAATTTCAAATATACTTGGACACGTGTCGCTTATCCGGATGATGTAGTTAGTGAAGATGCACGTTCTTGATGCGTGGTGGTATTGTTGACAGGCTGTCAACAGTACATATCTTACAGCATTTAAGGCTATTTCAGCGACACTCGCGCGCGTGTGGCGGTTACTGTTCCCCACTCGCCCCTGCAGTTACCCGGGGATACATGACTGTCGCAAAAGTCGCTGCAGTCAAATCTCGCATTAATTGCGATTAGTATATAAATGGATCATCGATCCATTTATTTCTTCATCAGATCATATCTAGAGAGAGAGAAAATCTTGTGTTCATATATTCCGGAGACCTTCAAAGTTTTCTGACTATTATTCGAAATCTGTGTCATGGCCACCGGTTCGAGCTCTACTGATATGCCGACGACGTCAAGTTTACCACCATTAAAGTGGAAGAAAGAGGATTTTGACAACCTTGCTACCAACTTTTTGTTTTCTCCGTATTAGAAAGCGTTTTTTCCGGCAGAGAATGCCACAGCAACCGATGCTCCGGCCGGTTATATTACTCTATTCTATGATTTTTTTGCCGAGGGCAATTTCCGGCTCCTGTGACCCACTTAATGCTTGAGATCCTTGATCACTATAAATTTCACATTTTCCAGTTGAACCCGATGGGCATGGTGAGGATCAGGCACTTTGAGTTTGTGTGCCGGTCGATGCAGATTAGACCGACAGTGGAGAAGTTTTGTGTATTCTACCAGCTCCATTGTGATTTAGGTTTTTATTCTTTCCAACAACGTCTACAAGCCAAATGGTTATTGATGACGCTGCCCAAATCTTATCATGATTGGAAGCAGAAATTTTTCTTCATAAAGGCGGCAGTGATTCCGATGAAAATGACTTTCCGGGCCGGTGATGATGTAGAGCTGGAAACCCTCCCCATACCTGTTGACGAGGTATGGTACCAGGACATTAAGGATATGGCTAACATTGTTTTGCCGGAGGGCCCTCATCGCCGTTGGGATGAGTATTTTCTTGAAGAAAGAACGCCGGGAAAAACCGGTGTATACTGAAGGTGGAACTGGTATGTGACCTTTTCACTTCTTGGTACTACCTTTTAATAGATATGTACTGATGCAAAAATATTTATGATACAGTTGCGTCGCTCTACTTGATATCCTTCAAGAGAGAAAAAGGGAAAATGGCCGTCGTGCCCATTGCTGAGGGTGAGGATACATGGTTCTCGCAAATCCTGGGGAACTTTGAGTTGCCCAAGAAGGAGGAGTTGGAGACGCAACCGTCCTCTACGACTGGTAAGTAAAACCTTGCAAGGCCTAAGTTAATATTGCAATATCACTTTTGAACATATTTTCTAAGTAATATTGCAATATAACTAATGGCGCAACCTTTTCTCAATATTATTGATTATGTAGGTGATTTGCTAAAACTTGGGTGTAGGCCCTGACTCGAAGAAGAAAAAGAATCCAACTGCTGCTGCAGTTGCTGCACCTCCTCCTTCCAAACCAGATCAGAAAACTAAGCCATCAGCTGCTGCGAAAGCTGAGGGTAAAAAAGGTACGCGTCTCGTATCTGACTCTTGGTGTGATTACATGGTGGTGTCAGACTTACTAGAGGGTCTTGCGCCTGTAGGTTTGAGGAAACCAAAGCCAGAACCTATTAACACATCTTCTGCCCCAACCTCGAATCCAGATGATCCTTTGGAGATCCCTTCAAGCCCTGAAGAGGCGCTAAAGCGTTCTTCCAAGAAGAGGAAAGAATCTGAGACTGTACCACCATCTCCGCCACAAAAAGTTGCGCGGCCGCGCATTGGAAAGAAAGGCAATTTAGAAGCTTTCACGAAGAAGTTCTCCCCTGGTATGTGTGGTTGGTTTTATATTGTTGTAGGAATGTTTGCGCAGAAACTCACACTTGGTATTCGTTACTATTTTTACAGAGAAAATGGTGAAGGTTGCGCCAGCTACCACATCTGCTATACCATCGCCGCGTAGGCCTGAAAATGTTGAAGGGGGGGACGTGGAGCAAGAGTTGCCTATTTTTTATTCCGACCCTATTATCCCAGAAAACATTGAGAAGGTAGCTCCAGAAGAAGAGCCAAAACATCTTGATGCTGAGAACCCTGCTGGCGAGCAGGTTAAAGATACTGCTACAGATGTTGGAGTGAAAGAGACCTCATCTGCGGAGTAAGAGAACTTATCCCCCCCAATCCAGAGCCTTCAAAGCTGACATCCAAGGGAGCTGGCCCTTCAACACAAAGCGAAGGCTTTGTGTCTTTTGATGAGTCTGATGAAGACTCGCCCGTTCGCTCGGAGGAGACGCCTGGGGACTTCTATTACCGATCTTACACAGAGAAAAGGGCCGATGAAATTCATTAGCCTATATGGAAGGTGAAGCAAGGTGATGTCTTCACCGACTGGCGCTCCTATCGGGAGTGGTGTAAAGGGATTTTCCCTCCGGCGGAGGTGAAGCGCCAAGAAGATAAAAATCATCACGCCACCTATGAAGCCTACTTACAAGAATCTGCTCTCGCCTCCTCTACCACAAATAGAATCGTGCACGAATGGCGCAGCATGAATAAGGAGCGTGATGATGTGGGGAGTGCTAAGGAGAAAGCTAAGATTGAGAGGGAGAATACCTTGAAAATGGTGTTTAATTTTGAGGCTGCTAAAGCCAAATTTGAAGCTGATAAGAAGACGGAGGAGTGGTATGCGGTCTCGTGGAAGCGTAAGTATGATGTTGCTGCTGCACAGCATGAAGACGATCGCAAGCGCTTCGTAGAGGCTTGTAATCGAGATAATAATGAAGAAATCTCTCTTCGCAATGAAATCTAAAAGCTTAAGAAAGAAAGAGATGATGCAGTTGCAGCTGCCGCAGAAGCTCGCTCTCATCGAGAGAGGTGTGAGCAGAACGAGGTATCAACCAAAATGACTCTCCTTCTTAAGAATAAAGACATTGATGATCTAACTTCTATGCTATTTGACCAGGCGTGGCTGCAAGATGAGGTTGACATTTTGAAAAAAGATATCAACCGTCATTGAACGGAGAAAGCCGAGTTGATCCGCCGTTTAACTGAAGGTGAACAAAAACTTAACGACACGGAGGTTGCTCGTGCTACAGCAGAAAGCCTGACCGAATCCCTCATGAACCAGCTTACATGGTTGCGAGAGCATGGGATTGTGGAGGTATTGTCCTTTCCTGTAATATAAACCTCTTCGCTGATTTGATATATCTGATACTGATACGCTTGTTTATAGATTGCAAACTTGATTCTGAACTCGACGGAATTAGATGAAAGAGTTGCGGAACTCATGGTGGCTGCACGGAATGATGGCCACGCGGAGGGTTATAAGGAATGCACACTCCACGTGGCCCATGCGTTGAAGACCTGATGGGATACAAGTCGTGCAGCTACGCATGGGACTGATAAGGCTGCTCTTTATACCGCTGCCAAAGAGAGCTATGATCATCTACAGATTCCTGTCTTTGTTCTTATTGATGCTGCGCTTCAGCACGATGATTTCGTGGATAGGCTAAAGGAAATCTTTACAACAGAAAAGCAGGCGAGCAAGAAACCCATAGAGTAGGAAATTTGTAACTCTTTATTTTGTAATTACTTGTAACGTTGCGCTGTTGCGTAAGTACTTTTGATGTGAATATGATATATTTTAGTATTACAATGTTTGCATGTGACCAATTACTTGTGTAGAATAGAAAAATAAACAATTTTTTACCTCATGTATGAGCGTAAGTATTAAGTTATCTTGTGGCTCATGAGTTTGTGTTTTTGTTTATCCAAAGGAATTGCATGCATTTGTAAGTAAACATATAAAAGACTGTAAGTAGTGACAGAGTATTTTATTCAAACTGATAAGCGTAAAGCTATAGCTGTCACTAAGATTACATAAGAAATATAGTAAGCAGTCTCATTACGCAACACCCAGAAGTTGCTCAGAGGACTGAGATTACATATAACATCTGCGTAATTGTTGGGCGTTCCAGGTTCGAGGAACGCTGGATCCGTCCATACGCTTCAGAGTGTATGCGCCTTTTCCCAATACTTCATTTATCACGTATGGACCTTCCCATCGCGGGGCTAACTTCCCCGGTTTTTTCGGCATTCTATACTTCATTATCGCGAAGAACAAAGTCACCAGGCAAAAAGGAGTAGATGCGTACCCTTTTGTTGTAATACTTCTCAAGCTGAGACTTGTATTTAGCTTCGCGTATCGCTGCATTCTCTCGTCGTTCTTCCAACAAGTCTAAATCGATGCACCTTTGTTCTTCGTTATCTTGTTTTTCCAAAGCTAGCATCCTTGGAGATGGTAATCCAATTTCGGCAGGAATCACGGCTTCCGTGCCATATACAAGGCTAAATGGGGTTTCTCCGGTGCTAGTCTTGGGCATAGTTCGGTGTGCCCATAGGATGCTAGGCAATTCATCAACCCACCCTCGCCGTGCCGTGCCAAGGCGGGCTTTGATACCGTCAACCAACTGTTTGTTTATGCTTTCAACCTGACCATTTGCCTGTGGATGTGCAACGGAAGCAAAGACGTGCTGGATTCCCATTTCTGTCATCCACTTCTGCAAATCTTCAGCCGTTAAATTGGGACCGTTGTCTGTAACAATGCGCATGGGCAGACCAAACCAGAAAATGATGTATTCCCAGATAAATTTTCGAATTACCATTGCTGTAGTAGAAGCTAAGGGTTTAGCTTCAACCCATTTAGTGAAATAATTGACCGCAACAATGATGAATCTAACTACGCCGGGCGCAGATCGAAATGGTCCAACTAAATCAATGGCCCATTGTTGAAACGGCCAAGCTTTTGTGACGGGTACCAACGGATTCTTTGGGCGCAACGTTTTAGGGGCATGCCTTTGGCAGGACATGCATTTGCGCAAAATCTCCACAGCGTCAACGTACATTCCGGGCCAATAATACCCTGCGCTTCTCACTTTGGCTACTACCAGGCGCGGCCCAGAATGTATACCACATAGCCCCTCATGAACTTCCCTGATCAGGTATTGCGCATCATGTTTGTTAACACAGCGGAGCAAAGGACCCATGTAAGAGCGTCGGTACAGGATACCGTCGACCATCTCGTAATTGAGGGCTTTGCAACGTAACTTTCGTGCTTGCGCTTTATCTTCTGGTAATGAACCACGTAACAAATACATCATTATTGGAGACATCCATGATGGATCTCCTACTACGACCATTGTTATTTGTCTTAGAGGGACTGATGGGTTACTCAAAACTTCGATACGAACTTCCTTTGCCAAATGTTTGAAACTAGTTGCTGCTAGTTTGTTTAGAGTGTCCGCATGTTTGTTTTCGCTTCGTTTTATGTGTGTGACTTTGAATTGTTGAAACTATGCTATAAGAGCCTTATCTTGCGCTAAGTATAAAGCCATGACATCTCCTTTTGCATCGTACGTCCCAATTACTTGCTCAGCAACTAGCAATGAATCAACATGGGCTTCTAAATTTGTTGCACCCATTTTGATACCGAGGCGTAAGCCTGCTAGGAAAGCTTCATATTCGGCCTCGTTGTTGGTGCTTTTAAAATCTAACCGAATTGCATAGGTGAACTCTGCTCCCTATGGACTCATTAACCGAAGACCTGCTCCAGCCCCATCACTGTTTGATGCACCATATGTAAATAGTGTCCAGGCTCTATCGTCTATGATTGGGACTGGACTTTGGATTGCTTGACACTCTTCGACTTTATCAGCAGGAATTTCAGCGATGAAATCTGCCAAAGCTTGGCCTTTGATAGCTGGTCTAGGTTTATAACAAATGTTATGACCTCCTAATTATATTGCCCACTTCACAAGTCGTCCAGAAACATCTGGCTTGGCCAATGTGAAAATTTGTTAAAACTGTAATGATATGTCCTGAAAAGTATCTTCGCAGCCTGCGCGACACGTGGATCAATGCCAAAACCAGTTTCTCCATAATTGAATACCTTGTCTCTGGATCATTCAACATCTTGCTGATATAATAAATTGGAGATTGGACTCCTTCGCGTTCTACCAGCAAGACAGCACCTACTGCTACCTCAGATGCAGCAAGATATAAGACCATGGGTTCTTTTTCACGAGGAGCAGTAAGTGTGGGAAGTTGAACTAAACAATCTTTCATCTGCTGGAAAGCTTGATCAGCCTCAGGAGTCCATGCAAACTCTTTTCTCTTCGCACAATTGTGCAAGGTTCGAATAAATGGATAAGATTTTGCAGCATGATTGGCGAGAAAGTGGTTCAGTGCAGCTAACCTTCCAGCCAAACGTTGCATCTCTTTGATAGTAGCAGGAGAAGTCATTTTTTTGTATTGCTTCGACCTTCTCAGGATTAACCTTGAAACCGTCTTTGGTGACTATGAAACCCAAGAATTTGCCCTCTTCCATGCCAAAGGAGCACTTGCTTGGATTTAACTTTAAACTGACCTTTCGTAGAGAATCAAAAGTTTGTTGGATGTTATCTAGCATAGTTTCTTCTGAATTGCTCATAATGACCAAATCGTCAATGTAGACTTCCACAGTTTTTCCGATATCATCTCCAAAAACTGCATCCATCAATCTTTAATAAGTAGCTCCCGCATTGCGGAGACCAAAAGGCATTTTAGTATAACAAAAAATGCCCTTTTCCGTGCGAAAAGCTGTCTTATCTTCGTCTTCTTTTTTCATCAAGACCTGATGATAACCTTTATAGCAATCTAGAAAACATTTCCAGCGAAAGGAAGCTAATGAGTCAACCTTTTTGTCAATCTCGGGAAGAGAATAACAATCTTTCGGTCACGCTTCGTTTAAATCTTTAAAATCTACGCACATCCGCCATCCGCCATTATGCTTCTTTACCATGACTGGGTTTGCCACCCAGGTCTGGTATTTGACTTCACGCAGAATACCAGCATTCAGTAACTCAGTGACTTGTTCATTCATCGCCTCTGTCTTTTCAGACCCGAGGCTGCGCTTTTTCTGTACAACTGGTTCTGCTGATGGAAATACATTCAGACAATGTTCCGCAACGTCGCGCGGGACACCGACCATATCAGCAGGTGTCCAGGCGAAAATGTCCTTGTTGCGAAACAACAATAGTTTAAGCTTTGCGCAAATTTCAGCACTGACTGCAGGCCCCAACAAGATTGTTTGCTCAGGATACTTACTATTGAGTACCCATTTTTCAGGTTCGTCACTTGGTAATATCTTGGTAGCCTTAGTAATTGGTTCTTCAATAGACATGATTTCTTTCCGGGAGAAAATGATAGTTACTCCAGTTGGTGTTGGGAAACCACATGCGGCGTGAGGCGCAGACGTAATCATACTGAAATCTCGTTGTGCTCGTCGTCCCAACAAAACATCATGACGGGATGTTGCTGGCATTACCATGAAATTCACTTCAATAGTTCGTGAATTTCTTCCATCTGAAAGAGTCATGGGGAAAACTATTTGTCTGATAGGAAAAACAGCCACGTTGCAGAATCCAGCCAACGGGAAGTCAACTGGTTCCAGGCGTGCCTTGTCCTCTAGATCTAACTGTTTGAAACATTGTTCATATATGATATCCATAGAACTTCTTGGATCTATGAACATATATCAGTCTGGTAATGGCCAAATATACCTGTGATTATCATTGGTCTTTCTTCCTGAGGTCCTCCAGGAACCACATGAAATATCACTTGTTGCTCGCGCCACTTTTCCTCTTGAAATAGTTGAAAGCCGCACTTGCGCGACGAGCCTCCTTGAATCATGGAAACTTGATGTTTCATTTTCTTGTTGCTAGGCCCTTCGTCCCGCGCGTAATCTGTTTAATCTCTTTGCGCACATTCTGGAGTAGATGCATAAGCTTCCCACTCTTTAATGCTTTTTCAATCACCGTGCGCAGACTGATGCAGTTATCTGTTGTGTGGCCTGTGTCTCTATGATAGTCACAGAACAAATTTGGGTGTTGCCCTTTTTTATTTTTCATTGGTTGTGGCTGCTTGAACTGATAATTCTCAATGCTGAGAACTTCAGTAGGAGACTTCGTCAAGGGAGTCCACTGGCGTTCCCTATTCTCTTGCTTAATTGCTTTTTGAGTTGTTATCTTGTTGATTGTTGCATGCGCATCAATTGGTGAATAAGGAGAATATGATTTCTGACTTGACTCTTTCCAATTTCTCTTATACTTGCGACTACCTTTACTCAGGTCTTGCGGACGATTCTGAGGTAGAGGTGGCCTGTTAGAATTCAAGCTGCGCTCAGTCTGTGCGTAGACCTTGGCTGCCGCCATGAGTTTATCCCAGCTTTTTGGAAGGCCAGTTGTACCGGAAAGCACTTTAATCATTTCATCACACCTTACCGCGTATTTGAACTGCGCGCGTATAAGGTCTTCGTGAACATCTCCAATCTCCAAAACCTCTTTATTGTAACGCGTAATAAAATCTTCAAGGTTCTCATCATCCCTCCGCCAAATGTTCATTACATCTGAGGAGTCGCGCACGTATTGCCATTGTTGACTGAAGTGTGTAAGAAAATTTTCCTTTAGGTCATTCCAAGAGGAAAGTTTACCTGTCAGCAAATTATCAAACCAAAGGCGCGCAGTGCCGGTAAGAGTTTGTACAAACAGATGACACCACATTGGCAGCGTCCAGCATCCAAGTAGCCCTGCGCCGGTGAAGAGGCGCATGTGATCATCAGAATCAGTTAGACCGTTGAACTTTCCTACGTTGGATGGTAATTTTGCTCGCTCCAACGGAGCTAGTGCTATCTCTCTGGTAAACTTTGATTGTTCAGCTGCTTCAGTTGGACGATACACCAAATTGTAATCATGCTCAGCCTCTGGATTGTATACTGCACGTACTTTTGGCTTGTAACTAGCATGATCTGCAGATATTCGATTGAAAACACTTGCACTATCCCCTTCCTCATAGGTCTTATCGAGTTCATCGTGTTGGGTGTCCCGCTTTTGTGAAGACCGTGGGCCCAAACGAGAGTGGACAGATGCACGACGCTGAACATTTTCTTCTTGCCTTCTATTACCAGAATGAACATGATCATTCATGGTTTTAGAATACATTTATGTTCCATCTTCAGACATGTGCGAAGGGGAACGAGCATGATTTTGAGTATTATAACTCAACACTCGAGGTGCCGGTGAAGCACAGACCTGAGGAGCATTAACCGGAGCTTGAAAAGCTAGAGTTCCGGTTTGGGCACATAGCTGAGCATACATAGCGTTT
Source organism: Scalesia atractyloides (assembly GCA_947069175.1). NCBI lineage: Eukaryota > Viridiplantae > Streptophyta > Magnoliopsida > Asterales > Asteraceae > Scalesia > Scalesia atractyloides. The sequence continues at coordinate 43,703,093 of CAMTDV010000019.1, read as the reverse complement.
AGAGCCGCTTGAGATTTGATTAACCACGATAATGGAGTCTCTCCAGGTGGTAAAATCGACGCAGCATCAACCTGAGGAACCGTCGGCGTTACTGGAATGCTTGCATGATCGGGATCATATTGAGCATTAGCTTCACCGGAAGAATCCTCAATTATTTGTCCGTCGATCTGAGATCCGACGACGACGCGATGGATCTCCGATCGAGGACCTTGAAAAGATGATCCATCAGCCATGATGCTGCAGATCTAGGTGAAACGAAACGAAAGATGAGAAAAAGAATTGAAATCGGTGGGCGCCAATGAAGAAACCCTAAATCAACCAGACCGGAATCTAAGTGGATCTATGGAATGGGCTCTACATAAAGGGGTTAATCTTTCGTTAAATTTCACAATAAGAATGAATGAAAACAATACTCCGGCTGATCCTGCAAAACAGAACACCGTTAGCTCACCACGGAGAGAAGGGGGTTCTCTCTGTGACCACCCTCCGGCGTGAGAATAAGTACAGGTAGTCGGAAGTAAAGTATAGTATAAGAGAGAGTTGTTGAGAGTGAATACCTTCTACTTGAAGCCCAAGTCACTTATTTATAGCCAGAGTTTGGGCGCCAAAATGAGAGACGTTAACTTTAACAGAATCTTCTCCTGTTCTGTTAACGTTTTATGTTAGTGCACACGGATCGTGAGCTCATCAGCGGTTAGGGAGGTGCCACGTGTCAACATGGGATCATTATATTTTATAAATGTGAGCATGCCATCATCGTGATCTTCTTTAGCCGTCCAGATGCTGCCATGTGGCAATTGGTACCGAAAAGATGCTTGCACGATTGGGTATTAATGGCTTCTAGAAGATTTCACAGCTGTTACCCATCTGTTGCTTGCCACGTGTACATTCTGTTATAACAGAAAAGATTCCCTTTGCTTCTGCACTAAGTCAAAGGTTTTGCTAAGGGAAAGTTTCTCAGGGTTAATTGTTTCCTTGCGCGAGAAGCACAAGCTAGTTAATTGATCTTCTTTCTTCTTCCTGCTGCTTAGCGCAACGTTTGGTGAATACTTGTTCTGATATAAATATCCGCGCAAGGTTTGTGTGTGAAGAATTATCCAAAGAGATTGTTCAAGTTTAACTTTAAACCTTGTGCGAGCCTGCGCAAGGTAGTTAAATGATCTTTTCCTCATTTGGATATTTGGTGCAGGGTTCTAATGAATCCTACCTTGTCAGGGGAGTCTGCGCGAGGTCTCTTTATTAGTTAATAATGAGTATGGTTTCCTTGGCTGGCACAAGGTTTTTGGGACCATACCCCTTCAATGATCTCATTGGATCATAAGGCTTTAAGGTTTGTACGAAGTTCATTGCCTTTGGACAGGGAGTCATAAGACCACAATTATCATTGTCACCATGGACAATAGAATATAGCCGTAGGCAATACATCACTAAGGATGCTATAATATAATCATCGCTTTGATGATATTAAATGGGATCAAATTTGATCAAATATGCTATAGGGTTTGAACATAGTCCATCACCTAGATGGCTAGTGTGGTTCCTTAGGTCACACTGCTTGGAGTATTAACATTACTTGAATGTTAACACGGAATAATTATCTTAATGGTTGACTAATGAATGTCATAATGACTTTGAGGTTTGTACATTGTTCACCGCCTCTGGATAGAAGGGCTTTACTTCCTTAACTATCATGATAGAAGGGTAATTCATCCTTAACTACCATTTATGTTTGCGAATTAATATGGACATTTCTATTTGGCTGGTCAAAACCATTAAGGAGATCTTTTGGAATCGTATAGCAGATCAATAAAATTAGAATAAAATCGAGATGATTGCTTGAAGGATGTCACGAATACTATATATAAATAATTCCAAAACTTTTCATTCAATAATAAAAGTTACAAAACTTGCCTTAAATAGGACTTTGAAAATAGATTAAACTAATTGTCTACGTAGGGACTAAAGGAAAAAACATGTCCATGCAGGGATTAAAGAAAAATAACATGTCTACGCAGGGACTAAAGAAAAATAACATGTCCATGCAGGGACTTTTAGAAATTAAATAAAAATAATAATTAGAAGAATCATCATTCATTCTTCTTTCCCCGAACTAACTTGGAGAGTTTCTTGAAGACCTTACTTGTTTTCTTCTCCGTCTTTTCAGCCTGTTGCTGCAATTCTTTCATTTGCTTTAAGGCCTCATTAATGGCCTCAAGTTGTGGCAGTGGCTGAGGTTGTGGTTGTGGTTGTGGTTGAGGCACAACAGGATACTAGTACCCATAATTAGGATATCCAGTAGCTGGGTAAACAGGAGGGAAAGGAGACGGGTAAAGTGTATTATGCACGATCGCTTGTACATAAGGGTCGTATGTTGGCGCAGGATAATTAAAATCCATAGGCGCAGTAGTCGGGTTCAAAGGATTGTATCTAGATGTGTCTGGATATGTAGGGATCGGGTTACCGAAACCCGATGGTGATGGTTGAACCACCTGTAGTGGTATTGGGTTAACCACAGGTGCAGTGTTTGAGGGGCCACCCATTTGAGGGTCCTTGGGAATTGTAGGATAAGGTTGAGGAAATGGTGGCAATGAGCCTGACCGTTGTCCCACACGCACAGACATACGTGCACCACGCTTCCTCCTTGGTGGCTCAAGTGGTGGTTGAGGTTGCTCCACCGGTTCCATTTGGATGTCCTCTTGTGGAGGTGGCGAAGGTGGCTTTGGAGAATGATAGGAAGGAGAATTGTAAAAGTAAAATTGATTCCAATATTGGTCCCACTCGTTGGGACCTTGATATGGCGATCATGCATAGGAGTTAGAACCGCTAGATATTACAATGGGGTGTCCATGCCACCCCGACGGTGGCATCTCCGGATCGGAGTCCTCGTCTATTGCGTTCGGTTGATCCAACTGATTCTGATCAGCTGGAGGAGTGTTAAGATAGTGGTTCGGGTCAAAATCTCCATGGTAAGAATGGGAGTGTGAATGATGGTGAATGGATGCGCCTTGATAGTCCACCCCTCATTGGACCTTTTCCTTTTCCACTTCGTCCTCTGAATCTTGGCGGCATATTTCCTGCTTCAAAAATTAGTTAAAAACAATAATAATATCTTAATAATGATGCGAGTAATCTTAGGTCAATGTCTAGATGCTATTGTGTCGTTTGAGATCAAACACAAAAGACTAGTGTTGAATTCTCTCAAACGTTGGCTCTGATACCAACCTGTCACACCCCGACTTCCAACACAGATCCCGGTGGGTCCGGTGGGGAGTATCGTGATGTAAGTTGATATCATCATAGACAAACAACACAAAATAGCACAACGGAAGTCTTGGAGTAAAATTAATATTACAAATGTAAATATTCAAAGTTCAAAATAATAATATACTGACATTTATAATAAGATCCACAGGCGGATAGAATAATACAAATGAAATAACATACTATAGGCTTCTATGCAAAGGAGTTGCAAATTCCTCTTAAGCATTACCGAGCACTTCCGGCCTATTTCGTAACCTTGTTACTTGCGCTTAGTCTTTTGGAAATACGTCAGTTTTCACTGGTAAATACAAATAACCAACACATTTTCAAAATATTTCAAAATCATTTTATGTACACAATGGTACATGTATTTTATAAATAACTTGGGATAATTTATTTCTCATGTTATCAGTTTTACATGCTTATCAATACATTTAGGGCTCAGAAACTATGCCGAGAATATGATTAAGCGACACACCACTTTAATGCCTTTATTAGGCATACCTGTATTGGGTTATAAACTATTTTAATAAAGCATTAGCATCTGTCAGGTGTATGCCTACACCCCGTGCTTTAAGTTGTGACCATTAACAATTAAATGAGCCGTGGATATCCTTGACACGGTCGCATTAACCCCAATGTTTAATATTAAGCAATACAAATTAAAACAGATTATTTGGATTCCTGACACATTGGTCTTTGTTCCCACACCCGACCATGCGGTAATAATATACCGTATCCCAAGCCCGTATAGGGAAAATATGTTAAGAGTATTTTCCTGGCTTAATAAGTCTTACAATTTACAAAGCAAGAAAATATAATAAGCACAGCCGTAATCAATGTAACTAGTTGCAATCTACCGGAAGGCTCTAGTCTAGAGTGAATGGTATTAATAACCAATTAGAATGTTAACGGGTCTTATTCAAGTCATAGACTTGAACCGGTTGACTTAAATTAACGAAATCGATATGATACGCTAGATTAAGCGGTGACCGAAATAGAATGTAGTTTAAACCCAACAAGTACAAAGACTTGTATAATTGGGTGAACAATATACATTCTGGAATTTGAGATTAAAATGCTAAGGTTGACCTGATTCGGTAAACTTACGTAAAAGGACTACAAAAGCTTAACCGTACCCCATATATGCGATACCGGGTAACTAGATGAGTCATGAGCAATTTGTATAGGCCGATATATTTTAAATAAGTTGTAATATCAGTAGGATATCAACTTATATGCCAGTTAAGGTTTTAAAATAAAATGATGCCTCATAAGGGCGTTTTAGTCATTATGTGACGTATTAAAGAACTTGCATAATAATCATGGATATAATTGATCACCTAATGTAAAAATGATATATTTATGTTATGTTACTAGTAGGTAATGAGTTTTGATTGATAGTTATGGTTTAAAACCATACTATGCGCCAAAAGGGCGTTTTGGTCATATTATGACCTAATTTGCGATGTTTTATCAAAACTCAGGTTATGATCAGATTCATAACTCCAAAATAAATTAATTATATTAATATATCAGTAGGTAATCATTTTTCAAGTTCATTTTTATATTAAAACCATGTTTTATGTAAAAAGGGCATTTTAGTCAAAGTTGGGCATTATATAGAAACTTGCGTATAAACTCAGAATCTGATTATGATCTTATAGTATAACCTTAGAGGGTTATACTACATTATAATAGGATCATAATGCAACTTAGAATCAGTAGCTAAAATTGCTAAATCGGATTATAATCGAAAGTCAAAGCAGAAGATAAACTTCGCGCATTTCAGTTGCGAACCAACCTTAAAACTATAAATCATTGGCTGAACATGTTCATACATGTTCTAATATTATTTACCAACTTGTTTAGGTGTCAAACATGGGTTAACATTTATAAGTTCATTTTATAAGTTTTTCGAAAAATGGCGTTTTGACTTTTAAATTAAACTTAACTTTGACACGTCACTTGACCAACTTAACGTAATTTTCAGGAGGTGCCCTTTCGAGGGATTAACACCTACCTATTTATGATTACGTAGCCATGTTCATCTCGAACAATGGCTGGACCATAATGGTCTTAATCGAAAGTCAAAGCGTTTATCGAAAACGCTTAACTTTTGGCTATTAAAAGCCTATAAAAAGAAGGAACAAGAATGGTGCACTTACAAGTGGTCCAAGAGAATAAATATAATTCAGAGGAATGCTCCTAAGTGATAAGGAACTTTCCAATAGAGAGTAGAGGAGAAGAAAGATGAATGAGCAAAGGAAATGGTTGATCAAGAGGCCTATTTTTAGTTGTGGAACATGATCTAGGATCATGACAGGTGTTGGAGCTCACTTAGGATCATTCCAGGTGGTTTTTGAGGTGTCAAGAGCAGAAGAAGGGTGGCATTTTGCGAGATATGAGCCATGTGTGCAGACTGCCTTGGCTCCTAAACAAAACTGCCACTGGCAGTCCCTTGCGGACCGTATGGGTACAATCTTACAGTCCGTAAGCGACTCTCGGGGGCTAAAGTCACCAATGCCTTGCGGTCCGTAAGGCATATGCCTTGCGCTCCGTAAGGGTCACTCAGAGGTCAAAGTTTTGGCATGTTGACATGTTTAGTCCCTCTTTTATCAAAGTTTCATAAATTTACAAAATTAGTCCCTCCCGTCCAATTTATTAGGCATATTTGAGATAGGACATGCGTCGGTATATTATAGGACACGAATTTTCGAGGTGTTACAAGTACAAAATCAAAATAAATATATATAAACATTAGTAAACACTCAAAAGTTAATGACTTCTTTTCGATAATAATTTCAACCTTAAAGTTCAATTTTTAACAATACTAAATCACAAATTCTAAATTTATATTTGAAATGATATTCAAACACAATATTCGAACGCCTCATCTAATTCATTGCTAAAAGGGAAAACCGTAAAGCAAATTAATTTGTATAAAACTAGTACGGATGACCGCTGTTCACGGCGGAGTCCTAGGAGTGTGCTGGCGAGTATGTATTTGATACATGATATATCGATGGGTTATTATAGAACATGCAAGCTTTAATCTAAACGCTGATAAAAATAAGCAATCAACACGATTAAGTTAAAATGTCTAGAATTAAGTTGGCTTTAACTATAATAAGGTAAATACAAAATAATTAAATTTGTTACCTGGTATATTGAAGGATCCATATAGACCATGTAGGCTTTAATCTGAACATCAATAAATTAAGCAAATAACATGATTAAGTAAACATGTCTAGAATTAACAGTTAGCTTTAATTATAATAAGTTACATAAATAATGAGTAAAACTAAAAAATAATTAAACTTATAAAAAATAAAAGAACAAATGTTTGTTAAAAAAGAAAAAAAGTTAAATTTATCAAATTTCAAGGGCCGTATAATAGCTCTATTAGAGTTTGGGGGCCGAAACATATATTGTATATAGAAAAAAATTATTATTAAACTTCCCTATGAATAAATCTATTAAAGTTTATGAGTCTAAACGTAAACTGTTTATAAAAAGATTATTAGAGTTCAAGGGTTATATGATAACTCTATTAAAATTGAGAGTTAATTAGTAATTTAATTAAGAAATTAAAAACAATTATCTTATAAACCTATAAACTAAAGTCATAAGAATCAATAAAACTAAATTACTAAAGTCATATGAATCAATAAACAATTAATATTGTTCACAATATGTAATGTTAGTATATAGAATGCATAACCATGATTTGGTAACTGTAATGCATTACATAACATAAAGGGCCAACATCACTAGGATGATCATTTGGTTCCGGATATATTCGATACCGATATCTATTTTCTCAGTTTTTTGTTTTTGGTCCCGGTATTTAGGGGTGGAAGCGGAATGAAGCATAGAAGATCCATTTCTAGAGGCCACTAGCTAGCCCATAAGATAAAACCCAAAAGGCCCATTAACAACACCACTCGACGCACATGAATCCCATCTACATACGACGTCGTTGGCAAAGATTTTATCCCAACCTCACTTCCTGAATCATCAATCCTGAATAAAATAAACAAAACCATCACACCCTGTTCTAAATCGTGGATCGGAGACCGGTTTTCTCATTCTCGATGGATTCTAAAAACCCCCAAATTTTCTCTGTCATCTTCCTTATTGTATCATCTATTTTGTGCTCACAATCTAGGGTTCGTAATTAATCACATGATCGCTGGTCTCATTCTAATCGTTAATCGAGATTTGATTTAGATCGGCCAATAATAAACTGTTTGATTTGGTTGCAGGCCGATGGAACTGGTTCGGTTTATTTCCTTGATAGCTCAAGTCACAACTATTTTCAATCTCGCTCATCTCAGGTAATTTCTTCGTGATTTTACTTTGAATTTTATGTTTGTTTTGGTTATAATTGTGTTCGATTTACTGAATCTATTGATATATTGTAGTTGATTTCGTGTGTGGATATTTCTAAGGAGGTTTTATGGTGGTGTTTTTGTAAAATTTGGATTTCGATAGTTGTTAGATGCTTATTTTGTAAGGATTTGAATGAAGTTAGTGTATAGGTCTTTTGGTTGATTGTTTCTAATGCTGTTTGGGACTTATGTTCCTGAATTCTTTTTTTGCATTTATGATTAACTAGATCCTGTAATTAGTTTACATGCTTTCATTTATATAATCTATTTTGTAACCTTCAATATCAGAAATTCTCATCTTCTACAATAGGTGGATATTTTGCCCAAGTGTTGATATAATATTGAAATGAAATAGAATTTTGATTTTTCTACGATCATAAAGGTTATTGGCAACCACATACGCATGTTTTTGGAATCATTGATGAACGTTTTGTAATTTTATGCCGATGTCTCAAATTCGTTCTAGTCTATTCAAGTAATATCTGTCTTGAAATAAGGTTTAGTAACCTTCTAGATGCTTGTGTAAATATAAGGCCACAGTTGCTATGATTGTATTTTTGCAATTTTTTCAAAAGTTCATGTTCTTTTTAACAAAAAAATTTGTTATAAATTCATGTTTGTAAATAAAGTCCTCAGTATAATATACGGGATAATGTTCTATAAGATAGAAAATTTTATTTGCACAGTTGGAAACTTGGAATTGAATGTCAAATGGCAATCTATAAGATAAAAGCAATTGTGGCACAAGTTCAAATGCTTGTTCCATTGATCTTTCATATATGAATGGTGATACTGTAACATTTAGTATTATTTTTTAAGGAAAATTTTAAGGGCCCATCATCATCATGACAGCCAGTTTTATTTTGGCTTATGCAGTCCAAATCAATCTCAATTCCAGAAGTAGGGGCTGCTGTTTCAGTCTTGCTCGGTCATGCACCTCCTTCTACATTGTCATCTGCCAGCTCAGAAAAGGCAATATTACTTCTAAATCTTTCAAATCTCTTGTTTCTATTTGTGAATTCCTCCACTTAATGTGATACAGTTTCTTATTGATCTTGCAGTTGAATGAGGTGCTTGCGGCCAACCCGTTTAATAGGCCTCATGCTGTTTTCATGCTAGAGATCAGTGGATTCGGAGGTACCTAAATTCATGTCTAGCATTATCACAAGTGCAAATGAACGAACGAACACGAACAAGAAATGAACACAAACTAATGTTCATGAATACAAATGAAAACAACCGAATACAAACAAGCGTTCATGAAAAAAATATATAATGCACTGATACTTATTAAATATTTTTTATTCAGAATTGAAGTTTTTAATAAAAAATAAAAATTAAAAGCACTAATAAACTATCGAACACAAACAAACATAAAGTCATAAACGAACACGTTACCGAATGTTCACGAACGTAGATATACGATGGCCTCTGTTCATGTTCGTTCATGTAACTAAACGAATGAAATTTCTTGTTCGTGTTCATGCATTTAACTAAACAAACGAAATTTCTTGTTCGTGTTCGTTCCTTTATTAAACGAACGAACACAAACGAACTTCCCGCCGAATGGTTCACGAATTGTTTGGTTCGTTTGCAGCCCTAGTTACTTCCAAATGAGATCTTTCTATTATATATATTTTTTTATTAATTTTGTTACATTGCAAGCAGATGAGCAGCCTGGGGTTGGTTCAGACGCTGATGTTTTCAGCAAGGCTCTTAAGAGTGAAATTGCTATCGGAGATACCGACATTCAACTGTCAGGTATAACATATATTTTCTTGTTATCTTATAACAAAAGCTGTTTATATGATTAATATGAATGACAAATAAATTTTTTATACGCATACTTGCAGATGAGGATGAATTATCTCTAATCTCTTTAAACGAACCCCAGCCTGTGGATATGGAATGCACTGACACAGATATAACCAAATTTGTTAGTTTTAACTTAGATCATGCTGTACCCCAACTGTGTTATATACCTGTATGGCTGTATCTATATGTCTAATCATGTCTGTTGATCGTTGATCTAGGCTTCATGGCTCGGTGGATCATACGTTAAAAATGAACTGGAATCATTGACCGGAGAATTGACTATCCCCTTGGCAAATGATGCTCAAATAAAGCTAGATATGTCAAAGGTTGTGTTCCGTTATCTTTATCTGTTCTTTGTATGTTTGTAAGCTTTTCTTGTATCGTTATGGGTTGATACCAGTTCGTTTATCATTGCAGAAAGCAGACAGAAAGTTTATAGTGGGCATCATCTCTCTTATCCACAATGTCGAGAGGGCAATGCAAGTGCATGAAGATTTAAGTGGAAGTGTTCCCACTCCAGCAGAATTGCTCAACGGAAGATTTGATGGTTTTAAGGTCTTAATAATCATCTTCGTTTCTGTTTTTGTTGTTGATCATAAGACTGTGTAGTGTGCCTTTTTGAATCATAATTGTGATATGTTGTAGGCTTTTCAAGAGCAATATGGAAAAGACGATGTTGTTCAGAAAGGTGCTGAATTGCTAGTGATTGTGATATCCAAGATATACGACTCCTTGCTAACAACATACAAAGGTTCATTTCTTTCGAGTAAAATGCCATTTTCGTCCCCGAGGTTTGGCCAGTTTTGCGACTTTCGTCCAAAGGTTTGCTTTTTCGCATCTGAATCCAAAATGTTTGAAACCTTGCCATTGTCATCTGGCTCGTTAACTCCATCCATTTTTCTCCGTTAAATCAGGGGTATTTCCACCTTTTTTGTTAACTTAAAGGGCAATTCGGTCTTTTTCACTTTATGTACAAGCATTTAGCATAATGTACAAGTATTCAAAAGACCGAATTGCCCTTTACGTTAACAAAAAAGACGAAAATATCTTTGACTTAACGGAGAAAAGTGGATGGAGTTTACGAGCTGGATGAAAATGGCAAGATTTTAAACCTTTTGGATCCACATTCGGAAAAACAAACCTTTGGACGGAAGTCGCCAAACTGACCAAACCTCAGGGACAAAAATGGCGTTTTACTAATTCATTTTTCTCTATTCTTTTTTTTTCTGAGTCAGCGACGTTACAAAAAGAGTGTTCGTGTGTCATTCAATAGGTGAAATTGTCGGGATTGTTGTTTTCACCAAATCACCTGCGAAAGAGATGCTAAATATAAAGCTGACAACAAGAGCATCTCCTAGGTGGTTAGAGGAGGAAAAGGAAGGTTCCAGTGATGCCGCACGCATTTTGATTGCCGAGGTGCTTCTTGTTAGACGAACCCTCGCATGGATCACGGGCATCATTCTTATTATCGCCACTCTCATGGGGGTAAGATTGTCTATAAACATAACATGTGTTAATGATTTTGACCATAAACAGTTGATATAAGTTTTTTGTTTGGTTCTCTTACAGGTATGGTTCCTCATGTATATGCCACTCACAAGGGACACGCTTCTGTATTCTAATGTCAAACTCGACTAAACGCGATGGGAATCACAAGTCGATGTTTGTTTCTGTTTACTGTTTTCTGATCGCGGTGAAACACGTTGCGGAGTTGATAGCTATTACAAACAGTGTGTCTAGTGAATCGTGTTTGTATATTTGTTACAGTTTGCGGTGGTTTGATGGTGGGGGTGGCGGTAGAAATAAGAACACCACTACTTATTTATTATTTGTTGCTTGCTTGCTGTTTTAGGCATTCTGTTCTATTTTTGAATAATTAATATTCTATTTTTTGAATAATATGAGAATAAGCCAATCTAGACACTGTTGTTAGAAATGAATTGTTCGGTCGGACCAGAAACCAGCACCTTAAGTGTTCCGGTTGAGACCATTTAAACCGTACAGTTTACCTTGTAAACAAAAACATTGGTAGGAAGGCTGCTATCGCGGTAATTAAGAGGTAGAAATGATGCAGTTTAGTGATGCGATCCTTTGAGCTCTGGCTTAGGCTCACCATCATAAACCGCCCATGCTCGGGTAAATAATGCATATATGTGAAATTATGGACACTTAAATTCCATCCCCATGATGATAAGCCTTGATCTATTCTGAATTACATACAGATGCATATAGTTATTACCTTGCACCCTTAAAAATATAGGATGTATAGGTTTGTGTTATTGTAACATTACACCAATACCAATCAATCGTCCGACTTGTTTTTGTTAGTCCGAGTGGGATCATTAAACTTCTGTGTGACAGATCTGGTTGAGTTCAGTTTCAAAGATCTAGATTTTATTGCAAAAAAGCAGCTGCCAGTCTTTGGTGCCTGAAGATCAGTGAATGTGATGTACAGACCTTGTTGCTTTCTTTACGATTTTACTTTAGATAATGGGGTTTTGCTCTGCTGAATGGGTGCAGCAAATTACAACGGTAGGTGTCTATATCGAGCAGCATGCACAAAAGAGATGCATGCTTCTTGGTTTTACAGGTGAGTCTGATGCAGGACTTGTTACCTTTGTGCTTAATGTAGCTTCTTTCAGATGGCATTTTAGGGTATCGCCTAACCTAAAGCCGTTTTGAGATACTGGCAAATGGCTCGCGTTCTTGGAACGTGGAGTTAATTAGCTCGGAAACACAAGATCGTTTGCCTAGGAATCCAGAGCAACAACCTCCATCTTTGCTTGCATATTACTCCCTTGCCCGACAGCGAACAGATCTCCCATGGACTATTCCTGTTCTTCCTCAGTTCATCGACATCCCTGGTCCCCCACCCCCACCTACGAATCTTGACTAACAAGTAACCACCTTTCTCAAACAGATTGATCTTGTGTTTTGGTTGATTAAAGATGAATGATGCTAAAAAGAAAGACCTTTGAATCTTGACTGACAAGCAACTCCCTTTTAACATAATTAATCTTTCTTCTTTTTAAATTTCCCATTTTTATTTTGATTTGCTGTATCATTTGGATCAAGATGTATACAAATAAAGCGGAACAGTTCTCTACAAAAAGTATCAAATTAATGAATGTTGGTACAAATTTTGCAGTAACATATTATCATAAAATATTATACAATTTCTTAAAGTTCCCAACAATTAAACCATGAATGAATGATCTAGTAACAACTGATACAGATAAAAGAATCACTTTCGCCATCTTTCTCTATTATGAAACTTGATCCGTTGGTCAAAAAATGATCGTTCGATTCCTAGTTATTTAACGGTTGTGGTTAAAAGTAAATGCACAACTAACCCATCTTTATTTGACTGTTTCTTCTTCACCCATCCACAATAAACTCATCATCTTGATTATGCCCGTCGACTTGAGCATCCCCATCAACCATACCACCAACATGCTGCAAATTCTGCATCATTTGTGAGAGATAATGACTAGTTCCGCCATTCGTGTTATCCGCAATACCACCCGGATGCCCACTCCACTGAGAAACCATCCCGAGCAACTGACTTGTAAGATTTTGTTGCTCGTCAAGAACCCTCGCTTGAAACTGTGCCATTTCCGCTCTATGCTCACTCAACATCTCGTCAATCCTTGCATTCCATTCCGACCTCCTCCTCTCATTCCGCTCCTCCCATTTCCGCTCTTGAACCAACTCCTCTTCTCTTCTCCTCCTTCTATCCTCCCTCTCGTTCTCCATCGCTTCCCATTCTCGACTCCTCTGTTCCTTCAACCTCTCCATCACTTTCCTCATCTCCTCGTCGTGTTTCTCCCTAATACTTTCTCTCCTCTTCCTCTCCCGCTCTCTCTCCTCCTCACGCTGGTCAAACCGCGCTTCCATCTCACGCAGCTGCGCCAGTTGGTTCGTCACAAACGCCCACGCTTTCCTTTCAACATTCTTCACCCCTTTCCGCTTCTTTCTCATCTCCAACCCCATTGTCTCGTCCTCTTCATAAACCCGATCCCCATTGTTATAACCTCCCTCCTCGTTGTAATCAAACTCTAACCCGATAGGATACTCCCCACCACTCGATTGCCCAATATGCCCAAACTCGACACCCTCCCCGAACCCGTTAACAAAGGGAGCAACAACCGTAACATCACCAAACACCTCCTTATACCGGAGAAAGTTCGACCAATGAGTCAACCCTTCAACCCAATCAAACTCCTCATGATCACCAACCGGGTTATCACCGGTTTCGGTCCGCTTAATCTTCTGTTTAACTAACGAATACTGGTGCCTCATGTTCTGCACCTTATTGGACACATCTTTCCAAGTCCATTCCCATGGGTATACAACCGGATCACCCACATGATGAATCGAATTCACATGTGAAGCGATCGGTTTATACTTCTTCTCTCTGGTTTTCATCTTGGCTAAAGTTCCATCTGAAACCATCTCGCCGTATTTGTCGATTAGGGTTCGTTCTTCTGCTTCTGTCCATTTCTTTCTTCTGGGTTGTGGCATCGTGGGGTTATTACTATATTATAATATGGGTCATTTGATCGTTATAGAAACCCTAATTTGTATGTATATGTGTGTATGTAGGCATGTATGTATGTATGTGTGTAAGTGAAGATACCTTTGATGGTGGAATTGGGAGTTGTGAGGTGAAAGTGGTTGGTTGGTTGGTTAGGGGTTTGGAGATTGTGTGTTGTTGGAATGGACTTTTGCTCTGATGAAGGAGAGGAAGATATAGGAAAAATTTGGAAGATTGAAGGAAGAAATGACTCAATGAGTGAGAAATTGCTACGACTTCTTTTGTTAAAGAGATAAGTGTTTGAATAGTCCACGTGGTTTGATTCGATTTCACGTTTAGTTTCTAAATTTTTAAAATTACAGCTATAATCTCCAACTTTGATAAATTTGTTCTCGAATAGTCTCTGACATAAATAAGGTTAGTTTTCTCAGTTAAGTAGAAGGTGAAATAACTAAAATGCCCTTAATAACTAATAAAAAAACCTAATCCTTTTACCCACCCCACCCGTCTCCCCTTTTCTTCTCTTTCCCCCCTTCTGATCTAGACAACCAAATCACCACCACCACTTTCACACCTCCACACCACCAACCCCAAATCTCCAAATCACCCTCGGTGTGGGAGCAATTTAGTCGGTCTGGTTAAACCATTTCGGGCCGATGGAACTTGAGACGTGGTTAGACCTCTCACTGGGTTTCTCCACTGAGGAGATTTAACCAGCGAGCTACTGGTGTTGCTGGTTTGGAGCGCAAAAGATGAGAAGGAGTTTGGGACTTGGCAGCCATTGAAGAAGATGAAGTTATCAAATGCTCTGGGTATGCACTTCCATTACTTGACGCTTGGTTCTATGCCCGCGCATTATTCGTGTTCTGGTTCTGTTGTTGCTGCTTCTGAAGCTGAAGGACTTGTTGCTGCTGTTGATATTGAGCATGTAAGGGATGAGAAGATTGAGCAGCTGCTCCCATAGAGGATAGATAGGGGATCGAGATAACCGATTGTTAGAACCAGAGGCGTCTGTGACAAGATCTTGTCTAGAAAATGCGATAGATTGGCCGGATTTCCCGGCAGAGAAGGCGGTGGCGGTTAGGATTTGGGGGTGGTGGTGTGGAGGTGTGAAGGTGGTGATGGTGGTTTGGTTGTGTAGATCAGAAAGGGAAAGAAAGAAGAAAAGAGAAGGAAATCGGAGGTTACGATGGTGGTTGTTGTTTGGTGGTTATTTGATGGTGGTCATTGATGGTTGTTGTTGCAGGTGTAGACAAAGAGGGAAAGAAGAGGGAATGGTGGGGGTGGGGTTATTTTAATAGGAAGTATACATAATACTTAATTAATTTATTTTATTTTATATTAATAATATTTTTTATTAGTAAGGACATTTAGGTTATTTCACACCAATTTAACTGAGAAAACTAACCCCTATCCACACCAGGGATTATCCGAGAACGAATTTGTCAAAGTTAGGGACTATAGCTTTAATTTTGAAAATGTTGCGACTAAAGATGAAATCGAAGTAAATCATAGGGACTATTCGGGCACTTTTCTCTTTGTTAAATATGGAGACTTTTGGAGTATTTTATTCTATTTCTTTTTTCTTTTCTTTTTTTTTTGTTTTACATGTTTGGTTTTTTGGAGAACTAGTGTTAGACTCCCGCACGTTGCGGCGCTCTAAGACGTTAGAAAACTAATGTGCAAAATTAATGCGCGCATGCGAATTTAACGTTCCGTTCTCAAAACCTGTACGTCATACATATAATTCGTTAGATATTTAAGTTATACATCAAATATTTAATTCAACAAACATATATGGTCCATTCAATCATTGTTTTTAAGTTGCAACATAATCTGTAGTGAAAACCATTTTACATTGTACTTTTGGTATTGTAATTTTGTTTCTATATCTATAGCCTTATTTATTCATTCTTTTAATACAAAAGATAAAAGAGATAGGCATGTGCAATTGAGTGTGTCCTAAGCATTAAGAATGGTTGGTTTCCAGTATTTACTTTTCTCTCAGCTCTGTACATTCTCTTTCTTAGTTTCTTTACACAAGTCCTCAACTTTAACACAAACACCACCAGCGCTACATTACATCACTGCCACCACGCATCCACATACACATACTTCCTCTCACCGTTTTTGTAACATCCGTCAAAAACGGATTTTACCAAACCCGCTCTGTTTATTAACCGAACAATCAGTTAAAAATTTCGTTGCGAATTTAATGCCCAAAATAATTTTAAACGATACATAATTAATTATTATATGGGAATATATATTTAGTTTTTGAAAAACTGTTAAAAATAAGAAAATAAAAATAATTTGGCACTGCCGGGTTTCGAACCCGGGTCAGTCAGCCGGTCAACACAGACTTAACACTCAACCCTTAAACCACTGCGCCACTTGTAATTCTTGTTAATTATTAGAATCAATTAATACATATTATAATTCTCAAATTCAAAAACCGGCGCCCAAATTTCAGTGGTCGGAAATCCCGGCTAACTCGCCGAGAATTTACGATTTCTTCAGTTATAACGTAAACTTTAAACACACATCGGTTATAACCGACGCCTGAACCCGCGACACAAGTTATAACCGCCGGAGATTTTCTAACCGACGAATCAAGTCGGAAATTGGACCAAATTCATCGATAACCTGCCTTATAAATACCCCCTCGAACCTCTGCAAGTTTTTTCGCTCAAAACCCCACCTTTACCCGACGTAAATCCATTCGCCGGAAAACTTTTGTATCTCGCCGGAAAACCGAGCCCTTCACTTCTGAGCCTTACTGAACCCCCTGAGCTTATACCGAAGTCACCAACATCCTTTTCAAGCTTTCTGAAGACTCGCTGCTGCAAGACACACGATGCCGGAACCTGTTGCTGTCGCCGGAGTTCTGCTGGAAAAACAGAGGAGTCCAGTCGGTATACCTTACGCCTAATTTCTCTTTCTTTTTATTCATATCTCATCTGTAATTAACCTCAAAACACTAAAGAACACGATTAAAACATCAAACCAGTCGGACTTCCGATTCTGGTTAAAATCAACGAAGAAGACGAAGTTTTCTGTAATGTTTAAGTATAATTAAAATCAAGTTATAACTCGGGTTAGACACATAGTTCAGCGGTGGACTGTGTGCACAATAAACACGTAAACGTCTCGAGTTCGAATCTTGTCCCACGCACGCTGCCTTAATAAAAATGTCTTTTTTTGTTAACCGAACCGGAGTCACGCTGTACATGTTAAGTTTAATAATAATCGGAATAATAACCAAGTTAAACACACAGTCCAGTGGTGGACTGTGTGTATGTTTAAATCACAGGACACGAGTTCGAGTCCGGTCTACTGCACCGATTCGGACAATTATCTAACTTTTTAAATAAGTCAGAAATTAAAATACTTAGTTTGTACTTAAGTATAATAAAAATCAGTTTAGTTAACAAGTTGGACACACAGTCCAGCGGTGGACTGTGGGTTAGCATAAACCACAGGTCCCTGGTTCGAGACCTGTGGAGAGCACCGGTCCGATTCAGTAAAAGCTTTTTAGAAATAAATTGATTTTCGGATTAATCTAATTAATATATAAATATAATTAAAAACAGATATATTTCGGGTTAGACACGTAGCTCAGTTGGTAGAGCTGCGTGCACGCGTACGAGAGGTCTCGGGTTCGAGCCTCACTCAGCGCACACTTATACGCATACGAACCGGTCAAAGTCAAACGGTCAACGGTCAACGGTAAAAAAAAATCAACTTTTTTTATTATTTTTATTTATTTATTTTAATTAAAAATCAATTAAAAATACTTAAAAATAACATTTTTGAGGTTAGAAAATAGCCTTAAACTCACAAAAATACACCCGACAATCCTACTAAAATGGATTAATAAAATCCGTTTACTTACCGAAACATTATGCCATTATCTAGGTTAATTTCACTCGTGGTTAAAACCACTTCGCGTGCATTCAACACCATCAACCGAACGCACCCACTGTGAGTGAATCTTACAACTCCCCCTTTTTAATTACACGTTTTGGGGTGTGTCATGTGTCACAAAATAATTAACTCGTTTATTTAAACTTGTGTCATACCATATCGTGATCTAAACTTAGATTGTTATTATTGTTGTAATTATGTATTTCATTTTGTCCACTTATACGCAATTCATTCATTAAGCCCATCAGTTCCTCGTGGTAGACGAGTTGAGCAACGCGTGCCTCAAAACCAATCCATTATTGTTCATGTGTGTATTATTGAGTTTATATTGTTGTAGTTATGTCTTTCATATTATCATGTTTATGCAATTCATTCATTAGGCCTATCAGTTCCTCGTGAGAGACGAGTTGAGCAACGCGTGCCTCTAAACGACCCATTATTGTTCATGTGTGTATTCGTTAATATTAAATTGATTTATGAATAAGTTTACATCTATTTTTACTCATGTGTGGTTGTGCACTTTATTTCATAATCAATTAAATAAACTTGTTCAAATGTTTTCCATAGGATTCACTCGCCAACTTTTTGTTGATCCAAAAACCCTTTTACACATGATACAGGTGAACATGATGAAGCAAGGAAAACATAGGAAATGCCTTAGAAGAAAACAAAGAAGCTTAGACTGATGTTTAGGTCATTGATGTAATTATGATTGTAAATTTCCATTAAATTGTATTAATGAATATGAAACGTTATAATAAATGTCATGAGCTTTGATGATAACCCAATCATGCCCCGATCACCTTTTCCGCTGCGGGTCGGGGTGAGACAGATTGGTATCAGAGCCATGACTATAGGGATATAGGATAGGTTATTAGACCCTTAGAGCCTATACTATAGTCTGCCTAAATTTGAATTGATTAGGTGGTTACATACAAACTTGTGATATTTATTTGTTTCATATTTGTTTATACTTACAGTCAAACATACATACTTATATACATATTCATTATACATATATCAATGTTCATATATTCAATTCATTTTCATACTCTCATTATTCAAAGATTTTGTTGCAATTTTCAAATCTCATCAAAGTAAGTTCTGCGACGGGCATGTAGTAACTGGAAGGGTACAAGTACCGGTAGTCGGAACGTCCTGTCTAGGTTGGCATTCGTATAAATCCAATATAACGGACCAGTTTGCCTACCTGGGGACTAACGATGAGAGTACGAAGGACCTATTAGGCCAAAGCATGCCACACCAAACGTCGTTCGAACTAACCCACTTTGAGGTGTCACCGTGTCTACACCTGGACACATTCCGAATATCACACGTTGTATACATATTTCTCGATTTTCTCCGGGTTTTAGTGTACGCAACCAGGCAAACCCATGCGAACCATATGAAAAACCCGGTATTCATGGGGGCCCACATGATTACGAAGGTGAAGTATGGCGGCATGTAGGGCCTAATGGCGAGCAAAGCCCAAGACATCCTATGGATGTAGTAGATTTATTTTTCTATAATTATTTTATGAATGTTCATTCCTAAGTGCGACCCATGATCCCAAAAGCATCCAACTCATACTCTTGACATGTATTCCTTGTAGATGTCTTCTAACCACGCCCGTAGGAAGATGAGAGCAGGAAAAGCCCGCGAACGCATGGCTGCCCTAATCGCTCAACAAATGGCTGCCGTAATACCCAACATTGTAATCCAAGTACAACAAGCACTTACCGCTAATCCTGTCAATCAAGAAAACCAAAACATTATCAACTCTCCCCCAAATACCACTAAATGCACCTACAAGCATTTCAAATCATGCGACCCTGCGAAATACAAAGGGACTGAAGGTGTCACTGCTCTTGTCCATTGGTTTGAAGAAATGGAGAACACCTTTCTAAATTGCGATTGTCCCGATGATCGCAAAGTGCGATATGCTACCGGTCGATTATATGGGATAGCACTTACTTGGTGGAATACAGAAAAGGCCAAACGAGGTGTTGAAGACGTTATGACTTTAACTTGGAATGAATTGAAGGAAATCATGACCAGACGATTTTGCCCAAGGAGCGAAATCAAGAAATTAGAAGATGAGTTCTGTTCGTTGAAGCAAAA
Organism: Scalesia atractyloides; assembly: GCA_947069175.1. NCBI lineage: Eukaryota > Viridiplantae > Streptophyta > Magnoliopsida > Asterales > Asteraceae > Scalesia > Scalesia atractyloides. The sequence goes on along the minus strand of CAMTDV010000019.1, from coordinate 43,683,038 downwards.
GGAAGGCGACCACATCACGTACAACAAAAGATTCCTCGAATTACATCAAATGGTTCCCAACATGTTCACTCCCCTCTACCGTTTGATCGAGCACTACATTCGTGGTCTTCCGTCAAAGATTCAAGACTCTGTAATAAGTACCTCGCCTGCAACTTTGGAAGCAGCAATGGAGCTAGCAACAGCGCTCACCGAGAACCGAATCCGGAACCAAGACTTCAAGGAGGAGAAGAAGAAGGATAAAGCATCGACTGAAACCTCCGACTACACCCAAACCGAATCCCCTTCTCAACCCAATTCTAAGAGAAAAAGATACGGGCAACTTTTCGCTGCTATCCAACGAAATCAACCAATTTCACACGCCATACCCATCCAAGCTATCCCAATCACTCAAGTGGCACCCAACTCAACTTACCCAAATAAGAAACCATATCTTGGACCTCACCCTCGATGCAACAACTGTTTTTATCACCATCCCCTTACTCTACCTTGTCGACTATGTGCAACTTGTGGACGCTATGGTCATTTGAGCAAGGTTTGCCGCACCTTTCAAAACCAAATCTCTCCCCCTACTCAAACCATGAACCAAACCTATCAACCACCCCAATACCCCATGTTCCCATATGTTCGAGCTTGTTTCAATTGTGGCGACCCTACCCACTTTAGAAACACATGCCCTCAATTGGTTAACGTCATCAACACTCAAGCTCAATCAAACCCAGTTAACCAAGTAAACCAAGAAAACCCAACCTCTAGGCCACCAGCAAGAGGAAGAGTCTTCAACATCAACGCCAATCCTGTTGAAGATAATGACGGCCCAAACGAAGATACCCAACTAGTCCTCTTCACCGAAGATCCAGATGCGACTCCAATCGTTTAGTTTTATGTTTTTTTTTTATGTTTTAGAATCACATAGAACCAATCATAACTTAAGGATAAAGCCAATGAAACTTTGACAAGAATATGGTGGATACGCCGCTGGTACTTCCTATATATAAGTATTCTTGTCAAAGGATCAAAAGCATTATCTGGCGGTTATGAGAGGTTCCATGTGTAGACTGTTTGAGTAATTATTGTTTATTATTTCAGTACATGCAATTTCATAGGCCGCCGCTCCCCATTACATTATGAGCGTTGAGCATGTTCCCCATTTCATTATGAGGTTGAACCTGGCATGCCCACATACGATCGGCTCCGTTTGATTGAGCCTTGATCGCACAGACATTTTTCATTTTCAATACATGCAATACGATCGGCTCCGTTTGATTGAGCCTTGATCGCACAGACATTTTCATTATCAGTATCTTGTGGTTGTTGTGTTTGTTGTAGAGTCGCATAGAACTAATCATAACTTGCGGATAAAGTCAATGAGAATTTGACAAGAATATGGTGGATACGCCGCTGGTACTTCCTATATATAAGTATTCTTGTCAAAGGATCAGAAGCATTATCTGGCGGTTATGAGAGGTTCCATGTATAGGCTGTTGGTGTGATTATTGTTTAGATTAAATTTATTATTTTCAGTACATGCAATACGATCGGCTCCGTTTGATTGAGCCTTGATCGCACAGACATTTTCATTTTCAGTACATGCAATACGATCGGCTCCGCTTGATTGAGCCTTGATCGCACAGACATTTTCATTATCAGTATCTTGTGATTGTTGTGTTTGTAGTAGAGTCACATAGAACTAATCATAACTTGTGGATAAAGTCAATGAAAATTTGACAAGAATATGGTGGATACGCCGCTGGTACTTCCTATATATAAGTATTCTTGTCAAAGGATCAGAGGCATTATCAGGCGGTTATGAGAGGTTCCATGTATAGGCTGTTTGTGTGATTGTTGTTTAGATTAAATTATTATTTTTAGTACATGCAATACGATCGGCTCCGCTTGATTGAGCCTTGATCGCACAGACATTTTCATTTTCAGTACATGCAATACGATCGGCTCCGTTTGATTGAGCCTTGATCGCACAGACATTTTTCATTTTCAGTATCTTGTGTTTGTTGTATTGGTTGTAGAGTCACATAGGACTAATCATAATACACTGATAAAACCAATGAAAATTTGGCAAGAATATGGTGGATACGCCGCTGGTACTTCCTATATATAAGTATTCTTGCCAAAAGATCAGAGGCATTATCAGGCGGTTATGAGAAGTTCTATGTAGGATTTAGTAGTTTCTTGGTAACTAATCATAACTTGTGGATAAAACCAATGAAAATTTGGCAAGAATATGGTGGATACGCCGCTGGTACTTCCTATATATAAGTATTCTTGCCAAAGGATCAGAGGCATTATCAGGTGGTTATGAGAAGTTCCATGTAGGATTTAGTATTGCCTTGGGTTAAAATTTGTGTTACATTTATATCATCTCGCAATTTAAAGAAATTGGATTGTGTTCCATTTCTACATAAACTAACCTCTCCATCATAACAAACGAGAGAGGAACTGTCACCATTCAAACATATATGCTATCAGAATGTGGATTCAAATATTAGCTGTTGTGTTTATTTATGTTCTATAGTCATAGAACCAATCATAACTTATTGATAAAACCAATGAAAATTTGACAAGAATATGGTGGATACGCCGCTGGTACTTCCTATATATACGTATTCTTGTCAAAGGATCAGAGGTATTGTTAGATGGTTATGAGAAGTTCCATGTAGGTTGTAGTATTAGAAGTTTTGCCTTAGGATATAACCATACCCTTCCAAACATATCCAAACTCTTATGCATGATATCATATTTAGCGAATCAATTCTGCTTATCAATACTTTTACAGTAGGCAACAAAAAGCGATTCCTGTAATAGGGTACTTAACCCTTACAAGGAACGTTACCGCCTCAAACAAAAACTTAAAACCTTACTTTTTCTAAGCATGTAACTGTCAAACTAAACACCATCATTCTTTTTGTCAAATATATCACTATTTAAATTTCGGGACGAAATTTCTAAAAAGCAGGGGATACTGTAACATCCGTCAAAAACGGATTTTACCAAACCCGCTCCGTTTATTAACCGAACAATCAGTTAAAAATTTCGTTGCGAATTTAATGCCCAAAATAATTTTAAACGATACATAATTAATTATTATATGGGAATATATAATTAGTTTTTGAAAAACTGTTAAAAATAAGAAAATAAAAATAATTTGGCACTGCCGGGTTTCGAACCCGGGTCAGTCAGCCGGTCAACACAGACTTAACACTCAACCCTTAAACCACTGCGCCACTTGTAATTCTTGTTAATTATTAGAATCAATTAATACATATTATAATTCTCAAATTCAAAAACCGGCGCCCAAATTTCAGTGGTCGGAAATCCCGGCTAACTCGCCGAGAATTTACGATTTCCTCAGTTATAACGTAAACTTTAAACACACATCGGTTATAACCGACGCCTAAACCCGCGACACAAGTTATAACCGCCGGAGATTTTCTAACCGACGAATCAAGTCGAAAATTGGACCAAATTCATCGATAACCTGCCTTATAAATACCCCCTCGAACCTCTAAAGCTTTTTCGCTCAAAACCCCACCTTTACCCGACGTAAATCCATTCGCCGGAAAACTTCTGTATCTCGCCGGAAAACCGAGCCCTTCACTTCTGAGCCTTACTGAACCCCCTGAGCTTATACCGAAGTCACCCACATCCTTTTCAAGCTTTCTGAAGACTCGCTGCTGCAAGACACACGACGCCGGAACCTGTTGCTGTCGCCGGAGTTCTGCCGGAAAAACAGAGGAGTCCAGTTGGTATACCTTATGCCTAATTTCTCTTTCTTTTTATTCATATCTCATCTATAATTAACCTCAAAACACTAAAGAACACGATTAAAACATCGAACCAGTCGGACTTCCGATTCTGGTTAAAATCAACGAAGAAGACGAAGTTTTCTGTAATGTTTAAGTATAATTAAAATCAAGTTATAACTCGGGTTAGACACACAGTCCAGCGGTGGACTGTGCGCACAATAAACACGTAAACGTCTCGAGTTCGAATCTTGTCCCACGCACGCTGCCTTAATAAAAATGTCTTTTTTTGTTAACCGAACCGGAGTCACGCTGTACATGTTAAGTTTAATAATAATCGGAATAATAACCAAGTTAGACACACAGTCCAGTGGTGGACTGTGTGTATGTTTAAATCATAGGACACGAGTTCGAGTCCGGTCTACTGCACCGATTCGGACAATTATCTAACTTTTTAAATAAGTCAGAAATGAAAATACTTAGTTTGTATTTAAGTATAATAAAAATCAGTTTAGTTAACAAGTTGGACACACAGTCCAGCGGTGGACTGTGTGTTAGCATAAACCACAGGTCCCGGGTTCGAGACCTGTGGAGAGCACCGGTCCGATTCGGTAAAAGCTTTTTAGAAATAAATTGATTTTCGGATTAATCTAATTAATATATAAATATAATTAAAAACAGAAACATTTCGGGTTAGACACGTAGCTCAGTTGGTAGAGCTGCGTGCACGCGTACGGGAGGTCTCGGGTTCGAGCCTCACTCAGCGCACACTTATACGCATACGAACCGGTCAAAGTCAAACGGTCAACGGTCAACGGTAAAAAAAAATCAACTTTTTTTATTATTTTTATTTATTTATTTTAATTAAAAATCAATTAAAAATACTTAAAAATAACATTTTTGAGGTTAGAAAATAGCCTTAAACTCACAAAAATACACCCGACAATCCTACTAAAATGGATTAATAAAATCCGTTTACTTACCGAAACATTATGCCATTATCTAGGTTAATTTCACTCGTGGTTAAAACCACTTCGTGTGCATTCAACACCATCAACCGAACGCACCCACTGTGAGTGAATCTTACAACTCCCCCTTTTTAATTACACGTTTTGGGGTGTGTCATGTGTCACAAAATAATTAACTCGTTTATTTAAACTTGTGCCATACCATATCGTGATCTAAACTTAGATTGTTATTATTGTTGTAATTATGTATTTCATTTTGTCCAGTTATACGCAATTTATTCATTAAGCCCATCAGTTCCTCGTGGTAGACAAGTTGAGCAACGCATGCCTCAAAACCAATCCATTATTGTTCATGTGTGTATTATTGAGTTTATATTGTTGTTGTTATGTCTTTCATATTATCATGTTTATGCAATTCATTCATTAGGCTCATCAGTTCCTCGTGAGAGACGAGTTGAGCAACGCGTGCCTCTAAACGACCCATTATTGTTCATGTGTGTATTGGTTAATATTAAATTGATTTATGAATAAGTTTACATCTATTTTTACTCATGTGTGGTTGTGCACTTTATTTCATAATCAATTAAATAAACTTGTTCAAATGTTTTCCATAGGATTCACTCGCCAACTTTTTGTTGATCCAAAAACCCTTTTACACATGATACAGGTGAACAGGATGAAGTAAGGAAAACATAGGAAATGTCTTAGAAGAAAACAAAGAAGCTTAGACTGATGTTTAGGTCATTGATGTAATTATGATTGTAAATTTCCATTAAATTGTATTAATGAATATGAAACGTTAAAATAAATGTCATGAGCTTTGATGATAACCCAATCATGCCCCGATCACCTTTTCCGCTGCGGGTCGGGGTGTGACAGTTTTCACTGATCTCAACAGATCGTCTTCCCGGCGCCCCGGCGCGGCGGCTGTACTCGGATGTGGGTTCTGACCGACCACAAAAGACCCACTCTTAAAACCATTCATTCATGTATACATTTTCAGCTAAGATAAAGAGAGGGATGTGTGGTCTGCCGGCCACCTCACGACGACGCCGACAACACAACTCAACCATCTATAAACACCACCCCTTTTCCTTCCCCTATTATTTGTACTTTCCGATTCCGGTAACGATATAGCCAACCCTAACTTCCTCGCCGCCGTGCTCTGATTGCGATTGTCGTTGTCACCGTGTGAGGAGGGTTGTGTCGGAAATCGGCAGACCACTCCCTCTCTTTTTCTAGATCTATTTTTCTAGATCTATGATGAGTAATTTTGTAAATTAATATTTTGATAAGAGAATGGATGTATATTATAGGGCTTCAGAGAGTATGAGGTGTAAAGAAAAATTACAGATGTCAACAAAGCATGAACTACAAATAGCTACAGTAACTTGAAGACACAGCCAACATATTCTAATTTAATATATATATATATATATATATATATATATTAATAACCATAAATTTGATGAGATTAGCATATGTATCTCAATAGACAAAATTACAGAAAACAATCTTTATGTTATACCCAAACTGCACTTTGTTCCTTTCATTATGAAATCGGCAAAAACCAACCTTTATCTTCATGTTTTGCTACAGGGTCAACCTTTTCGACTAACATCGTTAAATTTATTGGTTAAGTCACCTCACATGCTTTGCATGTGAGGGTGTTTTAGTCATTTTACTTCTCATTTTAAAATTAGTTTTTTTCCTTTTAAATTACTTTTTCATAAAACCAACTCTTTCTTCTTAACACCCACCACCCCCTTTTTCTGCAACACACTACTACTGCCATTATAAAAAAAACGATGCCTTCTTGTATATTGTATAAACCAGAATCAATTTGTCATTTACAAATGTTTAAGAGTTAAATGATTGGTTGGTCCCTGTGGTTTGCAAATATTGCAGACTTGGTCCCAGTGGTTCACTAATTACATACTTGGTCCCAGTAGTTTCAAATTTTGCACTCGGATGGTCCTTACCACTAACCTTTGTTAGATTTCTCAGTTAAGTATATGTGAAATTACTATATTACCCTTGAAATAATAAAAATAAAAAATATAAAAAGAGGGGCCCACTACTCATCTTCTTCCTCACTCCATCTCTCTCTTTTAAAAACTCAGCCACCACCTCTCCTTCACAAACCTGCAACTTCCACCTCCACCTTAAACCCACCACCACGTCCACCGCCACCTTCAACCCATCACCACCACCTCCACTGTCAACTGACCACCACCACCGTCGGAGTCACTTCAATCTCCACTACCACCACCACCAAACCACAAGGTGACCTAGATCTGAAAATTGTTGACAACAGATGAAGAATATAATGCGATGATGAAGGTGAATTGTCACAATTATCGAACTGGATTTAAATTCAAAAGGTCTTCGATGAAGGTGATCACGAATACTGATTTAGTTTGAATTCTGTGCACCCTTTCAAAGAAAATTAATAATGGACCTAGCTTGAATTTAGAATTTTAATAAATCATTAATTTGACTTCACCACCACGGTTTTAATAAATTACTGATTTCCGTTGATGTTAAAGCTCATATATGATACCTATACAAGTGGATTCAAGACTTATAAATGCCGTTAATCATGCTATTAAACCAGCTGTCGACGATGTGAAAGTCAGACGCCTGTTTTTTGCTTTCTTAAAGGTGGGGCTCCACGAAAACTCACCGACGTCTGTGGCGGTGATGATTCAATTTCCGGTCCGGAAATGGTGGCCTAAGTTGGGGTGAAGGTCTTATGAGAGAGATGGGTTTAACTCTTGTATGAGGTTTGATTTCCGGTGATTGTGGTTTGATTCGACGAGAATTTGGTTCAATCGTATGAGGTAATTTGTTTGAAATAATGTTGGTTGTTTGATGATTTTGGAATTTGACGGGTGGAGAAGAAAGGTGGAGGTGCTTGTAACATCCGTAAAAAACCGGATTTACCAAACCCGCTCCGTTTATTAACCGAACAATCAGTTAAAAATTTCGTTGCGTATTTAATGCCCAAATTATTTTTAAACGATACATAATTAATAAGTATATTGGAATATATAATTTATATTTGAAAAAGTATTAAAAATAATGAAATAAAAATAAATCAATGCTGCCGGGTTTCGAACCCGGGTCAGCCAGCGAATTCAGCAAAGCCTTAACACTCATCCATCCAACCACTGTGCCACTTGTGTTTCTTGTTCATTATTAGAAACAATTAATACATAACCTAAATCTCAAATTCAAAACCGACGCGCCCAATCGCAGTCGTCGGAAATCCCGACGATTTCGCCGAGATTGGATGGTTTCTTCTGTTTTAACCGAAGCCTTAACTATTACATCGGTTATAACCGACGTCTGAACCCGCGACGCAAGTCATAACCGCCGGAAAACTTATTGACCGACGAATCAAGACGGAAAACGGACTAAATTCGTCGATGTCCTGCCCTATAAATACCCCCTCTAACCTCTGTTAGCTTTTTTGCTCACAATCACACTCTTTCCCGATTTAAATTCACTCGCCGGAGAATTTCTGCAACTCGCCGGAAAACCGAGCCTTTCACCTCTGAGCCTTACTGAACACCCAGAGCTCATACCGAAGCCACCCACACTCATCTCAAACTCCCTGAAGACCCTCTACCGCAAGACACACGTCGCCGGAATAACCTGCTGACATCGGAGCTTCGCCGGCGAAACAGAGGAGCCACTGTTCGGTATATCTTACACTTAATCTCTCATTCTTTTATTAATATCACCTGTAATTAAGCGCAACACACTAAAAGAACATGATTAAATCATCGAACCAGTCGGACATTAGTTCTGCTTAAGTCCAACGAAGAAGACGAAGTTTCAGTATTGTATATGTTTAATTAAAATCAAGATATATCTCGGGTTAGACACACAGTCCAGCGGTGGACTGTGTGCAAATAAAACACGCTTACGTCCCGAGTTCGATTCTTGTCCCACGCACACTCGCCTTAATAAAAATGTTCTTTTTTTTAACCGAACCGGATTCACTGCAATAGATGTTAAGTTTAATAAAAACCGTAATAATAACCAAGATAGACACACAGTCTAGTGGTGGACTGTGTGAACGTTTAAATCACATGTCACGAGTTCGAGTCCAGACTACCGCACCGGTCCGGACAATTATCAAACTTTTTATATAAGGCAGAAATGAAATAATGTAGTTTGTATATAAGTATAATAAAAATCAGAGTATTTACCAAGTTAGACACACAGTCCAGTGGTGGACTGTGTGTTAACCTAACCCACAGGTCCCGGGTTCGAGACCTGTGGAGAACACCGAGCGAGTCATTTAAATCGTTTTTGAAATAAATGATTTTCGGATTAATTCAATTAAGGTATAAATATAATTAAAAACAGAAATATTTCGGGTTAGACACGTAGCTCAGTTGGTAGAGCTGCGTGCACGCGAACGGGAGGTCTCGAGTTCGAGCCTCACCCGGCGCACACAATTACACAATAAAATCGGTCAACGGTCAACAAGTCAACAGGTCAACAGTCAAAAATCAGCATTTATTTATTACTTTTATTTAATTATTTACATTAAAAATACTTAAAAATAACATTTTTAAGGTTAGAAAATAGCCTTAAACTCACAAAAATATATCCAACAATCCTACAAAAATTGATTAATAAAATCCGCTTACTTACCGAACCATAATGCTATTATCTAGGTTAGTTTCACTCGTGGTTAAAACCTACTTCGTGCGCATTCAACATCGTCAACTGAACGCACCCAATGTGAGTGAATCTTACAAGTCCTCTTTTAATTACACGTTTTGGGGTGTGTCACGTGTAACTAAAATTAACTTGTTTATTTAAACTTGTGCCATACCATATTGTGATCTAAACTTTGATTGTATATATTGTTTGTAGTTATGTATTTCATATTGTCAAGTATATGCAAATCATTCATTAGGCCCATCAGTTCCTTGTGGGAGACGAGTTGAGCAACGCGTGCCTTAAAACGATCCATTATTGTTCATGTGTGCATTATTTAATATTAAATGATTGGTGAATAAGTTTACATCTATTTTTACTCATGTGTGGTTGTGCACTTTATTTTATAATCAATTAAATAAACTTGTTCAAATGTTTTTCATAGGATTTACTCGCCAACTTTTTGTTGATCCAAAAACCATTTTTACACATGATACAGGTGAACAGGATGAAGCAAGGAAAACATAGGAAATGCCTTAGAAGAAAACAATGAAGCCTAGAATGATGTTTAGGACATGATGTAATTATGATTGTATATTTCCCATTAAATTGTATTAATGAATATGAAACGTTATAATAAATGTCATGAGCTTTGATGATAACCCAATTATGCCTCGATCACCTTTTCCGCTGCGGGTCGGGGTGTGACAGATTGGTATCAGAGCCATGACTATAGGGATATAGGATAGGTTATTAGACCCTTAGAGCCTATACTATAGTTGCCTAAATTTTAATTGTTTAGGTGGTTACATACAAACTTATGATGTTTATTTGTTTCATATTTGTTTATACTTACAGTCAAACATACATACTTACATACACATTCATCATACATATTTCAATGTTCATATATTCAAATCATCTTCATACTTTTGTTATTCAAAGATTTTGTCACAATTTTCAAATCTCATCAAAGTAAGTTCTGCGACGGGCATGTAGTAACTGGAAGGGTACAAGTACCGGTAGTCGGAACGTCCTGTCTAGGTTGGCATTCGTATAAATCCAATATAACGGACCAGTTTGCCTACCTGGGGACTAACGATGAGAGTACGAAGGACCTATTAGGCCAAAGCATGCCACACCAAACGTCGTTCGAACTAACCCCCTGAGCTTATACCGAAGTCACCCACATCCTTTTCAAGCTTTCTGAAGACTCGCTGCTGCAAGACACACGACGCCGGAACCTGTTGCTGTCGCCGGAGTTCTGCCGGAAAAACAGAGGAGTCCAGTCGGTATACCTTACGCCTAATTTCTCTTTCTTTTTATTCATATCTCATCTGTAATTAACCTCAAAACACTAAAGAACACGATTAAAACATCGAACCAGTCGGACTTCCGATTCTGGTTAAAATCAACGAAGAAGACGAAGTTTTCTGTAATGTTTAAGTATAATTAAAATCAAGTTATAACTCGGGTTAGACACACAGTTCAGCGGTGGACTGTGTGCACAATAAACACGTAAACGTCTCGAGTTCGAATCTTGTCCCACGCACGCTGCCTTAATAAAAATGTCTTTTTTTGTTAACCGAACCGGAGTCACGCTGTACATGTTAAGTTTAATAATAATCGGAATAATAACCAAGTTAAACACACAGTCCAGTGGTGGACTGTGTGTATGTTTAAATCACAGGACACGAGTTCGAGTCCGGTCTACTGCACCGATTCGGACAATTATCTAACTTTTTAAATAAGTCAGAAATGAAAATACTTAGTTTGTATTTAAGTATAATAAAAATCAGTTTAGTTAACAAGTTGGACACACAGTCCAGCGGTGGACTGTGGGTTAGCATAAACCACAGGTCCCTGGTTCGAGACCTGTGGAGAGCACCGGTCCGATTCAGTAAAAGCTTTTTAGAAATAAATTGATTTTCGGATTAATCTAATTAATATATAAATATAATTAAAAACAGAAATATTTCGGGTTAGACACGTAGCTCAGTTGGTAGAGCTGCGTGCACGCGTACGAGAGGTCTCGGGTTCGAGCCTCACTCAGCGCACACTTATACGCATACGAACCGGTCAAAGTCAAACGGTCAACGGTAAAAAAAAAATCAACTTTTTTTATTATTTTTATTTATTTATTTTAATTAAAAATCAATTAAAAATACTTAAAAATAACATTTTTGAGGTTAGAAAATAGCCTTAAACTCACAAAAATACACCCGACAATCCTACTAAAATGGATTAATAAAATCCGTTTACTTACCGAAACATTATGCCATTATCTAGGTTAATTTCACTCGTGGTTAAAACCACTTCGTGTGCATTCAACACCATCAACCGAACGCACCCACTGTGAGTGAATCTTACAACTCCCCCTTTTTAATTACACGTTTTGGGGTGTGTCATGTGTCACAAAATAATTAACTCGTTTATTTAAACTTGTGTCATACCATATCGTGATCTAAACTTAGATTGTTATTATTGTTGTAATTATGTATTTCATTTTGTCCACTTATACGCAATTCATTCATTAAGCCCATCAGTTCCTCGTGGTAGACGAGTTGAGCAACGCGTGCCTCAAAACCAATCCATTATTGTTCATGTGTGTATTATTGAGTTTATATTGTTGTAGTTATGTCTTTCATATTATCATGTTTATGCAATTCATTCATTAGGCCTATCAGTTCCTCGTGAGAGACGAGTTGAGCAACGCGTGCCTCTAAACGACCCATTATTGTTCATGTGTGTATTGGTTAATATTAAATTGATTTATGAATAAGTTTACATCTATTTTTACTCATGTGTGGTTGTGCACTTTATTTCATAATCAATTAAATAAACTTGTTCAAATGTTTTCCATAGGATTCACTCGCCAACTTTTTGTTGATCCAAAAACCCTTTTACACATGATACAGGTGAACATGATGAAGCAAGGAAAACATAGGAAATGCCTTAGAAGAAAACAAAGAAGCTTAGACTGATGTTTAGGTCATTGATGTAATTATGATTGTAAATTTCCATTAAATTGTATTAATGAATATGAAACGTTATAATAAATGTCATGAGCTTTGATGATAACCCAATCATGCCCCGATCACCTTTTCCGCTGCGGGTCGGGGTGAGACAGATTGGTATCAGAGCCATGACTATAGGGATATAGGATAGGTTATTAGACCCTTAGAGCCTATACTATAGTCTGCCTAAATTTGAATTGATTAGGTGGTTACATACAAACTTGTGATATTTATTTGTTTCATATTTGTTTATACTTACAGTCAAACATACATACTTATATACATATTCATTATACATATATCAATGTTCATATATTCAATTCATTTTCATACTCTCATTATTCAAAGATTTTGTTGCAATTTTCAAATCTCATCAAAGTAAGTTCTGCGACGGGCATGTAGTAACTGGAAGGGTACAAGTACCGGTAGTCGGAACGTCCTGTCTAGGTTGGCATTCGTATAAATCCAATATAACGGACCAGTTTGCCTACCTGGGGACTAACGATGAGAGTACGAAGGACCTATTAGGCCAAAGCATGCCACACCAAACGTCGTTCGAACTAACCCACTTTGAGGTGTCACCGTGTCTACACCTGGACACATTCCGAATATCACACGTTGTATACATATTTCTCGATTTTCTCCGGGTTTTAGTGTACGCAACCAGGCAAACCCATGCGAACCATATGAAAAACCCGGTATTCATGGGGGCCCACATGATTACGAAGGTGAAGTATGGCGGCATGCAAGGCCCAATTACGAGCAAAGCCCAAGACATCCTATGGATGTAGTAGATTTATTTTTCTATATTTATTTTATGAATGTTCATTCCTAAATACGACCCATGATCCCAAAAACATCCAACTCATACTCATGATACGTATTCCTTGTAGATGTCTTCTAGCCTCGCCCGTAGGAAGATGAGAGCAGGAAAAGCCCGCGAGCGCATGGCTGCCGTAATACCCAACATTGTAATTCAAGTCCAACAAGCCCTTACCGCTAATCCCGTCAACCAAGAAGATCAAAATGTTATCAACCCTCCCCCAAATACCACTAAATGCACCTACAAGCATTTCAAATCATGCGACCCTCCAAAATACGAAGGGACTGAAGGTGTCACCGCTCTCCTCCATTGGTTTGAAGAAATGGAGAACACTTTTCTAAATTGCGATTGCCCCGATGATCGCAAAGTGCGATATGCTACTGGTCGTTTATATGGAATAGCACTTACTTGGTGGAATACAGAGAAGGCCAAACGAGGTGTTGAAGACGCTATGACTTTGACTTGGGAAGAGTTGAAGGAAATCATGACAAGACGGTTTTGCCCAAGGAGCGAAATCAAGAAATTAGAAGATGAGTTCTATTCGTTGAAGCAAAAGGAAGGCAACCACACCACTTACAACAAAAGATTTCTCGAGTTAAATCAAATGGTTCCCAACTTGTTCACTCCTCTTTACCGTTTGATCGAGCACTACATTCAAGGTCTTCCGTCAAAGATTCAGGACTCTGTAATAAGTACCACGCCTGCAACTTTGGAAGCAGCAATGGAGTTAGCTACAGAGCTCACCGAGAACCGCATCCGGAATAAAGACTTCAAGGAGGAGAAGAAGAAGGATAAATCATCAACTGAAACTTCAAACTCCACCCAAACCGAATCCCCTTCTCAACCCATTTCTAAGAGAAAAAGAGACGGGCAACTTTTCGCTAATCAACCAATTTCACAAGCCATACCAATCCAAGCTATCCCAATCACGCAAATAGCACCCAACTCAACTTACCCAAATAAGAAACCATACCTTGGACCTCACCCTCGATGTAACACCTGTTTTTATCACCATCCCCCTACCTTACCTTGTCGATTATGTGCGAATTGTGGACGCTATGGTCATTTGAGCAAGGCTTGCCGCACCCCTCAAAACCAAACCAAACCCCCTACTCAAAATATGATCCAAACATATCAACAACCTCAATGCCCCATGTTACCTTATGTTCGAGCTTGTTTCAATTGTGGCGACCCTACCCACTTTAGAAACACGTGCCCTCGATTGGTTAACATCATAAACGCTCAAGCTCAATCAAACCTAGTTAACCAAGTAAATCAAGAAAACCCAATCACTAGGCCACCAGCAAGAGGAAGAGTTTTCAACATCAACGCCAATCCTGTTGAATTTAATGACGGCCCAAACGAAACCCACCCAACTAGTCCCCTTCACCGAAAATCAAGATTCAACTCCAATCGTTTAGTTTTATGTTTTTCTTTATGTTATCTCAAGCTTTGGTTGATTGTGTTTGTTTATGTTTTAGAATCACATAGAACCAATCATAACTTAAGGATAAAGCCAATGAAAATTTGACAAGAATATGGTGGATACGCCGCTGGTACTTCCTATATATAAGTATTCTTGCCAAAGGATCCGAGGCATTGGCGGTTATGAGAAGTTCCATGTGGAATTTAGCATTGTCTTGATTGAAGTTTGTTTTGTACTTACTGATTTAGCATTTATGGCATCTTATCATTTAAAGAAATTGGATTGTATTCCATTTCTACATAGACTAACCTCTCTATCACAACAAACGAGAGAGGTATTGTCATCATTCCAACAT
Organism: Scalesia atractyloides; assembly: GCA_947069175.1. NCBI lineage: Eukaryota > Viridiplantae > Streptophyta > Magnoliopsida > Asterales > Asteraceae > Scalesia > Scalesia atractyloides. The sequence goes on along the minus strand of CAMTDV010000019.1, from coordinate 43,668,011 downwards.
GTATACTATCAGAATTTAGACTCAAGTTTTGGTTGTTGTGTTTGTTTTAGAGTCACATAGAACTAATCATAACTTGCGGATAAAGTCAATGAAAATTTGACAAGAATATGGTGGATACGCCGCTGGTACTTCCTATATATAAGTATTCTTGTCAAAGGATCGGAGGCATTATCAGGCGGTTATTAGAGGTTCCATGTAGGATTTAGTATGTTTTGGTCAAAGTTTGTTCATCATACATTTCAGTGTATTTCAATTTCATCATTTAAAGAAGTTGAGCTATGTCTCACTTCCACAATGACTAACCTCTCCATCACAACAAATGAGAGAGGTATTGTCATCATTCAAACATGGATACTATCAGAATTAAGACTCAAGTTTTGGTTGTTGTGTTTGTTGTAGAGTCACATAGAACTAATCATAACTTGCGGATAAAGTCAATGAAAATCTGACAAGAATATGGTGGATACGCTGCTGGTACTTCCTATATATAAGTATTCTTGCCAAAGGATCAGAGGCATTATCAGGCGGTTATGAGAAGTTCCATGTAGGATTTAGTATTGTTTTGGTTGAAGTTTGTGTTATACTCCCTGATTTAGCATTCATATCATCTCATTATTTAAAAAAATTGGATTGTGTTCCATTTTCTACATAGACTAACCTCTCCATCATAACAAACGAGAGAGGTACTGTCATCATTCAAACATGTATACTATCAGAATTTAGACTCAAGCTGTGGTTGTTGTGTTGTTTATGTTTTAGAGTCACATAGGACTAATCATAATTTACTGATAAAACCAATGAAAATTTGACGAGAATATGGTGGATACGCCGCTGGTACTTCCTATATATAAGTATTCTCGCCAAAGGATCAGAGGCATTATCAGGCGGTTATGAGAAGTTCCATGTAGGATTTAGTATTGTCTTGGTTGAAATTTGTGTTACATTCATATCATCTTGCCATTTAAAGAAATTGGATTGTGTTCTATTTCTACATAAACTAACCTCTCCATCATAACAAACGAGAGAGGAACTGTCACCATTCAAACATGTATGCTATCAGAAATTGGACTCAGATATTGGTTGTTGTGTTTATTTATATTCTAGAGTTACATCATAGAACCAATCATAACTTACTGATAAAACCAATGAAAATTTGACAAGAATATGGTGGATACGCCGCTGGTACTTCCTATATATAAGTATTCTTGTCAAAGGATCAGAGGCATTGTCAGGCGGTTATGAGAAGTTCTATGTAGGATTTAGTAATTTCTTGGTACATTGGTTGTGGCGTTTATTTATGTTCTAGAGTCACATCATAGAACCAATCATAACTTACTGATAAAACCAATGAAAATTGGACAAGAATATGGTGGATACGCCGCTGGTACTTCCTGTATATAAGTATTCTTGTCAAAGGATCAGAGGCATTGTTAGACGGTTATGAGAAGTTCCATGTAGGTTGTAGTATTAGAAATTTTGTTTTAGGATATAACCCTATCCTTCCAAACATATCAAAACTCTTGCGCAAGAAATCATACTTAGTGAATCAACTCTGCTTATCAATATTTTTACCGTAGGCAACAAAAAGCGATTCCTGTAGCAGGGTACTCAACCTTTAAAAGGGACGTTACCGCCTCAAACAAAAACTTAAACTCTTACTCTTTTTCTAAGCATGTAACTGTCAAACTAAACACCATCCTTTTTAGACAAATATGTCACTACTTAAATTTCGGGACGAAATTTCTAAAAAGCAGGGGATACTGTAACATCCGTCAAAAACCGGATTTACCAAACCCACTCCGTTTATTAACCGAACAATCAGTTAAAAATTTCGTTTCGTATTTAATGCCCAAATTATTTTTAAACGATACATAATTAATAAGTATATTGGATTATATAATTTATATTTGAAAAAGTATTAAAAATAATGAAATAAAAATAAATCAATGCTGCCGGGTTTCGAACCCGGGTCAGCCAGCGAATTCAGCAAAGCCTTAACACTCATCCATCCAACCACTGCGCCACTTGTGTTTCTTGTTCATTATTAGAAACAATTAATAGATAACCTAAATCTCAAATTCAAAACCGACGCGCCCAATCGCAGTCGTCGGAAATCCCGACGATTTCGCCAAGATTGGACGGTTTCTTCTGTTTTAACCGAAGCCTTAACTATTACATCGGTTATAACCGACGTCTGAACCCGCGACGCAAGTCATAACCGCCGGAAAACTTATTGACCGACGAATCAAGACGGAAAACGGACGAAATTCGTCGATGTCCTGCCCTATAAATACCCCCTCTAACCTCTGTTAGCTTTTTCGCTCACAATCACACTCTTCCCGACGTAAATTCACTCGCCGGAGAATTTCTGCAACTCGCCGGAAAACCGAGCCTTTCACCTCTGAGCCTTACTGAACACCCAGAGCTCATACCGAAGCCACCCACACTCATCTCAAACTCCCTGAAGACCCTCTACCGCAAGACACACGTCGCCGGAATAACCTGCTGACATCGGAGCTTCGCCGGCGAAACAGAGGAGCCACTGTTCGGTATATCTTACACTTAATCTCTCATTCTTTTATTAATATCACCTGTAATTAAGCGCAACACACTAAAAGAACATGATTAAATCGTCGAACCAGTCGGACATTAGTTCTGCTTAAGTCCAACGAAGAAGACGAAGTTTCAGTATTGTATATGTTTAATTAAAATCAAGATATATCTCGGTTAGACACACAGTCCAGCGGTGGACTGTGTGCAAATAAAACACGCTTACGTCCCGAGTTCGATTCTTGTCCCACGCACACTCGCCTTAATAAAAATGTTCTTTTTTTTAACCGAACCGGATTCACTGCAATAGATGTTAAGTTTAATAAAAACCGTAATAATAACCAAGATAGACACACAGTCCAGTGGTGGACTGTGTGAACGTTTAAATCACATGTCACGAGTTCGAGTCCAGACTACCGCACCGGTCCGGACAATTATCAAACTTTTTATATAAGGCAGAAATGAAATAATGTAGTTTGTATATAAGTATAATAAAAATCAGAGTATTTACCAAGTTAGACACACAGTCCAGCGGTGGACTGTGTGTTAACCTAACCCACAGGTCCCGGGTTCGAGACCTGTGGAGAACACCGAGCGAGTCATTTAAATCGTTTTTGAAATAAATGATTTTCGGATTAATTCAATTAAGGTATAAATATAATTAAAAACAGAAATATTTCGGGTTAGACACGTAGCTCAGTTGGTAGAGCTGCGTGCACGGGAACGGGAGGTCTCGAGTTCGAGCCTCACCCGGCGCACACAATTACACAATAAAATCGGTCAACGGTCAACAAGTCAACAGGTCAACAGTCAAAAATCAGCATTTTTTTTATTACTTTTATTTAATTATTTACATTAAAAATACTTAAAAATAACATTTTTAAGGTTAGAAAATAGCCTTAAACTCACAAAAATATATCCAACAATCCTACAAAAATTGATTAATAAAATCCGCTTACTTACCGAACCATAATGCTATTATCTAGGTTAGTTTCACTCGTGGTTAAAACCTACTTCGTGCGCATTCAACATCGTCAACCGAACGCACCCAATGTGAGTGAATCTTACAACTCCCCTTTTTAATTACACGTTTTGGGGTGTGTCATGTGTCACTAAAATTAACTTGTTTATTTAAACTTTTGCCATACCATATTGTGATCTAAACTTAGATTGTATATATTGTTTGTAGTTATGTATTTCATATTGTCAAGTATATGCAAATCATTCATTAGGCGCATCAGTTACTCGTGGGAGACGAGTTGAGCAACGCGTGCCTCAAAACGATCCATTATTGTTCATGTGTGCATTATTTAATATTAAATGATTGGTGAATAAGTTTACATCTATTTTTACTCATGTGTGGTTGTGCACTTTATTTTATAATCAATTAAATAAACTTGTTCAAATGTTTTTCATAGGATTTACTCGCCAACTTTTTGTTGATCCAAAAACCATTTTTACACATGATACAGGTGAACAGGATGAAGCAAGGAAAACATAGGAAATGCCTTAGAAGAAAACAATGAAGCCTAGAATGATGTTTAGGACATGATGTAATTATGATTATATATTTCCCATTAAATTGTATTAATGAATATGAAACGTTATAATAAATGTCATGAGCTTTGATGATAACCTAATCATGCCTCGATCACTTTTTCCGCTGCGGGTCGGGGTGTGACAGTGCTGGTTATAGTGATGGTGTGGTTGCAGGTGGTGGTTTGGAGGCGGTATGGTTAAAGGTTGTGGTTATGGTGAAGGTCAGGTTGCAAGTGGTGGTTTGGTGGTGATATGGTTCCAGGTGATAGTTATGGTGACGGCGTGGTTATAATGACGGGTGGAGGTGGTGGGTTGACGGTGGAGGAGGTGGTAGTGGTGGTTGGTTGGAGGTGGAGGTGGTGGTGGGTTTTACAGAGGGAGAGAGAGGGGTGGGGAAGAAGATGAGAAGGTGGGCCCATCTGTTTTTGTTTTTTTATGTGTTTAATTGCTTAGGGATAATTTAGTCATTTTGCACTCACTTAACTCAGAAATTTAACATCGGTTAGTGGTAAGGACCACACGAGTGCAAAAATTACAAACACACCGGGACCAAGCATGTAATTAGTGAACCACTGGGACCAAGTCTGCAATATTTGCAAACCATAAGGATCAACCAAGCATTTAACTCAATATATATAGAATGTATGTCAAACAGAAAAGGAAACTACAACAAATTAAGATGTGACTTTGATTATGTTCAACAATCTAAATAAATTTAAAATATTAAAAATCATTGGTGGGAAATTGGTCTAATACTTCTTTTTCCTAAACCCATCTTAGACCGAATTCTCGACCACCAATAGCAGAAGGTTATGGTTGTGCCGGTGGATTTTGCGACGCGTGTTCGACAGAACAAGTCAATACAGTGGTTCAAGTAGTTTGTAGAGATAACACCGGTAGACCTAACATTCATTGGATTTTATGATTACGGTGAACAGTGGTTATGGTAAAAACCACTGTAACCACCCTAACAAACCACTGTCACCGGAAACCTACACAATCACTGGAGGCTGCGATCATCTTCACCGGCTACCTTTGCTGCGTCGACCAAACTCTGGTCGTCTTCTCTGGTCACCTATGCTGCGCGTACCATGTCACATTCTCCGACCACTCCTTTCATGCCAAAACTCATGGGCAAAGTGTTTCTTCAATGGCACAGATTTGTGGATTTTGAGTTCATTTCAAGACCTCATTGTTATGGGTTTCTATAATCGATGTAGCAAGCTCCCAACTTTTATTATTATTTATCATGATTTTGGTATGGTTTGGACTTTGGAGAATTAGGGTTTTGTTATAGGAAGGGGATGAAGATGAATAATCTGCTATTTTATTTTTGGTTTACATAAAACAAAAAGACATTAAAAGGATAGTAGGTGAAATGACTGTAATGCCCTCACGTGCAATACATGTGAGGGCATTTAACCAAGATAATAAACGAGGTTAGTGGTAACAAAACATGAACATAAATGTTGGTTTTTACCGATTTTATAGTGAAAGGTACGAAGTGCAGTTTTGGTATAATATAAAGGTTGTTTTCTGCAATTTTGTCATCCCAATATGATATGGTCGAAAGTTATGTCAAACACTAGGGTATCTAACTCGTGTATGCATTTGAGTCTTTGGTAAGACGTGAAACCACATGCGCGTTTTAACTTTGGCAACAGAACATAGTCAAATGTGTTAACGTTGGTGTGTGATATAATTAAAAGTATATTTCATTGATTAAAATAGAATACATGGATACAATACTTACAACTAGATACCTCAAGAAATAGAAAAATTACAACAAGAATTAATATTGATAACATAAATATTATCTAACATCCCTTGCAAGCATTGGCGCAGCTTTGAAGGGCCGGGGAGGGGGGTCGCTCGACTCCCCGAACTTTTCGCTCAGTAGTGTTATGTATGTACGTTTCGTATAGAATTTTTTAGGCATATACATTTTTGACCCCCCAGTTTTATAATTTCTAAGGTATTATTTTATGTCCAATAACTTCCGACCCCCCGGTCGAAAATCTCAAGCTTCGCCACTGCTTGCAAGCGAAATGGTGGAAGACCAATATGAAGAAAAACATTGAACTGAGAACTAGGAAGGCTCTTCGTGAAAATGTCAGCCACCTGAAGCTTGGTTGGAACGAACTTACTAACCAATTTGCCTGCATTCACTAGTTCCCCTAAAAATTATAGTCAAGATCTATGTGTATGGCTCGTTTATGTGCAACCGGATTCTGAGTTAGAAAAATAGCACTTTGATTATCACAAAGAATAGTTGGCCTGTCAGGAGGAAGCGCATGAAGTTCGTGAAGAAGATGAGTTATCCAAACAATTTTAGCATCAATGTTAGCCATTGCACGATACTCGCAACTGGATCTGGCAACAATCGGTTTCTTTTTAGCACTCCAAGAAATCATATTCCCGCCCAAAAATATAGAGTAACCATAAGTAGATCGACGTGTCTTTAAGCAACGAGCCCAATCAGCATCAGAGTACCTAAGAGGAAACATGGAAGTGGGACGAGTATAATGTAACCCAAAGGCAACAGTACCCTTGAGATAGCGCAAGATTCTTTTCACTTCTTGAAAATGAGTATAGTAAGAGCATGAAGATACTGGCTAACCTAATTAACAACATAGGAGATATCAGGTCTCGTGATTGTCAAATACTAGAGAGCAACTACCATCGAACGATAAAAAGTAGCATGTGGAAACATAGTACCTGTAGAAACAAATGAAACATTGGTGCTTAAAGGTGTTGGAGTAGGTTTAGCATCCAACATCTTTTCATGAGTTAGAAAGCATACTTGGATTGATTCAAGAAAAGACCATTTTGGGTGTAGGTAACCTCCAAGCCCAGAAAGTAGTTGAGTTTACCAAGATCCTTGATGGCAAATATTTTATTGAGACGGGCAATGAAGGAGTCGATAGTCGGTTGATGATTTCCCATAAGAATAAGGCCATTAACATACACAAGAAGGTACATCGTACATGTATCATGATTGTAGATAAGTAAGGATGGATTGGTCGGCTACATGTAAAACCATTGTTGAGAAAAAACAAGCTTAAACGGTGAAACCAAGCCTGTGAAGCTTGTTTCAAGCCATAAATAGCTTTGTTCAATTTGCAAACATGAGATGGAGATTGAGCATTAATGAAGCCTTTGGGTTGTTCCATAAAAACATGTTCAGATAGATGGCCATGTAAAAAGGCATTATTAACAACGAGTTGATGAAGATGCCAATTGTTGATAACACTTAAAGACAAGACAGTACGAACAATGGTAGCTTTAACAACAGGGCTAAAAGTATAGAGTAGTCAAGACATGGTTTTTGACTGAAGCCCTGAGCAACAAGGTGGGCTTTGTGACATTCAATGGATCCATCAGATGGAAATTCAGTTCTAAAAATCCATTTGGAACCTACAACATTTGTGTTGGTTGGGCGGGGAACAGAAGTCCAAGTATTATTTTTATCCAAGAGCATTGAATTCTTCTTTCATGGCATTGACCCATTGTGATCCTTAGATGCACGATGAAAGGTGGAAGGATCATCAGTAGCAAATAAGGCACAATGTAGTGGAAGTGTTTTTGTGTGAACCAAATCAACCTGATGTCGAGGTTTAAAAAATACCTGATTTAGCATGGGTCAGCATAGGGTGAGATGGGGCAGGTGGTGGGGCTGAATGAGAGATAGTGGCCGAAGGTGCTGACTTATCGACAGAGTTGGCCAATAGAATTATAATGCATTGTGGACTGAGGTTGAGTGACAGGCTCAGATGGACTACTGGATTGGGCTGAAGTGTTTACAGGAAGGGCCGAGATGCTGGTTAGGCCAGCGGGGGGAGACGTAGGTCCGGTTTCAGTTAGAATGGTAATTGGGCTTTGGGTGTGAGAGGTGATTAGAGGAGTCACTGTTGGGTCAGTGGGGTTAGATTGATGAACTGGGTCGGATGTGCAAGGATGATTTTGGACCAGATAAAAAGGAATGGTTATTGGAGTAGTTGGGCTTGAGAAGGGATTAGAGGCAAAAGTGGGTGATGGAATTTTAGAGTCAACAATGCTTTTAGGAATGTTTCGTCACATCCCAACCGATTGCTCGAGACATTATAACACTATTTTTGACAATATTTAATTCAAAACTGATTTCAATTCATTGATAATAACTGTCAATACATTACAAGGAAACAAAATACAACATAGAAAATTCAAAGTACAACATGTTTAACATAATGAAATAACATAATCTAGTTTTTCTAAGTGCGTTTCTAGTGTCGTCCCTACTAGATTTCGTCATAGTCAACATCATCAAGCTGCAACATGTTTAAAAGTATAGTTCAACACAAAAGCATTGGCGATCACACAAGTTTTGATATAGCATATGTATCTAAAAAGTTTAAATGAATCCACATGGCAAAAATAGCTAACTAGATTAATGTATCAAGGCATGCAATTCTATAAGTCAACCCAAAGATTACCGCAAGAATTAAAGACTTAACATGACCTCAAGAATACGGGCGGTGCGTTACTCCTATACGCTATACATGTTAAGGGGAGGCTTGTACGAAGTTAATGACATGCGAATCACATAAGAATGTTCCAAGAATGCAAATCATGTTTCACGTATTTTAGCATGTATATAGGATTGTTTGTGTTTGCATAAAGTATAAGCGTGTTTGCGTGTAATTTGATAAGTTTAACATATTTCACCAAAAAGTGTAAAGCGTAAAAGGGTGTTCGAGTGTACTCACGGTTTTGCAAGCTTCCTTTGTAAATTCCGCGAAAAGTTGAATCGTTGGAGGATGGAACACCGAGTTATCCTACACGAGTGAGTAACTGGATGTTTTGAATAGAGGATTCGGATTTGGAATGTAAAGTACAAAAGTATGTATACCCAAAAATAATCATCTAGTCTTAATACACCCGTTTTTGACACTATGACAACCGTATGGGTGAATGTGATTTCATGGGTTAAATTAACCATTAGGATCGTAACAGTGAGTTTAAGAATTAGATGATATAACCTATTGTCATGGCAAGTAACCCTAACGATTATTATCAAGGGTTCGGTTATGTATAAGTTTATATATATATATATATATATATATAATATAGTACATAATAAGTCCAACATATCTATCATAGATTTCATAGATGTCATGCATGGAGGTTGGAGGATAACCGTCCTTTAACCTCATTTGTATATTCATCAATACACAAATCGTCACAAGGACGATTTAGATGGTCATGTATGAAAGGAAGTGTACAAGTTCTTTATTATACCAAGTAGCCAAGTTTACATTAACCCAGTGAGCCACTTCCGACATGGAAAGAGTTAACTAAGTGTCGGAGGCTAGACGTGGCTAAGTCACTTTGGGTCTAGCAAACCACTTGGGATAAAAAGATTAAAAACATCAAGTGAGGTGGTGGAATGATGGTAGGATAGCCAAGGCTTCCAAGTATTCACATCTTTACCAAAGCTCAAGTCTTGTCACAAGGACAAGCTTGGATGGTTCCAACCTTGTGGGTTGATAACCCTATTAAAAACAGAAAGTTTGGAGGATGATTTACCCTTTGATTTGTAAGAATCAACCTTGGCTAAGGTCACTAACCACAGACTTGCTAACCATATACTTGATTAGTGGCACAAGAAGCACAAGTTTGTTTGAGAAAAACATAAGTTTAGCAAAAGTTTTTATAAATCAGAATATAAATCTGACTTTGGAGCCTTATGTAAATGATGTACCACGTGACTACACCTTGGTGAATCTTGGATAACATCCTTGAAGGTTATCCAAGTAGATTGGTACAAAAAAATATGAAGAAAAGTAGAAGAAAGTGCTCAAACTCACTGTTTTGAGCAAAGGTGCAATCTGCCAACACTTGAAAGTTTAGAGGATTTGTGGGATCTTGAGAGTGAATTGAGAGAGTGTAAACGGTTGGGGAGTGTGGAAGACTTGTATTTATAGTTTAGTATTATGGTTTAGGCTTTAAATGGGTTAGTTGGCCGTTTGGATGGTTGAAAGGTGAGTTAAATTCAAAAATTCGCGTGTTTTAGAAGATCCCGCCATATCTGGTCATTTGGCACGGCCGTGCGGATCAAGTGCACAGGCGTGTGGATCGCGTATTGCAGGGTGGTGCACATCAGGTGCATGGCCGTGCGCCTCAGTTGTACGGGCGTGCACCACTTGCATAATTTACCAAACTTTCTAGAATTTGCAGTTTGACCCCCAAAGTTTGATAATTCCATTATTTTATGCTAGAAACTCATGATTAAGCATGTTTTTAGGTATTCTAAGTGTATCAAAGTAGTGTATGAGTATAATGCACGTATAATTAATAATTTCAAGTATTTCACGTGTCGGTTTTTGCGTATAAACACGTATTCGAAATTGTAAGTATAACAAGCATGTATAAAATATAAATTTCATTATGATCAAAGTCTCGGATTACAAATTTGGAAATAAAACACGAATACGATACAAATACAAGTTTCCATAAATAGAAATACGATTACACTTTCTAAATACGGAAAGTACGAAAAGGCGAAGCATTACATGTTTGGTGAAACATCTAAAAAATTTGTGTTTTTTGTAGGGGTAGTGGAGACATCAAAGGGATGATAAAATTCATCAAACCGTGCATGTCGTGTAACTTCTACACGGGACGTAATGGGATCAAGGCATCTATATCCCTTGTATTTAGAGCAATATCTAACAAATATACAAGGAATGCTCCGAGGGGATAGTTTATGGGGAGCATAATCACGAAGGCAAGGGAAGACTTATCATCCAAATGGCCGAAAGAATTCATAGTTTGGAACTTGATGATACAATATTTCAAATGGTGACTGTAATAACCCGACTTTTCGGTTGTTCCTATTTTACCGATTATTTTAGTTATAACCGTTTGTACTCTGAGATTCCAATGTAACAAGGGTTAATGCTATGCTAAATACATTTTATTACACGCAGTTATGAAATCGAAACGCTTAAACACTCGAACGCTCATCGCAATGCAAACTAAACGCGAATATTAATGATGGTTATGTAATGCAGTGTGTTTATGTGTATACATGTTTAATATATATTATGCTCGCTCAAACTCTCACACGCTCGCTCGCTCATTTAACTCGATTTATTGCACTTATATGCAACAAAACGCTTAATAGGGATGGGCTCGGTACCGAACCGGTACCGGAACCGAAAGTACCGGTACCGAAAATCCTCAAAAGTGGGTACCGGTACCGGTACCGGTACCGAATATACCCGGTTCGGTTCGGTACCGGTACGGTACCGGTATTTGAGAGTAAAAACCGGTACCGAACCGGTATCGAAAATGCAAAAGTCGGTACCGAATCGGTACCGAAAACGTAACCGGTTCGGTAAATTCGGTACCGGTAACGGTCCATTTTGCTCATCCCTAACGCTTAACGCCTCGCTAAAACGCTTAACACAATTAACTAATACGAACGAATACACCAAACGAACAGCCAACGCGTGAATTGGAAACAATTCGCACGAATTTGGTCAACTCGTACGAATTGCCTCCAAAACTCACCTTCTCCTCTCCTATAAATACCACACTCCCTTATACGAACTCCTCTTGCTGCCACTTCGCACAGAATCTCTTCTACCCGTAATTCTCTATTTTCCAAGTAAGTAACAACTCGTTTTACATAAAACACAATTATCCTCAACGATTTGCACAAGATTATCTTTGATTTCATCTAACTTTTTCTATTATGAAAATCTTCATATTTTTACATAAAACTTGGGATTCGCACTTAAATGAGTATATTGGGCTTAGCCTTGGCTTCCTAAGTTAGAAATCTTAGTATTTCAACTCACCAAGTGTGTAATCCCAAGAAAAACTATTTTAAACTTCATTTTTACACTAAAACGGACTAAAACCAACATATGCTTCGTTCACTAGATAGTAGGATGAAACTGTGTCAAAACCTGCTTGAAATGGACTTGAAATCACATCTGTTTCAAGCGAAAACTCAGTTCCGGACGCACGAAAACACAAGCAGTCAACTCGTGCGAACTGGACTGGGTCGCACGAACTGACCAGTTCGTACGCATCAGTCCAAGTTCCCATAAGTGACTAACTCGCTCAAAAGACCTCTCCGGCACACGGTTTGATCAGTAACTTAAGGCTGGAAGGATGAACACTCGATTTCCCGAAGAAAGACGCGAAAAACACTCGATTTTGGACACGAAACAGGCCACTTCGCACAAAGCCTCAACTCGTACGAATTGGCACAATTCGTACGAACTAGACCAGTTCATACGAAGTACAGTTCACATGAACTGATTTGTTCCCCCCACGACGCTCTTTTTCAACCGTTTCAGCACTATGGAAGACTGATGCACTTCTGTTGCAGGCTGATTTGGCGCTCTCCTCACCCCATCTCGCTCGTGCTTAACTGTTTAAGCACTCACTGTGAGTATACTTGATCCCTTTTCACTTTAATGCACTTTTTGGGTGTTGCATACGTTCTCTATAACAAACACAACACACGACACTTAAAACGCTTTAAATGCAAATCGCTCTCGCATGCAATACGTGAAACGTCGAACTACTATGTGCTATGTTTACGCTTGATTACTTGCATACCACCCTTAACATGATAGTACTATAGACTGACCCATCACCCGTAGGTTCAGGGGCTGTTAAGGCTCGCTCTCTCTTTACCTTTACGTACGTGGACACTCCGGTGGACACGCGACGCGCAGACTCACTCGTGCTTTGTTGGTTAGCTAGTATCAATGCCAAATAGCATACATGTTCACATGATACGTTAGTACATGCTGGTTATGCGAAAACGCTTTATTTACTATTACTATACCAAACCTGTGTACTCACCTTTACATGTTGGTATTGACTTTTATTTTAACGTATGTAACAGGTGGATGGAAGTATGCTGGAAATGGATTAGGATTTTAGATACTTGTCTAATTCATTTATGTTTTATTTAATTATTTGAGATAATGTATTCAATTTTTTTGACTATCTTGTATGGAAAATTTGGTTGATAATTATGAAACTGGAATTTAATTAATTATTGTCACGAAATAGTCGTTATGGAATCTCTTGAGCAATCCCGTCGTATAGTGCCACATTCAGATGACTCCGCCATCGGTTGGGGTGTGACAGTGACTTCCCTTGTAGTAATTTTGATGGTAGACGATTAATTATAAAACCGCTGACGAAAAAGCATCCACCCAATATTTAGTGGGTGTTTGGGCATGAAACAACATAGACAAGCCGATTTCAACGATTTGTCTATGCTTTCGTTCAACCCGACTGTTTTGTTGCGGGGTCTAAGGACAAGATATCCTATGTAAGATACCATTTTGTTCAAACAATTTTCGTACATGGTTATTTGTGAACTCGGTTCCACCATCACTTTGAAAAATATTAATTTTGGTGGAAAATTGAGTTTGAAAAAAGGTAGAAGTATTGATAACGCATAAACCAAATCTGATTTAGCTCGTAAAGGATATAGCCAAGTGATCCATGAATAATCATCAATGAAAGCAACATAATATAGAAAATGATCATCTGGCTTTATTGGAGAAGGCCCCCATAAGTCACAATGTATTATTTCAAGAGGTAAAGATGCCCGTTTATCATTAGACAAAAAAGGTTGACGTTTAGCTTTTGCAATTTCACACGGGGAACAAAGACCTGGTTTAGGTAACACCGAACTAAAAGATAAAAAAGCATTATTTTATAATATAGAGATAATTTCAAAATTGACATGCCTAAGTCTAGAGTGCCATAACTCAAAGGAAGCTTTAGACAAGGAGATGAGGCAACCAAAGCTTCATGAGTTTGGCGAAGAACATAAAGGTCATCTTTATGGCACCCCAGGGGCTAGAGTTTGCTTTGTTTCACGGTCCTGAATATAAAATAAGAGTGAGAAAATATGACATCAACATGATTATCTTCGGTCAATTTTCCAGATAACAATTTCATGGTAAGAGATGGAACGACCAAAACCTCATTGAGGGCAAGATTACCTAAAATTTTTGTTTGACTAACATGAGTAATAGGAAGAGATTGAACATTACCAAAGTAAACTTTTCGATTCCCTTGAGTTTGAGTCGAGTTTTGAAGATTATTGGTATTGGGAAGCATATGAGTGGTGGCTCGGTATCGGACATCCAATCCGGTATAGTGGAATTCAAGTGACACTGAGCATGGAAGGCTTGTACCAGTTGATCCGATGTGGGAGAGGCGGTCTGAGCAAAAGATGCAAGATACAAACACTGAGTGACTTGATTTGCGACATAATTGACAAACATGAGAGTGATTTTGGCAACCATAAGTTATGTTCATGCCCCTGTAATTGTTAAATGAAGACTGATTGGGCCTATTTTGGGCAGAGGAGGGCCTGTTGGGTTGATAATTAGAGCCAAACAAATTGGGCCTATGCATGAAACTTTGGGCTGTAAAAGCAACAGCAGGTGTCACACCCTGATTTCTCGGTGCGCCCGGACATAGGGTTTATGCGTGACAAATTGATATAGATATTCATAATTAACACAACGGAAGTCTGGGAGTATAAAATACTATTACGAATTACAATGTCCAAATATTTAAACATAATACAGACTAGAAGTTTATCAAAGATCCACAGGTGGATCAGATAAATAACCAAAATGATTACGTAAACAAACTACTAAGCTTCTTTCATGAAGTTGCAAATTCTACTTAAGCAATTACCGGGCAGCTTCCAGCCTATTTACGTTCTTTGCAACATGCGCTTAGTCTATTGAAGATACGTCAGTTTTCACTGGTAAATACAAATAACCGACACATTTATGAAAATAATTCAAAATCATTTTATGTATGAAATGGTACATATATTTTCATAAATAACTTGGGATAAATTATATCTCATGTTATCAGTTTTACATGCTTGTCAATACATATAGGGCCAGGAAACTATGCCGAGATCATGATTAACCGACACGCCACTTTAATACCCTTATTGGGTAAACCCATATTGGGTTATAAAAATATTTTATTATAGCATTAGCATCTGTTAGGTGTATGCCTACACCCTGTGCTTAGGTCGTGGCCATTTGCAATTAAATGAGCCATGGATATCCAGGACAAGGTCGTATTAATCCCTATTATTAAGTTATCGAGCAATACGAATTAAAACGGATTATTTTGATTCCCGACGCATAGGTCATTGATCTCATACCCAACCATGCGGTAATAATATACCGTATCCCAATTCCGTATAAGGAAATAGGTTAAGAGTATTTACCTGGCTTAAATCTTTAAAATCCAAAGATGAATATAAGCACAATCGTTTAAACAAAACAACTAACAAGGTTGCAATTTACTGGACGCCCTTAGTCTGGAATGAATGGTATAATAACCCATTAGAATGTTAACGGGTCTTATTCAAGTCTTATGACTTGGACCGGTTAACTATAATATAAAGAAAACGGTATGGTTCGCTAGATTAAGTAGTGACCGGATAGAATGTGGTTGGAACCCTCACAAGTACTAAGACTTGTATAATATGGGGCAAACAATAATACATTATGATTATGAATGAATTTGAAAGGATTTGACCCAATTTGGTTAACTTATATAAACTAAGTTACATAAGTCAACCGTACGCGCATAGGCAGTATCAGGTGATCGGGTGAGTCAATGTCAAGTTCATTATGCCAAACATTGATTATTAAGTTACCACATCAGTAGGTATTACATTTTATATGTTCATTATGATTTAAAACAAATTTATGCATAAAAGGGCGAAATCGGCATTTTTATGGCATAATATAAGAACTTGCATAAAACCCGAAACTGATTATAATCAAATGGTATAACCTAAGAGGTTATTCCATACATAAATATGATCATAATTCAACTTCAAATCAGTTGGTAATTAACTAAAATGGGTCAGAATCGAAAGTCAAAGCAGAAGTCAAACTGCTTGACTTTCGGTCAACCGAACTACAAATTGGAAATGATGGGTTGAACATGATTTAACATGTTCTAATATGTTTTACCAATTGATATAATGTCACAAATATATGTTTATACGTTTATAAGTTCATTGAACTTAATTTCCAAAAAACTGCGTTTTTACTTTCATTTTAGCATAACTTTGACCCGTCATTTGACCAACTTAACGTGATTTTCAGGAGGTACCCTCATAGTGGATTATCACCTACTTTATTACAATCACGTAGCCATGTTCAATTCGAACATTGACTTGACCATAATGATCATAAACGAAAGTCAAAGCAAAAGTCAATTTGCTTAACTTTCGGCTAAATACTTAGCCTAGAAAAGAATTGAGCTGAGAAAGAACATTTACAAGTGTTCTATGATGAATAAGAACCCAGTTGGGAGGTCTCCTTAGGTCAGGAAGCAGCTCCAAGAGTATAAGAGGATAAATGAAGGAAATGAGCAAAGAAATTGGTAGCACAAGGGTGCTATTTATACTTGAAGGAAGTTCATAGGATCAAGACATGTGTCAAGGGGATTTATAAGATGTTAGCAGATGTTATTTGAAGTGTCAAGAACTACACAAGATTGGCATTTCGCGAGTGAAGGTGGCAGAATGCCTTGGGCAGCAAACGAACTGCCATCTGAAGACCCTTTTCGGTCTGTAAGGGTCCTGGGCTTACCGTCCGTAAGCCCTTCAGGCGCCCATGGTTTTAAATCTCTTACGGTCCGTAGACACTAAGGCTTACAGTCCGTAGACACTAAGGCTTACAGTCCGTAACCGCCTGCTAGTAACAACATTTTATTAACTTTACGGTCATAAGCTGTTAAGCTTTACAGTCCGTAAGAGTCACTTACAGGCCAAACTTCGGCATGTTGACATATTTAGTCCCTCTACATCCAATCTTCCACCATTTTATACAATTAGTCCCTTCGCCAAATTATTAGGCATATTTGAGAGTTGATTGGACATGTGTTGCCATAGGATTCGATAAAAATTTACGAGGTGTTACAGTAGGGGAGTCATTTGTACCATGTAGATTTTCCATAAACAATTCATGGCTTTCTACACTTGCTAAAGATCTATAAAATTGGGGATAGGACGTACCGACCGAGTGGATTGGAGAAGCTCTCAAAAGTGGTACCAAGTCCACACAAAAACCAATGAAGTTGGTGTAACGTTCCGTATATTTGTACTTCTATTTTTAGAAAGCTTGTATTCTTATTTACTTTCAACCCGTGTAATCTCGAGACTTTGATCATAATGGAAATCATATTTTTATATCAACCTTGTTTAATCATACATGCATAATATGTAATCAGTCGCGAAACACACGTTTTAATTTAAAACTGAGACATATACCAGGATTATATTTTTTCGGAATCACATTCATACATGTTCCATACTTGTAATATACTTTCATACACGCCTTGTGGGTAATGATCCAACTTTAACATGTTTAGCACTATAGGAGTAGTACACCGTCCTTTTGAAGGGTTTATGTTAAGTCAATCAATCATGATTTATTTCGCTTCGGTGACAAAATACACAACTTTGTGGACACAATTGGTTTAACCGTTATTTGTTGCATGCTAGTTATGTTATGTTTCATGCCTTCATATATTTTTATGCCATGTAGGATTGATGACTATGAATGCTTAGGATCAGACCCAACTTGTGAGCTTCTGGTCAGACTTGCTTAGCTAACAGAGGCGGAATTCATTATTAGTTGATTGAACAAACAAAGAACAAGCAACGATTACTATTAACCGTCTGTTATATTGATTAACGTTCAAACGATTATAGACTCGAGCAGGGCTTCGCCTCTGATCTCCAAAAACAAGATGCTAGACAAATATCCTAAGTCACCTATTTATAGGCAAGACTTGACAACAACTAGGGACTAGGACTTGGGATTTTTGCACGAAATTTTCGTGTGAAAATCCTTACAATTTTCGTACGAAAATATTAACAACTTTACAAAACTTTCAAAACTAAACTTTGACGCTGCGAAACCCTAACTGTACAATAGACTTGTCCTAGACGTAGGCAATAGACATATGTGCACCAACAGACTCCCCCTTGGATGTTGCCGCAGTCTTGGACAATCTTCAAAACTTTTCTGCAAAAACTTCAACTACATTTGAATTGCTCATCCGAAAAATCGCTTGCGTGGCCTTCGACGCTCCTCTGAAGCAATGGGCGTTTGATCTGTAGGAGGAGGTCGGTTGTACGTGTCCCCGAAGTTGAATCTTTAACGGGTGGCCAGCTTTCGTCGTGCTTCGATTCTTTCTTCATTTTGATCTTTCTTTTTCTGCTCTCTGTCTTCAAGCTTTCTCCATGAAGTGTTCCATTCTTTACCTGAATTAATGTTGTTAGTATAACAAACATTCACAATCTTCTGGAACTGCATGGCCTGCTATTTGTCTTTTTCTTCATAACTGATCTTGATGAAGAATAAGCGTTCGATATCCTTTTCTGAGCAGTTGACCAGCCACATCGGATCCAACATTCTGATCGCACGCCACAAACCATAAATTCTCTTGTACATGATCACGGTTTCAGACAAATCTTCAGACATATCCCATGATCCTTCATCAGGCTCAACACAAATAACAGCCTCTCCAGTACTCGAATCATAGTGCCACCATTTGAAGATTTTGCGAAAATCTTGTTCCATTTTCTTCAAGGGCATATTCTTCATAACACGTGGCCTCTTGACAATCAAAGTCACATCCTTCTCATTAGTTACTGGATCGATCTTTGTCACGGTACGTGGCTTGTGCGGATTCCAAAAGGTGAAACCATGTTCAGCTTCAAACTTGATTAGCTTCCATAGACGTTGATCATTTGGTCGAAGCTTCATACTAAACGACTTGGTCTGAACCAACTCTGTCACATCCCATTCTGGCAAGGTCTTTATATCACCCAGTCGTTTGAAGTATTGAACTCCATACTCATGTTTCAACGCATACACATCTAGTTCCTCGATCCATCTCCAACTGATAATGTCACCCAGATATGCATCCGGGTCTCTGGTGAAGAAAGCTAATGGACGACGGAACTTTCTTTCAGGCAGCATCTCCTTGAACCATTTCTTTCTCATTTCTATGATTTCTTCTTTTGTTGGTGGTTTAGGAACCGTTCCTTCTTTTACTGCTTCTGCTACCTTTTGCTTTATCATATCATCGTTGATCTCAGCAGCCATTTCATCAAGGGTAGGAAACACATTTGTTCCTTCACCCGTATATCTTGCCTCTTCATTATCATCTGACTCCTAATCTTCAATGATAACTCTGTCATAATCGTTTGCTTGCGGGATGTCTTCAAACACATAGTCATTTGGTTCTGAACTTGTATTCTTTAACTCTTCTTAAAAGTCGAACTCGAATGAATCTTCTTGTAAGCCAAACAACTCTGCAAGATCAGCCTTCGAGTAGTTATGAACATACTCTCCTTCTTCGACATCGTGCTCGAGATAGATGACTTTGGGCTTTGGCACTGTCTCTTCAGTTTCACTTGGCGACTCCCCTGAACCTGTTCATCGGTTAGTTCAAAAATAGAGTCGTTCATGTAAGCATCAACAGACATATTTTCATTATCAAATAAACTTGCTACATATTCGAATCCTTCCTTTTCTAAATCATCATACGTTCCATCTACCATTTCGTCAATCTCTTTGTTTAATGCCCTCTCAGCAATCGCCTTCTCTTTCGTCATCGACTCTAGGATTCCTTCTCCTTGAAGCACGAAATTCTTGCTAACATCAATAGCTGGATCGTACATGACTATCTCAGAAGACACTGGCACGGATTTAGCTTCCGGCACAGATTGTTCGATCAAAGGATCCGAAGAAGTAGCAGCTTCATGTACAGGCTTGCTGGAGACAGAAATATCATCAATATTTTCCTTTCCTCGGCCTTCTGCATCAGATAGAGCTTTAGAAGCTCGTTCCCTCTCTACAACTCTTTACCTAGCTTCCTCTCTCTCGATCTTCTCAATCTCATAGAGAATGATATACCTAGAGTACGAACTAGAATTTTCTTCATAAGCTCAACCTGCCTGTTGTTAGACTCTCTCTCAGCCTCATACTCTTCCATCTTCTTGATGATCCTCTGGTTTTCAGTCTCATAACTGCTGAGAGTTGCCTTTAGAATCTCTCTTTCATTCTCTAGTTCCTTGATCCTTTCCTCATAAGCAGTCACCTTTTGTGAGGCTTGAAAGTATCTCTCACTATCGTCTGTAACCAACCTCAAGATCTCCCTAATGCTATCTCTATCAGATTCAAGGATCTTAATCTTTTCATCAGCACTCTTTAACTTCGTTTCCAACTCATTAAGTCTTCCAACATACACGTCATCAACTGTGAAATTCTCTCCCCCTGGAATAACACCATACTCAAAGAAATGGTCATCAAAAGTTATGTCAACTGGAGGATGTTGTTGTGAAGGATGAGCTGATGAAGTTGCTTGCGGTTGAGACACAGTAGGAGGAGTGCCAATAGGCTGTCGTGGAGGAGAAACAACTGGAGGATCAACTATTGGTGAAGGAGATGGAATAGGAACCTCTGTGGACGTGTGTTGAGGAGGAGGAGAAACATGCTGCTCAACTACTGGAGGTTCACTTGTTGGAGGAGGCTGAGACGTAGGAGGAAGAGATGTAGGACGCTCCGATGAAATTTCAGCTGTTGGAACAACGGGAGTCTTAGTAGGCTTTGACTTCAACTTGATCCGAAGCTTTCGAGTAGTAGCCTTAGGCTTTCTCGCTGCCGTATGCTTGACTCTTTTACCAGCTTTCTTCCTTGCAGGCTTAACCACAGAGATATCCTCCTCGGCCTCAGACGGCTCATAAGTAGCATCGTCATCACCTGTAGCCTTACGCTTCTTTTCTTCAGCCAACTTTCTTTCTCTTTCTATCTTCTCTTGTTTCTTTCTTTCTCTATTTCTCCTTTCTCCTTCTCTCCTATCTTTCGAATCAGTGCTTGATGATGGCCCTTCATCATCGCCACCACCTGCCTCGGTTTCCACACCGACCATTCTCTCTATATCAGCAGTGGCTTCTTCCAAAGTCTCTTCAACATGAACTGCTTCTGTTGTTTGTACTGTTTCTTCAACATTTACTTGCTCAACATCCGGTTCATCATTCAATCCAGTACTAACACTAGCTTGTTTCCTTTGACGTTTGGGTGCGGAAGAAGAAGTCTCTGAAGCTTTCTTTCTCTTTGTTGTAGTCGAAGTAGAACCTGCTTTCTTCTTGCCATAGTGACCCTTTTCACCTTCACCTTTAACATACCATATACTTCGTTTTTCAATGAAGTCCTCCATCATTTCTGCTTCATCAGCTTCATCACCACTGCCCGCATTCCTCCATTTGCCATCTGGCAGGGCAACATAATCAGCCTTCACAAACGTTCCTAATATAGGCTTAAACGATGGAGCCTTTCCCCCTTTACGGTAGTTGCTGAGAGGAAGACATATGCTCTAACACCAGAATATCATCCTTCTCTTTCTCTATATTTGGGTGTAAATGGTCAAGAATCATGTGAACAAATCGAGAGTACTGCAAAAATCGACCCTTACCCAAATTCATAACCATCTGATCAAATATCATCTTACTGAAGTTGTAAGGTTTGTTCAAAATCACCGCTACCATCATACACATGTGATAATCAACCAAATCATTCCAACCCCCTTTCCTGTGGCTTAATGAGCGTGTAATGTAGTGGGCAAGAAATCTGTAGGGCAGACCCAGCTTGTTGATCTTGTATGGAGCGGAATTCACATAACCATTGTAGCCCATTCGGAAAAAACAGCCCTTGACAAACTTCTCTATAAACCCAGTAGGAAAGTCATTTTCATCTCTCAGATGTAATAGTGTTCGGGTTAGATCCTCTGTGATCGTAATTTCCACATCTTTATCTCCAATCTTAACTCTTGATGCAATAGCCCTAGAATCAGCTTTCAATTCTACTGCAGCCCAAAAACGATCGACATGTGAAGCATAAACATCGTGATGATGTGTAAGGGCATAATAAGCCGGCAGCCTCTTCAGAAAGTCTATGTACTGCGAGAACGGAGCAAACTCTGCCACTTCTTTGTCGATTAAGCAGCAAGAGTTATGCACTGGATGGAACTCATACACGGTTTTCTGTGAAACAGAGAGATATGAAAAAGTTAGAAAAATTTTCACAAACACAAAATCTTCTAAATTTTCGTACGAAAATTGTTAGGTTATATGTTTTCTAAATTTTCGTGCGAAAATAAGATCAAATAAACAGTCAATCAAATGCTTTGAATTTTCGTGTGAAAATCTTCATCGTCCCCAACTGTTATCTCTTTTCAAACCGACTTAAAACACTTTGTAATTTTGACATTTTCAAGAAATTGAAACGGTAAACTTTGGTTAAACTTGCCGATTTTAACATTGGAGGGTTCAATTTTAAGTTTTACCGGCTAGTTTATCCTAGATCTACGTTTTAGTCCATTTAAGGTCCGACGAGTCCAAATTCACGGTTCAATCTCGGTAAATACCTTAGCCGTTAGAAGAGGTGTGCAAATCAACCTCCCTAATGTGTCAAATACGTCGAAAAGTGAGTGAATGGAGAGAAAGTGCTCAAATGCTTCAGAGAATCCGCACCAAATAATCTAACAGATTTCGTGCGGAATTTGTTCAACACTCCCTTATATATAGGCCTAAAAATTTTCATGCGAAAATTTGGCTTCTGAGATTTGGCCAAATTTTCGTGCGGAAATTATATTTTCGTGCGACAATTAATGAGCCTTTTGAAATGTTTTCAATTTTTCAACTTTTTCATTTGTTCTCAGTTTTAATTTATCCACAGAGTGTCCAAGTCCAAGTTAATGACCTTGTTTAACTGTTTTGGCTAACAAGTCCAAGTTAATGACCTTGGTTAACCACCTTTTGACCAAAACTGACATTGTTCTTAGATTTTAAGTTTCAAATTAATAAAATTTTCAACGTTTCAAACTAGACTTTGTTTCCAGATTAGCTCCTAGCTCGTAATTCAAATGATTTTCCTCTGCATTCTGTCGCTTTTGACTTTGAAGATCTGTTTTCCATCACCGGCAGTCAGAAACTAAAGAAGAAACAGAAAATCTTTTGAATTTTTGAAGGCTTCTAAACTAGAAACACTATTAAAGCAATATGTACAAACATATTTATAGACATATTTTGCGAGTTTGTGTTAGAGGATCATATCAGTTTATTGAGACACTTTACCAGTACCGTTGCTCTATATGAAACTTTTAAGTTCTTAAACAGATTTTTTTCTATTGTCGGTATACTGATCCACTTAAACCTCTACACATTTCTCAATAGCTTCAAGATATGTTAGGTAAATTTTAGCAACATGGCCTAATCTGTGTTTCCCACCTCAGAATATACTCCCGCATTGAGATTCCCTAGATTCTCACAGGTAAATATATCTAAATGATATCTGTTTAGGGGTGAATTGCGAGACATTGAGAGCTCAGGTTAGTACTTCCGTACAGAGAAAGAGATAAAGGCTCGACTTTAAGTGGTGTTCCTCTTGGGAATCTTTTGATTTTTGTACTGCAGAATGTCATATCTTTTTATGACATTTTTCTTCATTTTTTATGCAGCTTTTGGGGAAATGATGCGAAAGTATTATACAAGTTCTAGGCCATTGCCGACGTAAAATCATAAGAACTCGTATAATACCCCATATATCAACTAAATATAAAGACCTAGTATCTCAGAATCTGGCATTCTCTCAAACGAAATTTCGGGGTACCAAGCCCATATATCCGAGAGATGTTAAGCCACAGATTACCGCTTTTTCTTTTTAGGTTTATATCCTGAAAGCCATTTACTGAACGTGCGAAGCCTACCGACACATCCTTAGAAAGACTTGTACCTGTTTAGACGCTTTTAAACAATACATTTCTTTAGCGTACTGTAATGGCCCACTGATTTACTATCATCTCCTCTTACACACAAAACTCTTTTTGTAGTCTTTTTAATGTTTTTGCATTTTTCATGATTTTTTCAATGTTTTTATATTTTTCACGATTTTTTCAATTTTTTTTTGTATTTTTCACAACTTTTTCTCCCACTAAAAATCAAAAACATATTTTTGGATTTTGTTTTTTTAAGAAAGCATGTAAGCTATTTACAGAAAACATTTTGACATACCAGTGAGGATCACGTCCCAACATGGTCATCCTCAAACTCAACCTCATAAATATCCCCTGATGTCAGATTCTTTAAACCATTTAATTTTGAAAGATTTCGAAATCTTGCTCTGTCAAAAGCTTTGGTGTAAAAATCTGCTTGTTGGTCATCAGTGTGGATTTTCGCAATTCGTATCAACTTTTTCTCATGACAGTCACGGATAAAGTGATATCGAATCTTGATATGTTTAGTGCGTGAGTGTTGACAAGGATTGACCGTGATATCATAGCCGCCTTGTTATCTACGAATAAGGGCGTATTAAGAAATTGCAGACCGTAGTCTCTCATCTGTTGTTGTATCCGCAGTATCTGGGAACAACAACTTGATGCTGAAACATATTCAGCTTCACAAGTAGAGAGAGCGACCGGTCTGTTTCTTGCATTACCACGTTACCAAACGTGTTCCAAAGAACTAGCATCCTGCCGTTGTAGACTTGGCATTCTGTTTGCAGCAACCAAAATCAGAGTCAGAGTAACCCGCAAGGTTGAAATCGTAGTGACGTGGATACCACAAGCCGGTGCTTGGGCATCCTTTCAAGTAGCGCATGATCCTTTTGACGATCAACATATGTGATTCCTTCGGGCTTGACTGATATCTGGCGCAAAGGCATGTGGGGTACATGATATCCGGTCTTCAAGCTGTGAGATACATCAAGGATCCGATCATGGAGCGATATAATGTTTCATCAACTTTTTTTCTATAGTCGTCTGGACAAATGCCGTGGTTTGTGGCTAAAGGGGTAGATGCGGGTTTAGTTCCTGTCATGTCAAATTTCTCCAACACGCCATGAACATACTTCGTTTGGTGAATGAAAATACCGTCTGGCAGTTGTTCAACCTGAACCCCCAAAAGAATTTCATCTCTCCCATAGCGCTCATTTCGAATTTTTCTTTCATGACTTTCTCGAAGTCCTTGCACAACTGTTCATGTCACACCCCGACCCGCAGCGGAATAAAAGTCGGGGCATGATTGGGTTATCACCAAAGCTCAGATATTTACTAACAAGTTTCATATTTATTAAATTCAAATTAAAATTCAAATATCCAACAAAATTTCATATAAACATAAATAATAATCTAAATGCTTGTTCCAACGAAATAACTTGATTACTCTTCTAGGCAATCCTAGATGTTTCTTTCCTCAACTTGATCACCTGTATCATGTATAAAAACAGAGGAAATTTTGGGTTAACAAAAGTTGGCGAGTGAACCTTGATAAAACATTTGAGTAAATCAATTTTGTCGTTGTTTAAATAAGATTGTGCATAATCATGTGAACAAATGTATAATGTAACAAATCACAAACCACATTGAATGAATATATGACATGAATGATAATGTATCTGAGATTAAGGCTCAATCGAACGGAGCCGATCTAATGAGGCACTTGATGCTCAACCCGTATCCCACTAGGAACTGATGGGCCTAATGAAATGAGTGCACTGAAATGATAAAATGTATCCACATATAAACCACATTACAAACAATACACATTTAATCACAAAATGATATTAGCACAAGTGTTAAATAAAATAAAGAAATGGTACGACACATGATACACCCCAAAACGTGATTAAAACGGGGAATTTGTAGAGATTTACTCACAGTGGGTGCGTATTCTTGGTTGAAGACGAATGCGCACGAGTTGAGAATTTGACCGACGAAAGACTACTTACCTAAAATAATAACGTGACAATTCGATAAATATAAACAAATTAATATTTCGATTAAAAAAACCTTTATTAGATTTTTAAGTTATTTTTGTGGTTTGTTTTGATATTTTAAAACCTTTGAATATATATATATATATATATATATATATATATATATAAGTATTTGTAATTGATTTTCAGCTTAAAATATTAATATAAATAAATAAGGTAAAAATAAAATAATATTTAAAAAACCTTGTCAGGTCACACCTAACCGGTTCATGTGATTTTAGGCAGCGTGTGGTGAGGCTCGAACTCGTGACCTCTCGGTTGCGTGCATGCAGCTCTTCCAACTAAGCTACATGTCTAACCCGACATATTCCTGACTTTAATTATTCTTATACACAAATTAAGTTAATTCAGAAATGACTAATTTTAAAAAGATTTTTTTAAATGGCCGGACCGGTGTGAGGGTTTGGACTCGAACTCGAGACCTCGTGGTTAATGTGCACCCAGCCCAACCAGTTGGGCTGGGTGTCTAACCCGTTAAATAATAGAATTTTATTATACTTAAATACTTAATGATGGATGATATGATTTATCTAAAATAAAAACTATTATATTCCAATGACACGGTCATGAACCAGACTCGAACCAGGGATGCAGGTGTCGTGTTTGCACACAGTCCACCACTGGACTGTGTGTCTAACCCGGTTAAAACTTAGGGTTTAATTATATTTATAAATTGTTTGCAAGTCATCTTCTTCATTTAAAAAAAACCCAGAATATTTACCCGCCCGAATAACCGGTAATCAGAAGTATGTTTGCCCTTCTGATTCAATAATGAAATTCATACATAAATTAGATCAAGAGGTGGAGGATTGTTACCAACAACGGCAGTTTCCTTCGGTTCTCCGGTGGGTTAGAACCCGGCGAAAAGCTGTGGTTTCCGGTGAAACAGGGGGGGGGGGGGTTGAGCAGAGTAAGCTTGCGGTTAGTTGTAAAAGGATTGAGCGAGGATTAGAGGTGCGGAGCGATGGTATTTATAGCGCAAGGAAAACGAGTTGATTGATGAATTTCGACCAAAAATTACGAGATTTGGATTGACAGAGACTTTTGATTGATTCTAAAAAAAGAATCCGCGTCTGAATTACCGAAATTTGCTCGATCTCAAATGACAGGGGAATTGATGTTGCTATTTCAAGGAAACCATGTCCGGAGATTGGCGAAATCTCTGGTGTAGCGATGATGGTAGTTGCAGGTTTCCATGATCTTTTCATAGATATTTTGATGCTCGGAAAATAACACATCTTGTGTGTGTAGCGTAGTGGTGTTGAGTGTGTGTGAGTGCCCGGGAGACCCGGGTTCGATCCAGGTTTCCCTTTTTCTTTGTTTAATTATTTTAGAGTTTCATAAATTATGGTCTCATTTATTAATTAATGTTTTATTTATTAATTAGGGTTTTATTTATCAAATTCTTGAATTCTAACAACAATTCTTACTAACAACAAAATTTTTAAGAATACGACAATAATAAACGCGCACTAGATTTGTAAAATGGTGCGGGTTTTCGAAACCCGTTTTACACAAATGTTACAGTATCCCCTACTTTTATAAATTTCGTCCCGAAATTTAAGTAGTAGTGGTAACCGGAAAGAGATGCGGGTACTTTTCGCGCATTGAGTCTTCACGTTCGCATGTAAACTCGGGTCCTCGTTTTGACTCCCAACGCACCCTGACGATTGGAATACGACTTCGCCTTAAACGCTTCTCACCGAAATCCATGATTTCCACTGGTCTTTCAACGAAGTGCATTGATTCATCGACTTGAATGTCTTCTAGAGGGATATGGAGGTTTTCGTCGGCGAGGCACTTTTTCAAGTTTGATACGTGGAACGTGGGATGTATTCTGTTGAGTTCTTCTGGTAGGTCAAGCTTGTAGGCTATAGGTCCTACTCTTTCGAGTATCTTGAAAGGTCTACGTAGTGCGGTGCTAGCTTGCCCTTTTGGCCAAAACGAACCACTCCCTTCCACGGTGATACTTTCAAAAGTACTTGATCACCAACACAAAACTCCAAGGGCTTTCGTCGTTTGTTAGCATAACTCTTTTGGCGATTTTGAGCCGCTAGAAGATTTTTTCGAATTTGAAGGATTTTATCAGTTGTTTCTTGAATCAATTCAGGTCCGGTGATTTGCGCTTCACCAATTTCGTGCCAACATACTTGAGATAAGCATTTACAACCATATAAAGCTTTGAAAGGAGCCATGCCGATACTTGAATGATAGCTATTGTTGTATGAAAACTCGATTAACGGTAGATGAGCATCCCAGTTCCCTTTGAAGTCTATGACACATGCTCGAAGCATGTCTTCAAGGGTTTGGATGGTGCGCTCGGATTGACCATCAGTCTGAGGGTGAAAGGCGGTACTGAGGTCTAAACGTGTACCCAAAGCGGATTGTACGGCTTGCCATGTTCGTGAAGTGAAGCGGCCGTCTCGATCTGAAATGATACTTAAAGGTACACCATGACGGCTTACGATCTCATTGATATAGATACGAGCTAACTTCTCGTTCTTGAAGTCCTCGCGAATCGGAATGAAGTGAGCTGATTTTGTAAGACGATCAATGATTACCCATATGGTGTCATACCCACTGGAGGTGCGAGGTAACCCGGTAATGAAGTCCATGGTTATGTTTTCCCACTTCCATACAGGTATTTTGGGTTGGACTAGAAGTCCTGAAGGTCTTTGATGTTCAGCTTTCACTTTGGAACATGTAAGGCACTTGGAAACAAAAACGGTGATATCCTTTTTCATGCCAGGCCACCAGTAGGTGTATCGTAGGTCTTGATACATCTTATCGGCTCCTGGGTGTACAGAGTATGGTGTTTTGTGTGCCTCATTCATGAGGAAATCACGAAGGTTGTTGCGATCGGGAATCCATATGCGGTTTAAATAATATAGAATACCGTCGGATTTGGTTTCAATTTTGAGTTCAGCTCCACATGACAGCTCATCGCGTACGTCATTTTCCGTTACAGAGATATGTTGAGCTGCCCGGATTCGATCCTTGATATCGGTTATGATTTGCGAACATAGAAGACGAATAGAGTTCGCATATCCCTTTCGACTGAGCGCATCGGCCACCACGTTTGCCTTGCCAGGATGATACCGAATCTCGCAGTCGTAATCGTTGAGCAGTTCGACCCATCTTCGTTGCCTCATATTCAGCTCTTTTTGGTTGAAGATATGCTGGAGACTCTTGTGGTCAGTGTATATTTCACACTTGGTACCGTAAAGATAATGTCTCCATATCTTGAGAGCGAACACAACGGCTCCAAGTTCCAGGTCGTGGGTGGTGTAATTTTTCTCATGAACTTTGAGTTGCCTAGAGGCATAGGCTATCACCTTTCCTCTTTGCATCAATACACAGCCTAGACCTTGCCCTGGTGCGTCGCAATAAACCACAAAGTCATCGCAACCCTCAGGGAGTGTAAGGATAGGTGCGTCACAAAGCCTTTGCTTTAAAGTTTGGAAGGCCTCCTCTTGCTTAGGTCCCCAAATGAAGGGTTTTCCCTTGTGAGTCAAGGCCGTGAGCGGAACGGCGATATGGGAAAAATTGGCAATGAAGCGTCGGTAGTAACCAGCCAAGCCAAGAAATGACCTAACTTCAGTAAGGGTGCGTGGCGCTTGCCATTCTTGTACTGCTTTGATTTTCGAAGGATCGACATGAATCCCTTTGTCATTGACGACATGACCAAGGAATTGTACTTCTCTTAACCAGAATTCGCATTTTGAGAACTTAGCGTAAAGCTTTTCAATCCTTAAGAGTGTAAGAATGAGTCGAAGGTGTCGCTCATGATCGGATTTTAACTTGGAGTAGATAATAATGTCGTCGATGAAGACTATGACGAAACGGTCGAGATAGGGTTTGCATACCCTATTCATCGAATCCATGAAGACAGCGGGGGCTTTGGTTAAACCGAAGGGCATAACCATGAACTCGTAATGACCATAACGAGTTCGGAAGGCAGTTTTTGGAATATCTTCTTCGCGCACTCTAAGTTGATGATAACCAGAACGAAGGTCGATTTTGGAAAAACAGGTGGCGCCTTGAAGTTGGTCTAGAAGGTCATCAATACGAGGCAGTGGATAGCGATTCTTAACCGTCAACTTGTTGAGTTCTCTATAATCAATGCACATGCGAAACGTTCCATCTTTCTTCCTCACAAAAAGAACGGGCGCACCCCAAGGCGATGAGCGAGGACGTATGAATCCTTTCTCAGTCAGCTCTTGCAGTTGACTGGCCAACTCTTGCATCTCGGATGGGGCTAACCTATAGGGAGATTTTGCGACCGGTGTAGCGCCAGGCACAAGATCGATTCAAAATTCGACTTCTCTCACAGGAGGAAGTCCTGAAACGTCGTCGGGAAAAACTTGCGGGAATTCTTTCACAATTTGAATATCTTCGAGCTTCCTCTCCTTGCCATCCTTCTTGGCGACGTGAGCTAGAAATGCGACGTAATTCTCGCGAAGATAAGTTCGGGCTTGAAGGCAGGACATCAATTTGAGCCCTTTTAAAGGAGTTTCCTCAAAGATACGTAGTGTCTGACCGTCGGCGAGAGGAATACGAATAAACTTTTCATGGCACACCACTTCAGCGTGATGCTGGCTGAGCCAGTCCATGCCGATGAAAACATCGAAACTTCCCAATTTCATAGGAATGAGATCAATTGAAAAATCGTGATCATTTAGGGTGAGAGTACAATCGCGTATAATAGAATTTAATGAAGTAGGTTTTCCGTCAGCAACTTCCACTGTCAGAGATTCAACGAGATTATCACGAGGTTGGTCGAGAACAGATTCAAATTCTAAAGACACAAAGCTCTTATCCGCACCAGGATCGAATAATATGGATGCAAAACTACCATTTACGAGAAACGTACCGTTGACCACATTGTTGTCAGCCCTGGCTTGGTTGGCGTTGATATTGAAAGCTCCTCCTCTAGCAGGTGAAGGAGCTTGGTTAGCTTGGTTTACCGGGTTTGCTTGAGCTTGAGCATGGATGATGTTCACCAGGCGTGGGCAAGTATTCCTGAAGTGGTTTGGGTCCCCACAATTAAAACAGGCTCGTATGGATTGCATCATGGGGTAGTTAGGTTGGTAGTAAGGTTGGGTTGTGAGTTGTGCAGGTGGTAGAAGTAAGGGTTGTTGGGCTTGGCCCACCATTTGACTTTGGGTTTGGGTTGGAGGTTGACTGCGGTTTGATCGCTGAAGGGTACGACAGGTTTGGATAGTGTGACCCGCACGGCCACAACTTGTGCAATGTTGGCGAGGGTTTTCAGGAGGGTGATGGTATTGGCAATGGTTACACTTTGGGTGTGGGCCAGTGTATGGCCTTTTGAACAGTGCGGCTGGAAGGGCAACTTGGGTGATTGGAGCAGCAGTGATGGGAGGGTCGGTTTGGGTGACAGCAAAGTTCTTACCATTTCGCTTCCTCTTACCAGCAAACTTCGAGGATGAACCTGAGTGGTTTGGAATTGGGGTCTCAATGGGTGTTTTCTTCTTCTCATCTTTAAAATTGCCATTTCGAATGCCATTTTCAGTGAGTTCCGTAGCTAACTCCATTGCGGCTTCGAGTGTTGCAGGCGAAGTGCTTAAAACCGAATCTTGGATTTTTGAGGGGAGGCCTCGAATGTAGTGTTCAATTAAGCGGTATAATGGGGTGAACAGATTGGGAACCATTTGGTTCAACTCAAGAAGCCTCTTGTTGTAGGAGGTGTGATCCCCTTCTTTTTGCTTTAGAGCATAGAATTCATCTTCAAGCTTCTTGATCTCGCTTCTAGGGCAAAAACGTCTTGTCATGACCTCTCTTAATTCTTCCCATGATAAGGCCATGGCATCGTCTACACCTCGCTTTCCTTTTTCCGTGTTCCACCAGGTAAGGGCTACCCCAAACAATCTTCCAGTCGCGTAACCTACCTTACGGTCCTCAGGACAGTCGCAATTGAGAAAGGTGTTTTCCATCTCCTCAAACTAGTGGAGGAGAGAGGTGACACCTTCAGTCCCTTCATATTTTGGGGGATCGCAAGACTTGAAGTGTTTGTAGGTGCATTCAGGGGTTTTGGGAGGAGGGTTGGCGACATTTTGGTCTTCTTGGTTGGGAGGGTTAATGGGATTAGCGGTGAGGGCTTGCTAAACTTGTAGCATGATGTCAGGAAGCATTGCGGCCATTTGTTTAGCAATTTGCATGGCCAAGCGTTCGTTTGACTTTCCTGACCTTCTACCTCCACGTAATTGCCTAGCAGACATCTACAGGAATATATGTAGGGAGATTGTGAGTTCAAGAATTTCCTAGGTGTCATGTGTCGTAAAAAGAATGAAAACAACATAACTGAAAATAATTTAACTACATCCATAGGATGTCTTGGGTTTGCTCATGTTTGGGCCTCCAAATGTCCCCCATACCATTGCCTGTGTAGTCATGTGGGCCCCCATGACTATTGGGCTTGGTAGGATTCACATTGGTGTCGGCGGGTTAACACTCGCACCACCCGAATGAAAATCGTAAAACATGATTGCGAGATGTATGGTCGGAGGTGTCCAGGTGTGGACACAATGACAGCTCAAAGTGCGGTTAGTTCACACGACGTTTGGTATAGCATGCTTTAGCCTAATAGGTCCTTCGTACTCTCATCGTTAGTCCCCAGGCAGGCAAACTGGTCCTTTATTTTGGATTTATACGAATGCCAAGCCTAGACAGGACGTTCCGACTACCAGTACTCGTACCCTTCCAGTTACTACATGCCCGTTGTGAAAACTCACTTTGATGTGATTTGAAAAAAATATGAAAACACTGCAAAAAATCTTTGAAGAGAAATAACGGAAATTGTGAAATTGTGTGGTGTGTGCTTTCATAGATATGATATGATATGAGGGTATGATCTTATAATGAGCATTGCATATTAACATGTACTTGTTAGAATGTTTGAATAATGTTGTGTGTGAATATAAACATGAAACATATAAACATCATGAATTTTGCATGTAACACATAAACAATTTAAATCTAGTCAACTATAGTATAGGCTCTAAAAGTTTAATAACCTATCATATATCCCTATAGTCACAAGCTCTGATACCAATCTGTCACACCCCGACCCACAGCGGAATAAAAGTCGGGGCATGATTGGGTTATCACCAAAGCTCATGATATTTACTTACAAGTTTCATATATATTTGAATTCAAATTAAATTCAAATATCCAACAAAATTTCATACAAACACAAATAATAATCTAAATGCTTGTTCCAATGAAATAACTTGATTATTCTTCTAGGCCATCCTAGGTGTTTCTTTCCTCAACATGATCACCTGTATCATGTATAAAAACAGAGGAAATTTTGGGTCAACAAAAGTTGGCGAGTGAACCTTGATAAAACATTTAAGTAAATCAATTTATCGTTGTTTAAATAGGATTGTGCATAATCACATGTGAACAAATGTATAATGTAACAAATCACAAACCACATTGAATGAATATATGACATGAATGATGATGTATCTGAGATCAAGGCTCAATCGAACGGAGCCGATCTAATGAGGCACCTGATGCTCAACGCGTATCCCACGAGGAACTGATGGGCCTAATGAAATGAGTGCACTGAAATGATAAAATGTATCCACATATAAACCACATTACAAACAATACACATTTGATCACGAAATGATATTAGCACAAGTGTTAAATAAAATAAAGAAATGGTACGACACATGATACACCCCAAAACGTGATTAAAATGGGGAATTTGTAGAGATTCACTCACAGTGGGTGCGTATTCTTGGTTGAAGACGAGTGCGCGCGAGTTGAGAATTTGACCGACGAAAGACTACTAACCTAAAATAATAACGTGAAAATTCGATAAATATAAACAAATTAATATTTCTGAGATCAAGGCTCAATCGAACGGAGCCGATCTAATGAGGCACCTGATGCTCAACGCGTATCCCACGAGGAATTGATGGGCCTAATGAAATGAGTGCACTGAAATGATAAAATGTATCCACATATAAACCACATTACAAACAATACACATTTGATCACGAAATGATATTAGCACAAGTGTTAAATAAAATAAAGAAATGGTACGACACATGATACACCCCAAAACGTGATTAAAACGGGGAATTTGTAGAGATTCACTCATAGTGGGTGCGTATTCTTGGTTGAAGACGAGTACGCACGAGTTGAGAATTTGACCGATGAAAGACTACTAACCTAAAATAATAACGTGACAATTCGATAAATATAAAAAATTAATATTTCGATTAAGAAAACCTTTATTAGATTTTTAAGTTATTTTTGTGGTTTGTTTTGATATTTTAAAACCTTTGAATATTATATATATATATATATATATATATATATATATATATATATATATATATATATATATATATATATATATATATATATATATATATATATATATATATATATATATATATATTAAGTATTTGTAATTGATTTTCAGATTAAAATATTAATATAAATAAATAAGATAAAAATAAAATAATATTTAAAAACCTTGTCAGGTCTGACACCTGATCGGTTCATTGTGATTTTAGGCAGCGTGTGGTGAGGCTCGAACTCGTGACCTCTCGGTTGCGTGCACGTAGCTCTTCCAACTGAGTTACGTGTCTAACCCGACATATTCCTGACTTTAATTATTCTTATACACAAATTAAGTTAATTCAGAAATGATTAATTTTAAAAAGATTTTTTAAATGGCCGGACCAGTGTGAGGGTTCGGACTCGAACTCGAGACCTCGTGGTTAATGTGCACCCAACCCAACCAGTTGGGCTGGGTGTCTAACCCGTTAAATAATAGAATTTTATTATACTTAAATACTTAATGATGGGTGATATGATTTATCTAAAATAAAAAAAATGTTATATTCCAATGACACGGTCATGAACCAGACTCGAACCAGGGATGCGGGTGTCGTGTTTGCACATAGTCCACCACTGGACTGTGTGTCTAACCCGGTTAAAACTTAGGATTTAATTATATTTATAAACTGTTTGCAAGTCATCTTCTTCATTTAAAAAAAACCCAGAATATTTACCCGCCCGAATAACCGGTTATCAGAAGTATGTTTGCCCTTCTGATTCGATAATGAAATTCATACATAAATTAGATCAAGAGGTGGAGGATTGTTACCAACAACGGCAGTTTCCTTCGGTTCTCCGGTGGGTTAGAACCCGGCGAAAAGCTGCGGTTTCCGGTGAAACAAGGGGGGGGGGGTTGAGCAGAGTAAGCTTGCGGTTAGTTGTGAAAGGATTGAGCGAGGATTAGAGGTGCAGAGCGATGGTATTTATAGCGCAAGGAAAACGAGTTAATTGATGAATTTCGACCAAAAATTGCGAGATTTGGATTGACAGAGACTTTTGATTGTTTCAAAAAAAAAAAAAGAATCCGCGTCTGAATTACCGAAATTTGCTCGATCTCAAATGACAGGGGAATTGATGTTGCTATTTCAAGGAAACCGCGTCCGGAGATTGGCGAAATCTCCGATGTAGCGATGATGGTAGTTGCATGTTTCCATAGTCTTTTCATAAGTATTTTGATGCTTGGAAAATAACACATCTTGTGTGTGTAGCGTAGTGGTGTTGAGTGTGTGTGAGTGCCCGGGAGACCCGGGTTCGATCCCGGTTTCCCTTTTTCTTTGTTTAATTATTTTAGAGTTTAATAAATTATGGTTTCATTTATTAATTAATGTTTTATTTATTAATTAGGGTTTTATTTATCAAAGTCTTGAATTCTAACCACATTTATTACTAACAACAAAATTTTTAAGAATACGACAATAATAAACGCGCACTAGATTTGTAAAATGGTGCGGGTTTTCGAAACCCGTTTTACACAAATGTTACAGTTCATTTGTCGATCCAAAGGTGATATCATCTACGTAAATTTGCACAATAATCAGATGTCCATCTACTTCCTTAGTAAAGAGAGTGCTATCTACTGTTCCTCTGGTGAATTGGTTAGCCAGAAGGTGCTTGGAAAGCATCTCGTACCAGGCTCTCGGGGCCTGGTGTAATCCGTAAAGAGCTTTGTTCAGCAAGTAGACCTTATCTTTGTGAATCGGATCGACAAACCCCGGTGGTTGGCCGACATAAACCTCCTCTTTTACTTTACCGTACAGGAAAGCAGACTTCACATCCAATTGGTACACTTTGAAACCTTTCTATGAGGCGAAAGCCAGGAAAATGCGGATAGCTTCTAGACGTGCGACTGGGGCGTAGACCTCATTGTAGTCTATCCCTTCCTGCTGACGAAAACCTTGAACTACAAGCCGAGCTTTGTTTCGAACAACCACTCCTCTATCATCTCTTTTGCACTTGTAAACCCACCGAGTGCTGATCTTTTTCTGCTTTGGTGGTAGGTCAACAAGTTCCCAGACTCCAAGTTTCTGGAATTGCAATAACTCTTCCTGCATTGCTTCCACCCAACTGTCATCTTTAAGAGCATCTCTGATGTTTCCTGGTTCAACCTGAGAAACAAAACAACTATGAGAAAATTTATTTTGGAGTGGAAAAACTTTGGAATAAAAGCAACTTAGATCCTTATTGATCTGATTTCGCGTTTTCACGCCAGCTTGCAGTTCTCCAATGATGTTATCTGTTGGATGGTAGGAGACTGATCTCGGCATTACTTCCCCTGGAACATTCACTGAGCTTTCCAGATTTGCGATATTCTGATCTGCAACATGTTCTGAAGAAGTAGCCTCATTTCTCGCACTGGTTTCGGCAGCTTGATTGTTAAGATAACTTGAAATCTCTTCTGATCCTTCATCAGAACTGGAATCCCCATTATCAAAAGTAGGAACTTGTTCAGGTTCTGCATCTGCTGGCTGAGAGGAAGATGGTTCTGTAGTAGACTGAACTAGTGGAACAACGGGTTCTGACTGAGTGTTGCTCGGACCTGCTACTGAGGACGGTGTTGATGTTGGAGAGATTACCAACGGCCATGTTACTTGTTCTTGATTAGATATTTGATGTTGTTGAAATAGCAAGATAAGTTCTTCCTCAGATGGTTCTTCTGGCAAATGAATTCCACAACCCGTCGTAATTGAACAGCCAAGGATCTCTAGGTTTATGCATGGGCGTTGTGTATTTCTGGCAATCAACGTGTTGAGCAACAATAACCTGATTCATGCTTGGTAGATAGACTCTCTTTTGTGGACTTGCATATCCTACGAAGAAACCTTCCAAAGATCTGGCTCCGAATTTTCTTTCCGGGTCCAATACGGTACACGGTGATCCAAAAGGCTCCGAAAACTCTAGATTAGGTTTTCACTGGTTAAGAAGTTCAAAGCATGTCTTTTTGTGCTTCTTGACAGTCATTACGCGGTTAAGGGTGTAACATGCAGATGCAACAGCTTCGCTCCAAAAACGGATAGGTAACTTTTAATCAGCAAGCATCGTGCGTGCCGTTTTGATGAGCGTTCTGTTATTTCGTTCAGCTACTCCATTTTGTTGAGGAGTATAGGGGGCACTGAACTCATGATGAATACCCTTAGCATTGCAGAATTCAAGCATCCTGTTGTTCTTAAACTCAGTACCGTTGTCACTTCTGATTTTCTTGATAGGCAAATGGTAAAGGTTCTCAATCTTTCAAAACAAGATCATCAAATTGTCGAACGTTTCATTCTTGCTTTTTTGAAAGAAAACCCATGAGAATCTTGAGAAGTCATCTGCTACGACAAGGTAATATAGATCTCCTGAAATACTTTTCACATTGACAGGCCCAAAGAGATCCATGTGTAGCCTTTCTAGTGGAAGCTTGATGGAGTTGAGAAACTTCTTCAGGTGCGACTTCTTGTGCTGCTTCCCCTTTTTGCAGCTGACACAGTCATCTGATAAATGAAAATTTTTGAGATTCACCCCTTCCACTAGGTTGTTGTGCACCAGAAAATTCATCTTCCGTAGTTGTATGTGACCCATCTTCCGATGCCATAGAATTGATTCTTTCTTAGTAGCCTTTGATACAAAACACTATCTTTCTTTTGAAGTAGTGGATGCGACACTCATGTCCAAGATATATAGATCATTTTCTCGTGGAACGCGCATGAGGATCCACTCCTCAGGAATAACGAAACCCGGTTTGAGAATGAGACATTCCTTGTCATTGAAGTGTGTT
This sequence comes from Scalesia atractyloides, assembly GCA_947069175.1. Classification (NCBI taxonomy): domain Eukaryota; kingdom Viridiplantae; phylum Streptophyta; class Magnoliopsida; order Asterales; family Asteraceae; genus Scalesia; species Scalesia atractyloides. Next base: position 43,629,866 of record CAMTDV010000019.1, on the reverse strand, counting down.
GTGAATTTCTTGTTACAGATCTGTGAAATGCTTAACAGATTGTTCTCAAGTTCAGCAATGTAGTTCACTTTGTCAAAAGACACGACTCCGTTTGTCAAAATTCCTTCTCCCATGATCCTGCCACCCTGTGTTCCGGCAAATCCAACTTATCCTCCCCTGATGGCTTTTACATTGTACAATAAAGTCAACATCCCTGTCATGTGTCTAGAAGCTCCACTGTCCATGATCTACTTTGAAATAATTGACCTTGGAAGCCCCTGCACACATGAAAAACAAATTACTTAAAGAGAGAGACCCAAGCCCTTTCGGTCTTGGGTGGGATGACAATGTCGACCTTTGGAACTTTGGCAACTTTGGCATCCTTTTTAATCTCAACCCATTGTCCAGTCTGTGATTCAGTTTTTTCTTTTGATTTTACTGGGACAATGGTTGATTTTATGTTCACAGAAGATGTTTTTGGTTTGGCAACCCAGGTTTGTGCCTTTGAAAAAGCCTTTTTCATGTAGAGTTTGGATTCTTTCTTTTCATTTTTCTTTGATGTTTCACCAACTTCAAATTTAGAAATGATTTCAGTTGTTGGTTTCACATTAGAACTGGAATCTTCTTTCCTTTTGAGAATCTTTGTTGGCACAAACTCTGGACCCTTTTTCTTTTCATCAACTGTGAACCTTCTTTGTTCATGAACAGGTTTTGGACGATTCGGAGAACATTGTCTCGCAATATGCCAATTTTGTTACATCCGTTCTATTTTCGTTTCCGATTGTGTGTTCCAAACTCTGTTCATGAAGCTCTTTTTCTTTCTTAAACTCTTCATTGGTTTGTTTGTTAATGACTTCTTTTTCTTCAACAGTGTTAGTTCCAAAAACAAACTCAACTTTCTTTGTAAAATTTGGTTTTCGTGATTTGTTGTTTTGTTTATTTTCAAACCCTAACCCATCCCTTATGTTGTCAGGATAACTTCTACCTCTTGGATAAATGTTTTTGTTAGATTTCTTTGGCTTTGAGTAATAACCAGCAACATTCTTCTCAAGTTCGGATGTTTCAACTTCAATGAGTTTAAAGAATTTATCGACAAGGTCAAAGTTAACATTCTGGACAGGAAATTCTTCATCAGTATATAGTTTATCTGATCCTTTTAGTTTGTAGATAACGACATTAGGATCATCATTTAAACTATTGTCTGAAGCTGTGATAAAATTTTCATGAAAACTTTTCTCACTTCCAGAAGGTGAACTTGACTCTGATTTTTCATTGTTTGACTCAGCACTCTCGTAAATTGTGCTATCAGACTCATTTTCAAAAACATTTTCAAACACTTTGTTTACCACCTCGAATTCACATTCCTTTTCTGTTTTGGAATAAGTTACGTCAAGATTTTCAGGCAGCTCGTTATTCTTTTCAGTGAGAAGATTTAAATTCAGCGCCTTATCCACTCCGTTAGGATGTTTCTTAGCATAGCTATTCCACATAGGAGGTGGAACATGGTCGTAACATTTTCCAAGACTTTTATCACCTTCCTTACCATCTTTGCTGCTTTCTGGTTTTGACAGAATGTGATCAAGGACATACATGCTGGTAGAGTTACTGATTAACAATTTGTTAACCCTTTCTGTTTCAATTCTAGTTTTCTCCAGCTCACTTTTTAGCTCAGGAATTGTGTTAATATGAAGATATATGGCCATTTGTTTGTCCATCACAATTGCTTTGAGCATCGAAAGTGTTTTGTCATCTTCTTTGACAATTTTCTCATCCTGTCGAATGGTCCTGATGAGTTTATCATATGATTCCTTTACGATGTTGTAATCATATAACAACTTATCATTGTATGTTTTAAGTTCTTTAAAAGCTTTCTCTTTCTCAGCCCATTGCTCACATGCTTCTGAACATTTTAAGCATGGGCTGACCAATTCGACAGTTTGAGCTTCGATTGTTTCTTTAGCTGTTTCAACCTTTTCTACCTGTTTTTCCACACTGACTACCTCGTTTGTATTGGCCAGGAGTGCTTTGTTGGCAATATCGGTTAAGCTCTCCAGTGTTACAGGGCTTGGTTACATCAATCACCTCCACACACTCAGACTTTATCTCCTCAGGACTTTCTTCTTTGTGACTAGAATCGAAGCTACCTGCAATAGTTTTAAGAATTGTGTCAAATAAACAGGGTTTAAGGGTACCTCTGATACATTCTTCTTCTTCCGCTGAGGATCTGAAGTAGTCTGCCAAAACCTCTTCCATTTCTTCTTCTTAACTTCTTCAGAAGATTCCGGTTCTTCTATGATTTCAGCAAGAGTAAGACTTTCCTTTTTGGAAATGAAATTGTTCCAGTTGAACCCCTCATCTTCCTGTGTGACCACAAGAGCTTTGTTTTTTGAGTTTGAAGGTCCATCCTCGATCTGCACCATTCGTTTCTCTGGCTATGGATGATGATAAATTGCCTTTTTGTAATAATCATCTCCAAAAGGATTATGATTGCCCTTTACTTCTCGGTTTGGACATTCACGTTTGAAGTGCCCTTTCTCCCTACATTTGAAGCAAGTGACTTTCGATTTATCGAATCCTAATTTTCCGTCAAGGCCTCTTAAATCATCTCTCCCTGTAATTTCCATGAATCGTTGTGCTCTTTGAACCACTGATTCCATGCACCACATAATGTCAATCAATTCCATTTCTTCCGGATCAATTTGGTCGTAATCTTCTTTGGTCATTTCCGGATTTCCGATTCTTCCAGCTACAAAACTCTCGTAGGATTCTAGAACTGCTACTAGTAGCACCATGTGTTGCTTAGTTGTCTGTTCATTGAAGTCTTGAGCGTTCTGGAGATTCACTGCGATGTTGCATTGCAAGATTCTCTTGTTAGAATTGGATTGACTTTGCTGATTGCTCTGTGGTTGACTTGAGCTCTGAGATGATTGTTGTCCTTGGTGATTGTTTGGATTGAAGGAAGCAAACGTTTGGAATCCACTGGATTGGTTAGAGGCTGGACTAGCATTTGAGTTAGCATTGAAGGCTGTTTGGATCTTGGGACTTTGAACATGAGTATTTGGGTTTCCTTTGTAGTATAAGCTCACATCCTGTTGCGAGTTCGTTTTCTTGCTTTTTGCCATTTTCTGCATCTCTAGTTCATGCCCTTCCAATTTTTCTATGAATCTCGGCAAACTGAGACTGTCATATTCAGCTCCATTCTTCAGGATTGTTAGATATCTTGCCCAATCTCCTTCGGGCAAAGAATTTGCTAGTTTGTCGACTAGCTCTTCATTCGTCTTGACAATTCCCATACGATTCATCTGTACTACCAGGTGGCAATACCTTTCTATGAGTTGCTTCATGTTCTCGCCTGGAAGAAAATTGAACACTTCAAATTCTTTGTTCAGTAAAGCCTTCTTTCCTTTTCTGACATTAGTACCCCCTTGAGCCCTTAGTCGTAAGGCGAGCCACAATGACTGTGCGTCGTCGTCATGTTGCAGGAGAACTAAGATCTCTTCTTTTATAGCCTGCTGAAGAATATTCATCATCTTCTTTTCAATAACGTATTTTTCTCATTCTTCTTCGGACAGACGAGCCAATGTTTTCTCAATGCCAAGTTCATTTAGTGGTGCTTGATACTTGTTTTCAAGTGCGAACCAAACTGTTAAATTTGTTGCTTGAACCCAGTTCTTGAAACGTTCACTCCAACTCTCATAGTCTTCAATGTTCATGAGCTTTGGAGGCTTCGTAGTGGTTCCCATTTCATTTTCAAGATTCATGTTCTGAGCTGCTACGGAAGCTGTAACTGCTTATGTGGCAAAACATTATGAAATTCCTCTTCACCTGACATCTTGACAAAAACTTATAACAGAAAACAGATTAAAACTGGTTAACTTGAAACTGACTGAAAATTTGAAAGAACTGTGATTTTTTCGTACGAAAATATGCTTAGGATTTTCGTGCGAAAATATCGAGAGTTCTCATACGGAAATTTCAATTTCGTACGGAAATTTTGTCTTATATGAATTCAAACTTTTCAGAGGTTTTCTTCCTGATTTTCGTACGAAAATTAGTGTTTCGTGCGAAAATTATTGTCTTCTTCGAAGACTTGTTCACAATTTCACGTTTTTGATGATTTCCAGCATGATTTTGATGGATTTTAGGTTTGTATGTTTCAGTAAACTATTTAGAGTTGATTTTAACACGTTATACTAATAACCTAGTCCAAATTGTCCATGAAATCCTTCAGATCTAGAATAAGTTCCAAGAAAGAGTAGAAAAAGAGTTTCCAATGGATGAATCTTGAACTTTGAAGGTTGAATCCAGCTGAAACTTGGTGGTTTGTTCACAAATCAGACCTTAAGGCTCTGATACCACTTGTGAATACTTAGGATCAGACCAACTTGTGAGCTTCCGGTCAGACTTGCTCAGCTAACAGAGGCGGAATTCATTGTTAGCTGATTGAACAAACAAAGAACAAGCGAGGATTACTGTTTAACTGTCTATATTGATTAACGTTCAAAAGATTACAGACTCGAGCAGGACTTTGCCTCTGATCTCCAAAAACAGCATGCTAGACAAACATCCTAAGTGACCTATTTATAGGCAAGACTTGACAACAACTAGGGACTAGGACTTGGGATTTTCGCACAAAATTTTCATGCGAGAATCCTTACAATTTTCGTACGAAAATATTAACAACTTTACAAAACTTTCAAAACTAAACTTTTGACGCTGCGAAACCCTAACTGTACTATAGACTTGTCCTAGATGTAGGCAATAGACATATGTGCACCAACAATGACAAATTTTCTATCTATGCTAGTAGCCAAAACTTGTATGCTTACCAATGCTTTATGTGTTGACCTTTATACTAATATATATTGGAGGAAATTAATGATGTGACGTTTCACGAATCTAGTAGGATGGATTTAGAAACACATTTTAATTTTATGTACTTTTTTGTATTTGAACTTCTATGTTGTATTTCCATTTCAAAACAATGTATCACTTAGTTTATCAATGAAATTTGAGTTAAATTAATTATTGCCACGTTTAGAAAGTTGTGATGTCTCGAGCAATCTATTTTGTCTCACACTTATGTTTCCGCCAGCGGTTGGGGTGTGACAGTTAGTCCATGGCATCAGCGGGATGGCTAATGACACTTAGTTGGTCATATATAGCCTTAAGGCACAACTAAATTTTGCAACCAGTTTGTCACCTTTTTAAAATGTGCGAAGATTATCACGCAGGTTCTGAATTCTTAGGAGGCATTGCAAAAGGCGGCCTCTAGAGTAGTCCAGATATCCTGAGCGGAGGTAAGGCCAACCGTAACAGAATAGGTCTCTTCGATCAGCGACGCGTTGAGAAGAATAATGGTTTATTGTTCATCTATTGCCCAAGCAACATAATTAGGGTTTTGAACCTCCTTACCATTAGATCGAATCAACGGTGATGGTGGTGTAAGAGAGCCATCGACATGTGGCAACAGTTGTTGGTAAGTAAGGATCGGAAGCATCTGAGTGCGCTAGTTAATGTAATTTGTAGGAGAGAGTTTGAAAGAGACCAGGGGAGCAAGGTCGGGGGGATTTGAAGGAGAGGATGAGGAAGCCATGGAAAAAAGATGAAAGGAAGATCGGTGAGGAGAGAATATGAAGATAGGGGCGAGAAAAAAACAAACATGTAGAGTTGAAAGAAGCTGGTCGGATTAGGAGGGCAAGGGTTTTGGTAACTTAACTACAATAAAGGGTTGGCTGATACCATGTGTGATTTAATTGAAAGTATATTTCATTGATTTAAACAGAATACATGGATACAATATATAGACGTAATACTTACAACTAGATAGCTAAAGAAATAGGAAAATTACAACAAGAATTATAGATAACATAAATATTATCTAACAATTAGAAGGAATAACACCAGAAGTCAACACTTTACTAGGTGTTTATACCAATCTATTTAGAAGACTCAAACCCCTAATATAGTGATTACTTCATGTTTCCTCTTGAGAACGTGTATTACAAACAATCATAGTAAGATATCAATGTTTCATTATGTTGTTAACATCAGTTGCTAGATTAATAAGATGGCAATACAATCTATAGCAAAAGGCGAGGATGTAAGACATCATCAATAACATATGGTGTTATAAATGTACAAACATTATAAGAACATGTTTTACAAACAAAGATAGCATGTAATCCTAACTAACTTGATATCCTCTGTCAATTTGGTAGTAGAAGGGATTAACAGGCATGTAATCCTCATATACACAACTTTAAATTCTTCCAAAAGACAAGAAGACTCAACCGTTAATCTTATGATTTTAAACATCTCCTATATATTATCGTCTTCGATGATATACCGCCGATTCATATTCATATCTATATGTGCTCACATGAGTTACGAAATTGGTCTACAATGTGTCTACACTCTATCATCAAATAGTAATACTTATAGATATGTATGTGAATACCACTGATACGTGAGTCATAATCGCTTATGAATTGAATTTTATCACTAATCATACATTTTATTGATCTTATTGATGATAAGCCATAAAAATGTGATATATGAGAGTAGTTTTCACGTAGGGTAAGAACTCTACCAATTAAGCAAAGACTTCATGTAACAAAGAGTGTTAAGTGAGTTAAAGTGGATATACATCCATTCTATCATGTAAGACCATGTGTAGTGGTTTTATGAATAATGCCACCACTCTTGGGCATTTTCTGCCACGTGACAGTCCAGTCTGCAAGGGGGCATTATTAAGCGTTTTTACAAAAGGGGTGCAGTGGAATAATGTCTAATAATGCTCCAAACAATCATTACACAATTATTAATTTTTTAAATTAAAAACTAATAATACTTCATTAAATAAAAAACATTACAATACTAAAAATAAAAAACATAAAATCCGACTAAACTTAAAAAAATCCGGAAATAAAAAAGGAACATTACTAAAAAAATAAAAAAGATGATAATCTAAAAGCCGTATTTTTCTCGAAATTTTTGGCGGTGCATTTGCGCAACGATCAACGCCTCGCCTTGGAGGTGATCGATCGGTTTGGACAAAAACTCTATGTCCTTTTCTGTTTGCCTTGCCGCTTGCATCTCGTTAAATTTTTTTTGTTTTCGGCGACTCGTTCTTGCATAGTCTCCCAACGCTTGTGACCAAGGTCTCGAATGTCTTGGAGACGTCGGCTCATCTCCTCCTCCTCGAAATCTCCCTTCAATCGATATTATCGGAAGATGACTCAACCGGCTTTTTCCCGGGTTTTTTCCTTTTCTTCTACTGGCCGGTCGGGCCAACTCTTCATCTTCCTTGTCATCGTCCAAATTAATATTTAAGTCGACGGTGCACGCATCGAAAGTGGATGTTTCCGGATCAACCGAGGATGACGTTTTCGACCGTTTAGCTTTACGTCTAGTATTAGACGTCATGTCCGGTACGTTAGCCCACTTTGGACTATTTTTAAGAAGCTCCCAAAATCTAAAGTACGTGAAAACGCCTCTAGTTTGGTCGTACTCTTGCATAGCCCTCGCTAAAATACTGACGTCACCTTCACAACTCGTCCTATTATCTTTCGCTCGTTGATAAACTTCTTGGAATTTGTGACATTTGTTGTTGATATCGATCCATTTGCTAGATATGGAATCCTTGTCACGATATTCACCTTTTCCATCGCATTAAAAAAAGCTCACGAATTATGTTCCAAAATTCTGGACCGGTTTGAAAGTTTGCTACAAAAAATAATAAAAAAATAAGTGATACATAAAAAAAATTGACGCTTAGTTTTATAACACTTACCCACTTCGGGGTCCTCCGATACGTCGAGCCACGCCCGAGCCAAGGCGTACTCCTCGTCCTTCATCCAAACAACGTAACTATACTTACGACAAGGAGCAGTCGGGTCCTTTTTATGTGACGTTTTACCGCGTTTAGATGTCTCGCGATCGGGTTCGGCTTGTGTCTCCGGCACCGTATCCACCTCGGGTTCGACTTGTTCTTAGGAGGGTTGCAAACCGCCCGGTGGGGCAAAGCCGTAAGGGGTTAGAAGGAAGGGATTAGAGCCGCTCAAGTAAGCCGCATAGGAAAACACATTCAGGTCCATGTCACGAAAGTTAAAGTTTTGTTGCGGTTGGGTGGCATTTAGGTTCCCGGGTCTTGACGAAACACCAAACGGGAGTCGGAATGGATGCATGATAAATAAGTTATATAACTAGATAGAACGGTAGATAGAAAGTGGGATTTTTTTATATGTTTAGATGGGAATTTATAAAAAAAATTAAATTAAATTATTATTATTGTTACCATTTGACAACTGTCAAATCTCAAAACTTGTGTAATTTTAGAGTGATTCAAAACACGCGAGAGGGGGGGTTGCGAAATCATGCTGAATCACGCCGTGTGGGTGGGGGGAAGGCGTTTTTGGGAATGTTAGTGGGGAGAAAACGTCGGATCACGGCCGACTATGGGTGGTCTAAATAGCATAGAAAGTTGTTATATGCGCATCTTTACGTGTTTTCATTAACAAATAAAGTTATAATACTTGATAAAAAAAACATATACATGATTAGAGGTTTGGATCTTGTACATGACTAAAATGAAGTATACGTGAGAGTAAGAGGGGGAAAAGTGTCATTGACAATAAGGGTATTTAGTAATTTCTTACTTGAAACAACCCCCTTGATTTTGAAACGGCTATAACTTTTTCATACGTTAATATTAAACACAAATTACACCGTATTAATGAGCATTTGATTCTCTTTAATTCGAGCAGCCTACTGCTATAGTTTTCTTAAAAAAATTACAGGATTTTGAATACTCATTAGTCCATTACGTGATTTTGAATACCTAACACATGATTAAGTGATTTGAATATTCATTACGTGATTACACATTCAACATAAACCATTACGTGATTACACATTCAGTATAAATCCATTCCTTGATTACACATCCATTATGATTTGTTATAACTGATGTTATTACAATTATGCTTATTACATGATTACACATTCAATAATAAGAACTTGATTGTTTATGCTTTATTACGTGACTAAATCTCTAATATACGACATTACGTGGTTATTATAGGTTGATTTGGCTAATGTTTTGTATATATTTATCCTTAATACATGATTAAACCTGAAATATTGTGTATTCCATATGAAATATTATGTATTACATGTTTTTATTTTTACGTAATCACGTAATCACTAGTGTAGTATCACATAAAAATACTATAATGAAATCACATAATCCAGAAATGGGTGTTCAAAATCACGTAGTTACATAATAATACATAGTCAACTATTGTTACGTAATTACGTAATCACTTGGTGTAGTTTCACATACTATAATGAAATCACGTAATCACGTAATGGGTATTCAAAATCAAGTAGTCATGCGTTGGGTGTTCAAAATCACGTAATCACTTAATGAGTATTCAAAATATGTATTTTTTTAAGAAAACTATAGCAATAGGCTGCTCAAATTAGAGAGAATGAAGTGCTCGTTAACACCGTGTAATTTAAAAAAAATTAATGTATGAAAAAGTTACAGCCGTTTGAAAATCAGGGGAACGAGTTCAAGTGGGAAAGGACCAGAATACTCTTTCTCTATTTCTTTCTCCAATTGTTTGAACCTAAGATTTACAAAAATGTCATTGTCTAGTTTTGAGCCATTGATCTTGGGAGATCAACGACTAAGCTTATCACATATACTTCACACGTGATTTTAGTCTTGTACAAGGTCCAAATATTACAACATCATACTCTTAATATAACCCTTTATCAAAACTATTTAAATATACCCTTTTACATTACTATTTTAGCTAAAGGGATCTTGTTATGCTAACTCAACCCTTAAACATGAAATATAAACATGGATTAACATGTTGGTCTTATTACTTACTTTTATATTTGACCTAAGCCCACTACGGTGTACTCACCCTCTTGCGGTGCTATTTCAAGCCCTAATCGATAATCAAACTGATATAAAATTATGGCTAACACCCACAATATTATTAGATCAAGAAAACTACTCAAAATCTTGATTTTATAAATCTCTACCCAATACGTGGTATATATAACTAGCCTAACGCGTAAGAATATAACTATGATTGTTGACATAATTATCTTAAAGATAGCCAAACCTAACACGTTTAGAATGCTAGATAATTATCTAATCAATTAACTATGATATGATAAGTACAACTAATTATTAAATCATAATCATATTTAATAATCTATAATTATTCACTCCTTAAAACCATCTTTAAACTATGCACGCCAAGTCGGTTTTATTGCCCGGAATTCCCAACATCGTTGTTGTTGCCCCTACTTGGGGTGATGGCACCTTCTTGGTGGCTTTGAAGTTCCTCCAATGGTGATGTGTAACCCTTATAATTTGGGAACCCTAATTATAACAGAGAAATGAAAATGAAATTTATTTTACCAAATTAAAATAATAAAATTTATACATAAGTACAAATTTGTAGATATAAAAGTATTATTAATATAAGATATCAATAGAAATATAATAAATAGTTTATTAAAAAATTTATTTGTATTAAATAGTTCAAATATGATCAGAATGAAATGGTATTTTCATTTTGGAAAGATGAAGGGGGTGTTGATTGTTGGAAAAATGGATGAAAACTGTTATTTTCATCATTGTAAATGTGTATTTTTTCCAAACTTTGGATAAATATATTTATATTATATTTAGTTAATATAAGCATTGTTTTGTGGGTTTGTTATCTATGTTGTAATGGCTTTACAAGAACCAAACCACGTCCAAATCAGAGTTAGAATGAATGTGATATGGATGCTCAAAGTTGGGACTATGAATTAAGAAAAGTTGAGAAAAGGAGTGAGAAAAGTAGGACTTGTCCCACATAGGAGGAGAGAAAAAAAAAGAGTGGATTATATATGGAAGTTTTTTTTCCACATTGTTTCATAAGCACCACCTCACACTTGTTGAGCACCCTAATTCGAACAAGCATGGCGTGGACACAATGTGGCGCACTTTGCACTTCGTAACGCCGCTTGAGAGCCTTGTGCACGTGACCTATTAGTAGCATTCTGCACCAGACGGTTTCTACTCTAAAGTTCGTAACTAACAGTCAAACACTTACAAAAATTTTCACCTTTAATTCCGTCAAACTGTTTCAACACCTTTAATTCCGTCAAACTATTTCAACTCGAAGTTTACTAGTCAAAACTATTTCAACTCGAAGTTCACTATAAAACCAAGTAGAGGCCTTGGTTTGAGAGACACAACAATACACACTCTCTAACTTTCGCTAAATCTTTCTGAAACTCAAGTTCAAGGTACACCTTCAGGTTTTTCGTCTTCTCCGGAAGGGCAACTATTTAGGATGTTGTTTATTGAAAAAAAATAGAGTTCTCCCGGGAGACTCGAAATTTGTTTTAAGGGACCCTTTTTTAACACGATCCTCGGCAAGAACATCTTTCTGTTTCTGTTTTATTATTGCATTTTTCTTTAATTTCAGTTACAAAAGTTTTGTAATTTACTGCTTTCTTTGTTTCTGTATTGTCATCATTCAATAAAAATGTTTTTATTTATTTTATACATAAACGGATTCCTACATTGATGTGATGTTAAGGTAAAACAAAATGACGAATGGAATGGTGGATGACGGTGTCACACCCCAACTGATGGCGGAATCATGGGGGGGGGGGGCATGAGTGAATGGATGATTGCTCAAAGCATACAATTGAATATGGCAATATTTAAATAAACCATTTTTATTTTATAAACTCAAATTCGTACATTGTCAAAAGAAAATAAATTATATCAATTCAAATATATAAACAAAAGAAAAATAATTTATTCGTGTGTTTCTAGATCCACCTAGTAGATTTCTTGAATATTATCATCAATCCCTACAATAAATGAGTAATAAAGGTCAACAAAATAGTTAGTGAGCATACAAGTTTGGTCTACATAATATGGAATAACAGGTTTCAATCTAACATGACAATTTCTATACTACTAGCATGTGTAAACTATCAATCAAACCAAGTGCCCACTAGCATATTCTTTCCACATAAGGGAATAGGCCGTATAAAATTGAATACTTAACAATACAAAATAAAGGCGGTGTGCTACTCTTATAACGTTATAATCGTTAAGGTAGGTGATTAAGTACACAAGATTGACTTCTATCATGTATGTATGACAAATAACAATGATCCATAGATTGAATGTTTGAATAATGTAATTGATTGTGTGTATGTGAGTTTTTATAATTTCATATATTGCAACCCAAAGTGTGCTTAAAGGAAAAAGGGTTCGAGTATACCCAAAGTGAGCATACAAGTTTGGTCTACATAATATGGAATAACATGTTTCAATCTAACATGACAATTTCTATACTACTAGCATGTGTAAACTATCAATCAAACCAAGTGTCCACTAGCATATTCTTTCCACATAAGGGAATAGGCTGTATAAAATTGAATACTTAACAATACAACATAAGGGCGGTGTGCTACTCTTATAACGTTATAATCGTTAAGGTATGTGATTAAGTACACAAGATTGACTTCTATCATGTATGTATGACAAATAACAATGATCCATTGATTGAGTGTTTGAATAATGTAATTGATTGTGTGTATGTGAGTTTTTATAATTTCATATATTGCAACCCAAAGTGTGCTTAAAGGAAAAAGGGTTCGAGTATACTCACAGTTTGCATAGTAAACTAAGATAGTCACGAACGAGTAGTAGAGTTGGAAATGCGAAACGAAGTCTAACCTAAAAGAGTAAATTGAAATGTATAAGTGTATAAAATAAGTAAAGAGATAATTGAATATTAGTTAAGAGATGTAAATGAGAAATAAAGAATAAGTTATTAATTAAAATGTATATGTATAGAGATACTAATAATTTTATAAACTTGTTATATAACTATATGTAATATCACCTGCAATAAAATAATGTTATTATAAGCATAAGTAAGTCTAATAATTAACAAAAAGTCCATAATCTCATACTTAGGTAATTAGTAGGTTGTTTAAGGTAAATAGATGGAGAAAGGAATGATTAGACTAATTAAATTAAATTAGTTGAATTTCTAACAATATGTATATATATATATATATATATATATATATATATTATTTATTTTATGTCTAATTGTATTTACTATAATATTTACATGTTTCAAAGGTGAAAAGTGGAATTTTGGTTTGGTTTTCGGAAATTATATAAAATAGATGGAAAATGTTCACGCAAGTAGGTAAATGGTTGAGGGTCTGTTGTACGGATCGTTCATGCACTAATTTGGCAAACCTAAGGTAAACATGCGGAATCCGTTTGCATAGGCCACATTGGATACAAGTTCTTTACTGATTAATCAATGTTTCATTAATATGTAGACGTTACAGATTCTGGAAACACTTGGACAGAGCTTCGCCGTCCAGTTGACAAAATCCTTGCTTGTTACAAATGAAATGACAAGACATCTATATATAGGATGACAAGTTCGCTTGAACTATGTCATGGACAAGTTCGGGCGAACTTGTCCTAGCTATGACAAGTTCGGGCGAACTTGTCCTAGGCATGACAAGTTCGGGCGAACTTGTCCTAGCTATGACAAGTTCGAGCGAACTTATCCCTAGACATACATAAACTTCGACGTTTCGCTCCTAAATACAGACTCGACTTTATACGATGACGTAGGCAACAGACATATGTATCAACAGACTCCCCCTTGGATGTTGTCGTAGTCATAATTCTTCAAATAAGTTCCTGGGTCTTTAATGTTCTCTTGATCTTTATTTCTTGAATAACTTTAACTTCCTTGATCTTCATAGCATCTACAATCCTTTTTTCTTTTCTTCTCGAGCTTGTCTTGATAAAACTTTAATCACCATGCTCCCCCTTACTTTGAGCTTTCTGGTATCTTCATCCTCCCCCTTAAAATTTACATGCTGTTTCAAAGTTCCTCAAATATTCAAATAAATATTTTAGATTCAAACTTTGAAATTTCTAAACACAAACATATCAAATTTTAATCTTCTTATCAATTTTAAACCCTCTTAGTAAATCAAGTCCAAATTAATGACCTTGAATATCTGATTCATGTATCAAGTTCAACTTAATGATCTTGATTAAGACATTTTGACACAAACTGATGTATTTATTCAAATGTAAGTTTCAAATTAATGAATTTTTAAACTTTTCAGATCAATTTGAAATTTTCAAACTTTTGATCAGCAGCTTTAGATTTTGAAAATAAGCATTTCATCATCAGTGGTCAAAACTAAAAGATAATATAATCGTTTTGTTTATGTAATGAATATCATGCTCTAACTATGTACAAACATATTTACAGACATATTTTTGTTGAGTTTGTGTTAAAGGATCATATCAGTTATTTGAGACATATCACAAGTACCATTGACCTCCTCATGACACTAAGTTTTAAACAAATTTACCTAGATTGTCGATATATTTGTCCTCTTAAACTTCAACACATTTCTCAATTGTTCCAAGATACGTTATGTAGAATTAAGAAACTTGACTTAACTATGGTTCCCATCTCAGAATATACTCCCGCATCAAGATTCTCTAGATTTCATCTTACAGGTGAATATAGCATAATTGATATCTGTATCTGGGTTATGCGAGACCTTGAGAGCTCAGGTTAGTACCACCGTACCGATAGAGAGATGAAGGCTCGACTTATAAGGTAGTGTTCCAAAATGGAATTGTGACATCTGTGTAATTCAATCATGTATCGACTTCTGAACCATTTGATTATTAATGAAACTTTGTGTTGTTTTTAAATTTGTGTATTTACCTATGACTTTTGTGCATTTTTAATTTTTTTTCGATTTTGACCTTTCAAACCTTTTCTAGACGTGTAATCGCAAAACATAATCAGTTAAACGTAACGTATAGTCCGGAATAGTGACATAAGCTAAACATACCCTAAATATTCTTTACATAACTTAGAAATAAGTTTTGAGGGGTTTAGTATGTAAAAAACAAGCTTATTCGATCACAGGGACTATTTATGACAAACTTCAAAAGTCTACCGATTCTTGTAGCGACGTACACTCCATAACACTTACACAAGCTTAACATACCTTAAGTAACCTTTACATAACTTAGAATTAAGTTTTGAAGGCTTCGGTATGGCATAAACACGCTTTTGTAACTTCAGGGGCTATTTTGCAAATTCTGTGAAACTATGCCTTTTTGTGTATCTCGCTATCTGGAACGTGTACGAACATCCAAATATTTTTGTAATCATTAAAATATTATATTTTAGTGATTGGAATACAAAAATACCATTCGTTACGCATTTACGGTCATACACGCGTTCGTTACGCTTTTCGTCGTAATTAACCGAAAACCGCAATCGTACGACCAAACGAACTGACATCCATAACATTTTTGGAAGATTTCAATTTCCCTATGTTATTTCATCCTTATGATGCTTGAAAATTGGGTTAACGGTGTTAAACGTGCCAAAACGCGTCGAAAAACAAGTTTAGAGGCTGCAGGGACCATTTCTGCCAATTCTGAAATTTGAGCCTCTGGCGAGGCGCGAATCCCTTAGCCTAAACTACTCACAGCCCCCGAGAAGCCATCAGACACATAAAAATAGCTGGCAGATTCCAGCTGCATTCCTTGGCCACCAATTCGCAATTTTTGACACCTATCTTGCATTTTGCCACACTTAATTTTGCATCTAACACATCATTAACACTTGTTAACATCCTAGATCATTGTCTTAACACTTGGCATGATCTTGATCACCTTTGGATCATTATAAATACCATGATCATGACCATTTTTGAACTTTTTAAACCCCCTTCATACTATAATCAACCATAAATCCGAATTTGCAACCATCTTGGAACTTTCTCTGTGGTTCTTTAGCAATTCTTTGTGTTTTTAAGTGTTCCTCTCTTTCCTTGTTCAGTTATTATAGCTTAAAAGGACTAAAAATCAAACAGTTTGACTTCCTGTTTGACTTTTAGTTTTGATCATAAATTGATCAAGACAAAGTCCAATTGAACCTTGCAATATGAAGATAATCAAGATGGTTATGATCCTTAATGATCATGCCTACTGATTTCCACCTTTTCTAGCCTTAGTGACAAGTCAAATTTCGGTCAAAATGTGATTTTTGCGCAAGTTCAACGGAACCATTTCCGGGTATCAAAATAGTTTGTTTTGGTGTCAAAACACTTTTATGAACTTATTTAGACATGTCAAAACATGTCTAATTCGTCACATTTGTTTTAGTGCTTGTTTAGAGTCATAAGTCTAGCGGTTTTGACCACCGCCTTGACTTTCAAATCTGACCCGTTTGGTTGATCTTTGGACCCAACCAAATACATATTTATGACCATAATTATAAAGGAAATAACCCTCTGAGGTTTTACCTTATGGTCATGTCATTTGGTTAGTGTTGTGATAATTAGTTAATATAATCTTCAATAATGACCAAAATGCCCTTTTTACAAGTAAATCAACTAAAAACATATGTAACATAAATTTTGACATATATTCTGATTAAATAGAATTTTTAAACATGTTTTGGTAAGTTAGACTTATCATAACGCAAATCTAACCATCCGACTACATTGTTACGTAAATGACGCGTTAAAGTAGCTTAAACTACCTTAACAAGTCATAACGGGTCAAAAGCACTTAGAAAACTTTTCAACTCAGAATGTTAACTTTGTTAAACCATTCCATATGAGTTCCAATGCTCATTTAGTTTACAAGATCTCATTCTTTCCGATCTTCCGATTTATGTCCCGATATTTAAATAGTTAACCATTTTTAGGACATGCTTGATTTCACGGACTCTCGATCTTGGTTTATCTTCTAGAACAAGGTCTTTATTGCAACCACAAGTGAGTACATAGACCCCTCTTTTCTAAATGTTTTAGGTGACTATGTGAGTACATAGTCCCCTCTTTTACTTCTTCAAATGTTTTGGGGTGAAACATATTGTGCCTATGACTACTTTCGTGTTTTCATGACATTATACATGATTTGATTACATAGTACATTTAGTACATTGATTTCTATTACATTTCTTGCTATGTATGTTGACTGAGCATACTAGTACATGGTTTACAAAGACATTTACTTGCTATGTATGTTGACTGAGCATACTAGTACATGGTTTACAAAGACATTTACTTGCTATGTATGTTGACTGAGCATACTAGTGCATGGTTTACAAAGACATTTCTTGCTATGTATGTTGATTGAGCATACTAGTACATTGGTTTTCGAAGACATTTACTTGCTATGTATGTTAACTGAGCATACTAGTACATTGGTTTTCAAAGACATTCACTTGCTATGTATGTTGACTGAGCATACTAGTACATTAATTTTCAAAGACATTTTTGCTACATTGTTCATGACATTTTGGTGCGTTGGAGATTGACTTAATACATTCATTAACATTGATCACGCCCACCGGTAGTATGTAATGGTGCCATAGGATTGACAATCCCGTTCCCACTTCCCGGGTTTGTTTGGAAGCGACTTTAGGGAATGACAGAATCTAATGAAATGGATAGACTTTAATCTTTATAAGGGTCTATCTGACTGTCAACAAAGGCTTGAATGTGTTTGCCAACAATCTGAATACATGTTTAACAATAAAAGCAATGGTTTATAAAATATATCTTTTGATTATTCAAAGACCTGTTTTATTACAAGATATTTTGACTATTAAAGACATTTGGCTTATACTTGACATTTGGTTACACTAGACTTGTATATACATAACTTTGGTTTACAATATTTTGGTTTAAATAAGACTTTTGATGGTTTCTTTATGGCAAGTGATTTAAATAACGTGACATGTGTAACATGATAAAAGCATGGTGGATACGCCGATGGTACTTCCTATATATAAGTGTTTTTATTATCTTACATATTGTGACGTTATCTAAATCATTTCAAATAAAATACAAGTTATGACATTTATACAAAACTTACTTTGGTTATCTATTTAACCATGCATTATTTCTTTTATATCATATTGATTTTTCATATGGTTTTTATAAAAGAAACTTTTCATGGTTCATGGCGACTTTTGTACTACTTTAAACTTTTCTTACAATAATCAAAGCCATGAAGCATCAATGCAAAATCCTATGTACTCGCCAGCATTTCTTTGCTGACTTTATTTTCACATATGTTTCAGGAGCGAATGCTTAAAGTTGATCATGCAACACTTAGGACGAACTTTGGGCTTTAGTGACTTAAAACCTGAAGACAATATAATTTATGTTATGTTTTATGTTTTAATTTCCAGACAATGTAAACAAATTCTATTAAATGAAACTTAACTTTTTGTGCCATGGTTATTGAAACAATAATTATGTTACGACACTCCCCGACGTTTTCGCCACGGTTTGTTGTTTTACGCGGTCGGGGTGTGACAGGAATCTTTTTGTACTGCAATTGTAGTATCTTTCGATATTTTCAACTGAATGCAGTTTTAAGGGATTTTTGCAAAAGCATTATAGAAGTTCTAGGCCATTGCTTACGCAAAATCAGAAGAACTTGTATAATACCCCAGATATCAACCATCTATAAAGACCTCGTATCTCAGAATCAGGCAATCTCTCAAATGAAATTTCGGAATACTAAGTCCATATATCCGAGAGATGTTAATCCACAAGTCTAAGCAGTTGTAAATTTAGTTCATATCCCAGAAACAATTTACTGAACATGTAGAGCCTATTGACAGATCCACAGCAAGACTTCTTTAAACTTTTAAAACTTTAAAAATCCTTAGCATACTGTGATAGTCCACTGATTTACTATCATTTCCTTTTTAACCACAAAACTCTTTTTGTCTTTTTCATGTTTTTATATGTTTTGCATTTAATATGTTTTGGATTTTCTGAAAAAAAAATTTCTCCTCCAAAAATTCAAAAACATATTTTTGGAATTTTTGATTTATAGAAAACATTGACCAACCGATAAGAATCTCTTCAATTCTCCATCCATTACTGCTTCACAATTTTTCTTTTTAAGCACTTTCCCCCTCATGATGACAAAAACCTTGACACTATTTGTGTTTATAAAACATTTCCCTCCATATTTTTGTCTATTCAACAGTGAGGGTACTATGAAAATTTTCAAATTTTCTTCAAAAATTTGTAAAATTGTCAAGTAAACGTTATTGGTATGTGTTTTCGAAAATATTTTCTCCAAAAATTTTCAAAATTTTAAAGTAAACATTGTTGGAATATGTTTTGTAAAAATGGCATTTATATATAACATAACCCGGCCCATCTTCAATGTGTGCCCCAGAACTCCATTCTTAGTAATTTGCATTCATCTCAGAAGTTCCTGCACAAAAATTCAAACAATTAGTTGAATAGTGACACCCAAGCCTTTGCAGTCTTAGGTGTTATTTCTTCAACCTTAATTTTGATTTTCTTTTCACAATCATGTTTATTTTGGAGTTTCTCAAGTTTCAGAAAATCCTCTAAACTTTTAAATTTCACTGATTGTATGACATCTTTTTCTTTTACCAACCACGTTTGATTTTTCATTAAAGCTTTCTTGAAATACAATATAGACACTTTTTGTTCATTACAATTCGAGGATTCACCAGTTTTAAAATTTGAAAACTTAGTAATAACTGGTTTCACCTTATTTGTAGTTTATGTACATTGTTTCAAAACTTGAGTTGGTACTCCAGAATTTTTCTTATCAATATGAACAGGTTTTGGATTAATTTGAAAACATTTTCTTGCAATGTGTCCCTTTATACCACATTTATGACACAACCTGTTATCATATCATTTTCTATCAAACCATACACTCAAATCATAACACTGATTTACCGTGTGGTAGCCATCTTTCCTGCTTCGTCTGTAACTTGATTTGATGTTGAAGCACTGTGGTCCGGCCTGCACCACTTATTTACAGATTTTTGTGAATTTTTATAATGATTGAATGATCGTACCGATGAGCTTTTATTTTTCTTTTGAAAATTTTCAGAATTTTTAAAACTTTGTTTTTCTTTTTGTTTTTGTTCTCCATTCTGCTTAGAAGGTTTATGCGTTGAGCATTCACCTTTCTCAGTAAATGTAGAACAGTTTCTTGAAAATTTTCTTTTAGTTTTAAAAATATTTCATGTTTATCATTTTTAGCTCTTTCATCATCGGTATCATCATTGCAATCTTCAGTTATGACATCGTCATAATTTGTGATATTATCACTTATTGGAATTTCTTTTTTATTTTCATTGATCGGTTTTGGACATATCTGATCTGGAATCAATGACGAGGTCACAAAACCTTTCAACTTTTTTCCTAAATCAACAGCTTTATTTTTAGCATTCTCAACATCTTGTTCAAGTTTCCTGATTTTTTCAAGATGCGATTTTATTATGATTTGTTTTTCAAAATCATTTTTACTTAAATCAGATTTTTCATTTTCTAAAATTTTTATTCTATTTTCAAAAATCTTTTCATTTTCTTTTAACTTTTTATTTTCTAATGTCAAACTCTCAAGATTATTCAATAGTTTGGCATTATCTGCCAGATAATCATTTAGATCTACATAAAAGACTAGGCAGATGGGTTTAGAACTTGAAGAATCATTTTTAGATGTACTTGAAACTGTTTCTTCATAGTTCTTCGCCATTATACCTCCTTCTCTCTTCAACTGATCATTTGGACTTTGCGTTTCCAAATCATTTCCTTGATAACTGACAAGATCAGACTTCTTTAGTAATTCCATTCATATCCCTCTAACTTGTAAATGAAAGTGGATAACTTGAAAAATTCCCAGTTTGGACTTTCTTTTAGCACCATTAGATAAGTTGTCCATTCACCTTCCAGTAAAGCATCAGCCAACTTGTCAATATATTCTTCTTCAGTTTTATCAAGACCATGCCTTCTCATTATCACTTTCAAAGGACAAAATCGCTCTGTCATTTGTTTCATTGACTCGCCTTTCAGCATTGTGAAGACGTCAAATTCTTTCATTATTAGAACCTTCTTGCTCTTAACCGTCTCAGCACTCTCTATATATTTTGCACGTAGAGCATTCCACAACTTCTGTGCTGTATCACATTATGGTAGTAGAATCAAGATATCTTCATTTATCGATTGTTGTAACAAGCTGATCATCTTCTTCTCATGAACATTCTGGTAGAAGAAATTTGCTCGTTTCCAGTTCTCGAATTTTTCTTTCCAGCTTTCATACTCGTCCATACTCATCAACTTTGGCGGCTTCACGGACCCCATTTCGTTTTCCAAACTTATCTGTCGTTAAAAACACTTGAAAATGATTAGCAAACAGACAATTTTAGTAAAATTTGACTTTTTAATCGACAATATTAACGTATCGGGTCGCTAAAAACGTTTAAAATTTTTCCGAAAACTGTTTTTACCAGATTAGAGCTTCAAACTCGTCTCGTCGATACGAATCTAACGATATATAATGTCCGAGACGTTGTTTTTAGAAACCTTGGACAAGTTCGGGCGAACTTGTCACAACTTGTGAAAATCAGCTACTTAACAAGTTCGGGCGAACTTGTTGAGATTTTATGAAAATTTCACTCTGAATATAAGATTGAGCGAACTTGTGAGAAAATCCAAGATAATTAACAAGTTCGGGCGAACTTGATATAAGTTTTCCACATAATGTAATCAAGTTCGGGCAAACTTGATGTGATTTGGGGAAAAATATGCAAGTTCGAGTGGACTTACCTAAAAACTCTTGAAAAATCAGTCAAGTTCGGGCGAACTTGATGAAAATTCACTCAAAAAGTGAGTTTTTCAATCAAGTTCGAGCGAACTTGCTTACAAGTTCGAGCGAAGTTATGTTTTCAAGCATGGGTTTTTCAATTTTTCGACATGAATTCGTTTGTTTTAAGCTCTGATCTTTTCAAGGGTTTTAGTATAATGGATTTTACGTATTATACTTGAAAATCAGTCCATTTTGTCTGTGAATTGTCCAAGAAAAGTTTAAAAATGAAAGAAATGAGTAGAAGATGTGAATTTCTATGTCCAATGTCTTCAAATTAGGCCAATCCTGCTCTGATACAAATTGAGGGTCCGTTGTACGGATCGTTCAGGCACTAATTTGGCAAACCTAAGGTAAACGTGTGGAATCAGTTTGCATAGGCGACATTGGATACAAGTTCTTTACTGATTAATCAATGTTTCATTAATATGTAGACGTTACAGATCTTGGAAACACTTGGACAGAGCTTCGCCGTCCAGTTGACAAAATCTCTGGTTGTTACAAATGAAATGACAAGACATCTATATATAGGATGACGAGTTCACTTGAACTATGTCATGGACAAGTTCGGGCAAACTTGTCCTAGACATACATAAACTTCGACATTTCTCTCCTAAATACAGACTCAACTTTATACGATGACGTAGACAACAGATATATGCATCAACAATGGTGGAATTTTCATCCTAACCATTACAAGTGCGCACCTTAACACAAGATCACTCAAACATTTGGTTAGTTTGGTGTCTTGGTTTGGTTTTGGCAAATTAGCCTAAACGGGTCAAATAAATGCGTGAACTGTTGGGGTTTTGTCATGTTTATCAAAGCCATTTTATACATATAAAATGAAAAACGCAGCGGAATTATTATTTAAAACATGTTACTTTTAAGATATAAAACCCACTTTATATGTAAAACCAAAAACCCGGATCCATATATGAATATGCATGCTATCAAAAACACAACCCCAACCCTTCCAACAAACACCTTATGTTGCTAGGATTTTCACTTATGAACACCTCTCGATCAACCAACCTTTGGCCGAAACTCTAGAGAGAATTTGAGAGTGTTCTTGCACTTGAAATCTAATTGTGTGTGTAAGAATTACAACTACTTGAATAATGAATCAAATCCACTATATATAATCTCTTGCAAGATCTTTCTTGGATATTGTAAGATTTGTAAAGATCTCACAAAATCATCCAAGATATCCATATATCTCTTGTAAGATCCTTTTGAGATTTTGTGAGATTTGTAAAGATCTCACCAAATCTTCCAAGATATCCATATATCTCTTGTAAGATCATTTCTTGGATATTGTGAGATTTGTAAAGATCTCACAAAATCTTCCAAGATATCCATATATCTCTTGTAAGATATTTTTCTTGGATTTAGTGAGATCTTATAAGATTTGCAAGATATTTTCTTTTAAATTATGTCTTGTATTATTTTATAACTTTTATAAAATTAACATCATATGTTCAAGACTTTATGCAATATCTCATAACCTTTTATAATGTTATTTAACCCATTAAATAATAAAATAAAATATACTCTCAAAATAAATTATCCATATAATTTATTAGTTCCTCAAGTGCAATTATCTAGAAAAACAATTTCTAAATATTCTAAGTGTTAATATTTATTTGTTTGATCATATCATAAATAAATATTATAAGTGTTTGTTTAGCTTGTTATTAGGTATGACCCGACTTGGATCATCACGTACTAGCCACATCAATTTAATATGTGTCTTGGGCATACCGATTCCAACATGAACATGAACTAGAAGTAAAAGACATGAATGTAAAAGCATAACGTAAATGTTAGAAGTTAGGTACAACATGAATGTAAATTGATAGAAGTTAGACAAGACATGAATGTAAATTGTTAGCGGTTAGTGGATTAGTTTAGTCATATAATAAAGCGTTAGACGATATTAAGTTAGGCATTATAATAATTAATCATGGTTAGTAATGTAAGATTAAAATGACACAATTAAACGTTAAAAACATGTAAAAGGAAACCCAAGTTTGCTCCTTATTTTGGTGATGCACTATCTTTGTTTACCATGACAAACTTTTGGTGACATTCCGTAAAGATTTCTCCAAGATGGGGAAGTATGAAAATACCAAGAAAAACAAGAAGAACAGAAGAAGGTGAAAGGAGATGGAACTCACTTTCAAGAGAGAATAGTTCTTTGAGAAATGACAAAGAAACATGGTGGAATGAGTGTGATACTTATACATGATGGATTAGGGTTAGCGGTGGTGAAAAATTTAGTGAAAGTTGAAAATTGGCCCATTAATACATTTATTTTGTTTTTAGGCCCTAATGTCATGAGTTTGTTTGTTTTATGCATTTCTCTTTTATTATTTGTATAAATTTGAGTTTTTAACATAATTTATAAACATAGTATGATACAATAGTAGATTAATTGGGTCTCGAATATCGAATTTACACAACATAAGTGGGTTTTTGAATGATTTAAATGTGTCTTGATGACTATATGAATAACACCTATGTTTGATTGAATAATTATTGAGAGAAAAAAATAAATACAATGAATTCTATTATGATCATAATTCTCGGATTACAGTGGTTGAATACGAAAAACACAGATTCAAATAATACAATAATTACAGAATGTTAGCCAAACGAGTCACACATTCACACCCTCACCCATGTGTTGTGATATGGACAATTTAAGGTATTTCCATATCTGATCCCCACATATGATTTGTACTCTATAAAAACATGCGGGGTGAGCGGCTCATATCACAATGATTCGTATTAAAATGGTCATTTCAGTTTGAGTCAGAACGAGTTTTGACAAAAAAAATAATATTGAGTCACACATTCGCACCCTCACCCATGTGTTATGATGTAGAGGTTTGACGTGTCTCCATATTTGGCTTATACTTGGTAAAACCTGGGGTGGGGGGGGGGGGGGGGGGTTAGAGTGGGTCAGACGTGTTCAGGTTATGTAAAATAAATGATCATTTTGATCTAGGTTAATATGAGTTTTGAAATGATTTCAAACAACATCAAATTTTATGTAAATCATTATGCTAAGAAATTATTTGAAAATAAATACTTATGTGGTGTTTTAAAAATCTGGTTAAATCTAAAATACATATACTAGACAATTATAACTGGAACATCAAAGTGATCTTTAATGACCTAAATGGAAGATAAAAAAATATGAGTGACCTAATTGGAACATTCCTATTACTTAGTTACTATTTTACAAAGTTACCCCAATATTCAATGAATTGAACTAATATAATAAATGATTTTGGAAAAACTAATTAAATAGTAATATTAACAATGGAGTGAAAAAATATAGGTTTTGCGATTTGCATGTTTGTAAAAATGTTTGATTTTGTAACTTAAAAAAAAGCAATTTTAATAATTATTTGAACAGTGACAGTAATATTTCAAATCCAATATTTGAAGAAGAAAAAATAAATACATAAATGCCAAAAGTTAGAGCTAAAAACTGACAGAATCAAAAAATCTGTTAACAATTTTGACACAATATGCACATGAATGTAAGCCAAAAAATCATAATAATCACTATTAATAAAAGTAGCCAAAGGTATGAGTTAAATCCTCATGGTTCTCACTTCTCAGCAGCATCTACCCATATATGCACTAGCCACTCTCTTGTTAAGAGCATCTAATCTACCACAGACCCACTAACAGCCTGTGACATTTCAAAACTCCGGTCACCTGAGCTTTGGTAAACCACCAGTCACCACAACAACCTGTGCCATTTTACAAGTCCGGCCTTACGGGGCTTTCATTGCGGCTCCTGGTTGATGGATTTGGAAGTTTAGGGGATTGTGCAGGTATTGGTGGAGTTCCCATATCCTTAGTTTTATGAAGGAGAAACGTCCCCGAGAAAATAGTCACGAAACCACTGAGTTCAGATATAATCTGCGATGCATTTTGACTATCCCAGTTCTGCAGGTATTGCAAGAATCACAGTTTGGATGATAAATTTCAAGAAAATGTTAAAAAGTTGAAAGTTTTAATTTGATGTCATGGTACTGTAAAACGTAAATCACCTTGAACATGATCATACTAGCCAAGATGGTGAGGCTTGTAAACATCACATAATACACCGGCGAAATGACAGCAGTATTGAAGGTGTCTAGTGCCTGCAAACACATCATTTTAATAAATAACACATTACTTGTAAATATTATGTTCGAATTTAAAGAATAGAGTAAAATGCCATTTTCGCCCTAAGGTTTGGCCAGTTTTGCGACTTTCGTCCAAAGGTTAGTTTTTCTGCATCTGGATCCAAAAGGTTTGAAACTTTGCCATTTTCATCCGGCTCGTTAACTCCATCCATTTTTCTTTGTTAAGTCAGAGGTAATTCCGTCTTTTTTGTTAACTTAAAGGGCAATACGGTGATTTTTATCTAGTAAGGGTATTTTAATTGCTTGTACGAAAGTGAAAAAGACCGAATTGCCCTTTAAGTTAACAAAAAAGATGAAAATACCCCTGAGTTAACTGAGAAAAATGGATGGAGTTAATGAGCCAGATGAAAATGGCAAGATTTCAAACCATTTGGATCCAGATGCGGAAAAACAAACCTTTGGACGAAAGTCGCAAAACTGGCCAAACCTCAAGGACGGAAATGGCATTTTACTCTAAAATAAACAGTAAACTATATTTTTTAAAATTACCTTGTTCAAATAGTTGAGTTGCATAATAACGAAACCGAAAAGCAGCACAGTGAAAAACCATGTTTGGAAGTATACGAACTGATTACTTCCTGAAAACGATAATTTCATAGCGATTCCTACTGCTTTTACACACATAACCTATATTTTTAACAAGCGTTAAAGAGGGATGGAAAACGCGAAAACATAAATAAAAGAAATTTTTTAAAGAAAACAACACGGACCGTGAGGGAGCCCATAAGAGAGCAAATGCCTACGTATACGACCAGATGGGTCCCACCGTAGAGTGGCACATAACGGTAAATAAGTACGCCAACAACAACCAATACAATGCAGGCATAAACCAGAAATCCTGTTTAAAGACCCTAAAAGTTTGTGTTAGCATAGAAAACCAAAAGGCATAATATTTTCTGTTAAATAAATGATCTAAAAAACATAAAGATTTATGATATAACGTACCGGGCTCGGTTGCAAAGAACCAAATTTCTTTAACTGACTTAACTTGAGTCTCTTGTGGAGCATGTAAAACAATTGTGGTTGAACCCGCTACACAAAGTGCGCACCCGACTACACCAAAAATATGCAACCTCTCATCCAAAAAATAATGGGCTAAAACTGCACTGAATAACATTTTGTGGTACAGATAACAGGATAATATGTAAGTATATTACCAAATTTAGCATTTAAATCAGAAAAATATATTGCAAATTATACAGCAACACTACCTGATTATCATACTTAGAGCTCCTAAAGGGGTTACAAGTATTGCCGGAGCATATGCATAAGCTGCAAAATTTGCTACCTCACCAATGATCACTGCAATACGATCAACTTTAGAGTAATACTAAAAAACCGTAACAAAATCGCGAGGTCGATTGTAGCAATGACTAAAGCACCGGATCTTATTAGAACTTGTAAAATAGGGTTCACATATTACAAAAAAAAATGATGCAAAATTGTGGTCCAAATAGAACTTACTGCTCATCATCCCGGCCCACCACCAGGGTTCTTTCAAGTATGAATAGCCTCCTGCACCTAATCAAAGAATTCTCACAAACATAAGGTCGATTAATCAAACCAATAAGTTCACGAGATTTGATCATGAAAGATTAACAAAGCACGTCAGTTAAACAAGATTTGATCATGAACATTAACAAAGCCCAAAAGTTAACAAGATCTTATCATGTAATTTAATTGAAGTACCAAACCCATAAGTTAAAACACGATTTGATCATGTATAATTAACAAAATCCAGAAGCTACAAGACATGATCATGAAAAGTTAATAAAACCCATAATATAAACCAAGGATTAATTATGTATAATTAACAAAACCCACACGTTAACAAGACTTGATCATAAAAGATTAACAAAACCAATATGTTAATGGGATTTGATCATATAATTAACAGAACACATATGTTAACAAGCTTCAATCATGAAAGATAACAAAACCCATAAGTTAAACGAGGTTTGATCATCAAAGATTAACAAAACAAATAAGTCAAACAACATTTGATCATAAAATATTAACAAAACCATAAACCCATAACTTTGACAAGATTTGATCAGAATTAACACATAAACCTTAGTTCACAACATACAAATAAACATTTCTAAAAAGCAAAATTCAGAGGGAGAGATGAAAACCTGCTCTAATTCCTGTAGCACCAGCATTCATGAGACCCTTTTTCTTAATAATAAAGCTGGATCCTATAAACACACTGGAAGACACAGCTAACACAAGCCCATGAACATTATCAGACGACATTCCCCCATTTTAATTAAAAAATAACACAAACCCTAAATCAACAATTTTCTCAATTTCCAACTAATAACACAATTTTGCATAAGACCCACAACCCAATTTACAATCTTTTTACACTTTTAATCAAAAATCACAACTCAAACCATAAAGATTTCACCTATTTGGGTGTTTTGGCAAATGGGTATTTTTGAAATGATCAATTCAGGTGGAAAATGATTGATCAGAGGTTTAAGGTAGCAGAGGTTTGAAAAGTTTGGAACTTTTTTAATAGAAAAGTGAAGGTTTGAATTTGTTTCACGAATATGGAAGAGAAAGAGAATATCCGGCGGAGAACCAACGGTACGTCTGCTGCATGCGCCTGGCCTGAGGAAAGGTATAAAAATGAAGTTGGCTTGGCAGGCAGGCTGATTCTGTAATATTATGCTGATAACAGGAATCACTAATGGGCCGGGTCTAGCAGGTTTGTTGGGCCGGGTCAAACTTGTTTAGAAAGCTTGCGGCTCCGGACTTGCTTTAGAAATCGACACATTTTTAACGAAGCCGAACCCGTGCCAAGGTAAGCTTGTTGGTTTAACTTGTTTAAACTAAAACCCAATATTATAATATATTTATACTCCAAATGTTAATATTCTGTAGCTTATAAAATATATACCCATATATTATGGCTATGATTAAAAAGTTAGTCGACTTATGCTTATGATTGTCAAGGTTCAACTCATTCATGCTAGCACGATGATAATTTTCTTGAATATTTAACTACAAGTTTAACCAAGTGTCTTGGTAATGTGGCTTAATGGTTGAGGGTGTGCAACATGAGAAGACTTTCTATAAAGCAATTTGAATTTATTACTTTCAATGAGTATGCTTTAATAATTGGATGGCAACATACAAATTAGAATGTTTGGATGATTGGATCGGTCTTATGATGAGAATCATAAGATGATGTTAAAAAAAATTAATAACTCGATAAAGCGGTTTACAAAAGTTATTTATTTTGGTACATACTAATTGATTTTTTATTTTTATTTATTTATTTTTTTTTTTTTTGTGTTGGTACTATACTTTTAGGTATTTCATTTGATGGAAGTTAATATCTTAAGGGGTTTGAAAATATTGGTGATCAAAAATATTGTAGAGACAATATTATCATTTTATGGCAAGCATTATCAGAGAGCAATAAGAAGGAGACTAAACATTAATATGAGAAAAAAATAAATTCATTAAATTAATGGGAATTATCATGGCTTCATCTTTAACTTCAAGATTAGGATACTTTCCAAGTAACTACTCTATGTCATATCAATTCTTTTGCTCTTTGATTTATTGGGAAAATGTATAATGTATGTGTACCCTTCATAATATACACAAAAGTTCAAAATCAAATTACAACATGAAAGGTAATTGAAACAAGTTACAACTGAAATAAAACAAAGAACAATGAAGAAGAAAAGGTGATCGAAGATTTGTGTTCTAACATGTGTCCTTTATTATAGATTGCGTGTCTCTAAAAAAGAACATGTTTGTTTGCAATCCATTGTAAGTCCAACAATTTTGGGGTGCGGTTGATCGAGGCTAGGTGCAACACGAGCCTTGATGAATTGCTCGGGTCAAAAGATGATGAAACATATAAGCTTCCTTTTCTTTACCAAGTGTTTGGTTCCGACTTTCTTTGTTCTCATCTGGTTTTAATAATTTGGTTGTTTATATAGGGCAATAATAAAATACAAATGAGTCTTGACGTGCTAAACATGAGAAATAAAGGAAGATTTATTTTCTTTCTTTTGAATTTTTTCCTATCTACTTAAGCATGATTTTAGTTGAAAAAAATAGTTTTAATCACATAATTACTCTAGAGTAACTATATATACATAATTACTCTAGAATAATTATCTATTTTTATTTTTTAGATTTAAGGACTAAACATCTGTTATGTTAATGACATCAAAAGGACATTAGATGAATGGAATTAGGATATGGATGTAATATAATGAAATATAGTCACTGAGGTTCCCTATCAAATGAGCATGGACGGGAGCCAGTACGAAGAAATTCCGGGAGTTACGAAGGTTTGACTAGATGGGAATTTAAAAAAATAAAAAAAATTATCCCTTCTTACATTTAGTTTAGTACGTTAAAACCCATTGAATAGATGGGAATTGAAGAATATAAAAAAATTATCCCTTCTAACATTTAGCACGTTAAAACCCATTTACATAATAACCTTACACTGCTTATGTATGCTTATACAAGTATGTGCCTAATT
Organism: Scalesia atractyloides; assembly: GCA_947069175.1. NCBI lineage: Eukaryota > Viridiplantae > Streptophyta > Magnoliopsida > Asterales > Asteraceae > Scalesia > Scalesia atractyloides. The sequence continues at coordinate 43,599,376 of CAMTDV010000019.1, read as the reverse complement.
ACTTTGAGTCATAAATCCTGAAGTTTCACACATGTTAAATAAAACAAGCAATTTGAGTCAAGTCATCACTGATTCGGACCCAAGCTAAAAACAATAGGAGTTGGACTCGCCTGTAACCTTCAATCCAATTTGGAAGTTAAGCTTGTAGTCAAGTCGAGCCAACTAGTGGCTCCGTAAGTTTACTAATTTTCTTTTCAATTGATAGATTTCATATAAGTGGGAGGGAGTCGTCCCAGTTTTTTAGATCTCCCCGCATGTTACATCAACATTTCTTCAACTTCTCTCAGTTTCCATATAATGCACGGTGTCATCTCAGTTTTCTCTAAAATTCCCCAAAACAAAATTAATTTAATTTAAATTAAATTGTACAATATTAATATATTTAAAAAGATTTGATATAACTAAAAATAGAAGCTGCATAGTTAAATTTAAAAGTACACAATTAAAACAAAAAAATAGATAATTAAATAAAAACCACATAATTAAAATAAAAACTACATATTTTAAACAAACTACATATTTTAAAAATTAAAATCTAATCATCAACATTGGTAGCCTATCCGGATGATTCTTAGAATTTGTCACACCGACATGTGACGAAACATCTAGCGATCGTAGCACGTTTGGTACTCGCAATGGGCTGCGTCAATCGCTTTCGCCTTTGTTAGCCCATCGTCACCATTCATCACGCGGTTGAAGAGTAGGTTAAATACAAGAGCCTTAGAATTCATATCCCATACACTTCGAATGAATTTGCTCTATTGTCTCTCACCTTGCCCACTCCAACCCCTCTTAAATCTCTAATAACAAGTTAACAACAAACTCCGGTAGTTTTTTTTAACGACACCAAGGCAGTTTGCAGCAAAATGGGATTTTTCCTCACGATCGTTTTGACTGGTCGCACGCCCAAAATGGACCCCCATAGCCCAAGTTAAAGCCATTTTAGTGAAGCCCCATTTGTCACGTGATCTTGGGCCTCCAAATATAACATGGCCCGCTCCTCCACACTTGGTCCCGCATCATTCCACCCAAACCACCAAAGGCAGTTTGCAGCAAAATGGGATTTTTCCTCACGATCGTTTTGACTGGTCGCACGCCCAAAACGGACCCCCGTAGCCCAAGTTATAGCCATTTTAGTGAAGCCCCATTTGTCACGCGATCTTGGGCCTCCAAATATAACATGGCCCGCTCCTCCACACTTGGGCCCGTATCATTCCCCCCTGGATAGACAAAATTCGACCTCGAATTACCAACAGGTTCATCATCAGAAGAATCCCCATAATAAGGCAACAAGTGCCTCACATTGAACACACCAGAACAACGAATGTGACTAGGCAGCTTTAGACGATACGCATTCGGGTTGATCTTCTCCACAATTTCAACTGGTCCAATCTTCTTAGCTGATAACTTGTTGTATTCTCCAATGGAAAAACGATCTTTAGTCAAAACAGCCAAAACAAAATCACCTTCCTCGAAGTCAACATGCCTACGTCTCTGATCAGCAGCTTGTTTATACTTCGAATTAGCTTGGGTCAAATTATCATAAACAGCCTTATGAACCTCATGTAATCCTTCTACAAAATCTTGAACCCTCTTTTGGACAGGCCCAGAAATAGAAAGTGACATCAAATCAAGTGGTCCCCGGGGCTGACATGAATAAACCACCTGAAACGGGCTAAATCCGGTGCTCCGATTGACAGCATGATTATGGGCAAACTCAGCTTGGCATAACTTTTGATCCCATGCCTTCACATGATCACCAACCAAACACCTCAGCAAATTACCAAGTGACCGATTAACAACTTCAGTTTGGCTATCAGTTTGGGGGTGATAAGCACTACTGAAGTTGAGTTGAATGCCCACCATTTTCCACAAACTACGCCAGAAATGGCTCAGAAATCGAGTATCCCGATCAGACATGATAGAAGAGGGTAGCCCATGCAAACGATACACATCTCGAAAGAAGAGTTGGGCCACATTAACAGCATCAGTCTTCTTCTTGCAAGGAATAAAATGGACCATCTTAGAAAACCGATCCACCACCACAAAGATAGAATCATTACCCCTCTGAGTACGGGGTAACCCCAACACGAAATCCATACTAATATCAACCCATGGTTGTGAGGGGACAAGCAAGGGCATATAAAGACCTGCATTAGTAGCTGTGCCCTTTGAAACCTGACAAACACGACACCTTTTCACATAACGGTCCACCTCTTTCCTCATAGTAGGCCAAAAATAAGAACCTGCAACCAGTTGTAAAGTACGATCACGACCAACATGCCCTTCACCATGTAACTCTCTAATAATCTGCAAGCGAAGACTAGAATTAGGGATACATAGTTGATTCCCCTTGAACAGAAAACCTTCATGTAACAGAAAGTCTGACTTTTTCCCAGCACCCACATCCTGCAAAATGATTGAGAAAAATGGGTCAGTGGCCAACTGCTCACGAATGACCTCTAGACCCGGCACAGCAACCTTCATGGATACAAACAGATTACTCCTCCTGCTTAGGGCATCAGCAACCCTATTTGAAACACCAGTCTTGTGCTTGACCACAAAAGTAAACTTCTCAAGAAAGGCCAACCATCGCCCATGCTTATGAGATACCTTGTCTTGAGTACGAATATGCCTTAGGGAATCATGATCAGTGAATAAAACAAACTCTTTATGAAACAAATAATGACGCCAGTGCTTTATAGCTTGGACCACTGCATAAAACTCCAGATCATAAGTCCTGTACCTCAACTTTGGCCCAGATAACTTCTCACTAAATAAGCAACATGCCTACCACCCTGACTGAGAACCCCGCTGATTCCAACATTTGAAGCATCAGTATGAAGTTCAAAAACTTGAGAAAAATCAGGCAATACTAGAATCGGTGCTGAAGTGAGCTTGTCTTTCACAAGTTGAAAAGCCAACTCTGCCTCTTCTGTCCATACAAACGTCTTCCCCTTTATACAATCTGTCACCGAGGCCATAATAGAGCTGAAATCAGGAATGAACCGCCTATAGAATGAAGCAAGCCCATGGAAACTACGAACTTCAGTAATGGTAGTAGGAGTTGGCCAATTTCTAACAGCCTCTACCTTGGATTCATCAACTTGTATCCCATCACCAGAAACAACATACCCTAAGAACAAAACCTTAGGGGTCATGAACATACACTTCTTGATGGCTGCATAGAAACTGTCTCTATGAAGCAAAGTCAAAACCTGCCTCATGCACAACGTGGTCACTGAAAGAAGTACTATAAATAAGAATGTCATCAAAATACACAACCACAAATTTCCCTATGAAGGGCCTAAGCAACTGATTCATCACACGCATAAAAGTACTAGGTGCGTTTGACAAACCAAATGGCATCACCAACCACTCATACAACCCTTCACGAGTCTTGAAGGCAGTCTTCCACTCGTCACCCGGCCTAAGACGAATCTGTTAATACCCACTCTTCAAATCTAACTTTGTAAAAATAGTAGCACCACTAATCTGATCAAGCAAATCATCAAGTTGAGGAATAGGAAACATGTACCTCACAATAATCTTGTTGATTGCTCGACTGTCAACACACATACGCCAGGTGCCATCTTTCTTTGGATTCAACAAAGTAGGAACAACACAAGGGCTCATACTTTCGCGAACATGACCCTTAGAAATCAACTCTTCAACCTGCCTCCGCAACTCCTCATGCTCACTAGGGCTCATTCTGTAATGTGGTCTGTTGGGCAACTGTGACCCAGGCTCCAAGTCAATGTGATGTTGGATGTCACGCAACAGTGGCAATCCATCAGGCAACTCATCAGGGAAAACATCAGAAAACTCCTCAAGCAAAGGAAACATAGCATCGGGAATTTCAAATTCCTCAGGCACCGGCTTCCCCATCAACACAAGTACACTATCCCCCTCCTCCAGTTCATCTTGAAACTGGCTAATAGTCAACAGAGTGCCTGAATGTTTTGTGGTTAACTGTCTAGGCTTGGTAGGAACAAGAGTGATCTTCACACCGCCAAACAGAAAACTATACGTATTAGATCGCCCATTATGCTCTATGTTCTGCTCGTATTCCCAAGGCCTACCCAACAACAAGTGACACGCATCCATAGGGACCACATCACACACAACATCATCTTTGTATGTGGACCCAATAGAAATGGAAACAAGGGCTCGCTTAGACACCGAGACCTCTCCACCCTTCTTGAGCCACTGAAGCTTGTAAGGCTTCGGGTGACTCTCTGTCTTTGGAGACAACTTCTGTACTGCCTCTTCAGATATCAAATTATCACAACTTCCAAAATCAATAACGAACGTGCATACCTTCCCCAAAATGGTACATGTTGAATGGAAGATATTATGCTTGAGCCAATCATCCCCATCTGCCTTTGGTGTATAACAAGAACGTCTGACCACTAGGTTTACCCCAACATCAAGGGACACAAACTCTTCCTCGTATTCAGTTTCTTCATCATACACCCGGGTATTCTCGTATTCTTCATGTTGTTCATCCTCAGAATCGACAAACAGGTGTCGTTTACCAGCCTTTTTACACTCAGCTTGTTGATGGCCCGTTTCACCACAACTGAAACATCTCGGACCACTACTACTAGCCCCTTTAGAGGCTGACCCGGTATTGTTACCCCCTGGTCTCTGTTGGCTAGGCCCCCGCGAGGTGCCCCACCACCCGACTGTACATTTCCCCCACTAGGGGCGTTAGAATACGAACCACTCGACCGTCGGTTTTGCTTCTCAAAGGCCAACGCCCATTGGTGTGCCTCTGCAATGGTCAATGGATCAAAAAGATTCACTGACTCCATGTTTGCACTCAAACCCCCAATATACCGAGAAACAAGTTGCTCCTCCACCTCTTGAATATCGTTCCTGGCGATCAACTGGTAAAACTCGGTTGTATAATCATCAACCGACTTAGCCCCCTGCTTTAAGTTCTGCAGACGCTGGTACATCAACCGTTGAAAGTTATGTGGCAGGAAGTTGGACCGCAAGCACTTTCTCATCTTGGCCATGTCATGATTCTCGACTTCCCGAGCCTTTCTCGTGTAAGCTTCAATTGCTGCCACCAGGCAGAAGCCCTACCACGCAATCTGGTAGCAATCAAAGCCACTCGCTTATTCTCAGGAACCTCCTTGTACTCAAACACTTCATCGACAGTGGACAACCAATCGATGAACCCCTCCGGGTTCAAACTAGCCCCATCGAATTCCAGAATATAAACCCTTATCCCAGAATCCCAACGTCGATTGCCCTCTCCTCGGCCTCCCCTCCTTATCGCCACCGGAATCCGAACCATCGCCAAACGGATTACTGAAATCCGAACCATACCCATCATTGGGTTGCTGCCTCCTACGATTCATCAAGCCTTCCATCTGGTTAGTCAACTGATCGACCACCTGGTCCAATCGTTGATCCATTCGGGCCATGAGCCGCTGCTCCAACTCCCGTTCATAAGCTTCATCGAGTCTGTTTCTTCTCGGAGGCATTTTGAGCCAGGAATTCGGCTCTGATACCAACTGATGTAGAGTAGAAACGATAAGTAAGATCAATCACGTTGATTCTACGAATACCCGTGATGAACTTGTCCCAACCCCAAAATTCAACCAAAAGGGCACGGAATTTGAAGTGAAAATTGTTTTTTCCAAAACTGAAATCTGATCATTATCCCCTCATAACCAACATATTAATAGAGTTATAAATTCGAAACGGGCCCCAAAATAAACTCGGGCCAAAAACTAAAACAAAACAAAAGTTGGCAAAAAGCCCAAAAAAACATAAAAATGAAAAATACTCATAGAAATAAGCCTTTTTGGGCCCGAACGTCCACCCAAACCGCCAAAGGCGTTTGCAGCAAAATGGGATTTTTCCTCACGATTGTTTTGACTGGTCGCACGCCCAAAACGGACCCCCGTAGCCCAAGTTAAAGCCATTTTAGTGAAGCCCCATTTGTCACGCGATCTTGGGCCTCCAAATATAAATGGCCCGCTCCTCCTCACTTGGGCCCGCATCACAAGGATTTTATCAAAAAATGCTAGCGGGAAACTAGCGAAAAACCCAGATACAAACAAACTAGAAGGCTATGCCAACATCATACATACAAAAACCCAATAAAAACACACATTAGTCTTTAAATACAGCTTGAAAAGGACATAATCATCATTTATTCCAGCAAACCTCAACCTTCTTAGCACGACCCTTAGCCCAATTAAAACTGTGGACGATCATATCATTGATAAGTTGATTAACAGAACACATTTTAGCAGAAAATTTCCAAGAGTTGCGATGTTTCCAAATGAGCCAAATCAACGTGTATATTATGAGAGACAAAGTTTTCCGCTCCAAGGAGCCAGCTCCAACAGTTCTTGCACTGTAGAGTGGCAGGGGACATTGACAGTTTGAGACTTTAACCCACACAGACTTAGCTAACTGCACACGTTGAGTAGCTGATTTTACTGCATTATTCTTCTTTTACTTTATGGCACTCTGTGTCACACCCCGACCCGCAGCGGAAAAAGGTGATCGGGGCATGATTGGGTTTTCATCAAAGCTCATGACATTTATTATAATGTTTCATATTTATTATTACAATTTAAAGGAGATCATACAATCAAATCATACAAGTACAACATGTTCTATACATCTTTCTAGACTTCATTATTTTTCTTCTAAGGCAATTTCCTATGTGTTTCTTGCTTCATCTTGTCCACCTGTATCATGTGTAAAAATGGTTTTTGGGTCAACAAAAAGTTGGCGAGTGAATCCTATGAAAACATTTAAACGTGTTTATTGTATTGATTATAAAATAAAGTGCATAACCACATATGAGTAAATGTAGATGTAAATTTATTCACAAAACACATAATATTAAATATTGCACACACATACAACAAATGATTGTTTTGAGGCGCGCGTTGTTCAACTCGTCTCCCACGAGGAACTGATGGGCCTAATGAATGAGTTTTGAGGCACGCGTTGTTCAACGAACTGATGGGCCTAATGAATGTTTTTGAGGCGCGCGTTGTTCAACTGGTCTCCCACGAGGAACTGATGGGCCTAATAAATAATTTGCATACAACTTGACAATATGTAATACATCACAACAAACAATATTTACATTCTAAGTTTAGATCATATAATGGTATAGCACGAGTTTGAATAAGCGAATTTATTTAAGCGACACATGATACACCCCAAAACATGAATAAAAAAATGGGAAATTTGTAAGAATTCACTCACAGTGGTTGCGTTTTCTTGGATTGATGATGAATGCGCACGAATTTGGATTTAACCACGAGAGAAACTAACCTAAATAATAACATAATGGTTCGGTAAATAAATGGATTTTATTTGAGATTAATAATTTTAATTCATAACCTTAATAGGATTTCTAGATTTATTTTTGTGAGTTTAAGGACATTTTCTAACTTTAAAAATATTATTTTTAAGTATTTTAAATAATTTTCTGATTAAATAAATAAATAAAAAAATATAAAAATGTTGACCGTTGACTTTGACCGTTGACCGGTCTGATGGTGCTTATTATGTGCGCTGAGTGAGGTTCGAACTTGTGACCTCCCGTACGCGTGCACGCAGCTCTACTAACTGAGCTACGTGTCTAACCCGAAATATTTCTGTTTTTGATTATATTTATATACTACTTAGATTATTCAGAATTTTATTTAATTAAAAAGGTTTTTAAACTAGTCGAACCGGTGCGCATGATGTGTTTCGAACCCGTGACCTGTGGTTTAACTTTGCACACAGTCCACCGCTGGACTGTGTGTCTAACCTGGTTAAAATACTTGTTTTTATTAACCTTATATACTAACTGAAAGGTGTTGTGGGGCCTTTCAAAAAAATTGGGATTTATCGCAGGAAACCGTTTAAGTATACGAATCGAACTCGGTATCAATAGCATGAAATGCACACAGTCCACCGCTGGACTGTGTGTCTAACCTGAGATATAACCCGATTTATATTAAATATATACACAACCTAAACTTCATCTTCTTCGTTAAAACAACCAGAACTCTCAACCCGACTGTTAGCCCACATAATTTCGATTCCCAGTTTTAAACAAATGCATATAAACAGTATTGAAGAAAGTTAAATGTTTGTACCGATTGGGCGAGGTGTTAGACCTTTCGGTTTAACTCCGACAGAAAATTCCGGTTGACTTCCAATGAACTCCGGTGAAACAGAGACTGGTTTTCACAATGCGGTGAGAGTGTGGTTATGAATTGAACAAGATTTACAATCTTCGGACTTGATATTTATAGTTAACATGTTCGACAGTTTTCGGTCAAGTGATTTAATCATCCTTCGATTATGATTTTGACGATTTTGAATGAGTGGCTTTAAGGTTTTCGGTTATAACTGACGTTAATCGTCAATTACACTTGCTTGATTCCGGAGTCAAAGGAAACAGTCGTAAATCCGCGTATTTTCCGGCGACTGCGGATTTGGGCGCGCTGGTTACCTATTTTTGAGTTTCGAGTTTTATATTAAGTATTAATTGTTTCAGTATTATTCCAAACTAAGCGTGTGGCGGAGTGGTGTGTTGGTTGTTTGGTGAGCCGGCTGACCCGGGTTCGAAACCCGGCAGCCTCTTTTATTTTTTTATTCTCTTATTTTTATTATTTATCAATATTCTAACATTGTTTATTAATTATGTATCGTTTAAAATTAAAATAAACAATATATACGCGGCGGAAATTTTGACTGACTATTCGGTTAATAAACGAAGTTGGTTTTGGAAAACCCGTTTTTTGACGGATGTTACACTCTGGGGTTAGGATAGGGGCGCTCCACTAGTGATAAAATTTCATCACTCACAATATCCAATCAAGTTCCGCCACGTCATCAATCTTTATTCTATCACTTGTGGTGGATTTTAGTGGAAATGCCCATCACTCACCACACACACATGTCCTACATTAAAATGCAGATTCTTCACGCGTGATAGCTACCACATGTGTTCAAGTCCACGCGTTATGAATGGAGGCGGCAACGGTGTATAACGTGTATTCACGCGTTGAGTTTGATGCATCACGGGGCGCTCCGACACCCCCCAGGTTCTTTGAAAACCATTAAAAACATGAAAAACGAGAAAACTGATGTTAATTAAGTAAACTTTTTTATATTTACTCTTCACTTCTTTTAATTATAAGATTAGTATTGTAGACATAAGAAAATATATATAGGTTGACGAGCTACATATATGTAGCTTGCGAATGTACAAATATGTGGTATATGCTACATATATATAGTTCGTCGATCTACATCTAATTTTTTTAGTTTCTCTTTTTAATATTCATGAATAGTAGTAACTTTAAAAAAATGAAAAGATGAAAAATCTTGTTTAAGGTTGTTTTCTTGATATTTTCTAATATATTTCAAGTTTTCTAATGATTTATTTCTTCTTTGTTCTCTTTGTTAATCATGTTTATACCAAATCAAATATAAGGATTCTTGGAACCTAGATTATATATTTACTAAGATAAACTAGTATTAAGCACCCCCGCGTTGCGGCGGGGGCGAACACCAATGTCAAACTACTACCAACGATCATCAAAGTTACGACGTGTTAATGCGAATAAATTAAACCAAAACGTAAAACATATAAAAAAATAACTAAGTTGATCAAGGACCCTCACGTTATGATGAACCCCCAAACGGGAAAAATAGATGACGTAAAAACATTTAACCACACACGCACGTTGCACCGTGTTAACTCGCAAAATTTAGAACATAACGTAAGAGGAAATTTTGTGAAAATTGAAAAGTATAGAGGACCAGAGTTGAAAGTAAAAAAGTTGTAAGGTTAAACTGCAAAAGATGAAAATTTTTGAGGTTAAAAGTAAAAAAAAAATCGAATAGTTTTGGGTTAAAAGTAAAGATGAAAAGTTTTGGGGTTAAAAGTATGAAAATCAAATAGTTTTGGGTCAAAAGTAAAAAAAATCATTTTTTTAAACTTCCAAAGCATAAGGTACAAAACCTTCCAAAACATTGGGTAATAGGTAATATAAAGCAGAGTGGAGGAGTGTTTGCACACTATTGTACAATACCATTAAGCAAAAAAAGCAATTAAGCATAATGTACAATAGCTTAATGCATACAAGTGTTACAAATTATATCTATACGAGGAAAAATGGACAAGTTTCGACGGGCCTGTAAAATGTGAAAAAATAGAGCAAAAAACGTTGAACCTCACATGCACTTTATGACGTGATAATTCGCAAAATTTAGAACGACACATAAAACGAAAAACGTGCAAAAGGTAAAAAGTATGGGGGACCAAAATTGTAAATAAAAAGTGTTAAGTTAAATTTATAAAAGATTGAAAAATTTTGGGTTGCAAGTAAAAAAAGTTAAAAGGGATTAAAATACAAAATATGAAAATCATTGGGTTAAAAGTGAATTTGTTGATCTACTCTGTAACTAAACTGTCTTCTCTCATCCTTGTGTTAACTAGCTCTCGAATCAAGAATATCTTATTTCTACCGAAGGCTTTTCATACATGTTAGAAAGGGCTAACATCATACCACTAGCTGTGGTGATGTTAAATGCCACTGAATTCGGTAACACCAATGTAATAGCTGCCCTGGCTTTCTATCCTCCGATTCCCACTCTGATGGTTCCATCTTCTCTGGTCTAATCTCTAATAACACAATATGAAAGTTCCGGATCTGGTGGGTTTTGACGGAAGTTTGGATAAGAAAAAGCCTATTCAGTAGAAATCTTGTAAGAATAATCAAAAGTAGAAAGCTTCCATTAATACCGATAAAGCATACATCATTTTACAAGCTGGAGAGAAATCTAAGGTCTCTCCAGCCTTTCCCAAAACTTATGAACTTCTAACACATGATTTCCAATTTATAGACATTAGCTTGCTTTGGAGAGGATGACCAGTTCGTGCAGATTACTACGGATGAGTCCTTATCCATACGAACGAGCACTCGTCCTCTCCAAAGTGTCATGTGCTCGAATCTAACTCTCAACCATACAATATTCAACATACGCGCTATCTAGTCAATTCATACACTGGCGGACACACATATATGCACTAACAGTTTCCCCCTTGTATGTCACCGTCGAATCTTGGTATTCATATATGAAAGTTGTGTTTGAATATTCTGCAACTTAATCAAGCATTTAATGTCTTCAATTAATTCCGCTTGGATTGATGATTCGGGTTTGCATTGTATCCAATAACTCCCCCTGAAATGAATCCACACTCAGGTCTCTATTTGCACAGTTCCTGACTTCCTCTGATTCGCTTATTTGCAATCTTCACAAATAATCACCAACATGAAATTAATCAATGAAGCATTTCCATTTCAACGTTAACCACATCCGCGTTTGGTTTTTGGTTTACCACTTCATCCCAATCTCTTAATCTTCAAAAACCCAACTGGCAATTGATAGAAACTTCGAACATCAGACTGGTAAACTTCAAGTCTGTGAATACCCACGGAAATCTGAAATCCCGTCTTCCATAACCATCGTTATGTACAACCAATCTTCAAATACTGGTCAATGTAAACAGTAATCTCCACAATCAGCAAATCTTCATCGGATAACAAATCATATGGTAATACATTGTTATCTAAGAAACATTCTTTCATGATCAAATTCACATTCTTCCTCTTCAGTCACGATAACAGATGTATATCCTTCTCCGTTAGTCCCGACAGCAAGTTAATCAACAAACATCATCATTCCCCGACAAGTAGTCAAGAAAACAACTCATCTGCTCAAAGATTAACCATTCTGACACTATTAGGTAAATATTTTACAGCCCTCTGATATCTTTTAAATGTCAACAATACTGATGCATCCCCTTGACACTAATCATGTTAACTGGCTTATATGAAGACTCGGGACTCAAACCCTCTGACATCAATCTAAACACGATCTAAAGAATTCGAACTTCCTATGATCACGAACTAACAAATCCAAGATCCTATGCATCCCCAGACAATTTTGAAGTCGAAACCACCCGAATACTATTACATGTTTTTCTGTCTAAATTTCCAAAATTGTTCTAATATTTGAAAAAAATTATTCTTCCGCTTTTTTGGCAAATTCTGACCTCTCTAAATTTATCACTGATTTCCCCCTCAAAATAAGCAAATCCTGGTAACTCTTTTCTCTGAAAAACTCAACTATATGGAACATGTGCCATTTTGGTCAACAAAAGTGCATTTTTCATCAATGCGGATTTTTCTATTTTGGCCCATTGATAGTCACTTTATCAAATGATACATGTTATACATCGGTCTTCATGACTACCCTACTATCTTCACTACTGTGCAATCTCATCATCTTAATCATTCTTCGAAGCTTCCGACGGTGTCCCCGAACAACCCGTATTAACGTTAAAATCTCGAAAAAATTTCAATCACATTTTTTCTAGGAACTTGCCTCGTCACCACGATCAAATTTTTTTGACTCATTCATGCGGATGAGACATATTCATTTGTGCGGATAAATACTATGATTTGGAGCGAATGAAGCTAGTTCGTGCGATTGACTGCTGATTCATGCTGGTGAAAGTTGATTCGTGCGAATGACTGATTGGTTAGTGTGGATGAACACAATTTTTCAAATGGACCAGGAATCATTCGTGCGAATGAATGACTCCTGCGCACAAATATGGCACCCGTCCGTTTGAACGCTACTGTTCAAAATTTTCAATCTAAAATCTTTTTTTTTTCGAATTTGATGATGATTCTTCCACAGACATGGTCGAAAATCATTTCTGATCAATCCTATCTGAGGTCTCTCCAGCCTATCCCAAAACTTATGAGCTTCTAACACATGACTTCCTATTTATAGACATTAGCTTGCTTTGGAGAGGATGACCTGTTCGTGCGGATTAGTCATCCGTACGGATGAGTCCTTATCTGTATAAACAAGCACTCGTCCTCTCCAAAGTGTCACGAGTTCGAATCTATCTCTCAACTATACAATATTCGACATACGCACTCATACATTGGCGAACACACATAATCTGCACTAACACAATATCCAGATCTTTTTGAACCATTAACGCCTCAATGTGCATTTTTCACCAACTAAAATTCGTATTGTTAAACTTTTCAATTTGCACCTTCCCGTCTTTTGCCATAATAACACACACACGACTAATCGGAATAAAAAACAAACAAAAAATCAGTAGTAAAGCAACTTAAACAAATAGCACCTGATCACTGGCCTACGATTCTGTTTCTCTGATCTTCAACAAAACAAAACGATACATTAAAAAACACGTTGGTCAACTGGTCAAATAACTGATCTCTAATAGTAACCTTTATTTTTCCTTTGCTTCTACTTGGATTGCAAGATACAATAAAAGATACACCTAACGATTACCTAGCCAAGCGAAATATGATGTGGTTAAAGAATACCTCCTTAGTTAACCAACAAAAAAAAAACCTTTTTTTTGTTCCTTCCTAGTAACGTCGACCAAGTATCAAAGAAACAAATTAATTGTTTCTTCTTTTCTTTGAATGTCGCAATCCCCAACAAAAAGTGATCTCCCTTTTTTCATCAAACGCAAATACGAATGTAAAATAAATGGCTGACTTTGAATATCAATTCCAAACTTTACCGGTGATATCCAAAAGGTTTTTCTAGTAATCCAGTTGGCAAACTCAACTTACAAAAGCAAACCTAAACCGCATCTTTGTCTTCGAACAGGAAAACCTATGCGAATCGTCTCGATGTGATATATGTGTACAACGAGCCAAAGCTCTCATACCAAGATTCTCTGTAGAAATTAAACAAACACGAGAACACAAGGATTTACGTGGTTTGGTCAGCTGATCTACGTCCACAAGCTACACCATGATTTATATTGCTTTCTGCCTCTCACCACTTGTGATGAGGAATTACAAGTACAAAGATCATATAAATAGAGATTAGAACTAGGGTTAATAACTCATTCCCAAAGAAAAAACTAAATGGGCTATAATTAAATGAAATGGGCTAGGTCTCCAACATAACTAGTCTGCTCCAAAATTGTCTTCTAATATTAAACCGGGCCCAATCCAAATCGAGCCTCCACATAAACCCAACGGATATGATACCGAGATCGTCCGAGAATACAAAAGCTTTTAGTACCAGAACGTGGTCAACATGTAGTTAACTCTATAAGTGAAGAATGTTTTTGTTGTTTTTATATTACCTTATAATAGAGAATTTTTTAGCGCAAAATTGGCCTTTCACCTAATTTTAATTGTCAGACCCTAAACTGTTTTAACTGAAAACATGCAACGGAAATGTGAACCGTAAAATTTCTTTCGTTATAAACATTCTAACTTGCTGAAAAACCATTTAAAATGACTCTTTTACAAGAATGACATCCTTCATTCTTGTTTAAGAGATAAACTATAACATATGTTTACAAAAGTACATGACCACACCCACGTACAACCCATTAAGTTCATATCTGCATCTCATTAAAACTTTTTAGTAAGGTTGGGGTGCATTTCAGAAGCTTAATGGGACTTTTTAGTTAGCGACGTCCCTTGCTATGCCTGCGCCCAATTTTTGATCTTTTCCTCAATTTAACCCCTCGTAAAACAACATTATTCCAAGCCCTAAAATAACACTAATCCCTATACCCCAACATCCAAATTCCACTTCTTATTACACTACTTTTTAGTTTTTGACCCAATAGTTCCCACCAAGTGTGTTCAACCATATGTAATTACATGTAATCCATTACGACCTTACTTACCTTGGTTCTACCATTTTCTACCCATCCTTTCATGATTCCTATTTCTCTTGCATACAAGACTTCATTATATAGTAAGAAATATAGTTCAGGAATCACTTACCTCGAGCCCACCATGTTCTTATTTGCTTCCTTGCTTCCTCTTGACCCATTAGCCTTCCATGCTTTGGTTCATCTTAACATGATTCCTATTTTTTCGAGTAATCATATTTACCACATTATTAGCATACACACATTCATAATAACATTGATTTTCAACTCATACATTTCATTGACTTTCATTAGTCAAATCTAGCAAGCACAAAGCATGGATTAGTAATCCCATCATTTAAAACCCACACAATTCAATGTATCATCATGTATAACACGTAGTGATCTAACAAGAACTACACATTCTCCTAAATCTTACAATAATGTTAGAAGGCCTAATCATGTTAATCAAACATTGTTGACTTTCCAAAGGAAAACTAGGGAGTTTTGCAATTGTAGTGGCTGCTCTAGTTGAACTATCACCAAGGGTTACATGTAACCCAAGAGATGTAGCCTCTTCATTTGCTGATGGGCTAGCAAAGAATAGAGAATTAGACCCAGCATCATGTTGAAGTATATTCTCATTGATAGGTTGGTGAGAAGTGCTGGATAAAGTCTGCTCTAGTTCTATTGCATTCAGTAAGGGTATAAATGTTTGTGGTAGTGATTTTATTGGAGAAGGAATAGGTGCAGAAAGAGACATTGCCCTGGGAGATAGGCTGTGGAAGATAGAAGCAAGTGGTCATAGAGCTTCATAATTTGGTGTCCCTGTGTTTACAACCTGATCCTTTTGTGAGGATGCAGGAGTAGTTTCATAGCCAAGTGGAGATCTCTCAACCATCTGCTGTGAAGAAGTAGCAGCAGTGGTTAGTGACATTGGTGTTGTCACAAGGTTTATCTCTGGGATCTCATCTTCCGGAGGACCCTTTTTGGGTTTGGTGGGTTTTCTGGATGCATTTGTTGGTTTCTTTTTGGTGATTTTAGGTGTGGGTTTCAGAGCAGTGGTTTTCGGATGTTTTGACCTTAGCATTTTTCCAGAAATCCCGAAGAGAATCGATGTAAATCTTGGATTTGACTTCGAGCATATGTTTAAGTTTTGATTCTCTTAGAATCCGAATCGTTGTGTGATATCGTGTGTTAACCTCGGTTTCTTCTAAGATTCCAGTGTAATTGTGTGGGGTTTTGATGATCAAGATGAATGGTGGTAATTGTTACTTTGATTTCGCCTTTGATTTTGTTTTAGGAGCCATGATTTGAGTGAAAACTATTTTGAGGTTTTTGAAATCGACACAGTTTGGTGAAACCTCTGTTCTGGATAGAACCAGGTTTTTATAGTGTTTTTGAAAAAGTGATGATGACGTGGCATCTGATGCAACGACTGTCAAATAATATCTGTCCACGTGTAACCTCTGATTGAAAATGGAAGACAGTTATTTGGCTAAACCACTGTTTGAAATTTTTGACCTATCAGAGGATACACTTTTGACAGTGGATAGACTTTTCTAAATGATCAGTGTTTTTGTGCCATCAGTGCTTTGAACAGACTTTAAGGATTTATTGAAAAATTCAATTTTTAAACTATTTTGAAGGATGGATTTTGATTTTCTAAAAACATTTTATTGCTATTTACACATGGATCACAAATTTTTTTTTGTTTTTAATCCATGTTTAGCATTCCAAGCCTAGATATCAAATTGTCAAAAGTGTGAGCATCAAGTGCTTTTGTCAACACATCTGCCAATTGATCCTTGGTATGGACATGTTGTAAAGGAATCAAACCTTTTTCATAGCAATCCCTCACAAAGTGATGTCTGATGTCAATGTGCTTAGTGGTGGAATGAGAGACAGGATTTTTGATGATATTTTCTACTGCTTGACTATCAATCTTGAGTGGAGTTTTTAAAGCAGTGATACCAAAATCCGGCAATTGATTTTGAAGCCAAAAAAATTGAGCAGTACAACTTGCAACACCTATATACTCTGCCTCAACAGTGGATGTGGAAACTGCAACTTGCTTTTTACTTTGCCAAGACACTAAGCAATCACTTAGGAATTGGGCTCCTCCAGATGTGGACTTCCTTGTTGATTTACATCCAGCAAAGTCACTATCAGAATATCCTGCAAGCTCAATATTACCATTAGCTGGATACCAGATACAAAGTGTGGGAGCACCTTTTATGTATTTGAATATCCTTTTTACAGCAATAAGATCTGATTTTCTTGGCAATGACTGTGATCTGGCACAGACACATGTTGCAAACATGATGTGTGGCCTTGATGCAGTTAGGTACAGTAAAGACCCAATCATGCTTCTATACAATGTTTGGTCAACAAGATCATCTTTGCCATCAAATGTGACTAGCTTGGATGTTGTCATGGGTGTACTACAGGGTTTACAATCATCCATATAAAATTTCTTAAGTAGTTCTTTCACATACTTATTTTGATGGATGAAAGTACCATGTTGCATTTGTTTGACTTGTAAATCAAGAAAACATTGCAACTCACCCATTGCAATCATCTCAAACTCTGCTGCCATGAGTTTTCTGAACTCTTCACATATGGCAGTGCATGTGGATCCAAAAATGATGTTATCCACATAAATTTGGACAAGCATCAAATGTTTTCCTTTCCATTTTAAAATAGGGTTTTATCAATCCTACCTCTGGTGAAACCAACGGATAAGAGAAAAGTGGATAGAGTTTCATACCAGGATCTGGGTGCTTGTTTTAGACCATATAGTGCTTTGTTTAACCTGTAAACATGATCAGGATGAAATGTATCTTCAAAACCAGGAGGTTGACACACATACACTTCTTCCTTGATCTTTCCATACAGGAATGCACTTTTGATGTCCATTTGATACGCCTTGATGTTGTGGTTAGCAGCAAAAGCTAAGAACAGTCTGATGGTCTCCAATCTTGCAACTGGAGCAAATGTTTCATCATAGTCTATGCCTTCTTCCTGTCTATAGCCTTGAACCACGAGCCTTGCTTTGTTCTTGACAAGAATGCCCATTTCATCTGTTTTGTTCTTGAAGACCCACTTTGTGCCAATAGGACTTACATCTTTTGGCAGTGGTACAAGTTCCCATACTTGTTGTCTTTTGAACTGTAGGAGCTCCTCTTGCATGGCTTCTACCCAACTATTGTCTTTTAGTGCCTCTTTGTACTTGACAGGTTGTGTGAGTGATAGAAAGCCAGCAAAAAGACAAATGTTTTAGGCTTGGCTTCTGGTGAGCACTCCCTCATTGATGTTGCCAATAACTTGATCCACGGGATGGCTTTTGAGGAAAATCAATTCACGTTGATATGGGATAATGGCATTCTGAGGTGAAGCTTGCAAATGTGTATCATCTGAGCTATCCCCTGTTGGTGAAATTGATGGTCCAGCCTCTGATTAGAATGGTGGTGGAGGAATTGGTGGAATGGATGTAAAAGTGGGTTGACTTTTGTCCATTTGTTGTGGACTTTTATCAACAGATGTTTGGTTCTGAGAGCTGGTAGAGGTTTGAGTAATAACCACTGTTGACCTGGCAGAGCTTTCACCATTGCAACTAACATCTGCTCCTCTGCCTGAAGGATAGATTTTGAAATTTGGAAGGATGCGATCATATCCTTGCTCTTGATTTGATGACTGTGGGGTACTTGCATGGTTAGTCTTAACATACACATCTTCAAATGTAAATTTGAATAGGTCAAACAAATCAGCAGGATTTGCTGAGATTTTCAAAGATGAGAGTTCATTGAACTTCACATTCAGAGTTTCTTCAACACACCTGGTCCTAGAGTTAAAAACTATGTAGGCTTTTGCAGTAGTTGAGTATCCAAGAAAATAACCACAATCAACTTTGGCTGCAAACTTGGATATTGAATCCTTTAAATTTAAAATGAAGCATGGGCACCCAAAGACTTTAAAATAAGAGAGCAGAGGTTTGATTTTGTAAAGGAATTCATAAGCAGACTTTTGATGCCTGGGGCTTATCAAAACTCTGTTCTGAACATAACAAGCAGTGTTTACAACCTCTGCCCAAAAAGACAAGGGTAAACCAGAATCTGCTAGCATAGTTCTTGCTGATTCAATCAAAGTTCTGTTTTTCCTTTCAACAACCCCATTTTGTTTCGGAGTTCTAGGGATGCTATATTGCCTAACAATCCCTTTTGACTCACAGAAGGCATCCAATTATTTGTTCCTAAACTCTGTCCCATTGTCACTTCTAAAGATTTTACAGGAAGATCAAATTGCTTTTTAACTTGTTTAACAAAGTTTTGCAAAATGTTTGCTGTTTCATCTTTAGAGTGTAAAAAGAAAGTCCATGTGAACCTGGAAAAATCATCAACTATCACCAGGCAATACCTTTTGTGTTTTAAGCTCATGATTTTTATAGGTCCAAACAAGTCCATATGAAGTAACTGTAAGCACTGACTTGTTTTGGACTCTTCAATTGACTTGTAAGAACTTTTATGTTGTTTACCTTTTAAACAGGAAACACAATATTCTTCACAAGTAAATTGTTTGTGAGGCAAACCTCTGACAAGACTTTGTTTTGAGAGAGTGGAGATGGTTTTTAGATCTGCGTGACCTAGTCTTTTATGCCATAATTCTGTTTTTTTGCTTGAAGCAACTGAGAACAAACATGCATTTGATATAGGATTATCTTTTACCATGTCTACCACATACACATTTCCTATCCTATTAGCAGTAAGTTGTGCTTTGCTCTCTACAATTATTTGATTAATCTTTTTAACAACCTCTGGGCCTACTATCTGACAGGTTTCCTTCGTGAAGAAGGATCCATAACCCTTATCACTAATTTGTGAGACACTTAGAAGATTGAATTTTAGATTATCAATGAGATTCACATTCTCAAACTTGTGTTTTCCAGCTGAGACACATCCTGACCCTACCACCTTCCCTTTTGAATTATTTCCAATGGATATATCACCCCCTCCATGAGCTTTAAAATCTCTGAGCAGGGCTTTACATCCTGTCATGTGCCTAGAACCCCCACTATCTACATACCAAAGACTATCAAGGCAAGTAGAAGCTCCCTGCACATGTTTTGAAATGATTAGTTCAGGTGAGTTTCCAAAGCCAGAATGGCTTTGGATGGGGTACCAGATGATCCAGACTCAAGTTCAGATAAATGAGCAGTGGTTAGATCAGCTTTTTGTAACCACTGCTGTGAGCCATTTCCTATCAACTGTTGGTAACCATGAGGATGCCTATTTACCCTTGGCTTAGAAAACTTTTTGTAAGTCCCAATAACCATAGGCACCTTTTGATAATTAGGCTGGCTTTTACCTCTTGGATACTGGTTTGATGGAGGTGCATCTGTCGCTTGAATTTCTCTGTGCACAGAGGTTTGATTTAAAGCTTTTGTGGCAGATGTTTCAATTGATTCAAAGTTCTGTTTGGATTTGTTTTCAGAAAATCTTGAACTTTCTCTTTCAAGAGCTTTTGCTCTAATCTCTTTTATCTTTTGATGATAGATTTTGAGATTGGCACACTCTTGGGTCATGTGATTTATTTTGTTGCAGATGGTGCATCAAGGAGATTGGGGTATAACACAAGTTTTGTTTATGTCATAGGCTTTTAAAAGAAAACAATCTGCAGCCACATGATTTCTCTTTTCACAAAATTCACAAAACAAGTATTTAACCTTTTCTTTCCTTTTCCTATCAGACTTTTTGAGAGTAGTAGGTGTAACCTCTGCGGCAAGTCTTTGATAGAGATTACCAGTGCTTTTGGTGCTTTTATACCATCAGTGGTTGAAAAGTCCATTGGCTTGAAGTTTTCCAAAATATCACATTCATCTGACCAGATTGGTTTAAGCTGATATTTTTCAATTTCTTTTTCTTTTGCTGAAACCTCTGGTTTTTCAAGAATGATTTTGTTTCCATTTTTAACCGTGATTTTAATTTCTTCACCAGCCAAGTTTGTTGGGACTATTTCCATTGGCTCAAAATCAATTTTTGCAACATTTTCACAAGTCTGGTCATAGTCTCTAAAGCATATCCCAAACTTTATGTTGCTCTTGATTTGAGCATCAAGCATAAGCTCATAACCTTTACAAGACTCTACCCATTTTTCACAAGTGATCTGGGTAGATTCAAGCTCCTGTTTGCAAACTTGGTATTTTTCTACCATAGTTTGGAGCTGGTCTTTGGGTATGCTTGATTCATGCCTTAGGCTACTCATTTCAGAATCCTTCTTACTTAACTTTGTTTTCAACTCTTTGATAAGTTTTTCAAAATTAAGTTCGTCTTCTAAAATTTTGTTTCTCAGGTTTTCATTCACCTGTTTTATGTTTGCAAAAGCGATAATGCATTTTTCAGAACATAGATCTTTAAGGATCTGAGGTGATACCTTCGAAGCAGCCATAAGAGCAAAATCACACTCTTCTTCCTCACACACCTGCTCATCCCATGGGTCAGATAGAGTGTCTTTTTCAACATGAACATCATTCACTTCAACCACTAGTGTAACTTCTGGCATAACCACTGCTTCACAACAATCAAACACATCAGACTTTAACTCCTGCTCCATAGATTCATCACCTTCAACAATGGTCTCCAAAGCCATTAAACATATGTTTTCATTTTCAAAATCATTTTTGGCTATGAGAGCAAAGTTTTCATCTGTTAAGTCCTCAGGCAAACTACTCCAATCAACAAAACCTTGTGTGAAAAAGCTTTGTTGAGTAACCTCTGCTGATGTAGCAGTGGTTTGAGTAGGTTGAGTAACTTGTGGCACTTGCTGCACATGTACTTGAGGTGGTGCTTGGACATATTGAATCTGTGGTTCAGGTGTTTGAACATAATGGAGAGGAACTGTAGCAACACGATGTGCAAACTGAGCAGTGTTTTGCATTTGAGGTGCGGGGGTATATTGAGAATACTGGGCAGTGCTTTGAGGTCTGTTGCCAGGATGTGTTACAATTGGTCCAGCAGAATGTGATCTACATTCTCTGGCAAAGTGACCCATCTTGTTATATTTGTAACATTTGCTTTTAGATTTATCCAACCCAACTTTCAACCCCCATGCAATCCTGGAAACCATCTACCAGTTCTTTTGTAAAATTTACTTGCTCTAACACTTAAAAGTGCCAGCTGATGCAAAATGTCCATTTCTTCAAGATCAGTGGGTTCAAAATGTTGTAAGTCATTTAATTCAAAAGATAAATTGTTAGAGGTCTGGCTTTCACAGTTTGCAGCAAAGGCAAAATTGGGTGTACAGGGATCAGAGTTGAAATTGTTTCCAGATGTTATGTCAATGTAATGGTCATAACTCTGATCCTTTCCATAACTAGACCCCTCCCCATGACTATAGCGAGTAGTGTTTCCCAAAGTATAATCATCAGTCATTTTCCCTAACTCTTGCAACTTCTTTTTCTGGTTCAACTCTCTCTCATAAGTGAGGAGTCGTTCATGAAGTTGTGTCAAGGTCATTTCCATGTAACCAACAGTTGTTCTAGTGACATAAGCTACAGTCTCCCATTTCTCAGGTAAGGATCTCAAGAAACGACTATTGACAGTCGAATTTGGAGATTCCACATTTACCAATTTGAGCTCACTAATAAGACAGCTATATCGTTCGAACCGTTGGGTTAATGATTCACCCTTAACGTGGCAAAATGTTTCATACTGTTGATTTAAAACCTCTCTATTATTCTCTATCACCTCTACAGTACCACTGAATTGCTCTTTAAGAGCATCCCATAACTCTTTAGCACTATTAACATGAAGTAATCCCGCATAAATCTCATTGGGCAAGGCTGAAGCAACGATGCTAAAGGCCTTTGCATCCAATTCGATTTTAAGGAAATCCTGTTCAAAGTAATTTTCGAGTTTTTAGGGACCTGAGTGTGGGGATCCTCTGTACTTGGAACCATGGGGACATGAGGTCCAAAAACAACGGATCTCCAGCATCCGTTGTTCTGTTGGTCGAGAATATGACCCATCCAACGTTGCCAAATAAAATATTCATTTCGTTTCAACATCGGTGGTTTGAACATGGATCCAATATTGGATTCCGGTGTGTTTTGTGCCATTTCTCTTGTTTACAACAGATTTGTGTTTTAAAAAGTTTTGTAGTAATAAAACTATGTATTCAAGTAAAACTATCAAACGAATTAGCACAAAGAGCTGATCTGTTCAAATCAATTTGACTGTTAAATCAAAATCGATTGACCAAGCTCTGATACCAATTGTCAGGATCTAAGTTTGCATCACTTGTAGTTTTTGTTTCCAAAGATGGAAAATGGATTGAATATAAAAGATATGCAGGAGAATTAATGGAATACTTTTACTACAAGCAATCGGTCGTTTGTTTTCATCACCATCATGCTTTCAAGTTGATAAACTTTACATGTGATTCACAAATCCCTCTTAGCCAATTACAATCGTTTGATAGTAAGAAATGAAGAAGATAAAGTACGAAATGATCTTTTTCAGGAAGACAAGTTTAACAGTTACAACAATCACCAATTTATACTAACTATCTAACCACTAAGCATCTTTGGTGACATCATGGCCGATAGTGACTGCTAACAAAATTGTAACTAACTAAAACACTGCTATACTAATAATATCAGTGCATAGCACTGTTACCTTAAAAAAATAAAATTAGTCTAAGCACTAATCTCTATCCTCTGATCTTGTTTCTTCTATCAGACCTTTGCTTCTTAATTCAATCAGATGATAGGATACAGTTGTTTAAGGAAAGCAGTGTAAAGGTTGATCAGAGGTTGTAACCTTTGATAGTTGAACCAAAGCTTGGATAGTGTATTTGGCTTTGATATCATCTGTTCCTTTGTTAGGGTTCAATCCTAGCAAAGAGTTTCGTGAACAGACTAAGAACATCAAAACTGATGATAATAGGACTTGTTTCAAGTGCAATGAAATTGGTCATATTGCACGGAAATGTTCTAAATCTAAGTCTATTCATCAAGACAAAAGGAAAACAGAGGATGTTAAGTCGAAGAATCCGGATTTTGTGCCAAAGATCATCTTGAAACAAAATCATGAAAAACCACAAGTTGTAAAATTTTCAACATATGGAAAAGGAGAATCTTTGAAAAGAATTGAACAAAAAGATTCAAAATTTTATGTCAAAAAGGCAAATTCAAAATCATAAAACGAGATTCCAAAGACAAAAACATCTTCTGAGATTCCAAAATCAACTGTGACAGTGAAACCCAAAGAAAACATGGAATTAACAACTGAAAAGTTGGTTCCTGTTAGAAAGGAAGAGAAAGTTCCGAAATTTGACATTCCTATCCCACCGAAGACCGAGAAGGCTTGGGTCTCCCTGTTTAAGTAATTTCTTATTTGCATGTGTAGGGGCTTCCAAGGTCAATCATATCTAAGTGGATCACGGATAGTGGAGCCTCCAGGCATATGACAGGGATAGCTTTGCTATATGACGTCAAATTTATGAGAGGAGGTTATGTAGACTTCGCAGGGAATCAAGGGGGTCGGATAATCGGAGAAGGAAAGTTATCAAATGGGGTTGTATCACTTGATAGAGTTAACTACATCGCAGAATTGCAAAAATAATCTGCTTAGTATCTCCTAGATATGTGAAAAAAAGTTCACCACTCATTTTAACGACAAAGAATGCATGATTTTGAAGCCAGGATTTAAGATTCCGGAGGAATGGATTCTTATGCACCCCCCGAGAGAGAACGATCTTTATGTGTTAGACATAGGCATAGCTTCCACAACATCAAAGTCGGCCAATGTTTTGTTACTAAAGCTACAGAGAAAGAATCAGTGCTATGGCATAAGAAGATGGGTCACATACATTTGAGAAAAATGAATTTTCTGGTACATAACAACCTAGTGGAGGGTGTTAATCTGAAAAGTTTCCATTTGAATGATGATTGTCTAAGCTGCAAGAAAGGGAAGCAACACAAGAAATCTCACTCGAAGAAGTTATTGAATTCGATCATGTTACCATTAGAAAGGCTTCACATGGATCTCTACAGACCTGTCAATGTTAAAAGCATATCGAGAGATCTATACTGCATGGTTGTTACTAATGATTATTCAAGATTTTCGTCGGTATTCTTTCAAGAGGGTAAGGATGAAACTTTTCAAAATCTTATGATACTTTTTTGAATGCTTGAGAATTTGTATCATTTGCCAATACGAAGAATCAGAAGTTATAAAGGAACAGAATTCAAGAACAACCGCATGCTCGAATTTTGTAATGATAAAGGCATTCTTCACGAATTCAACGCCCCTATACTCCTCAACAAAATGGAATAGCTGAACGTAAGAATCACACACCTATTGAGACTGCTAGAACAATGCTTGTGGATTCAAAGTTACCTGTAAGTTTCTGGAGTGAAGCTGTTGCGTCTGCATGTTATACTCTAAACAGGGTATTAACTGCCAAACCTCACAAGAAGACATGCTTTGAACTTCTCAATCAACGAAAGCCGAACTTGGAATTCCTTGAACCTTTTGGATCTCCATGCACGATTATTGATCCTGATGGAAAATTCGGTGCAAGATCTTTAGAAGGATTCTTTGTTGGTTATGCTAGTCCACTTTGACGTATATTCTTATTGTTGAAATTGAACCCTTTACAAAGGAACAGATGATATAAAGCCAAATACTCTATCCGCGGTTTGGTCCAACTATAAGATGTTACATCCTCTAATCACCTAAACTCTGTCTTCCTAAAGTCTGCTACCTATACATCATCTGCTACACCAATATACCAAAGGTCTGACAGAAGGAAAGAAGCAGAGGATGGTCATTAGAGTTTTAGTTTATTAGTTTTATATTCAATGTAACAGTGCATTTGCACTATCAGATGTTAGGCATCAGTGTTTCTAGTTTGTTATTTTATTGTTAAATGTCACTATCAACCCTGACGTCATCAAAAGATGCTCAGAGGTTAGATAGTTAGTATAAATAGCTAAGTCGATGTAACAATGAACTTTGTCTTCTTAAAAAGATCTTTACGCCAATCATCTTCTTTCTTTTATGTACTATCAAACTGTGATCCAACAGGCTGAGGGAGAGTTTGTGAATCACATGCAAAGTTTATAAACCTGAAAGCATGATGATGATGAAAACAAATGACCTTTACTTGTAGTAAAAGTTTTTCATTCTATTCCACTGCATTTACTTTCAATTTCAATCATATTTCCATTTTTGAAACAAAAACTACAAGTAAATCAAACTCAGATCCTAACAATTGGTATCAGAGCTTGGTCAATCAAAATTTGATTAACATCAATTTGATTTGAAAGATCAGCTCTCCCTGCAAATTAGTTTGATAGTTTTCCTTGAAAACAGAGTTTTATTACGTTCAAAGTTTTTAAAACACAAATCTGTTGTAAACAAGCAGACATGTCTCAAAACACAAAGGATTCCAATATTGATCTATGTTCAAACCACCGATGCTGAAACGAAATGAATATTTCATATGGCAGCGTCAGATGGGTCACATTTTAGCTTAGCAAAACACCGGTTGTTGGCGACCCATTGTATATGGACCACATGTTCCTATGGTTCCCAGTACAGAGGATCCCAATACTCAAGTTTCAAAAAGTCTTGAAAATTACTCCGAACAAGATTTCCAGAAAATAGAGTTGGATGCTTAGGCATTTAGCATTGTTGCATCTGCCTTACCCAACAAAATCTATGCTGGTCTGCTCCACTGCAATAGTGCAAATGAGTTATGGGACGCACTAAAAGGGCAATTTGGTGGAACTGAAGAAGTGATTGAAAATAATAGAGAAGTTCTGAATCAACAGTATGAAACATTTTGTCACATAAAGTGTTAGGGCATGGATTTTATGCCAAGGATCATCCATCCTGAGACTGAACCTGGATCACGGATCCTTAACGGAAATCGCAGGGAGTCTAAGGATCAAGGATCCTTACTTATATCTATGTTAGCTGATAATTGTTCCTTTGTGTTAGTTTACGTATGCAGGTAATCGTGGACTAAGTCATCGAGGGAATGTCGGAGGAATATGCCATTTCTAGCACGTGCAAGTGAAGCCATGACCGTTATATGTGAACGTGGGGAGCTTGCATGGATTTCGGAGAGTTAGTTAATAAGATTAGCTAGATATTTAGTGGGATATTGAGCTTGATAGACACACAATCTGACCGAACACACACTCGCATACATACTGTTGCTGCTCTCTCGAACACTCATTAGAATTCTTATTGTAACAAGCTCAATATTTCCAAAGTTGTAATCTTTCTTGTTCAATATAGTTGGTGATCGGTAGTTTCCATCACCCGAGGTTTTTTATGCCGGAGATCAACTCTTGATCAAGGGCTTTTTCCTCGTACAAATCATTGTGTTCATCGTCATTTACTTTTGATATTTGTTCATACATTCGTTCGTTTAACCAAGCACTAAACCTCACATTCAAAGTTTGGTTACATTATCCTTGTTGTGATTTTTGACCAAAACAGTTTGGCACCCACCATGGGGCAATCGGTGCTTCAATTCTAAAAGTTCCATTCGTTTCATTCATTTCTGTTCATCTCCATTAACTACATGGCTTCTCATGGAAAATCTGATTCAAGTGCCATGCCAGCGGTCACCTCATCTCAGACTTGTGCATCATTACCTCCCATTCCCACTGCACCGGCGAGGAGTGCTGATAATGCTCAGAAGAAGCCAACACCAGTTTCTCGAAGGCTTCTACTGTTTCATCCTCTACACCTACTAACAATGATCTGTATACTTTGATTTTGCAGATGAAAGGATACATGGAACAACAAGACAAAACTAACTAGAGGATCCTCAGGGAGATTGATGAAATCAAGAAGCAGAAGAGATCAGCGGAGGATCACTCTCCGCTGATGCCCAGATCATTGGATTTCACTTCTTCGGCGTCAATAATCCAGCATTCAAGGGGATCTTGTGTTCAAATCCAAGGATCCTCCAATTACGAGTAGGGATCAATGGCGATGACACAGGCTCAAGAATCCTCAGGATTACAACATGGATCATTACCAACCTTATGGATCCTCAAATCAACATCAAGGAGGATATCTCAGGTCAGGAGGATATTTGGAGTCGGTTGCACCAAAGGAATCCTATTTCCAGCATCAAGGATCCTTTTCTAAGGATCAAGGATCCTGCGCTTAGGATAAGGTTCAAGGATCCATGCAGTATCCTTCAAGGCCCTCTGCACCCGTGTATCCTAGACCCAATGTCTTTCAGGATCAAGGATCCTCAGGAAGTAAGATATTCAAGGATTCTGAAGTTCACAAAGGGGACTTCATCCCTATGCAGACTATTGCTTCATCTGATCCAACTGTTGCACCTAAAGTGTCTACTTTTGGATACACTTCTGCGATACCGGTCCCAACCAATCAGGAGGTAACCATGTCAATACATCTTTTGGTACTAATTACGGTTCCATGCAGGATACAGGTATCAATCAGGCTATAGCACGGGAACTTCAGAAGCTTAAGGATATGATATCCAGCGTCCCAGGAGTGGTTAAGCCCATTCCTGAGATCCTAGATGGAAGTCACAGGGTGTCTCGTTTTGCACCTCCTATATGCGATGCTGAGATACCAAAACGCTTTCAAACCCCCAACATGAAGCTGTACGATGGTACGACTGATCCAGAGGAGCATGTGGCAAGTAACGGGAAAGAATGGAGATCAACCCCATTCCAGAAAGGTTAAAAGAAGCCTATCTTTGTAAGGGCTTCGGGTCCACACTCACTGGATCAGCACTGAAATGGCTGCTAAGTCTTCCTCCTTACTCAATTACTTCATTTTCTCATTTAGTTAATTTGTTCAATAATCAGTTTTCATGTAGTAGAACCTTTGAACGATTAACTAGTGATTTATATAGGGTAACACAGGGTCGTGATGAATCCTTAAGGGATTATACCACTAGGTTTAGTAAAGAATCCTTAGATATCCCCAATCTGGATATTGCCTCTGCTGTGGAAGCATTTAAAATGGGATTACTTAGAGATTCAAAATTCTATGATGATCTGGTTATGACACCTTGCAGGAATTTAGATGAAGTAAGGAACAGGGCATTGAGGTTCATTCGGTTAGAGGATGATAAGAGGACCCATGAGAGACTGTCAGGATCCTCAAGACAGGAAAAACAAGGATCGTTCTTTAAGAATAATCGATCCAAGTCATACCCTAAGAATGACAATCACCATGTGCATGTGGTCGAAGAGGAGGAAGATGGTGAGGATTATCCTCTGATATCTGAATATTGTTTTTCTGCTGATAATAATGAACTAATACTTGTTATGCAGAATTTAGGTGACAAGGCTAGATGGCCAAGGAAAACTGATAAACCTGGTGTTTTGGTCAAAAATCTGATTAAGGATAATGTAACCAAACTTTGAATGTGAGGTTGAGTGCTTGAACGATGAATGAATGTTTGAACAACTAGAAATGTAAATGGTGATAAACACAAAGATTTTTGTACGAGGAAAAAGCCCTTGATCAGCAATTGATCTCCGGCATAAAAAACCTCGGATAGTGAAAACTATCACTATCAACTATATTGAACAAATAAGATTACAACTTTGGAGGTATTGAGCTTGTTACAGTGATTCCTAGTGTGTGTGTGTTCGAGAGAGAGCAGCAGAAGTGTTGTATATCGAAAAAAGGTGTGTTCTATCAAGCTCAAAATCCCATTAAATATCTAGCTCATCTCAATGAACTAACTATCCGAAATTTCAGCCATGCACCCACGTTTTCCACCAACGGTCATGACGCTCTTTGCACCTGCTGGAATTATAAGCATATTCCCCATGATTCCGGTTAGAACAAGTCTTTCCTCGTCCAAGGCCTGCATTCAGATGTTAAACAAACAAGGAAACAATTGTTAGTAAGCATACATATAGATAAGGATCCTTGATCCTCAGACTCCCTGCTTCATATGCTAAGGATAAATGATTCAGGTTAAGCCTCAGGATAAATGATCCAGGCATGCTAAAAATCAGCCCCTAACAATTGCCCCTAAATATGATGAATATGACATCAATCAGATTCGTCATAATTCCATTCAATGCGGACTAGCCGTTGTGATACAGAAGTAGCCGTTACACCCTCTGACGTCGCCGTTGGGATAGGCTATAACCATCATTGCGATATATAGGATAGAGATAAGATCCAAGATTTATTTAAAGATCATTCATCTCCTTTTAAAATCCTCATCCCGGAAGCATAACAGGTACTCTCTCGCTCTTTCAACTTCCATCTCTTTATTCTTCATGTTTGCTATTATGGCCAAGATGGCTACACGATCCTCTCTCGGTAAAAACCAAAGTGATGATGCAACCCCTAAGAGTCAAGACCTGCTAGCCAATCCATGCTTGGAGCTTTGCAAATTTACCGACCAAGAAATCGACGGCCTGCGCCCCTGTTTCCCTCCGACAGCGGTTTTCAGGCCGTATGATGCCACCATGAAGAGCGACGCCATGTCCCCTGTCTGGGCATGCTTTCCTGTTCTACCTTTCCTTCTTGGTTACACATACCCATTCCCTAGCTTTACCCAAGGATTTTTCACCCTTAACGACATGAGTTATTGTCAAGCCATGCCGATGTTGTGGAGGGTACTGTTCACCATAGAGCAGCTTATTAAACATGAAGGAATCCATTTCACCTTATCCGAGCTTTCCTATCTTTACAGCCTCCTTACCCACGGTTCTAACCGATACTTGTTAAAGGCCACACCTCACCAACAGGTTCCCATCCTCAAGACCACTCAAAACGGTTCCACTTGGAAGAATCAGTTCTTCTTTGTGCGAAGGGACTCTATTCCAGAAGGGAATAGTCTGCCCAAGAAGTGGGTCTTGAAGGGTAGGATATAGGATCCTCGTATTAGATTTGTGGAAAGTTTATTTTCCATCGCTAACTTTTTTTATTTTATTTGCATGCAGTGAGTAATTTTGCATGCCTTGCCAATTCTCCTGGAACAAAAGAAAGGGTTGCTCTGTTCTGGAGTTTGGATCCAACAATCAGAACATTCAAGCCACATATAAAGGATCCTGAAACCAATACTTCTAGCTCCTACACAATGTCAAGTAAGTTTTCTATTTGCAAACAATAAGTTTTCTTTAAAGCGAGAGTTATATGTATATATATATATATATAAGAAAATGAATAGAAAACTTATCTCTTTCTTGTAATGTAGGCGCTCAGAAATCCATTAGCAAGTTTGCCTTGGAGGATGTGGACAACATCATCTCTCCCGGGTCCGTCAAAAAAGAATCAGGCAAAGGATCCAACTTCCCAGAGCCTAAACCCATCGCTGCTAAGGCTCGAGCCGGGTCCAAGAGGAAGAAGCCTACTGAGCCTTCTGATGACATTCCTCAGCTTGTGCATCAATGATTTTTCCTCTGAGTTAAGGATCACTTATGCTCAGGTTAAAACGTTCATATCGAGGATCACTTATCCTTCCCACTGTTCTTGCATAAAATAGCCCAAATCCAAGCTCTGTTGACCAAGCGCTTATCCAATGCTAAGGACACAATTGCAGACCTCCGTACCTTCCTGACCGCCAAAGACAAGAAGATCTCCCAACTGGAGAAGGAGGTCAATAGCTTGGAGAAGCGGATCATGATCAACGACATCCAGGCTAACAAAGTCAGGATGGAGGATGCTGATGAGGCTAAGGTTTGTGCAGCCCAAACCATTCTTGGAGCCAGGATCAAGATCGTGCAGCAAGCCTTGGATCCTTCATTTGACAGGTCTGAATGGGATCTTCCCGGCTGGAAGGTGAGGCTAGTGGAGCTTGGAGGAGAGCTGGAGCCTGAGCTTGACGAGGTGCCAACGCTGGAGGCCGGTACTAGCGGTGCTAAGGAGGGTGAAGGTGGCGAGGCTGCTGAAGGCAAGGATGGTGAAGCAGCGAAGGAGTAGGCTGCACCAATGGGCGACGATGGAAATTTCTAGACATGGCCGGAGCCCATTTTTTGTGTCTTTTTGTTGTTGGTGTTTTGATTTCAAACAATGATGGTCTGTAACTAAACAATAGTTTCTTAGGTTTAAGGATCACTAATCCTTCGAACAATAGGGGGTAACAAAGATGGATGGGTCCTTCTGTTTGTGGAGGATGAAGCCCTTGATGCCCCCCGCCTTTTATTTCCCTGCACTTAATGAACCGTTTGTATGGACACCCTTTGCTAACCCAAGTGGACGGGCCACGTTTTGCTGGTAGAAGCTTGGGTTAGCAATTTTGACAACCTTTAAAAAGGGTTTTTATAAATAAATAAAACTTTAAGCTTTTGACTATTTTTGTTGTTGTCCCTTTTCTTTTTGAGTATGTTTATCGCTATATATATTTTGGAAAAATTTCTGGATACTTAACTGAAAAATCCATAAGGTGTTAAAAAGAATACAAAGTATTTATGAAAACATATTGCTCCAGAATTGAAAGTCTCATGATCAAGGATCATACATCCTGTTGTCAAAGGATTAGGGTAACATAGATAAGCCAGAAATAAAGCCAATGCAAAAGAAAGATCATACCAGTGAATCCAAGTTAGGATTCTTTATCCTTAAATTTTACAATCGAAACAATACGGAATAGAAATCAGTAGAACTGCAGGATCCAGGATCCTTACTTATTAAGCTTCATGGACCTTTTATAACACACAACTTGGGACTAAGCCAAACATCAATTGAATGACTCATCAGTAACTGGGGACAAGCCCAAATAGCTGGGGACAAGCCCAAATAACTGGGGACAAGCCCAAATAACTGGGGACAATCCCAAATAACTGGGGACAAGCCCAAATAACTGGGACAAGCCCAAATAACTGGTGTAAACTGGAGTATGGCCCAAACTGGCATCTATCCAATCGTGAGCGACATGAAAATGTTGAAACCTTAGCTAACGTGAAAACGTTAGAAGCCTTAGGAACAGATGTATGGTATGTCTACCATTATACTTAGGATCCTAAATATAGCTAACAACAATGAAATTGTCAGCCCCTAAAGCGGGTGCTGGTCCCATTGCCTCGAACTATACTTGGATAGCGTGCGCTACTGGCGGGGTGTCAAAACCCAATTCGTGTGAAAGGTGAAAACCTTTAAACCGTAGAAGGTATTAGATACCTTAAGCTGGGGACATGCCCAAAGTCTTGGAGAGGTGGCCAACCTCTTGATCCTTTGTAATAACTTCTGCAAAACTTAAAGCTTGATAAGGTTGAATGTTGAAAATTTAACATCCTTACTTTATAAGAAGTATAATAAAAATGAAAGCATTAGTTAAATGTTACCGAATCAAGAATCTCCTATCCTTTGAGGATCCTTCGACCTGAATTGATCACTAGGATACTTAAGGATCCCTGATCCTTTACATAAAATACTTTTTTAGGTGGATAGCATTGCAAGCTCTTGGAAGAAGATCACCATCCATAGTCAATAATCGATATGCACCCTTTCCTGACACGGCTTCAATTAGATAGGGGCCTTCCCATTTTGGTGCTAATTTACCATCGGAAGGATTCGTGGTATTCTGGAACGCCTTCCTTAATACCATGTCACCAACTTGAAACCTTCTGACCCTTACATTTCCATTGTAAGCACCAACCATTCTTTGTTGATAGCTAGCCATCCTTATTCTTGCCATATCTCTAAGCTCTTCCACAGTGTCCAAGTCTTGAGTTAGAGTCTTGTTATTTGCTTCAGGATCACGGATGCTTGTTCTGGCTGTGGGTATTACCATTTCTGTAGGGATCACTGCTTCAGCTCCAAAGACTAAGGAAAAAGGAGTTTGACCTATAGCATTCTTGGGAGTTGTTCTATCTGCCCATAGGACATATGGTAGTTCTTTAGCCCACTTTCCTTTCTTTGATCCAAGCTTTTTCTTCAAATTGTTGATGATGATCCTGTTGGATGATTCTGCCTGGCCATAAGCTTGTGGGTGGATTGGTGTTGATGTTATCATCCTAATCCCCCAGCTGTCACAAAAGTTAGTAGTACGATTCCCAATAAACTAGGATCCGTTATCACAAACAATCTCAGAAGGAATACCAAATTAAGTAATGATATTTCTTTTAATAAAGGATATAACTTCCTTTTCTCTTACTTGAGCAAAGGCTTCAGCTTCTATCCACTTGGAGAAATAGTCAGTCATAGCTAACATTAACACTTTTCCTCCTGGTGCCTTGGGAAGCTTGCCTACTATATCCATTCCCCATCTCATAAATGGCCAAGAGGAGGATATAGGATGCAGAGGCTCTGCGGGCTGATGATGGATATTGCTGTGTCTTTGGTAAGCATCACATTTCCTTGCATATTCCACAGCATCCTTCTTCATTGTAGGCCAATAATATCCTGTTCTGAGGATCCTTGAAAATAGTGCTCTGCCCCCAGTATGATTTCCACAATCTCCTTCATGAAAGTCATTCAAGACTTCTTGGATCTTAGGATCCTCAATACATCGTAGATAGGGTCCTGCAAGAGGTCTTTATATAAATGTTATTATTGATAGTAAATTGGGATACCTTTATCTTGAAGGCTCTAGGATTTTCCCCAATGGGAACTTCCCATTTTGGATATAATTTTGGATTGGAAGGATCCATGATCCTGGAGTTGATTGTGCATCATCCGTAGGTACGATTGCAACATTGTCCACTATTTCCGTTGTCTCACTCTCCTCGATTGTAGGAGTTAGAACATGGATAATGGGTATCGTCACATCATCAGGCATCTTCAATGAGGATCCCAGATTAGCCAAGGCATCTGCTTCTGCATTTTGTTCCCTGGGTACCTGTGTTAGACTGAAAAAAGCAAAAGAATCCTCGAATTTCTTGACTATCTCCAAATATTTAATTAGCTTTTCACCTTTGACAGCATAGGATCCGTTATAATGATTAGTGATCAATAAAGAATCTACAAATACTTGAAGATACCGATCCTCATGTGCTTAGCTAATTGCAAACCTTCTATTAAGGACTCATACTCTGCCTCGTTATTAGTGGTTTGGAATTCACATGCTATTGATTGGGGTATAATGTCCCCCTGTGATGATTTTAGTAGTAAGCCTAGTCCAGTTCCTTTGATATTCGAGGTTCCATCTGTGAAGAGTGTCCAAGGATCCTTGGTTTCCTCAAGTTGTTGTACCTCCAACTCAGCTTCTCTTTGTAGATCACTACTGAAATTAGCCACAAAGTCAGCCAAAGCTTGGGATTTAATAGCAGTTCTAGGCTTATACTTAATGTCATATGCACTAAGTTTAACAGCCCATTTTGCCATTCTCCCCGACATCTCTGGTTTCCTGAGAATATTCTTGATAGGAAAGTCAGTTTTAACAACAATAGTATGAGTTTCAAAATAATGTCTTAACTTAGTCGAAGCCATGATTAGAGCAAGAATAAGTTTTTCTAAATGAGAATACCTGGCCTTAGCATCAAGTAAACTTTTACTTACATAGTATACCAGATGTTGTTGGCCTTCATGATCCTTAACAAGGACTGCACTTACTGCTTTA
The DNA here is from genome assembly GCA_947069175.1 of Scalesia atractyloides. Taxonomy (NCBI): domain Eukaryota; kingdom Viridiplantae; phylum Streptophyta; class Magnoliopsida; order Asterales; family Asteraceae; genus Scalesia; species Scalesia atractyloides. The sequence continues at coordinate 43,564,122 of CAMTDV010000019.1, read as the reverse complement.
CCTGAAATAGCTAGGTATAAGGATAATGGTTCCCCATTTTCAGGTTTCATTAAAGCCGGTGCTGAGGATAGGTAATCCTTGAGAGCCTGTAGAGCAGCTTCATGCTTCTCCGTCCACTCGAACTTCTTATTCTTCCTCAGAATATCATAGAAATCCTTGCATCTTTCTGAGGATTTTGAAATGAATATGTTCAGGACGGCGACTCTTCCTGTCAATCTTTGCACATCCTTAGCGTTGGCAGGAGACTTGATGTTGATTATAGCCTTTATCTTCTCCGGACTTGCTTCGATCCCTCTCTTGGTCACCATATATCCTAAGAACTTTCCAGCTTTAACTCCGAAATGGCATTTGAAAGGATTCAGTTTCATATTGTATCGGTCAAGGATATTGAATGCTTCTTCGAGATCCTTAAGGTGATCCTCAGCTTTTTTAGACTTGACCACCATATCATCAATGTATACTTCCATTGTATGCCCAAGTTGCTCTTTGAACATCATATTCAACAACCTCTGCCCTTAGCAATTTATCTACCTCCTCTTGGATGATTGCATTTCTTTCACGAGCAAACTTTCTTCTCTTTTGGTGAATTGGCCTGAAAGACCTGTCAATGCCAAGTTTATGAGTAATAACATCCTTAGATATACCTGTCATATCTTCGTGCTTCCAGGTGAAGGTAGATTTTCTTTGTTTAAGGAAGGATACTAGATCCTGCTCTACGCTCTCCTGGATCCCGGATCCTATATACACATTGGATTCAGGATCCTCAGGTTCTAAGAGTATATCCTTGACGTCCTGTTCGCTTGCCTCCAAGACGTCTCTTGGAGGATGCTTTGATTGCTATGCTTCCCTAGACTTGGAAGCAGGTCTCATTGAGGAAGTGTAGCAATTCTTTGCCTCTTGCTGATCACTTTCTATCTTGACTATTCCCCATGGACTTGGAAGCTTGACACATTGGTGGTATGTTGATGGGATCGCCTTCATGTCATGTATCCATGGCCTGCCAAGGATAACATTACAGCAAGATAAGCTATCTATTACACAAAATATTTTTGGATAGAATTCACCCCCTCTATGTAAATTGGAAGTTTGATGTCCCCCAATGTATTCTTGGTTTCCCCACTGAATCCCACGAGCACCGATGATCTTGGTATGATTTCAGATTCAGGAATGTTCATCTTTCTGAAGACATCCAACTGGATTATGTTCACTGAACTCCCTCCATCAATAAGAATCATGCGAACAAAATGGTTAGAAATAAATAAAGTAATGACAAGACCATCATGATGAGGATCCTGAATGTCTACGCGATCATCCTCTTTAAAGGATATCACTTTTTGCCATGTGAGGGTAGATGTTCGAACTGGTCTATCCCCATTCTCCATCTTCGTCTCCTTAGCATGCCTCTTAGCCGCTGAAAACGAAGTTCCACAGATATCAGAGCCCCCGGAAATAAAGTTTATGATTTGAGCGTCTGCTGGAGGAGGAGGAGCCCTTTCAGGCACTTTTTCAGTATCCCGAGTCCTTGAACGCTTCCTTCCTAGCAGTTCCTTCAAATATCCTTTGCTGAGAAGATAACCAATCTCCTTCCTCAATGCTATACATTCATCAGTAAGATGGCCAAAATCCTCATGGTAAGCACACCATTTGGATTTATCCTTAGTAGCTCCATGTTTATCAGTTTTCCTTGGCCATCTAGCCTTATCACCTAAATTCTGCATAGCGAGTATTAGTTCATGAGTTATCCACAGAAAAACAATATTCAGATATTGGAGGATAATCCTCATCGTCTTCATCTTGTTCAACTGCATTCACATTGTGATTGTCATGTTTAGAATACGGCTTGGATCGATTATTCTTAAAGAATGATCCTTCATTTTCTTGTTTTGAGGATCCTGAGAGTCTCTCCTGGATCCTTTTGTCATCTTCTAAACAAATGAACCTCAATGCCCTGTTTCTTACTTCATCTAAATTCCTGCAAGGTGTCATAACAAGGTCAACATAAAAAGAGGAATCCTTAAGCAAGCCCATTTTGAATGCCTCTACAGCAGTGGCAATATCCAAATTAGGAATTTCTAAGGATTCTCGACTAAACTTAGTGATGTAATCTCTCAATGATTCATCATGAGCCTGTGTTACCCTATATAAATCACTAATTAATCGTTCAAAGGTTCTACTACATGAAAATTGATTATTCAATAAATTAACTAAATGAGAAAATGAAGTAATTGAGTATGGAGGAAGACTTAGTAGCCATTTGAGTGCTGATCCAGTGAGTGTGGATCTGAAGCCCTTACAAAGACAGGCTTCCTTTATCCTTTCTGGAATGGGATTGATCTCCATTCTTTCTCGATATTGTGCCACATGCTCTTCCGGATCAGTCGTGCCATCGTACAGCTTCATGTTGGGGGTTTGAAAGCGTTTTGGTATCTCAGCATTGCATATAGGAGGTGCAAAACGAGACACCCTGTGACTTCCATCTGGATCTCAGGAATGGGCTTAACCACTCCTGGGACACTGGATATCCTTAAGCTTCTGAAGTTGCCATGCCATAGCCTGATTGATACCTGTATTCTGCATGGAACCACAATTAGTACCAAAAGATGTATTGAAATTGTTACCTCCTGATTGGTTTGGGATCGGTATCACAGAAGTGTATCCAAAAGTGGGCACTTCAGGTGCAATAGTTGGACCAGATGAAACAATAGCCTGCATAGGGATGAAGTCCCCTTTGTGAACTTCAGAATCCTTGAATATCTGACTTCCTGAGGATCCTTGATCCTGAAAAGCATTGGGTCCAGGATACACGGGTGCTGAAGGCCTTGAAGGATACTGCGAGGATCCTTGGCCCTGAGAGGAGGATCCTTGACCCTTGTCCCAAACAGAGGATCCTTGGTTCTGAGGAAAGGATCCTTAATTCTGAGGAAAGGGTCCTTGATGCTGGAAATAGGATTCCTTTGGTGCAACTGTCTCCAAATATCCTCCTGAACTGAGATAGCCTCCTTGATGCTGACACGATGATCCTGAAGATTGTGATGAGGATCCATAAGGCTGGTAATGAGATGGGTGTGGCTGCTTCATTGCCAATGATCCATGCTGCAATCCTATGGATCCTTGAGCTTGTGTCATCGCCATTGATCCCTGCTGGTAAATGGAGGGCTCTTGGACTTGAACACCAGGTCCCATAGAATGTTGGATTGCTGATGCTGGAGAAGTGAAGTCCAATGATTTGGGTATCAGCGGAGAATGATCCTCCATTGATATCTTTTGCTTTTTGATTATCAATCTCCCTGAGGATCCTTTGGTTGGTTTTGTCCTACTTCTCCATGTAATTCTTCATCTGCAAAATCAAGGTAGAAGCATCATTGTTAGTAACTCTAGATGAAGAAACAGTAGAGGTTTTTGATCCTGTGTAAACAGGAGTAGTTTTCTTCTGAGGATTCTTAGTATTCTTCTGATATACAGGAGGAATAGGTGGCAATGATGCATTAGGCTACCTATGTGGTAGCCGCTGATATGGCACTTGAACTGGATTTTCCCTGAAAAGCCATGTGATTGATAGAAATGAATAGATATGAATGAAATGAATGAGTTTTTAGAATTGAAGCACCGACTGCCCCACGGTGGGCGCCAAACTGTTTTGGTCAAAAATCTGATTAAGGATAATGTAACCAAACTTTGAATGTGAAGTTGAGTGCTTGAATGACGAATGAATGTTTGAACAAACTAGAAATGTAAATGGTGATAAACACAAAGATTTTTGTACGAGGAAAAAGCCCTTGATCAGCAATTGATCTCCGGCAAAAAAACCTCGGATAGTGAAAACTATCACTATCAACTATATTGAACAAATAAGATTACAACTTTGGAGGTATTGAGCTTGTTACAGTGATTCCTAGTGTGTGTGTGTTCGAGAGAGAGTAGCAGAAGTGTTGTATATCGAAAAAATGTGTGTTCTATCAAGCTCAAAATCCCATTAAATATCTAGCTCATCTCAATGAACTAACTATCCGAAATTTCAGCCATGCACCCACGTTTTCCACCAACGGTCATGACGCTCTTTGCACGTGCTGGAATTATAAGCATATTCCCCGCGATTCCCGGTTAGAACAAGTCTTTCCTCGTCCAAGGCCTGCATTCAGATGTTAAACAAACAAGGAAACAATTGTTAGTAAGCATACATATAGATAAGGATCCTTGATCCTCAGACTCCCTGCTTCATATGCTAAGGATAAATGATTCAGGTTAAGCCTTAGGATAACTGATCCAGACATGCTAAAAATCAGCCCCTAACACCTGGATCCACTATGGATAAATCCAAATGGTGTGCTTATCACGAGGATTTTGGCCACCTTACTGACGAGTGTATAGCATTGAGGAAGGAAATTGGCTATCTTCTTAGCAAAGGGTATTTGAAGGAGCTGCTAGGAAGGAAACGATCAAGGACCCAGGATACTGAGAAAGTTCCTGAGAGTGCTCCTCCACCGCCAGCAGATGCTCAGATCATTAACTTTATTTCTGGTGGTTCTGATATCTGTGGAACTTCCTTTTCAGCGGCTAAAAGGCATGCTAAGGAGACGAAGATGGAGAATGGGGAGAGACCAGTTCGAACATCTACCCTCACATAGCAAAAAGTGATATCCTTTGATGAGGAGGATCGCGTAGACATTTAGGATCCTCATCATGATGGTCTTGTCATTACTTTATTTATTTCTAACCATTTTGTTCGAATGATTCTTATTGATGGAGGGAGTTCAGTGAACATAATCCAGTTGGATGTCTTCAGAAAGATGAACATTCCTGAATCTGAAATCATACCAAGATCATCGGTGCTCGTGGGATTCAGTGGGGAAACCAAGAATACATTAGGGGATATCAAACTTCCAATTTACATAGAGGGGGTGAATTCTATCCAAAAATATTTTGTGTAATAGATAGCTTATCTTGCTGTAATGTTATCCTTGGCAGGCCATGGATACATGACATGAAGGCGGTCCCATCAACATACCACCAATGTGTCAAGCTTCCAAGTCCATGGGGAATAGTCAAGATAGAAAGTGATTAGCAAGAGGCAAAGAATTGCTACACTTCCTCAATGAGACCTGCTTCCAAGTCTAGGGAAGCATAGCAATCAAAGCATCCTCCAAGAGACGTCTTGGAGGCAAGCGAACAGGACGTCAAGGATATACTCTTAGAACCTGAGGATCCTGAATCCAATGTGTATATAGGATCCGGGATCCAGGAGAGCGTAGAGCAGGATCTAGTATCCTTCCTTAAATGAAGAAAATCTACCTTCACCTGGAAGCACGAAGATATGACAGGTATATCTAAGGATGTTATTACTCATAAACTTGGCATTGACAGGTCTTTCAGGCCAATTCACCAAAAGAGAAGAAAGTTTGCTCGTGAAAGAAATGCAATTATCCAAGAAGAGGTAGACAAATTACTAAAGGCAAGTATGGTAAGAGAAGTCAAGTATCCAAGATGGTTAGCCAATGTGGTTGTGGTTCAAAAGAAAAATGGAAAGTGGAGGGTATGTGTCGATTTTACTGATTTGAACAAGGCATGCCCCAAGGATCCTTTCCCTTTACCCCACATTGACTCCATGGTGGATGCTACGGCGGGTCATGTATTGTTAACCTTTATGGCTGCTTCATCTGGATTTCAGCAAATTCAGATGGAAGCTTCTGATCAAGAGGATACTGCATTCATGACACCCACCGGCATATATTGTTATATTGCTATGCCCTTTGGTTTAAGAAATGCAGGTGCTACATACCAAAGGCTGGTGAATATGATGTTCAAGGAGCAACTTGGACATACAATGGAAGTATACATAGATGATATGGTGGTCAAATCTAAAAGAGCCGAGGATCACCTGAAGGATCTTGAAGTAGCATTCAATATCCTTGACTAATACAATATGAAGTTAAACCCGTCTAAATGCCATTTCGGGGTCAAAGCTGGAAAGTTTTTAGGATATATGGTGACCAAAAGAGGAATTGAAGCAAGTCCAGAACAAATCAAGGCTTTGGTGAATATCAAGTCTCCTCCCAATGCTAAGGATGTGCAAAGATTGACAGGAAGGATTGCCGCCTTGAATAGATTCATCTCAAAATCCTCAGAAAGATGCAAGGATTTCTGTGACATTTTGAGGAAGAATAAGAAATTCGAGTGGACTGAAACGCATGAAGCTGATCTACAGGCTCTCAAGGATTACCTATCCTCAGCACCGGCTTTGATGAAACCAGAAAATGGAGAACCATTGTTTTTATACCTAGTTGTTTCAAGTAAAGTGGTAAGTGCGGTCCTGGTTAAGGATCACGAAGGCCAACAACATCCGGTATACTATGTTAGTAAAAGTCTACTTGATGCTGAGGCAAGGTATTCTCATTTAGAGAAACTAATTCTTGCTCTAATCATGGCTTCTACTAAATTAAGACATTATTTTGAAACTCATATTATTGTTGTTAAAACTAACTTTCCTATTAAGAATGTTCTCAGGATACTAGAGATGTCGGGAAGAATGGAAAAATGGGCTGTTAAACTTAGTGCATATGACATTAAGTATGAGCCTAGAACTGCTATTAAATCCCAAGCTTTGGCTGACTTTGTGGCTGATTTCAGTAGTGATCTACAAAGAGAAGCTGAATTAGAAGTGCAACAACTTGAAGAGACCAAGGATCCTTGGACACTCTTCATAGATGGAGCTTCAAATGTCAAAGGAACTGGACTAGGCCTACTACTAAAATCACCACAGGGGGGCATTATACCCCAGTCTATAGCGTGTGAGTTTCAGACAACTAATAATGAGGCTGAATATGAAGCCTTGACAGCAGGTTTGCAATTAGCTAAGCAGATGAGGATCAGGTATCTTCAAGTGTTTGTGGATTCTCTATTAATTACTAATCACTATAATGGTTCTTATGCTGTTAAATGTGAGAAACTAATTAAATATTTGGAGATAGTCAAGAAATTGGCAGATTCTTTTGCTTTTTTCAGCCTTACACAGGTACCTAGAGAAGAAAATGCAGAAGCAGATGCCTTGGCCAATCTAGGATTCTCACTGAAGATGCCCGAGGATGTAAAGATACCTATTATCCATGTTCTAACTCCTACAATTGAGGAAAATGAAACAATGGAGATAGTGGGTGATACAGCGATTCTACCCAATGATAATCCGGAGTCGAATTCAGGATCCTGGATCCTTCCAATCTTGAAATACATTTAGAATGGAGAAATTCCTATTGGAGAGAATCCTACAACCTTCAGGATTAAGGTAGCATAATTTACTATAATTAATGACATGCTGTATAAAAGATCTCTTGCAGGACCCTATCTACGATGCATTGAAGATCCTGAAATCCAAGAAGTCTTAAAAGATTTTCATGAGGGAGATTGTGGAAATCACACTGGCGGCAGAGCGCTATTCTCTAGGATCCTCAGGACAGGATATTATTGGCCTACAATGAAGAAGGATGCTGTGGAGTATGCAAGGAAATGTGATGCCTGCCAAAGACACAACAACATTCTTCATCAACCAGCAGAACCTCTGCATCCTATATCCTCTTCTTGGCCATTTATGAGATGGGGAATGGATATAGTTGGCAAGCTCCTAAGGCACCAGGGGGAAAAGTATTCATGTTGGCTATGACTGACTATTTCTCCAAATGGATAGAAGCTGAAGCCTTTGCTCAAGTTAGAGAAAAGGAAGTTATATCCTTTATCAAAAGAAATATTATTACTATATTTGGTATTCCTTCAGAGATAGTTTGTGACAATGGATCCTAGTTTATTGGGAATCGAACTACTAACTTTTGTGACAGCTAGGGGATTAGGATGATTACATCAACACCAGTCCACCCACAAGCTAATGGCTAGGTGGAATCATCCAACAAGATCATCATCAACAATTTGAAGAAAAAACTTGGATCAAAGAAAGGAAAGTGGGCTGAAGAACTACCATATGTCTTATGGGCAGATAGAACAACTCCCAAGAATGCTGTGGGTCAAACTCCTTTTTCCTTCATCTTTGGAGCTGAGGCAGTGATCCCTACAGAAATGGTAGTCCCTACAGCCAGAACAAGCATCCGTGATCCTGAAGCAAATGCTGAGACTCTGGCTCAAGACCTAGATACCGTGGAAGAATTAAGAAACTTGGCAAGGATAAGGCTGGCTAGTTATCAACAAAGGATGGCTAGTGATTATAATAAGAATATCAGAGTAAGAAGATTTCAAGTTGGTGACATGGTGCTTAGGAAAGCATTTCAGAATACTACGAATCCTTCTGATGGCAAATTGGTACCAAAATAGGAAGGCCCCTATCTAATTGAAGCCGAGGCAGGAAAGAGGGCATATCGATTACTGACTATGGATGGTGACCTTCTTCGAAGAGCTTGGAATGCTATCCACCTAAAAAGGTATTTATGTAAAGGATCAAGGATCCTTAAGTATCCTAATGATCAATTCAGATTGAAGGATCCTCAAAGGATATGAGATTCTTGATTCGGTAACGTTTTACTAATGCTTTCTTTCTTATTGTACTTCTTATTATTTATTCTAAAGTAAGGATGTTGAGTTTTCAACATTCAACCTTATCAAGTTTTAAGTTTTGCAGAAGTTATTACAAAGGATCAAAAGGTTGGCCACCTCTCCAAGACTTTGGGCATGTCCCCAGTTTAAGGTATCCACTACCTTCTAAGGTTTAAAGATTTTCACCTTTCACACGAATTGGTTTCAACACCCTGCCAGCAGCACACGTTATCCAAGTATAGTTCGAGCCAATGGGACTAGTACCCGCTTTAGGGGCTGACAATTTCATTGCTGTTGTCTATATGTAGGATCCTAAGTATGATGGTAGACGTACTATACATCCGTTCCTAAGGTTTCTAACATTTTCACGTTAGCTAAGGTTTCAACATTTTCATGTGGCTCACGATTGGATAGATGCCAGTTTGGGCCATACTCCAGTTTACACCAGTTATTTGGGCTTGTCCCCAGTTATTTGGGCTTGTCCCCAGCTATTTGGGCTTGTCCCCAGTTACTGATGAGTCATTCAATTGATGTTTGGCTTAGTCCCAAGTTGTATGTTATAATAGGTCCCCGAAGCTTAATCAATAAGGATCCTGGATCCTGCAGTTCTATTGGTTTGTATTCCGTATTGTTTCGATTGTAAGCTTTAAGGATAAAGAATCCTAACTTGGATTCACTGGTATGATCTTTCTTTTGCATTTGCTATATTTCTGGCTTATTTATGTTACCCTAATCCTTTGACAACAGGATATGTGATCCTTGATCATATGATGTCTATCTTTAAAGAATATATTTTGACAAACTCCTATAGATTTCTTAGCTAAATATTATGGAATTATTGATGTATACAATTATAAATATATTCAAACTGAAGAGAAGTAACAACAAAGATAGTCAAAATCTTAAAGTTTTATTTATAAAAACCTTTTTTTTAAAGTTGTCAAAATTGCTAACCCAAGCTTCTACCAGCAAAGCGTGGCCCGTCCACTTGGGTTGGCAAAGGGTATCCATACTAACGAGTCAATAAGTGCAGGAAAGTAAAGGCGGGGGGCATCAAGGGCTTCATCCTCCACAAACATAAGGACCCATCCACCTTTGCTACCTCCTATTTTTCAAAAAAGATCAGTGATCCTTAACCCTAAAAACTATTGTTCAAATACACTAGAATTGTTCACCATAAAAACACCAACAACCAAAAAACATAAAAAATGGGCTCCTGCCACGTTTAGAAATTTCCATCATTGCCCATTGATGCAGGCTACTCCTTCGCTGCTTCATCACCTGCACCACTACCACCAGCCGCTGCCTCCTCAGGATCCTTAATGCCACTTGGGATAGCCTCCAGCATGACTGCCTCCTCTAGCTCATCCTCATCCCCAAGCTCCTTCAGCCTTTTCTTCCAGCTAGCAGTGTCCCATTCAGCCCTGTCGAAGGAAGGATCTGTAGCCTCCTTTGCCATCTTGAGTTTGGCCTTTAGAATCACGATGGCAGCGGATAGTTTGGCCTCTTCTGTGACCTCCAACCGATCCTTGTTGGCCTGGATTTCATCCACCAGGATCTGCTTCTCCAAGTGACCATTCTCCTTCTCCAGTTGGGCGATTTTCTTCTCCATGGCAGCACCGATGGCACGTAGATTAGCCACCGTTTCCTCAGCCTCGACGAGACGCTTGCTCTGGATGGTCTGGATCTTAACAAGTTTCTGTTGAGAGCAAATTGTTAGAATTTATGACGATCAAGTATCTTTAAAAGAAGGATCCATGATCCTTACCTCGGAGATGAAGTCATGGATCTGCTGTTCAATCCCGGGGACGTCACTAGATGGCGCATCTGGCTTCTTCCTCTTGGCTCCAGATTTAGCTTTGCTGGTGGTGCTCCTGGTCCCGACTTGGCTTGGGTCTGTGGCCAGCTCCTTCTTGATGGATCAGAGGGAATCATTTTTGGTAATTTTGAGTATAGGGTGGGGTTGTTGAGGCTTGGCTTTGAAGAGGAATCAGTGAGACCCATGGCTAACTAGATTGTACAGGTGGTTGAGTTCAGCAAGACGAAGCTCTATACCCTCTCTAGCAATGATCTGCTCAAGGGTATAATGTACCCTCCAGAGCATAGGCATGCCCTGGATGTAGCATAGGCCAGTAAAGGTGAAAAAGCTCTGAGTGAAAGCTGGAAAAGGGTAAGTAAAACCTATTTGAAAAGGGGTAGTAGGAAAACACACCCATGTGGATGATATGCAGTCACTCTTCATTGAAGAATCGAAGGGCCTAAAAATAGTACCCTCCGGAAAACAGGGGTGCATTTGCTCAATCTCAAGATCAGTGAACCGGCAAAGTTCTTGCGAAGGTTCTTTCAAAAGGTCTTGGCTTTTGGGAGGACTGTTTCTCCCTTGATCCTTGTGTGGTGAGGAGCGGATCATGGTTTTGGTCATGATGCTCGAGGAAGAAAGGAGGAAAGAAAGAATTGCAGAGAATAAAAGATGAGAGAGAGAGTGAATACCTGTTTGATCTTTGGTGTGAGGATTTAAACAAAGGATATCGATATTAAATAGGAGATATCATCTATATCCCTACCCTATTTATAATCATGTTTGTTGTAGGGGGAGTCTTATTGATGATGTCATCTTTGTAATAGCTAGTCCTAGGGTAACGGCAAGCTTGTTGGTAACGAGTCCCAGAATAAACGAGAAAATATGACCCACTTAGTTACAATTAATTCCTCATATTTTGGGGGCAATTGTTAGGGCATGGATTTTATGCCAAGGATCATCCATCCTGAGACTGAACCTGGATCACGGATCCTTAACGGAAATCGCAGGGAGTCTAAGGATCAAGGATCCTTACTTATATCTATGTTAGCTGATAATTGTTCCTTTGTGTTAGTTTACGTATGCAGGTAATCGTGGACTAAGTCATCGAGGGAATGTCGGAGGAATATGCCATTTCTAGCACGTGCAAGTGAAGCCATGACCGTTATATGTGAACGTGGGGAGCTTGCATGGATTTCGGAGTTAGTTAATAAGATTAGCTAGATATTTAGTGGGATATTGAGCTTGATAGACACACAATCTGACCGAACACACACTCGCATACATACTGTTGCTGCTCTCTCGAACACTCATTAGAATTCTTATTGTAACAAGCTCAATATTTCCAAATGTAATATTTCTTGTTCAATATAGTTGGTGATCGGTAGTTTTCATCACCCGAGGTTTTTTATGCCGGAGATCAACTCTTGATAAAGGGATTTTTCCTCGTACAAATCATTGTGTTCATCATCATTTACTTTTGATATTTGTTCATACATTTGTTCGTCTAGCCAAGCACTAAACCTCACATTCAAAGTTTTGTTACATTATCCTTGTTGTGATTTTTGACCAAAACATAAAGTGTGAGTTGTTAACACAACAGTTTGAACGTTTTAGGTGTCTTATCAGTGAAATGAAACTGGTTAACGTGGAATTTCCTAATTCGACTATCAATAGTCGTTTCTTAAGATCGTTACTAGAAAAATGGGAGATTGTAGCTTACGTTACTCGAACATCTGTTGGGTTTAAAGAAATGACCCTCACAGAACTTCATGGTCGACTCCTCACATATGAGAGAGAGTTGAACCAGAAAAAGAAGTTGCAAGAGTCAGGGAAAGTAACAGACGACTATACCTTGGGTAACACTGCTCTTTATAGTCATGAAGAGGGTTCTAGCAATGGAAAGGATCAGGGCTATGATCATTTTATTGATATAACCTCTAGAGGAAGCTTTACTCTGATTCTTATCCACCCAACTATGCTTTTACTGCTAGTGGGGAATGCCAAACCTCTGATAATCTCTCTTTTGAGTTAAATGACCTTCAACATTTTGATCCAAATGACTTAGAAGAAATGGACATTTTACATCAAGTTGCTTTACTAATGTGAGAGCAAGCAGGTTTTACAAAAGAACTGGTAGAAAATATCCAGGGTTGCATGGGGGGTCAAAGGTTGGGTTAGACAAATCTAAAATCAAGTGATATAAATGTAACAGGCTAGGACACTTTGCTAGAGAGTGTAGATCTCAAGTTTCAGGACCTATAGTAACACATCCTGGCCCTAGACCTCAACACACACAATGCACTGGCCCAATATTCCCAATATACCCTTGTTCATCAAGTACAAAACACTACTCATTATGCACACCCTGATGCCACTGTTCCTGTGCACTATGTCCAAACCACTGTTCCACAAATTCAGTATGTCCAAACGTCACCACCTCAAGTGCATGTGCAACAAGCACCAGAAAGCACTCAAACTACCCAAACCACTGTTTCGGCAGAGGTTAGTCAGCAAAGCTTTTTCACACAAGGCTTTGTGGAATGGAGTAGTTTGCCTGAGGAATTAACTGATAAAAACTTTGCTCTTATGGCCAAAAGTAATTTAGAACATGAAAATTTTTGCTTAATGGCCTTAGAGACAATTGTGGAAGGTGATGAGTCTGTGGAACAAGTGTCAAAGTCTGATAAAATTCAAAATTGTGATGAAGCAGTGGTTACACAAAACACTATTGATGAAGAAAAGAAATCTCTATCTGATCCATGTGATTCAAAGGATGGTGAAGATGATTGTGATTGTGCTCTTATGGCTTCCTCTAAGGTATCACCTAAAATCCTAAAGGATCTCTGTTCAGAAAAATGTATAATAGCTTTTGCTAACATTAAATAGGTGAATGAAAACCTTAGGAACAAAATGTTATAAAATGAGCTTATTTTGAAAAACTTACCAAAGAGTTAAAATCAAAATTATTTTCAAAAGATTATGAGATAAGTAACCTAAAGCATGAAGCTAGCATAACCAAGGACCAACTCCAAACTATGGTAGATAAATATCAAGTTTGCAAAAAGGAGTTAGAAGATACCCATATCACATATGAAAATGGGTAGAATCTTCAAAAGGTTTTGAAATTATGCTAGAAAAACAGATCAAGAGTAACATATAATTTGGCATTGGTTTTGAAACTGAAGAAGAAGCCATTAAAAATGTTACAAAAATTGATTCTGGAAAGGTTGAAGTAGTTCCAACAAATTTGGCTGGAAATGAGATAAAAATCACTGATAAAAATGGTAACAAAATTTCTCTTGAAAAAATGAAGGGTCTTCAACTTTTAAAGAAATTTAGAAATACCAATTCAAACCCTCATGGTCAGATGAATGCGATATTCTTGAAAATTTCAAGCCAACGGACTTCTCAACCAATTAAGGTATCAAGGCACCAAAGGCTAGAATCATTACCATAAAAGACCTTCCAGCAGAGGTTACAACATCTGCTGAGAAGAAATCTGATAAAAAGAAGAGGGAAAAGATCAAACATCTGTTTTGTGAATTTTGCAACAAAAGAAATCATGTAACAGAAAACTGTTTTCTTTTAAAAGCATATGACATAAACAAAACACATGTAATCCCAAATGATTCAATATGTTTTATCTGTGGGAAAACAAATCATCTAACTCGGTGTGCTTATCTTCAAACTTATGATAAAAAGGTAAAAGAGATCAAAGCAAAAGCTCTTGAGAAAGAAAGCCCAAGCTCTGCTAGAAATAAATCTAAGCAGACCCTAGAATTTGTTGAAACATCTGTCACAAAAGCATTGAACAAAACCTCTGTTCCCAGAGAGGTATAAGAGGACACGGACAACCAGTTTATCAAAAGGTTCCTATGAGCTATGAAGGTTACAAAAAACCTTCAAAGCCCAAAGTGAATAGATATCCTCATGGTTACCAACATCTGACAGGAAATGGTTCACAACAGTGGATACAAAGGCAAACTCAAACCACTGACCATAAACCTGATTTTGAAAGTGGACAATCTGTGAACTTATCCAAAGCCATCCTGGCTTTGGAATCTCATCTAAACTAATTGTTTACTTCTGTGCAAGGAGCTTCAACTTGCCTTGATAGTCTATGGTAGGTAGATAGTGGAGGCTCCAGGCACATGACATGATGTAGTGCCCTCCTCAAAGACTTCTTGGCTCATGGAGGGGGTGATATATCTTTTGGTAACAATTCAAAAGGGAAGGTGTTGGGTTCAGGGTGTGTCCAGGCTGGAAATCTCAAATTTGAAAATGTAAATTTAATTGACAATTTAAAATTCAATCTTCTGAGTATTTCTCAAATGAGTGACAAAGGATATGGATCCCTCTTTACAGACAAAACTTGTCAAATTGTAGGACCAGAGGTTGTTAAAAAGATTGATCATATTATTGCTGAGTGCAAAGCACAACTTGTTGCTTATAGGAGTGGCAATGTGTATGTGGTTGATATGTTGAAAGATAATCCTATGTCTAATGCATGCCTGTTCTCAGTTGCTTCTAGCAAAAAGACATAATTATGGCATAGAAGACTTGGGCACACAAATATGAAAACAATCACCACACTCTCTAAAATTGTCTTGTCAGAGGTTTGACACATAAACAATTTACTTGTGAAGAACATTGTGTTTCCTGTTTAAAAGGTAAACAACATAAAAGTTCTTACAAGTCAATTGAAGAGTCCAAAACAACCCGGTGTTTGCAATTGCTGCACATGGATTTGTTTGGCCCTGTAAAAATCACGAGTTTAATGAAGAAAAGATTTTGTTTAGTCATTGTTGATCATTTTTCAAGGTTTACATGGACTTTCTTTTTACACTCCAAAGATGAAACAACTGGTATATTGCAAAATTTTGTTAAACAAGTTGAAAAGCAATATGACCTTCCTGTAAAAATCTTTAGGAGTGATAATGGGAAAGAGTTTAGAAATAAGGAGCTAGATGCCTTCTGTGAGTCAAAAGGGATTGCTAGGCAATTTAGTGTCCCAAGAACCCCTGAATAAAATGGGGTAGTTGAAAGAAAAAATCGAACTCTAGTTGAATCTGCAAGAACTATGCTAGCAGACTCTGGTTTACCCTTGTCCTTTTGGGCAGAGGCTGTAAATACTGCTTGTTATGTTCAAAACATAGTTTTGATTAACCCCAGGCATCAAAACACTGCCTATGAATCGCTTTACAAAATCAAACCTCTGATCTCATATTTCAAAGTTTTTGGCTGTCCTTGTTTCATTTTGAACTTAAAAGATTCTATCTCTAAGTTTGCAGCCAAAGTTGACTATGGTTATTTTCTGGGATACTCAACCACTGCCAAAGCCTACAGAGTGTTTAACTCTAGGACCAAGTGTGTTGAAGAAACTCTGAATGTGAAGTTCAATGAACTTTCATCTTTGAAAATCCCAGCAAATCCCGCTGAACTGTTTGATCTAGATAAATTTACATTTGAAGATGTGTCTGTCAAGACTAACACTACAGGTACATCACATTCATCACTACATGAGCAAGGATATGATTATATTCTTCCAAACTTCAAGATCTACTCTCAAAATCAAAACACTGTTGATAAAAGTCCATCAAATATGGATAAAAATCAACAAACAGTCACAACCATACCACCTATACCACCACCTCCATTCCAATCAGAGGCTGGACCATCAAATTCACCAACAATGGATAGCTCAGATGAGAATGAGACAAATTTGCAAGCTTCACCTCAAAATGCAGTTGTCCCATATCAAGGTGATTTGATCTTCCTCAAAAGCCATCCATTGGATCAAGTTATTGGCAACATAAATGAGGGAGTGCTCACAAGAAGTCAATCCCAAAACATTTTCCTCTTTGCTTGTTTTCTATCACTCATCCAACCTGTCATGTACCAAGAGGCACTGAAAGACAATAGTTGGGTTGAAGCTATGCAAGAAAAGCTCCTTCTGTTTAGAAGACAACAAGTTTGGGAACTTGTACCACTGCCTAAGGATGTAAGTCCAATTGGCACAAAGTGGATCTTCAAGAACAAAACAGATGAAAGGGGTATTGTTGTCAAGAACAAAGCAAGGCTCGTGGTTCAAGGCTACAGACAAGAAGAAGGCATTGACTATGATGAAACCTTTGCTCCTGTATCAAGGTTAGAAGCCATCAGACCATTCTTAGCTTTTGCTGCTAACCACAACATCAAAGTGTTTCAAATGGACATCAAAAGTGCATTATTGCATGGGAAGATCAAGGAAGAAGTGTATGTGTGCCAACCTCCTGGATTTGAAGATGCATTTCATCCTGATCATGTGTACAGGTTAAACAAAGCACTATATGTTCTTAAACAAGCACCAAGAGTCTGGTATGAAACTCTATCCACTTTTCTCTTATCCATAGGTTTTTCAAGAGGTAAAATTGATAAAACTTTGTTTTTAAAATGGAAAGGAAAAGATTTGGTGATTGTCTAAATTTATGTGGATGACATCATAATTGGATCCACATGCACTGCTATGTGTGAAGAGTTAAGAAAACTCATGGCAGCAGAGTTTGAAATGAGTGCAATGGGTGAGTTGCAGTGTTACAAGTCAAAGAACTGCTTAAAATTTTGATATGGATGATTGTAAACCTTGCAGCACACCCATGGCAACTTCAAAGCTGGTCACTATTGTTGATAAAGATGACTTGGTTGATCAAACACTTTATACAAGTATGATTGGGTCTTTATTGTACCTAACTACTTCCAGGCCAGATGTCTTGTTTGCAACATGTGTTTGTGCCAGATCCCAGTCACTACCTAGAAAGTCTGATCTTATTGCTGTCAAAAGGATATTCAGGTACATAAAAGGTGCTCCCACACTTGTTATCTGGTATCATGCTAATGGAAATATTGAGCTTTCAGGTTACTCAAATAGTGATTTTGCTGGATGCAAGACAACAAGGAAGTCCACATCAGGAGGTGTCCAGTTCCTAGGTGATTGCCTAGTGTCTTGGCAGAGTAAAAAGCAAGTTGCAGTTTCCACATCCACTGCTGAGGCTGATACATTGCTGTTGCAGATGGCACTGCTCAATCCTGTGGCTTCAAAATCAACTTTTAGACTTTGGTATCACTGCTTTAAAGACTCCTCTTAAAATTGACAGTCAAGCAGCAGAACATATCATCAAAAATCCTCTCTCTCACTCAACAACAAAACACATTGACACCAGATATCACTTTGTATGGGATTGCTATGAAAAATATTTGATATCTTTACAACACATCAGGAGGTGTCCAATTCCTAGGCGATTGCCTAGTGTCTTGGTAGAGTAAAAAGCAAGTTGTAGTTTCCACATCCACTACTGAGGCTGAATACATTGCTGCTGCAAGTTGCGCTGCTCAAATCCTGTGGCTTCATGTTGGGATTGAACCTTTGGAAAGGAACAGATGATACATAGTCAAAACACACCATCCGAGCTTTGATCCAACCATCAGAGGTTCTAACCGCTGATGAGTATTTACTTCTTTCTATAAATACATTGCTTCCTATCCTCTGATAGAAGAAACTCTCAACCGCTGATAGAAGATCACAAGAACAGAGGATAGCCAACAATGTTTAGTTTAGTATTAGATTAATCAATGTAACAGTGCTATGCACTGATAATTTAGTCTAAGCAGTGTTTGTAGTTAGGTTACTTATTGTTAGCTGTCACTATCAACCCTGACGTCATTGAAAGATGATAAGTGGTTAGATAATTAATATAAATAGGCGCTCTATGTAACAGTTAACACTTGTCTTCTTAAAAAGATCAATTTCGCATATCTTCTTCATTTCTTACTATCAAACGATCGTTATTGGGCTAAGGAGGAGTTTGTGAATCACATGCAATAGTTTAATTACTTGAAAGCATGATGATGATGATGATGATGAAAACAAACGACCGATTGATTGTTGTAAAAGTTTTCCATTTATCCGCTGCATTTATTTTCTATTTTCAATCATTTTCCATTACTTGAAACAAAAACAACAATCAATTCAAACTTAGATCCTGACAATTGGTATCAGAGCTTGGTCAATCGATTTTGATTTAGAAGTCAAATTGATTTGAACAGATCAACTCTTTATTGCTAATTTTGTTTGATAAGTTTTGCTTGAATACAGAGTTTTATTACTACAAAAGTTTTTAAAACACAAATCTGTTGTGAACAAGAGAAATGGCACAAAACACACCGAAATCCAATATTGGATCCATGTTTAAACCACCTATGTTGAAACGAAATGAGTATTTTATTTGGCAACGTAGGATGGGTCATATTCTCGCCCAACAGAAAACCGGATGTTGGAGATCCGTTTTATTTGGACCACATGTCCCCATGGTTCCAAGTACAGAGGATCCCCACACTCAAGTCCCTAAAAAACTCAAAAATTACTCTGAACATGATTTCCTCAAAATCGAATTGGATGCTAAGGCTTTTAGCATTGTTTCTTCAGCTTTGCGCAATGAGATGTATGCGGGATTACGTCATTGTAATAGTGCTAAAGAGTTATGGGATGCTCTTAAAGAGCAATTCGGTGGTACTGAAGAGGTGATCGAGAATAATAGAGAAGTTTTAAATCAACAGTATGAAATATTTTGCCACGTTAAGGGTGAGTCATTAACCCAACAGTTCAAATGATATAGCTGTCTCATCTGTGAGCTCAAATTGGTAAATGTGGAATTTCCAAATTCGATTGTCAATAGTCGTTTCTTGAGATCTTTACCTGAGAAATGGGAGACTGTAGCTTATGTCACTCAAACAACCGTTGGTTACAAGGAAATGACCTTGACACAACTTCATGGTCGACTTCTCACATATGAGAGAGAGTTGAACCAGAAAAAGAAGTTACAAGAGTCAGGGAAAATGACCGATGACTATACTCTGGGAAACACTGCTCTCTATAGTCATGAGGAGGGGTCTTGCAGTGGAAAGGATTAGACCCAATTTTGCTTTTGCTGCAAATTGTGAAAGCCAAACCTCTGACAATCTGAGTTTTGAGATGAATGACCTACAACACTTTGAACCCACGGATTTGGAAGAAATGGACATCCTACACCAGTTGGCACTTTTGAGTGTCAGGGCTAGTAAGTTTTACAAAAGAACTGGTAGGAGGTTTCCAGGTTTGCATGGGGGGTTAAAAGTTAGGTTAGATAAATCAGAGATAAAATGTTTTAAGTGCAATAGGATGGGACATTTTGCCAGGGAATGCAGAACTCAAACTGTAGGTCCAATTATTAAACATCCTGGCCCCAATCCCCAAAGCACTGTCCAATATTCCTAGTTTGCCCCTGCACAACAAATGCAAAACACTGCTCATTTTGCAAATCCTGTAACAACTGTCTTTATTCATTATGTCCAAACCTCTGCTCCACAGATTCAATATGTTCAAGCACCACCTCAAGTGCATGTGCAACAAGCTCCACATGTAACTCAAACTACTCAAACCACTGCTACACCAACAAAGGTTACACAACAAAGCTTCTTTACCCAAGGTTTTATTGACTAGAGTAGTTTGCCTGAGGATTTAGCTGATGAAAACTTTGCTCTCATAGCCAAAAATGATTTTGAAAATGAAAACTTGTGTTTAATGGCTCTTGAGACCATAGTTGAAGGTGATGATTTTGTGGAACAGGAGTCAAAATCTGATGTGGTTGAATGTTGTGAAGCAGTGGTTTCACCAGAAGTTACACCTGTGATTGAAATGAATCTGTTGATGTTGAAAAAGACAATCTATCTGATCCATGGGACACAAAGGTGTGTGAAGAAGAGTGTGACTTTGCTCTTATGGTTGCTTCGAAGGTATCACCTCAGATCCTTAAAGATCTATGTTTTGAAAAATGCATTATTGCTTTTGCAAACATAAAACAGGTGAATGAAAACCTGAGAAACAAAATTTTAGAAGATGAACTTAATTTTGAAAAACTTGTTAAAGAGTTGAAAACAAAGTTAAGTGAAAAACATTCTGAAATGAGTAGCCTAAGGCATGAATCAAGCATAACCAAAGATCACCTCCAAACTATGGTAGAAAAATACCAAGTTTGCAAACGAGAGCTAGAATCTACCCAGATCACTTGTGAAAAATGGGTACAGTCTTGCAAAGGTTATGAGCTTATGCTTGATGCTCAAGTCAAGAGCAACATAAAGTTTTGCATAGCCTTTAGGGAATCTGATCATACTTGTGAAAATGCTGCAAAAATTGACTTTGAGCTAATTGAAATAGTCCCAACAAACTTGGCTGGTGAAGAAATTATAATCACTCATAAAGTAGGAAACAAAATTGTTATTGAAAAACCAGAGGTTTCACCAAAAGAAAGAGAAATTGAAAAATATCAGTTTAAACCAACCTGATCAGATGAATGTGATATTTTGGAAAACTTCAAGCCAATGGACTTTTCAACTCTTGATGGTATAAAAGCACCAAAAGCATTGGTGATCCCTATCAAAGACTTGCCAGTATAGGTTACACCATCTACTCTCAAAAAGTGTGATAGGAAAAGGAAAGAAAAGGTTAAACACTTATTTTGTGAATTTTGTGAAAAGAGAAATCATGATACGGTAGACTGTTTTCTTTTGAAAGTAATGATATAACCAAAACCTGTGTATACCTAAATCTCCTATATGCACCATCTGCAACAAAACAAATCATCCAACTCAAGAGTGTGTCTATCTCAAAACCTATCATCAAAAGGTAAAAGAGATTAGAGAATAAGCTCTAGAGAGAGAAAATTCAAATTCTGCCAAACAAAAATTTAAATCATGTGAAACATCTGTCACCAAAGCTTTAAATCAAACCTCTGTTCACAGAGAAATTCAAGTAACAGATGCACCTCCATCAAACCAGTTTCCAAGAGATAAATTTTTCCACCCTAATTACCAAAAGGTGCCTATGACTTATTAGACTTACAAAAAGCCTTCTAAGCCAAGGGTAAATAGGCTTCCTCATGGTTACCAACAGTTGATAGGAGGTAGCTCACAGCAGTGGTTACAAAAGCCTAATCTTACCACTGCTCATCAATCTGAACTTAAGTCTGGATCATCTGATACCCCATCCAAAGCCATTTGGATTTGGAGACCCACCTGAACTAATTTTTCAAAACATGTGCAGAGAGCTTCTACTTGCCTTGACAGTCTTTGGTATGTAGATAGTGGAGGCTCCAGGCATATGATAGGATGTAAAGCCCTGCTCAGAGATTTTAAAGCTTATGGAGGGGGTGATATATCTTTTGGAAATAATTCAAAAGGGAAGGTGTTAGGGTCAGGATGTGTCTCAGCAGGAAAACTCAAGTTTGAAAATGTGAACCTCATTGACAATCTAAAATTCAACCTCTTAAGTGTCTCACAGATGAGTGATAAGGGTTATGGTTCCTTTTTCACAAAGAAAACTTGCCAAATACTAGGGCCAGAGGTTGTCAAAACGATTGATCGAATCATTGCAGAGAGCAAAGAATAGTTGACTGCTCATAGAGTAGGAAATGTGTGTGTGGTTGATATGGTAAAGGATAATCCTATGTCAAATGCATGCTTGTTCTCAGTTGCCTCAAGCAAAGAGACAGAGCTATGGTATAAAAGGCTAGGGCACAAAAATCTAAAAACCATCTCCACTCTCTCAAAACAAAGTCTGGTTAGAGGTTTGCCCCAAAAACAATTTACTTCCGAAGAGCCTTGTGTTTCATGTTTAAAAGGTAAACAACATAAAAGCTCTTACAAGTCAATTGAGGAGTCCAAAACAAGTCAGTGTCTACAGTTGCTTCATATGGACTTGTTTGCACCTGTAAAAATCATGAGCTTAAAACACAAAAGATATTGTCTGGTGGTAGTTGATGATTCTTCCAGATTCACATGGACTTTCTTTTTACACTCTAAGGATGAAACAGCAAACATTTCGCAAAACTTTGTCAAACAAGTTGAAAAGCAATTTGATCTTCCTGTAAAAATCTTTAGGAGTGATAATGGGACAGAGTTTAGGAACAAGGAGTTGGATGCCTTTTGTGAGTCAAAAGGGATTGTTAGACAATACAGCATCCCTAGAACTCCAGAACAAAATGGGGTTGTTGAAAGGAAAATCATAACTTTAATTGAATCAGCAAGGACCATGCTTGCAGACTCAGGTTTACCCTTGTCTTTTTGGGCAGAGGCTGTAAACACTGCATGCTATGTCCAGAATAGAGTTTTGATAAACCCTAGGCATCAAAAGACTGCCTATGAATTGCTTAATCAAACCTCTGATCTCTTATTTCAAAGTCTTTGGCTGCCCATGCTTCATTTTAAACATCAAGGATTCAATATCCAAGTTTGCAGCCAAAGTTGATTGTGGTTATTTTCTGGGATACTCAACCACTGCCAAAGCCTACAGAGTTTTTAACTCTAGGACCAAGTGTGTTGAGGAAACTGTAAATGTGAAGTTCAATGAACTCTCATCTTTGAAAATCTCAGCAAATGGACCTATTGAATTGTTTGATTCATCTAAATTTACATTTGAAGATGTTTCTGTCAAGACTAACCCTGCAGGTACCCCACAATCATCGTTTCAAGAGCAAGGATATGATTGCATTCTTCCAAGTTTCAAAATCAATCCTACAGGCAGAGGAGCAAATGTTAGTAGCAACAGTGAAAACTCTGCCAGTCCAACAGTGGTTAGTACTCAAACCTCTGCCAGCTCTTCAAACTAAACATCTGTTGATAAAAGTCCACAACAAATGGACAAAAGTCAACCCACTTTCACTACCATTCCACCAATCCCTCCACCACCATTCCAATCAAAGGCTGGACCATCAAATTCACTAGCAGAGGTTAGCTCAGATGATACACATTTGCAAGCTTCACCTCAAAATGCCATTGTCCCATAACAAGGTGATTTGATCTTCCTCAAAAGCCATTCATTGGATCAAGTTATTGGCAACATCAATGCGGATATGCTCACAAGAAGCCAAGCCCAAAAAATTTGTCTTTTTGTTGGTTTTCTATCACTCACACAGTCTGTCAAGTACCAAGAGGCACTTAAAGACAACAGCTAGGTAGAGGCCATGCAAGAAGAGCTCCTACAGTTCAAGAGACAACAAGTATGGGAACTTGTACCACTACCAAAAGATGTGAGTCCCATCGGCACAAAGTGGGTCTTCACGAACAAAACTGATGAAAGGGGCATTGTTGTCAAGAACAAAGCAAGGCTCGTGGTTCAAGGCTACAGACAGGAAGAAGGGATTGACTACGATGAAACTTTTGCTCTAGTAGCAAGGTTAGAAGCCATTCGCCTGTTCTTAGCTTTTGCTGCTAACCACAACATCAAGGTGTATCAAATGGACATCAAAAGTGCATTCCTGTATGGAAAGATCAAGGAAGAAGTATATGTTTTTCAACCTCCTGGATTTGAGGATCACTTTCATCCTGATCATGTTTACAGGTTAAACAAAGCACTTTATGGTCTAAAACAAGCACCAAGTGTAACATTTGCAAAATTTCAACCGTTGTTCCTTTCGATCGGTTACGTTTTTAATAAAATTGTTTACAAAATAAGTAATCTTACAGGGACCTTAGTCGCAACCCCGGTCACGCACGACGAGACCGGCACGAAAAAAAAACTTGGACTTCTCAGGCACCATGCGCCAGAAACCCTGTCTCCCTGCACGACGCGCGGGAGAGTGCAAGGACACGTGGCTCCGTTTTGCGACACGTGTCTAACCTATCTTAGACCGGTGGCAATCTAGGCCTAGCTGACTTCCCCCGCGCCACGCGAGAGATTCCTTGTCTCCCCCGTGGCGCCCGGAAAAGTCAAATTTTGGGTATATAAAGGCCGGCCTGGGACTAGTTCAAATCGCTTAGTTCGATCGAATATCGATGTCCCTTTCTCTCTCGAAGCTCTGTTTAAATACCGAGCCCCCTAAACCCCTAAACCTGCAAAGCATTGCCCTGTTGTAAATGTTTTAACCCTAATTACGCTGCCCGATTGATCGAAAATCCAGCAGCGGATGCCCAAGTAAGGCCCGTTAATAAGGCTATGCTTTGTTAACTATGTTGGGGTTTTGTCTCGGGAAGTATCATTCATGTTAAGTTGGGTTATTTCACTAACACATGATGCATTGTATTATTATTAGGAACTCAGAATTTGCACCAGGAAGCTTTAAGTTAAAAATCCTAAAGCTACAGGCGAGTACATAGTTTCCCCTTCTTTATGTTTTCTAAATATTTTGTGGTGATCCATATGTGCTAAACTATCTTTCAAAACATACTTACTACTTATGGTTCTTGTGAATACATAATTCCCCTCTTTTACATGTTTGGAGGTGAATTATATATTTCCACATTAACAAAACTCATTTACATATGATTTATATACACAACATGCTTTACATTGTACGAAACTTGATGGTACGTTGAACATGACAATGATACATTCATTAACTTTGATCACGCCGACCGGTAGTATGTTATGGTACCATAGGATTGACAACCCCATTCCCGCTTCCTAGGTTTGTTTGGAAGTTTCCTCTGGGAATGACAGAAACTGTGCAACGCATTTGATAGAACTTTATTTATAAAGGTTTGTCCAACAATCAACAAGGCTTGAATGTATTCGCCAACAAACCACACTTGTTTTATACAAAAAGGCAAATTGTTTTATATACATATCAAGACATTTTGTTTACACAAGACATTTGGTTGGTTCATACAATGTCACGAATGGTTTCTAAGTAAACCATACATTGTTTCTCTTAAATCAAATCATTTCTCATACGACCTTACAAAAGAAACATTTTTGTCAAAAATTCATGGCTACAAAGATTTCTTTAAAATAACAATTGTTTATTAAACATCATTCTATATTCAAAAGCCATGAGTCATGACAAAACTTATGTTACTCGCCAGCATTCAATGTTGACTTTATTTTCACATATGTTTCAGGTACTAATGCATGATCAAGTATGCTACACATAGGATGGACACTGGCCTTAGCTTGATTAAAAATAAAATAGTTGTTGTATTTTGTTTTGAATTCTAAAAGATGATGTAATTTATAAGTTCAATAAAACCAACTTTATTTACCATGTGTTTGAATCAATTTGTAACGTGACCCCCCGACGTTTCCGCCGCGGGTTGTTTTTATTTCGCGGTCGGGGTGTTACAGGTTGGTATTAGAGCCATGGTTATAGGGAATTAGGTTATTAGTAACACTTTTGACCTAGACTATAACCTTCCTAGGATCCCAACGCGATTTATCTTGCGTTTAGATTTTTAATACATTACCATCACCTATCCTTAGGTGATAACAAAAATCTCACATTCATTCTTAAAAGTCAAGATTTCCCAAAATTTTACAAGAAATCATCATCTATCCTTAGATGATTTGTTTTTAGGCTTTTAAAGCCTTAAATGTTTTGAAAATCTCGTCAAAATTTGGGTTTTAATAATGTGAACACGTGCAATCTGGAAGGGTGGATGCCTGTACCTTGGGTTTTCTGTCTAAGATTAGAGTGTTCGTATAAATCCACTTAATCGGACCAGTCACTCTTACCTGGGAACTCTTGGGGTGAGTGTCCACTTGTAGGCTAAAGCATGTCTTCGCTATACATTATAAAGACCCATTTACTTTGATTAGTCACCGTGTCGTTTATTCGTTTTAAGTAACAAAGTAATGGATACACTCCTTATGCTTCGTCAATATTTTAATATTTCCTTTTAACTATCCTTTACCAATCTCACTCGTTTCCTCTCATATTTCCTTTCCTTTTAGAATGCCTCCTCGTCGCGACACTACTCAAAACGCCGAAATGGCAGCTATGATCGCTCAATAAATGGCTGCGATACTTCCAAACCTTGCGACCCAACTCAATCAACTCAACAATAACAATAACAACAACAATGTACTCTGTAATTTCAAACAGTTCAATTCGGCTAAACAACCCAAGTTTTGTGGGTATGAAGGAGCTACTGGTCTCCTACAATGGTTTGAAAGCATCGAGAACACTTTCCGCCATTGTCAATGTCCCAATGAGCGCAAAGTAGAGTTTGCATCAAGCGTATTCCAGAAAAGAGCACTCACATGGTGGAATGTGATCATGAGAGATCGAGGTGCGGATATAGCCATGTCACAAACTTGGGGAGAACATCAAGCTCTCATGATGAAAGAATTCTGCCCACGCAATGAGATAAGGGCACTTGAGAATGAATTCCACGATCTCAAGCAAGATAGTGGCGAGAATCGTGCCTACACAGATCGGTACGAGGAATTAAGCCTACTATGTCCCACTATGGTCACTCCCTTGGATAAGGCCATTGAGAAATACATTGATGGCTTACCTGATCCCGTTCAAGACATCGTTACTGGTAGCCATCCAGCCACGGTTAGGGAAGCTATTGAACTAGCTGCAACTCTAACTGATTCTCAAGTCAAGAAAGGGAAACTTTTCTGCAAAGGTGATAAGAAACAATCTGCTAAGAATACCCCAGAGAAACCAAAAGAAACCAAAACCGAACCTCCCAAAAATTCAAGGAAGCATAAGGCTTCCAAGAATTTTATTGTTGTTACGCCAACCAACCAAGTTACCCCCAACCAACCAGCTCAACCTCCTACTAAGAAACAATATGTTGGTACTGCACCCTTGTGCAACCGATGTAACCGTCATCACCAACATCATTTACCATGTCGCCAATGTATCCTCCGCGGACGATTTGGTCACTTGGCCAACGTTTGTCGTTCTACACCTACCCTGAACCAAACTGTTCCAAATCCTGTTCAAAATCAAGCAGTACCTAACCACCCTCATTTCCCACCTGGATCGTGCTATAATTGTGGTTATCTTACTCACTACCGAAACAATTGCCCAAAGCTTGTTAACGCTAATCCAGCTCGTGGACGCGCATTTAACCTGAATGCTAATGAGGCTCGTGCTGACAATAACGTGATTAATGGTACGTTCCTTGTTAATAACCATCATGCTTCTATTCTTTTTGATTTAGGTGCCGATAAAAGTTTTGTATCCATAGCATTTGAACCTTTTCTTTTGATGCCCCGAACTAAGCTAGGAAAACCTTTAACGGTAGAAATAGCTAATGGCAAACCCCTTTTTCTTGATTCCATATTCTCAATTGTCAACTAAACCTCAATAACCATCTTTTCCCCATTGACCTCACGCCAATGCAACTTGGGAGTTTTGACATCATAATCGGAATGGACTGGTTAACCAAACACCATGCTGAAGTAATCTGTTTCGACAAAATTGTTCGTATACCTCTTCCATCAGAAAGAAATCTTAGAAATTCATGGAGAGGAACCTTGTAGTAAACTCAAACTAATGACGTGTACCCAAGCCCAGAAATACCTACGAAAGAACTATGTAGCCTTCTTGGCGCATATCATGGAAAACAAAGACAAGAGCAATAGTATTCAAGACTTCCCCATTGTTCGGGATTTTCCAGAGGTATTTCTTGAAGATCTACCCTGTTTACCCCCTGTACGCCTAGTGGAATTTTTTATCGATCTTATACCCGGTGCCACCCCAATTGCCAAATGCCCTTACCGTCTTGCACTATCTGAAATGCAAGAATTGTCAAAACAACTCCAAGAGCTTTCAGAAAAAGGTTTCATTCGTCCGAGTTTTTCACCTTGGGGCGCTCCTGTGCTTTTTGTGAAAAAGAAGGACGGATCCTTTCGCATGTGCATCGATTATCGTGAGCTCAACAAACTCACGATTAAAAATCTATATCCCCTACCTCTTATTGATGATCTTTTTGATCAGCTACGTGGTGCCACCTGTTTTTCAAAGATCGACCTCTGTTCAGGGTATCATCAACTTCGTGTACAAGAAGAAGATATTCCCAAAACTGCCTTTCGAACCCGATACGGCTATTATGAATTCACTGTCATGCCTTTTGGATTAACAAATGCTCCTGCTGTTTTCATGGACTAAATGAATAGGATTTGTAAACCATATATAGACAAGTTCATCATTGTTTTTATCGATGACATCTTGATTTATTCGAAATCTCGAGCTGACCACGAACAACACCTCCGTCTAACGATGGAGCTTCTAAAGAAGGAACAACTTTATGCCAAATTCTCCAAGTGTGAATTTTGGCTAAATGAAGTTAAATTCTTAGGTCACATTATCAACAAACAAGGCATACATGTGGACCCCGCCAAAATCCCAGCGATCAAGGATTGGAGTACACCCACTACTCCTACCGAAGTTCGTTCTTTTCTTGGTCTAGCCGGTTACTTTCGTCGTTTTATCGCAAACTTTTCCAAGATTGCGGTTCCACTCACTTCTCAAAAGAATAAACCATTTGAATGGGGACCTAAACAAGAAGAAGCTTTTCAAACCTTGAAACAAAAGCTTTGTGATGCTCCTATTCTATCCTTACCCGATGGCATTAACGACTTTGTCGTATATTGTGATGCCTCAAACCTAGGCCTTGGTTGTGTTCTCATGCAAAGAGACAAAGTCATAGCATATGCATCAAGGCAATTGAAAATTCACGAAAAGAACTACACAACTCATGATCTTGAGTTAGGTGCCATTATTTTCGCTCTCAAAATTTGGAGACATTACCTCTATGGTACTAAATGTGTGGTTTTCACTGACCACAAAAGTCTCCAACACATTTTCAATCAAAAGGAACTAAATATGAGACAACGACGTTGGATCGAAGTTCTGAACGACTATGATTGCGAAATTCGTTACCATCCTGGTAAGGTGAACGTCGTAGCAGATGCACTTAGTCGCAAATAACAAGTCAAACTTCAATGTGTTCGTATCCAATCAGATATCCAAACACGCATTTCCCAAGCCCAATGTACTTGCGTAACTCAAGGCTTGATGAATAATGAACTACCACATAATCTTGAGCTTCAGCTTAAAACTAAAAATGATGGGTTACTCTATTTCTTGAATCGTTTATGGATTCCAAACCAAGATAATCTTCATACTTTACTGATGGACGAAGCACACAAGTCACGTTATTCTATCCATCCTGGTACGGATAAAATGTACATGGATCTTCGTACCCAGTATTGGTGGCCGGGTATGAAGAAGGATATAGCTTTGTACGTGTCCAAATGCCTTACTTGCCTTAAAGTCAAGGCAGAACATCAACGTCCCTCCGGTTTGCTCGAACAACCAGAAGTTCTGGTATGGAAATAGCTATAGGTCTCATCACCAAGTTACCACGAACTTCTAGAGGCCATGATGCCATTTGGGTAATCATTGACCGTCTGACTAAGTCATCACACTTTTTGCCAATTCGTGAGGATTTCCCTGCTGACAAACTTGCTTAAACCTATATTGACGAGATCGTATCTCGTCACGGTGTTCCTTTGAACATCATTTCAGACCGTGATGCTCGTTTCTCCTCCCATTTCTGGAAGACTATGCAATCTGCCATGGGAACCAAATTAAATCTAAGTACTGCGTATCATCATCAAATGGATGGACAAACTGAAAGGACAATCCAAACACTGGAAGATATGCTTAGAGCTTGTGTGATTGACTTTCGTGGTAGTTGGGATTCACATCTACCTTTGATCGCATTATCCCATAACAACAGTTATCACTCCAGCATCAACATGGCTCCATTCGAAGCTCTTTATGGTCGAAAATGTCGTTCCCCTGTCTGTTGGAATGAAGTTGGTGAAGCTCAAATCACCGAACCTGAACTCATTCACGAAACAACAGACAAAATCATGAAAATCCGCAATAACCTGTTGACAGCAAGAAGTCGTCAAAAGAGTTATGCTGACAAACGACGCAAACCTCTGGAATTCCAAATGGGTGACCGTCTTCTTCTCAAGGTATCCCCTTGGAAGGGTATGGTCAAATTTGGAAAGAAAGGTAAACTAGCTCCTCGATATGTGGGACCTTTTAAGATCATTGAAAAGATCGGAAAGGTAGCCTACAAACTTGAACTACCTCCTGAACTAGGAAATGTTGATCCAACTTTTCACATGTCCAACTTGAAAAAGTGTTTAGCCGATGAAAACCTACACATCCCTCTTGATGAAATTCGTATTGATGATACTATGCATTTCATCGAGAAACCTGTGGAAATTATGGACCGTGAAGTCAAGAAACTCAAGCGTAGTCGAATTCCAATTGTTAAAGTTCGCTGGGAATCCAAACGTGGCCCAGAATTTACCTGGGAACGAGAGGATCAAATGAAAACGAAATATCCACATCTTTTCCCTCAAGTCTCCTCCAATTAAATTTCAGGATGAAATTTCCCGAAGTAGGGGAGACTATAACATTTGCAAAATTTCAACCGTTGTTCCTTTCGATCGGTTACGTTTTTAATAAAATTGTTTACAAAATAAGTAATCTTACAGGGACCTTAGTCGCAACCCCGGTCACGCACGACGAAACCCGACACGAAAAAAAAACTTGGACCTCTCAGGCGCCATGCTCTAGAAACCCTGTCTCCCCGCGTGACGCGCGAGAGAGTGCCAAGACACGTGGCTCCGTTTCACGACACGTGTCCAACCTACCTTAAACCGGTGGCAATCTAGGCCTAGCTGACCTCCCCCGCACCACGCGAGAGATTCCATGTCTCCACGCGCGACGCGCGGGAGAGTCAAATTTCGGGTATATAAAGGCCGACCTGGGACGAGTTCAAATCGCTCAGTTCGATCGGATATCAACATCCCTTTCTCTCTCGAAGCTGTGTTTAAATACCGAGCCTCCTAAACCTGCGAAGCATTGCCCGGTTGTAAATGTTTTAACCCTAATTACTGATTCGATACGTTGCCCGATTGATCTAAAATCAGCAACGGATGCCAAAGTAATGCCCGTTAATAAGGCTATGCTTTGTTAACTATGTTGGGGTTTTGTCTCGAGAAGTATCATTCATGTTAAGTTGGGTTATTGCACTAACACGTGATGCATTGTATTATTATTAGGAACTCAGAATTTGCACCAGTAAGCTTTAAGTTAAAAATCCTAAAGCTACAGGCGAGTACATAGTTTCCCCTTCTTTATGTTTTCTAAATATTTTGGGGTGATCCATATGTGCTAAACTATCTTTCAAAACATACTTACTACTTATGGTTCTTGTGAATACATAATTCCCTCTTTTACATGTTTGGAGGTGAATTATATATTTCCACATTAACAAAACTCATTTACATATGATTTATATACACAACATGCTTTACATTGTACGAAACTTGATGGTACGTTGAACATGACAATGATACATTCATTAACTTTGATCACGCCGACCGGTAGTATGTTATGGTACCGTAGGATTGACAACCCCATTCCCGCTTCCTAGGTTTGTTTGGAAGTTTCCTCTGGGAATGACAGAAACTGTGCAACACATTTGATAGAACTTTATTTATAAAGGTTTGTCTGACAGTCAACAAGGCTTGAATGTATTCGCCAACAAACCACACTTGTTTTATACAAAAAGGCAAATTGTTTTATATACATAACACGGCATTTTGTTTACACAAGACATTTGGTTGGTTCATACAATGTCACCAATGGTTTCTAAGTAAACCTACATTGTTTCTCTTAAATCAAATCATTTCTCATACGACCTTACAAAAGAAACATTTTTGTCAAAAATTCATGGCTACAAAGATTTATTTAAAATAACAACTGTTTATTAAACATCATTCAATATTCAAAAGCTATGAGTCGTGACAAAACTTATCTTACTCGCCAGCATTCAATGTTGACTTTATTTTCACATGTTTCAGGTACTAATGCATGATCAAGTATGCTATACATAGGATGGACGCTGGCCTTAGCTTGATTAAAAATAAAATAGTTGTTGTATTTTGTTTCGAATTCTCAAAGACGATGTAATAAAACCAAACTTTATTTACCATGTGTTTGAATCAATTTGTAACGTGACCCCCCGACGTTTCCGCCGCGGGTTGTTTTTATTTCGCGGTCGGGGTGTTACACCAAGATCCTGGTATGAAACTCTATCCACTTTTCCCTTATCCATTGGTTTCACCAGAGGTAGGATTGACAAAACCCTATTTTTAAAATGGAAAGGAAAAGATTTGATGCTTGTCCAAATTTATGTGGATGACATCATTTTTGGATCCACATGCACTACCATGTGTGAAGAGTTCAGAAAACTCATGGCAACAGAGTTTAAGATGAGTGCAATGGGTGAGTTGCAATGTTTTCTTGGTTTACAAGTCAAACAAATGCAAAAAGGCACTTTCATTCATCAAAATAAGTAAGTGAAAGAACTACTTAAGAAATTTGATATGGATGATTGTAAACCTTGCAGCACACCCATGGCAACATCTAAGCTAGTCACTATAGATGGCAAAGATGACCTTGTTGATGAAACTTTATACAGAAGCATGATTGGGTCTTTATTGTACCTAACTGCCTCAAGGCCAGACATTATGTTTGCTACTTGTGTTTTTGCCAGATCACAGTCATGGCCAAGAAAATCAGACCTTATTGCTGTAAAAAGGATATTCATATACATAAAAGGTGCTCCCACACTTGGTATCTGGTATCCAGCTAACGGTAAGCTTGCAGGATATTCTTATAGTGACTTTGTTGGATGTAAAACAACAAGGAATTCCACATCTGGAGGAGCCCAATTCGTAGGAGATTGCTTAGTGTCTTGGCAAAGCAAAAAGCACTGCTGAAGCAGAATATATAGCTGCTGCAAGTTGCACTTCTCAAATTTTGTGGCTTCAAAATCAACTCCTGGATTTTGGTGTGACTGCCTTGAGGACTCCTCTCAAAATTGATAGTCAAGCTGCAGAAAACATCATCAAAAATCCAGTTTCACATTCCACCACCTAGCACATTGACATCAGACATCACTTTGTGAGGGATTGCTATGAAAAAGTTCGGATTTCTTTACAACATGTCCATACCAAGGATCACCTAGCAGATGTGTTGACAAAAGCACTTGATGCTTCCACATTTGACCGTTTGATTTCTAGGTATGGAATGCTAAACATGGATTAAAAACAAATTTTCTTGTGATCCATGTGTAAATAGCAATAAAATGTTTTTAGAAAATCAGAAATTCATCCTGAAAAATAGTTAAAATTGAATTTTTCAATAAATCCTTAAAGTCTGTTCAAAGCTCTGATAGCACAAAAGCACTGTTGTTTAGAAAAATCTATCCACTGAGAAAACCTCTGATAGTGTTTAAATTGGTCACAACCATTGGTAGTTTTGCTCTTACAGTGGTTAGCCAAACAACTGTTTTCCATTATCAAATAGAGGTTACACGTGGACAGATGTTATGCGACAGATGTTGCATCAGACTCCACGTCAAGTGCACTTTTTGAAAAACCCTATAAAACCCTGTTCTATCCCCAAACAGAGGTTTTACTTTTCTTGTGCGATTTCAAATTTTTCAAAGCCCTTCTCTAAACAATCTTCCATAATCATGGCTCCTAAAACCAAATCGAAGAAGAAATGGACACAAGAACAACCCCCATTTATCCTAATCGTCAAAAAACCACATAACTACACTGCTATTCTCGAAGAAACCGACGCAAACACTCGCTATCATTCAATGATCCAGATTCTGAAAGAATCAAAATTTAAGCACATGTTGGAAGTCAAAGCCCCAGTTACATCGACTCTTTAAGAGAATTTTGGGCAAATGCTAAAGTAAACTCATCCGCTGATGGTGTGCCCTATTCCATCACTTCCAAAGTTGGTGGCACACAACTACAAATAAGCCCACAATCTATCTCCCAAGTCTCCATGTTAAATGAATGCAACATCCGGTATCATTTCCTTTGAGGGAGATGCAGCATGAATTCATTGAAAAAGGTTACACCGGGCAGTTGAAAGGTATGACAATCTTCAAACCCAATTTTCCCACAGAGATGAAATTCTTTTTTCACACATTGCTTACCTGTGTCTCTGCAAAAACTACTTCTTTTAATGAGATCCCTTTAAACATGCAATATCTGGGATTTGCAATCTTAACTGACTCTGATTTTAACCTTTCCCAGGTATTATTCAATGATCTCATTAATAATTTTATAAATATTTAAAAAAGAAAAGCTTTCTTCATACATCCTCGATTCTTGAGTGTTTACTTGCAAGACCAGATTAAATCAGATGCAAGTAAACAAGGCGCCGTAACCAACCCTGGCAGCCTTAATCATGAAACCTTTACACGAATAACAAATCAAGACAAAGTTTCCAAAACAGAAGCAGAGGAGGCTCAGCCTATTTTACAAGAACAAAATGTTCAAGCTCAACCTTCGGCTGCTGAGCCTACTGCTCTAGGTGATCAGGGCATCACAACCGCTGCCCTAAAACCCACACCTAAAATCTCCAAAAAGAAACCATCCAGAGCATCCCGAAAACCCACCAAACCCAAAAAGGGTCCTGTCGAAGATGAGATCCCAGAGGTTAACCCATGTGACAGCACCAAAGTCACAAACCACTACTGCTACTTCTTCACAGCTTGTGGTTCAAAGATCTCAACCAAGCTATGAAACTCCTCCT
Organism: Scalesia atractyloides; assembly: GCA_947069175.1. Classification (NCBI taxonomy): domain Eukaryota; kingdom Viridiplantae; phylum Streptophyta; class Magnoliopsida; order Asterales; family Asteraceae; genus Scalesia; species Scalesia atractyloides. The sequence goes on along the minus strand of CAMTDV010000019.1, from coordinate 43,529,337 downwards.
GCATCCTCACAAAAGGATCAGGTTTTAGGCACAGGGACACCAAATTATGAAGCTCTAGGACCACTTGGTTCTATCTTCCACAGCCCCTCTCCCAGGGCAATATCGCTTTCTACACAGCCACTCTCACCAATGACATCACTTCCACCAACAATTTTACCCTTGCTGAATGCAATAGATATTGAGTAGACATTATCCAGCACTTCTCACCAACTCATCCATGAGAATATACCTCAACAAGAAGCTGGGTCTGACTTATTTCTAATTTCTAGCCCATCAACAAATGAAGAGGCTACATCCCTTGGGTTACATGTAACCCTTGGTGATAGTTCAACAAAGGCAGCCACTACACTTGCTGAACTCCCAAGTTCTCAATTGGACAGTTGTTAAATAGCTAAGTCCTTGTTGAAGGCAACCACTGCTGAGGCTACTATGGTAACCTCTGTTCCAGTGGGAAGTCCCCAGAACCATGAAAAAGGGACATCTAAGATTGAAGCAAGTGGCAAAACACATGCTCATGATATTTAGATAAAACTACTACATCTGGTAGGAGTTCAGATGATCCTATTAAGTTAGGTGATGAGCTAAAATACCCGAAATTGACGGAGAGGGTTACCAATGTTGAAACCACTGTTGATGAAATTAAAGATCTTTTGAAACAGTTGATCACTATTCAGAGTCAACCCAATGTTCCAACCACTGCTGAGCTCAAATCTACAATAAATCCAATCTTTCAACAATTTCCTGGAGCAAAAACATAAACATCAGATGATGGAACTCAGGAATATGGTTGATGCAAGATACAATGATACTGCTGCATATATCAAGGCAATCAAAGCCCACTTGCTCACCACCACTGGTAAATCTCCTCTTACTGTCATTTTTGTGAGTCCAGATGAAGCCAAAAAGGGGGAGAAACCTTTGGGAAAAGAAAAGTTGAAGATGGATGATACAAAGGCAAGGCCTACAGTGAATATCCCTAAGCAGATGGCTCAAAGAAACCAGACTCAACTGAAGATATCCTGGCAAGGCAAAGATGTCTCACAAGAAGACTGTGTTTGATGAAGGCAAGGTGTTGGTTGAGAAAAAGATTGATCAGCAGTTAGAAAAGGGAGAGACTGGTACCTAAACAAAGAGGAGATCTTCTACAAAAGCAAGACAACAAGAATCCACACCTCTCAAAACTAAAGTTGCTACCAATCCAACCACAAAAACCTCTTCATCACAAAATCAACCACATCTTCTCACACAACTCCCATATCCACCCCAACAGATGTTACAGCAACTGTTGTGCCAACATCTGTTGACACAGCAGAAGTTGTAGCAGATGTTATCACAACCACTGCCATCCTCACCTTTCCCACTTCCACACAAATACTACCAACACCACCCAAAATTCCAAGCCATCCATCGTCACCATCAATCAGTTTTAAGAGAAGGAAGGTAACAAAGGTCATAAATGAAGAAGAGATCCCTGCTCCTATGCCTCTTGCATCTGCACCAATGTTAAATCTAACCGCTGCTTCCCCAACTACAACATATGTTCCTTCAAGAGAAGTGGTTCCTGCAGCTATAAAGTTTCCTCTTGATTTGCGTGCAATTAGGAAAGAAATCAAGTCTTTCTACACTGAAAAAGATCCAGACAAAAGACATTTCCCATCTCTTCGAGGTTATCTGAAGCCTGCAAATATTGATAAGTATCTGGAACTCAAAGAAAGGCAGGCAGAGGATATTGTTAAGAAGTTGTCTAAAGGCAAAAGTGATAGAGAAGTGCAGAACCAATACCAGTTTCAGCTGAGCAAAGTCAAGCACTGGAATGATTTTCAAAGAATCTATCAAATCAGATTTCTGAAGCAGATGATAAATTTTTGAAAGATAAGTACATCTCTCACATCATGGAATACAAGAAATATGCTGCAACTAGGGCACATTTCAAAGATTGGTCTGTGAGTGAGCTTCAAGAAGAAATTGCAAGAATAGAAGAACAACTAAAAGATCCTCACAACAAACCTACATGCCCAGATTGGAACAAATACAAAAAGAATGTACTTGAAAAGACCCTGAAGCTCAGAAGAATGAAAGAAGAGCAAATTCAAAATCATTATGGGTCAAAGAACCAAGTAATGAGATGGGGGGAGTTAACAGTGTTGGATACCTACATAATGCTGGAAGCCAGAAGGAAAAACGATCCATCAATGCCTCCTAAACCTGATTATACCAAAGAAGATGCTGCTCTCAAAGCCCAACTTTCTAAAAAGCCCAGCTCAACATCTGCCCAATCCACACTTGCCTTGCTAAAGCGAAAAAGGCAAGGAGAGATGTCTGAGAAGGTTAACAGAGAGTTTGAAGAAGTATTCATCAAAGAAGGTATCAAAAATATGATGAACTATCCAACAGATGATACAAGCACCAAGTTGGCAGAAGATCTGACAAAAATAGCCCCTTTTCTAACCTCAGCAATAAAGGCTCCTTCAAGAAAGCCTTCAGACCCAAAAATTCTAAAGTGGAAGGTCAAGAAAGACACCAACGAATTGACTCTGCTCAAGTCTGATGGTAAAGCCACTAAACTATCCATGGAAGCTGCTTATGGGCTTACAGTAGAAGACTTCCATGAACTACTAAGTTTAGAGCTTGAGAAGGATGCTGATGATTTAGAATCTCTTAACTTTGAACTACAATTCAAGGGTCAAATAAGAGAATCCTTTCTGAGGAATAAATATCAAGAATAAGGTGTTTTTGGCATCATCTATTCTAGGGGGAGATTGTTGGGATTGAACCTTTAGAAAGGAACAAATGATACATAGTCAAAACACACCATCCGAGCTTTGATCCAACCATCAGAGGTTCTAACCGCTGATGAGTATTTACTGCTTTCTATAAATACATTGCTTCCTATCCTCTGACAGAAGAAACTCTCAACCGCTGATAGAAGATCACAAGAACAGAGGATAGCCAACGGTGTTTAGTTTAGTATTAGATTAATCAACGTAACAGTGCTATGCACTGATAGTTTAGTCTAAGCAGGGTTTGTAGTTAGTTACTTATTGCTAGCTGTCACTATCAACCCTGACGTCATTGAAAGACGATCAGTGGTTAGATAATTAGTATAAATAGGCGCTCTATGTAACAGTTAACACTTGTCTTCTTAAAAAGATCAATTTCGCATATCTTCTTCATTTCTTTCTATCAAACGATCGTTATTGGGCTAAGGGGGAGTTTGTGAATCACATGCAATAGTTTAATTACTTGAAAGCATGATGATGATGAAAACAAACGACCGATTGACTGTTGTAAAAGTTTTCCATTAATCCGCTGCATTTATTTTAAGTTTTCAATCATTTTCCATTACTTGAAATAAAAACAGCAATCAATTCAAACTTAGATCCAGACACTTCAAAATCAACTTTTGAATTTTGGTAGCACTGCCTTAAAGACTCCTCTTAAAATTGACAGTCAAGCAGCAGAAAATATCATCAAAAATCCTGTTTTCTCACTCAACAACAAAATACGTTGACACCAGACATCACTTTGTGAGGGATTGTTATGAAAAAGGTTTGATTTCTTTACAAGATGTCCATACTAAGGATCAACTAGCAGATGTTCTAACAAAAGCATTGGATACATCTATTTTTGAAGCTTGATATCTTGGATTGGAATGCTAAACATGTATTAAAAACAACTTTTTTTGGTGATCCATGTGTAAATAGCATTAAAATGTTTTCAGAAAATCAAAAGTTCATCCTTAAAAATAGCTTAAAGTATACTTAAAGTCTGTTTCAAACCACTAATAGCATCAAAACACTGGTCGTTTAGAAAAGTCTATCCACTGTCAAAAGTGTATCCTCTGATAGTTTCAAAAACACTGTTCACATCCACTGCCCATGTTCTCAAACAGTGTTTGTCCAAACAACTGTCTTCCATTTTCCAACAGAGGTTACACGTGGTCAGACGTTATTCGTCAGTTGTTTGCGTCAGATGACACGTCATCATCACTTTTTCACCAAACCCTATAAAACCCTGTTTTATCCATAACAGAGGTTTCACTTTACTGTGTTGAAATCGAAATTCTCTTCAATCATGGCACCAAAAGCTAAATCTAAAGCGAAATCCAAACCAAAACCACCACCATTCACCCTCATAATCAAAACTCCTCACAACTATACAACAATTCTTGATGCAACCGATTCAAACACAAGATATCATTCAATGATAAAAATCTTGAAAGAATCAAAAGGAGGTTCATTCTCAAAAGGATGTTCCTATTTAGCAAGAGGCACAACGGCAATTTTGGGCAAACGCAGAGGTTCATTCTCAAAAGGATGTTCCTTATGCTATTGTATCAAGAGTGGGCAAAACACTGCTACAAATTAGCCCTCAATCGATTTCCCAAGTATTCAAATTGAATGATATGGCACATCCTGTGTCATTCTCTACAAATGAGATGCATGCTGAATTTCTGGAAAGGGGTTACATTGGGAAACTTAAAGGTATGACAATCTACAAACCCAATTTTCCTGCTGAGATGAGATTCTTCTTTCACACTCTTTTAACTTGTCTCTCAGCAAAGACCACAACTTTTAATGAAATACCATTGAACATTCAGTATCTGGGCTATGCCATTTTAACTGGATCACTTTTTAACTTTTCTCAGATACTGTTCAATGATCTTGTGGCAAATTTTAATAATATTTAAAAACGGAAAGCTTTTCTGATACATCCATGATTTTTGAGTGTTTATCTACACAATCAGTTACGTGATGGTGATGTTAAACAAGGCGCTGTTTTACAACCAGGCAACCTAACTCATGAAACTTTTACTAGAATTATAAATCACGATAAAGTTTCTAAAACACAAGTAGAGGAGGCTGAGCAAACTTTACAAGAACAAAATGTTCAATCTCAACCTCCTGCTACTAAGCCTACTGCTCCTGGTGATCAGGGCATTACAACCACTGCCTTGAAACCCACACCAGCAATCTCCAAAAAGAAACCCAAGAAAATCTTCAAAAAACCCACCAAACCCAAAAAGGGCCCTCTCGAAGATGAGATCCCAGAGGTTAACCCAGTGAACAAAAAAATCACATGAAACCATTGCTGCTACTTCTTCACAGCAGATGTTAGAATCTTAACCTGGCTTTGAAACTCCTCCTTCTTCGTCACAAAAGGAAAATGTTGTAAACACAGGGACACCAAACTATGAAGCTCTAGAATCACTTGATTCTATCTTCCACAGCCCCTCTCCCAAGGCATTGTCTCTTTCTGCACCACAACCTTCACCAACAAAATTACTACCACCTGCCATATTGCCTTTGCTAAATGCAATTGAATTATAATAGACATTAACAAGTTCTTCTCACCAACCTATCAATTAGAACATACACCAACAAGTGACTGAAGAGGATACATCCCTTGGGTTACATGTAACCTTAGAGGATAGTTCATCAAGAGCAATCACTACAATTGCCAAACTCCCAGGTTTGCAATTGGACAGTGGTTCCATTCCTAAGACTCTGATGAAGGTAACCACTGTTGAGGCTACTGCGGTAACCTCTGATTATGTGGGAAGTCCCCGGTACTAAGAAAAGGGGCATCTATGTTTGAAACAAGGGTTGAAACCTCTGTTCATGATAACATAGATAAAACTACCATTTCTGGTAGGAGTTCAGATGATCCTATTAAGTTAGGTGATGATCTAAAATACCAGGATTTGACAAAGAGAGTTACTAAAATTGAAAGCTATGTTGATGAAATCAAGGATTTCTTAAAGCAAATGTTAGCTACAAAGAGTCAACCCTCTGTCCTATCCACTGATGACCTCAAACAAGCCTTAGAACCTCTGTTCCAACAACAAAAATATTATGCTGATCTTCAACACAAACATCAAATGCAAGATGTTAGAAACATGGTTGATGCCAGATATATGGATACTGCTGCAGATATTAAGGCAATCAAGGCTTATCTCCTTCAAACCACTGGTACTCCTCCTCCTACCGTAATCTTGGTCAACATTGATGATGCCAAAAAGGGGAGATACCTTTAAAGAAAGAAGTGCTAAAGCTTGATGACAAGAATGCACATCCTACAGTGGTTATCCCTAGACCAGATGGTTCTAAAACAGTTGATGAAACAGCTGATATCTTTACAAGGGAAAAGGAGAATACAAAGCAAAGGGTAAGGGTTGAGAGCAGAGCTTTGGTTGAGAAAAAGATAGCTCTGCAAATAGAAAAAGAAAATGTTGGTTCTTCAACAAAGAGGATGCCTGTTAGAAAAACAAGGCAAACAGCATCCATACCTTCTAAACCTAAGACAATTGCTAATCCAACCACATCATCTGCTCCCACAAAAACACCTACATCTCCTTCTACCAAAGTAGTTGTTAAACCAACTACATAGATGTTACAACACCTGTTGTGTCAACATCTGTTGACACAACAGAGGTTATAACAAATGTTAATCCAACCACTGCTATGGTCATACTTCCAACTTCCACCATATCTCTACCCACACCCACAAGAATTCCACAACCACAATCACCCAATCTCAGTTTCAAAAGGAGGAGAACCACAAATGTTGTACTTGATGACAAGATCATCCCCTCTCCTTTACCTATGTCATTTAAACCAATGTCCACCACAGCAGCTGTTAAACCTCCTTCTTCTCAAATTACTATAGTGCCTCTCGCCACTCAATTCCCAATGGAGTTACAAGCTGTCAAACCAGAGATCAAATCCTTCTTTTCAGAAGAAGATCCAGATAACAGGGAATTTCCATCTCTGAAAGGTTATCCCAAACCAAGAAACTTAGAAGAATTCAAGAGGCTTAAAGTCCAACAAGCAGAAGATATCACAAAAAGGGATACCCAGGGAAAGTCTGACAAAGTAATACAGAATTACTGGCAATATCTGTTGAGCAAAGTCAGAAGAATAGAAGACTACGCAAGAGACTTGAGCAAACATCTGTCAGAGAGAGAACATAAAAAGCCTTAAAGAAGATTACATCAATCACATCATAGAAACCAAGTTATACAAGGCTACAAGGGCACAATTTAAAGACTGGACTGTGAAAGAGTTGGAAGAAGAGGTACAAAGAATGCAAGAATTGTTGAAAGATCCTCACAAAAAGGCAAATCCTCCAGATTGGAACAAACATAAGAAAATGCCTGAAAAGAATTTAAAGATAAGAAGAATGAAGGAAGAGTTGATTGCTGCAAATTATGGGTCAAAGAACCAAATTATGAGGTGGATAGAGGTTAAGGTGGTTGATATATACAGATCGCTTAAACAAAGAAGGAAAACAGATCCATCACTGCCAAAAAAGCCAGTGTATGCAGCAAAGGATACAGCTCATCAGACCCAACACTCTTCAAAACCATCTGAAACATCTGCTTATCTATTCTGGCCTTAAATCAAAGAAAAAGGCAAATGGATATGGCAGAAGAAGATAAGAGAGTGTATGAGCATATAAAGGAAGGATTCCAAAACATGATTGATTACCATACTGATGAAACCAGTCAAAAGCTTGCCAAAGATCTTTCTCAGATGGCAAATCAATCAATTCTACCTACCTCAACAATAACATACCATCCTAGAAAGCCATCAGACCCAAAAACTCTAAAGTGGAAAGTTGGTAAAAACTCCCATGAATTGACTTTGCTCAAGTCTAATGGTGATGCTACTAAGATGAGAATGGAGGATGCATATGGGCTGTGTGTAGAAGACCTCCAAGAACTTATGGATCTGGTACTTGAAAAGGATGATGACGAGGTATCTCTGAATTTCGAATTGCAATTTAAAGGTCAAATCAGAGATTTCTTGTTGAGGAATAAAGACCAAGAATAAAAGATGTTTATGGCATCATCTGTTCCAGGGGGAGATTGTTGAAATTGAACCCTTTACAAAGGAACAGATGATATAAAGCCAAGTACTCTATCTGCGGTTTGGTCCAACTATCAGATGTTACATCCCCTGATCACCTAAACTCTGTCTTCGTAAAGTCTGCTACCTATACATCATCTGCTACACCAATATACCAAAGGTCTGACAGAAGGAAAGAAGCAGAGGATGGTCATCAGAGTTTTAGTTTATTAGTTTTATATTCAATGTAACAGTGCATTTGCACTATCAGATGTTAGGCATCAGTGTTTCTAGTTTGTTATTTTATTGTTAAATGTCACTATCAACACTGACGTCATCAAAAGATGCTCAGAGGTTAGATAGTTAGTATAAATTGCTAAGTCGATGTAACAGTGAACTTTGTATTCTTTAAAAGATCTTTACACCAATCATCTTCTTCCTTTTATGTACTATCAAACTGTAATCCAATAGGCTGAGGGGGAATTTATGAATAACATGCAAAGTTTATAAACTTGAAAGCATGATGATGATGAAAACAAATGCCCTTTACTTGTAGAAAAAGTTTTCCATTCTATTCCGCTGCATTTACTTTCAATTTCAATCATATTTCCATTTTTGAAAAAAAAATATAGGTAAATCAAACTCAGATCCTAACACTTACCAAGTTTAAATCAAGTAATTCTAGCACGACACGTTGACTGTCGAAGATATACAATGCAAACACAGAAGGCAGGTGATTCTTGGATGTTCAATTATGAAAGCTTGTGGAATTCTTTTGATCTTCCAGAGGAGCCAAACGAAGAAGAACTTGAAGTGCTGTATCATTTACATCAAACTGCAAATCAAGAACAAGTTCCAAGGCCGATAGTGATAACTCAACAATTTATTGGAACAAACAATTCTGGAGAAGGTCCAAGTAATTCATAAGAAGAACCAGTTGTTGAACCCGTGATAAATTCAACAGAGCCCAATACTTCTCAAACAAATGATTCTGATTCTGATTCTGAAGATACACCGACTTATGATCAAGATGGCGGATCCAGTTCCAATGATGAATCTGAGTAGATAACACATTTGTTAAATCAATCTGCAGGTCCTAGTAATCAAAATGAAGCATCTACAAGCGATATCGTTGTTGATTCAGTGGCTGAACAAAACATCACTAATCTGGAGAATGTAGTGGTGGTTTCTGATGAAGTGATGCCTAGAAATCTATCTTATCATCCCTCCGACAACATTATTGCCGATCTGTGTGCTGGAGTTAAAACGAGAAATCAAATTAACAAAGCTCTTAGTTGTTTCTATACTAAAGTAGTTTCTGTTTAAGAATATTGTTCTTATCGTTGTTTTATCTCGCAGATCGAACCAAAATGTGTTAAAGATGTAATAGTTGATGAAAGTTGGGTCAACGCTATGCAGGAAGAACTACAGCAATTTGAGAAGTTAGGAGTCTAGAAGCTTGTAGATCCTCCGGCAAATCAAAAAGCTATAGATACTAAATGGGTCTTCAAGTGCAAGCGTGATGATCGAGGAGTTATTGTGCGCAACAAAGCTCGGCTCGTTGTCAAAGGTTTTCAACAACAAGAAGGAACTGATTACACAAAAGTCTATGCTCCGGTTGCAAGACTAGAAGCCATCCGCATATTCCTGGCGTTTGCATCATGGAAAGGCTTCAAATTGTACCAGATAGATGTCAAATCAGCTTTTCTCTATGGAAAGGTGAAAGAGCTAGTGTATATTGGACAACCACTGGGGTTTGTCGATCCACTAAGCAAAGACAAGGTGTATCTCCTCAACAAAGCTCTTTATGGTTTGCATCAGGCCCCGAGAGCCTGGTATGAAACTTTATCTCAGCACCTGTTAGACAACGGTTTTATAAGAGGAATAGTGGATAGCATGCTCTTCAAACGAGAAGTTTGTAGTCATTTGCTGATAGTACAAATCTATGTGGATGACATCATATTTAGTTCTACAAATAACGAACTTTGCAAAGAATTTGAAGCAATCATGAAGAAGAAGTTCGAAATGAGTTCTATGAGCGAGATGAAATTCCTTTTAGGATTACAGGTTGATCAATTGCCTGATGGTATCTTTATTCATCAAACAAAATATGTTCATGACATTTTGTAGAAGTTTGAGATCACTAGCACTAAACCGCTTTCAACACCATTGGCACTCAATCATGGAATCTGCCCAGACGAACATGGAGCCAAAATTGATGAGACACTATATCAATGATAGGATCGTTGATGTATCTAACAGCTTCACGGCCTGACATCATGTATCCTACCTGCCTGTGCGCCTGTTATCAGTCCAGTCCCCGAGTATCACATTTGATGATCGTAAAAAGAATTTTCAGATATTTGAAGGGTTGCCCTAGCACCGGCTTGTGGTATCCAAAGAACATAACTTTGATCTCACGGGATATGCTGATTCTGATTTCGGCTACGAAAAACTTAACGCAAAGTCTACGATGGCTGGTTGCCAGTTCTTCGAACACGCTTAGTAACGTGGCAGTGCAAGAAGCAAACCACGGTCGCTCTCTCTACTTTTGAGGGTGAATACATTTCAGCTTCCAGTTGTTGTTCACAATTACTGTGGATTCAACAACAGATGAGAGACTTTGGATTGCAGTTTCTTGACACTTGTTTATATGTAGACAATAAGGCTGCAATTGACATAACCAAAAATCCAGTCCAACACTCTAAAACTAAACACATTGAAATTCAATATCACTTTATTCGTGACTCCTATGAAAAGAAGTTGATTCGAATAGAAAAAAATCCACACTGATGAACAAAAGGCAGATTTTATACCAAACCATTTCCATTAACAAGGTTTAAGTACTTAACTAGATTAAATGGTATGAAAAATATTTCATCAGATGTGGAGGATGAGGTTGAAAATGGATCGGATGAAGAGTTTTCATGATCCTCATCGGTTTGTCACTTTTATTAGGTTTTAGAATTTCTTTCTTTAAAAACAAAATTTCAAAAATATGTTATTGATTTTAGGGGGAGAAAATTTGGGAAAATACAAAAACATTATAAAATCGAAAAGTATAAAAACATGAAAAAGACAAAATGAGTTTCTGTTTGAAAAGAGAAAATGATAGTACATTAGTGGACTATTATAGTATGCTAAAGATTTGGAAAGATAAAAAGTTAAAACAAGTCTCACTGATGATGTGCCAGTAGGCTTTGCATGTTCAGTAGATTGATTCTGAGATATAAACATAAATATATAACTTCTTAATTTGTGGGTAACATCTCTCGGATATATAGACTTGGTACTCTAAAATTTCGTTTGAGAGATTGCCTGATTCTGAGATACTAGGTCTTTATAGCGAATTGATATCTGGGGTATTATACATGTTCTTCTGACTTTGCGAAAGCAATAACATAGAACTTGTAGAATACTTTTGCTTATGAACCTAAACAACTGTTAAAAATATTTAAATTATCCAAAGATATTATAATAAGCAGTTCAAAATATTCCTAAGTGGAACACACCTTTAAGACGAGCCTTCATCTCTTTGTCGATACAGTGGTACTAACCTGAGCTCTCAAGGTCTCGCACTACCCAGATTACAGATATTAGTTATCTATATTCACCTATAAGATGAAATCTAGGGAATCTTGATACGGGAGTATATTCTGAGGTAGGAAACACAATTAAGGACGTTCTTAAGATTACTTAACGTATCTTGAATCAATCGAGAAATGTGATGATGTTTAAGTGGATCAGTATACTGACAATCTAAGTGAATTTGTTTTGAAACTTAAAGTCAAAATTAAAGGTCAATGGTACTAGTGATATGTCTTAAAAACTGATATGATCCTCTAACACAATCTCACAAAATATATGTTTGTAAAAATTTTTGCATATAGTATATTACATTTCATTATGAAAAACCCAAAAAGATTTTCAGTGTGTTTTAGCATAAAACTTTGGAAAATTCAAAAAGATTTTATTTTTATCTTAGTTTTGACTACCGATGATGGAAAGCGGATCTTCAAATCCAGAAGTACTGAATGCTGATGAAAATCATGAGACAACGAGTTGGGAGCTAATGTGAAGTAAAAAACATTTTGAAAAGATTAAAAGTTCATTAACTTGAAACTTTACACTGCTGAAAACTTCAGTTTGTTCTCAAAAAGGTCAATCAAGGTCATTAACTTGGACTTGGTAGACAAATCAGTTAACTAGGGTCATTAACTTGGATTTGGTTATCTGAGTGGGTTGATAAAAATGTTTAATGAACAAAAATTTGAAAAAGTTGAAAATTTGGAATTTGCAATTCGTACGAAGTGCTGAATTCGTACGAATTGAACACAATGTTAGACTTCGTACGAATTGAATTCAAAGAACTATAAATAGTATGAATTCGCACAAATTGGTCAATATTCACTGTTTGAGCTTGAGAGATAACTTTGTGCGAATTGAGTGAAATTGTGCAATTGACGCTGTTATACTGCCAAAAATTCATTGATAGGGTTGATTTACACACTCTATTCAATGGGCAAGGTAAAAATTCAAGAATTAACCGTGGATTTTGATGTTTATATGCTTTCGGACCTTTAAACTTAGATCTAGGATGATTTACCGAACAAAAATTAAAATTGAACCTAGATTTATGTTTATCGGCGAGTTTAGGTTGTGATAGACCAAACAATTGATTAAAAGGTGAAGTTTTTGATGTTACAGTTTGTTAAGGAAGATGATCACTTCGTACGAAGAGGCAGTTCGTACGAAGTGAGTGAAAAATAATCCTACTTATCTAATTTATACGAACTGACTTGATAAACTTGAATGATATAATTTGTACGAATTTGTATGGTAAATTGTTTGTAGAGTTGATTAATATCAATTCGTACGAATTGATGTTTAATACAATTCGCACGAACTGATGGTGCAAAATGTTTGAAAATTTTGTATATATTTCTAAGTGTTTGTGTTTTTGTGATGCGCAGGAAAAGAAGTCTAATTATTCGAAGTTTCACAACACTTGTTGTGTGCTGGATATTAAGAAATTGCTGAGATTAGCACCATTTTCGGATATCTTGGATTTTATGAAGCGTATTCGAATCAACAAGGTGTTAACACATCATCACACTCCATACAAATTACATATTGAATATTTCTGGAACACTACTAAGTACGTTGAAGCTGGAAAAGACATTATACTCTACAGTGAAGATTGATGATAAAGATGTCGAAGTCAAGATAACAGAAGCTGATGTTAGAAGGGTTTTAGACTTCAAAGACAAAGAATCAGATCCGATAGGCTATCCAGAACGTATGGCGAACGGATGCTTTAATAGAATGGGTTACAGAGGTTACGTGAATGCTACGACATGGAAAAAGGGAAACCTTGGATGTCCATACAAGTTCTTCATTCATTCGTTGGTACACGCGTTGAGCCACAGGAAAGGAGGTTTTGATGATATCCAAGACTATCAGATGTGTATGGCCACGACGTTAGTTCTGAATCTGCCATTCAACTTCTAACATGTTATCTTTGATTATATGACGAAGAATACTGAGGTTTACAAGTTTCTTCAGTATCCAAGTTTTGTACAGATGTTGCTCGAAGATAAGTTTAAAAACTTTAAGAAAGAAGATGATGATATTCTGTATCAACACCACATGGATGATGGTACATTTTTAAAGCTAAATAAGTATTTGAGGCAAGCCACAAAGCCACCAACAAAAGCAATGTTTGGGCGATTGTTATGAAAGATTATACAGCACCTGAGTTAGGCAGATGGCGTAAGGTTACTAGTGGTGATGAGAAAGATGAGATAGAAGGGTTAGAAGGTTTTGTCGACAAGAGGAGCCGTTGGTATACAAAAGCTGAATCTGAGAAGAAACGTAAACGTTCTGTCAAGAAAGCTAAGACTATGTTGATTGATGAGCCAGAAGATGAGCCTGAAAACATTGTTGAAGATACAGCTGAGGCGAATGTAGAAACTGAAAATGTTGAGACAGAAAATATAGAAGCTGAAAATGTTGAAGCTGAAAACATTGAAAGTGATGATCATGGGTTAACACCCCAAATCGCGTAAAACAACAAACCGCGGTGGAAACACTTGGAGAGTCACGTTAACAGATTGTTTCAATAACACTTGGCATTTGATGTTTCGTTTTATTGGATATTAAACATAGATTATATTGTCATATTGTCTTAAAACTTTTAAACTAACTTAAACAAACAAACAAGCATTGAAATTGTCTTTCTTATTTTTAAAGGCACTCCATTCCTACATGTGCACGCATCAGTATCATCTAACATCGACATCAAACTTGATTTCTTGAAACATATGTGAAAACGAGTCAGCAAAAATATGCCGGCGAGTACATAGGTTTTTGTGAGTATGTAAAGTTCATGGCTTCATATACATTGCAACTTATAACCCGACTACTAGAGTCGTGATTGGAAACCTTGTTTTGAAAATATTTTGATATTGCAATAGGTTTAAAAACACGTGAGATGGAGTTTATAGAAATCTAGTAGCCATGAACCTTGACTCAAAATCTTTTGTATTGTAAATCCAAGTTGTAAATCGTCTTGAAATAACTTGTATGGTTTATATCATTAATCGAAAAATCGTTGTGTGTCATTGTTTGAAAACATTTTCCCAAGTAATATAAATAACGCCACGCATGTAATATGATAAAAGCACTTATATATAGGAAGTACCAGCGGCGTATCCACCATGCTTTTATTACATTACACTCGTTCCGTTATCTAAATCACCTGTCGTAAACCATTCGTTCATCGTTCCTTGTTATAAACCAATTGTTCATCGTTCATCGTTCGTCGTTCATTGTTATAAACAAATCGTTCATCGCTCATTGTTCATTGTCATGAAACAAAACGTTCATCGTTCATTGTCATAAAACAAATCGTTCATCGTTTATCGTTCATTGTTTTAATTGTGAAAACTTTTGGTCAAATTGTGAATACATTCAAACCTTTGTTGACTTGTTCGAGACCACCCAACGGTGTCCCTTAATCGTATAACAAACCACCAATGGGTTTGTTACATACAATTTCAGTCGCTTTCCAAATTTCCCCACAAACCCCGGGAATTTTGGTAACCGGATTGTCAGTCCTAGGCGCCTTAACTTACTACTGGTCGGCTTGGCCATTGTTAATGAATGTCATTCTTGTTATAAATACATGGCACCAACAAGTTCGTTCACATTATTGAAATCGTTTTGTTTATATAAACCATAGTATTTGCATTTGGAACTTGTAAACCATAACAATTGTAACTTGAAAACTTGTAAAATTTTTGGCACATATGCATCACCCCAAAACAATTGAAAACATAAAATAGGGGAACTATGTACTCACTTGTGATAGCAAGGTAATCTTGGATTAAAAGAAAATCCAAAGCTTAAAGATCCGAGAAATACACGTGTCCTAAAAATGAATAATAGTGTCAACATCGAGACTTGAAATCGGAGGATTCGGATAGAATGTTACCTTATAAACCAAATGAGTTTCAGAACTCATATGACATGGTTTAATAAGTTAACATTTTGAATTGGAAAGATTTTTATGTGCTTTTGACCTGTTATGACCCGATAAGGTAGTTTAAGCCACTTTAACGCGTCATTTGCGTAACTACGCATTCGGATGGTTAGATATGTGTTAAGATAAGTCTTTAACGCCTAAATATGTTTGAAAATGTTATTTGGTCAGAATACTTGTCAAATTTTATGTTCCATATACTTAAAGTTTATTTATTTGCGAAAGAGCATTTTAGTCATTATTGAAGAACTTAATAGCTAATTATCATAACACTAACCGAATGACATGACCATAAGGTATAACCTCAGAGGGTTACTCCCTTTATAATTATGGTCGGGTCCGAAGATCCACCAAACGGGTCAGATTTGAAAGTTAAAACGGTGGTCAAACCGTTCAACTTTTGACTCTAAACAAGTACTAAAATAAGAGTGATGATCTAGACATGTTTTGACATGTCTAAATAAGTTTATAAAAGAGTTTTGGCATCAAAACAAACTGTTCTGACACCCAAATTTAGATCTGTCATAAAATGCGCATTTATCGCATTTTTGAGCAAACTTTGACTTGTCAAAATGACTAGAAATGATAGGAATCTAGTAGGTATGACCAACAGAGATCATAATCACCTTGATTACCATCATATTGCAAGTTTTAATTGGACTTTAAACTGAGCAATTCTGATCAATTCTGGAAGTCAAATAAAAGTCAAATTTTGTGACTTTTAATCCAATTAACCACAAGAATAGAATCAGCCATGAAGGAGATCACTTACAAACACTATAAGGATGCTTAAGAAGTTAGAGATAGATCACCAAAGTGTTGCAACTTCCATTGATAGCAGATTTGAAGTGATCAAAACTTTCAAAAATGAAGAACACATGGTATTTATAGATTTCTTGGATTAACAAGATCATGCCATGTGTTTGTGACTCATCATAGGAGTAGATTAATGTCCAATTTCGTGTCAAATGTAGAGATTAAGATAGCACCAACGTTTGATGAGTCAAAGAATGAACAAACAAGCTGCTGCCAAGTTTCTGGTGTGCTGGAGCACCCTTATGGACCATATGGTCCATATGCTTACGGTCCGTAAGCATGGGAGCTAGGCACAAGTTTTAGAAAATGGCAGAACAGGCCCCTTCACTTGTTTTGTCGCGTTTCGAGCACTTCTAACACTCGTTAACCTCGTTTCAAAGCCCCATAAGGACGTTAAAGTATAGGGAACTTGAAATGTGTTCAAAAATGTTCCATAGGTCAGTTCGTTTGGTCGTACGGTTGCGGTTTTCGGTTAATTTCAACGAAAATCGTAACGAACGCGTGCGTGACCGTAAATGCGTAACGAACAGATTTTTCGCATTCCAATAACTCAGATATTATATATTGATGATTAGAAAAATTTTTGAATGTCCATACGTGTTTCAGATAGCGATATACGCAAAAGGGCATAGTTTCACGAAATTTGCAAAATAGCCCCTGAAGTTACAAAAGTGTGATTTTGACATACCGAAGCCTTCAAAACTTATTTCTGAGTTATGTAAAGGATATTTAAGGTATGTTAGGCTTAAGAGCTTGTTCCGGAGCGTACGTCGCTGCGAGAATCGGCAGACTTTCGTAGTTTGTCGTAATTAGTCCATGTGATTGAATAAACTTGTTTTTGACATACCAAACCCTCCAAAACTTATTTCTAAGTTATGCAAAGGTTATTTAAGGTATGTTTAGCTTATGAAATCATTCCAGAACATACGTTGCTTTAAATTGGTTTCGTTTGCGCAGCAATTTACAGGTTT
This sequence comes from Scalesia atractyloides, assembly GCA_947069175.1. Lineage (NCBI taxonomy): Eukaryota > Viridiplantae > Streptophyta > Magnoliopsida > Asterales > Asteraceae > Scalesia > Scalesia atractyloides. Next base: position 43,512,157 of record CAMTDV010000019.1, on the reverse strand, counting down.
TGCTCATGGAAGCGTATCAAGAGTTCGAAAATGTGCAAGAATCGAATGTGTGCAAATAACATAATAAAATAGACAAAATTTACATATAAAAAATAAATTTCCATTCATAGATAACTTTTTATCCTTGTTACATGTTTGGTTTGCCACAAATATCACAGTCTTCCCTACTTCAGGAAATTTTATCCCGAAATTTGATTAGAGGAAACTTGTGAGAATAAGTGTGGGTACTTCGCTTTCATCTGATCCTCTCGTTCCCAAGTAAATTTTGGGCCACATTTGGATTCTCAGCGAACTTTGACTATCGGAATTCATCTTCGTTTAAGTTTCTTGACTTCACGGTCCATTATCACCACCGGTTTCTCGACAAAATGCATAGTATCATAAACGTGAATCTCATCGAGTGGGATATGGAGATTTGTATCGGCTAAACATTTCTTCAAGTTGGACACGTGGAATGTTGGGTGAATATTCCCCGAGTTTAGGAGGTAGCTCAAGTCGGTAGGTCACCTTTTCGATTCTTTCGACGATCTTGAATGGTCCAACGTATCGTGGAGCAAGTTTTCCTTTCTTTCCAATCCTCACTACTCCTTTCCAAGGGGATACCTTGAGTAGGACATGATCACCGACTTGGAATTCTAAGGGCTTACGTCGCTTGTCCTCATAACTCTTTTTACAGCTTCTAGCTGTCAGAAGGTTATCGCGTATTTTCTTGACTTTCTCGGTTGTGTCGTGGATGAGTTTAGGTCCAGTGAGTTGTGTCTCACCGATCTCATTCCAACAGACAGGTGAACGACATTTTCGAACCTATAAAGCTTCGAAAGGCGCCATGTTGATGCTGGCGTGATAACTATTGTTATAAGAGAATTTGACCAACGGTAGATGTGAATCCCAACTACCACCAAAATCGATCACGCAAGCTCTAAGCATATCTTCCAGAGTTTGAATCGTCCTCTTAGATTGTCCATCCATGTAAGGATGATAAGCAGTACTTAGGTTAAGTTTGGTTCCCATAGCAAATTGAAGAGTCTTCCAAAAACGAGATGAGAATCGAGCATCTCTATCAGATATGGTGTTCAAAGGAACACCATGACGAGACACAATCTCATCAACATAGATGTTTGCGAGTTTGTCAGCAGAGAAATCTTCACGAATCTCTATAAAATGTGCTGACTTTGTTAGACGATCAATGATTACCCAAATGGCATCATGACCTATAGATGTGCGCGGTAACTTAGTGATGAAATTCATTGCAATGTTCTCCCACTTCCATACCGGTATCTCTGGTTGTTCCAATAAACCAGACGGATGTTGATGCTCGGACTTGACTTTGAGACAAGTAAGGCATTTAGATACATACAAGGCAATGTCATTCTTCATACCCGGCCACCAATACTGGATACGGAGATCCTTGTACATTTTTGTAGCACCAGGATGAATCGAATAACAAGACTTATGAGATTCATCCATCAATAGAGTTCAGAGATCGTGTTGATTTGGAACCCACAACTGGTTCTTGTAGTATAGTAATCCATCGTCTGTTGTTGGGATTGAACCCTATGAAATGAACAGATGATACAAAGCCAAATAACACTATTCGAGCTTTGGTTACACTATCAGAGGTTACAACCTCTGTTGTACAAACACTGCCTTCCCTAAAGACTGCTCTTCTATCATCTGTCTTCACAAAGTTGCAAAGGTCTGCCAGAGCTACAAGGATCAGAGGATAGAGACCAGAGCTTAGTCATTAGATAGTTTATCAATGTAACAGTGCTAAGCACTGATAGTTAGTATTAGCAGTGTTTGTAGTTAGTTACATTTAGTTTCTTGTCACTATCACCCTGACGTCATCAAAGATGCTCAGTGGTTAGATAGTTTAGTATAAATAGGTAACTTGTGTAACAGTTTAACTTTGTCTATCAAAAGATCAACGTTCGCATTTCATCTTCTCTGCATTTTCTTACTACCAAACTTCAATTGCAAAGGCTGAGGGAGAGTTTGTGAATCACATGCAAGTTTACCAACTTGAAAGCATTATGATGATGAAAACAAACGACCATTGCTTGTAGTAAAAGTTTTCCATCTATTTCCGCTGCAAATCTCTTTTAAAAATTTCAATCATTTTCATTTTTGAAACAAAAACTACAAGTAATTCAAACTCAGATCCTAACAAATGGTATCAGAGCTTGATTCATCAAATTCGATCTGACAATCGATTTGATTCGAATGGATCAGCTCCCTGCTATTAGTTTGGTTGTTTTTGCTTGATAAACAGAGTTGTATTACGTTCAAAAAGTTTTTAAAACATAACTCTGTGTAAAATCAACTGAAAACGTCTCAAAATACACAGGATGCCAACTCTGGATACTTATTCAAACCGCCAATGCTCAAAAGAAATGAATATTTCATTTGGCAACAATGGATGGGTCATATCCTTGCCCAGCAAAACATCGGTTACTGGAGATCTGTTGCTTATGGACCTCACATTCTGATGGTTCCAAGCACAGAGGATCCAACTAAACAAGTGCCAAAAAATCCAGAAAACTTTTCGGAGAAGGATTTCCAGAAAATTGAATTAGATGCTAAGGCATTTAGCATAGTTGTTTCAGCCTTACCCAATGAGATTTATGCTGGTCTACTCCATTGCAATAGTGCAAAGGAGTTATGGGATGCACTTAATGAGCAATTCGGTGGGACTGAGGAAGTGATAGAAAGTAATAGAGAAGTTCTAAATCAGCAGTATGAAACATTTTGTCACTTGAAAGGAGAGTCTCTAACACAACAGTTTGAACGTTACAGCTGTCTCATCAGTGAACTTAGACTGGTTAACGTGGTTCTACCTAATTCGACTGTCAATAGTCGTTTCCTTAGATCGTTACCAGATAAGTGGGAGACTGTAGCTTTTGTAACGAGAAAGTCTGTTGGGTTTAAAGATATGTCATTGACACAACTTCATTGGATACTCCTCACTTATGAGAGAGAGTTAAACCAGAAAAAGAAGTTGCAAGAATCTGGCAAAATGACTGATGATTACTCATTGGGTAATACAACTCTTTTTGGCCAAGAAGAGGGTTCTGGCAGCAGTAAGGACCAAAGTTATAATCACTATATTGATATTACATCTGGTGGGAACTTTGGATCTGAAACATATGCACCCAACTATGCTTTCACTGCTAGTGGGGAAAGCCAAACCTCTGATTGATTTGCAACACTTTGAACCTTCTGATCTTGAAGAAATGGATATTTTGCACCAACTGGCCCTATTGAGTGTTAGGGCTAGTAAATTCTATAAGAGAACTGGTAGGAAATTCCCAGGATTGCATGGGGGGTTGAAGGTTGGGCTGGATAAATCAAAAGTAAAGTGTTATAAGTGTAATAGGTTAGGACACTTTGCCAGAGAATGCAGGTCTCAAAATCTGGACTAATAGTGATTCATCCTGGCCCTAGACCTCAGCACAGACAAAACACTGTTCATTATTCCCAATATACCCCTGCTCAACATGTTCAAAACACTGCCCACTTTACACATCTTGCTACTACTGTTCCAGTGCATTATATTCAATCCACTGCTCCACAAATTCCATATGTTCAGGCACCATCACATCCTCAAGTGCATGTACAACAAGCCCCTATTGTCACACAACATGCTCAAACCACTGCTAGCCCAGCAGAGGTTGGTCAACAGAGCTTTTTTCACACAAAGTTATGTTGACTGGAGTAGCTTGCCTGAGGATTTGACTGATGAGAACTTTTCTTTAATGGCCAAAAATGATGTTGAACCAGAATTTTCTTTAATGGCCTTAGAGACAATTGCTGAAGGTGTTGAATCTATGGAGTTAGTGTCAAAAACTGATGAAGTTCAAGTTTGTGATGAAACAGTGGTTTCAAGTGAAGAAGAGAAAAATGCTGCTGATGTGGAAAAGAACTCTCCTGCTGATCCATGGAATGTTGATGTGTGTGAAGATGAGTGTGATTGTGCTCTCATGGCTGCTACAAAGGTATCACCTCAGATCCTTGAAGATCTATGTTCTGACAAATGCATCATTGCTTTTGCAAACATTAAGCAGGTGAATGAAAACCTGAGGAACAAAATTTTAGAAGATGAACTTAATTTTGAAAAACTGATTAAAGAGTTAAAATCAAAGTTAAGTGAAAAAGATTCTGAAATGAGTAGCCTGAGGCATGAATCAAGCATAACCAAGGACCAACTCCAAACTATGGTAGAAATATACCAAGTGTGTAAAAAGGAGTTAGAAGAAACCCAAATCACTTGTGAAAAATGGGTGGAGTCCTGTAAAGGTTATGAGATTATGCTTGATGCTCAGATCAAGAACAACATTATGTTTTGTGTAGGTTTTAGAACCTATGACCAAAATGAGAAAAATGTTGCTGAAATTGATTCTGAGTTGGTTGAAATAGTCCTAACAAATTTGGCTGGTGAAGAAATAAAAATCACAGATAAATTTGGAAACAAAATTGTTTTGAAAAAATCAGAGGTTTCAACAAAAGATAAAGAAATTTGAAAAATATTAGTTTAAACCAACCTGGTCAGATGAATGTGATATTTTAGAAAACTTCAAGCCAATGGATTTCACAAACTCTGATGGTATTAAAGCCCCAAAAGCACTAGTGATCCCTATCAAAGATGTACCAGCAGAGGTCACAACCACTGCTGATAAAAAGTCTGATAGGAAAAGAAGAGTAAAGATTAAAAACTTGTTTTGTGAATTTTGTGAAAAACGAAATCATGTGGCTGCAGATTGCTTTCTTTTGAAAGCCTATGACATTAACAAAACTTGTGTTATCAAAAATTCTTCAAGATGCACCATCTGCAACAAAACAAATCACTTAACTCAAGAGTGTGCCTATCTCAAAAACTATGAGCAAAAGGTAAAAGAGAATCGAGGCAAAAGCACTAGAAAGAGAAGGTTCAAGTTCTGCTGGAAATAAATCTAAGTAGAGTTTTGAACCAATTGAAATGTCTTTTACAAAAGCTTTAAACAAAACCTCTGTTCCTAGAGAGGTGCAAGTGACAGATGCCCCACCATCAAACTCATTTCCAAGAGGGCATGGCCAACCAGCCTATAAAAGGGTTCCTCTTTCTTATGAAGGATACAAAAAGCCTTCAAAGCAAAGAGTGAATAAGCATCCCTATGGATATAATCATCTGATAGGAAATGGTCAAGAGCAGATGTTACAAGAAAATATCCAAACCACTGACCATTGTCCTAGACTTGAGACTGGACCATCTGTGACCCCATCCAAAGCCATTTTGGCTTTGGAGACCTGTCTTAGCTGATCTATTTACTTGATGTGCAGGGACCCTCTACTTGCCTTGATAGCTTATGGTATGTAGATAGTGGAGGTTCTAGGCACATGACAGGATGTAGAGCCCTTCTCAAGGACTTCATGGTTCATGGGGGGTGATATATCTTTTGGTAATAACTCAAAGGGAAAGGTTTTAGGGTCTGGGTCGGTTCTGGCTGGGAAACTATAGATTGAAAATGTGAAATTAATTGACAATCTGAAATTTAACCTGCTGAGTGTCTCACAAATGAGTGACAGAGGGTATGGATCCTTCTTCACGAAGAAAACTTGTCAAATTGTGGGACCAGAGGTTGTTAAAAAGATTGATCAAATCATTGCTGAGAGCAAAGCACAACTCACTGCACACAGAAGTGGGAATGTGTATGTGGTAGATATGCTAAAAGATAATCCTGTGTCTGGAACATGCTTATTCTCAGTTGCTTCAAGCAAAGAGGCTGAGTTATGGCATCGTAGACTTGGACACACAAATCTTAAAACTATCACCACACTCTCAAAACAAAGTCTTGTAAGAGGTTTGCATCACAAGCAATTTTCCTGTGAAGAACATTGTGTTTCCTGCTTAAAAGGAAAACAACATAAAAGTTCTTTCAAATCAATTGAAGAGTCCAAAACAAGCCAGTGTTTACAATTGCTTCACATGGACTTGTTTGGCCCAGTGCAAATCATGAGCTTAAAACACAAAAGGTATTGCCTAGTAATAGTTGATGATTTCTCTAGGTTTACATGGACCTTCTTTCTCCACTCTAAGGATGAAACTACAGTCATTTTGCAAAACTTTGTTAAACAAGTAGAAAAGCAATTTGATCTTCCAGTAAAAATCTTTAGGAGTGACAATGGAACATAGTTTAAAAATAGGGTGTTGGATGCTTTTTTTGAGTCAAAAGGAATTGTTAGACAATATAGCATTCCAAGAACTCTAGAACAAAATGTGGTGGTTGAAAGGAAAAATAGAACTTTAATTGAATCAGCAAGAACTATGCTAGCAGACTCTGGTTTACCCTTGTCTTTCTGGGCAAAGGCTGTAAACACTGCTTGCTATGTTCAAAACATAGTTTTGATTAACCCCAGGCGTCAAAAGACTGCCTATGAGATTTTGTATAAAATCAAACCTTTGATTTCCTATTTTAAAGTTTTTGGTTGTCCATTCTTCATTTTGAACTTAAAAGATTCTATATCTAAGTTTGTAGCCAAAATTGATTGTGGTTATTTTCTGGGATACTCAACCACTGCTAAAGCCTACAGAGTTTTTAACTCTAGGACAAAGTGTGTTGAAGAAACTTTGAATGTCAAGTTCAATGAACTTTCATCACTGAAAATCCCAGCATATCCTGTAGAGCTTTTTGATTTAGATAAATTCACATTTGCTGATGTTTCTATCAAGCTAGACAATGCAGTTACACCACAACCATCAAGAGAAGATCAAGATCAAGAATATGACTGTGTGCTTCCACAAACAAAATTCCATTCTTCCAACAGAGGATCAGGTGCCACAAGCTCTTGTGTAAACTCTGCCACTTCTGGGTCAACAGTAGTTGATCCTCAAACCTCTGCCAGTTCACAAAATCAAACATCTGTTGATAAAAGTCCTACATTTGGGCACCAAAATCATCAGAATGTTACCTCTTTACCCCCAATACCACCACCTCCATTTACATCAGAGGCTGATACTTCAAACTCACTAGCAGACATTAGCTCAAATGATACACATTTGCAGCCATCACCTCAAAATGCTATTGTTCCATACCAAGGTGACTTGATTTATCTCAAAAGCCATCCATCAGATCAAGTTATTCGCAACATCAAATCTGGGGTGCTCACATGGACCCAATCCCAAAATATTTGTCTTTTTGCTGGCTTTCTATCACTCACACAGCCAGTCAAGTACCAAGAGGCACTGAAAGACAACAGCTGGGTAGAAGACATGCAAGAAGAACTCCTTCAGTTCAAGAGACAACAAGTTTGGGAGTTTGTGCCACTGTCAAAAGATGTAAGTCCAATTGGCACAAAGTGGGTCTTCAAGAACAAAACTGATCAAAGGGGTATTGTTGTCAAAAATAAAGCAAGGCTCGTGGTTCAAGGCTACAGACAGGAAGAAGGTATAGACTATGATGAGACTTTTGCTCCTGTAGCAAGGTTGGAAGTTATTTGCCTGTTCTTAGCTTTTGTTGCTAACCACAAAATAAAGATGTTTCAAATGGATATAAAGAGTGCATTTTTGTATGGAAAAATCAAAGAAGAGGTGTATGTCTGTCAACCTCCAGGTTTTGAAGATGCATTCCATCCTGATCATGTCTACAAGCTCAACAAAGCATTGTATGGTTTGAAACAAGCACCAAGAGCCTGGTATGAAACTCTATCCACTTTTCTCTTATCCATAGGGTTTACTAGAGGCAAAATAGATAAAACCCTGTTTTAAAATGGAAAGGAAAAGATTTGATGCTTGTCCAAATTTATGTGGATGACATCATTTTTGGATCCACAAGCACTGCTATGTGTGAAGAGTTTAGAAAACTCATGGCAATAGAGTTTGAGATGAGTGCATTGGGTGATCTCCAATGTTTTCTTGGTCTTCAAGTTAAACAATTGCACAATGGTACATTTATCCATCAAAACAAGTATGTGAAAGAACTGCTTAAAAAGTTTGGATATGGATGATTGTAAACCATGTAGCACACCCATGGCAACTTCCAAGCTAGTCACCAATGATGGTAAAGATGACCTTGTTGATCAAACTCTTTATAGAAGCATTATTGGGTCTTTATTGTACCTAACTGCATCAAGGCCAGACATCATGTTTGCAACATGTGTTTGTGCCAGATCACAGGCATTACCTAGTAAGTCTGACCTTATTGCTGTAAAAAAGGATATTCAGATACATAAAAGGTGCTCCCACACTTGGTATCTGGTATCCAGATAATGGGAATATTGAGCTTGCAGGTTTTTCAGATAGTAACTTTGCTGGGTGCAAAACTACAAGGAAGTCCACATTAGGAGCATGTCAATTCCTAGGTGATTGTCTAGTGTCTTGGCAAAGCAAAAAGTAGGTTGCAGTTTCAACATCCACTGCTGAGGCAGAGTATATTGCTGCTGCTAGCTGCACTGCTCAACTCTTGTGGCTTCAAAACCAGTTGCTGGATTTTGGTTTAACTGCACTAAAGACTCCACTCAGATTGGACAGTCAAGCTGCTGAAAACATCATTAAAAATCCAGTTTCTCACTCAACTACAAAGCACATTGACATCAGACATTACTTTGTGAGAGATTGCTATAAAAAAGGTTTGATTTCTTTGCATCATGTCCATACTTCAGATCAGTTGGCATATGTTTTAACCAAGGCATTGGATACATCTACCTTTGAAAACTTGATCTCAAGAATTGCAATGCTAAACATGGATTAAAAACAAGTTTTCTTGTAAATCCATGCGTACATAGCATTAAAATGTTTTTAGAAAATCAAAAAATCATCCTTAAAAATAGTTAAAATTGAATTTTTCAATGAATCTTTAAAAGTCTGCTCATAACATCTGTTTGCTCAAAACCTCTGATAGGCTTTAAAATTTTATCCACTGTTAAAGTGTATCCTCTGACTTCCATCTTTATCACTTGTTTCAAAACACTGATAGCTATCCACTGATAGTGTTAAAAAATCAGTACTTTTGTCATCAGAGGTTACACGTGGCCAGATGTTAGCCATCAGATATTGCAACAGATGCCATGTCATCATCACTTTTTAAAACCCTATAGAAATCCTGTTTTATCCCTCACCAGTGTTTACCCTAAAACTGTGTCGATTTCAAAAATCTCAAAACAGTTTTTCTCTCTAACATCATGGCTCCCAAATCAAAATCTTCGAAGAAATCCACACAAGAACTTCTACCTTACAGTCTCATAATCAAAACCCCACATAATTACACCGCCATACTTGAAGCAAACGACGCAAATGCTCCCTATCATCCAATGATTCGAATTTTGCAAAAGTCGAAATTCAAGCACATGTTGGAAGCCAAAGCCCCAATCTACATTGATTCTCTTTGTGCCTTCTGGAATAATGCTAAGGTTCACTCAACTGCTGCTGGTGTTCCTTATACAATAATCTCAAGAGTAGGGGGAGTGTTGATGCAAATTAGCCCCCAATCGATCTCTCAAGTTTTCAAGTTAAATGACATAGAACATCCTATGTCATTTCCCCTCAATGAGATCCAAGCAGAGTTTCTGGAAAGAGGTTATGAAGGCCAGATGAAAGGTATGACCATCTTTAAACCTAACTTTCCTGCTGAGATGAGATTTTTCTTTCACACAATTCTAACTTGTCTCTCAGCAAAAAACCAATGCTTTCAATGAAATTCCATTGAACATGCAATATCTAGGGTATGCAATTTTAACTAACACAGATTTTAACTACTCCCAGATCCTGTTCAATGATCTTGTGCATAATTTTCAAAACATTACAAAAAGAAAAGCTTTTTTTGATTCACCCATGGTTTCTGAGTGTTTACTTACAAGATCAAATCAAAGGTCCTAAAAGTAAAAAAGAGTTGTGACAAACCCAGGCCGCCTCAATCATGAAACCTTCACCAGAACAACAAACCAAGATAAAGTTGCGAAAACACAAGTAGATGAGGTTGAGCAAGCTTTACCTGAACAAAATGTTCAAACTCAACATCTTGCTACTGAGCCCACTGCTCTTGGTGATCAGGGCACCACAACCGCTGCTCTGAAACCCACACCAAAAATCCTCAAAAAGAAAACCGATACACTTCCCAAAAAGCCCACCAAACCCAAAAAGGGTCCTCTGGAAGATGAGATCCCAGAGATTAACCCAGTGACAACACCAAAGTCACAAAACACTTCTTCTACTTCTTCACAACAGATGGTTCAAAGATCTCCAACCGGCTTTGAAACTCCTCCTTCTTCCTCACAAAAGGAAAAGGTTGTAGACACAAGGACAACAAATTATGAAGCTCTAGATCCACTTGGTTCTATCTTCCACAGCCCCTCTCCCAAGGCACTTTCGCTTTCTACACAGCCACCTTGACCAATGACTACACTTCCACCTACTATGTTACCTTTACTGAATGCAATTGAATTAGACCAGACAAAAACGAGCACTTCTCAACAACCTATTACTGAGAATATACTTAATCAAGAGGCTGGGTCTGACTCTTTATTCATTGCTAGCCCATCAGCACTTGAAGAGGCTACATCCCTTGGGTTACATGTAACCCTTGGTGATAGTTCAACTCAAGAAGCGACTACAATTGCTGAACTCCCAAGTTCTCAGTTGGACAGTGGTTTCATTAATAAGACTTTGTTGAAGGCAACCACTGTTGAGGCAACAACTGTTACCTCTATTGTGGGAAGTCCCCAATTCCACGACAAAGTGGCTTCTCGGTTGAAGCTGGTCCTAAAACCACTTCTAATGATACCATAGATACAACTACCATGTCTGGTAGGTGTTCAGATGATCCTATTAAATTAGGTGATGATCTAAAATATCAGGATTTGACGGAGAGAGTTACTAAGATAGAACATTCTATGGACGAGATCAAAAGTTTACTGAAGCAGATGATAGCTACAAAAAGTCAACCCTCTGTTCTATCCACTGCTGATCTCAAAGAAGCTCTTAACCCTCTGTTTCAACGTCGACAACATTATTTGGATCTACAACACAAGCACCAGATGAATGATGTTAGAAACATGGTTGATTCAAGGTATCAAGACACTGCAGCAGACATTAAAGCCATCAAAGCTCATCTACTCACAACCACTGGCCATGCACCTCCAACGGTTATCTTTGTTACAATAGATGAAGCCAAAAAGGGGGAGAAACCTTTGGGAAACAAAAAGCTGAAAATAGATGATGATAAGGCCAGACCTACTTTAAATATTCCAAGGCCTGATGGTTCAAAGCAGAAAGATTTAACTGATGAAATTGTGGCCAAGGCAAGGGCTAGTCACAAGAAGACAGTGATTGAGGAGAGCAGAGTGTTGGTTGAGAAAAAGATTGAACAACAAAAAGAAAAAAGAGGGGTTGGTACTTCATCATAGAAGATACCTGCTAGAAAAGCTAGGCAACCAACAACCACACCTCCTAAAACTAAGCCTGAAACCAATCCAACCATCAAAACCTCTGCCTCTCAAAAACCTAGAACATCTTCAAAATCACAACCCACATCCACCACAAGCAGATGTTAACAGCATCTGTTGATACAGCAGAGGTTGCAACAGATGCAACTCATCCATTATCCACACCACCTAAGATCCCACAACCACCATCACCCACTTTAAGGTTTAAAAGGAGAAAAATCACAAAAGTGATAAATGATGATGAGATTCCTACACCTCTTCCACTATCATCACAACCAATGACCTCCACATCATAGATTACAACATCTTCAACTCTTGAAATACTCCTGCAGCAAAGCTATATCCTCTTGATTTACCAACAGTCAGGGAAGAGATCCTAAGTTTCTTTTCAGAGGATAACCCTGACAAAAGAACAATCCTATCCCTTGATGGCTATCCAAAACCTACAAATGTTGATGATTATCTGGAATTGAAACGGAAGCAAGCAGAGGATATTGCCAAAAGAGAATCAGCTAGTAAAAGTGATAGAGAGATACAGATTGCCATGTCCTTTCAACTAAGTAAAGCCAGCATCTTACAAGATTTTGTCAAGAACCTGAGCAATCAGTTGTTAGAAAGGGAAGATAAGTTGCTCAAGAGTGAACTCATTGAGTATATCATGGAGAAGAAGATGCATAAGGCAACAAGGGCACAGTTCAGGGATTGGAGCATAAATGAGCTAAGAGAAGAAATCAACAGAATGCAAGAAATGGTGAAAGACCCTCTCAAAAGCCAACTCCTCCCAACTGGGATCTATACAAGAAAAATGTGACTGAAAGAGCCTTGAAGTTGAAGAGAATGAAGAATGAACTAATTCAGAACATTATGGGTCAAAGAATCAAGTGATAAGATGGGGTGAGGTCAGGGTGATAGACATTTACAACAAGTTGGAAGAAAGGAGGAAAAAGGATCCATCCATGCCTCCTAAACCTGATTATTCAAAAGAAGATGCTATTCTCAAAGCCCAACTCTCTGAAAAGTCCAGTACAACATCTGCCCATTCCACACTTGCCCTATTACACAGAAAAAGGCAAGGGGAGATGTCTAAAAAGACTGACAAAGAGTTTGAGGATACATTTATCAAAGAAGGTATACAGAACATGATTGATTATCCAACAGATGATTCAAGTGCCAAGCTGGCTAAAGATTTATAAAAAATAGCTCCTTCTCAAACCTCAACAATAAAAGCTCCTTCAAGAAAACCTTCAGACCCAAAAATTCTAAAGTGGAAGGTCGACAAAGACACCCATGAATTGACACTGCTCAAGTCTGATGGTAATGCCACTAAACTATCTATGGAAGCTGCTTATGGGCTTACAGTAGAAGACTTCCAAGAATTATTATGTTCAGAGCTACAGAAGGATGCTAATGACATAGAATCTCTTAACTTTGAACTTCAATTCAAAGGTCAAATAAGAGAATTCTTCCTGATGAATAAAGACCAAGAATAAAGTGTTTTTGGCATCATCTGTTCCAGGGGGAGATTGTTGGGATTGAACCCTATGAAAGGAACAGATGATACAAAGCCAAATAACACTATCCGAGCTTTGGTTACACTATCAGAGGGTACAACCTCTGTTGTACAAACACTGCCTTCCCTAAAGACTGCTTTTCTATCATCTGTCTTCACAAAGTTGCAAAGGTCTATCAGAGCTATAAGGATCAGAGGATAGAGATCAGAGATTAGTCATTAGATAGTTTATCAATGTAACGTGCTAAGCACTGATACTTAGTATTAGCAGTGTTTGTAGTTAGTTACATTTAGTTTCCTGTCACTATCAACCCTGACGTCATCAAAGATACTCAATGGTTAGATAGTTTAGTATAAATAGGTAACTTGTGTAACAGTTTAACTTTGTCTATCAAAAGATCAACTTTCGCATTTCATCTTCTCTTCATTTTCTTACTACAAACTTCAATTGCAAAGGCTGAGGGGGAGTTTGTGAATCACATGCAAGTTTACCAACTTGAAAGCATGATGATGATGATGAAAAAAACGACCATTGCTTGTAGTAAAAGTTTTCCATCTATTTCCGCTGCAAATCTCTTTTAAAAACTTCAATCATTTTCATGCTTGAAACAAAAACTACAAGTAATTCAAACTCATATCCTAACATCTTTCGTTTCGAGTTGAAGTTCGAGTTGGTGAGGTAGTTCATCTTTCAACAACCTTGTGTTATACAAGTGCGTTGGGCTTCAAGAATACATGTTTGGATATCAGATCGAACTTGAACACAAAGAAGCTTGACACATTCCTTATGACTAAGCGCGTCAGCCACAACATTCGCCTTATCAGGACGGTAGCGAATTTCGCAGTCGTAATCATTTAGGAGTTCGACCCAACGTCGTTGCCTCATGTTCAACTCTTTTTGATTGAATATGTGTTGGAGACTTTTGTGGTCTGTGAACAGCACACACTTCATGCCTTAAAGATAGTGTCTCCAGATTTTGAGAGTAGACAATAGCACCTAACTCAAGATCATGAGTTGTGTAATTCTTTTCATGGACTTTCAATTGTCTCGACGCGTAGGCTATGACTTTATCTCGTTGCATGAGAATGCAACCAAGGCCTAGATTCGACGCGTCACAATAAACCACAAAATCATCATTGCCATCGGGTAAAGACAAAATAGGAGCATCACAGAGTTTCTGTTTCAAGGTTTGGAGAGCTTCCTCCTGTTTGGATCCCCACTGAAAAGGCTTATTCTTCTGAGTCAAAGCAGTGAGGGGAACGACGATCTTTGAAAAGTTCGCAATGAATTTTCGATAGTATCCAGCAAGACCAAGAAATGAGCGAATTTCTATGGGAGTAGTGGGTGTTTTCCAATCCTTAATCGCAGCGATTTTGGAAGGATCCACATGAATACCATGCTCATTGACAATGTGTCCCAAAAACTGAACTTCTTTAAGCCAGAATTCACACTTGGAGAATTTGGCGTAAAGTTGCTCCTTCTTTAGAAGTTCCATTGTCAGACGAAGATGTTGCTCGTGCTCGGCTTGAGACTTTGAATAAATGAGAATGTCATCGATGAAGACAATGATGAACTTATCCAAATAAGGTTTATAAACCCTATTCATCAAGTCCACGAAAACAGCTGGAGCATTTGTCAAACCGAAAGGCATAACTGTAAACTCATAGTAACCGTATCGTGTGCGAAAAGCAGTCTTATGAATATCTTCTTTGTGAACATGAAGCTGATGATACCCAGAACGCAGATCAATCTTTGAAAAACATGTAGCACCCTGTAATTGATCAAACATATCATCAATGCGAGGTAGGGGATATCGATTCTTGATTGTGAGTTTGTTGAGCTCACAGTAATCAATACACATCCAGAAAGATCCATCCTTCATTTTCACAAATAAGACAGGAGCACCCCATGAAGAATAACTTGGACGAATGAAACCTTTCTCAGATAACTCTTGAAGTTGCTTCGATAATTCTTGCATCTCAGAAGGTGCAAGGCGATAAGGAGATTTGGCTATTGGGTTGGCACCTGGTACAAGGTCGATACGAAACTCCACTTGGCGTGCTGGAGGTAAACTAGGTAGGTCTTCGGGAAATACCTCAGGGTAATCTCGAATAACAATAATGTCTCGAATATTCTTGCTCTTGCCTGTGTGCTCCACAATATGTGCCAAGAAGGCGACATAATTCTTTCGCAGGTATTTCTGAGCTTGGGTACATGTCATGAGTTTAAGGCTACTAACGGGTTTCTCTCCACGAACTTCTAGAATTTCACCAGACGGAAGAGGTACTCGAACAATCTTGTCAAAGCAAATAACTTCAGCATGATGTTTGGTTAACCAATCCATCCAATAATGATGTCGAAACTTCCAAGTTGCATAGGTGTAAGGTCGATAGGGAAAAGATGGTTATTGAGGTTCAATTGGCAGTTGCGAATGACGGAATCAAGTACGAGGGGTTCACCATTGGCTATTTCGACAGACAAGGGTCTTCCTAGTTTAGTTCTAGGCATCAAAAGCAAGGGCTAAAAAGTTAACGACACAAAGCTTCTATCGGCACCCGAATCGAAAAGAACAGAAGCAGGGTGATTGTTGACAAGGAACGTACCGTTAACAACTTCATTGTCCGCACGAGCCTCGATAGCATTGATATTGAATGCTCGTCCACGAGCTTGATTTGCATTTGCTAGCCTCGGACAGTTGTTCTTGTAGTGACCCATTTAACAGGAACCAGGTGGGAAGTGAAGTCGAGCAGGGTTTGCTTGTGGTTGAACTTGGTTTTACACAACTGGATTTGGGTTAAAGTGACAAATATTCGCTAGGTGACCAAGTTTCCCGCAGGTAGTACACTGTCGACATGGTACATGAACTTGGTGGTGACCATTACAACTATTGCAAAGCGGTGCAGTTCCCACATAAGGTTTCTTTGCAGGAGGTGGAGCAGGTTGATTTTGGGGAGCAGTTGGAGCAGGTTGTGCAGTCACAACAAAGTTTTGAGAAGCCTTACGCTTCTTCGACCTCTTGGATGATCCGGCTTTGTCTTTCTTCGGTTTCTCTTGGGTGCTTTTGTCAGTCTGTTTCTTGTCACCCTTGCGGTGAAGTTTACCTTTCTGACTTGAGAATCAGTCAGAGTTGCAGCTAACTTAATGGCTTGACAAACAGTAGTAGGGTGGCTTCCCGTAATAATGTCCTGAACAGGATCAGGCAGACCATCGATATATTTCTCAATCGCCTTATCCAAAGGCGTCACCATTGAAGGACAAAAGTAAGCTCAATTCCTCGTATCGGTCGGTGTAAGCACGACTATCACCACTTTCTTGCTTAAGATCATCAAATTCCCTTTCCAAAGCCCTAAGTTCATGACGAGGACAGAACCCCTTCATCATGAGAGCTCGAAGCTCTCCCCAAGTTTGGGCTAACGCCACATTAGCACCCCTATCTCTCATAACACCATTCCACCATGTCAAAGCTCGTTTCTTGAACACACTCGATGAAAACTCAACTTTTCGCTCATCCGAACATTGAACGATATGAAATGTGCTCTCGAGACTCTCAAACCATTGAAGAAGTCCCGTAGCTCCCTCAGACCCAGAAAATGCAAGTGGTTTAGCCGAACAGAACTGGTTGTAGCTACACGAAGCATTGTTGTTATTATTGTTATTGTTGTTCACTTGATTCAGTTGAGTTACTAGGTTCGGGAGGATCGCAACCATTTGCTGAGCGATAAGTGCTGCCATTGCAGCATCTTGAGTTTGATCGTGTCTAGGAGGCATTCTAGAAAAGAAACATGATGAAAGATGTGTCAGATTGACATTTGAAATAAAATCAATAGAGGCATCAAAAATATCGATGAAACATAAGGATTGCGATCATTCGTTCTTTTCTCAAAACAAACAAACGACACACGATGACTAATCAAAGTAAATGGGTCTTTATAATGTATCGTGAAGACATGCTTTAGCCTATAAGTGGACACTCACCCCAAGAGTTCCCAGGTAAGAGTGTCTGGTCCGATTAAGTGGATTTATAAGAACACTCTAGCCTAGACAGAAAACTCAGGGTAAAGGCACCCACCCTTCCAGATTGCACGTGTTCACATTATTAAAACCCAAACTTTGACGAGATCTTGAAAATTTTGAAGGCAAGAAGCCAAAAACAAATCATCTAAGGACAGATGATTGATTTTCAAAACGGATTTGAAATCTTTGTGTAATTGTTTTGGTAATCACCTAAGGATAGGTGATGGTATTGTATTTTAAATCTGAAGGCAAGAAAACTCGCGTTAAGGTCCTAGGAAGGTTATAGTCTAGGTCAAAGCATTACTAATAACCTAATTCCCGATAACAAGTGCTATAGATACCAACCTGTAACCCCCAAAATCGCATAAAATAACAAACCGCAACGGAAACACTTGGGGAGTCACGTTAACAGATTGTTTCAACAACACTTGGCATTTGATGTTTCGTTTTATTGGATATTAAACATAGATTATATTGTCATATTGTCTTAAAACTTTTAAACAAACTTAAACAAACAAACAAGGATTGAAATTGTCTTTCTTATTTTTAAAGGCACTAAGTCCACGTCCATTCCTACATGTTCACGCATCAGTATCATCTAACATCGACATCAAACTTGATTTCCTGAAACATATGTGAAAACGAGTCAGCAAAAATATGTCGGCGAGTACATAGGTTTTTGTGAGTATGTCAAGTTCATGGCTTCGTATACATTGCAACTTATAACCCGACTACTAGAGTCGTGATTGGAAACCTTGTTTTGAAAATATTTTGATATTTCAATAGGTTTATAAACACGTGAGATGGAGTTTATAGAAATCTAGTAGCCATGAACCTTGACTCGAAATCTTTTGTATTGTAAATCCAAGTTGTAAATCGTCTTGAAATAACTCGTATATCATTAATTGAAAAATCGTTGTGTGTCATTGTTTGAAAACATTTGTCCAAGTAATATGAATAATACCACACATATAATATGATAAAAGCACTTATATATAGGAAGTACCAGCGGCGTATCCACCATGCTTTTATTACATTACACTCGTTCCGTTATCTAAATCACATGTCAAAAACCATTCGTTATTCGTTCCTTGTTATAAACCAATTGTGCATCGTTCATTGTTCGTCGTTCATTGTTATAAACAAATCGTTCATCATTCATCGCTCATTGTTCATTGTCATGAAACAAATCGTTCATCGTTCATTGTCATAAAACAAATCGTTCATCATTCATCCTTCATTGTTTTAATTGTGAAAACTTTTGGTTGTTTCGTGAATACATTCAAACCTTTGTTGACTTGTTCGAGACCATCCAATGGTGTCCCTTAATCTTATAACAAACCACCAATGGGTTTGTTACATACAGTTTCAGTCGCTTCCCAAATTTCCCCACAAAACCCGGGAATTTTGGTAACGGGATCGTCAGTCGTAGGCGCCTTAACTTACTACTGGTTGGCTTGGCCATTGTTAATGAATGTCATTCTTGTTATAAATACATCGCACCAACAAGTTCGTTCACATTATTGAAATCGTTTTGTTTATATAAACCATAGTATTTGCATTTGGAACTTGTAAACCATAACAATTGTAATTTGAAAACTTGTAAACTTTTTGGCACATATGCATCACCCCAAAACAATTGAAAACATAAAACAGGGGAACTATGTACTCACTTGTGATAGCAAGGTAATCTTGGATTAAAAGAAAATCCAAAGCTTAAAGATCCGAGAAATCACGCGTGTCCTAAAAATGAATAATAGTGTAAACATCGAGACTTGAAATCGGAGGATTCGGATAGAATGCTACGTTATAAACCAAATGAGTTTTGGAACTCATATGACATGGTTTAGTAAGTTAACATTTTGAATAGGAAATAGTTTTATGTGCTTTTTACCCGTTATGACCCGATAAGGTAGTTTAAGCCACTTTAACACGTCATCTACGTAACTACGCATTCGGATGGTTAGATATGTGTTATGATAAGTCTTTAATGCCTAAATATGTTTGAAAATGTTATTTGGTCAGAATACTTGTCAAATTTTATGTTCCATATACTTAAAGTTGATTTATTTGCAAAAAGGGCATTTTAGTCATTATTGAAGAACATAATAGCTAATTATCATAACACAAACCGAATGACATGACAATAAGGTATAACCTCTGAGGGTTACTCCCTTTATAATTATGGTCACAAATATGTATTTGGTCGGGTCCGAAGATCCACCAAACGGGTCAGATTCAAAAGTTAGAACGGTGGTCAAACCGTTCAACTTTTGACCCTAAACAAGTACTAAAATAAGAGTGACGATTTAGACATGTTTTGACATGTCTAAATAAGTTTAGAAAAGAGTTTTGGCATCAAAAAAAACTGTATTGACACCCGAATTTAGATCCATCATATAATAAGCATTATCGCATTTTTGACCAAACTTTGACTTGTCAAAATGACTAGAAATGATACGAATCAGTAGGTATGACCAATATAGATCATAATCACCTTGATTACCATCATATTGCAAGTTTTAATTGGACTTTAAACTGATCAATTCTGGAAGTCAAATAAAAGTCAAATTTTGCGACTTTTAATCCAATTAACCACAAGAATCGAATCAAACATGATAGAGATCACTATAAGGATGCTTAAGAAGTCAGAGATAGATCACCAAAGTGTTGCAACTTCCACTGATAGCAGATTTGAAGTGATCAAAACTTTTAAAAATGAAGAACACATGGTATTTATAGATTTCTTGGATTAACAAGATCATGCCATGCGTTTGTGACTCTTCATAGGAGTATATTAGTGTCCAATTTCGTGTCAAATGCAGAGATTAAGGTGGCACCAACGTTTGATGAGTCAAAGAGTGAATAAACAAACTGCTGCCAAGTTTCTGGTGTGCTGGAGCACCCTTACAGACCGTATGGTCCATATGCTTACGGTTCGTAAGCATGGGAGCTGGGCACACGTTTTAGAAAATGGCAGAACAGGCCCCTACACTCATTTCATCGCGTTTCGGGCACTTCTAACACTCGTTAACCTCGTTTCAAAGCTCCATAAGGACGTTAAAGTATAAGGAATTTGAAATGTCTTGAAAAATGTTCCAGAGGTCAGTTCCTTTGGTCGTATGGTTGCGGTTTTAGGTTAATTACGACGAAAATCGTAACGAACGCGTGCGTGACCGTAAATGCGTAACGAACAGATTTTTCGCATTCCAATCACTCACATATTATATATTGATGATTAGAAAAATTTTTGAATGTCCATACATGTTTCGGATAGCGATATACGCAAAAAGGCATAGGTTCGCGAAATTTGCAAAATAGCCCCTGAAGTTACAAAAGTGTGATTTTGCCATACCGAAGCCTTCAAAACTTATTTCTAAGTTATGTAAAGGATATTTAAGGTATGTTAGGCTTAAGACCTTGTTCCGGAGCGTACGTCGCTGCGAGAATCGGCAGACTTTCGCAGTTTGTCGTAATTAGTCGCTATGATTGAATAAACTTATTTTTGACATACCAAACCCTCCAAAACTTATTTCTAAGTTATGCAAAGGTTATTTTAGGTATGTTTAGCTTGTGACATTATTCCAGAATACGTTGCTTTAAATTGGTTTCGTTTGCGCATCGATTCACCGGTTTTGCTCATAGAAGCGAATCAAGAGTTCGGAAATGTGCAAGAATCGAATGTGTGCAAATAACATAATAAAATAGACAGAATTTACATATAAAACATAAATTTCCATTCATAGATAACTTGTTTATCATTGTTACATGTTTGGTTTGCCATAGATATCACAATGGGGTTTTCTCTACTACTTCAGACAAAGGTGAATCTGAAGATTTTACAGATCTACGTGAACGACAAATCAGAGAAGAGTTAGAGCAAGAAAAGTTGAAAAAACAAGGAGACGATGTGTATGTGCCGTCTGAACATGAATCAGAAGAGAAATGGCACTAAAAGAAAACGAGGCGTGTGAAAATAAAAGCAGGGGAAGTTAAGAAGACTACAGGATCACCAAATGCGAAAGCTAGAAGAAAAATGATGAAAAAGTCAAAGCATGTGTCGGAGATAGCTGCTTCTACTCCACCAACCTCACCATTGCACATTACACCACAAGCCTCTCCTACTCACATACAACCACCACCTACTACTTCACAACCACCTATATCTCCTCAAGCACAGTCAACTCCTAAACGTTCAACACCTAAATCTGCACCTAAACAAACAACACCTTAAAGCCAAAATTCTGAACGAGAATTTCAAGAAGCTTTTGGAAATATTCCTTTACCACCATCCAATTATACAAAAGGAATATCTACTGATGCTTTTGCAGATATGTTCAATGAATCTAAGATTGCTGAGCTGGAAAGGAGAATCAAAGTGTTGGAGGATCAAATGAAAGCGAACAATGCTGAGAAAGAGGTGTTAGAAGCTAGAATGAAATTTATAGTGAAGGATCGTGAGTACACGAAAGCTGTGATTGAGAGTTTGGGAACAGATAATGAAAGTTTGAGAAAGGTGGTTAACGATCTAGAAAATGAAAGAGCGCTAAGCAACAGACGATTTGATATGCTTTAGCGAGTACTTTCAAATAACCTTGAAATAGATTTTGCTGCTGAGTACAACCGAATGGAAGTAAAGAGAAACAAAGAGTAGCGAAAAGGGGACAGAAAAGCTGCAGCAGAATCAGCAGCTCAAGGAAAAGGAAAAGTTGTTACTGAAGGTATAATTGAGCCTTTAACGATTGATCCGTTACCAAATGGTGAAAGTTCAATGATTGATGAAGAACCGGTAATGGAAATGGTTGCAGTAGGGCAAGTTGTTGATGTTGTTGATAATCCTGTTTTACAAAGGATTGCTGAGCTTAGACGTTTAAGAGCTGAACGAGCTTTAGCTGAAGAGGAAGTAGATGAAGATGAAGATGAAAATGCTGATGAATCAAAGAAAGATGATGATAATAAAGGTGATCCTGATAAGAAAGATGATAATGGCGACGATGATAATCAAGGAGGTGTGGGCGTTACTGTTGAAAGTGCTAAGTTTACAAGAGAGTTTGATTATGATGCACTTCTGAATGATGAAGTTAATGCAGAGGATGTTCAAGCTTAGGGGGAGCAGAAAGGGCCAACAGAAACTGAGGGAGCATCAGGAATCTTCACAGCTACTCCTGTTATAGTTATTCCTGATTGTTACAAGCCGATGATGCTTATGCTGGAACATAATGTTGAAGAAGGTGAGTATGTTCACAATTATACGAAAGAAGAACTATCCAAACTGTTAGAGATTGATGAGGGATCGATTGAGTTTGATTTTGAAGAGGAGTTAGTGAACATAAGCACTTTTGAGCCTAACAGTTATGTATACAAGTGTGTGCCTGAAGCAGACAACTATGATCGTGTTATAATTGAAGATGCTTCAGATGATGAAGATATTGAGAAATATTCTGGAGCTGATACTGATAATTTCCCTACGTTTGAAGAGATAATGAGCCAGATAGATCAAGATTTGTTGAAACGAAAGATCGACGAAGTGGTTAGCGATGGCAGTATTCCGAAAAGAATGTCTAAGGAAGAAATAGCTGAAGCCAAGAAATCATGGTTCAAAGAACTACCGAAAGAAAGAAAGTTTAAACGACCACTGGCGTTTTTCACTAGAGACAAAGACAAATCATTGAGTGATATCTTAAGCTGGGGATGGATTAAAGAATTAAATGTTTATGCTATCAAGCGAGAATTTGGAGTTTAATACTTTTGATACTTGAAAGATCTAAAGAGTTTACCGTTTTGGGATGTGGAAGAGTTGGTGCAAACAAAGAATATCAGTTATCAAATGCACTTCCACGATCAACGGCTATGGAAATTGATCAAGTTTGAAGCGATGCATGGTTTTAATTACTGGAAGCCGTTTATTCCCAAGTGTAGAATCAAGATTGATAAGGTGACGAAAGAATGGGATATTACGTTGGTCATGAAACGTCCAAAAGCCATGAAGAATATGCCTTTGAAGCAAATTGAACAAGAATTTCATCCATACTTCTTATGGTGGCAAACAGATCCAGAAACATGTGAAGCGGTGATTGTGTTGCGAGCTTAAGGTAATTGGGATATCATGAAAGAAACAACTCCTGAATTGATTGAACAAAGGAGAATCTGGGGATTATGGAGGACAATCATGATTCTAGACCCGATGTGGCTAGTGAATTGTTCAAAGGATGATGTGAAATGTCTATTCTTCAACAAGATCTGCTATGATAAGTGAGAAGAGACTCAAGAGAAGCAATACCAAGATGTTATTAATGTTTGCTATGCACATGGTATTAATTCAGGGCATATGTGGGAGTCAAAATGGAAAGAGCTAGAACGTGAAGAGTTTTTGAAAGAAGATAAGTGTTTGGAAGAAATCAGAGAGAAAGGTAAAACAGCGCGTCTAAAGAGATTTCAATTCACTAAATGGGCTCCTCCAACGGATCAGACACCGATACCATCTCAAGAGAGACGAAAGAAACCATACAAGAATTTCTTCGAACGAGGTTGAAGCTTTTGAAGACTGACCAAGACTGCGACAACATCCAAGGAGGAGTTTGTTGATGCATAATGTCTATTGTCTGCGTCTTAGGTCTAGTTTAATTGTATAGGGCTAGAATTGTCATTATGTTAAAGCTATGCGTGTATTGTATACACTTCGTACGAAGTACCGAATTCGTACGAAGTGGGAACTTCGTATGAATTGGGTAGGCTTCGTACGAATTGGTGGGTCTATATATAGGTCGCTTGGGTTATTCAGTGTAACAGTTTTAGCGAAGTAGACGGTGAAGCTCTGCCGGATTTCATACAGATTGTACACGTTTATTAATCAATGAAATCAACATAGTAATTCTTGTGTAATTGTCACTAATTCATTATAATTCCGCGATTATGGACTAGGTATCAAATTAGGAACCTTTGCTAAGGAGGAATTCGGTCCTGTTGATACATGATGACTATTGTCTGCGTCTTAGGTCTAGTCTGAATGTACAGGATTAGAAGTGTCAAAAGTTAACTTTATGTTGTGTATGTAATTACTTCGTACGAACTGGCTAATTCATACGAAGTGAACACTTCATACGAATTAACCCTTGTATGAAGTGAGGAGTCTATAAATAGGTTGTTTGGTTCATTCATTGTAACAGTTTTTGCGAAGTTGATGGCGAAGCTCTGCCGGATTACATACATATTGTACACGTTTATTAATCAATGAAATCAACATTTAAACAGTAATTCTTGTGTAATTGTCACTAGTTCATAATAATTCTGCAATTATGGACTAGATATCAAATTAGGAACCTTTTCTAAGGAGGATTTCGGTCCTACAAGTGGTATCAGAGCTTAGGAAGCCTGATTTGAAGACATTGGCACAAGATTACTTCTACGTCTACTCCATTCTTTTCATTTTTCATCTTTAAAACGAATCTACAGTTAAAATGGACTAATTTATGAATATGTCATGTTTAATCACATAATGATAAACCCTTGAAAGTTTCAGATCGAAAAACAAACGAATTCATTAAGAAAATTGCAAAAATAATCAAATTATGAAACATAATTCGCACGAACCTATAAAGGCAATTTGTACGAAGTGACTATTGCAATTCATATGAATTAACATCTTCAATTTAGATTAAAATTAATTGCTAGTTTGTACGAACTGACTTGTTCAATTCGTACGAAGTGGAAGTTGTGTTTAACTGTTTTTCAAGTTTTAATAGATTTCAGATAATTTTGTTCGATACAATGGATAACATGGAATTTTACAACGCGTTTGCCATGAATGTAGTCAAGACAATGAATACTATTGCACTGATGAATCTTGAATCGAGATGGGAACTACTGTCAAACCGCCAAAGCTCATGAATCTCAAAGATTATGAGAGCTGGAGAGAAAAGTTCGAAAAATGGGTCCAGGCCAATCATTTCAACAGTTGGCTTGCAATCATGACAAAGTGGGCTACGCCAAGAGATGAAAATGGTCTAGAGAAAACCATTACAAATTATACTCCTGAAGAAAGAGACAAATTTGTGAATGAGAAGAAGATGATGAGCTTATTACTTCATTCTGTCAAAGAAGACATTATGATGTTACTACAGCATGACAATCATTCTCAAACTATGTGGAATGCATTATGAATGAAGTATCACAGAAGCACTGAAATGAGGAAGAGTAAGAAGGTGTTGTTGAGGAAAGAGTTAATCGTATGAAGGGCGAATCCATGAAAAAACTGATTGAACGATATTGTCATTTAGTTGTTCAGTTAAAAAGACATGGTATTTTGAAGACTGATGAGGAGCTTGTAGATAAACTGGCAGATGCTCTACCTGAGGGAGAATGGTCTACCTATTTGATGGTGTTAAAGAACGGAATTGAATACAGTGGATACAATCTACCAACGTTTATTGAGAAATTTGAAGGTCATCAAATGGAGTTACAGAAAATAGCAAGATCTAAGAGTGCACAGATAGTACAAGATGTTGGTTTGTATTTCAAAACCGGATCACCTGAGATGCAAAGCCCAAAAACACAAACAGCATTTAGTGCTAATACTTCTAGAAATTCATTTTCAAACCAATCAAGTTCTCAATCATTTCCAAGCTACAATCCCAACACTCCTCAGACACCTCAAAGCTCAAACTCGTTTCAAAGCCAAACAAATCATTCAAGTCAAGCTAGTTCAAATCCAAATGTTTTACAATGCAACATAGCGGTAAATCTGAACAATGCTCAAAACTTCATTGAATAGACAGCCAAACAACACATTGCACTACTTGCTTCAGTTCTCGAGTCTTATGAAAGTTTGGTCGCTGGAAGGATAGGAAATCCAGAGATGACAAATGAAGACTATGATCAAATTGATTCAGAAGGGCTGGAACCAATGGACATAAAATGGTGTATGGCATCTATCGTTCGACGAGCACAAAGATTTATTGAAATCACGGGAAGAAAGGATTTGGGCATTATGGATGGTAAACTTGGGTTCGACAAGTCGAAGGTTACTTGTTTTAGATGTCGAGAAAAGGGACATTTTAAAAGGGAGTGCATGAACCGGGAAGTGAATGGTAATTAGAATCCTTTTGGTAACGACTGTTACAAGAGGGCAATCTACTATCAACCATTTCCTTCAAATACAAGGGCTATTCAAATCGAAGATGGTTCATCAACTCCAAGAGAAAAAGCCTTGGTCGTAGCACAAGAGGATGAATGATTCAACTAGAATAAGTATATCTCCAAAAATGAAAGCTATGCATTACTGGCAGAAATTATTGAGGAACCAGAACCAGAAATGGAAGAATGTTCGAAGAATGTTGTCTTTGATGAAGAAGCACTAGAAGAAAGTATATTGGAGGAATATCTAAAACAACAAACAGAGGAAGAAAACATTTTACATAATGCTTTCAGTGGAAATACTGAAACCAGAGATTGAAGAATTGATCAATGTTGAGAAAGAGATGAAAAATTAAAATTTGACAGAGATTGTAGATAAGGCGATGACGGCAAATTAAAGAGGTAGATTCTAATTCAGAGATAAATAAACCAAAAAATGAGAAAGAATTGGTAAAGGAAGTAGTGAAGGTGCAAATTGTCGAGGTTGAAAAACCTTGTACAAAGTGCACTGAGGCATGTGAAAACTGTGCTGAAAAAGATAAAATCAATAAGGAAATTAATAAGCATTCAGAACATTTCAAATATGATTGTAGAACAATGAAAGAAGCTTATGATAAGATAAAAAGAACTTATAAGATGGTTGAGCAAGCAAATTTGAAAAATGGTAAAATGATGGATATGTTGAAAGCAACTAAAATGGAAAAACAGATGGCAATTAACATACATCTAAACGCAATTGCTGAACTCAAAAGTGAATTAAAGATGAAAATTGAAACTGAAAGGGTAAATAAACTCTTGATCAGTTACTCGAGCCGTTCATATGTCATTGATCACATTCTACCTAAAACTAGAAAGGTGTTAAATGATCAAAATGAAAAGAAAACTGTAGACCATAGACGTGTTCCACCATGCATGTGGCAAAATTATTCAAAAAGACACAAGATGGGATGGAAAAGGTGCTTAATCTAAAACTCAAATCTGAGATGGTTGATGAGCTACCTGAGAACATAGACATAGTAAACACTAAATCTGAAAATGACAATGAAACTGAATTGATAAAAATGTTGTTGAAAAAGTGTTTGAAAGTGATTCAGATGATTCAAATTTTGAAAGTACTGAATCAAGTTTGAATAGTTCTGATTCAAACTCACAATCTGTAAGTGAAGACAGTGTTAACAAAAATTCTTTTGAATCAATAGAAGACAATTTAAGTGATGATCCTAACGTTGTTCTTTACAAAGTTAAGGATTCTGATAAATTGTATTTTGATTAACATTTCCAATTCAGAATGTGAAGGAAGATCATATTGAGAAGCTATTCAAACTTGTTGAGGTAAACACAACTGATCTTGAGAAAATTGTGAAGAAAATATTTATTCAAAACCTAAAAAGACTTTCAATAATTACCGAAGAAAGGGTGGAGATTATCCTGAGAACAGGGGAGGTGGTATGGGTTTTGAACAAAACAAGAATGAATGAAAGTTTCTAGAGCAAAATTTTAAAAAGAAAAGCGTTGCGTTTGTTTTTGGAACCAACACGGTAAGTGAAGAGAAAAATTTGGTAAAAAATTCAATGATGAGTTCAAGAAGGAAAAAGAGCTTGGTGAACAGACTAAGAACATCAAATAATAATGATAACAGGACTTGTTTCAAGTGTAACATCCGTCAAAAAACGGGTTTCCAAAACCCGCTTCGTTTATTAACCGAATAGTCAGTCAAAATTTTCGTCGCGTATATATTGTTTATTTTAATTTTAAACGATACATAATCAATAAATAAATTGGAATTTAAAAACTATAATTTTTAATTATAATAAAAACTGAACAAAAAAAATAAACAGGAGACGCCGGGATTCGAACCCGGGTCTCGCACATAACCAAACAAACACTTCACCGCTCTGCCACTTGACTTCTTTGTTAGAATACTGAAACAGATAATATTTAAATTAACACTCGAGATCAAAATCCGGATTTCAGCGCGGCCGAACTCGCAATCCCCGGAAAATCCGGCAATCCGCGAGTTCAGCCATTATTTCCTTTGACTATAACGGTATAACCGTCGACGACATCGGTTATAACCGATGTCTAGCCCCAATTTCGGTCATAACCGCCGAGTTAACAAAAAAATCAAATCGCTCATAGCAGCCTATAAATACAGGGCTAAATTCCTCAATCCAACCCGTTTAATCTCTCAAACTCTCTCTTAAACTCTCGCGAAAACACTCTGAATCAGTCGCCGCAAGTCGCCGGAATTTATCTGTGTTCGCTGGAATTCTCAGATACTTGCCGGAAAACCGAAGAATCCATCCCACTGTTGCCTTACCTTATAAATAGGACATCTAGAGCTCGGACAGAAGTCACCCACACTCACCTCAGACTTCCTGTAGATTCTCTGTCGCAAGTTACACGTCGCCGGAAAAGCTTCAGTCACCGGAATTCGTCAGAAATCACACCTGTTCGGTACAACATCCTTAAAACCTTTCTGTTTAAATTAATTTCGTTAATCAGTATACGCAATCAACTAATTCAACAAGAATTTTCGATTAAACAGTCGTGTTGATTTTCTGGGTTGTTTTAACGAAGAAGATGAAGTTTAGGTTGTGTATATATTTAATATAAATCGGGTTATATCTCGGGTTAGACACACAGTCCAGCGGTGGACTGTGTGCATTTGAAACATAGAGATACCGAGTTCGAGTCTGTCCTTTTTCCGATTCGTCACAATATTCAAACCTTTTTATAAAACCCAAACATGGAACCTTTCAGTTAGTATATAAGATTAATAAAAACAAGTATTTTAACCAGGTTAGACACACAGTCCAGCGGTGGACTGTGTGCAAAGTTAAACCACAGGTCACGGGTTCGAAACTCATCATGCGCACTGGTTCGACTAGTTTAAAAACCTTTTTAATTAAATAAAATTCTGAATAATCTAAGTAGTATATAAATATAATTAAAAACAGAAATATTTCGGGTTAGACACGTAGCTCAGTTGGTAGAGCTCCGTGCACGCGTACGGGAGGTCACGAGTTCGAACCTCACTCAACGCTTATAATAAACACGATCCGACCGGTCAACGGTCAACGCTCGGTCAACGGTCAAAGTCAAAAGTCAACATTTTTATATTTTTCTTAATTATTTTATTTATTTATTTAATTTAAAAATCAATTAAAAATACTTAAAAATAATATTTTTAAAGTTAGAAAGTGTCCTTAATCTCACAAAAATAAATCTAGAAATCCTATTAAAATTGTTAATAAAAATCCATTTATTTACCGAACCATTATGTTATTATTTAGGTTAGTTTCTCTCATGGTTAAATCCAAATTCGTGCGCATTCATCATCAATCCAAGAAACGCAATCACTGTGAGTGAATTCTTACAAATTCCCCTTTTTATTCATGTTTTGGGGTGTATCATGTGTCGCTTAAATTAATTCGCTTATTCAAACTCGTGCTATACCATATTATGATCTAAACTTAGAATGTAAATATTGTTTGTTGTGATGTATTACATATTGTCAAGTTGTATGCAAATTATTTGTTAGGCCCATCAGTTCCTCGTGGGAGACGAGTTGAACAACTCGTGCCTTAAAACTCATTCATTAGGCCCATCAGTTCGTAGAACAACGCGTGCCTCAAAACTCATTCATTAGGCCCATCAGTTCCTCGTGGGAGACGAGTTGAACAACGCGTGCCTCAAAACAATCATTTGTTGTATGTGTGTGCAATATTTAATATTAGGTGTTTTGTGAATAAATTTACATTTACATTTACTCATATGTGGTTATGCACTTTATTTTATAATCAATGCAATAAACACGTTTAAATGTTTTCATAGGATTCACTCGCCAACTTTTTGTTGACCCAAAAACCATTTTTACACATGATACAGGTGGACAGGATGAAGCAAGGAACACATAGGAAATTGCCTTAGAAGAAAAATAATGAAGTCTAGAAAGATGTATAGAACATGTTGTACTTGTATAATTTGATTGTATGATCTCCTTTAAATTGTAATAATAAATATGAAACATTATAATAAATGTCATGAGCTTTGATGAAAACCCAATCATGCCCCGATCACCTTTTTCCGCTGCGGGTCGGGGTGTGACATCAAGTGCAATGGAATTCGTCATATTGCATGGAAATGTCCTAAATCTAAGTCTATTCATCAAGACAAAAGAAAAACAGAGGATGTTAAGTCGAAGAAACTGGATTTTGTGCCTAAGATCATCTTGAAACGAAATCATGAAAAACCACAAGTTGTAAATTTTTCAACATATGAAAAAGGAGAATCTTTGAAAAGAATTGAACAAAAAGATTCAAAATTTTATGTCAAAAATGCACATTCGAAATCAAAAAACTGGATTCCAAAGACAAAAACATCTTCTGAGATTCCAAAATCAACTGTGACAGTAAAACCCAAAGAAAACATATAACTAAAACCTGAAAAGTGGGTTCCTGTTAGAAAGGAAGAGAAAGTTCCGACATTTGACATTCCTATCCCACCCAAGACCGAGAAGGCTTGGGTCTCCCTGTTTAAGTAATTTCTTATTTGCATGTGCAAGGGCTTCCAAGGTCAATCATATCTATGTGGATCACGGACAAAGTGGTATCAGAGCTCAGTGAGCCTAATTTGAAGACATTGGACTTATAATATCACATCTTCTACTCATTTCTTTCTATTTTTGACTTTTCTTGCACATTACATGGTTAAAATGGACTGATTTTCAAGGCACGAAAATTCCGAAATAGACCTCGGACATTATACATCGTTGGATTCGTATTCACGAGACGAGTTTAATGATATAATCTGGTCAAAATAGTTTTCGGAAAATTTTTAAACGTTTTTAGCAAACTGATACGTTAAAATTGTCGATTAAAAAGTCTTATTTTGCGTAAAGCTTTTATAAACTAAGTTTTTTATCGAAAGTAAAAGAAGTTCGTTATGACGAAGTTCCTAAAGAGTCTAATCATTGTTATTTTGATGAAATAGAATTTGTACAAGCAATTATGCCTCCTAATGTTTTTAATGCTTTTCATGGTGATCAGGAAAATTGTCAGAATACGCAATGTTAAGAAGATATGATTGCAGAGAAAATCTATATGGATAATAAATGAAGAAGAAGCATACTCTAGGGTTGAACAGAGCAACAAAGTTGAGAATGTCCAAGAAGAGGAAGTTTTGATAGAAAGACAGTGCACAAAATGTCTCGAACCATGCAAGTCGTACTTTGAGAAGGATGAGAATTATAAAGCACTTAAATGTCATTATGATAAGTTGTTCAGAGATTTTAACAACGCAAAATAAGCTTATGATGTGTTGAGCAGAACATATAAACATTTAGAACAAGTCAACTTAGAACAGGGCGCTATGATCGACATGTTAAAGGCTACAGTCATGAGTAAACAGATGGCAGTAAATACCCATACTGATACAATAGCCAAATTGAAGGAAGCAATGAGAATAGAGACTGAAGGATTGTGAACTCAAACATGTTTTTTCATATTTCGGTTGAGTGTTTTCCAAAAGTGTTTTTAATTTTTCTTGTCCCAAAACATTCTCAACCACTTTCTTAATCACATCTAATCCATCATTTCCATCCGATTTTGAATAGGTAACATCGATGTTGTCAGGCAACTGATCTTCTTGTTCGGTCTTTAATGTCTTTAGTTTCAAGTTCAGCGCCTCTTCCACTCCCTCAGGATTCTTTATAGCATAAGTGTTCCACATAGGAGTGGACATCGATTGTAACCTAATCCTTTGTTTTGATAGCCGCAAATATCTTCTCAATTTTCATCTTTTCTAGTCGGCTACGGGAGAATATGATCCAAGACATAAGAAGCTGTTGAGTAACTGATTAATTTTTTTTTTCAACCCTTTCGAAAATGACGAAAATTTTCATGATGCTTATATCAAAACATCAGAAAATAGTTCAAATGATGACCCGGGTGTTTTAACATACAAAATGATTGGATCTGATGAACTACATTCTAATTCTGAATTTCTGATTCAGAATGTGAACTTGAACTGAGTTGAAAAGTTTTTCAAACTTGTTGAAATCAAAATTTCTGATATTGAAAGTTTACCAAAAGAATCAAAAGTTTTGAATTGTAATAGAAATAAATCTTACTATTCTAAACCCAAAAATGTTTATTCAAATAACCAAAAGAAGAATTATCAAGGTTGGAATGGGTCTGGAAATGGTAAGAGGAAATATAACAAGTTTGAAAAACAAAATTTACAAAGAAAATGACTTTTGTGCCAACAAGTTCAAATAATACAAACGAAAGTCAATTTTTCAAACAATCTAAAGAAGAATTTTTCGTCGAACAACAAAGTAAACAAGTTAAGGAACCTTCTGGCATTGATAGTAGGACATGCTTTAAATGTAACAAAATTGGACACATTGCTAGAAAATGTCCAAAAAATAATCCTAAACTTGTTCATGATGTAAAGAAAAATTCTGAAGATTTGAAACAAAAATCATCACTCATGTTACCAACACAGGTTTGGAGACAATGTTCAGAATCTATCAATAAAGAAAAACCAGTAACTACAAGTTTTCAAAATTTAAAACTGGTGAATCTTCAAAAACTAATGGACAAAAGGATTCTACATTGTATTTCAAGAAAGCTTTAAAGAATAATCAAACATGGTTGATGAAAGAAAAAGTTGTAGGAAATATCATACAATCAGTGAAAATTGAAAGTTTAAAGGACTTTCATGAACTGGAAAGTCCAAAGTAAACCTGATTGTGAAAAGAAAATTAAAATTGAGGTCGAAGAAATAACACCTAAGACTAAAAAGACTTGGGTGTCAATTTTCAACTATTTGCTTTTGTTTTTGTGCAGGAACTTTCAAGATAAAAGTAAATTACTGACAGTGAAATTCCATGCATACAATGAGGATTTGGGCCAGGTTAGCAAGTTCTATATAAAGGACATTTTTACCAATTTTTGAAATTTTAATAACGTTTACTTTAAAATTTTGGAAATTTTTGATGAAAATTTGAAAAATCACACAGAACCCTCTGTTGGGATTGAACCCTGTGAAAAGGAACAGATGATAAAATCCAAACTCTCATCAGATGTTTGGTCCTGTTAACAGAGTTTACAAGCTCTGTTTAATAAACTCTGCCTTGCCTAAAGCTCCGCCTTCTATCATCTGCGAGTGCTAAAAGACAAAGATCTAAGGTATGCCAGTAGACAAAGCAATGGATAGTGATCAGTGTTTAGTTATAATAGTTTTATATTCAATGTAACAGTGCTTGGCACTGATCAGAGTTTAGGCATAGCAGTGCTTAGAGTTAGTTTTATTTGTTACATGTCACTATCAACCCTAACATCATCAAAGATGCTCAGAGGTTAGAAGTGTTAATATAAAAAGTCGATCGTTAAGTATTGTTTTATCATCTATCTAAAAGATCATTCACCTATCATCTTCTCTGCATTTCTGTAATATTCAAAGTACTTATTGGGCTAAGGGGGAGTTTGTGATTCACATGCAAAAACTATAAGTTTAAAAGCATGATGTTCAAAAAAAATGACCATTAGTTGTGATAAAAGTTTCTCATATATTTCCGCTGCATTTAACCTTAATTTCTACCTTCACTTTCCATTTTTGAAACAAAAATCACAACTAATTCAAACTTAGATCCTAACAATTGGTATCAGAGCTTGGTCAATAAAAATTTGATTTAACTATCAATTTGATTTGAAAGATTAGCTTTCCCTTCTAATTCGTTGATAGTTTTCTTTGGAAAAAAAGTTTTATTACGTTTAAAGTTTTTAAAACAAAAGTCTGTTGAAAACCATTCAGAAATGTCTTAAAACACACCTGATTCCAACATTGGATCGATGTTTAAACCACCGATGCTGAAAAGAAATGAATATTTCATATTGCAGCGTCGGATGGGTCACATCTTAGCTCAGCAAAACACCGGATGTTGGAGATCCGTTGTATTTGGACCACACGTACCAACGGTTCCAAATACAGAGGATCCCAACACTCAAGTGCAAAAAAATCCTGATCTATACTCCGAGCAGGATTTCCAGAATATAGAGTTGGATGCTAAGGCGTTTAGAATTGTTGCTTCTGCCTAACCCAACGAAATCTATGCTGGTCTGCTCTACTGCAATAGTGCAAAGGAGTTGTGGGATGCACTAAAAGAGCAATTCGGTGGTACTGAGGAAGTGATTGAAAACAATAGAGAAGTTCTGAATCAACAGTACGAAACCTTTTGTCACGTTAAAGGAGAGTCTCTAACCCAACAGTTTGAACGTTTTAGCTGTCTCATAAGTGAACTCAAGCTGGTGAACGTAGAATTTCCAAATTCGATTGTCAATAGTCGTTTCCTTAGATCGTTACCAGAGAAATGAGAGACTGTAGCTTACGTTACACGAACATCTGTTGGTTTTAAAGAAATGACCCTCACACAGCTTCATGGTCGACTTCTCACTTATGAGAGAGAGTTGAACTAGAAGAAGAAGTTGCAAGAGTCTGGTAAAATGACTGATGATTACACTTTGGGTAACACAACTCTTTTTGGTTAAGAAGAGGGTTCTGGCAGTGGAAAGGATCACGGTTATGATCATTTTAATGAATTACTTCTAGAGGAAACTTTAACTCTGATTCTTACTCACCCAACTATGCATTCACTGCTAGTGGGGAAAGCCAACCCTCTTACAATCTCTCTTTTGAGTTAAATGATTTACAACACTTTGAACCATCTGATTTTGGAAGAGATGGACATTTTACACCAACTAGCTCTATTAAGTGTTAGAGCTAGTAATTTTATAAGAGAACAGGTAGATACTTCCCTGGGTTGCATGGGGGGTTGAAGGTTGGGCTAGATAAATCTAAAATCAAATGCTATAAGTGCAATAGGTTAGGACACTTTGCCAGAGAATGCAGATCTCAAACTTCAGGACCAATTATGACACATCCTGGCCCTAGGCTTCAGCACACACAAAGCACTGTCCAATATTCCCAATATACCGTTGCTCATCAAGTGCAAAACACTACTCACTATCCACACCCTGCTACCTTTGTTCCAGTGCATTATGTTCAAGCCACTGTTCCACAAATTCAATATGTCCAAGCACCACCACCTCAAGTGCATGTGCAACAAGCACCTCATGTCACTCAAACCACTCAAACCACTGCTCCGGCAGAGGTTAATCAACAAAGCTTTTTCACTCAAGGTTTTGTTGACTGGATTAGTTTGCTAGAGGAATTAACTGATGAAAACTTTGCTCTTATGGCCAAAAATGATTTTGAAAATGAAAATTTTTGCTTAATGGCCTTAGAGACAATTGTTGAAGGTGATGAGACTGTGGAACAAGTGTTTAAATCTGATGAAATTCAAATTTGCGATGAAGCAGTGGTTTAAAAAGATACTGTTGATGAAGAAAACAACTCTTTATCTGATCCATGGGATACCAACGTGTGTGAAGATGATTGTGATGTGCTCTCATGGCTGCTTCTAAGGTATTACCCCAGATCCTCAAAGATCTATGTTCTGAAAAATGGATCATAGCTTTTGCAAACAAAAAAAAAGAGTAAATGAAAACCTTAGAAACAAAATTTTGAAAGATGAACTAAATTTTGAAATACACACAAAAGAGTTGAAAAAAAAGTTGGTTAACAAAGATTCTGAAATCTGCAGCCTGCAGCATGAGGCAAACATTGTCACACCCTGTCTTTTGTGGAAGCGTGTGTGTGTGACTTGATCAGTTTTCATTGCATTCAATTATAACAAACAACTACATGATTAAAACAATGATGTTCATCCATTCATAAGTTTAAAATATTACAAACCATACGTTATTTAAACTACCAACCATCACAAGAATTCAAGTTACAACCAACATAAGTTTTAAAGTTCCATAAAGGACTTGTTTAACAAAAGTTTAGAACTACGAGGCTTTGCATCCTATATCTCATCAAGGATGAGATATATGGATCAAACCCTTCCAAAAGTGGATGACATCGATTCTTGAAATTTAAAAGCTTGCTTGTAACGCCAGCACCATGATCCGCCTAATTTCCTGAAATACATGTAAGTTGAAAACATCAACAAAAGTTGAGCGAGCTCATGTGTTTTATGTATATGCGAATCAAATGAATCTCAAAACCATTTGAAGGTTCCGGTATCAAAAGTAGGTACGTAAATCGTCTATGAACATGTTGATCATTAATGTTTTGCAAGGACATTAACATATGTGACAACATAGGAGGTACTCAACCCGTGTAGGCAATTTAAGTGTCGAACCCTCGACTGTGGACACAACAGCACTCTAAGTGGTCACCAATGGACCGTGAGTGGGGCTCGCCCGTACCCATTAGATCTAACCTTTGTTCCTTGGTCCTCAAAAGGATTAATGGCACCTTAGTTGCAGCCTATGCTGACATGATCTAAGGTTCATTCCATAGTTTGATCATACCCTTGTTAACATGTATTTTCCCCCGAAAGTTGCAAACCGAAAACATTAAGTAAAAGGGGGACATGAACTCACTAGTTTGTGTCTGTAATCTCGTGTATCCAAAGTAGATCTCCTCGAGTCGTACTACAACCTACACACGTGTTAGGTTTATTAGACGCTTAGGTCGTGTAACGACTTGTAGTCTTATTTATTTATTAAGACTTGTTTTGGAATATTGTTAAAAAATATATTTTCAACTTGTTTCATCATTGCTTTTCACATATATTCTCCAATTATAGGTATACTTATATTTGTGTATTTTGCCAAATGCTCGTAATGTATTCCTACGTATAGGAATACATATTTCTTGTGTTTATTAAGTATTTTATACTTGATTTACGTATAATTTTCCGGAATATTTTTTTTATACCAATAAAATCACCAATATAATATTTCCTTAAAATATCTATATTTTAAGCGGATTTTTATAGAAAATATCTATAAACTTTATTTGGCAAAAATATATATACTTCCATACATATATCTTAAAAGTAATATATTTTTAAGATTAAACTTAAAAATGTGTATTTATAGTTTTTACCCAAAATAATATATCTTTTTGAATTGTTAAGAAAATATAACCTTCAAAATAATATAGTTTCACCAAATAGTATTTTTGAATTGTTTAAGAGAATACATCTTTCAAAACAATATATTTTCTATTTTGACAAAATATGATATATTTTGTAATAGTTGTAAAATTTCATATTTTACCATTTCTTTGGTTTCAAAAATACCGTTTATCACATTTGTCAAGTTGCGAATTTATTTCCGGAATATACATATATACATAGTCCAATGTCCATTGTCCGGTTTGTCCATTATTTGGGTATAAATTATACATTCATTTTCTTGGAGTTTTTGTAACATCTTCATGTTACAATTTTTAGTATTTGGTATTTGTGTATTATTTTTAAGTCCCTAATTTTAATATAACTAATACAATCAATATACAAGTAGCACACAATTTGTGACATTTAAATATATATATTTTTTTCCTAAATATATACTTAGCCATTTTTATTACCAAAACTCAACCTCCAATTTTTGTAATCTTTATGATAAAAATTATGGCAACTTCTCACATTAAAACAAATTAAAATTTACTTGTAAACATTTGATTAAAAATATTTTTATAAGTGTTTAATTTCTACAAAACTTTTGCCACAGTTTCCCCTTGGAGGTTTCCATGCTAATTAGCATATTATTTTCTTTTCAAAACTTCATCACAATCATCAATAATCAACCTACAACTTACCATGAGCCATTATATGCAATTTCACAAGATGATATGAACTTGAAGTTTTATAAAATCTTGTATTATTTTAAAATGATGTTTAACATGTTCATCTAACACTAAAAAGATGTTTTTATTTTATAAAAATCATTTTTACAAATTTTCCATCTTTACAACTTACAACTTGATTTTACAAAAATCATTCTCCATGCATTTTTAATGTTACATACACTTTATTAGTTCTATTTAACCCTTTAAAATATGATAATTTTTCTTTAAAACCAAGTGATGTGAAATCTAGTAGTAAACTTTAGTTTCTTGAAATGTTCATCTTTGAAATCTCATATTTTTAAGATCAACAACTTGTAGGAATCATCATCCTACACCAAATCATGTTCATCTTCAAGTTCATACTTAGCATAAAGGATGATCAACATCGATCTTTCAAGATTTATCCTCATACTTGCTAGACCATGTGTTTTATCATCATCTAGCAAGCTTCTTATGATGATCTACATCATAAACACAAGAAATCAACAAACAAGTTCATTACATACACTTAACATCTTTTGATCTTCATGTTTTTTAGCTTTATGTTCAAGTTCATCTTTATGTTTTGATGAGTTTCTTTAGATTACCAAGTTACATCTTCTTTTAACCACTAGAATTAGGAGTAAAAACAAGATCAAGAGGGCTTACTACTAGCACAATGGCTAGGGAAGAACTCAAGATGATGAAGATGATAAACTAGGTGGATAAAAGCTCTAGGTGAAGGTCCTTCAAGCTCCAAAGCTTCCAAGCTTCTTAACTATGCTTCTTGCACCTCTAGATCACCTTGGAATGCTTGTGTGATGGATGAAGATGGATCTGTATGTGTGTGTTTTGTGTGTCGTGAGCAAGAGGGAGGGGAGGAGAAGAAGTGGTGAAGTTTGATGGTTACTAATAAGTGTTTATCTTATGGAGTTCATGTTCTTTTATCATCCATCATTCTTTTAACCATAGGTTCTTATGTTCCATATCAAGCTAACATATCACTAATAAGATCAAGGAAGATCAAAGTAAATCAAGAGGGCGGGACCCTCTTTGTAACCGTAATGGGTGGGGGTCTTTAGTTGAGTTTTAATTGTAATTTAGTTAATCTAGTTAGGTTATATGTGTTTAGTTAGGGGTTTATGTGTTTAGGTGTTTTAAGATGTGTTGTGCTGTTTAGTGACCATAACTAGCTTCATAACATTAAAACAATGCTTCTAGCTAGATTTTGGTGTTTTGGATAATGTCCGGTTATTCGTTTGGTTACCGGCTCGTTAAAGTGCTAAATAGCGCAGTTTAGTGTGCTTTAAGGTACCTTTTATGATGGTTTTGATTCCCAACACTAAACAAGTTATTCTGGACCGTTAAACTACATTTCTGTATTATAATTTAGGGTTTAAAAGCTGAATTTTGCTGTAATATGCAGAATTCTGCAGTTTTAGTGTGATTCAGGCTCTTTCTAGCACTTAAGTCATCACTTGGAAGGCAGTTACATGATCCTAACTTTCCTACATACCATACTAGTATAACACTTGTTCCCGGGGCTTATTCAGTGCCTTTACATCATGTCTGTCTGAGTACTGAACTCCCGTCAGTACTCCTAGTTCGTCTGGTAAGTGTACCAGTTTCGTTCCGTATACGTTTCAAACCGTTTCAATTTGAGTCCACAATAATAAACATCATTCATCATGAAATGTCTTTGTGAGTTCTTTCAATATTATTCATAAAATCATACATGTCGTAAGTTCAAAATGCACAACCATTTAATACAAACTACTGTTCACATTATACGGATATTGCCTGAAAAGTACCATTTGTCACATTCTCCCCCCGTTAAAAGAATTTCGTCCCGAAATTCAAGTTGCATTATCAGTTGTAGAGGAGTTGTGAAACAAGTGAGGGTACTTAGACTTAATTTGGTCTTCACATTCCCATGTAAACTCGGGACCGTGTTGTGAGTTCCAACGAACTTTGACTAGTTTTATATGACTTCTCCGAGTGTTGTGGACTTTCCAGTCCATAACCTCAACAGGTTCTTCGGTAAATTGGAGTTTGTCGTTAACGTGAATCTCGTCTGCTGGAATGATGACTGTTTCTTGAGTAGGACTCTTCTTGAGATTAGACACGTGAAACGTGTCGTGTACGCTGTTGAACTCTTCTGGAAGTTTCAACTTGTACGCTACGGTTCCAACTTTCTTTAGAATTTCAAAGGTCCAATGTAACACGGGTTCAACTTTCCACGCTTTCTAAATCGTACTACACCTTTCCAAGGCGAGACTTTCAATAAAACCATGTCTCCAACCTTACATTCCAATGGTTTGCGTCGTTTGTCGGCGTAGCTCTTTTGCCTATCGGGAGCCGCCCTGATACGGTCGCGTACTTGGGCAATCTTGTCTGTGGTTTCTTGGACCAGTTCCCAACCAATGAGCTGTTTATCTCCGGTTTCTGCCCAACATAACAGGGATCGACATTTTCGCCCATACAAGGCTTCAAACGGGGCGGCCTGGATGCTAGTGTGATAGCTGTTATTGTTGGAAAACTCCACTAAAGGCAAGTGAGTATCCCAGCTTCCTCTTAAATCCGTCACACAAGCACGCAAAATGTCTTCCAAGGTTTGTATCATCCATTCACTTTGGCCGTCTGTTTGAGGGTGAAAGGTTGTGCTAAGATTCAATTGAGATCTAAGGCCTTCTGGAATGTTTGCCAAATCCTTGACACAAAACGACCATCACGATCCGATATGATAGAGACGGGCACTTCATGACGTGCTACAATCTCCTTAAGATATATCTCTGCCAATTTCTTGGTGCTATCCTTTTCACTGATTGGTAGAAAATGCGCGTATTTAGTGAGTTGATCGACTATAACCCAAATCATATCATGGCCTCTTTGAGTCCTAGGTAACTTAGTAATAAAGTCCATTGAGATTTGTTCCCATTTCCATACAGGAATCTCGGGTTGTTGCAGCAACCCTGAAGGATTCTGATATTCCGCCTTAACCTTAGCACAGGTAAGGCAATTACCCACATATGTAGCAATGTCAGCTCTCATCTTAGGCCACCAATAAATGTCCTTTAAGTCTTGGTACATTTTATCCAATCCCGGATGTATAGAGTACCTTGACTTATGGGCTTCGTCCAGAATAAGTGCGTGTAATTCACTAAAGAATGGGACCCAAATCCGTCCCATGAAGTACAATGTTCCATCTTCCTTTGATACCAATTGCGCTTCCATTCCCCGCAAGGCTTCATTTTCTAAATTGTCCAATCTAAGAGCTTCTTGCTGAGCATCATGAATTTGAGAAACGA
Organism: Scalesia atractyloides; assembly: GCA_947069175.1. NCBI lineage: Eukaryota > Viridiplantae > Streptophyta > Magnoliopsida > Asterales > Asteraceae > Scalesia > Scalesia atractyloides. Next base: position 43,471,026 of record CAMTDV010000019.1, on the reverse strand, counting down.
GATAAGTTTGTATGGTCATCTCTAAGGCTCGTACCCTTAGAGGTTTGGCACACTCTTTGCGGCTCAAGGCGTCTGCTACGACGTTCGCCTTGCCCGGGTGATACTTTATCTCGCAATCATAATCGTTTAGCAACTCGACTCATCGTCGTTGTCTCATGTTCAGGTCTTTCTGGTTGAATATGTGCTGCAAACTCTTGTGGTCCGTAAATATGGTGCAATGGGTACCAAACAAGTAGTGACGCCAGATTTTCAACGTGAATATCACCGCACCCAGCTCAAGGTCGTGTGTGGTATAATTTTTCTCGTGCACCTTCAACTGACGAGACGCGTAAGCAATGACCTTGTCCTGTTGCATCAACATGCAACCAAGACCTTGTCGAGATGCATCACAATAAACCACGAAACCATCTGTACCGTCAGGTAAGGATAAAATAGGCGTGTCACAAAGTTTATCTTTCAACAGCTGAAAAGCAGCCTCTTGTTCTTCACTCCAAACAAATCTCTTTTCCTTCTGTGTTAGTGAGGTTAGGGGTTGAGCAATCTTCGAAAAGTTCTCTATGAATCGTCTGTAATAGCCTGCTAATCCCAGAAACTGTCGTATCTCGGTTGGGATTTTGGGTGCTTCCCAATTTTTGATTGCCTCGATCTTGGCCGGATCAACATGAATTCCATTCTCATTTACCACATGACCTAGGAATTGCACTTCACGAATCCAAATGTCGCACTTTGAAAGTTTCGCATAGAGTTGTTCTTTCTCCAAGAGTTCAAGGATAATTCGCAGATGTTGTTCATGCTCCTCCTTGGTTCGCGAGTATATGAGGATGTCATCAATAAATACAATCACAAGCTTATCTAAATACGGCTTACAAACACGGTTCATGAGGTCCATGAAAACAGCTGGTGCGTTGGTTAGGCCGAACGACATGACAAGGAACTCGTAGTGTCCATATCGAGTCCTAAAGTCCGTTTTAGGGATACTTTCTTCTTGTATTCTCAACTGATGATATCCCGACATTAAATCGATCTTGGAATAGTAACTGGAACCTTGCAATTGGTCAAACAAATCATCAATTCTCAGTAAGGGGTACCGATTCTTGATAGTCAACTTGTTTAACTTCCTGTATTTAATACACATGCGAAAACTGCCGTCTTCTTCTTAACGAACAGCACCGGAGCTCCCCAAGGTGAGAAACTCGGTCGAATATATCCTTTATCCAGCAAATCTTGCAGTTGTGTGGAGAACTCTTGCATCTCTGACGGAGCTAACCGGTATGGTGCCTTTGCCACTGGTGCCGCTCCTGGTACTAAATCAATCCAAAACTCTACTTGTCGTTGTGGAGGTAACCCCGACAAGTCTTCGGGAAAGACTTTTGGAAATTCTCTCACAACGGGGATGTCTTCTAACTTCGGCTCCTTGGTTTCCTTGTTGATCACGTGAGCGAGGAAAGCTACGCATCCTTTTCGGAGACACTTCTGTGCCTTTAAACAATTAATGATTCGTAGCGGTGTCTCACGCTTATCTCCCTGAATTACAACCGTCTCTTCATTCGGCAGTGGGATGCGAATGGTTTTCTCGTGGCAAACTACTTCCGCCCTATTATCGGACAACCAATCCATCCCTACGACTACATCAAAACTACCTAAGCCAACTGGTAAGAGATCGATGAAAAATTTTCGCTCTCCCAGCTCGAGTATACAACCTCTGAAAATCTCACCCACTTCGACTAACTATCCGTTTGCCAACTCTATAGAATATGGGACATCTAGCTTACTTGCTTCTAGGCCAAGTTTGTCCTTAATTTCTATAGATATAAAGCTAAAGTCGGCGCCGGTATCAAAAAGAACAGATGCAAAGTGTTGGTTTATAGAGAACGTACCCGTAACAATGTTCGGGTCAAGGCGTGCCTCGCGTGCTCCTATCGTGAAAGTTCTTCCACGGGCTTGATTTCCCTTAGGGCAATCCTTCCTGAAATGCCCCATGTCTCCGCAGTTAAAACAACCTTGGCCTCTATCATTTCCATTTCCACCATGATTATTGTTATTGTTTCCACCCTGGGTGTTGTTGTTGTTTCCGCCTTGATTGTTATTGTTGTTTCCGCCTCGATTGTTATTGTTGTTTTCACCTCGATTCCCGTTACCATTCTAATAGTTGTTACCGTTTCCTCCACGGTTTGCATTTCATCCTCCCGTTCCTACCCAGCATGTTTCTCTACTGTGCCCCTCCTTTCCACACTTTTCGCACTTGACCCTAGCACATCGACCACCATGATGTGTCTTGCACCTATCACACCAAGGCCTGGTACCCAAATAACCTTTACCACTGCGAGGTGCATCCATCTCCCTTCATTTGCTGACACTCGAGTTGTCATTGCTTGCTTGGATACCTTTCTTCGTGTTTGAAAACTTCCTTTTGTTGTCACTAGAAGACTCCACATGAGTCTCCTTCCTGTTTACATTGAACTTAGATAATTTTCCCAGATGAAGTGCCTCTTCTGAGTGCAACACTCAAATCAATAGCCTCGGCAATGGTAGGAGGCTTTGAGGTAGTAACCATGCTTAGGATCTCGGGGCAAGACCGAGATGAATCTCTCTATCCTCTTGACTTCCCGTTCCACCAAATAAGGAACAACCCTAGATAAATCATGAAAATGCTGGATGTACTCGGCTATTTTCGGACCTTCCATCTTCAAGTTCCAGAATTATATCTCCAGTTTCGGGATTTCACCTCTTGAACAGTATTTCTTGTGCATCAGATCCTTAAGCTCATCCCAAGTTAGCGCATACGCCACAGTTTTGCCGAGAGTTTGAACTGTAGCTTCCACCATAAGAGTGCTCCTTCCATAAATAACCCAGATATTAAGTAACTCTCTGTTCTGGTGCACACTTGCTCATCCTCAGCATAGAATCAGTTTTCTCAACCCAACGAACAAAAGCGACAACACCTCCTGTGGCATCATAGTTGAGAGGTTTGCAATCCAGAAATTGCTTGTAGGTACAGCCTGCAACATAGGCAACACATTTCACATGTGAGCTTTGACAAAGGACATTTAGAAATATCCAAAAGATTTGTAATGTGTCTTGGGTGACTTAACATTACCAGTTGGGGGGTTATTTCCAGAGGTACCACCACTGTGCTCTGAGCGGATGGCCTCGTGATGAGCAATTGCCTATGAAATGCGTTCTTGCAGTTCAGCCTCGGTCCTTGGCAGGTTGTTGGTATTGGTATATCGTCTAGGCGGCATTTTCCTTCTAGTAAGAAGTATTGGGTTGGTTAGACATTACTCACTAACTAAGTATTTATCTATGTATATATATACATATCATAAGCAATCATCGCATCACATAGATAACACATGCAGACATATAAGCAATAACATAATATAAGAACAACTACTGAGCTTTCATACATAACAGACAACTTTACATTGTTTTTGTAGAAGAAACAAAAGGGACTCGAGGTTACATCGCCTCGGTCATACAAGTTCATAAAACAAAAGTAGTAAGTCTTTTTCTTCTACATTGGTCTTCCATGGTCTTCAAGTGTCTCTAGCTCAAGCTTGGTCTTCATACATACACAAAAGTGGGTCTGCAACTCCCATGCCAAAAAGTACCTATAAACACAAAAGGTCTATGGTGCTGGAGGAGGCGGGGGTGGGGTGAGGTCAATCAGACTGTGAAGGTGTGCAAGCTCACACTCGAGCTCGTGAACTCGTCGGATCAAGAAGCTGATCTGCTGCTCAACAGTCAGAAATCGAGCATCGAAACCCTCAATGGGTGGATGACCATAGTAATAGGTCACTGACGGTGGTGGAATAACTGGTGGGGTAACAGATGATGGGGAAAACAAGGATGGTGGAGGTCGTCTGGCATCTGCCTCACTCTCTAGGTCTAAAACTCTACGACACAGGGTCTCAAACTGAAGCTGAAGCGAAAGAAATAAGTCGTCTCTAGTGTATCCAGCCTGATGGATAGGCTGGTACGGATCGGATAACGGCATGGTGTACGAAGGGAAAAATCTGGGAGTCTGAAGGTATGGATCTTTCTCGAATGGTGAGAAGTGAGGAATAGGCATGAAAGTAGTAGGTGCTAAGGGGTCAAAGCTAAGAGGCTGTCAGGAGGTACCCTCCCCTGGACGAGGAGCGGGTATCTCATGAGGGAAGATAGTGTGTATCAGTAGTGGGTGGCGTCATGGGATCCCTAAATCGTTCTAGCTCATGGGTACGACGGAACTCAGGGGTGGAGACAAGAAAGTGACATGGATGGTAGGGATCAAACTCAGACATGTGTGGAGGGTAGTACGGTGCGGACAAGTGATCAACTGGTATACGGGTGTCAGAAACAATGGGCTGTCGGGAAGTGCCCTCCCCAGGGCGGGGCGCTGGAATCTCATGAGTGAAAATAACAGGCAGGTCAATAGGGTGAAGGTCAGCCGCGAGTGGTGGAAGTGGGGGTGTGGGAGCACGAACGGGTGAGGATGGTGCAACTGATAAGGCATCCTCCTCGACATCAGTAGGGTACGCCCTAACTCCAGCTGCAAGTAGGGCTGATGAGGTCACAGACTCGAGAGAGTCCATAACAGTGTCTGGGTCGAAGTCAGAAGAAATGTCAATGACTGATATGACGGGAGAAGGGATGTCTGGGATAATATGTCCACATCACCATCACCCTGGCCATCATCAGGGTGATCCTCCTCAGGGAAAACAAGATCCCAATCATGGTCAACAGCAAAAGGCCAGTCCTCGTCAGGGATAGCAGCGAGTGGGATAACATCGAGTGGGATAGGCTCTACAGATGCCCACCATCAGGGTGACCGATGATAAGCTGGTCAAAAATAGGAAGAGGGAAAGCGAGAACGTCATCGATAAACGGGATGTCCTCCCTAACGTTCGGTAGTGCAAAGGGCTGAAAGTCATCATCATCGTCTGAAAGCATCCCAGGGTCACTCTCGATGTCGGAAGTGAAGATCTATGGGGCTAGTGCAACCTCGTTGTCTGATACAATAGCCATGGGGTCATGATCCTCCGATAAACCACTCTCAGATGAAGACTTGAGTACCTGTAACATAAATATCATAGCATGTGCACTTATATTAATTACTATTATTAGGTATATACAAGTAAGAATAAGTATCACAAACATGCACTCACATTGTCCTACATGAGTCTTTTCTAACTTAACAAGTCTACCCCATGCATACTGGTCACCAAATTATGTCCTTGCTCGTGTTTCTTTCTTTATAAAATGTTCGTTCCACGGATCTTGGCGTTTTGTAAATGCAATGAAAAATATTTTGTAAAAATATTTTCGTGAGAGAGTCCTAATGATTGTAGTCTAGACTCGAAAAAAGAATCCTAGTTCACTACAATCGAAGCTCTGATACCAACCTGTCACACCCTGTCTTTTGCGGAAGCGTGTGTGTGACTTGATCAGTTTTCATTGCATTCGATTTTAATAAAAAACTACATGATTAAAACAATGATGTTCATCCATTCATAAGTTTAAAATATTACAAACCATACGTTATTTAAACTACCAAACATCACAAGTATTCAAGTTACAACCAACATAAGTTTTAAAGTTCCATAAAGGACTTGTTTAAGAAAAGTTTAGAACTACAAGGCTTTGCATCCTATATCTCATCAAGGATGAGATATATGGATCAAACCCTTCCAAAAGTGGATGACATCGATTCTTGAAATTTAAAAGCTTGCTTGTAACGCCAGCACCAAGATCCGCCAAATTTCCTGAAATACATGTAAGTTTAAAACATCAACAAAAGTTGAGCGAGCTCATGTGTCTTATGTATATGCGCATCAAATGAATCTCAAAAACATTTGAAGGTTCCGGTATCAAAAGTAGGTATGTAAAACGTCTATGAACATGTTGATCATTAATGTTTTGCAAGGACATTAACATATGTGACGACATAGGAGGTACTCAACCCGTGTAGGCAATTTAAGTGTCGAACCCTCGACAGTGGACACAACAGCACTCTAAGTAGTCACCCATGGACCGTGAGTGGGGCTCGCCCTACCCATTAGATCTAACCTTTGTTCCTTGGTCCTCAAAAGGATTAATGGCACCTTAGTTGCAGCCTATGCTCACATGATCTAAGAGTTCATTCCATGGTTTAATCATACCCTTGTTAACATGTATTTTCCCCCAAAAGTTGTAAATCGAAAACTTTAAGTAAAAGGGGGACATGAACTCACTAGTTTGCGTCCGTAATCTCGTGTATCCAAAGTAGATCTCCTCGAGTCATAATACAACCTACACACGTGTTAGGTTTTATTAGGCGCTTAGGTCGTGTAACGACTTGTAGTCTTATTTATTTATTAAGACTTGTTTTGGAATATTGTTAAAATAATATATTTTTAACGTGTTTCATCATATGATTTTCACATATATTCTCCAAGTATAGGTATACTTGTATTTGTGTATTTTTCCAAATGCTTGTAGTGTATTCAGGTATGTATTTATACGTATAGGAATACGTATTTCATGTGTTTATTAAGTATTTTATACTTAATTTACGTATAATTTTCCGGAATATTGTTTTATACCAATAAAATCACCAATATAATATTTCCTTAAAATATCTATATTTTATGAGGATTTTTATAGAAAATCTCTATAAACTTTATTTGGCAAAAATATATATACTTCCATACATATATCTTAAATATAATATACTTTTAAGATTAAACTTAGAAATGTGTATTTCTAGTTTTTAACCAAAATAATATATCCTTTTGAATTGTTAAGAAAATATAACCTTCAAAATAATATAGTGTCACCAAATAGTATATTTTGAATTGTTTAAGAGAATACATCTTTCAAAACAATATATTTTCTATTTTGACAAAATATGATATATTTTTTAATAGTCGTAAAATTTCATATTTTACCGTTTCTTTGGTTTCAAAAATACCGTTTATCACATTTGTCAAGTTAGAAATTTATTTCCGGAATATACATATATACATAATCCAATGTCCATTGTTCGGTTTGTCTATTATTGGGTATAAATTATACATTCATTTTCTTGGAGTTTTGGTAACATATTCATGTTACAATTTTTAGTATTTGGTATTTGTGTATTATTTTCAAGTCCCTAATTTTAATATAACTAATACAATCAATATACAAGTAGCACACAATTTGTGACATTTAAATATATATATTTTCCTGAATATATACTTAGCCATTTTTATTACCAAAAATCAACCTCCAATTTTTGTAACCTTTATGACAAACATTATGGCAACTCCTCACATTAAAACCAAGATTAAAATTTACTTGTAAACATTTGATTAAAAATATTTTTCTAAGTGTTTAATTTCTACAAAAAATTTGCCATAGTTTCCCCTTAAAAATGGAGGTTTCCATGCTAATTAGCATATCTTTTTCTTTTCAAAACTTCATCACAATCATCAATAATCAACCTACAACTTACCATGAGCCATTATATGCAATTTCACAAGATAATATGAACTTGATGTTTTATAAAATCTTGTAGTATTTTAACATGATGTTTAACATGTTCATCTAACACTAAAAACGTAATTTTTATTTTATAAAAATCATTTTTTCAAATTTTCCATCTTTACAACTTACAACTTGATTTTACAAAAATCATTCTCCATGCATTTTTAATGTTACATACACTTTATTAGTTCTATTTAACCCTTTAAAATATGATAATTTTTCTTTAAAACCAAGTGATGTGAAATCTAGTAGTAAACTTTAGTTTCTTGAAATGTTCATCTTTGAAATCTCATATTTTTAAGATCAACAACTTGTAGGAATCATCATCCTACATCAAATCATGTTCATCTTCAAGTTCATACTTAGCATAAAGGATGATCAACATAGATCTTTCAAGATTTATCCTCATACTTGCTAGACCATGTGTTTAATCATCATCTAGCAAGCTTCTTATGATGATCTACATCATAAACACAAGAAATCAACAAACAAGTTCATTACATACACTTAACACCTTTTGATCTTCATGTTTTTAAGCTTTATGTTCAAGTTCATCTTTATGTTTTGATGAGTTTCTTTAGATTACCAAGTTACATCTTCTTTTAACCACTAGAATTAGGAGTAAAAACAAGATCAAGAGGGCTTACTACTAGCACAATGGCTAGGGATGAACTCAAGATGATGAAGATGATAAACTAGGTGGATAAAAGCTCTAGGTGAAGGTCCTTCAAGATCCAAAGCTTCCAAGCTTCTTAACTATGCTTCTTGCACCTCTAGATCACCTTGGAATGCTTGAGTGATGGATGAAGATGGATGTGTATGTGTGTGGTGTGTGTGACGTGAGCTAGAGGGAGGGGATGAGAAGAAGTGGTGAAGTTTGATGGTTAGTGACAAGTGTTCAACTTATGGAGTTCATGTTCTTTTATCCTCCATCATTCTTTTAACCATAAGTTCTTATGTTCCATAGCTAACATATCCACGAACAAGATCAAGGAAGATCAAAGTAAATCAAGAGGGTGGGACCCCTTTTGTAACCGTAATGAGGGGGATCTTTATGTGACACCCGGCTATTTAGGCTGTCCCGTACAAATGTAACACGTGTCATGAATGAATAAAAGGCCGTATTTGATTATATGATGTTTATATATGGTATTAGATGTGTTGGTAAACCCAAAGTTTGATATATGGTATTAGATGTGTTGGTAAACCCAAAGTTTGATAAGTTGGCAATATTAAGATAAACGCTTATCGCGTAACGGTTAAAATGCGAAACGAACGTCGGTGACCGTCGGATAATGTTAAAATCCCAAAATAGTCCGCTATGAGTTAAATAATATATTTAATCATAATCGTGAGGAAAAATAATTTAAAACGCTAAGAAACTCTATTTTTTTGAGTTTAAACGCGTACTACGCGTATCTAACAAAATACTGTCAACACAGCCAGTTCAGGCAACTAATAATTATTATAGTAGTAATTTAACAAGTTTATTTTTATAAGAATGATAAAAATAAATTAAAACACTTAAAATCCCTATTTTACGAATTTAAGCGCGTACTGCGCAACACAGCGCGCATACTGCCAAATACGGACAACGTAACTGGTCCTGGCAAATAAAATATTGATTAGTAATATTTTGGTGTGTTTATTTTTATAAAGCACTGAAAATAATTAAAAACGTGTTAAAACGCAGTTAAAACGCTAGATAAAATACCCGGTATCCAGTTAAATACCAGAAAATAGTATATATATGTGTAAGTATACAAAATTTGTGTGTGTGTGGCCATAGGTGGCGGCCTAATGGCAGCCCACCCTTTTGATTTTCCTTCCATTTAGACAATTGTGTGCATTGGAAATCAAAGTAATCATATTGGACACTTACACACTCCATTTAAACACTTACAAGATCAAACAAAATCTTCACTCCTCTCTCTCTCTAAGCTTGCGGCCGAACACCCTCACACACATCCATTTTCATTTTCAAACTTCATTCTTGAAGATTCATAATCATTCGAACAATATTCAAGTCCATTTGAAGGTTTGAAGGTCATTTCTAAGTGTTTCAAGCAAAATCCAAGCTTCATGTCATCAACTCTTGTTCAAAACTTACTAGAATCTTGAAGGTATAACATTCATCTTTAAAAACTTGTTCTTGATGAATCATGATGACGATAGAAGTTTCTCTTGTTCTTGAGTTAAGACACCAACTTGAAAACAACCACAAATGGGTTTTTAAAATAAATAAAAATGGACATATATATATGGATGTGGGTGGCCGTTGTAACACCCCGATCGCGTAAAACAACAACACGCGGCGGAATTATCGAGGAGTCACGTTACAAATTGCTCAGCCACAACTGATACTAAATTGTTTCACTATTATTAACATCGTTTTACAATACAAGGAAAACATAAAGTTGCCTTTTGATTAAAGAAGTCTAAAGTTCGGATGCATTCCTATGTGCAGCAAACTTGAATAATCGAAACCTAAAACATATGTGAAAACGAGACATCAACAAACAATGTTGGCGAGTACCAAGTTTTTTTAGCCAAGTTAATGGCAAAAGTTTAGGGTTGCAATACTTCGACAACTACAGGAGTCGTCTATTGAAAACGGACCCTTTAAAGCCAAAGAATGGCAAAAAGATTTAGTATTGCAATACATTACTCGTGACAAAATAGTTTTGTATATGGCAACATGATTAATACTAAGTAATTTTTATGTCATTGAAAATTGTACTTTGTTCATTGTAATCGCCTTGAATTTGATCATAAAACTTGTGAGTGTGTTATTAGAAATCCAATCAAGGATTAATAACAACAATATTGAAAACTTGTCATAACTTGCGTGAGTATTATTAGAAATCAATCAATGATTTAAAATAACACTTTGGTTATCCTTCTAAGAATCTAACATATAAAAATATGAAAGAGTTCTACAAGGATTTGAATATTGTACTTTGAATCAATCAACAAAAAATCCTATTTGGATAACGTTACAAGAGTAGTACAATAAGAACACTTATGTATAGGAAGTACCTACGGCGTATCCACCATGTTCTTATAGTATAACACTCGTTTCGTTATCTAAATCACAACTAATCACAATAACCACATAATCATCGTCTTGGTCACATTGTCTTGTCATATACGTATTAAAGTACACAGAATCCAATAAAGGACTACCAATTAGTACTTTAAACATCCTACAAGAATCTAACTATGAAGATAGATAGATGCTTTAAGGATTTGGTAGCATATCAAGCTATGCTTTAGTTTAGTATATCAGGCTATACTTCGGTTCAGTATATCAGGCAATACTTTGGTTTAGCATATCAAACTATGCTTTGGTTTAGTCACATTGAATCATAAAGTCCTAAATCCTAATGGTGAATCAGATAACGCTACGAAGGGTAATATAATAAGCACACTTATATATAGGAAGTACCAGCAGCGTATCCACCATGTTCTTATTGTATTACTCTAATTTTGCTATCTAATTCACCAACAATCTCTACACATAAACAATAACCATCGTCATCGGCGTGTAAAGCACTTCTTAGAAATCTTACTATAAAGATAGAGGATTTAAGACTGTACTTCAAGTATCCTACTAGGATCAAACTATAAAGATAAAAAGATACTATAAGGATTTGTTTCATGTCCCCAATTGTCATGTCTTGCATAAAAGGAATATTGCACAAAAATGCTCTTAGTAAACATATAATTGCCACACATTGGGAAAATTGATTACACATATGAATCACCCCAAAACATCCAAAAAACGTAAAAGAAGGGGAGTAATATACTCGCCTGGGATTGCGTATAGATCTTGTCAAATGATATAACAAAGCTCAAAGGATCAAGAGTTCAAGTGTCGAAGTGGTTCCTAGTGTATTTGATAACTACATGTTAGTGTGTCGAACTTGAAAACGAGAGATTGGATAGAATGAGGTATATAAACCAAACAAGAGTTGGATATTGTATATTATGGTTTATAATATCAAACATTCTGAATTGTAAGCATTTCAAAGAGTTTTGACTCGCTACGGCTTGCTAAAGTGGTTTACACCACTTTAACGGGTCATTATGTAACTATGGGTTCGGGTGGTTAAATATGTCCTATGACAAGTCTAATATGCCATATATAAGTTGTATAATCAGTTTAGATGTCAAAACAATGCTCTTATATGTTCAAAACTAATTTAAGTGCAGAAAGGGTATTTTCGGCATTATAAGGAATACATATTCGACTTGTCATTTGACTAACCAAACGGTATGACCTTAAGGTATAACCTCAGAGGGTTATTCCCTATAATACTAAGGTCATAATAGTGGGCTTGGTCGGATCCTAAAGGTGACCAAACGGGTCGGATTCGAAAGTCAAAGCGGTAGTCAAGACCGTTCGACTTCCGACCCTAAACAAGTACTAAACTAAAAGTGATGAGATATATATGTTAAACATGTCTAACTAAGTTTATAAAACTGATTTGGTATCAAGACAAAGGGTTTGATACCCGAAAATAGTTCCGTCGTATAATGCGCATTTTTGCATTATTGACCGAAACTTTGACTCGTCACTTCGACTAGTAAACGTGGTAATTAGTAGGCACGATCGCTAAGGATCATAACCATCGTGATTACGATCACGTTGCAAAGTCCAATTGGACTTTGACTTGACCCATTAATGGTCAAAGCCAAAAGTCAAACAGTAAGTCAAACTGTTTGACTTTTAGCTCATAATACGCTAAAAGAATGAACAAAGCTTAGTTAGAGCACTTACTTGCACTCAAGGAAGCCAATATTACTAGAAAAACTCAGATGGGAGGCCTCCTAACAAGGTAGCAACTCCACTTAGAGTTTAGAGAGAAGAAAGATGGAAATGAGCAAGGAATTTGGTTAAAGATCAAGGGTATTTATAGTTGTTGGAGAGCTTTAAGATCATGCCAAGTGTTGGGACATGTTCTATGATGTTTCCAAGTGTTTAATGGGGTGTCAAGACCAGAGAAAGTGTGGCAAAAACGAGTTATAGGTGTCAAATCAGATGAACAAGAAGCTGCCAGGTAATTGCTGAAAACTGGCATCCCCCACGCATCGCGGGATGTCTAGGTGATTCTCTCGCGTGGCGCCTTAGATTCCAAAGTTTCAGAATTGGCAGAACAGGTCCCTCCAGCCTAAAACTTGTTTTTCGACGCGTTTTGGCACTTTTAACACTCGTTAAACCCGTTTTTAAGCTTTATAAGGAAGATAAAGCATAGGGAACTTGAAATATGTCCAAACATATTTCAGGTGTCGGTTCGTTTGGTCGTATGGTTGCGGTTTTCGGTTAATTACGACGAAAGTCGTAACGGACGCGCAAAGACTGTAAATGCGTGACGAACGATATTTTTGCATTCTAATCATTAAAATACAAGATTTTAATGATTACAAAAAAATTTGGATGTCCGTACATGTTCCGGATAGCGAAATACGTAAATTGGCATAGTTTCATAGGACTTGCAAAATAGCCCCTGAAGTTGCATAAAGGTGTTTTTGTCATTCCTAAGCCCTCAAAACTTATATCTAAGTTATGTAAAGGGTATTTAGGGTATCTGTAGCTTATATCCTTGTTCCGGAGGGTGCGTCGCTACGAGAATCGGCAGACTTTCGTAGTTTGTCATAAATAGTCTCTGTGATCGAATAGGCTTGTTTTCATATATCAAACCTTTCAAAACTTATTTCTAAATTATATAAAGGATATTTAGGGTATGTGTAGCTTGTTTCCTCGTCCGGTGTGTACGTTGCGTTTAACGGGTTACGTTTAGGTATCAGTTATCGAAATGCCTTCAATGAAAAAGTTTTTGAAAGCTCGAAATTTTGCACAAGGGTTACAGTCTCCCCTACTTTAGGAAATTTCGTCCAGAAATTTATTCGATGGAGACCGTAGAGTGTATTTGAAATGATTGAAAGATGAGCAGAGTGCTAGATTCTAAAAATGCGGAGCATTGTTTGGTGTTGGAATTTTTGGGGGGAATTCAAAGTGTAAGCAAGGATATTCAAGGTATCTTAAGGTATTTAAACCTTTTAGAACTCATGAATCTTTAAAGTGTCATCGAATGTATAAAAATTGTTTAATCGAGTGTGTAAAAATTGTTTTGTATGGCACTATGTTATACTATGGCACTTAGTGTAAATCCATAGCAAACAAAGGGGTGTACATTCAATCCTGGCCATACGTACACGGTTTTTAACGTCCCACGAGGTACATCCTATGTACCATGAGCATCTCATGCATAGGAGACGGGTCAACATACCTATGGCATCAAGGTCGTCACCTTTAACACCATAATATACTCCCGGTCGGCTCGAATATAGTTAATGAATGTACTCATCTCGTCCATTGCATTCAATAAACAGATAACAAATAATCACACAATCACATAATGGTCCAAGATAACATGAAACTCTCAAGTGACTCTGGTAACGTTCTGGAGAATAACACAATAAGAACGCTTATATATAAGAAGTACCATCGGCGTATCCACCGTGTATTATTGCGTCATACCCTTCCCGTTACCTAATCACTCTTGATTTTATGCCATCATCTCAACAAAGCTTACTATGATTCTCATATGTAGAACCCTATAGTTAAGTGTGTACCCATAATTACGTGTTTCGTCATATAGTCCACATAGCTCCTCTTGTTAAGTGAAGGTAAAAAATATTGAGGTCGAGGTATCATCTAATATCAAACAAACATCGACATAACACAACATTTGTCAGATCAGATCGTTGTTTTATACTAGCAATGATAACAATACTTGTTTTGCATCCAACCAATACTTGTAGCAAGTATTTCATTCTAGTATAAATGTTAATATATGTTTCACACTAACCAAACTGGTAGTATGCATCATATACTAAGCATGGATTGTCATAAACAATGTAAGCATATCATGACAATATTTTGAAGCCATGTGCTAAGTATGCTAGGTTAACATACTAAGCGAAAAGGTCTTCGTAATCATGTGCTATACATATTAGGTTAACAAACCATGTATGTAATATCATGAAAACAAATGTAGTGGCGATAATCACATAGTGTTCGTAGAAATAATCGTGCAGAACTTGTATGAATGCATTAATGTGCAATCACAATATGCTAAATTGCGAGATTTGGTTCCTAAAGAACAGAATCCTCAAAGTTTGTAGTTGTAAATTACACTCAGTGTAATCCCATTTGAGTTTGTAAATGGAATACGAATAACAAGAATGAAGAAAAACTTCTTGAAATTTATATTGTCATTCCAAGTAATATTGGAATATGTTCATAGTTTTGGATGACAAGAAGAAAACATAAAGGTTCAAATGATCATGAGTGCCTATCATCAACTTGAACCTCATTAACATTGAATACTCGTCCATGAGCTAAGTCAGCATTAGCAAGTCTAGGGCAGTTTTGTTTGAAATGATTTGGATCACCATAATTGAAACATGCTCCAGCTGGGTAGCGAGGACGAGTTTGAGTAGGGGCTGCTTAGTTTTGGATACGACAGGTCGCAGCTAGATGTCCAAAAAGACCACATATTGTACACTGGCGGCATGGGGAATTTGTTGGGTGGTGATAGTTGCAACGATTACACCGAGGTTACTTTCCACGATAAAATCCCTTAAAGGGTATCGAGTTTAGTGGAATTGGTGTGGCAATCGTATAATTTTTTGAAGCCTTACGCTTCTTACAACTTTTGGAAGGTTCACCCTTTATTTCACTTGATTTCTCTTGTGTAGTTCGTTTCTCGTCTCCCTTTCTAAAAATTTTCCCTTTTCTAACTTGGGAGTCAGTTAGGGTAGCGGCTAATTCCTTAGCCTCCCTAAGCATTGCGGGTTTGTTGCCAGTGACAATATCTTGAATTGGATCAGGTAAGCCATCAATGTATTTCTCAATGGCCCGATCCAAAGGTGTGACCATAGTGGGGCTGAGTAGGCTTAACTGTTCAAATCGGTCAGTGTAGGCACGGTTTTCCCCACTATCTTGTTTAAGGTGATAGAATTCGGTTTCAGGTAGCCTTATTTCATGTCGTGGACAGAAGTCTTTCATCATAAGATTCCTGAATTCGTCCCACGTTTGTGCCATAGCTACTTCTGCACCTTTGTCTCTCATGACTCCGTTCCACCAAGTGAGTGCTCTCTTTTGGAAAACGCTCGAGGCGAACTCTACCTTGTGCTCAGTAGGACACTGAACATGGCAGAATGTGCTTTCTATACTCTCAAACCATTGTAGGAGCCCAGTTGCTCCTTCAGACCCATTAAACTCGAGTGGTTTAGCTGAGTTGAATTGTTTGAAGTTACATGGCGTAGGAACATTGTTGTTGTTGTTGTTATTGTAGTAGATTTGATTGAGTTGGGCTACAAGGTTAGGGAGTACAGCAGCTATTTGCTGAGCTATCATTGCCGCCATTTCAGCGTTCCTCGAGATGTCACGATGAGGAGGCATCTCGAAGAGGTAGCTATAACAAAATAAGTTAGATTTTGGAAAATTGTTATAAATCTAAACACCATAGTGATTTGAAAATCTCAAATTGGTATTGTTTCAAAATCGTGTTCTTGTACTTAGAAGAATAGTGTTGTGAATTTTGTTTCGAAATTTGTTTGAAAATAAACTTTTGTTATACTTTTGGATGAGATACAAACCAAGTTAATGGTTTGTGTTAAAATTTCTTTACTTTTGAAAATAATTTTTTGAGATAAAAATATTTTTAATCGATATTTTTTATAC
The DNA here is from genome assembly GCA_947069175.1 of Scalesia atractyloides. NCBI lineage: Eukaryota > Viridiplantae > Streptophyta > Magnoliopsida > Asterales > Asteraceae > Scalesia > Scalesia atractyloides. The sequence continues at coordinate 43,454,783 of CAMTDV010000019.1, read as the reverse complement.
ACAAAGAAACTTCGTGTATAAATTTTGAAAACTCTTATCCAAATAAATAAAATTTTGAAAATTTGAAAAGCGAAAAATAGTATTTGAAACGAGTTAGTATTATAAAATGTCGTGAGATAAAAGTGAAATTTGTTTCTGATGGGTTGAATATTGTCGTAACAATATTACCGAAGGTAACATGTCAGAGTAGTGTCATACGAGTAGTAGTTTTTAGGAATAATTCGACTGATCAAGGTAGATGGATTTTCATAATGTTTCGAGAAGACATGCTTTAGCCTATGAGTGAACACTCACCCTAAGAGTTCCCAGGTAAGAGTGACTGGTCCGAAAATGCCGATTTGTACGAACACTCTAGCCTTAGACAGAAAACTCGGGTACAGGAATTCACCCATCCAGATTGCATGAGTTCACATTATTAAAACCCAAGATTTCGATGAAAATATTTGAGAGTAAAACATTTTGAGAAACCTTTTTGATATAATGTTTGAGATAAATAGGTCGAGAAACATTTTGTTGAGAGCGTTTGTGAAAACATTTTGAGAAGTATTCCAATGAAAATGTTGTTGAGAAAAATGTTTTGAGGAATACTTTAAGGCAATAAGCCTAAGGATTTAGGATAAATCATCTAAGGATAGATGATTTGTAACTCACAGAATAATTGTGGCACGAGTAAGGATGAGGATTAGGATGGAGATCCTAAGTCTACTAATGTTCGGGCCCCTAGGAAGGTTATAGACTAGGTTAAAGGCATTCTAATAACCTAATTCCCTATAACCAGTGCTCTGATACCAATCTGTAACACCCCGATCGCGTAAAACAACAACACGCGACGAAAATCTCGAGGAGTCACGTTACAAATTGCTCAGCCACAACTGATACTAAATTGTTTCACTATTATTAACATCATTTTACAATACAAGGAAAACATAAAGTTGTCTTTTGATTAAAGAAGTCTAAAGTCCGGATGCATTCCTATGTGCAACAAACTTGAATAATCGAAACCTGAAACATATGTGAAAACGAGACATCAACAAACAATGTTGGTGAGTACAAAGTTTTGTTAGCCAAGTTAATGGCAAAAGTTTAGGGTTGCAATACTTCGACAACTACAGGAGTCGTCTATTGGAAATGGACTCTTTAAAGCCAAAGAATGGAGATTTAGTATTGCAATATATTAACTTGATTATGAAACTCGTGACAAAATAGTTTTGTATATGGCAACATGATTAACACTAAGTAATTTTTATGTCATTGAAAATTGTACTTTGCTCATTGTAATCGCCTTGAATTTGATCATAAAACTTGTGAGTGTGTTATTAGAAATCCAATCAAGGATTAATAGCAAAAATATTGAAAACTTGTCATAACTTGCGTGAGTATTATTAGAAATCAAATCAATGATTTAAAATAATACTTTGGTTATCCTTCTAAGAATCTAACATATAAAAATATGAAAGAGTTCTACAAGGATTTGAATATTGTACTTTGAATCAATCAACACAAAATCCTAATGTGATTTGGATAACGCTACAAGAGTAGTACAATAAGAACACTTATGTATAGGAAGTACCAGCGCCGTATCCACCATGTTCTTATAGTATTACACTCGTTTCGTTATCTAAATCACAACTAATCACAATAACCACATAATCATCGTCTTGGTCACATTGTCTTGTCATATACGTATTAAAGTACACAGAATCCAATAAAGGACTACCAATTAGTACTTTAAACATCCTACAAGAATCTTACTATGAAGATAGATAGATGCTTTAAGGATTTGGTAGCATATCAAGCTATGCTTTGGTTCAGTATATCAGGCTATACTTTGGTTTAGTATATCAGGCTATACTTTGGTTTAGCATATCAAACTATGCTTTGGTTTAGTCACATTGAATCATAAAGTCCTAAATCCTAATGGTGAGTCGGATAAAGCTACGAAGGGTAATACAATAAGCACACTTATATATAGGAAGTACTAGCGGCATATCCACCATGTTCTTATTGTATTACTCTAGTTTCGCTATCTAATTCACCAACAATCTCTACACATAAACAATAACCATCGTCATCGGCGTGTAAAGCACTTATTAGAAATCTTACTATAAAGATAGAAGATTTAAGACTGTACTTCAAGTATCCTACTAGGATCAATCTATAAAGATAGAAAGATACTATAAGGATTTGTTTTGTGTCCCCAATTGTTATGTCTTCCATAAAAGGAATATTGCACAAAAATGCTCTTAGTAAACATATAATTGCCATACATTGTGAAAAATTGATTACACATATGAATCACCCCAAAACATCTGGAAAACGTAAAAGAAGGGGAGCAATGTACTCTATTGGGATTGCGTATAGATCTTGTTCAAATGATATAATTGCCATACATTGTGAAAAATTGATTACACATATGTACCCTTAATGTTAATATATAGTTTGTATTGTCTTTCAAACATACGAGTCTGAACATTTGATGCAATAAATTTAATATGTGAAACTTGGGAGATGCTTAGTTCGGAGGTTTCGGGGAAACGCTTGCGACGACTGACTCATGGGTTTTTATTAAGGAAATAAAAATTGACTTTCGAAAATATTATTTGAATGTTTTGATAATAAACACATAATTAGAAAGTTTTTCCTTGGATCAAATTATTTTAAATTTGAATATGTGAGTCACCCTCCTTTGTGTTGACACTTGATTTTAACGTGTTTTTCAGGTACTTGAGAATGGCTTCGGGAATCTTTGGCGTATCTTGTGGTTGTGATGCATATTTGTTTAATAATAAACTTTGGACACTTTTAGAACTTATTTGGGACCAATTGTATTAAGATCCATAAGAATCAAGACAACTTAACTATATTATGGTTGTGGTTTGTGTTTTAATTTGGAAACAATGTTTTAATTAAGTAATATATCCAAAATTAACGATGCATCGTCCACCAAGATATTTACGGGCACCAACTTCCTTCACCATTACGTTTGTATTCCGCTGCGACGTTTTTGGGGTGTTACAGAAGTTGGTATCAGAGCCAACGGTTGTTAGCGAACTAGATGTTTTCAGGAGAAAACTCTAGACTTCACCAAAGAATTTTGTGATATAAGTCCAAAATTCGCGAAGCCAAAATTTTTAAATAAACATGGATTTTGATCATGTTTGAGAACCATTGCGTGTTATTGTGCATACGTGTTAATCTGTTTATTTGGGCCTTATGTGTTATTTTTCATTTGAACACACACTTACTTTGTACGGTTATATATATGTCACAGATGTCGTACGAGCACGAGGTCATCGAGATTACTGACTCTGAGAGCGAGCCCGAAATCGAGACTTCACCAAGATCCGTTTTGCCAGAGATACCCGTCACTACACCTCAGATCGTTAGTATGGCCGAGTTTGCCTCGTCATTCTACGATGGCCCGGCTGCATTCGCCAGCCAGGTCGACCCACGTTACGCGCATACGAGTAACGGTTGGATTGACGATACTGTTCCACCCTCGATTCATGAGATCGGACAGTCATCCGGCACAGTGCCTACTACTGATGAGCAGAGTAGAGATGCACCTTTCATTGGAGGATCGTTCGGGGTTGCACCAGTGGTGGATGCCACTATTGTTACGGTTCTACCATTAGAGCCCATAGTAGCTCCACCCACTGTCACTTTTGAGCCCGTACCTGAGATCCCTCCACCTATTTCGTCTGAGTCGTCTGTTCAGCTGCCCGAGTCGCGAGTTTCCATTGCACCTACACTAGTTTATTTCCGACGTAGGAAGAGGATGCGACCTGTCGGAGACATCGCTTCAACTACCAGAGCTGAGACTGCATCTGCTTTGAAGAAGCAGAAAGGAGTGTGGGTTGACCGATGCTCTCACTGCGACCTTCAATTGGGGGCCATTTGCGAAGATCTGAAGGCGACCAAGGAAAAAGTGAAGGATCTGGAGGGGCAAATGGATTGGTTTGACGAGCTGAAGGACTTGGATGACAGTACAATCGATCAAATGCACTGGAGGATAGCTGAGTTGGAGGAGCTTGTGAGGAGGCTTCTTGAGTTTGCTGGAATGAAGAAGTGATTGTTGGTTGTTTGTTTTGTTTGTTTTGTATGTCTCTTGATAAACCCTTATATTGGCTTGCATGCCAAATTTTTGGATATTTAGGAGCAAATTTCATCTAGACTTGATTTTTGATGGTTGATTGTGTCTCACCAAATTTTGAGTAGTCGTTGTACTATAGGCAAGCTTTGTAATTTCCGTGATAAGTATCAATATTATGGGTTTCTTTGGTTAAATTATTCTCATTATTATGTGGATGCATGTGTATTGTTTAGTCCACTATTATTTAATGATTGAAATATTTAAACAATGTCTTATGTTGATATTATTATTGTAATACTAGAAACGACAAGACGCCGCCAAAAGCGAGACAGGGTACTGGACTACCTACCACCCCAGAAGAGTTGGCACAATTCATAGCCCAACACGTTAATACTGCCTTAGATCAGCGTGAAGCTAACCAGAATATCGGGCAAGGACGTGGTCATGGTGCTCCTGGGCATGGTGAAGGTGGTGTGCAGATTAGAAACCCGCAAGGTAATATAATGATCGGGAAAGTTTTAGTAGTTCCCGTGTTATGATATAATCAGTGAGTAATCTTGATTTTTCATTAACCTTGTGAATAGTGTATGGATGTACGTATAAAACATTTCAGTGTTGTAACCCACGATCATTTACCGGTGCTGAAGGGCCTCTTGAAATCACTAGATGGATCGAGAAGATGGAATCTGTGATGGCCATCAGCGGTTGTGCTGCTGATCAGAGGGTTAGGTATGCTTCGTGTTCGTTTCTCGATGAAGCTTTATCCTGGTGGAACACTCAAGTTCAGATTTTGGGTGAAGATGCGGCTTACGGTCTTGCCTGGAATGAACTAAAAGAGATGCTTCTTAAGGAATACTGCCCGCGTAGTGAGATGCAGAAAATTGAGACTGACTTCTGGAATTTGACCATGGAAGGCCTGAACGTTAGAGCTTACACGTCTCGGTTCAATGATTTGGCTAGATTGGTTCCATGTATGGTCACTCCTGAGTACGTTAAGGTGGAAAGGTATATCTGGGGATTGTCGCCGCAAATTCGTAGTATGGTTACGCCAGCGAAGCCCACTACCTATCTGGAAGCTACTACGCTAGCGAAATCATTAGCAGATGATGCTGCTCGCAAAAGTAACCTTAACAGGAAAGAGGAGACTGGGAAGTCGTCGGGAAAAGTCAAGGCAGATGGGAAATCTGACAGATCAGAGTGTTCCGAGCGTATATCTGGGGATTCGCGGAAGCGAAAGTCTGAGAGCTCGAGAAAGGATTCCGATGTGAAGCGTGAGAAGAAACACGATTCGGGGAAAGCATATGTGGCTAATTCGAGTGGTTCAAGGAAGGATAATGCCAGGGATGGCGGAAGTAGTTCAGCGAAAAAGACTCACGAAGATGAGCAGGGAAAGGGTGCAGATGTGGTCGAATTGGTCATATTACTCGCGAGTGCTATGCTAAGAGTACGTCGGAGGGAGTTAAGCTCGAGGGATGCTATGAATGCGGAGAGCAGGGACACTACAAGAGGAACTGTCCGAATGTGAAGGGTCAGAATCCTAGGGGGCAGAGCTTTTGAGCTGAATGCTGGGAAAGCACGTGATGATCCTACAGTGTTACTGGTACGTTCCTAAACAATGACCATTCTGCGTTCGTACTATTTGATACTGCTGCTGACTTGAGTTTTGTTTCGAAAAACTTTGAACCGTTTCTGTCTTCTCAAACAAGTAAGCTAAGTAAAAAGTACTCGATATAATTAGCAAATGGTAAATTGATAGAGACTAGCGAAGTTATTCGTGGTTGTAGAATTCGGTTATACGATCATAGTTTTAGTATCGATTTATTACCAGTGGAGCTGGGTAGTTTTGATGTAGTCGTTGGGATGGATTGACTATCCAAGAATGAAGCTGGGATCATTTGTTCGGAGAAACAAGTGCGGATACCTCGTCCTGGTGGTGGTGAAGCTTTAGTTATTCACGGAGACCGATCGAGTCGAGTATCAAAAGTGGTTAGTGTTATGAAGATGCACAAGATGTTGCGGAAGGGCCATCCTGTGTTCTTGGTTAACGTAGTGGATACGAATGCCGAAAGTGGAAAGATTGAAGAAATTCCTGTAGTTCGCGATTATCCAGAAGTTTTCCCCGAAGACTTGCCTGGATTACCCCGCTGCGAGACAGATCGAGTTTAAGATTGATCTTGTACCTGGTGTTGCACCGATTGCAAAATCTTCTTATAAATTAGCACCGTCAGAAATGAAAGAATTGTCAAATCAGCTTCAAGAGCTATTAGACAAAGGTTTCATACGACCAAGCTTTTCGCCTTGGGGAGCACCTGTGTTGTTCATGAAGAAGAAAGATGGTTCCTTCAGAATGTGTATTGATTACAGAGAGTTGAACAAGCTGACTATCAAGAATCGGTACCCGTTGCCAAGAATCGATGATTTGTTCGACTAGCTTCAAGGATCAAGTTACTACTAGAAGATAGAGTTTCGTTCAGGTTATCACCAGTTGAAGATTTATGAGGAAGATGTTTCAAAGGGTGCTTTTAGAACACATTACGGCCATTATGAGTTCTTAGTGATGCCTTTTGGCTTAACTAATGCGCCTGCAGTGTTCATGGATCTCATGAACGGGGTATGCAAACCCTATTTGGATAAATCGTGATAGTATTCATTGATGATATACTAATCTATTCGCGAACCAAAGAAGATCATGAGCAACACTAGAAGATGATTCTAGAGCTATTGAAGAAAGAGAAGTTGTATGCCAAGTTCTCTAAATGTGAATTTTGGATTCGAGAGGTGCATTTCCTCGGTCATGTCATAAATGAGAAAGGTATACATGTAGACTCGTCGAAGATTGAGGCGATTAAGAATTGGGAAGCGCCAAAGACTCCGTCAGAGGTGCGATAATTCTTAGGACTTGCTGGGTATTATAGAAGATTGATTGAGAATTTTCCAAAATAGCGTAGCCATTAATGCTATTGACCCAGAAGGATAAGAAGTTTGATTAGATAGAAAAGCAGGAATAAGCTTTTCGGATGTTGAAGGAGAAGTTGTGTAGTGCACCTATCCTATCCTGCCAGAGGGAAATGATGGTTTTGTTGTATATTGTGATGTGGCTTTTGGGCCTTGGATGCGTGCTTATGCAGAAGGACAAAGTGATAGCCTATGCATCCAGACAACTGAGAGTGCATGAGAAGAACTACACAACTCATGATTTAGAGTTGGGAGCTGTTGCGTTCGCTTTGAAGATTTGGAGACATTATTTGTATGGCACGAAGTGTACGATTTACACAGACCATAAGAGCCGCCAACATATCTTTGATCAGAAGGAACTCAACATGCGACAGCGGCGTTGGGTAGAGTTACTTAATGATTACGAGTGTGATATTCGTTATCACCCGGGAAAGGCAAATGTTGTTGCTGACGCGCTCAGTAGGAAGGAGCGGGAACAGCCTCTGCGTGTGCGTGCTTTGGGTTTGACCATACAAACGAATTTGACCGATCGAATTCATAATACACAGCGAGAAGCTTTGAAAGATGAGAACCTGAGTAGAGAAGGTTTGAGGGGTTTGGAATGTGAACTGATACCAAAAGCGGCGAGTTTGGGTTCCACTTAGAGGTAACCTACGTGAACTGGTTATGAACGAGGCTCATAAGTCCAGATATTCGATTCACCCAGGCTCTTCCAAGATGTATCAGGATATTAAGGAATTATATTGGTGGCCGAATATGAAGAGAGATATTGCGGTGTATGTAAGTAAATGTCTGACATGCTCGAAGGTTAAGGCTGAACATCAGAGGCCGTCTGGGCTTCTGCAGCAACCAGAGATTCCTAAATGGAAGTGGGAGCATCTTGCTATGGACTTTATCACCAAATTACCTCGTTCGTCACGTGGACATGACACCATATGGGTAATTGTGGATCAATTGACGAAGTCTGCTCATTTCTTGCCCATTAAGGAAACAGATAAGACGGAAAAGATATCGCAGTTGTACCTCAATGAGATTGTAGCCTGACATGGAGTGCCTGTGTCAATAATCTGATAGAGATGGACGATTTGACTCCAGATTTTGGCGATCTCTTCAGGAGTCGCTAGGCTCTCGTTTGGACATGAGTAGTGCGTATCATCCTCAAACGGATGGTCAGAGTGAGAGAAGCATTCAGACGTTATAGGACATGTTTGAGAGCGTGCGTGATTGATTTTGGTGGGAGTTGGGATACACATTTGCTGTTGGCAGAGTTTTCTTACAACAATAGTTACCACGCTAGTATCAAAGCCGCTCCGTTTGAAGCCTTGTATGGAAGGAAGTGTTGATCGCCCTTGTGCTGGGCTGAAGTTGGCGAAAGGCAACTAACCGGACCTGAGCTTATCCAGGAAACCACTGACAAGGTTGTCCAGATCAAGGAAAGGTTGAAAGCTGCCGCAGATCGACAGAAAAGTTATGCAGACAACCGAAGGAAACCGTTGCAGTTTCAAGTCGGGGATCGCGTTCTGCTAAAGTGTCACCTTGGAAAGGTGTTGTTAGATTTGGGAAAGGAGGAAAGCTAAGCCCATGGTATATAGGTCCTTTCGAAATCGCATCCTGAGTTGGATCAGTCGCGTACAGGCTTAATCTGCCGCAGGGTTTGAATGGAGTTCATGACGTGTTTCATGTTTCCAACCTGAGAAAGTGTCTGTCGGATGAGACACTAATTATACCCCCTGATAAGGTTCAAGTAGACGGTAAATTGAGATTTATCGAGGAACCGGTTGAAGTTCTGGACGAGAAGATTCAGAAGCTTAGAAGGAGTCGGATTAAGTTGGTCAAGGTTCACTGGAATTCTAAACGTGGACCCGAGTTCACATGGGAAAGAAAGGACCAGATGCAATGAAAATATCCGCATCTCTTTAAGTCTAGTGCGAAAACGAAACATGTAGTGTAAGAATTTCGGGGACGAAATTCCTTAAACAGGGGGAGACTGTGACACCCGGCTATTAGGATGTTCCGTACAAATGTAACACGTGTCATGAATGAATAAAAGGCCGTATTTAATTATTTATGATGTTTATATATGGTATTTGATGTGTTGGTAAATCCAAAGTTTGATAAAAATTACGTTGGCAATATTAAGATAAACGCTTATCGCGTAACGGTTAAAATGCGAAACGAACGTCAGTGACCGCCGGATAATGTTAAAATCCCAAAAATAGTACGTTATGAGTTAAATAATATATTTAATCATAATCGTGAGGAAAAATAATTTAAAACACTAAGAAACTCTATTTTTTCGAGTTTAAACGCGTACTGCACGATACCTCGCGTATCAGACAAAATATTGTCAACACAGCCAGTTCAGGGCAACTAATAATTATTATAGTAACAATTTGACAATTTTATTTTGATAATAATGATAAAAATAAATTAAAACGCTTAAAATCCCTATTTTGCGAATTTAAGCGCGTACTACGCAACACAGCTCATACTGCCAAATACCGACAACGTAACTGGTCCTGGCAAATAAAATATTGATTAGTAATATTTTGGTGTGTTTATTTTTATAAAGCGCTGAAAATTATTTAAAACGTGTTTAAACGCAATTAAAACGCTAGATAAAATACCCGGTATCCAGTTAAATACCAGTAAATAGTATATATATGTGTAAGTATACAAAATTTGTGTGTGTGTGGCCATAGGTGGCGGCCTAATGGCAGCCCACCCTTTTGATTTTCCTTCCATTTAGACAAGTGTGTGCATTGGAAATCAAAGTAATCATATTGGACACTTACACACTCCATTTAAACACTAACAAGATCAAACAAAATCTTCACTCCTCTCTCTCTCTAAGCTTGCGGCCGAACACCTGCACACACACATCCATTTTCATTTTCAAACTTCATTCTTGAAGATCCATAATCATTCAAACAAGATTCAAGTCCATTTGAAGGTTTGGAGGTGATTTCTAAGTGTTTCAAGCAAATCAAAGCTTCATATCATCAACTCTTGTTCAAAACTTACTAGAATCTTGAAGGTATAACATTCATTTTTAAAAATGTGTTCTTGATTCTTGATGAATGTTGATGATGATAGAAGTTTCTCTTGTTCTTGAGTTTAGACACTAACTTGAAAACAACCACAAATGGGTTTTTAAAAGAAATAAAAATGGACATGTATATATGGATGTGGGTGGCCGTGAGTATGTATATATGTATATATGAGATTGAGTTGTGATTCTAGAATGATTCTTGATTATCATGATGCTTGTAAAGTTTAAAGTTCATACATGCATCAAAAGTTGTCATAAGTGAATGTTCTAAAAGATTTTAGTGATTTGAATGGATAAACATGAAAAGTGGATTTTTAGAAGCATGTATGTATATATGTGTGAGCCGTGTATATATATATGTATGTATATGCATGCACAAAAAATTTGTAGTTAGTTCATAAATGTGAAGGAATGTGTCTTGCATTTATGTTGAATGATGAGATGATAATGATATGAAGATTGAATGTTATGGATTATAAGAACATGAAATAAATACATGTCTAGATGCATGTTAGTTCATACAATATGATGAAGACATGATGTTAGTGCATTAAGTGCTTGTACCTAGTCGTGCATGTGCATGTATGTTCACAAAATGAGGATTTAATCATGTTATAATAAAATGGTTTTAGATCAGTAAATAAACCTTAAAAATAAGGTTATCTCATGTATAAAAGTGGTATGGAACTTTGATATAAACTGTACTAGCTTTGCATGTAGAACTATGTGCTTAAAAAGTTGTAAAATGTGTGAAATCGCATGAGTTATGTGCCTTACAAAAAAACTTCACTAATCTAATTATAACCATAATTTTATTCAGTATATAACATGTATTGTGTTAAAATATGAAGTCGTTTCGAGTTCGGATGGTTAGGGTAACGTTTGACGCAAAACTATGCGGTAAAAATGGTAAAAATCGCCTTTTAAGAGGGTTTTTATGAAACTGTTTTAAATCAGTAAATAAACTGATATTTTTTGTATAAATATAAGTAAATTAACTTATATTTGGTTTATTTGGTGTTTGGTTAGTCATACATGACTTTCGGCACCCGAAAACGTTACCGTATCGCTAAAATACGCATTTTTCAACATACACTAGAATGGGTTGTTCATGGGTGAACCTTATGTGTTAAAATGTTATGTGATTTAAAAATGTGAATATGATAATATGTTAAGTGTTGACATGATAGCGGGAATTAAGACTACGCATGTACGCTTGTATGTTTAAAATGGTAGAATCGGTAAAAATCGCGTTAAATGTGTAACTTATTTATCGAGCATGAAAATTGATACTTAAGTTACTTAATTAGTTATTTCATGTATGCATGCTTTAAAAATGATAAAGTGAATAATTTAATGAGTTTCGCGTGTTATGATATTGTGAACATATGCACGTTTATGTATATATATTACGACGCGCAAATCGTAGATATATAGTGTTTATAAACGGAAGTGTAACGGATAAAACATTAAGGTCACCAATAAAATCATTCAAGTCACAAAAATCTTAAAAATATATATATATGAACTCATATATATATTAATATGCCAGCATAATCAAAAATAATAACTTTTCGAGAAAATCTCAAAGTTATGCGAAAAATTCTAAGTATTGGAGAAACTTAGGAATTTTGTAATATATTGATTATTAAATCGTGCCTACGTATATTTGGACGTGTAGAATCAAATTGTGGGATCGCGCTATTTTAAATACGCACCCAAAGGTGAGTGTCACCAAACCCCCTCTTTTTACTGTTTTGTATATGTTTTGGGGGAAGAACACGCCTTAAAAGGATAAGTATACATTTTCATATAAAATATGCCTTTGATTAAACTATAAATATATTTTCATAGAAAATGTGATTTGGAAATTATGTGATACGTTTTTGGAGAAAAACATGGTTTTGGATATAAATATGTTTCGAGATGAAACGGATTTTGGAATAATGATATATGCGTTTCGGGGATGAAACGGGGATTTTACGGCGTTATGGGATACAACGACCGTGTGGATTTAAAATGTTTAAATCTAAAGTTGTGACAAATTGGCCCGGTCTCAAGAGAGTAAGTATCGGGATTAGGCTTACGTTTCGGTGGGGACGTCTATTAAATTTTATCATTTTTGTAGGATATATATATTGTTCATAAGGTTCGCACCTTGGGTGACCCATTGCGGGCACTTTGCGCGAACTTAGCCATTTAATCATTAATATGGATGCGTGGAATTGTTGATAGATCTATCGGGTTGACAACCCCTTCACGACCGGTAGCTCCGTGCATGTCAAGCGACGAATTTATATTCTGTTACTGTCTAGCGTTGATTATACCCTTAATGTTAATATATAGTTTGTATTGTCTTTCAAACATACGAGTCTGAACATTTGATGCAATAAATTTAATATGTCAAACTTGGGAAGATGCTTAATTCGGAGGTTTCAGGGAAACGCTTGCGACGGCTGACTCATGGGTTTTTATTAAGGAAATAAAAATTGACTTTCGAAAATATTATTTGGATGTTTTGATAATAAACACATAATTAGAAAGTTTTTCCTTGGATCAAATTATTTTAAATTTGAATATGTGAGCTCACCCTCCTTTGTGTTAACACTTGATTTTAACGTGTTTTTCAGGTACTTGAGCATGGCTTCGGGAATCTTTGGCGTATCTTGTGGTTGTGATGCATTTTTGTTTAATAATAAACTTTGGACACTTTTAAAACTTATTTGGGACCGACTGTATTAAGATCCATAAGGATCAAGACAACTTAACTATGTTATGGTTGTGTTTGTGTTTTAATTTGGAAACAATGTTTTAATTACGTAATATGTCCAAAATTAACGATGCATCATCCACCAAGATATTTACGGGCACCAACTTCTGTCACCATTACGTTTGTATTTCCGCTGCGACGTTTTTGAGGTGTTACACTTTAGTTGAGTTTTAATTGTAAGTTAGTTAATCTAGTTAGGCTATATGTGTTTAGTTAGGGGTTTATGTGTTTAGGTGTTTTAAGATGTGTTATGATATTTAGTGACCATAACTAGCTTCATAACATTGAAACAATGCTTCTAGCTAGATTTTGGTATTTCGGGTAATGTACGGTTATTCGTTTGGTTACCGGCTCGTTAAAGTGTTAAATAGCGCAGTTTAGTGTGCTTTAAGGTACCTTTTATGATGGTTTTGATTCCCAACACTAAACAAGTTATTCTGGACCGTTAAACTACATTTTTGCATTATAATTTGGTGTTTAAAAGCTGAATTTTGCTGAAATATGCAGAATTCTGCAGTTTTAGTGTGATTCGGGCACTTTCTAGCACTTAAGTCATCACTCGGAAGGCAGTTACATGATCCTAACTTTCCTACATACCATACTAGTATAACCCTTGTTCCCGGGGCTTATTCAGTGCCTTTACATCATGTCTGTTTGAGTACTGAACTCCCGTCAGTACTCCTAGTTCGTCTGGTAAGTGTACCAGTTTCGTTCCGTATACGTTTCAAACCATTTCAATTTGAGTTCACAACAATAAACATCATGCATCATGAAATGTCTTTGTGAGTTCTTTCAATATAATTCATAAAATCATACACGTCATAAGTTCAAAATGCACAACCATTTAATAAAAACTATTGTTCACCTTGTACGGATATTACCTGAAAAGTGCCATTTGTCACAAACATAAGCAAAGACCAACTCCAAACTATCGTAGAGAAATACCAAGTTTGCAAAAAGGAATTAGAATCTACCTAAATCACATGTGAAAAATGGGTAGAGTCTTACAAAGGTTATGAAATCTTGTTGGAAAATCAGATCAAGAGCAACATAAAATTTGCATTGGTTTTAACAAAAATGATCAAGTTTCTGAAAATGTTATCAAAATTGATTCTGAAATGGTTGAAGTGGTCCCCAAAACTTGGCTAGTGAAGAGATAAAAGTCATCGATAAAAATGGAAAAAAATCATTTTGGAAAAACAAGAGGTTTCCTCAACTTTTAAAGAAGTTGAGAAATACCAGTTCAAACCCACATGGTCAGATGAGTGTGAGATTTTAGAAAACTTCTAGCCAATGGACTTCACAACCACCGATGGTGTTAAAGCAGCAAAAGAAAGAGTCATTCCTATTAAGGATCTTCCAACAGATGTTACAACGTCTGCTGAAAAGAAGTCTGAAAAAAGAAAGAGGAAAGTAAAGGTCAAAAACTTGTTTTGTAATTTTTGTGAAAAAAAGAAATCATGTCACGGAAAACTGTGTTCTGTTAGGAGCTTATTACATAAACAAAACTTGTGTGATCCCAAAATCCTCAAAATGTATCATCTGTGATAAGACAAATCACAAGACTCATGAGTGTGTTTATCTTAAAACCTATGATGAAAAGGTAAAAGATATCAAAAGAAAAGCTTTGGAAAGTCAAAGTTCAAACTCTGCTAGAAATAAATCTAAGCAGACCTTTGAACCTGTTGAAACATCTGTTACTAAAGCACTAACCTAAACCTCTATTCCCAGAGAGGTACAAGTGACAGATGCACCACCTGCAAACAGATATCCAAGAGGATGTGGCTAACCTATTTATCAAAAGGTTCCTTTTAGCTATGAGGGTTACAAAAAGCCCTCAAAGCCAAAAGTCAATAGGCATCCTTATGGCTACCAACATCTAATAGGAAATGGTTCCAGCAGTGGTTACAAAGACCAATCCAAACCATTGACCATTCTCCAGAATTTGAGATTGGACAATCTGTGACCCCATCCAAAGCCATTTTGGCTTTGGAAACTCACCTAAACTAATTGTTTACTGATGTGCAGGGAGCTTCTACATGCCTTGATAGTTTATGGTATGTAGATAGTGAAGGCTCCAGGCACATGACAGGATGTAGAGCTCTTCTCAAAGATTTCATGGCTCATAGAGGGGGTGATATATCCTTTGGTATCAATTCAAAAGGGAAGGTGTTGGGGTCAGGGTGTCTTCAAGCTGGGAAACTCAAATTTGAAAATGTAAATCTCATTGACAATCTAAAATTCAATCTTCTGAGTGTCTCACAAATGAGTTGTTAAAAAGATTGATCAAATTATTGCTAAGAGTCAAATTATAGGACCAGAAGTTGTTAAAAAGATTGATCAAATTATTGCTAAGAGTAAAGCACAACTTGTTGCTCATAGGAGTGGCAATGTGTATGTGGTAGATATGTTGAAGGATAACCCTATGTCAAATGCATGCATGTTCTCAGTTGCTTCAAGCAAAGAGACAGAGTTATGGCATAGAAGACTTGGGCACACAAATCTCAAAACTATCACCACACTCTCAAAACAAAGTCTTGTTAGAGGTTTATCTCAAAAACAATTTACCTGTGAAGAGCATTGTGTTTCTTGTTTAAAAGGTAAACAAATAAAAGCTCTTACAAATACATTGCAGAGTCCAAAACAACCGAGTGCTTGCAATTACTGCACATGGATTTGTTTGGCCCTGTACAAATCATGAGTCTCACAAAGAGAAGGTACTGTTTGGTCATTGTTGATGATTTTTCAAGGTTTACATTGACTTTCTTCATGCACTCTAAAGTTGAAACTGCTGGCATTTTGCAAAATTTTGTTAAACAAGCTGAAAAGCAGTTTGACATTCTAGTAAAAAATTTTAGAAGTGACAATGGGACAAAGTTTAGGAACAAGGAGCTGGATGCTTTCTTGGAGTCAAAAGGGATTGTTAGGAAATATAGCATCCCAAGGACTTCAGAACAAAATGGGATGGTTAAAAGGAAAATAGAACTTTAATTAAATCAGCAAGAACTATGCTTGAAGACTCAGGTTTACCCTTGTCTTTTCGGGCAGAGGCTATAAACACTGCTTGCTATGTTCAAAACAGAGTCTTGATTAACCCTAGGCATCAAAAAACTGCCTATGAAATTCTTTACAAAATCAAACCTCTGATCTCATATTTCAAAGTTTTTGGCTGTCCATGCTTCATTTTAAACTTAAAAGATTCAATTTCAAAGTTTGCAGCCAAAGTTGATTGTGGTTATTTTCGTGGATACTCAACCACTGCCAAACCCTATATAGTTTTTAACTCTAGGACAAAGTGTGTTGAAGAAAATCTGAATGTGAAGTTCAATGAACTTTCTTCTTTGAAAATCCCAGCAAATCCTGCTGAGTTGTTTGACTTAGAAAAATTTACATTTGAAGATGTGTCTATCAAGACTAACCATTCAGGTACATCACAATCAACACATCAAGATGAAGGATATGACTGTGTCCTTCAAAACTTCAAAGTCAGTCAAGCTACCAGAGGAGCAGACATTAGTAACAATGGTGAAAGCTCTGTTGGCTCAACAATTGTTGATCCACAAACCTCTACTAGTTCTCAAAATCAAACCATTGTTGATAAAAGTCCACATATTGTGAACAAAAATCAACACAACCACACATCCATACCTCCTATACCTCCACCACCAATCCACTCAGAGGCTGGACATTCAAATTCAACAGTAGAGGTTAGCTCAGATGATACACATTTATAGCCTCCACCTCAAAATGCAATTGTCCCATATCAAGGTGAATTGATTTTCCTCAAAAGCCATCCATTAGATCAAGTTATTGGCAACATAAATGAGGGAGTGCTCACAAGAAGCCAATCCCAAAACATTTTCCTCTTTGCTGGTTTTCTATCACTCATACAACCTGTCAAGTATCAAGATGATTTGAAAGACAATAGTTGGGTAGAGGCTATGCAAGAGGAGCTCCTATAGTTCAAAAGACAACAAGTCTGGGAACTTGTACCACTGCCTAAGGATGTATGTCCAACTGACACAAAGTGGGTCTTCAAAAACAAAACTGATGAAAGGGGTATTGTTGTCAAGAACAACGCAAGGCTTGTGGTTCAAGGCTACAGACAGGAAGAAGGCATTTACTATGATGAAACCTTTGCTCCTGTAGCAAGGTTAGAAGCCATTAGACTGTTCTTAGCTTTTGCTGCCAACGACAAGATCAAAGTTTTTCAAATGGGCATCAAAAGTGCATTCTTGTAGGGAAAGATCAAGGAAGAAGTGTATCTGTGTCAACCTCCTGGATTTAAAGATGCATTCTATCCTGATCATGTGTACAAGCTAAACAAAGCACGGTATGGTCTAAAACAAGCACCCAGAGCCTGGTATGAAACTCTATCCACTTTTCTCTTATCCATTGGAATTTCAAGAGGTAAAACTGACAAAACTTTATTTTTGAAATGGAAAGGAAAAGATTTGATGCTTTTCCAAATTTATGTGGATAACATCATATTTGGATCCACTTGCACTGCCATGTGTGAAGAGTTTAGAAAACTCATGGCAGCAGAGTTTGAGATGAGTGCAGCAGGTGAGCTACAATGTTTTCTTGGTCTTCAAGTTAAACAAAAGCACAATGGCACTTTCATTCACCAAAATAAGTATGTCATAACAAATTTGATATGAATGACTGTAAACCTTGTAGCACACCCAACCTCAAAGCTTGTCACTGTTGAGGACAAAGATGACTTGGTTGATCAAACTCTCTACAGAAGTATGATTGGGTCTTTATTGTACCTAACTGCTTCTAGGCCAGATATCATGTTTGCAACATGTGTTTTTGCCAAATCCCAGTCAGCACCTAGTAAGTCAAACTTAATTGTTGTGAAGAGGATATTCAGATACATAATAGGTGCTCCTACACTTGGTATCTGGTATCCTGCTAATGAAAATATTAAGCTTTCAGGTTACTCAGATAATGATTTTGCTAGTTGCCACACACAAGGAAGTCCACATCAGGAGGAGTTCAATTCCTAGGTGATTGCCTAGTGTCTTGGCAAACCAAAAAGCACGTTGCAGTTTCCACATCCACTACTGAGGCAGAATACATTGCTTGTCACTGTTGAGGACAAAGATGACTTGGTTGATCAAACTCTCTACAGAAGTATGATTGGGTCTTTATTGTGCCTAACTGCTTCTAGGCCAGATATCATGTTTGCAACATGTGTTTTTGCCAAATCCCAGTCAGCACCTAGAAAGTCAAACTTAATTGTTGTGAAGAGGATATTCAGATACATAATAGGTGCTCCTACACTTGGTATCTGGTATCCTGCTAATGAAAATATTAAGCTTTCAGGTTACTCAGATAATGATTTTGCTAGTTGCCACACACAAGGAAGTCCACATCAGGAGGAGTTCAATTCCTAGGTGATTGCCTAGTGTCTTGGCAAACCAAAAAGCACGTTGCAGTTTCCACATCCACTACTGAGGCAGAATACATTGCTTGTCACTGTTGAGGACAAAGATGACTTGGTTGATCAAACTCTCTACAGAAGTATGATTGGGTCTTTATTGTGCCTAACTGCTTCTAGGCCAGATATCATGTTTGCAACATGTGTTTTTGCCAAATCCCAGTCAGCACCTAGAAAGTCAAACTTAATTGTTGTGAAGAGGATATTCAGATACATAATAGGTGCTCCTACACTTGGTATCTGGTATCCTGCTAATGAAAATATTAAGCTTTCAGGTTACTCAGATAATGATTTTGCTAGTTGCCACACACAAGGAAGTCCACATCAGGAGGAGTTCAATTCCTAGGTGATTGCCTAGTGTCTTGGCAAACCAAAAAGCACGTTGCAGTTTCCACATCCACTACTGAGGCAGAATACATTGCTGTTGCACGTTGCACTGCTCAACTTCTGTTGCTTCAGAACTAACTGCTAGATTTTAGTGTAACTGCTTTAAAGACTCCTCTAAAGATAGATAGTCAAGCAGCTGAAAAATCATTAAAAATCACGTCTCGCACTCCACAACAACGCACATTGACATCAGACATCACTTTGTGAGAGATTGCTATGAAAAGGTTTGATTTCTTTACAACATATCCATACTAAAGATCAACTGGCAGATGTTCTAACCAAAGCATTAGATACATCTATTTTTGAAGTCTGATCTCTAGGATTGGAATGCTAAACATGGATGGAAAGAAGATTTTTGTGTTCCATGTGTAAATAGCATTAAAATGTTTTCGAAAAATAAAAAATCCATCCTTAAAAATAGTCAAAATTGAAGTTTTTCAATAAATCTCAAAAGTCTGTTCTATCCAATGCTCTTTCAAAACACTGATGGGCTTGAAAATCTATCCACTAGACAAAGTGTACTCTCTGATTGGTCAAACCACTGTGTTGACCTTATCCACTGATAGTGTAAAATCAAAACAATGCATTTCATCCACTGTTGACACAAAACAGTGTTTACCATAACAACTGTCTTCCATAAACTATCAGAGGATACACGTGGACAGATGATAGCCATCAGATCTTTGCAACGTCATCATCATTTTTCACTTTATAAAACCCTGTTTTATCCGAATCAGAGTTTTTACCTCTATCGTATCGAATTCAAAATTCTTAAAGCGGTTTTCTCTCAAATCTTCTTCACTCTCTCAGTTGTTCTTCATCGTCTTCGATCATGACGATTGTAAATTTCAAAACCCCACACAACTACACCCCTTTTTTGAAGAAACAAACTCAAATAAGCAATGTCATTCTATGATTAAAGCTTTGAAAGAGTCAAAATACAAAGAACTCATCGAAATTATTGCTCCTATCTACTGACAATCTTTACGAGAGTTTTGGGCAAATGCCAAGGTCCATTACACAGAGAAAGTGGCTTATGCTATTATTACAACGGTGGAAAAAACATTGTTAGAAGTAACCCCTGCTTCTATTTCAGAGGTTTTTGGGTTAAATGACCTAGATCATGCTACTACCTTTCCAATCGCTGAGTTGCGTCACCATGTTAGAAAACTTTATATGTATGATTGAAGTATTGAAGAAAAATGAAGAAAGAGAGTATGATCAGTCTGATCAGATCTGATGAAAAAGAAGTCAAAGGATCAAGTCAACAGAAGAACCATGATTATAGGCCAGAAGAAGAAGCATTTAAGTCAGATCTGATCTAAGTGTTTGAAGAAAGGATCAGAAGAGATTTGACCAAATCTGATGAAACCTCATCAGATTTTGATCAGAAGTCATCAGAAATCTGGTGACCAATCATGATGTCCACTTGCAGTTGAAGATAAGATAATTCAGTTGAAGGACATTTATGATACAAGTGGACATAATAAGCATGACATATGAAATGATCTGCCACGACAAACACTTGCATGAATAAACAAATTGTGAATTCATGCCAATTGCCCTCGATAAATAGAGATCACCAAACCGAAGATCAATGAGCTGAGCATTGTAAGTATTACAACTTACATACTCCATTGCCCTTCACTCCCACAGAATTCTTAACCATTGTTTTGTATTAGAAAATAACTTTTCAATCATCTTTTATAACCTTTGAAAAGTGATATAAACTGAAAATTCTGTATTCCGCACATAAAGTTGAAATCAACTTGCCATTTTAAGTCAAAGCATCGTTATCTGGGATCAACAATTGGTATCAGAGCAGATTGAATAAAATGTTTTCAAATCGAGCGATTGCTCGAGTATCTTTGTTAATACTCTGTTTTTCAAAGAACAAAAACTTTGACTAAAAATGGCAAACTTTCAGTCTTGGAGCAGTGCTTTCAACAAGGGTTCTATGTCAAAGCCTCCGACATTGATCAGGGAGGATTACCCCTAATGTAAAATCAGGATGATCAATTTCCTTAATGGACATGATTGTGCTCTGTTTCAATCCATTGTGTGTGGCCCACATGTACCACGTGTTGAAATACCTGGTGTTCCAGCATCTGATGACTCACCAGAAATCTCTGCTTCCTGGGCTCCCAAACAAGAGAAAAATTGGAGCCCAGAAGACAGGAAACTGGTAGAAAAAGATGATAGGGCCAAATCACTTCTTATTATGGCACTTCCAAACGACATATTTTCTTATGTTGATGCATGCTCATCTGCAAATGAAATATGGGATCAACTTGAAAATCTTTTAGAAGGAGGAGACAAAATGAAAAGAAACATGAGAACAAATCATGTCTCTGCTTATGAAAGGTTTAAATGTTCACCAAATGAAACACTCACTGATGCTTACAATAGATTAACAAAAATTTAAATGAACTAAAAAGGCATAAAGTTGAAAAAACCAATGATGAAAGAAATGTAAAATTTCTTGATGCTCTGCCCAGAGAATGGCAAAATCCTACCATGACCATAGCTTCCACACTAGAGCTAGGAAATCTGAACCTACATGACCTATATAGTATTCTACTTCCAAACAAATCATTGAAAACTCAAAGCAATATGGTGGACCTATAGCCTTAATATCACACTCACAAAGATAAATCACACCTGATCTACAACCCTCTAACTCACAAAACCAAGTTTTAGCATCAGAAAATTCTGAAAAGCCATCAGATTTTTCTTCATTTGCTGAAGCAATAGCCTTGCTCACCAAAACCGTTGAGCAAAGATTGAATGGAGGAAGTTCCAGAACTCAGAGAAGTGATAAAGGAAAGATGGAAACAAGATCCAAGGAAAGAAGAGCATAAAACAAGTCAGGAGTGGTATGCTATAGATGCAAGCAAAAGGGTCACCATGCTTCAGAATGCAAGAACAAAAATTTGAAGGATCCAGCTTACTATGAAAAGAAGCTAGAAGAAGCCAAAAAACAACAATAACAACAACAACAAGTCAGTCTGATTGCAGGGACAGATACCTGGATGCCTGATGACTCATCAGATGATGATCACGAAGATATGGCCAACTTTTGTCTTATGGAAAACTTGACAATGAGACATCAGAAATCAATGTAAGTCAAACTGATCAACAACTTCAAAGTCAAGTAAATAAATTATTGGAAGACTTTCAAAAACTACAAGAGAAATACTTGACAGAAACAAAGAAATCTGATGAACTTAAAGACATGTTGAAACATTGTCAAGAAAATGAAAATTTCTTACATGAAGAAAATTTGAACAAAGATACAAAAATTAGTTTTTATGAAAAAGAGAGAAAATTTTTATATGCAGAAATTCATAAAAATAAGGTAAATGTAAAAGGTTTTCAACAAGCAAAGGATTTCATTGACTACATTGAAACAACATCAAAAAATCAGGGTGAAGGATTAGGTTATACAAAAACTACAAAAGATAATCCTATAGTGTTTGTAAAGGCTTCAGATAAACCACAAACAGATTTTGACAATGAGTCAAATTTATCAGAAGAAATTAACATCATGTCATCTTGTTCTGAGTCAAGTCCAAAATCAAAGAAGGTCTGCTCTAAAGAAAAAATAAACACAAAACAAGATCATATAAAAGAAAAAAATAAAAGGATCTTAAAAGAAAAGGGTCAAAACATTTTTCAAAAATCTCAGACAAATGGGCTTTCATCAAGAACCATTCCATCAGATATCCCTAATGAGGTGGGATGTATGTGTGTTGAAATTCTGAAAATAATTCAACAGCATCTGAACAAAAACCAAAAATCAGTCAATGGTTCAGCATTGAACAAAAATCTTGTCAGATCTGATCAGACGTCAACAGATATAATAAAGAAAGCTGACCAATCAGAATCAATAGACTCTGACAGATCAAGATCAACAGATGATGGAGGAAAACTACTATATGCTATGTACTCATCTAACAAAGTACCCAAGAAAGTCTGGGTACTAAAAAATCACTAACCTCTTCATTACAAGACCATCATGTGCAGCAGATTTGGTACTGCGATTCAGGAAGCTCCAAGCACATGACTGGAGTTAGGAGCTTACTTAGCAACTATGTAGAAAAGCTACATAAATTTGTGAATTTTGGTAATGGAGTCAAAGGTAGGGTGAAAGGTTATGGAAACATAACATGTGGTACAATAACAGTTGAGAAAGTGGCACATGTAGAAGGATTAAAATACAACCTTCTAAGTTGTGGTAAGTTTTGTGACAAAGGATTTGAGGTAAGTTTTCTACCTGATAATTGCTTATTAATTGGTCTTGAAGATGACAAAATTTATATTAAAGGAAAAATAATAAAAGGATCAATTTATTTCTTTGACTTCAACAACAAAATTGAGGAACCTCAATTTTGTTTATTTACAAAAGAAAATAAAGAAAATAGTTGGTTGTGGCATAAAAGACTAGCTCATATAAATTTAAAACTTTAAACAAATTAGCAAGCAAGTGTCTGGTAAAAGGACTACCTATTATTACTTCAAGAAAAGACAAACTTTGTGAAGCATGTGAGCTAGGAAAGTCAAAAAGAGGCTCACACAAAACTGTGGTAGAATCTTCTATCTCTAAAAATCTTGAACTTTTACACATGGACCTCTATGGACCAATAAGCACTGAAGGTTTTTCTGGAAAGAAATATATCTTAGTCATTGTTGATGACTATTCAAGGTACACATGGGTGGAATTTTTGAGGCAAAAGAGTGAAACACCAGATCTAATCATAAATTTTGTTAAGAAAATTGAAAATCTGTAGAAATTAACTGTAAGAAAAATCAGATCTGACAATGGGACAGAATTCATAAATGCAAAACTTGAGACTTCCTAACAGAAAAAGGAATATCTCATGATTTTTCTGCTCCCAGAACTCCACAACAAAATGGGGTTGTTGAAAGGAGAAAAAGAACTTTGGTAGAAGCAGCAAGAACAATGCTTGCATATGCCAAACTGCCAACCTATTTTTGGGCTGAAGCAATGGCAAATGCATGTTTCACACAAAACAGAACTATCATCACCAAAAGACATCAGAAAACACCTTTTCACATCATAAATAAAAGAGTACCAAGTGTCAAATTTTTACATACCTTTGGATGTAGATGTTTTATTTTTAATGATTTTGATAGTTTAGAAAATTTTGACAGAAAAGCTGAAAAAGGAATTTTTCTTGGATACTCTTTATCTTCAAAAGCATACAAAGTATTTGTTTTAAATAGCAGAACAATCAGAGAAAGTTTGTATGTCTCTTTTGAAGATTCATCAAAAATAGAAATTTCTGATGACATTATAACTTTCTCACAAAAAGAAAATCCAACAAATAATGAACACCTTTTGAAAGAACTTACAGATGAACTGCTTGGGTATGACTAGGAAGGAAATTATGGAAATTTACCAGAAAACCAGTCACACTCTAACTCTGCAGAAAATTTGAAGCCAACAGATGAAATACAAGGAATAACAAATCAGGCATCAGATACTACATTAGAAAATCAAGAAAAACAAATGTCTGAAAACTCAGGCTCAGAACAGATAATTAATCAGGAGGAAGCAGAAAATTCTTCACAAAATCCATCACTTGATTCAACAAATACTGCTACAAGAGGAAGATGGATAAAGGGTCACTCAACAGAAAATATCATAGGAAACCCTCAAGATGGTGTTAAAACAAGATCAGCAACTGTTATGATTGTCTTCATGCTGGTTTCTTAAGTTTAACTGAACCAAAAACAACAAATGAAGCACTCAAGGATCCAGACTAGGTTCAAGCAATGCAAGAAGAACTTGATCAGTTTGAAAAAAGTCAAGTGTGGAACCTAGTACCTAGACCAAATGGCAAATCTGTCATCGGGTCAAAATGGGTATTCAGAAACAAATATGATAAACAAGGTATAGTGACAAGGAACAAAGCAAGGTTAGTGGTAAAAGGGTATAGTCAACAAGAAGGAATTAACTATGATGAAACATTTGCACCAGTAGCTAGACTGGAGGCAGTCAGAATCTTCCTTGCTTATGCAGCTTCAAAAAGCTACAAAGTCTATCAGATGGATGTCAAGTCTGCTTTTCTAAATGGTAAGATTGATCAAGAAGTATATACGCAGCAACCAGAAGGCTTTGTTGATCCAAAATTTCCAAAACATGTTTATAAACTGAACAAAGCCTTGTATGGGTTGAAGCAAGCTCCAAGAGCATGGTATGAAACTCTCTCAAACTTTTTAATTCAATCAGGTTTTACCAAAGGTACCAAAGGTGCTTGTAAAATGCTCGGAGAAAAGCTTGTATGTTGGGCAAGTAAGAAACAAAACTGTGTTTCCACCTCTACAACTGAAGCAGAATATGTAGCAGCAGCAAGCTGTTGTTCACAAGTTTTGTGGATGTAAACACAACTAAAAGATTATGGAGTGAATCTGACAAAAATTCCAATCCTGTCTAAGAGTGCAATAGCAATAACTTCAAATCCAGTTCACCACTCACGAACAAAACATATTGATGTCAGGTATCATTTCATAAAACATCATGTGGAAAAAGGAAATATAGAAATGTATTTTGTTCCAATAGAAAATCAGTTTGCTGATATTTTTACAAAACTTTTGGATGAGAAAAGACATAATTATTTAATCAGCAAATTGGGAATGATAAACAAGAGATACGATGAAGCTACACAATCCACAAAGTTTGATAACTGAACGGGCTCTAATAAGTTGATCAGAAATCTGATAAAAGTCTTGATCAGAATTCTGTCAAAACTAAATCTGATACTCTCATCAGAAATCTGATCAATTCATTAGAAACTAGGGACTTTTTTGTTTTCAACATAAAAATGTCACCTTCATATATCTCTTTTGTACCATACATGCAGACATAACTTTAACATATTTTTTATATCTTCTTTTATTTTTTTTTACTAGGAATATCCAATGAAAGAGGAAGGTATACGTCACAAAGATAACTTCCCAAGTTTTCATTTTTCTCTTCTTTATTTTTTTTACCACCATCACATCAACTCCACACGCTTACTCAGCACGGTTGAAAAGGAAAGAAGGCTACACCTGTCCTCTCAACAGAAAATTGAAGACCTGGGTGCCGCCTATTCATAAATGAGGAGGGAGAATATGGCTACTTTTAGTTCTAAACGAATTTGACACCATATCTCCAAAGTATAGTAGAATTGGTACAATCAAGATCTTAACCGGTGAAAACA
Organism: Scalesia atractyloides; assembly: GCA_947069175.1. Classification (NCBI taxonomy): domain Eukaryota; kingdom Viridiplantae; phylum Streptophyta; class Magnoliopsida; order Asterales; family Asteraceae; genus Scalesia; species Scalesia atractyloides. Next base: position 43,428,851 of record CAMTDV010000019.1, on the reverse strand, counting down.
TTTAAGGCATGTAATTATTGTCTTTAAATAGACATACACTCACTCATCCACTTTCACCTGAAAATCTTTTGAAATACTCACCTTCTTCACTTAACACACACAACCACCACTACCACGGAAAGAATTGAGAGCAACAGATTCCCTCTGCCTTACTTCCAAAGGCACAATGCAAGAGTAAGGATGAACGTGGATGACCCAAGATATGTAAACTGCTCCACCATTTTGAACATGTTGCTTAGCAGTCCAATAGCTTTTGCTCTCTCCATGCACGTTCAAGTGTTCTGGATATTCTTCAAGAGTTTTGGAAGTCTGCACAGCTGGTTGTAGATGATGGTAGGCTGACTACCATTGCAGGAACGGTGATGGGCGACAAACTCATTTGCTTAAATGAGGAAACTATCAGGGAAGCTCTCTTGTTAAGAGATGACTGTCCTCCAGCCACCTTCTCCTTGGTAGACAAGCAGGCTACCTTGGCCATGATGGGATCCCATTATCCTCAAGGAAGGGTTCCCACCTTCAAAAGTGGGTTCTTTGAACCATGGCAGTTTTTGGTAACCTAGTTTGCCTTTTGCTTCACAAGGAAAGCCTCAAGTTGGTATGAGATCACTCAAAGGATAATGGATCCACTCCACGCCTTAGTAAACCATCTCCCCTACAACTACTCTGCCTATTTGATGAATGACTTTAGGGCCAACTTACAGGGAGGTCATCCTTTCCTCATCTACCCAAGGTTCTTGATGAAAGTGATAACCTCTCAGCTGGACTTTGGAGGAGTTCTTGCATCATATGTCAGAGCAAGGATGCTTGTTCAGGAGGAACAACACATTGCTGCCCTCAGACGAAAACACAGGGCATGAAACACCTCTTGAGAAATGGTGCAGATCATGTATGGGGATGGAGACTTTGGAGATGATGATCCAAGCGATGAAGACATAGTTTAACTTTTCCTTGTTTTTTTTGAGTTTGTTTTTATGTCTTGTACATAGCTACTTATGTTTATATATATATATATATATATATATATATATATATATATATATATATATATATATATATATATATATTGTTTTGATTAAGGGGAATTTCTGATGAGATTGAAAAATCAAGAGAAATTTCTGATGAGACCAGGAATTCAGTGGGAATTTCTTATGAGCTTGAGAAATCAAGAGAAGTTTCTGATGAGATCAGGAATTCAGATGGAATTTCTGATGAAATTAAGCAGTCAAAAAAAGGGGAATTTCTGTTAACCTTGACATTTCAAGATTTTCTGATAACAAAAAAAGGGGGGTCTCACATGAGATCAAAATTTTTCAGGAATTGCTTGTTTTAAAAGGAATCCTTGAAATTTTTGTTTCAAAAATAATGAAACCACATGAAATCAGCAAGGGAGATGATGTAAAGATGATTAAAACAAATTTCTTTCTTTTAAGTGCAATATTTTTTTCTTGTTTCAAATGCAACAACTTTTTCTTATTACAAGTACATGTGTTTCTGATTTTTCTAAAAAGTTCAACTTCTTTTGTTGAAAGTCTGACCACATCTAATGCAATCTTTCAATACAGACCATAGGAAAGGAAAATTTGCAGATCAACAAAGATCTCAATTAACATGCAACATTTCCTACTATCATCAGGAAATCTAATCATTTTTATCAGAAAATCAGATCACATTTATCAGATATCTGATCAAGAATATCAGAAAATCTGATCATATTTATCAGAAATCTAATCATCTTCATCAGAAAATCTGATCATATTTATCAGAAAATCTTATCATCTTTATCAGAAAATCTGTTCACTTCAGCAAAATTCTTAATCATTAGTAATCACAAAATCAGGTCGTTTTAACAAAAAAAAGGTTAAAACAAAGATAAATAAACTTAAGTTTATCAGAAAGAAAATATTTTGACATATGAAAAGAAAGTTTGTGATAAAACAAAGTTTAAAATAACTCCAAAGTTTGGTTACTTAAATCTTCAAAAAGGAATGATAATGATGAAACACAAAATATATTTCTTGAGGAAAAGAACAAAGACTTGGAGTTGCACCAGAAAAGCATGTGTGATTAATCTCTCTGAAACTCTACTCGTTCCCTCTCATCTCAAAAAAAAGGTTGTCCATCTACTTGAACAGAATGTCAACAGAATCCCATTTACCAATCTGTTGCAGTAAAAGTCAACAGAAATCAAAAGACCCAATGTTTTGAGCTTTAGGCTTATAGAAAAGGGGAAGAATATAGTGAAAGATTGGCAGTTAATAGCAAGAAAATAAGTGGACCACTCTTCAAAACATGGACCCACTTGTGCAAGTGGACCACACTTCAAAAACGTGGACCCACTTGTGTAAAAGCAAAGATTGGCGGTTACCAAGCACCATTAAAAAAACAGTTTTTTTAGATAACCCGAAGGTGTCAGCATTAAACATATAATTCAATGGGTTATTAACATAGTTAATCACCAATCACGTGGGACAACAAAAGCCTATATAACCCAATCCAACCCACAATCTCTCACATTCACTTCCAAAAGCTTCAAACTCTCAAAATTCCAAACCCTAAAAACCACAACTTTGTTTCTGCAAGCCAAAACTTCAAATCACTATATCATGTCTTTTTCTGGCTCCATGAACCCAATATCCCAGCTGTGGAACATGAAGTTCCTCTTGTCAAGAAATCAAAATGGCTAGACACAGAGAAAAAGAACAACCTAGCTCTCAACACTGATCATGAGCAGCATGATGAAAGGGTCAGAATTCTTGTAGAGTTTCTGATCAATTGTCCCATAAAGTATGCTTTAATAGGAGGCTATCAAGTTCCACAACAGATCCTGCAGCAAACAGTACATACAACAGAGAATTCAGGAACATAATTAACTTCACATGTGTGGGGCAACATCAGAATCACTATCAATGAAGAAAACATCAGAAGATGGTTGGAGATCCCGGAAAAACAAGAATATCACATCCCTCCAGTCAAAGAAGAACTCTTGGCGGTATTCAGAAACCTTGGGTACAAGGCCACAATCACTCTAATTAGCCAGTTCAAAAGAAAGGAACTGCTAAGATTTTGATAAGTCTTTATGGATATAATCAACAGCAGTCTCACGGGAAAGACAGGAGGTACTGATCAAACAACTATTCCAGTACTAAATATCATGTATGGGCTGATAAAGGGTGAAGATGTAGATTATGCCAAAGAAATATTTTCTCTGTTGAAAACCAACATATTCACCCACAAAGGAAGAACAACAACACATCTTCCACATGCAAGATTTTGGTCAATCATCATAACAAAAGTCTTTGCTGAAAGAAACATGGAAGTACCCAGTCTTGACATAGTGTGGAAGCCAGTGGTAATGACTCCATGGACTGCTACAGCAAGTGCTTGGGCTCATCCCAGTGACCTTCCTCCCCTGCCTCAAAGTATGATGAGGTGATTCCCGCAGACTCACCTTTTTATCAGAAGGCATGAAGAATTGATCAAACCAACAGGACCAAATGATTGTGAATCAAGAATGGTGTCTACATCAGCTGTTGGTGACAAAAACATTGCTGAGGAGTATGGAACAAATGAAGAATCTGATGAAGTCTCATCCACTAAAGATGGGCAACAAACTCAGATTCAATGCTAACCGGAGAACGTCAACAACATGATACTCTTGAAACAGGTGCACATCTTGAATCAAACCCTGAACTTAATTTCACAAAACCAACCTCTGATGAAACCTCATCAGAATCTGTTGAGGCTGATTTTGAAATAAGAACAAGAGTACCTAATGTTGAAGCCTAATTGGGTGTGGCTCTGAGTATGAACTCCGAATCTGATGAGGAAGTTGAAAAGTGGAGAACATCCACTTGATCAGGGACAACTTTTGGATACTCTGTGTTATCCTAGAACTCAAGGAGAACATTCTCAAAGAACTGTTCAAGGATCTGACGAAATCATGGAAATGCCTGTGGTGCATGAATCTGGTAGGAATCCTTTGAATTGGTCCTATGATCAAGACATGGGATTTCTTGAAACAGCAAGAAATGTGTTTTCTGCTGGTATGTTAGAAGGAACATCTGTTGTTCCAAATGACCCACTTACAACCAACCTTGAAGCAACATTGAAAAAGGCGATGGAGAATGTGATGAATTAGGAGAGAAAGTGTTCTCTTGAAGAAACACTGGATGATCTGTTGAATGAAATGAAGCAACAGAAGTCTGACATCAGAAATCTGTCGGAATCTGTTGAATCCATCAGAAAGCAATCAGAAGCAAACACAGATAATTTGAACAAACTGCAAGAATCACCAGTCACCTCTCAAGATGTGAAGAAGATCTCTCATGAATTTCAGAAACTAGCAGAGGAATTCAGAGCTATGAAAGAAGAAATGAAAGAACTTGTGAAGACAACAGGAAATGCTGAATCAGAAACTACAGCACAGAATCTGTCAAGTGTTGTAGAAAACTTCACAAAAATGGAAGAAAAGCTGAAGGAAGTTGAGAAGAACAATGATCTAATGGTATATTTATTAAAGGTACAGATGCCGAATTGGAGCAAACGCAAGACAGAGCTGCAAGGGCAGATGGCAAGCATCAGAGAAGAAAGTGCCATTAACACAAAGTTGATTGAAGATGTAAAAGATTTATTAAAAAGACTCTGTGTTAATATTGCACAAGCAACAAAGATAAGTCTGCCAGATTTGTTGAAACAGATTCCTGAAGGAAGAGAAATGCTTGGTAAAACCCGAAAGGATGCACCCAAACACACTGCAACTGCACCAACAAAACCTCTTTTCAGAATACCAGCTCCTATACCAACTAAACCAAAAGATTCAATCCAATCACCACAAAGCACAATGAGTTCCTTCCCTCCTCCACCTCATCCTACCTCCATCTCTAGAGAAAAAGCCTTGATCATACACCCTTTAACACAAACTCAATCATCACCTCAATCAGCACCAATTCAATCAAAACCAACTCAACCACCACTACAACAATCTCAAACTCAAACAAAACCATCATTAAGAACAAGAGCTCAACGCTTAACTCGGTCCTCATCTAGAGACAAAATGAAAGGGAAAGAAATTGTTGAACCCACTCTCTCAAGCCAAACTGAATTCAGCAAACAATGTACATCTGGAGAGAAAACGAAATGGGAAGTGGTCATACTTCCTCAAAGAAGCCTGTTGTGATTCCAATAGAAGATCCAAACATTACAAGAATCATACAAACCATAGATGACCATGAAGTACTCTTTCCAGAGGTTGTTTTAAAGGAATATTTCAGAAAAGACGATGAACCTCTTCCTAGCAATATGAACCCAATCACCAGAAATGCCCTCACAATGATAGGCAATAGAAAAGAAGGATGTCTCTGGGGGAAATACAGAAATCCCATCAAGAGTGTACACATCACATATAGATCAGTTCAAACTCCTCTCAAAGGTGTATGGCATCAAAACATGTATCACATCAGAAGAGAAGATGGGGAAGAACAATCGGTTCTTAACAGCCAAATTATGGAGTATCTGCACCCACTGGATATAGTTAAGCTAAGAAAAATGTACGCACAAGAATCACTGAGAAGAAGAGAAAACAGAAAAGCACTTCATAGCTTCCCAAAACGTGGAGTGGAGATAGCAACTACCATATGCCAAGTAGATTTTGATCTGTTTCTTCCATACAAACACTTGGTCAATGGCAAACCTTTGATCACAGCACCAAACACTGAAATCCTGAAGCAATGAAGGATGTCAGAACAGGTAGTATTGTTGAAACACCTGAGCTAGCAGTGATCTATAAAGATGAAGAAGGGATAAAAATATTCAGAGTTGATGAAATATGTAAGTTTTCAAACAGAACTTTAACTTACATTAAAGAGATCATGAGGAAAAAGAAGGAATAAAATAAGGAAAAGAAGAAAGAGCACTTGGTGAAACAGATTGGAGACATCATTGATGACTGGATTCAAGATAGGGAGTACGTAAGAACCATATATGAGGAATGCAAGCAACCAATCCCTCAGAAGTGGAAGCCCAGCATGAAAGACTTTTATAATTCAATTTGTCAAAACAACGATTGCTATGGTTGAACAAGTTTTTCTTTGAATTGTTTGTTTGAACACTGTTTAAGTGGTTGTTTATGTTTTATCTTGCAAATTTCTTGGTTGTATGTTCTTCATTTTACTTACAATACTAATTCCAGGAACTGTAACGTTGATAATCAATGAAACAGTTTTCAAATAGAAATAAACTTGTGTACAATGTCGCCTAAGCAAACGGATTCCGCACGTTTACGTTAGGTTTGCCAAATTAGTGTATGAACAGATCCAGATCACGGACCTACAAACCACCCTCAAAATACAAAACAAATTAAGTCGAGTCATTTTAGATAAGTAATCGAGTCTAGTTAACGTAACTAGTAGAGTCTCATGGGTTTGATACTCAGACTTACTTTAGCTTCAGAACCAACTGCTGGATTTTGGTGTAACTGCTTTAAAGCTCCTCTCAAGATAGATAGTCAATCAGCTGAAAATATCATTAAAAATCCCGTCTCACACTCCACAACAAAGCACAATGACATCAGACATCACTTTGTGAGAGATTGCTATGAAAAAGGTTTGATTTCTTTAAAACTGTCCATACTAAAGATCAACTGGCAGATGTGCTAAACAAAGCATTAGATACATCTACCTTTGAAAGTCTGATCTCTTGGATTGGAATGCAAAACATGGATTGAAAGCAGATTTTTGTGTTCCATGTGTAAATAGCATTAAAATGCTTTTATAAAATCAAAAATCCATCCTTAAAAATAGTCAAAATTGAAGTTTTTCAATAAATCTCAAAAGTCTGTTCTATCCAATGCTCTTTCAAAACACTTGTGGGCTTGAAATCTATCCACTAGACAAAGTGTACTCTCTGATTGGTCAAACCACTGTGTTGACCTTATCCACTGATAAGCTATCCATTGATAGTGTAAAATCAAAACACTACATTTCATCCACTGTTGACACACAACAGTGTTTACCATAACAATTGTCTTCCATAAACTATCAGAGGATACACGTGGACAGATGATAGCCATCAAATCTTCGCCACGTCATCATCACTTTTTAACTTTATAAAACCCTGTTTTATCCGAATCAGAGTTTTTATCTCTACCGTATCGAATTCAAAATTCTTAAAGCGGTTTTCTCACACAACTACACCGCATTTTTTGAAGAAACAAACTCAAATAAGCAATATCATTCTATAATTAAAGCTTTGAAAGAGTCAAAATAAAAAGAACTCATGGAAATTACTGCTTCTATCTACTGGCAATCTTTATGAGAGTTGTAGGCAAATGCCAAGGTCCATTACACAGAGAAGGTGGCTTATGTTATTATTACAACGGTGGGAAAAACATTGTTGGAAGTAACCCCTGCTTCTATTTCAGAGGTTTTTGGGTTAAATGACCTAGATCATGCTACTACCTTTTCAATCGCTAAGTTGCGTCACGAGTTCATCGAAAGAGGGTATGTTGGTCAACTTAAAGGTAAGACTATCTATAAACCTCAATTTCCTGCTGAAATGAAGTTTTTCTTCCACACGTTGTTGACATGCTTGTCTGCCAAGTCAACTGCTTTTAATGAAATACCTTTGAACATACAATGCTTGGGTTATGCAATTTTAACAAAATCTGATTTTAATTTTTCCCAAGTATGTTCAATGACCTCGTGACAAATTTTGAAAACGTTAAAAAGGATCGCTCACCTTTTCTGATGCATCCAAGATTTTTAAGTGTTTATCTTCAAAAGAAGATTGGTGATGCTGTTAAACAAGGTGCTGTAACACCACATGGCCGCCTTACTCATGAAACTTTTACTCGCATCACCAGTCAATCAAAATAAAAAACACAAATAGATGAGGTTGAGCCTGTTTTAGAAGAACATAACGTTCAATCTCATCCTCCTACTACTGAGCCCACTACTCTTGGTGATCAGGGCACTACAACCAGTGCTTTGAAACCCACACCAGCAATCACCAAAAAGAAACCACAGAAAAAATCAAAAAAGCCCACCAAACCACGAACCAAAAAGGGACTTCTGGAAGATGAGATCCCAGAAGTTAAACCTGTGACAACACAAAAGTCCCCTAAAAACACTGCTGCTACTTCTTCACAGCAGATGTTAGAAAGATCTCAACCTTTACCAAACTCCTCATTCATCCTCACAAAAGGATAAGGTTATAAACACAGTGATAAAGTTTTGAAGCAAGACAAAGGAGCATCTGTGTTTGAAGCAAGTTTTGAAACATCTGCTCATGATAACACAGATAAAACTACCAAGGGTAGTAGGAGTTCAGATGATCCTACTAAGTTAGGTGATGAGCTAAAATACAAGGATTTGACGAAGAGAGTTACACACATTGAAACATCTATAAATGAGCTCAAAAGTATGATTAAGCAGATGTTAGCTTCAAAAAGTCAATCCTCTATTCAAACAACTGCTGAGCTATGGCAAATGATGTACCCTCTGTTTCAACAACACCGAGAACATGCTAACATTCAACATGCACAACACACGGAGAAATTCAGGAATATGGTTGATGCAAGATACCAAGATACACTTGCAGATATAAAGGCCATTAAAGCTCATCTCTTTCAAACCACTGGCACTTCTACTCCTTCTGTGATTCTTGTAGACACAGATGCTGCCAAATATGGCTATTAACGAGCCGAGCATAGCCGACCCAAGGCCAACTCGAGCTCGGCTCGAATTTAAACCGAGATGGCTCGGCTCGGCTCAAATTCAAATTCGAGCTAAAATATTGAGCTCGAGCTCGGCTCGAGAAAAACTCGAGCCAGCTTGGCTCAACTCGAAATGGCTCGATCCAAAGCAATAACCAACTACTTTACTTTTTAAACACCCAAAAAATGCAACCAAATTTAGCAAAAGGGCCAAAACTAAGAACATATTACAACCAAAATGGCTAAATATATACTTTAAACTTTAAGAAAGTGGGATAATCTTTGCTTCATAATGGTTTGTTCTCTCAGTTTTATTTTTCTCACTGATGTGTGACAATAACAAATTGAAGAAAATGGTACACGTCAACTCTTTTCTTCTTTCACAAACGCAGACATGAATGCATTTTAATGTTTAGAGAAAAGGTCCACTAAGAACATGGTGAATGACAAGTTTTTTCTTGATTACATCCCAATGATTTGGAATATCACAAATCAGATGTGTAGAAAAGTAACTAAATTGGAGATGTTGATGATGAACACTATCACATAAAACTATTAAAAATCATGTGTGTATATATAATAATTTGAGCTGGCTCATATCATCTGTATGAATATATAATAATTCGAGCCGGCTCGCTAGCTCACGAGCCAAGCCAGACCTAGCTCGGGCTCGGCTCGTTTACAACCGAGATTTTTTCGACCCGAGCTTTTTTGAGCTTTTTCCGGGCGAGTTTCGAGCGAGCAGCGAGCTGCGAGTTTTTTGAACACCCCTACTGGCAAAAGGGGGAGAAAGAACAAGAAGAGTTAAAGCTTAAGACTGATCAAAATTCAAGACCAACAATGGTTATCCCTAGGCCTGATGGAACAAAAAAAAAAGATGAACAGAAAATATATTGGCCAGGGAAAAGGAGAAAAATAAACAAAGGGTGTTAGATGAGAGCATAGTTGTGGTAGAGCAAAAGATTGCTCAACATAAGGAAAAAAGAAGAGGTTGGTACTTCTCAACAAAAGAAGAGAGCTGTTAGAAAAACAAGACAACCAACGTCCACACCTTCTGAAACCAAGATTGTTGCTAATCCAATCACATCCTTTGTTCCCACAAAATCTAAAACACAACCTGCAACACCATCCACAACCATAATAGATGTTACAACTCCTGTTGTGTCAACATCTGTTGATACATCAGTGGTTATAACAGATGTTAACCAAACCACTGCCATGGTCACATTTCCAATCACCACTCATCACATTTCCAATCACCACTCATCAAATTTCCACACCCACAAGAATTCCTTAACCACCATCACCCAAACTCATCTTTAAAAGAAGGAAAATGACAAATGTCATAGATGATGAAAACATCATACCTTCACCACTTCCACTATCATCACAACCACTGACCTCAACATCTGGTTCAAATCCCATCTCTGCAAAACCTCAAACCACTGTCCAACCAACTCCTCTATCTACTTAGTTCCCTCAAGATTTACGGGCTGTAAAGGAAGAGATAAAATATCTTTTCTGAAGAAGATCCAGACAAAAGGGATTTCCCATCTCTGGAAGGATCTCCTAAACCAAGGAACCTGGATGAATATCTGCACTTGAAAGCTAAAAAAGCGGAGGATATAACTAAAAGAGCACAGGGAAGGAGTGATAGACAGGTGCAGAGTCATATGCAGTATCAGTTAAGCAAAGTCAGGAAACTTGAAGATTTCTCAAGAGACTTGTGCAAAAGGCTATCAGTAAAGGATGATGAAAGCTTAAGAAATGATTACATTGCACATTATGCAAAACAAACAATACAAGGCTACAAGAGCACAATTCAAGGATTGGTTTGTGAGTGACTTAAAGCAAGAAGTGGAGATAATGCAAGAAATGTTAAAAGACCCACTCAAAAAGCCTACTCCTCCAGACTGGAGAAAGTTCAAATAGAATGTGCCAGATAGAGTGTTGAAACTTAAGAGAATGAAAGAAGAACCGATAGCTGCCAACTATGGGTCAAAGAATTAGATCACCAGATGGTCAGAGGTTAAAGTGATTGATACATACAAAAGGCTTGAAGAAAGAAGAAAAATAGATCCTTCACTGCCGAAGAAACCTGATTATTCATCAGAGGTTACAGCTCATCAAACCCAACCTACTCAAAAGTCATCTACAACATCTGCTCGCTCCATCCTGGCCTTGAATCAAAGTAAAAGGAAGAGAGAGATGTCAAAAGAAGATGAGAGAAGGTATGAGTTGTACCTCATCAAGCAAGGAATTAGAGATCAAGTTCAATTTCACACTGATGATGCAAGTGATATGTTAAGAGAAACTTTGTCAAAGATTGTACATCAACTTCCACCATCACTCGCAATAATAATAAGCCATCCTAGAAAGCCTTCTAGTCCAAAAATTCTAAAATCGAAGGTCAACATAGACGACCATGAATTGACTCTGCTCAAATCAGATGGCCAAGCTACTAAAATAAAAATGGAGGATACATATGGGTTAGGTGCGAAAGACCTCCAATATCTGATGAATTTGGAGCTTGAAAAGGATGAGGATGATATAGAGTCTCTTAACTTTGAACTACAATTCAAAGGCCAAATAAGACAACTCGTGTTGAGAAATAAAGATAAAAAATAAATGTGTTTGGCATCATCTGTTTCAGGGGGAGATTGTTGGGATTGAACCCTGTGAAAAGGAACATATGATAAAAAGCCAAAATCAATTGGTCCTGTTGACAGAGTTTACAATCTCTGTTCAATAAACTCTGCCTTGCCTAAAGCTCTGCCTTCTATCATCTGTTAGTGCTAAACGACAAAGATCTAAGGTCTGCCAGTAGACAAAGCAGTGGATAGTGATCAGTGTTTAGTTATAGTAGTTTTATATTCAATGTAACAGTGCTTGGCACTGATCAAAGTTTAGGCATAGCAGTGCTTAGAGTTAATTTTATTTGTTACCTGTCACTATCAACGCTGACATCATCAAAGATGCTCAAGGGTTAGAAGTGTTAGTATGAATAGTCGATCGTTAAGTACTGTTTTATCATCTATCTAAAAGATCATTCACCTATCATCTTCTCTGCATTTATGTACTATTCAAACGTTCTTATTAGGCTAAGGGGGAGTTTGTGATTCACATGGAAAAACTATAAGTTTAAGAGCATGATGTTCAAAACAAAGGACCATTAGTTGTGATAAAAGTTTTCCATATATTTTCGTTGCATTTAACCTTGGTTTCTACCTTCACTTTCCATTTTTGAAACAAATATCACAACTAATTCAAACTTAGATCCTAACACCCTCACTTTTGAACAAACAAAACTCATGAGAATAAAAGTTTCATAAACTCAAAAGTATCACAGTTTTTGTCATCATGAGGGGGGGAGGGCTTAATAAGAAAAAAAATTGTTGTGAAGCAGTAATGGATGGCGAATTGAAGAGATTCTCATCAGTTGGTCAATGGTTTTCTGTTAATCAAAAATACAAAAATATGTTTTTGAATTTTAAGGGGAAAAATTCATAAAATCCAAAAACATATTGAATGCAAACAAATAAAATACACAAAATATTGAAAAGACAAAATGAGTGTTGTGCAAAAATAGGAAATGATAGTATATCAGTGGACTATCACAGTATGCTAAAGAATTCTAAAGTTTAAAGGTTTAAACAAGTCTTACTGTGGATATGTCAGTAGGATTTGCACGTTTAGTAGATTATTTCGGGATTAAAACATAAATTTTACAACTTCTTAACTTGTGGATTACCATCTCTCGGATATATTGACTTGGTACCCCGAAATTTCATTTGAGAGATTGTCTGATTCTGAGATACTAGGTCTTTATAGATGATTGATATCTGTTATATTATAAAAGTTCTTCTGATTTTGCGTAAGCAATGGCCTAGAACTTGTATAATACTTTTGCATAAAAACCCCAAAACTGCAGCATATTGTAAGTATCGAAAGATCAACAATTGCATAATAAAAGATTCCATATCGGAACACACCTTTAAGTCGAGCCTTCATCTCTTTGTCTGTATGGTGGTACTAACCTGAGCTCTCAAGGTCTTGCAGAACCCGCATACAGATATCAGTTAAGCTATACTCACCTGTAAGATGAAATCTAGGGAATCTTGATACGGGAGTATATTCTGAGGTGGGAAACGCAATTAAGTAAAGTTCCTAAGATTACCTAACGTAACTTGGATTAATTGAGAAATGTGATGAAGTTTAAATGGATCAGTATGCTGACAATCTAAGTGAATTTGTTTGGAAACTTAATGTCAAAAATAAAAGGTCAACGGTAATGGTGATATGTCTAAAACTGATATGATCCTTGAAAAAGAACTCACAAAAATATGTTTGTAAATATGACTGTACATAGTTAGTGTTTGATATTCATTGCATAAAATAAAAGGATTTTATTTTCTTCTTAGTTTCGACTACTGATGATGAAAAGCTGATTTTCAATATCTAGAGTTGCTGAACAAAATCTAAAAATTTGAAATTGTTCAGAAAAGTTTGAAACTGAAATCGTTCATTAATTTGAAACTTACATTTGATTAAATACATCAGTTTTGTTTTAATTGTTTAATCAAGATCACTAAGTTGAACTTGATACATAAATCAGATATTCAAGGTCATCAATTTGGACTATATTAACTGAAAGGATATTACAACTAATAAGAAGACTAAAATTTGCAATGTTTATGTTTAAAAATTTCAAAGTTTGAATCTGAAATGTTTATTTGAATATTTTACGTACTTTGAAACAGGAAGTATATTTTCAAGGGGAGCTAGATAAACATGTTGATTGATGATAACAGAAAGCTCAAAGAAAGGGGGAGCATGTTGATTCAAGTTTATCAAAACAAACTCAAGAAAAGAGAATAGGATTGAAAAAGATATGAAGATCATGGATGTTAAAGTTATTCAAGAAATAAAGATCAGAGAATATTAAAGACTCTGGAGTTTAATAGAAGATTGATGACTGCGGCAACAACCAAGGGTGAGACTGTTGATGCATATGTCTGTCGCCTACGTCATCGTATAACATCGAGTCTGTATTTAGAGCATAAAGTTGAAATTTCGTATGTGGTAAAGATACTTCTTACGAAGTGACACTTCGTCAAAGTGGCACCAATTCATACGAATTGGCTATATTGTGCGAAGTGTGTGTGCCTATAAATAGGATTTAGCTATCTTGAATGTTTAGTAGTTAGAGAATTTGTGTTCTCGACAGCGGACCTCTGTCCAACTAATTCCAGGAACTGTAACGTTGATAATCAATGAAACAGTTTCAAATAGAAATAAACTTGTGTACAATGTCGCCTAAGCAAACGGATTCCGCACGTTTACGTTAGGTTTGCCAAATTAGTGTATGAACAGATCCGGATCACGGACCTACAAACCCCCCTCAAAATACAAAACAAATTAAGTCGATTCATTTTAGATAAGTAATCGAGTCTAGTTAACGTAACTAGTAGAGTCTCGTGGGTTTGATACTCAGACTTACTTTAGCTTCAGAACCAACTGCTGGATTTTGGTGTAACTGCTTTAAAGCTCCTCTCAAGATAGATAGTCAATCAGCTGAAAATATCATTAAAAATCCCGTCTCACACTCCACAACAAAAGCACAATGACATCAGACATCACTTTGTGAGAGATTGCTATGAAAAAGGTTTGATTTCTTTACAACTGTCCATACTAAAGATCAACTGGCAGATGTGCTAAACAAAGCATTAGATACATCTACCTTTGAAAGTCTGATCTCTTGGATTGGAATGCAAAACATGGATTGAAAGCAGATTTTTGTGTTCCATGTGTAAATAGCATTAAAATTCTTTTATAAAATCAAAAATCCATCCTTAAAAATAGTCAAAATTGAAGTTTTTCAATAAATCTCAAAAGTCTGTTCTATCCAATGCTCTTTCAAAACACTTGTGGGCTTGAAATCTATCCTCTAGACAAAGTGTACTCTCTGATTGGTCAAACAACTGTGTTGACCTTATCCACTGATAAGCTATCCATTGATAGTGTAAAATCAAAACACTACATTTCATCCACTGTTGACACACAACAGTGTTTACCATAAAATTGTCTTCCATAAACTATCAGAGGATACACGTGGACAGATGATAGCCATCAAATCAAATGTGTAGAAAAGTAACAAAATTGGAGATGTTGATGATGAACGCTAAGACATAAAACTATTAAAACTCATGTGTGTATATATAATAATTTGAGCTGGCTCGTATAATTGTATGAATATATAATAATTCGAGTCGGCTCGCGAGCTCACGAGCCGATCCACACCTAGCTCGGGCTCGGCTCGTTTACAAATCGAGCCAAGCCGAGCTGGCTCGTTTACAACCTAGATTTTTTCGAGCCGAGCTTTTTTCGAGCTTTTTCTGAGAGAGTTTCGAGCGAGCCGCGAGCTGCGAGTTTTTTGAACACCCTTACTGCCAAAAAGGGGAGAAAGAACAAGAAGTGTTAAAGCTAAAGACTGATCAAAATTCAAGACCAAGAGTGGTTATCCATAGGCCTGATGGAACAAAAAAGATTGATGAAACAGAAAATATATTGGCTAGGGGAAAGGAGAAAAATAAACAAAGGGTGTTAGATGAGAGCAGAGCTGTGGTTGAGCAAAATATTGCTAAACAAATGAAAAAGAAGAGGTTGGTACTTCTCAACAAAAGAAGAGAGCTGTTAGAAAAACAAGACAACCAACATCCACACCTTCTGAAACCAACCAAGATTGTTGCAAATGCAATCACATCCTCTGTTTCCACAAAATCTAAAACACCACCTGCAACACCATCTACAACCATAATAGATGTTACAACTCCTGTTGTGTCAACATTTGTTGATACATCAGTGGTTATAACAGATGTTAACCAAACCACTGCCATAGTCACATTTCCAATCACCACTCATCAAATTTCCACACCCACAAGAATTCCTCAACCACCATCACCCAAACTCATCTTTAAAAGAAGGGAAATGACAAATTTCATAGATGATGAAAACGTCATACCTTCACCACTTCCACTATCATCACAACCACTGACCTCAACATCTGGTTCAAATCCCATCTCTACAAAACCTCAAACCGCTGTCCAACCAACTCCTCCATCTACTCAGTTCCCTCTAGATTTATTGGCTGTAAAGGAAGAGATAAAATCTTTCTTTTCTGAAGAAGATCCAGAAAAAAGGGATTTCCCATCTCTCGAAGGATCTCCTAAACCAAGGAACCTGGATGAATATCTGCACTTGAAAGCTAAACAAGCAGAGGATATAACTAAAAGAGATACACAGGGAAAGAGGGATAGAGAGGTGCAGAGTCATATGCAGTATCAGTTAAGCAAAGTCAGGAAACTTGAAGATTTCTCAAGAGACTTGTGCAAAAGGCTATCAGAAAAGGATGATGAAAGCTTAAGAAATGATTACATTATACAAGGCTACAAGAGCACAATTCAAGGATTGGTCTGTGAGTGACTTAAAGCAAGAAGTGGAGATAATGCAAGAAATGTTAAAAGACCCACTCAAAAAGCCTACTCCTCCAGACTGGAACAAGTTCAAAAAGAATGTGCCAGATAGAGTGTTGAAACTTAAGAAAATGAAAGAAGAACCAATAGCTGCAAACTATGGTTCAAAGAATCAGATCACCAGATGGTCAGAGGTTAAAGTGATTGATACATACAAAAGGCTTGAAGAAAGAAGAAAACATATCCTTCACTGCCGAAGAAGCCTGATTATTCATCAGAGGTTACAACTCATCAAAGCCAACCTACCCAAAATTCATCCGCAACATCTGCTCACTCCATCCTGGCCTTGAATCAAAGAAAAAGAAAAATAGAGATGTCAAAAGAAGATGAGAGAAGGTATGATTTGTACCTCATCAAGTAAGGAATTAGAGATCAAGTTCAATTTCACACTGATGATGCAAGTGATATGTTAAGAGAAACCTTGTCAAAGATTGCACATCAACTTCCACCATCACTCTCAACAATAATAAGCCATCCTAGAAAGCCTTCTAGTCCAAAAATTCTAAAATGGAAGGTCAACATAGACAACCATGAATTGACTCTGCTCAAATCAGATGGCCAAGCTACCAAAATAAAAATGGAGGCTACATATGGGTTAGGGGCAGAAGACCTCCAAGATCTGATGAATTTGGAGCTTGAAAAGGATGAGGATGATATAGAGTCTCTTAACTTTGAACTACAATTCAAAGGCCAAATATAAGAACTCGTGTTGAGAAATAAAGATAAAAAATAAATGTGTTTTGGCATCATCTGTTCCAGGGGGAGATTGTTGGGATTGAACCGTATGAAAAGGAACATATGATAAAAAGCCAAAATCATATCAGATGTTTGGTCCTGTTAACAGAGTTTACAAGCTCTGTTCAATAAACTATGTCTTGCCTAAAGCTCTGCCTTCTATCATCTACTAGTGCTAAACGACAAAGATCTAAGGTCTGCCAGTAGACAAAGCAGTGGATAGTGATCAGTGTTTAGTTATAATAGTTTTATATTCAATGTAACAGTGCTTGGCACTGATCAAAGTTTAGGCATAGCAGTGCTTGAGTTAGTTTTATTTGTTACATGTCACTATCAACCCTGACATTATCAAAGATGCTCAAAGGTTAGAAGTGTTAGTATAAATAGTGGAGCGTTAAGTACTGTTTTATCATCTATCTAAATGATCATTCACTTATCATCTTCTCTGCATTTCTGTTCTATTCAAACGTTCTTATTGGGCTAAGGGGGAGTTTGTGATTCACATGCAAGAACTATAAGTTTAAGAGCATAATGTTCAAAACAAACGACCATTGTTGTAATAAAAGTTTTCAATATATTTCCGTTGCATTTAACCTGGATTTCTACCTTAACTTTCCATTTTTGAAATAAAAACCACAACTAATTCAAACTTAGATCCTAACACCTTCACTGTTGGACAAACAAACCTCACGAAATTAAAAGTTTGATAAACTCAAAAGTATCACAGTTTTTGTCATCATGAGGGAGAGAGGGCTTAATAAAGAAAAAAAATTGTTGTGAAGCAGCAATGGATGGCGAATTGAAGTGATTCTCATCGGTTGGTCAATGTTATTCTATTAATCAGAAATACAAAAATATGTCTTTGAATTTTAGGGGGGAAAATTTCAGAAAATCCAATAACATATTGAATGCAAAAAAAATACAAAAAACATTGAAAAGACAAAAAGAGTCTTGTGCAAAAAGAGGAAATGATAGTACATCAGTGGACTATCATAGTATGCTAAAGAATTGTAAAGTTTAAAGGTTTAAACAAGTCTTACTGTGGATACATCAGTAGGATTTGCACGTTTAGTAGATTGTTTCCGGGATTAAAACATAAATTTTACGACTTCTTAACTTGTGGATTAACATCTCTCGATATATGGACTTGGTACTCTGAAATTTCGTTTGAGAGATTGCCTGATTCTGAGATACTACGTCTTTATAGATGATTGATATCTAGGATATTATAAAAGTTCTTCTGATTTTGCGTAAGCAATGGCCTAGAACTTGTATAATACTTTTGCATTAAAACCCCAAAACTGCAGCATATTGTAAGTATCGAAAGATCAACAACTGCAGAATAAAAGATTCCATATCAAAACCCTACCTTTTAAGTCATGCCTTCATCTCTTTGTCTGTACGGTGGTACTAACCTGAGCTCTCAAGGTCTCGCAGAACCCACATACAAATATCAGTTAAGCTATACTCACCTGTAAGATGAAATCTAGGGAATCTTAATACAGGAGTATATTCTAAGGTGGGAAACGCAATTAAGTAAAGTTCCTAAGATTACCTAACGTTCTTGGATCAATTGAGAAATGTGATGAAGTTTAAATGGATCAATATGCTGACAATCTAAGTGAATTTGTTTGGAAACTTAGTGTCAAAAATAAAAGGTCAACGGTGATGATATGTGTCAAAAACTGATATGATCCTAGAACACAAACTCAGAAAAATATGTCTGTAAATATGTTTGTACATAGTTAGTGTTTGATATTCATTTCATAAAACAAATTTTATTTTCTTCTTAGTTTCGACCACTGATGATGAAAAGCTGATTTTCAAAATCTAGAGTTGCTGAACAAAATCTAAAAATTGAAATCATTCTGAAAAGTTTAAAAGTTCACTAATTTGAAACTTACATTTGATTAAATACATCAGTTTTGTTTCAAAATGTTTAATCAAGATCACTAATTTTATATTCAAGGTCATTAATTTGGACTTGATTAACTGAAAGGATATTACAACTAATAATAAGACTAAAATTTGAAATGTTTATCTTTAAAAATTTCAAAGTTTGAATCTGAAATGTTTATTTGAATGTTTGAGGTACTTTGAAAATGGAAGTAGATTTTCAAGGGGAGCTGGATAAACATGTTGATTGAAGATAACAGAAAGCTCAAAGAAAGGGGGAGCATGTTGATTCAAGTTTTATCAAAACAAGCTCAAGAAAAGAGAATAGGATTGAAAAATATATGAAGATCATGGCTGTTAAAGTTATTCAAGAAATAAATATCAGAGAATGTTAAAGACTCTGGAGTTTAATAGAAGATTGATGACTGCGGCAACAACCAAGGGTGAGACTTTTGATGCATATGTCTGTCACCTACATCATCGTATAACATCGAGTTTGTATTTAGAGCGTAAAGTTGAAATTTCGTATGTTGTAAAGACACTTCGTACGAAGTGGCACCAATTCATACGAATTGGCTATCTTGTGTGAAGTGTGTGTACCAATTCATATAAATAGGAGTTAGCTCACTTAAATGTTTATTAGTCAGAGAATTTGTGTTCTGGACGGCGGAGCTCTGTCTAACTATTTCAAGGAACTGTAACATTGATAATCAATGAAACAATTTTTAAATAGAAACAAACTTGTCTACAATGTCGCCAAAGAAAACGGATTCCGCACGTTTACGTTAGGTTTGCCAAATTAGGGCCTGTACAGATCCGGATCACGGACCTACAAACCCCCCTCAAAATACAAAACAAATTAAGTCGTGTCATTTTAGATAAGTAATCGAGTCTAGTTAACGTAACTAGTAGAGTCTCGTGGGTTGAATACTCGGACTTACTTTAGTTGTACTACATTCACCTGTACAGTTGCTGGTTGTGTGGTTTAGGTTTAGAGAGTCTTAGTTTCTAATTTCAAAATTTAGAGTGTCTAGTTTAGAGTAGTTTAGTTAGTTTTAGTTGAACCATATTTAGCACATCAAGTTTTGACGCTGTTGCCGGGGACTCTTGGCAATTGCTTTTATTAGCCTTGATTATCACTATCTTAAAAACATATGCTTGTGTCTTTTTTCTTATGTTTGTTTGCAATTTATGCCACATCTTCGCTCGCGAGGATCGCCGCCATTCGTTTTGCATAAAACCGCATATTTCAACCTAGAGGTTAGTACTTCTTCCTCTTCTTCGCCCTTTTCTGAATCTACTCCACAATTTGAAACACCTAAACCATATACACCACCCACTCCACCCAATACACCACAACCACGTCACGCAATGGCTTCCCGTTGTACCATTCATTAGAAGTCCACCGAGGTCTTCACTGGAGTTAATTATCCCATTATCGTTCCATCATCACCCATGAAAATTCTTGGCAGATTCCCTCATACATCATGACTACTGTTGCTAACATGTGCCAATTTCATGGTCATGATGATGAGCATGCCCATTCCCACATTGCTCGGCTGACCCATATCTGCGGTAGCTTCAAACTTTAAGGTGCCAACGATGATTCTATCTTCCTTCAGTTGTTCCCATTTACACTTACTGGATGAGCCGCCACTTGGCTCGATTCACAGCCTACTGGTACTTTTACCACATGGGCAGCACTCCGTGAAGGATTCTTGAACAAATACTTCCTACCTGCCAAATCATCTAGGCTTAGAGACCGAATCTCTTCGTTCTGGATGGAACCTGACGTACCATACTACCTTGCTTGGGAGTGTTTCTAGAATTTGCTTGCCAGATGCCCTAAGCATGGTTTATCCGACTAGGCTCTTGTAGAGAAATTCTACAACTGCCTCACCTATGAGACTAATGCTTGATTCGACACGTCTGCCGGAGGTCACCTCATGGGAAAGAAGAGTTGTGGTTGAGTGCAACGATCTTTTCGAGAGCTTTGCTCATTCTGAGTACGAGCAACAGTTAGCAAATAGGAATTCCATTCTTGCCCTGAGTGCACCTTCTTCTACACGAGATGTTCACCAAGTCGCTTTGGACACTCAGGTGGTTTTTGCTCTCTAGAATTTGTCTAGGGAGGTTAAGGAGCTGAAAGCTAAGGTTGATAAATGTGAGGTCTGTCAGGGAGGTCATGGTACATTCGAATGTCCTATGATGAGTCACGAGTAGGTTTAATATGTAGGGGGTGAAGGTCAGAACCAGATTGGTACTCTTATAACTCCGGTTGGGGAAATCAAAATGCCAATTGGCGATCTTTTGGTCATCCCCCTGGTTTCGATTCAAATTAAAACCATAACTAGGGGCAGGGTTCGTTTTTTGGTCAAGGTTCAGGTAGTAGCTCGGGAGGGGGTAGTGGTAGTGACTTGAGTACGATAGAGGGTTTGTTTACCCAGTTAGTTGCCAAGGATATCAAAACTTAACAGATCCTTACTGAACACGACATTCTTCTATAGAATCAACAATCAGCGTTTCTGGATCTTCAACCTACTTTAGGAGACATCGTTACGCGTCTAGATGAGAGAGCCCCAGGTTAGTTACCAAACAAACCCATCTGCTTAGTTGAAAGTAGTCTTCACTTGTAGTGGTCGGGTCATACGAGAGATAGAGAAGTCATCGGTTCAAGAAGAAAAAGAGGAGTCAGTGGATGAAGAAATAGAGATAGAAGTTCGGGTAGAGAAACCCATATGTAGAAAGCTGGTAGAGGTTAGATCGTCCCCTAAGATAGACCATTCTCGTGTTCTATACCCCGCTCACTTAAAGCATCAAAATATGCTAAGGAGTTGTGACTATTCCTAGATATGTTTAAGTAGTTGAAGGTAAATCTACCATTTATCGAGGCCCTCCAACATATGCTTAAGTGTGTGATATTCCTAAAAGACCTCCTAAAAAGGAAGGACACATGGGGGGAGCTTTCGAATGTTCCATTGCCTACATACTGTTCTGCAATGGTGATGAACAAGCTACTGGAGAAATTAACAAACTTAGGGATTTTCACAATCTCATGTTTGTTTGGTAGCGATGTTCAGAACCACGCGTAGCTGCTCTAGGTGTTAGCATTAACTTGATTCCATATTCACTGTATGAGAAGCTAGGCCTTGGTGAGTTAACCCCCACTCGTATGACACTATCTCTTACTAATAAGTTAGTCAAATATCCATAGGGCATTGTGGAAAACTTGCTTGTCAAAGTTGACAAATTCGTGTTCCTTATGGATTTCATGATTCTCGACATGGAGGCAGACAACAACGTGCCTCTCATTTTAGGACATCCTTTCTTATGCACTTATAAGGCCTTAATCGATGTCTTTGAGAGAAAAATCACACTCCGAGTAAGTGAGGAAACCGTCATCTTCAATGTGTCAAAGTCTAGGATAAATTTGAGTTGTAAGGGCGAGTCCGTTTTCTCTCTTAATGCTTGTGAGGATGAGAAAGAGAAGGATATGGTAGAGAGTGATGTTGAAGAGCATGAGTTATCGTGGGGGGGTGAGTTTAGAAGGAAGTTATAGGGTTTGCCTAAGTATGAGGAAGTAGGTGAGTTTGACCTGGAGGGTGACTTAGCAGTTTTAGAAGCCCTACTAGAAGGTAAATTGGAGAAGGTGATTGAAACCACACCACATGAAGAAATTAAGTATGGGGATCACCATGTGGAAGTGTTAGAAGAGAATGTAAATTTAGTTGATCTTAGGTTAAGAACAATGAGTGAAACTCAGTGTTGGGATGATCAATTAGTGAGGAATTCAAAGTTTAGAAACCCCACGAGTAAGTTTAGGTTTTGTGAAGGAGATGGAGGAATTTGGAGAGAAAAGGGGCATGTTTTGAGTGCTTGTGCTAGAGCCTCAACTGTGAGTCTCGGGGTGAGCTGGATCTTCATGATCCCCTGTAAGTGTTGACGAGTGGTTAAGAGGTTTCGGGTTAGTACCCAAGTGTAGAATTTGTGTAGGTTGGGACCATGGTTGTAGGTCTTAGGTTCTTCGGTCGTTTTAGTAGTTTCATAGATTTTTGGTTTGTGTTTTTGTGTTTGAGTCTTTTTGCAAGGATATAGACTTATATGGAGTGGAGAATGCGATGGAATTGAGTTCAAAGTGTGTTAGCCAAGAAAAAGTTGGCCTAGAATGAGCATGGGACGAGTTAGGTGATTGATGAAAAGTTTATAAGGTAAGAAGAAAAAAATTGTAGAAACATTCTGTGAAAAATCCCCCTCGCATTGCACGAGACGGAGAAGTTGTTGATGTCGCGTCACGTGAGGCTCTGAACTCAACGCAGGTTAAATACAAGCCTCGTTGCGCAAGAGAAGGAGAGATAACCCATCGCCCGACGGGGTGTTTGAGAGGCCCAGATCGCTGTTTGGTGCAGCTTGGTCAGTTTCTCGCTCTAGGCACTTGTACAGTATGCGTTTCCTTGTATTTTGAGTCTTTATTTTTATACCCTGAGTCTAAGTTAGTGTTTTTGAGTCATTTTTTCTTTAGATTCAGTATTCCTCGGGTTTTGCTTTGTGTTTGTTTGTGCAGGTTTGAATCGTACAACCCATCATCAATCTCCATTTGGGTGATTCGGAGCTGTTCATCATTTTTCAAGGAATACTGAGCATGTCAGTTTGTTAAAGACGCCGATCGCAAATGAGATGCTATACGATTGAGCTGGATTGGACGAGATATTTTGTAGCTTATACGTTAATTGACCAACTAAGCCCTTTCCGATTTACCCTTGTCTTTTTATTCTTATTTATTTTAATCTTTTGAGTCGGTTTCTATTCCTAAACTGAGGCAATGTAGATCTTAAGTGTGGGGATGTGAACTACTTTGTCTTTAGGTAAGTTAGGCTAGTTTGAGTCGAAAAAACTTGAAAAAAAATTAAAAAAAATAGAATATCCTAAAAAATCTCCATGATTTTGAAGTTTGCATTATTAAATATATGGAAGATGATAGGTAAAGTCTAGTATCTGTTGTCTGGTTTTCAAATAGTATATGTATTAGAAGATAATGACGAAAATATATCTTACTTTGGATTTGTGGGTAGGCCCAGCTGGTAGATAGGTTTCCTTTGAGCTAATATACTTAATAATGTTAGGATAACATGTGGGTGCTCATATAGGATAAATAGGGAAACCAAAACTGTCAAAAATAGTATAGAAATGCCTTTATAAGTTAAAAATGTTAGAATTTTTTATCAAAATGAATAAAATTGATAAATGAGCTAGATATAAGTGACAAGGCCTATAGAATTTCCCAATGGGATGGTGACTCTGATCGAAAATCCCTCTAGGTTAAGTTAGAAAAAATGAAAAAATGTCGAGGTTTATGTTGTCGCTCTCGGGGATGATGACTCTGGTTGAGACAACCTCTTAGTTAGGTACGAAGAAAAATATGTCTAGTTGCTCTATAAAAAAAGAGAGAAAATTTTGATGTTAAATTCTTTTGGTTTTCTAGTTGCTCAATTAAAAAAGAGAGAGGAACTTTTGATGTTAAATTCTTTTGGTTTAGATATAAAACGGTTAGGAAAAGTAAATGAGTGTTCCTTTTGTTTCATAAGCATGAGGCAGGATTAGGTGAACTTTGGCTTCATTAGTGTGAGCCCCTAGGTTGACTGACTCACTTGAACTAAATTTACATGATAAGGGATCTTGAAACCGATGTTAGGTTTAAGTGGACACGTATATCTACAGTCGCAGTCAACACGTGATTAGATTTTAATGATAAGTAACGTAAATTTTGAAACCAGATGTAAACCTAATTGTGATTCCATAGCAATGACACGAATGTTTTCTTCATTATGGACCTCCAAAAGTTCACTATCCAAAAGTAGCAATGGCTTTGCTTCAAGTTACCATATCATATACCTCTTCAGAAAATTGTCCCGAACAATTTACATGGAAACCACCTAAATTGATTCTATGAAGCAAGCGAATACATGTGTGTTAATGTGAAAGGTGAAATGACCCTAGTTACGATCATCACGATCCTCAACAATATTGGAAACTTGCCACAAGTAAAATTTCAAGACAACCACCGCAATGTCGGAATTAAATTATTAAGTAAAAACCTTGCATAAGAGGTCTATCCCACTAACCACTATGAACGTTTTGCATTTGAGAATAAACTAGACCATGTCTTCATGTTTAAGTATATAACCTCTCCGTGCGAGGTAAAAACTTGTAAAACCAAATGCTTGAATCAACATGAATGCTTAAATCATCAAGTATATGTTTTAACGCTACATAGATATAGAAAACATGAATGCTTGAATCAACAAAAACATAGTTAATGGATTGTTTCTAAGTACTTTATTGGGTTCACTCTCAATATAGATGTTTAAAACTTAAAGTCGTCAACACACACCAAACGGTCGTACATCATAGAAATCAAAATGTAATTAAGGGTTTATCTTCCCCAAGTGATTGCAAGAACTTAGTCATTCATGGCTTTAAGATGAAACTTGATCAAACTTGATTAATGCATGATAAAATACAAGATTGAAATGTTTAGACATTGTTCTTATAATTTTCAATCCCTAGATCAAACCCAATGCAGAAAGTAAACATAAATTGGTTGGAGAAGAGACCGATTATATGCTTATCTGGGGATGGGGCACGACATGTGCTCCAGAAGCACAACCTCTGTAACTGCTGAAATCTTTCTACTCTTTGATCGTACAAGTCCCTTAAAAAGTTACATTTTAACAAAAGAAATCACTTACTTATGATTGGATGAAATCAATAAAACAGTATTTGATAAATTATATTATACTTGCGAAAAGAATCATTTGTTTATATTTTTTAACGAATTTAAATTAACACATACCATTTTATATGTTTTATATTTTTTTCGTATTTTATTTTGAGTTGTGTCATCCACGCTGGTGTATTTTATTATGTTGTTTTCCTTATTGTTATCAATTTATTGAATTTAAAATGGAAAAGAAAAGACAAACATAAATAGACTTTGGTTTGCCATGTATCTAATTTAAAACATTAATTCATGTGAGTCCATTTCTTTCTCATGTGGTAATAATATGTAAAAAACATTTATAATTTTGTTCAAATTTAACAGTTGGAGGGACTTTATATGCAAAAAGTTGTTAAAGACTTTTATGAGATAACAAAGAAAGTATGTTGATTTTTATGTGCCAAATAATTAGATAGACTTTAATGAGAAAAACAAAACGTATATTAGTTGTCTATGACATTTGCCCTATATGTGAGTATTTAAGTGAAGCACTTGTGTCAAGAATGAAACAATTACCATCTAGTGGGTTCCTGCCCGTGAGGCTCAGGTTCGAATCCCACTTCAGTCGAGTTTTAGTCATGTATAACCCTGATCGAGATGCTTTTAAGAAAAAAAATATATATCATAAGCTTGAAAATAAATGTCAAACTTTTGTTGATTAATACAAACACGTGCAAGAGGTCTTAAAAATGCTGAATATGTAGGCATGTGCGTAAGTTTGGAAGATTTGGTAAAAAGGTAAAATGCAATTCACACACCATATTTTGCTAAGATAGGTGCAAAATATATTGTTTGGTTGACTGTGTGAGTTTGCATTGCAATAAGTTATAGGTGAATGAAATGAAAGGAAAAGGTTCAAAGTTGGCTAATTAGGAGTATTTTTGTAGATAGGTGAAAAAAAAAGAAAATATTACAAAGGGCTAAATTACTAATGTCTTCGTCATTTACTTATAAGTATTCAGTTTTCAGTCCAAGATGCACTAACAAGTTCTAAATTTACAGGAAATATCCGGCTATCACACAAGTTTCAAATGAATCGTCATAAATAAAGGATGTAATAGACGATGTTCAGAACAGCTCCCAGGAAAATGAGTGAAAATGGGTCAGGTGTGAATTTACTTGTCACGCCCTATTATTTCTTTTAGTATTAATATCAATGGTGGTTTGGTTTTGTGGCTTATGACGTTTATGATACTAGGATTAAAAACAACAATCGATGGGTCTTATTTAAATACTTTTGGGTTTTGGAATTAATTTTTGTTTTTTATTTTATTTTTGACAAATTTGGGGTGTTAAAATGTTTCTAAAAAGTTTTGTGTAAAACTTGAATAGACAAAATAAAGATTTAATTCCTTAATTTTCCCTCCCAACAATTGAATTTCACATTGATAAAATGCAAAATGTGGGAGATTGAAAAATGAGAATAAGGATCCCTGAAACAGGACACATAAAAACATAATATCCGTGATGGTGGTTTTCGTCAAATACAAAAAATTTTAAGGCTAGACAGTGTGGTATAGCGTCACCCCGTCACCATACCATTTTTAGTGCTCTGGGGCACCAAAACTCACACCGCCACGGCTAAAGTGGGGGGGGGGGGGGGGCAAAGCCCTTCTGCCAGCGTGCTAATGAGCGAATTTTGAAAGAATCGAGGAGAGTTGGTCAACATTACCGTTGATCAACGGTAACTTTATAAAAAAAAATTAACTTTATAATTTACGTATAAATACCCTACCCCTTTTCTATATTTTTCATCTTTTCTTTCTCTACTCTTTATCTAAAATCTTTAGAATTTCTTTCAAAAATCACACAATGTTTCCCAATAACCAAAACCCATGGGATATCAACCATCTGTTTTGGCAAAGTTTAGCAAACAATCCCAACAACGAGCAAGAAGACTGTTACTGAAGAGACCCGTGAACGGGTGAGCTTGGGTATTATCCGATGCCACCTAGCACCCCAACTTCCCCTCATCCAACCATGCCACCGATTCTCGGTTTAGTTTTTACGGATACTATTCCTAATCGCCATTTTCCCCCAAAACATACCCCAAACCCAAAACACACCCAAAACCGAATCCATACCCGAAACCCAACCCACTTCCTGAAAAGGTGGATGATCGAGAAGGCACTGTAAGAAGGGTAAGGGCGAAACATGTGTTCCTAAGACTATCAAAAAATGGATGCCTTGGGAAGAACTTGCGCTGTCACAAGCATGGCTCGACGTGTCGTAAGATGAGATTGTTGGTAAATAATTTTATAAATATGTTATTCTAATTATATATTTATAAATATTTTTTTACAAATATGAATTTATAATTGTTTTGTATTTTGGGGGCGTATACGTGAGAAGTTTTTCGCCGTAATGGGTCGTGGTGAATACTGTTCGACCGACTCATTTTCAGGCAAGTGGACCGCAATGCGGACCAAGGTTAGCAATTTCAACAATATACATAATAATCTCGTCAACAATCGTAGAAGAAGAAGCGGTCCGAGTGACCTGGACATTATGACCGCCGCCCATGAGGAGTATAGACTTAATCATGGGCATGTGTTTACGATGATACCTTCGTGGGAGCTTCTTCGTAGGTCTCCCAAGTGGTATCTTGTACCACCGTTCGACCCAACGGCCCATAGGTCAAAACGGTCCGAATGAACATCCACTAACGAACCATCCGAGTCCGATGCTCATACTACTATTAATTTTAACGACGACTTCGAGGAATTTGAACAACCGCAAGAGCTGCAACAACTAACGGGTATGGATAAAAGTAAGGCAGCTGCACGAGCAAGAGACAAGTCTTCTTCAACGCCATCGGATGGCCCGTCAAGGTTGGACGAGTTCGACGATAAACTCAATAAGATTCTCTCGATGAAGGAAAAGGAGCAAGAACTAAAAAAGCAGAAAACAAATCCAGAAAGATATGGAATATCTCGCGAAAGACTTTTCGCAAGTACCAGAGGAGGACCGAGGCATTTTAGAGGTACGTAAGGCACAAATTCGAGCAAAATATATGTAGTTTTTTATTTTCTAGTACTTTATTTTTTTAAAGTAACTTTGCATTTTTATTTAGGACTTTGTAATGTTTTATTTATTTTAATGAAATTATGTTTTTTTTAATTTGTAGTTATTAAAAAATAAAATATATAAATACAAAATAATAATTAGGTAATGATGATGGGGGATTTAAACCGTTAGATGCAAGTTAAAGGAATGGCCTTTGAAGCCCCCTATGGGACGTGCCGGTGAGGTTGCGCTGGGGTGGCGTGATAAAGCACCTAGGGGCATTATATCACACCATGTAGCCTTAATGTATAAATGGTACAAATAAATAGAGTAATTATGGTTAAATTAGACTAATTATTATGCTACCATTTTAAAGTAGGGTAACAATAATTACTCTAGTTTAAGAATAATTACTTTCGTTTTTTTTTTTTGAACGGCTAACAAATCAATCTCGAGTATTCTCGGGGTACCCTCTGGACAAACGGAGTACCCCGAGAGTTACCCGAGTCGTCCACCACCACTCCAATCTAACCATGAAAAGTTAAAAATCTTAACCTTATTTTTAATCCAATTATAAGTACAACAAAAACAACCTTACATAGTTATTCCCATCTATAGCTATAAAGCTATTAGTAAGGTCTGGGAAGGATGAGATGTAGGCACACCTTACCTCTTTCCTAAGGGATAGAGAGGTTGCTTCATGTGAGACTCCCCGAATCCAAATACAAATCAAAATGTAAGCGTCATAACAGTATACATATTCATGCATCTACGCATAAAAAGCAGAAAAACATACTTGGTTTAAAATCACACCCAGAAAAAAAAAACACTACAAAATCTAAAGCTCCTAACCAAGAAGCCCCCTACAAATCTCATTAGCCATCTTCAAAGGGGAGCATGTATCTTTTTAAAAACTAATGTATTCCTGGCTTTCCAAATCAACCAAAACACCAAGTAAAATAGAGACTAATGTATTCTGATTTACAGGAACACTACAATATACTTGTGTAGCTTACCTATAACACAACTACTTTAAATGAATTTGGAAGCGTTGACAACCTTGAGAAATTCACATTAGATACCCTCGAAGATGTCAGGTAAGACGCTGAAGTTGATGGCCTTCAGAAATCTGCATTAGAGACACTCGGAGGTGTCAGGTAACTCGTTGATGTCGATGGTATTGATAAGTCTGAATTAGAGACCTTCGGAAGTGTCACGTAAGACGCCACTGGCATCTTTGAGGGAGTACGGGCAAGGGGGCTTCATTTCAGTACCTGAATTGCGTGTCTCATCGTTGGGCGAAGTCCTCAGTCTGGGTGCACACACCATAATCCAACGATCATCAAGCACTTGATTTGTTCCCTCAAAACCTAACTTGAGTCTCGAATCAACTGCTTCTAAAAGTATCCCACTCCCAAAGAGATCCCAAACCCAATCTATTAATCGTATTTGATTATCTTGAGCCTCATGCACAATAGACTTTCTTCCACATGCTATTTCTAATGCAACAACCCCAAAGCTAAACACATCTGATTCTTTGCTTGCCTTGCCAGTAAGCAGATATTCTGGAGCCATGTAACCAAAGGTTCCAGCCAATCTCGTTGTTGCCTGAGAGCCTTTCTCATGGTCAACTAACTTGGCTAAACCAAAATCACCTAGCTTCACATTGAAGTTTGAGTCCAACATCACATTACTGGATTTGATATCTCTATGCAAAACACATTGCTCACATTCTTCATGCAGATAGAATAAAGTTGAAACCAAACCAATGGCAATTTTGTACCTTGTGCCCCACGTCAACAAACTTTTTTCCATAAAAAGATGAAAATCTAAGCTTTCATTTTCCATATACTCGTAAACAAGCAGGAGTTCTGCTTTCTCATGGCACCACCCGATGAGTTGCACCAAATTTCTATGCCTCAATCGGCTAATGACCCTTACTTCCGACGCATATTCCTTGATCCCTTGTTTGGAAGTCTTTGACACCCTTTTGACCGCAACATATGTGTTCTTATCTTTTAAAAATCCTTTGTAAACCCCTCCAAAACCTCCTTGTCCAAGCATCCCTTCCTCCGCAAATCCGGCAGTTGAACGAGCTAACTCAAGGTAGGAGAATTTTCTAGGCCCTGCAGCTCGCATTTCAAATTCATTATTCATCTCCACAACAAGTTCAGGTTCCTCTTCAAACTCATTTATCTTCTTCCTCCTCCTCAAAATAAATGCAAGTATAGCCAAAAAAGTAATTAAAGCAAGTCCAACTGCTAATCCCACAAAAATTCCGGATGTGTTAGGTGGTTCATGTGGTGGAAAACTCGAATCACCATCGAATTCTGAACTATTAAACATCCAAGATTTTATATTGTGGTTTTGTAAAGAACTAGCAGCAGAAAACCCAACAATAACCCGATCGGGTAACACGTCCATTAGATTAATTGTGTAATAAAGTCCATCTTCCCTTACAACTGTATTGTTCTGAAAGCCCGTGAAGGAAACCGTAAGATTTTTCAAACCTGAATCATACTTGATCCAAGCTTGATATTCTCTCACGTTAGGTATGTTAGTCATGCATTGCTGATACTGAACTGAGGTAAGACTGTTACGTGATCACCCACAGAAGTGTTATCCCAACCATCGTTGCCATATGTATCGAACTCCACCGCAACAAATGGTGTTACGCTGATATTGAAGGTGGTATTGAACGGAAGACCCATGGATGCACCATCACTCATCACAGAATTATTCTGAGCAAGGAAGAACGTGAGGCCATCAGATTTAGAGGGAACACCAATGGCTGCACTCCCATCAATCACAAATGAGAAACTGGTAGAGAAGTTGGCTAGATCCCTAGTGGTTTTGTCCCAAAGAAGAAGCTGCTCGATGTATGTTGCTCGGCCTGCTGAACTGTTCGGCTCATAACTCCTATTTTCAGAAGTCAACTGGATTTCGCCAGCAGAGATGAAAGCTCCACCACTCAAGCTAATGTATTCTGAATTGCCACTAAAATTTGAGAAACTGAAAGTTAATGAAGTTGCACAGGGGATTATGATTACAAACAAGAATTTTAAGATGGCCATGGTTCATGAATAATTGTTATCTTCTCAACTCAATTATATTAGCCAGGAAATCAATTAATTAATCTTGTTGACTTTGTTTAATGAGCTTATCAAAGTATTTAGAAAGTCAACACGTTTATGATGTGGGATTGTAAGACAACTTACAATTAACATATATGATATTCAATGAAGCTACTCATGAAATTGTGTCTAGTGCTATGATCTTTACCTACATAAAAATATGTGAAAATTTTTAGGAGTATAATACGTAATATCTAACTTATAATAAAAGACTTAAATAAATGTCATATGACAATTTTTACTTCAATCTTACTCTTAAATTTTTCTCTAATTATAACCTTAACTTGAATTAGTATAAAATAAAATTTTTCAAATTAACGTCTACTGTTACGATAAATTTAATATTTTTAAATTGATTCTATTATCTTTTTATAATAATAATAATAATAATAATAATAATAATAATAATAATAATAATAATAATAATAATAATAATAATAATAATGTTAACCTTAAATTGAATTCGTATAAATTAGAAATTTTCAAATTTCAAATTCATATCTTTGATTAAGATAAATATAATATTCTTAAATGGAATCCTATTATTTTTTTTAAACAAAGGTAATATCCACTTAATCACTTTGATAATAAGCTTAACTCTTTTTTAAATAATATAAACGGTTATAATGTACATTTTTATATTATAATTATGTGTTATACTAGCTTACAAACTCGTGTATTACATGGGCTGAAGGTCGAAAAAAATGTATATATAATCCGTATCATATAGTTAAAAATTTAATAATATTATAATGTTATAAACATCTATTATACAATTATAAACACATTTCTATTATACTAAATCGTGTAACACACGAGACTATAGTTTAGTTATGTGATATTTAAGTGTTAAAAGTTATTAAAGAAATAAAGCTATTAAAGATATGAACTTGTTTCCCTAAAGCTTAACACAAATATAACAACATACTGCATATTCGTCCTTGTATAATAGTAAAATGCATGGATGGTTTTTGTGGTTTGCAAAGTAACAGGTTTGGTCTCCAACTTTTTGAAATTGCATTGGTGTTCTCTGTGGTTTACTCGGTTGTTACTCGGATAGTCCCTGTAGTGGATGTCCGTTAAGTTTTCATATTAAGTTTCACTGAAATGACTAAACTACCCTTTATATTAAAAAATAATTAATAAAACATAAAAAGAAACAAAAAATATGTGGGATCCAACTCTACCATATATAGGGGGTGTGGGTTGGGTGCAGGTTTATCTTTTCAAACAAAAATAGTGGGTCCTACTCTTATTCTCAAATATTAATCATATTTCTTATAATTTTCATGTTTTTGTTGTTATTGTTTAATACTAAGGGGCATTATAGTTATTTCACATCGATTTAACAGCTCAAATTAACGGACATCCACCATAGGGACTATCCGAGTACACCACAAGGAGCACCAACGTAATTTCCAAAAGTTATGGACTAAACCTGTTACTTTGACAAACAACATGGACTATCCGTGCATTTTACTCAATGAATTAAAAACAAAACTTCCCCATCGATTTAAGAACATCCACAATGGTGCTACGTGGCACCGTTCGGATTTCGAAACCTCCCCCATTGTGGCTCTCATCCGCTACCCTTGTCCGCTTGCGTTGTCTGGAATTCCAAACCCGTTTACAAACAAACAATATTATTTATATTTTTATACAGAAAATTGGTGTTTGAAAATGGAGACAAGGTTGAAAAAAAATAAGTGCCTTTTTAACGATATTTGAAATATGATGTGTTCACAAAATTAATGTTACGAAATGATCCAAAAAAAATTCTATTTGAAATATGATGTGTTCACAAAACTAACGCTACGAAATGATCCAAAAAAATTCTTTCTACACGAAGATACGTAGGGTTTAATCACGAGTTTATTATTATACTGCGTAAACACTTACAAGTTGTATTCTTTTCATTAATTTTATTTATAATATATGAAAGGTATTCTCGACATCGTCACTCTTTGTGCAAGTAGATGTGTACGCAGTGTACATCTAATCAACTTCACACACTAAATAAAAACACAAAAAAAACGACATACACAAACGTGGAAAACATCACTATCTAATGAAACTTGTAAGTACAACAATTTGCCTTGGTCCACAAAGAAAAGATTCTTATTTTTCATTTTTATCTCGCTACCGGTCTAGGACTGTTTCAACCTTTTTGAAAGTTCAAGGTGAAATGAAAATTAGAGGCCTTTTCTCTTTCTTTAATTATTATAACGAAACTTCTTTATCCGTGTTTGGAATCAAACAAAAATCTAACACAACTATAACACATATTGGTTTGCTTGTATAAAGAATCAACAAACCTAAAACAAAAATTTGCACTAATATTAATAGTAGCATATTAAGTTTCTTTAAAATGGAGGCGCTATTTGGAGGCCTTAGGTCCAAGCCTAAGTTACTTGTACTATAGGTCCGGTCCTCCCATGTAACTAGATCACAAACGTTCCTTTAAAACCCTGGATCTCCTTGTAACGTTCCGTGTTTTTTCAATTCTTTTTCATTTATTTGTAATTCGTATTTCAATTTCAATTTCAATTTCAATCCTTATAAATTTGAGACTTGATCATAATGGAAACCATATTTATATCTTTTTTGTTTAATTATACTTGCACAATACGTAAAAAATTACGAAATATCCGTTTTATATTCAAACCATAGTTGTAAAAGTCTCGTCTAGGCTCCAAGTACTCCCCGAGTACTCGCTAGATGGTAGGCTGTCAAGGCCTGAGTATTGTTCGCCTAGGCCAATTACTCCCTGATTAATCTCCGCCTAGATCGAGTAATCCCCAAGTACTCCCGAGTACTCTCAAATCCGACTAGGGAGCGCCTAGTTAATTTTGCAACCATAATCAAAACCGAATATTACATCAAGATTATATTTTCTCGGAATGATATCCATACGTGTTTTATTATTATTTATGCTTGTATGCATCTTAAACCCTAAAAACGTGTTTAAACATTGAGTTTTAGGCATAAAGTAACAAACCAAGCAACACAAGGGACTAAAATTGAATTTTTGGTTTTTAAAAGGTCAATGTGGACCGTATGGAGCCCATCTGATGCAGAAAATCACGTTTTAAGTTTTGAGCTCCTTTCCCTCATCCCTCACTCCCAACCACCTTCATTAACTCCCAAACACTAAATCTCACTTATAAATACAACACTCCCACACCTTCTAAACATTTTCAACACTTCTAAATCACTTCCAAACACTCTCAAATCATTAAGAATTCCAAGTTTGGGCAGATTGTTCTAAGTTCAAAATAGTGAGTTTTGAAGCAGAATATGTTGCATCATTTGCTTGCTGCTCTCAGGTTATTTGGATGCAACACCAGCTAGAGGATTACGGTTTGACTTATCTAAACACTGCTATTTATTGTGACAATGATGCCGCAATCCAACTTATTAAGAATCTTGTTTTCATTCCAAAACCATGCACATTGATACCAAAGTTCATTTTATTCGAGATTGCTATGACAGAGGATTGATTAAACTTGAATAGATCCATAATGATGCAAATACAACGGATCTTTTTACAAACATGCCAGCAACTCGAGATTCAAAGTGTTTGTGGATCTTTAAAGATGATACGTTTCACCGACTGAGCAATTAAAAAATATATATGCTAAATAAAATAACTAAATTTGAGCATAAAGTATTATACTTTTGCACAAATTTAGGGGGAGAAATATGTGCCGGGAAATGAAATAATTATACATCCTAAAAAATTTGATTAAACATGTAAGGTACCGAAGCTGAAAAGATGAGGATCCACTGCGATGTGTTGATAGGCCTAGCGCTTAAAAAGAAAAAAGATACCAAGTGATATAAACGTAATGAACTAAATATCACGTGGTTAACATACCATCGACATATGATTTCAAGGTTTTAATCTTGCGTTGATAGATAGCCAACGTCTGAGGTTTCGGGTCTTTATACTGATAAGTCATATGGGATATCAGGATTGTCCTTCTGTTGCATCTAGATTATATGTAGACATAGGCACAGTCAGGATATCCTAAAAAAAGCAAAAAATGGGCCAAAACCTTAAAAGGATGAAAATATCATTACGAGAGAATTCCGTGTGCTTTCAAAGCTAAAATTCTTACCTAAAATGGTATGTGCCTAACCCTCGTCAGACACTTATTGGTCGCTCTGCTGTGCGAATGTACTGACCTGTTCACCAATAAGTCTGACGTTATAAAATCGAAAGGATAGACTTAGTATACTCACCCGCTACGATGAATGGTTGTGCTTACCAAGATCGTGGGGGTATGTCATGGTATGGTACAAACGGATGTTTATAGCATAATCCTACCTTAATCGTATCATAAGGTTGAAAGTTGAAGGTTGAGCGTTAGGTTTAAGAGCACAAATATATTGGCAAACGCGTGGACCAGTCAAATTAGGCACGTGTTGAAAAGTGTTCCTTAATTAGTTAGAGAACGATTTGATCCTGTAGCAAACTCCTTCATTATTATTTTATTATTTTATTTGTGTTCGAAAAGGTTGATCGATTGGTTAGATCATTGTTTTTGAAAAGGACAAGTTACTATTCACAACAAGCTAACAAAGGGGCCCACTGATTTTGGATGGGCCCACAAATTCAGATAAGTTAGTGATTCAAATTGTTACTGTTTCGAATTGGGCCAAGCCCACTGTTTCGGGTATCTGTTCCGAATTGGGCCATGCCTACTATTTCGGATCGGCCCATTTTGAAAGAGTTTATAAACGACAATTCGAATTATTCGAGTCACATTTCGAACAGATTAGAATTCTTAAGAATTTTGAAACCTCTCTCGGACTACTCATTCGGATTACAAAGGTTTGCAGGTTTCCTATGCTTTCGGATGCATTTCGGATGGATTTCGGATCTTCAACATGTATTTTGGATGTGTTTTAGATAAACTACTTGCATTTCGGATGGGTTTCGGATCAACAACAAGCATTTCGGATAATCATCATGATTATCCGAAATCTGACAAGATTCCATCCGAAATGTCAGACCAATTCGGATGACTAACAAGGGGTCCATCCAAATTGTCTTTTGAACCGTTTGACCATCCGAAACACTATTGACCCTCTGACCTTTTGACATGTTTAACCGCTTTCAGACTGACCTGCTGACCTGTTGACTTATGTTGACCGGACAATTAGTCAACAAAGTTAACTCTTTTTAACGAACAAACTTAACTTGGTTAGCTCTTGTGTAGAAAATGGCTCAGAAAATGGTTGTACAACGAAAACTAGAAGTTGAAATCTTTCATAACCAGGCCGGATATCTCTCAGATCCTCCTGCAGATCATTACGACTACTTCATCCATTATTATGCCAAGATACAATTCAAGACTTTTGGCTCTCTGCTAAAGTCAAACGAGGAGGAGATTCGATAGAAGCAAAAGTGCAAGGAAAGGAGATTGTCATCACCGAAGCAATAGTTCAAGAAGTGCTAAAGTTTGGAGATAAATCAAATTATCCAACAAATTTTGACCGTGATAGAATTATAAAGGCTTTGAGAAAAATGAGCTACGAAGGAGTTTATCCAACGTGCTGAAGAAGATTTTTCCACCTTACTGGAGACTGTTGGTTCAAGTCTTCCTGTTATGCATTTCTAAAAACAAAGGCGGTTTGGATGAACTAAATCAAACACAAACAGATGCACTAGTTGCTTTGGTGAACGACTGGGATTACAACTTCTCTACTTTCATTTTTTACAACATGAAGAAGATGCTAGAGAATCCAAAGAAGAAAATCTTCATGCTCTATCCTCGTTTTCTGCAAATGCTTCTCGATGACAAATATCTAGATCTCGTCAAAAGCACAAACTTTCTGAACTTGAAGCCTATGGGTCCAGGTTGCTTTGACGTTGTAAGCAAAAGTAGAGATACAACAAAGAGACACGGATTTTTGGGAACATATTCTTTGGAGAAACATGTGAAGTTCGTACCAGTCATGGGTAGAGTGCCAGCATCGGTACCTATAAATGGTACGTTTTCCGTAGAGCACGATGTGCAAGTCATAGGAATTGGAGTGAAGCCAGTTATTGAAACAGAGGATCTGGTGACGGATGATAAAGAGGCTGAGGTTGAGTTGGAACAGATGGAATCTAAGAAAGCAGAGAAGTCTATTAGAGGCTTGAATCTGATAACTGCTGAGAATTTTCAAGTACTGCTCGCATCGTTACAGGGAAATGTCGGGAACCCTCCTACTGAAATTGTCCCTACTCAATAAGAACGTGTTGAAGATGATACAAGTGCTGAACAAGAATCACGAAATATACCTAGAACCGAACTCGAACAAACTACCAAACAAATTAGCCCAAGTATTGAGCCCGAGCCAGTTATGCGAGCTAAACATGAAGTCACTACTACAGTTCAAGATGCATATACTCCAGACTTCTTCAACTTTGAAACAAATGCTGGATCACAGCCAGAAAGCTATAGCAGAGTTTGATTTGAAGTTGGTAGTTCCAGTGGTGGGTTTAGTGAGCACGATGAAGCAGTAATGCGTATTGTTGCGGATAAGTTGAAGTTTATTGAGCAGTCAGATAGTGATGATGATGTGGAAGTAGGTGTGGTGAAACTTCAAAAGAGGTTGATTATATTGGAACAAGACTCTACATTGAAAGATGCTCAAATATCATCCCTGCAAGCTCAAGTGTCCATTAGAGATCAAACGATAGATCAGCGTCATGGTGACGTGAACTTGTTGATGTCTGTGGTGTATGATTTGAAAGCGAAGCTAGAGAGAAAAGTTTTGCAAGGAGTTTGCTGATAAAGATGATGATCCTATGAATGTAGCCCATCATGAACGAACACCTGAAGAAAAAGCTGCTGAAGATGCTGAACATGAAGTTGGGTTAGCTGCATACCTAGCTTCTACAAAGAAAAAGAAATGAAAGTTGCCGCCAAAGAAACAAAACAACAAACAGATGTTGATCATGAAGAACCAAGACATGAATCCTCTTGATGAAAACTTCCAACTTAAGGATCCAACAAAGAAGTCTGACCGTTATGTCATGGAGTTGGGATCAAGTCACTACGATAAAGTTGGAACAAATCGAAGGTTACAAACTAGAGATTTGATCATGATAAGAATTTATGGCTGATAACCCAAGAAAGTGGACACCATGGAATCATGGCTGCAAAAGTCGCTAGGCGCTTGCTAGTCGGTCGACCAGGGAGTTAAGAGTACTTGGCCTAGGCGGAGATTACTCGGGGAGTACTCGGACATGTTAAATTATAAAGAAATTAGTTTTGGGAAATATATGTCAAATAAAATAACTTTACTAATATTTGTAACAAAATACATGAAATGATATTCGTTTTTTAATATGATAGGCATAAATATTATGTTTATTTTTTTAAAAAAATTCAAACTCGTCCCGACTTGACCTGTTAGATCCGATTATTACCGAGGTTGACCACGTTTGATTGATTCCGAGTAATTAGGCGGAGCTGAAGAAAATCGCCTCGGCAACCTACCTTGTAGCGACTACTCGTGGAGTACTCGACCATGGAGACCTTTTTTTACAACCATGCCTGGAATACTATTCATAGGAGTCTTAGTTCGAGTCGTGGAAGAAAATTGATCTGCGAAGCTTGCTACGAGCTCCTTATCACGACTCAGATCCAAATCAGCAAGGCAAAGGTTGTGTGTTCCATATGAAACTTGAAAGAGAAGTCAAGAGCAACTTTCCGACAATGAAGACTGTTGAATCTTATTCGAAGAAGTGTCCTGTTGTTCGTGATCCACACACTAAGCGAACGATCCAGAACGTAATGTGGCCTCCTACCGACAAAGAAAAGGTCATTCCTATTGCTCCAAAGTTTACCAAGGGTGTGCTCAAGAATTTCCAGTTCTAGGCATATGACCCAAAGACAGCCGAAGCTGTGATCGTAAATATTGAAAACTCATTTCGGTTAGCAGATGCGCTATTAGTTTTCATGAGGAGGATATCATGGTTTTGGGTACTCACCAAATTTGAACCAACGATCCGTACGAAACATGTGCTAAATCACGGACAAGTGCAGTGGCAAATGTGATAGGAAACATGCTATATGTGGGTGCTAGCCCACTCTTTGGAGGCAGTGCAGTTGGCGGATCTTCAAGCTGAAGCAACACTAATGTTATAAACCTGGGGGGGAGATTGTTAGGCCCTAAAGGTTTATACACTAGTTGCTCTATTAGTGTTGGGCTAATTGTTTATTATTAATTAATGGCTTGTATTAGAATGGGCTTAGGTGTAAGGGAATGGTGGACTAGTCCCCTACTATAAATAGTAAATGTTGTATTAGGGTTTGGTGGTTCTTTGGTGATTGTAATTAACTTGTATTAGACAATATTTTATATGCAAGTTAATTCATTGGATCTTTTCTACTTCATCTTATTTCTTTTGCTTAAATCAAGCTTGGTTGTGAGATTCCGCCACCAATCAAGCTTCGTGTGATATCGTTGTGATCCGGTTTTCGGGACTTACACCTGCTAACTGGCTTGTATGAAGACTCGGGACTCAAATACTAAGACATCAATCTGGACATGATCTGAAGAATTCAAATTTCCTAAGATCACGGACTAAATAATCCAAGATCCTATGCATCCCCAGACAATTTTTAGTTAGAACCATTGTATTGCTGTTGCACGCCTGAATTTCAAAAATGCCAGAATTTCAATATATTCTAATATAATTTTTAATCCCCCTTATTTTTGCAAATTACGCCCTCTCTAAAACTTATCACTGAATTTCTCCCTCAAACTTGGAAAATTCAGCCCTATCTTTTCTCTGGAAAACTCAAATATGACTTTTTGTTCCACAAAAGTCAGTTTTTCATCAATGCAGATATTTCTGTTACGCCCCATTAAATAGTCACTATACCAAATGATAAACATTCTACATAGGTATCAATGACTACCCCCACTATTTTCACTAGTTTGTGATCTCATCATCACATCTATTCTCTGAAGCCCCCAACGGTGTCCCCGAACAGTCTGTATTAGACGTTAAAATCTCAAAAAAAATTTCCATCACCAAATTTTTTCTGTACACTCGTCTCGACACCACGATCAAAAAATTCTTTTTTTAGTGTTAGAACGTCCACGAACAGCTCGAGAACCTAAATTTGTTATCTATTGTCCGATTAGGAGGAAACTAATGACAAGTTAACCAAATAACAAGAATTACTCGTTTAATAGTTGTTTTCATTGATCTAAAGTTCAATACATTCAAGATCCAGATCCGACAGAGCTTCGCCGTCTCTGTGCCAAAATCTCCAACTCCTTACAAATGAAATCCCAAGGCACCTATATATAGGAATGGAAGTTCGCTGGACATGGATGAAGTTCGGGCGAACTTGACTTAGTCAAGTTCGGCCGAACTTTACTTCCCAAAACCATCCTCGAGCGAACTTGCCTACAAACTCACTTAAATACGCCTTATTTCTAACAGATTAAGCCCTATTCACTCAGACTCGATACAAGACTATTCTATAGACATTATGCACCAATAGACTCCCTCTTGGATATCTACTATGTCTTGTTCGGTCTTCAGAAACTCTCGTTTATTCCAGACTCGTTCTCGTATAACGACAAAGGCACCAGACATATGCACCAACAGACTCCCCCTTGGATGTTGCCGCAATCATCTACTTTCATAGACATCTTTAACAATAATCATCCTTGTCAGTCTTCAAGTGTCAAAATCTTCTTTGAACGCCTTGTAATCATCAGACTTCAAATAAGTTCCTGAGTCTTTATCTTTATCCTTGAATAAGCATTAAACTTTTATGATCTTCAAACTCTCTTTTTTCTTCAATTTATCTTGATAAAATTTAATCTCCAAGCTCCCCCTTGCAGTGAGCTGTGCTCCCCCTAGCTTTGAGCTTTATCTTCAATCACGTTTCATCCTGCTCCCCCTAAAACTTTACTTCCTGTTTCAAAGTACTTGAGAATTCAAATAAACATTTCAGATTCTAACTTTGAAATTTTGTACCACATGTTTTACTTACCACCTGTACAAAACTTATACTTCAAATCTTCAATTTTCAGTTATTTCAAGTTCAAATTAATGACCTTGAAACATTTAACGTTTAAAAAACTTCAACTTTCAATTATTGAAATGAAATCCACTTTGTTGATCAAGTCCAAGTTAATGACCTTGATTAACTAATTTTGTTTACCAAGTCCAAGTTAATGACCTTGGCTAAAACCGTTGTGAACAACTGATGTTTTTTGTCAATTTTAAAGTTTCAAATTAATGAACTTTTTCTTACCAAACTTCGATGATCCGTTCTCCAACATTGGCTCGTTGAAAATCTTTTTGGACTTAAAAAGTAAGTAAAGTATTTACAGAACTTTTAACAAGTAAAGTAAACTATGTACAAACATATTTACAGACATATTTTTGTGAATTCGTGTCTAAGGATCATATCAGTTTTGTTGAGACATATCACCAGTACCGTTGACCTTCTGATGACTTTAAGTTTTAAACTTGTTTACCTAGATTGTCAATATGTTTATCCACTTAAACTTCATCACGTTTCTCAATTGTTTCAAGATATGTTAGTTAAGAATTATGAAACTTGACTTAACTATGGTTCTCACCTCTTGAATATACTCCCGAATCTAGATTCCCTAGATTTCATCTTACATGTTAATATAGCGTAATTGATATCTGTATTTGGGTTGTGCGAGACCTTGAGAGCTCAGGTTAGTACTACCATACCGACAAAGAGATGAAGGCTCGACTTAAAGGAGTGTTCCACTTAAGGAATCTTTTCAGCATTGCAAATGATTAGATCTTTTGATTCTTTTCAAGTTTTGCATGCTGTTAGGGGTTTTTAGCAAAAAGCATTATAGAAGTTCTAGGCTATTGCTTCCGCAAAATCAGAAGAACTTGTATAATACCCCAGATATCAATCATCTATAAAGACCTCGTATCAGGCAACCCTTCAATCGAAATTTCGAAGTACTAAGTCCATATATCCAAGATGTGTTAATCCACAAGATTAAGCAGTTGTAAAATTTAGTTTATATCCCGGAAACAATCTACTGAACGTGTAAAGCCTATCAACACATCCACATTAAGACTTGTTTATCACTTTTAAACGTTACAATTCTTTAGCATATTGTGATAGTCCACTGATGTACTATCATTTCCTTTTATGACAAACAAATTCTTTTTGTCTTTTTCAATGTTTTTGAATTTTTAACTTTTTCAATGTTTTTTATTTTTCAACTTTTTCATATGTTTTTTATTTTTCAACAATTTTTTTTAAATTTTCTTACTCCCCCTAAAATCAAAAACATATTTTTGGATTTTAGAGTTAAAGAAATTCTTCTAAAAAGGTAACCAACCAATGTGGATCCCGTGACCTTGTCGTCCGATCCTTTTTCTCAATCCTGTATCTGCAATTGTTTAACAAACAATCATTAAACTCATTTACTACTTGTAAAAGCAGTTTGAACTTGTAAGAACTTTGAAATCAGTTTTTCTGTTCAACGGTGTGGATTTTCATAATTTTGACTTTTCAAAATTTTTTTCTTTTAACAACCACTTGTAACCTTTCTTCTTAACTACTCCCCCTCAAAATGACAAAGATATGACATTTCTGGATAAGTTAAATAATATGAAGCTCCTCAATCCCGAATCAACTTTGATAAGTTGGATCTTGGAACTCCTGCACATGAAAGGATTTAGTTAAAAAGTTCAACCCAAGCCTTCTTGATCTTGGGTTTTGGATATAACTCCTCATACACCTCTTCGTAATCACTTTCTTATGCTCTTTGATAAGCATATTCAGCATCACAAACTTCAAACTCACAATCAACTTTACTTTTTTCTTTCTTGATTGATTTGACATTTTCTGTTTTGTCACAAACAACCTTCACTTTTTCAGGTGATTTATTTTTGGCAATCCAAGCTTGAGAATTAACTCTAGCTTTCTTGATATAAAACCTAGAATCATTGTTTGACTTTGAAGTCTCACCTTTTGAAAAACTGAACTTTCAAATTTTGATTCATTTTTAGGTTTTATTTCAAGATTGAATTCAACATTACGTTTCATTTCTTTTAAGTCACCATTTCTTTTTACAATCCTAATTTGACCATAATCAGATTGCTTTTGTTTTACCTCTTTTAAAACTTTCTTTCTTTGGGGATACACAGGCTTATACTTCAGACACTTGCGAGCAATGTGACCAATTTCATTGCATTTGAAGCAAGTCCGAGTATCATGACTATTTCCCTAGTGGTTTTTACTCCACTTGTGGACTTGGTCTTAGCCTTGTCCCGAAGTTCTTTTTATTTCTTGAATTCATCTTTTAATTTCTTACCTATCAAGCTTTCTTCCTGAACCGTGCTCGTTCCGTACACAAACTTGATGTTCTTACCTTTGTATTCCTGGAACGTTGACTTCTGATTCTTCTTCGGTTCATCTTCAGCTTCT
Source organism: Scalesia atractyloides (assembly GCA_947069175.1). Lineage (NCBI taxonomy): Eukaryota > Viridiplantae > Streptophyta > Magnoliopsida > Asterales > Asteraceae > Scalesia > Scalesia atractyloides. The sequence continues at coordinate 43,384,608 of CAMTDV010000019.1, read as the reverse complement.
TCCAAACCTAAACCTGCTCTCCTGTTCTCAGGAAAATCACCATCGTTTCTACGGTAATTGCTAAAATTCCGTTTTGGTTTAGAATAAAACTTCTTTTCATTTTTCTCGAGATCATCTGATGAAACTTCCACAAGTTTAAACAGTTTATCAATTTGATCTTCTTTCACATTCTGAATCGGAAGGCTATCATTGAAATATAATCTATCAGATTCCTTAACCTTGTATATGACAACGTTAAGATCATCACTTAGATAATTTTCTGATGATGTATCGTCACTTTCGGATTGTGAACTAGAATTGTTTGAACTCGAGTTGGCGCTTTTAAAGCTGCCGTCATCAGAATCATTTCCCAAAACATTTTTTACCACATCTTTTATCACCGAATCATTGTCATCGTTTGATTTTGTAAAGTCTACGTCAATGTTTTCAAGCAATTTATCTTTCTTTTCTGAAAGAAGTAAAAGATTAAATGCCTTTTCAATATCATCATCTTTCTTGCAGCAGTAACTTGCAAGAAATGGTGGAGGAACACTTCCGTAAACTTTACGCTTTGAGTTATCAACATTATCCTCCGACTTGATCGTAGGAAGAATGTGGTCAATGACATATGCGTTTGTGGTGTAACTTTTTAGTAATTGTCTGACTCTATCTGTTTCAATTTTCATTTCGTGAAACTCACGCTTTGTCTCAGCAATTGTATTAATGTACATGTTAATTGCCTTTTGTTTTTAAATAATTGTGGCATTTAACATGATGACATTAGCATTGAGTTCACTGTTAGCTATTTCGACATGTTTATATTTGCCTGAAATTTTGTCATAAGCTTCTTTTATGGTTCTGTAATCATAACGAAAATTTTCGTTATGTTCAGTAAATTCTCTTATGACTTTGACTTTATCCAGACAGGGTTCACAAGGACTTACGCACTTTGTGCAAGGTTTTTCAACCTTCACAACTTTCACAATTTCCTTTTCAGACATGCTTACCTCAGCTTTTACCTTTTCGGCTTCAACTTACAACTCTTCTTGCTTTTGCGTCTCAAGGTAAGTTATTCCTTCTTCCTTTGTTTGTTGCATGTATCTTTCCAGAACTGCATTCTCCAGGACAACTTCTTCCTCAACTCTCTGCATTAATGCTTCTTGAATAGCATTTTCGATAGCAGCATCCACAAATGATGTATCCGATTCATTCACCACTTCTGCCATCATAGCAACACCAGTTTTCTTTCCGATGTATTTGTTCCAATCGAAACCATCGTCTTCATGATTGGCAACAAGAGCTTGTTCGGCTTTCTTTGTAGATTTATCTTCAACTTCAACTTGTGTTCTATTCGGATATGATTGTATTGCAGTGCTTTCTTGTAATATTCATTACCGGTTCCAAAAGGGTTTTGGTTTCCACTAGCTTCTTAGTTATGGCAGTTTGAAGTGCCCTTTTTGTCATCTGAAACAAGTAACTTTCGTTTTGTCAAAACCAAGTTTATTGCTTGAGTTACCAATATCCCTTCTAGTGAGTGCTACAAACTTTGAAACTCTCCGGATAATTGATACTAAGGACCATTTGATGTCCATCAGTTCCAACTCTTCCTCATCTACCTGATCGTAATCCTCAGCTGTCATTTCAGGATTTCCGATCTTTCCAGCAACAAGACTTTCATACGATTCCAGAACTGTAGCAAGAAGTTCTATTGTGCTATTTCGCAACCTTTTCAGGAAACACATTATTTAAATCTACTGCGATGTTGCATTGGAAAACATTTGAATTAGCAGTGGATTGGCTTGTCTGATGAGATTGACTTTGAGAAGAAGAATTTGAACCAACATATGAATAACCAGTGTTTGGAGAATACTAATTTTGTGACGATTGATCTGATGTATTCATGTTTACACTAAATGTCATTTGGATTTTTGGACTTTGAATCGGAGTATCTGGAATACCACCTTTGTAATAAAATCCGACATCCTGAACAACATTAGTGTTTTTGGATTTTGCAATCTTCATCAATTTCATTTCATGACCTTCAAGTTTGTCAATGAAGGATGACAACTTAAAATGTCTCCAAGATTGACTATTCTTTAAAATCATCAGATATGTTGTCCATTCTCCTTCTGGAAGTGCATTGGCCAGCTTCTCAATTTGCTCTTCATTAGTTCTCTTGATATCATGTCTTCGCATCTGGACCATGAGATGACAATATCTATCAATCATTTGCTTCATTGTCTCTCCTTTGATCATTGTGAAGATCTCAAACATGGTGATGATGATGATGATGATAAGGGTGATGATGACGATGACAACAATCAGGGTAGTATTGGGCTTGTTGTGTATCAGGGGAAAACTTCTAAACTGATAATTAAAATGATTACATGAATGACAATGAGAACGAGGAAGGATCTGATAAAGAAGGGGAGCGTGTTGATGATACTGTGAACGATGAAGAAAGTTTAGGAATCTTCACAGACGTCATTCCTTTAACGGTTGTTCCTGCAAGTAATAAGAAAACTATTTTGCTTTGTCATGACGTTGAAGAAGGTGAATATGTGCATAATTATTCAAAGGAAGAGATTTCACAGATGGTTGGGATTGATGAAAACTCATTCGAGTTTGATTTTGAGGAACGATCGATATTACAAAGCCGAATGACTACGTGTTCAAATACATTCTAGAGGCTGATAATTACAATAATGTTGTCGTGAAAGATGATTCAGACGATGAGATTGCAAAATATTCTGGTGAAGGAACTAGTGATTTCCCAACATTTCAAGAGATGTTTGATGAAGAAACAAATGATCTGTTAAAGAGAAAGATAGAAGAAACAATCAAAGATGGTGAATCTCTGAGGCTGAACAAAGATGAAATTAGAGAAGCTTGGTTTAAAGCTGTAACACCTCGGAAATTTTTATTGAATCCTATGGTAACACGTATCCAATCAACTCTCAAATATGCCTAATAATTTGGACGACAGGGATTAATTGCGTAAAATGGTGGAAGATTGGATGTGGAGGGACTAATATTGTGAACATGCCAAAGTTTGGCCTCTAGGTGACTCATACGCATCCTAAAGCTTAATAGCTTACGGAACATAACGTTAATATTGTTACTGGTAGGCGGTTACAAACCGTAAACCTTTAGTGTCTACAGAGCGTAAGCATTTGAAAACCATGGGCGCCGAGGTCCTTATGGACAGTAAGCTGCCAACCCTTACGGTCCGTAAGGGGTCTGTAGCTGGCAGTTTGTTTGCTGCCCAAGGCATTCTGTCATGCTGCCACCTTCACTCGCGAAATGCAACTCTTGTGCAGTTCTTGACACCTCAAATAACACCTACTAACATCTTAGAAACCCCCATGACACATGTCTTGGTTCTATGCATTCCTTTCAAGTATAAATAGCAAGCTTGTTCAACCAAGTTCTTTGCTCATTTCATACTTTCTTCCCTATTTTCTAATTGGAGTTGTTCCTGTTCAAAAAGGAGCCTCCTCCGAGTTATATCTTTCTCCTGGAATACTAGTAAGTATTCCTTCATAGCTCAATTCTTTTCTAGGCTAAGTAATTAGCCGAAAGTCAAGCAAATTGACTTTTGCTTTGACTTTCGGTTAAGAGCATTATGGTCCAGCCTTTGTTCAAATTGAACACGACTACGTGATCGTAATAAGGTAGGTGATAATCCCCTATGAGGGCACCTCCTGAAAATCACGTTAAGTTGGTCAAATGACGGTCAAAGTTATGCTAAAATGAAAGTCAAAACGTAGTTTTTCGAAAATTAAGTTAAATGAACTTATAAACATCTAAACACATATATTTTACATTATATCAGTTGGTAAAACATATTAGAACATGTGAAAGCATGTTCAACCCGTCATTTCCAGTTTATAGATCGGTTTGCAACCGAAAGTCAAGCAGTTTGACTTATGCTTTGACTTTCATTTCTGACCCATTTAAATAATTTACCCACTGATTTGAAGTTGCATTATGATCATATTTATGTATGGAATAACCCTCTGAGGTTATACCATTTGATCATAATCAGTTGTCGGGGTTTATGCATGTTCTTATATTATGCCATAAAAATGCCGATTTTGCCCTTTTGTGCATAAATTGGTTTTAAATCATAATGAACATATAAAATGTAATACCTACTAATGTGGTAACTTGATAATCATATTTTGGCATAATGAACTTGACAGTGACTCATTCGATCACCCGATACCGCTTATTCGCATACGGTTAACTTATGTAACTTAGTTTATATAAGTTAACCGAATTGGGTCAAATCCTTTCAAATTCATTCATAATCAGAATCTACTATTATTTGCCCCAATTTATACAAGTCTTAGTACTTGTTAGGGTCCAAACCACATTCTATCCGGTCACCACTCAATCGAGTGAAACGTCCTGTTTTCTTTATATTACAGTTAACCGGTCCAAGTCATATGACTTGAATAAGACCCGTTAACATTCTAGTGGGTTATTATACCATTCATTCCAGACTAAGGGCGTCCAGTAAATTGCAACCTTGTTTGTTGTTTTGTTTGAACGGTTGTGCTTATATTTATATTTGGATTTTAAAGATTTAAGCCAGGTAAATACTCTTAGCCTATTTTCCCTATACGGGCTTGAGATACGGTATATTATTACCGCATGGTCGGGTATGGGATCAATGATCTATGCGTCGGGAATCCAAATAATCAGTTTTAATTTGTATTGTTTGATAACTTAAACATTGGGGGTTAATACAACCATGTCTTGGATATCCTCAGCTATTTAATTGCAAATGGCCACGACCTAAGCATAGGGTGTAGGCATACACCTGAGAGATACTATTGCTATAACAAAATATTTTTATAACCCAATATGGGTTTTACCCAATAAGGGTATTAAAGTGGTGTGTCCTGGATATGCTCAGCTCATTTAATTGCAAATCTCCACAACCTGAGCACAGGGTGTAGGCATACACCTGACAGATGCTAATGCTATAACAAAATATTTTTGTAACCCAATATGGGTTTTACCCAATAAGGGTATTAAAGTGGCGTGTTAGTTAATCATGATCCCGGCATAGTTTTCGGGCCCTATATGTATTGACAAGCATGTAAAACTGATAACATGAGATATAGTTTATCCCAAGTTATTTATGAAAATATATGTACCATTGTGTACTAAAATGATTTTGAAATAGTTACTAGTGAAAACTAACGTATCTTCAAAAGACAAGCGCAGGTTGCAAAGAATGTAAATAGGCTGGAAGCTGCCCGGTAATTGTTTAAGTGGAATTTGCAACTCCATGCAAGAAGCCTAGTAGTCTGTTTACATAATCATTTCGGTTATTTATCCGATCCACCTGTGGATCTTTTATAAACTTTCGGTCTGTAGTTTGTTTGAATATTTGGACATTGTAATTTGTAATAGTATTTTATACTCCCAGACTTCGGCTGTGTTAATTGTCAATATCTATGTCACACCCCAACCGATGACGGAATCATCAGAGTGAGACGAAATAGATTGCTCATCAAACATAATACTATTTGCGACAAAAAAAATTCAAAACCGATTTCATTGCATATCATAAATTGTCAAGTACATTACAAGGAAAATCAAATTACAACAATTTAAAAGACAGGTACAATAAGTTCAACAAAACAAAATATTCAAATCTAGTATCTCTTGTGCGTTTCTAGGTCGTCCCTACTAGATTCGTCATAAACATCATCATCAACCTATAACATGTTAAAAATATGGTTCAACGCAAAAGCATTGGCGAGCACACAAGTTTTTAAAGTACGTAGCATAAGTACTAAAAGAATTTACTCGAATCCACATGGCAATTGTATACAAGGTAAACTAGCATGCAATACTAAATTTCAAACCCCAAGTGTCCACAAGAATTAAGTGTCCCTCTCCACAAAAGTAACGAGACTATTTATGAATAAAAAGCTTAACAATACCCCGACGGGCGGCGTGCTACTCCTATAGCGCTATATATGTTAAGTTGGGCTAGCTAAGTTAATGACAAAAGCATGTATGTATCTAGCATGAACCTAAGAATAACAATAAGCATGTATAACGGATTGAGTGTATAAAGGATGTTGTGTGTATTTCGTGTATTTTGTAAGTTAACATGTTACAACCCAAATTTTGTAAAAATGAAAATGGGTCAAGTGTACTCATGGTTTTGCAAGCTTCCACTTGGAAATTCCGTGAAGAGTTGTTGGTTTGGAGATGGAACATCGAGTTCTCCGACACGAGGAAACATAGGTGTGTGAGTGTTCGGATAATAACGGAGGATTAGGAATTTAAATATACCAAAGTATGTATATGAGAAAATAATCACCTAGACTTAATACTCGTTCTTGACACTATAATCCCTTAAAGGTGATTGTGGTTTCATGGGTCATGCCCATTAGAATCGTAACGAGAAGTTAAGTACCTTGACGATGTAACTTAGTACCATGACAAATAATCATTTGATTATCATCAACGGTTCGGTTAGTATGTATATGTTACAGTTTATATATAGATATAAGTATAAGTCCATCATGTTTATCATGGAAGTTCATAGAAGTCATGCATGGAGGTAGGAGGATAACCTTCATTTAACCTCTTTCGTAAGATTCACCAATGCACAAGTTGTCCCAAGGACAAGCCGGATGGTCATGAGTGGAATAAGGAATTATACAAGGTCTTACTATACTAAGTGGCCAAGTAAGCATCAACCCGGGTTTCCACTTCCGATATGGAAAGAATCAACCAAGTGTCGGCGGTTAAAAGGGGCTAAGTTATCTTTAGGTCTAGTAAACCACTTAGGATAGCAAGGTGAAATCATCAAGTGAGGTGATGGATTGAAGGTAGGATAGCCCAAGCTTCCAAGTATCACACACCACCAACACAAGTCTTGTTACAAGAACAAGCTTGGAAGGATACAACACTTGTGGGTTAAAAACCCTTATAAAACAGAACGTTTGGAGTGGACAACATTTCCTAACGTGTATGGAACAACCTTGTTTAAGCTCACTAATCATAGATGTTGGGATTGAACCATATCAAAGGAATAGTTGATATAAAGCCAAAACATCATCAGATGTTTGATCCTGTCATAACAGGGTTTCTAAGCTCAAACCCAACTCTCTGATGAATCCAAGGTCTGCTATACAAGTACTGTTGAAGCTAAGGTCTGATAATGCAAAGCTCTGATGAAGAATAAAGTCAACGGTCTGATGAAGGTTAACAGAGTTTAAGGATATCAGTGCTTTTGTGTCTATCAGTGTTTGTCAATGTAACAGTGTTTTTATTTAGCAGGTGATAGGTTAATCAGTGGTTATTAGTTATTTTGTTAGATGTCGCTTTCAACTCTGACATCAGCAAAGATGCTCAGAGGTTTGTATTGTACTATAAATACTTGCCTTCGTTGTACTGTTTTTATCCATCTATTAAAACATCATTCACCAATAATCTTCTTTGCATTTCTATACTATCAAACTTAGTTATAAAAGGCTGAGGGAGAATTTGTGATTCACATGCAAAACTATATGTTTGAAAGCATGATGATGAAAACAATCTTCCATTGATGGTAATACAAAGTTTTCTATTTCTGCTGCAATTCACTCTATTTTTATCTTCTTCCATTTACCATCTTTCAAAACAACTACAATCAATTGAACTCAGATCCTAACAATTGGTATCAGTGCATGGTCAATCAAAATTTGATTTAACTATCAATTTGATTTGGAAGATCAACTCTCCCTACTAATTACTTTGATTGTTTTCATTGTAAAACAGAGTTTTATTACGTTTAAAGTTTTTAAAACAAAAATTTGTTTAAAACAATTAAAAAATGTCTCAAAACACACCGGATTCCAATACTAGATCTATGTTTAAACCTCTGATGCTGGTTCGTAATGAATATTACATATGGCAGCGTCGGATGAGTCATATTTTAGCTCAGCAAAACACTGGTTGCTGGAGGTCCATTGTATTTGGACCATATGTTCCATTGGTTCCAAGTACAGAGGAACCCAATAAAAAGTCCTGGAAACTACTCCAAGCAGGATTTCAAGAAAATAGAGTTATATGCTAAGGCGTTTAGCATTTTTGCTTCTGCCTTACCTAACTAAATCTATGTTGGACTGATCCACCGTAATAGTGCAAAGGAGTTGTGGGATGCACTAAAAGAGCAATTCGGAGGAACTGAGGAAGTGATTGAAAACAACAGAGAAATTCTCAATCAACAATATGAAACTTTTTGTCATGTTAAAGGTGAGTCTCTAACCTAACAGTTTGAGCGATTTAGCTGTCTCATAAGCAAGCTTAAGCTGGTTAACGTGGAATTTCCTAATTCGACTGTCAATAGTCGTTTCTTAAGATCGTTACCAGATAAGTGGGACACAATAGCTTTCGCGACACGAACATCTGTCGGGTTTAAAGAAATGAATCTTACCCAACTTCATGGTCGACTCCTCACATATGAAAGAGAGTTAAACCAAAAAAGAAGTTGCAAGAATCAGGCAAAGTTGTTGATGGTTATACTTTTGGTAACATAGCACCGTTAGGCCAAGATGAGGGATCTGGTGGTGGTAAGGATCAGGGTTATGATCATTTTATTAACATAACTTCTAGAGGAAATTTTAACTCTGATTCTTACTCACCCAACTATGCATTTACTGCAAGTGGGGACAGCCAAACCTCTGACAACCTCTCCTTTGAGTTGAACGATCTTCAACACTTTGAACCAACTAATTTAGAAGAAATGGACATTTTGCATCAACTGGCTCTATTAAGTGTTAGAGCTAGTAAATTTTACAAGAGAACAGGTAGAAAATTCCCGGGGTTGCATGGGGGGTTGAAGGTTGGGCTGGATAAATCAAAAATCAAGTGTTGTAAGTGTAACAGGTTAGGAAACTTTGCTAGGGAGTGTAGATCTCAAAATTCCGGACCCATTGTTACACACCCTAGTTCTAGACCTCAACACACACAAAGCACTGCTCAGTATTCCCAATATACCCCTGCTTATCAAGTGCAAAACATCGCTCATTATACACACCCTGCTGCACTGTTCCAGTGTATTATGTTCAAACCACTATTCCACAAATTCAGTATGTTCAAGCACCACATCCTCAAATGCACATGCAACCTGCACCTCATGTCACTCAAACTACTCAAACCACTGCCATGGTAGAGGTTAACCAACAGATCTTTTTCACACAAGGCTTTGTTGACTGGAGTAGTTTGCCTGAGGATTTAACTGATGAAAACTTTGCTCTTATAGCCAAAAATGATTTTGAAAATGAATTTTCCTTAATGGCTTTAGAGACAATAGTTGAGGGTGATGAATATGTGGAAATAGTGTCCAAATCTGATGAGTTTAAAGTTCATGATGAAACAATGGTTCCAAAAGAAATTGTTGATGAAGAAAGAACTCTCTATCTGATCCATGGGATCACCAGGTGTGTGAAGATGATTGTGACTGTGCTCTTATGGGTTCTTCTAAGGCAACACCTCAGATCCTTAAAGATCTATGTTCTGAAAAATGCATAATAGCCTTTTGCAAACATAAAAAAAGTGAATGAAAATCTTAGAAACAAAATTTTAGAAGATGAACTAAATTTTGAAATACCACAAAAGAGTTGAAAACAAAGTTGGTTAACAAAGATTCTGTAATTAGCAGTTTAAAGCATGAGGCGAGCATAACCAAAGATCAACTCCAAACTATGATAGAGAAATATCAAGTTTCCAAAAGGGAGTTAGAATCTACCCAGATCACTTGTGAAAAATGGGTAGAATCTTGCAAAGGTTATGAAATTATGTTAGAAAATCATATCAAATGTAACATAAAAGTTGGCATTGGTTTCAAGAAAAATGACCAAGTTTCTGAAAGTCTTGCTAAAAATGATCCTGAGATGGTTGAAATTATCCCCAAGAATTTGGATGGTGAGGAGATTAAAGTCACTGATAAAACTGGAAACAAAATCATTTTGGAAAAACATGAGGGATCCTCAACTTTTGAAGAAGTTGAGAAATATCAATTCAAACCCACATGGTCAGATGAGTGTGACATTTTAGAAAACTTCAAGCCAATAGACTTCTCAACCATTGACGGTGTCTAGGCACCAAAAGCAAGGATAATCCCTATTAAGGATCTTCCAGCAGATGTTACAACGTCTGCTGAAAGGAAGTCTAAAAAAGAGAAGAAGAAAGAAAAGGTCAAAAACTTGTTTTGTAACTTTTGTGAGAAAATAAATCATGTCACTGAAAACTGTTTTCTGTTAAAAGCTTATGACATAAACAAAACTTGTGTGATCCCAAATTCTTCAAAATGCATCGTTTGTGGAAGAACAACCCACATGACCCAAGAGTGTGTTTATCTTCAAACCTATGACACAAAGGTAAAAAAGATTGAATCAAAAGATCTTGAAGGTCAAAGTTCAAGCTTTGCTAGAAATAAATATAAGCAGACCTTTGAACCTTTGAAACATCTGTTACAAAAGCATTGAACAAAACCTTTGTTCCCAGAGAGGTACAAGTGACAGATGCACCACCTGCAAACAGGTTTCCAAAAGGATATGGCCAACCTATTTATCAAAAGGTTCCTCTTAGTTATGAGGGTTACAAAAAACCCTCAAAGCCAAGAGTTAATAGGCATCCTCATGGTTACCAACATCATAGGAAATGGTTCACAACGGTGGTTAAAAAGACCAAATCAAACCACTGACCATATTCCTGAATTTGAGATTGGACAATCTGCGACTCCATCCAAAGCCATTCTGGCTTTGGACACCCACCTAAACTAATTGTTTACTTATGTGCAGTGAGCTTCTACTTGCCTTGATAGTTTATGGTATGTAGATAGTGGAGGCTCTAGGCACATGACAGGATGTAGAGCCCTTCTCAAAGACTTCATGGCTCATGAAGGGGGTGATATATCCTTTGGTAACAATTCAAAATGGAAGGTGTTGGGTTGGAAGCTCAAATTTGAGCATGTTAATCTCATTGATAATCTAAATTTCAATCTTCTAAGTGTTTCACAAATGAGTGACAAAAGATATGGATCCTTCTTTACAAAGAAAACATGTCAAATTGTAGGACCAGAGGTTGTTAAAAAGATTGAACAAATCATTGCTGAGAGCAAAGCACAACTTGTTGCTCATAGGAGTGGACATGTGTATGTGGTTGATATTTTGAAGGATAATCCAATGTCCAATGCATGCCTGTTCTCAGTTGGTTCCAGCAAAGAGACATAGCTATGGCATAGAAGACTTGGATACACAAATCTAAAAACTATCACCACTCTCTAAAAACAAAGTCTTGTCAGAGGTTTACCTCCAAAACAATTTACTTGTGAAGAACATTGTGTTTCCTATTTAAAAGGTAAACAACATAAAAGTTCTTATAAGTCCATTGAAGAGTCCAAAACAACCAGTGCTTGCAATTACTGCACATGGATCTGTTTGGCCTTGTAAAAGTTATGAGTCTCACAAATAGAAGATATTTTCTGGTCATTGTTGATGATTTTTCAAGATTTATATGGACATTTTTCATGCACTCTAAAGATGAAACTGCTGGCATTTTGCAAATTTTTGTAAAACAAGTTTAAAAGCAATTTGACCTTCTAGTATAAGTTTTTAGAAGTGACAATGGGACAGAGTTTAGGAATTAGGAGTTGGATACTTTTTGTGACTCAAAACGAATTGTTAGACAATATAGCATTCCAAGAACTCCAGAACAAAATGGGGTGGTAGAAAGGAAAAATAGAACTTTAATTGAATCAACAAGAACTATGCTTGCAGACTCAGGTTTGCCCTTGTCTTTTAGGGCAGAGGCTGTAAACACTGCTTACTATGTTCAAAAGAGAGTTTTGATTAACCCTAGGCAACAAAAGACTGTCTACGAAATTCTTTACAAAATCGAACCTTTGATCTCCGACTTCAAAGTCTTTGGCTGCCCATGCTTCATTTTAAACTTAAAAGATTCAATGTCAAAGTTTCCAGCCAAAGTTGATTGTTGTTATTTTTGGGGATACTCAACCACTACTAAAGCCAACAGAGTTTTTAACTCTAGGACCAAGTGTGTTGAAGAAACCTTGAATGTAAAGTTCAATGAACTTTCTTCATCGAAAATCCCAGCAAATCCTGCTGAACTGTTTGATTTAGAAAAAATTACATTTGAAGATGTGTCTATCCAGACTAACCATGAAGGTACTTCACAATCTTCACATCAAGATCAAGGATATGACTGTGTGCTTCCACAATTCAAAGTCAGTCCTTCCATCAGAGGAGCAGATGTTAATAACAATTGTGAAAACTCTGCCACTGTTGGCTCAACAATTGCTGATCCTTAAACCTCTGCCAGCACACAAAATCAAACCACTGTTGATAAAAGTCCACACACTGTGAACAAAAATCAAGACAATCTCACATCCATTCCTCCTATACCTCCACCTCCATTCCAAACAGATGCTGGAACTTCAAATTCGCCAATAGATGTTAGCTCAGATCTGCAGCCTTCACCTCAAAATACAATTGTCCCATACCAAGGTGATTTGATTTTCCTTAAAAGCCATCCTTTGGATCAAGTTATTGGCAACATCATGAGGGAGTGCTCACAAGGAGCCAATCCCAAAACATTTGTCTTTTTGTTGGCTTTCAATCACCCACACAACTTGTCAAGTACCAAGAGGCACTAAAAGACAATAGTTGGGTAGAAGCTATGCAAGAGGAGCTCCTACAATTCAAAAGACAACAAGTTTGGGAACTTGTACCACTGCCTAAGGATGTATGTCCAATTGGCACAAAGTGGGTCTTCAAAAACAAAACTGATGAAAGGGGTATTGTTGTCAAGAACAAGGCAAGGCTCGTGGTTCAAGGCTACAGACAAGAAGAATGCATTGACTATGATGAAACCTTTTTTCCTGTGGCAAGTTTAGAAGCCATCAGACTGTTCTTAGCTTTTGCTGCCACACAACATCAAAGTGTTTCATATGAACATCAAAAGTGCATTCTTGTATGGAAAGATCAAGAAAGAAGTGTATGTGTGTCAACCTCCTGGATTTTGAAGATGCATTTCATCCTGATCATGTGTACAAGCTCAACAAAGCACTGTATGGTCTAAAACAAGCACCCAGAGCCTCGTATGAAACTCTATCCACTTTTCTCTTATCCATTGGGTTTTCAAGAGGTAAAAGTGATAAAACTTTATTTTTGAAATTGAAAGGAAAAGATCTGATGCTAGTCCAGATTTATGTGGATGACATCATTTTTTGATCCACATGCACTGCCATGTGTGAAGAGTTTAGAAAACTCATGGCAGCAGAGTTTGAAATGCGTGCAATGGGTGAATTACAATGTTTTCTTGGTTTTCAAGTTAAACAAATGCACAATGGCACTTTCATTCATCAAAATAGGTATGTCAAAGAACTCCTTAACAAATTTGATATGAATGACTGTAAACCTTGTAGCACACCCATGACAACCTCAAAGCTTGTCACTGTTGATGACAAATATGACTTGGTTGATCAAACTCTCTACAGAAGTATGATTGGGTCTTTATTGTACCTAACCTCTTCTAGGTCAGATATCTTGTTTGCAACATGTGTTTATGCAAGATCCCAGTCAGCACCTAGAAAGTCAAACTTAATTGTTGTGAAAAGGATATTCATATACATAAAAGGTGCTCCCACACTTGGTATCTGGTATCCTGTTAATGGAAACATTGAGCTTTTAGGTTATTCAGACAGTGATTTTGCTGGTTGCCAAACAACAAGGAAGTCCACATCAGGAGGAGTTCAGTTCCTAGGTGATTGCTTAGTGTCTGGCAAAGTAAAAAAGCAAGTTGCAGTATCCACATCCACTGCTGAGGCAGAATACATTGCTACTGCAAGTTGCACTGCTCAACTCTTGTGGCTTCAGAACCAACTGTTGGATTTTGGTGTAATTGCCTTTCTCAAAATCGATAGTCAAGCAGCTGAAAACATCATTAAAAATCCAGTCTCTCACTCCACAACAAAACACATTGACATTAGACATCACTTCGTGAGAGATTGCTATAAAAAAAGGTTTGATTTCTTTACAACATGTCCATACTAAAGATCAACTGGCAGATGTTCTAACCAAAGCATTAGATACATCAACCTTTGAAAGTTTGATCTCTAGGATTGAAATGCTAAACATGAATTGAAAGCAAGGTTTTGTGTTTCATGTGTAAATAGCATAAAATGTTTTCAGAAAATCAAAAATCCATCCTTAAAAATAGTTCAAAATTGAAGTTTTCAATAAATCTCAAAAGTCTTTTCTATCCACTGTTCTCTTAAAACCACTGATAGGCTTGAAAATCTATCCACTGTCAAAAGTGTATCTTCTGGTTGGTCAACCCACTGTGTTGACCTTATCCACTGATAGTGTAAAATCAAAACACTGTTCCCAGCCACTGTTGACACTCAACAGTGTTTCTCATAACACATGTCTTCCATTCACTATCAGAGGATACATGTGGACAGATGATAGCCTTTGCCATGTCATCATCATTTTTTCACTTTATAAAACCCTGTTTTATCCCAATCATAGGTTTTTACTCTGTCGTATCGAATTCAAAATTCCAAAAGCGGTTTTCTCTCAAATCTTCTTCTTCTTTGCAACTGTTCTTCATTAACATTCACCATGACGACGCTTATCATCAAAACCCCACACAACTACACCGTAATTCTTGAAGAAACCAACTCAAATGGACAATATCATACTATGATCAAAACCTTAAAAGACTCAAAATGCAAAGAACTCATGGAAATCACTGCCCCAATCTAAAGGATCATTACGTCAGTTCTGGGAAAATGCCAAAGTTCATTATATAAAGGAATACCTTACGGCATTGTTTCCGCGGTGGGAAAAACACTTCTTGAAGTAACCCCTACTTCCATTTCAGAGGTATTTGGTTTAAATGACCTAAATCATGCCACTTCTTTTCCGATCCCTGACCTACACAACGAATTCATTGAAAGAGGGTATGAAGGTCAGCTTACAGGTAAGACCATCTATAAACCTAAGTTTCCTGCTGAGATCAAGTTTTTCTTTAACACATTGCTGACATGTTTGTTGGCCAAGTCAACTGCTTTTAATGAGATACCTTTAAACATGCAATACTTGGGGTATGCAATTTTGACAAAATCTGATTTTAACTTTTCTCAAGTATTGTTCAATGACTTGGTGACAAACATCGAAAACATCAAAAAGGGTCGCTCACCTTTTCTTATGCACCCTAGATTTTTAAGTGTTTATCTTCAAAAGAAAGTTGGTAAACTGTTAAACAAGCTGTTGTGACTCCTCATGGTAGCCTAACACATGAAACTTTTACTCGCATCACCAACCAATCTAAAGTTTCAAAAACACAAGTAGAGGGGGCTGAGCAAATTTTAGAACAAACATCACAAGCTCAACCCACTGCTACTAAGGCCACTGCACCTGTTGATCAAAGTACTACAATCAATGCTTTGAAACCCACACCGAAAATTTTCAAAAAGAAACCAAAGTCAAAATCCAAAAAGCCCACCAAACCAAAAACCAAAAAGGGTCCTCTGGAAGATGAGATCCCAGAGGTTAACCCAGTGACAACACAAAAGTCACTTAAAAACACTGTTGCTACTTCCTCATAGCAGATGTTGGAAAGATCTCAACCCTTAGACGAAACTCCTCTTGATTCCTCATAAAAGGAACAAGTTGTAAGCACATGGACTCCTATATATGAAGCTCTAGATCCACTTGATTGTATCTTCCGTAGCCCCTCTCCCAGTGCAATGTCGTTTCTACTCCACAGCCCTCACCAAAAAATCTACCACCAACTATCATACCTCTGTCGAATGCAATAGATATGAATCAGACACAAATCAGTTCTTCTCACCAACCTATCACTAAGAATATACTTTAACAAGTGACTTAGTCTGATGCCTCTATCTTTGTTATCCTATCAACAGCGGAGGAGGCTACATCCCTTGGGTTACATATAAACCTTGGTGATAATTCAAGTAGAGCAATCACTACAATTGCAGAACTCACAAGTTCTCAGTTGGATAGTGGTTACATGTATAAGACTCTCTTGAAGGCAACCACTGTTGAGACTACCAAGGTAACCTCTGTTTAAGTGGGAAGTCCCCAGTTCCAATACAAATGGGTATCTGTGTCTTAAGCTATGAAGGACACTTCTGCTCATGATATAATAGATATAACTACCACAGGTAGGAGCTCAGATGATCCTATTAAGTTAGGTGATGAGCTAAGATACAAGGAATTGACGGATAAAGTATCAAGTATTGAATCATCTGCTGATGATATAAAAATATGATGCAACAGATGTTAAAAACTTCCAAAAGTCAATCCACTGCTACATCATCATCAACCACTGCTGAGCTATGGCAAATCTTGTATCCTCTGCTTCAACAACAAAGACAACATGTTGATCTTCAACATGAGCAGCATATGCACCAGTTTAGAAATATGGTTGATGCAAGATATCAAGACACACTTGCAGATATTAAAGCCATCAAAGCTCATCTTCTTCAAACCACTGGCACTTCTCCTACTACTGTGATACTTGTTGATACAACTAATGCCAAAAAGGGGGAGAAAGAAAAATGAAGGAATAAAGTTAAAGCATGATCCTAAGGCCAAACCAGTGGTTGAAATACCAAAGCCATATGGGTCAAAGAAAATTGACGAGACCCTCAACTTCTTTGCTGAAGAAAAGCTAAAGAGAAAAGATAGGCTGGAAACTAAAGGTGCAGACAGATTTGAGAAAGAAAAGATTGCACAGTTGGAAAAGGAAGAGCTTGGTACTTCAAAACAAAGGAAAAAGTCTTCTAGATAAGTTAGACAACCAACATCCACCCCTTCCAAAACCACTGTTCAATTTGACAGCACAACAAAACCACCATCACCACCAAAACTTCCATCAAATCCTGAACCATCAGATGTTATAGCACCTGTTGTGTCAACAACTGTTGAGACAACAGTGGTTACAACAGATGTTACACCATCCACTGCCCTAATCACCTTTCCAACCTACTCACCAAATAACCACTCCCATAAGAATTCCCAACCAACCACCATCAACCAAACTCATTTTCAAGAGAAGGGAAACTACAAATGTTATAAATGATGAGAATATCATTCCTTCACCACTTCCATTATCTTCACAACCACCGACCACAACCTCTGCTACTTTTCAAAAATCTACATCTTCTCAAACCACTGTAAAACAAGTACTTCCTCTCACCACTCAATTCCCACTAGAGCTACCTGTTGTCAAGGAAGAAATCAAGTCCTTTTACTCTGAAGAAGATCCAGAAAAGAGAAATTTCCCATCTCTGTAAGGTTATCCTAAACCAAAGAACATTGATGAATACATTCATATGAAGGCAAAGCAAGCAAATGATATAACAAGGAGGGATACAAAGGGAAGAAGTAATAGAGAAGTTCAAAATTACATGCAGTATCAACTAAGCAAGGTCAGAAGACTTGAAGACTTCTCAAAAGACCTGTGCAAGAGATTGTCTGAGAAAGATAATGAAAGCCTGAGAAAAGACTATATTGATCACATCATGGAAAACAAGCAATACAAGGCAACAAGGGCATAGTTTAAAGATTAGTCTGTGAGTGATTTGAAACAAGAAGTGGAAAGGATGCAAGAAATGTTGAAAGATCCTACCAAGAAACCCACTCCTCCAGACTGAAAAAGCTTTGAAATTGAGAAGGATGACAGCAGAGTTAATAGCTGCCAACTATGGAACAAATAATCAAATTACAAGATGATCAGAGGTTAAGGTTGTTGAAGCTTACAAGGGTTTGGGACAGCTGAGAAAGAAAGATACAACAGTGCCACAAAAGCCAAATTACTCAGCATCAGAGGTTATTGTTCATCTGACCCAACCTATTCAAAAATCAACTTCAACATCTACCCCATCCATCATTGCCTTGAATCAAAGAAAAAGGCAAATGGAGATGTCTGAAGAAGATAAGAAAAGGTTTGAACACACCTTTATCAAAGAAGGCATCATATATCAAGCTCAATTCCACACTGATGATGCAAGTACCATGCTAAGAGAAACACTATCCAAAATTGCACATCAAATTCAACCATCATTCTCAACAATAAAAAGCCATCCCAGAAAGTCATCTGATTCAAAAATTCTAAAGTGGAAGGTTGATAAAAACACCCATGAATCGACTCTACTCAAATCAAATGGCGATGCTACCAAGATAAGCAAGGAGGATGCATATGGGTTGTGTGTAGAAGACCTCCAAGATCTTATGAATCTGGAGCTCGAAAAGGCTTAGGATGATATTGAATCTCTAAACTTTGAAATAAAATTCAAAGGCAAATAAGAGAGTTCATGTAGAGAAATAAATATCAACAATAATCATGGGTTTTGGCATCATCTGTTCTAGGGGGAGATTGTTGGGATTGAACCCTATCAAAGGAACAGATGATATAAAACATCATCAGATGTTTGATCCTGTCATAATAGAGTTTCTAAGCTTTGACCCAACTGTGATGTCCCGAGTAATCAGGTACCTTCCTAATGCGACTTTTGTTATATATTTTTTTAGCACCGAAAATATAATCTCGTATATCCGTCGAAAAACGTGTGTTCCTTTGTCGATTCAAACCACTCGTGTAACTCGAACCTATGAGGCCCGAGCCGTAGCACAAAATTATACATTTATGTTAGCTAACTGTGTACAAATGATAATTAGTTATTTTTTTATTATCGAGCTATTATACTTTTAAATAGATTAGTGGTAAAAAAAAAGAAATATATGTTGTTATGCAAACTAATACACCTGCCAACACTCCCAGTATTTCAATTCTTATTTGCGGTTTATGGGAGCAGCCTACACCCCAGGTTCCTACGGCCCAGCCAGTCAAAAGCCTCTTTATTTGTTTTCTTATCACTTTTGGCCCATATGCCACTTCCAAGAACCGCCATATCCCTTTTAAATCGTATGCGGCAAGTGATTAAGAGATAACCTCCAATAATAAAATACCAAACCCTAACCTCTTCACCCGTCTCCCTCACCTTGCGATCCCAAAGCCTTAGTTTACTTTCTCTCTCGGCTACCGTAGTACACCATCACCCCTCTTCCTTCTCCATCATTGATCACCAGACGTGATTGACCCGTTCCACTCCGCATTTACTTTCCGTCTTTTAACCGAGCAAACTAAGGTGAGTTCACGGCCCTATATATTAAGGTTTTTAAATACACAGGGGGAGAAAACATGTACGCTTTACGGTAAACTTATTCTTTAACGTTATTGTTGAATAAAGTCGCATAATTTGATAAAGTAGTTTATGTTATACGGTTATGGTCACTAAGTAGCATCTTATCACGGAAAGTCCTCACAAACTCTCGAACCGTTAGTATTGGTATAATAGCAGGGGAATTTTGAGTAGTACTACTGGGCCCGACAAGCCCCACCTGAGCTAGTCGCGCTAGCTGACGGGTAATGGTCAACGAGTGTAGAATTAGCCTAACACACGCCATGGTCAGTGATAGACCTGGCACACAGAGGCAACAACAGTCAGCTTTGGTTTTGAACTCTTATGTGACTTAGCTTAGGTTAGCTACCTACATTATAACATGAAACTATTTATCAACTAACAACTTATTATTTTGGGTTAGGAATAATGGAAACTTTGTGAACGGATAATTTATTAAACATCGATTAAACTTGTGAACTCACTCTTCTTTATGTTGACACTTGTTTCTTTCATGTTTTCTTAGGACGCTAGCCTCAGGAAATAGGTGCACGCCATGGAAAACTATTTTATCAAGTCTTGCATAAACAATCTTTTGGTTATGGGCGTTTGTTTTGGCGTTACATTTACTATCTTTATGTTTCCGCATTTATTTGGTTGGTTTTAATTTTAAAACGTATCTTTTATCATATAGGGGTCATTCTATATGACTGGTGTCTATGATCCTGGTTTGTCACGCGCCTCGCGGTAAAACCCCGCAACTTGAAATTGAGGGTGTGACAGATTGGTATCAGAGGCACTAGTTATAGAGAATTAGGTTTGCATTAGTCGTAGACCTAAACTATAGCCACAGACACGGCACTAGTATCACCGACTTGAACACTATTATGTTATGTTATTTGTAGTGCACTGTCTTATTCTATATATATCTCATTGTACTAACTTAACAGACATGTCGTCATCCTCCTCGTTAGTGTGCTAAGATGTTACTTTAGCCTAAATCGCCTGTTTTAAAGTATGATACTCTGTCTCATATAATTGTGTGTGTGTGTCGAAACAGAAAGTCTCGCGGTGGCGGACGTGGACACATCACAATGACCCATGCGGAATTGGCCGCACTTATCCAGGAGCATGTTAACGGAGCTATTGCAGCAAACAATCAGCACCTCCAGAACAACAACCAATACCTTAACCCTGGAGGTAGCAGTTACTCTACACTTTAAGAAAAATCTAAAGTAATGGTACCTTTAGAATTTTCATTAATACATTCTTTCTAATGCCTCTTCCGAATTCTATTCTTAGGCACAGGGTTTAACCCTTATATGGCTTTTCTAGACTGCAAGCCCAACAAATACACAGGGATGGAAGGACCCATCAGATTGGTTCAGTGGATTGAAAAAGTTGAATCGGTTTTTGCAATGTGCAACTGCTTACCAGAAAATAGGGTGAAGTTCGCAGCCTCTACACTGGAAGATGGGGCACTGACCTGGTGGAATGGCCAAGTGCAAACCAGGGGTCTAGCTGCAGCCAATGCGATGCCATGGGATGACTTCAAGAATTTGTTCAGGGAAGAGTATTGTCTGAGAGACCGCATTCATCAACTAGAGCAAGATCTGTGGAAGCACAAGATGCGGGGTTTGGAAATTGAAGATTACACCTCAAAAAACTACGACATGGTGTTTCATGCCTAAAGATGGCTAGGCCGGTATACAAGCAGATAGAACTTTATCTAGGAGGATTGGTCCCAGAGATTCAGGGAATGTTGATGTCTAGCAACCCGACAATGGTTCAGCAGGTAGTGCGGTTGGCTCACAAACTAACAGATAAAGCAGTTGAACAGGGAAAACTGCCAAAGAGGGGCGAGTCTGATGTTACCCCCGATAACAAGAGGAAGTGGGAGGATAGTTCTTCTAAACAACAAACTTCTGGTCAGTCGCAACAGGGTTCTCAGAAAAGGTTCAACAATAACAACCGAGGCTACAACAACCAATCGTCCAACAACAACAATAACTCTCAGAACCGAAGCAATTATTCGGGAAATAAACCAAAGTGCAACAAGTGCAATCTCCACCACTATGGACAGTGTGGTGGCAACCGTTGTCAAAGGTGCGGCAAAGATGGTCATGCTGCAATGGATTGTCGGGCGAAATCCAACCGAGACAGAATCAAAATCAACAACGCGGGGTTAACAGGACATGCTACCAGTGTGGTAGCGATGCACATTTCAAGAAAGATTGCCCTTAGCTTAACAAGGGAAATAACAGTGGCGGAGCTAAAGGACGTGCCTTCACCTTGGGAAAGGGCGAAGCAAAGGATGACTCTAACATTGTAACCGGTAAGTTTCCGTTAAATAATCATTTTGCAAATGTGTTATTTGATTCCGGTGCCACTGGGGTTTTATATCAGAGTCATTTAGGAAGCAGTTAAATGCTGCCCCTGTGTCACTAGAAACCAAGTATACTATAGAGTTAGCCGACAGTAAAACAGTAGAAGTAACACACATTCTCAAAGGGTGCCAGCTCTCTCTCGCTGGTCACACGTTCGACATAAATCTTATGCCAACTACGCTGCTCAGAAGTACCTTCGTAAGAAGAATTCGGTAGCCATTCTTGCTCTTATCACTGAACAATCGACGTACGAGAGGAAAGTCGAGGACATTCCAATCTTATGCGACTTCCCTGAGGTCTTTCCTGAAGACATACCCGGTCTTCCACCCATAGACAAGTCGAATTCGAAATCCAACTGGCGAACCATGCGACACCAATCGCCAGAGCTCCTTATCGTCTAGCACCATCCAAACTACAAGAACTATCTACTCACCTACAGGAGTTATTGGATAAAGGCTTTATCTGTCCCAGCTCATCACCATGGGGAGCTCCACTAGTTTTTGTCAAGAAGAAGGATGGAACCTTTCACATGTGTATCGACTATCGAGAGCTTAACAAGGTTACAATCAAGAATCGATACCCCTTACCTCGAATTGATGATCTGTTCGATCAGCTACAAGGGTCAAGTTACTACTCCAAGATCGACTTAAGGCAGGATATCACTAGCTTCGGGTCAGAAAGAAGACATTTCAAAGACAGCTTTCCGCACCCGGTTTGGCCATTACGAGTTTTTGGTCATGCCATTCGGCTTAAACAATGCACCCGCGGTATTTATGGATCTCATGAACCGCGTATGTAAACCTTTCCTTGACAACTTTGTCATCGTTTTCATTGATGATATACTTGTGTACTCCAAAACCAAGGAAGAGCATGAAGAGCATCTACGGTTAGTTCTGGAACTGCTTCAACGGGAGAATTTGTATGCCAAGTTTTCTAAGTGCGACTTCTGGATTCGCGAAGTCCAATTCCTCGGGCATATAGTAAACGATAAGGGTATCCATGCTCAGAGGTTAGATAGTTTAGCATAAATAGGCAACTCTTGTAACCTTTAAACTTGTCTCTTAAAAGATCAACTTTTGCATATCATCTTCTCTGCATTTTCTCATTACCAAACTGTAATTGCAAAGGCTGAGGGGGAGTTTGTGAATCATATGCAAGTTAATTAACTTGAAAGCATGATGATGATGATGAAAACAAACGACCATTGCTTGTAGTAAAAGTTTTCCATCTTATTCCGTAGCAAATCTCTTTTAATTCAATCATTTTCCATTTTGAAACAAAAACTACAAGTAATTCAAACTCAGATCCTAACAATTGGTATCAGAGCCTGATTCATCAAATTCGATCTAACAATCGATTTGGTTCGAACAGATCAGCTCTCTTGCTAGTCAGTTTGGTTGTTTTTTGTTTGATATTCAGAGTTTTTACTACGTTCAAAGTTTTTAAAAACAAAATCTGAAAAAAAATCAACTGAAAATGTCTCAAAACACACAAGATGCCAATTCTGGTTCCATGTTCAAACCGCCGATGCTAAAAAGAAATGAATATTTCATTTGGCACTGACGGATGGGTCACATCCTTGCCCAGCAAAACACCGGTTACTGGAGATCTGTTGCTTATGGACCTCACATTCCAATGGTTCCAAGCACAGAAGATCCAACCAAACAAGTGCCAAAAAATCCTGAAAACTTTTTGGAGCAGGATTTCCAGAAAATTGAATTGGATGCTAAGGCATTTAGCATAGTTGCTTCGGCCTTACCCAATGAAATTTATGTTGGTCTACTCCATTGCAATAGTGCAAAGGAGTTATGGGATGCACTTAAGGAGCAATCGGTGGAACTGAGGAAGTGATAGAAAGTAATAGAGAAGTTCTAAATCAGCAGTATGAAACGTTTTGTCACTTGAAAGGAGAGTCTCTAACACAACAATTTGAACGTTACAGCTGTCTCATCAGTGAACTTAGACTGTTAACGTGGTTTTTCCTAATTCGACTGTCAATAGTCGTTTCCTTAGATCGTTACCAGATAAGTGGGAGACGGTAGCTTATGTAACGCGAAAATCTGTTGGGTTTAAAGAAATGTCGTTGACACAACTTCATGGGATGCTCCTCACTTATGAGAGAGAGTTAAACCAGAAAAAGAAGTTGCAAGATTCTGGCAACTGATGATTACTCATTGGGTAATACAGCTCTTTTTGGCCAAGAAGAGGGTATAGGCAGCAGTAAGGACCAAAGTTATGATCACTATATAGATATTACATCTGGTGGGAACTTTGGATCTGAAACATATGCACCCTACTATGCTTTTGCTGCTAGTGGGGAAAGCCAAACCTCTGACAATCTATCCTTTGAGCTGAATGACTTGCAACACATTGAACCTTCTGATCTTGAAAAATGGATATTTTGCACCAACTGGCCTTATTGAGTGTTAGGGCTAGTAAGTTTTACAAGAGAACTGGTAGAAAATTCCGAGGTTTGCATGGGGGGTTGAAGGTTGGGCTGGATAAATCAAAAGTCAAGTGTTATAAGTGTAAGACGCTAGGACACTTTGCCAGAGAATGCAGGTCTCAAAGTTTTGGACCAATAGTGACTCATCCTGGCCCTAGACCTCAGCACACACAAAACACTGCTCATTATTCCCAATATGCCCCTGCTCAACATGTTCAAAACATTGCCCACTTTGCACATCCTGCTACCACTGTTCCTGTGCATTATGTTCAATCCACTGCTCCACAAATTCAATATGTTCAGGCACCATCTCCTCCTCAAGTGCTTGTTCAACAAGCACCCATTGTTACACAACCTGCTCAAACCACTGCTAGTCCAGCAAAGGTTGGTCAACAAAGGTTTTTCACACAAAGTTATGTTGACTAGAGCAGTTTCCCTAAGGATTTGACTAATGAGAACTTTGCTTTAATGGCCAAAAATGATGTTGAACAAGAATTTTGTTTAATGGCCTTAGAGACAATTGCTGAAGGTGTTGAATCTGTGGAGATAGTGTCAAAATCTGATGAAGTTCAAGTTTGTGATGAAACAGCGGTTTCAAGTGAAGAAAGAGAAAATGTTGCTGATAAGGAAAAGAACTCTCCTATTGACCCATGGAACATTGATGTGTGTGAAGATGAGTGTGACTGTGCTCTTATGGCTGCTACAAAGGTATCACATCAGATCCTTAAAGATCTATGTTCTGACAAATGCATCATTGCTTTTGCAAACATCAAAAAGATGAATGAAAACCTGAGAAACAAAATTTTAGAAGATGAACTTAATTTTGAAAAATTGATTAAAGAGTTATAATCAAAGTTAAGTGAAAAAGATTCTGAAATGAGTATCCTAAGACATGAATCAAGCATAACCAAGGACCAACTCCAAACTATGGTAGAAAAATACCAAGTTTGTAAAAAGGAGTTAGAAGAAACCCAAATCCCTTGTGAAAAATGGGTTGTGTCCTACAAAGGTTATGAAATGATGCTTGATGCTCAGATCAAGAACAACATCAAGTTTGGTGTAGGTTTTAGAGCCCATGACCAAAATGAGAAAAATGTTGCTGAAATTGATTCTGAGTTGGTTGAAGTTGTTCCTACAAATTTGGCTGGTGAAGAGATAAAAATCACAGGTAAAGCTGGAAACAAAATTGTTTTGGAAAAACCAGAGGTTCCAACAAAAGATAAAGAAATTGAAAAATATCAGTTTAAACCAACCTGGTCAGATGAATGTGATATCTTAGAAAACTTTAAGCCAATGGATTTCACAACCACTGATGGTATTAAAGCCCCAAAAGCACTGGTGATCCCTATCAAAGACGTACCAGCAGAGGTTACAACCGCTGCTGAGAAAAAGTCTGATAGGAAAAGAAGAGTAAAGATTAAAAACTTGTTTTGTGAATTTTGTGAAAAAAAATCATGTGGCTGCAGATTGTTTTCTTTTAAAAGCCTATGACATTAACAAAATTTGTGTTATCAAAAACTCTTCAAAATGAACCATCTGCAACAAAACAAATCACTCAACTCAACAGTGTGTCGATCTCAAAAACTATGAACAAAAGGTAAAAGAGATCAAGGCAAAAGCACTTGAAAGAGAAAGTTCAAGTTCTGTTAGAAATAAATCCAAGAAGAGGTTTGAACCAATTGAAACATCTGTTATAAAAGCCTTAACCAAAACCTCTGTTCAAAGAGAGGTGCAAGTGACAGATGCTCCACCATCAAACTCATTTCCAAGAGGGTATGGCCAACCTGCTTACAAAAAGGTTCCTCATGCTTATGAAGGTTACAAAAAGCCTTCAAAGCGAAGAGTAAACAGGCACCCTTATGGATACAATCATCTGATAGGAAATGGTCAAGAGCAGATGTTACAAGAAAATTTCAAAACCACTGACCATTGTCCTAGACTTGAGACCGGACCATCTATGAGCCCATCCAAAGCCATTTTGGCTTTGGAGACCAACCTTAACTGATCTATTTACTTGATGTGCAGGGACCCTCTACTTGCCTTGATAGCTTATGGTATGTAGATAGTGGAGGTTCCAGGCACATGACAGGATGTAGAGCCCTTCTCAAGGACTTCATGGCTCATGGGGGGTGATATATCTTTTGGTAATAACTCAAAGGGAAAGGTCTTAGGGTCTGGGTCGGTTCTAGCTGGTAAACTCAAGTTTGAAAATGTGAATTTGATTGACAATCTGAAGTTTAACCTGCTGAGTGTCTCACAAATGAGTGAAAGAGGATATGGATCCTTCTTCACTAAGAAAACTTGTCAAATTGTAGGACCAGAGGTTGTCAAAAAGATTGATCAAATCATTGCTGAGAGCAAAGCACACCTCACTGCACACAGAAGTGGGAATGTGTATGTGGTAGATATGTTAAAAGATAATCCTATGTCTGGAACATGCCTATTCTCAGTTGCTTCTAGCAAAGAGACTGAGTTATGGCATAGAAGACTTGGACACACAAATCTTAAAACTATCACCATACTCTCAAAACAAAGTCTTGTAAGAGGCTTGCCTCACAAGCAGTTTTCCTGTGATGAACATTGTGTTTCCTGTTTAAAAGGCAAACAACATAAAAGTTCTTTCAAATCAATTGAAGAGTCCAAAACAAGCCAGTGTTTACAACTTTTGCACATGGACTTGTTTGGCCCAGTGCAAATCATGAGCTTAAAACACAAAAGGTATTGCCTAGTGATAGTTGATGATTTCTCTAGGTTTACATGGACCTTCTTTCTTCATTCTAAGGATGAAACTACAAGCATTTTGCAAAACTTTGTCAAACAAGTAGAAAAGCAATTTGATCTCCTAGTAAAAATCTTTAGAAGTGACAATGTAACAGAGTTTAAAAATAGGGAGTTGGATGCTTTTTGTGAGTCAAAAGGAATTGTTAGACAATATAGCATTCCAAGAACTCCATAACAAAATGGGGTGGTTGAAAGGAAAAACAGGACCTTAATTGAATCAGCAAGAACTATGCTAGCAGATTCTGGTTTACCCCTGTCTGTTTGGGCAGAGGCTGTAAACACTGCTTGCTATGTTCAAAACAGAGTTTTGATTAACCCCAGGCATCAAAAGACTGCCTATGAGATTTTGTATAAAATCAAACCTCTGATTTCATATTTTAAAATTTTTGGTTGTCCATGTTTCATTTTGAACTTAAAAGATTCTATATCTAAGTTTGCAGCCAAAATTGATTGTGGTTATTTTCTGGGATACTCAACCACTGCCAAAGCCTATAGAGTTTTTAACTCTAGGACAAAGTGTGTTGAAGAAACTTTGAATGTGAAGTTCAATGAACTATCATCACTGAAAATCCCAGCAAATCTGTAGAGCTTTTTGATTTAGATAAATTGACATTTGCTGATGTTTCTATCAAACTAGACAATGCAGGTACACCACAATCATCTGAAGAAGATCAAGATCAAGGATATGACTTTGTGCTTCCACAAACAAAAGTCTATTCTTCAAACAGAGAATCAGGTGCTACAAGCTCTTGTGTAAATTCTGCCACTTCTAGGTCAACAGTGCTTGATCCTCAAACCTCTACCAGTTCACAAAATCAAACATCTGTGGATAAAAGTCCTACATCTGGGCTCCAAAATCTCCAGAATGTTACCTCTATATCCCCAATACCACCACCACCATTCTCATCCGTGGCTGATACTTCAATTTCACCAGCAGAGGTTAGCTTAGATGATACACATTTGCAGCCATCACCTCAAAATGCTATTGTTCCATACCAAGGTGATTTGATTTACCTCAAAAGCCATCCAGCAGATCAAGTTATTGGCAACATCAAATCTGGGGTGCTCACACGAAGCCATTCCCAAAATATATGTCTTTTTGCTGGTTTTCTATCACTCATACAGCCAGTCAAGTACCAAGAGGCACTGAAAGACAACAGCTGGGTAGAGGCCATGCAAGAAGAACTCCTTCAGTTCAAAAGACAACATATTTGGGAGCTTGTGCCACTACCAAAAGATATAAGTCCAATTGGCACAAAGTGGATTTTCAAGAACAAAACTGATGAAAGGGGTATTGTTGTCAAAAACAAAGCAAGGCTCGTGGTTCAAGGCTACAGACAGGAAGAAGGTATAGACTATGATGAGACTTTTGCTCCTGTAGCAAGGTTGGAAGTCATTCGCCTGTTCTTAGCTTTTGCTGCTAACCACAACATAAAGATGTTTCAAATGGATATAAAGAGTGCATTTTTGTATGGAAAAATCAAAGAAGAGGTGTATGTCTGTCAACCTCCAGGTTTTGAAGATGCATTCCATCCTGATCATGTCTACAAGCTCAACAAAGCATTGTATGGTTTGAAACAAGCACCAAGAGCCTGGTATGAAACTCTATCCACTTTTCTCTTATCCATAGGGTTTACTAGAGGCAAAATAGATAAAACCCTGTTTTTAAAATGGAAAGGAAAAGATTTGATGCTTGTCCAAATTTATGTGGATGACATCATTTTTGGATCCACAAGCACTGCTATGTGTGAAGAGTTTCGAAAACTCATGGTAATAGAGTTTGAGATGAGTGCATTGGGTGATCTCCAATGTTTTCTTGGTCTTCAAGTTAAACAATTGCACAATGGTACATTTATCCATCAAAACAAGTATGTGAAAGAACTGCTTAAAAGTTTGATATGGATGATTGTAAACCATGTAGCACACCCATGGCAACTTCCAAGATAGTCACCAATGATGGTAAAGATGACCTTGTTGATCAAACTCTTTATAGAAGCATGATTGGGTCTTTATTGTACCTAACTGCATCAAGGCCAGACATCATGTTTGCAACATGTGTTTGTGCCAGATCACAGGCATTACCTAGTAAGTCTGACCTTATTGCTGTAAAAAGGATATTCAGATACATAAAAGGTGCTCCCACACTTGGTATCTGGTATCCAGCTAATGGGAATATTGAGCTTTCAGGTTTTTCAGATAGTAACTTTGCTGGTTGTAAAACTACAAGGAAGTCCACATCAGGAGGATGTCAATTCCTAGGTGATTGTCTAGTGTCTTGGCAAAGCAAAAAGCAGGTTACAGTTTCAACATCACTGCTGAGGCAGAGTATATTGCTGCTGCTAGCTGCACTGCTCAACTCTTGTGGCTTCAGAACCAGTTGTTGGATTTTGGTATCATTGCACTAAAGACTCCACTCAAATTGGACAGTCAAGCTGCTGAAAATATCATCAAAAATCCAGTTTCTCATTCAACTACAAAGCACATTGACATCAGACATCACTTTGTGAGAGATTGCTATGAAAAAGGTTTGATTTCTTTACATCATGTCCATACTTCAGATCAATGGGCAGATGTTTTAACCATGGCATTGGATACATCCACCTTTGAAAAATGGATCTCAAGGCTTGGTATGCTAAACATGGATTAAAAACAAGTTTTCTTGTAAATCCATGTGTACATAGCATCAAAATGTTTTCAAAAAATCAAAAATACCTTAAAATAGTTAAAATTGAAGTTTTTCAATAAATCTTTAAAAGTCTGTTCATAATATCTGTTTGTTCAAAACCTCTGATAGGTTTAACAATCTTATTCACTGTTAAAGTGTATCCTCTGATTTCCATTTTTTACCATTTCTCAAAACACTGATAGCTAACCACTGATAGTGTTAAAAATCAGTTTTGTCCAAACCTCTGTCCTAAAACAGTGGTTTGCCACATCAACGGTTACTTTTCTCATCAAAGGTTACACGTGGTTAGATGTTAGCCATCCGTTCTTGCAACAGATGCCACGTCATGTTCACTTTTTCAAAACCCTTATAAAACCCTTGTTTTATCTCACCAGTGGTTACCCTAAACTGTGTGGATTTCAAAATCTCAAACAGCTTTTCTCTCAAACACCATGGCTCCCAAATCGAAATCTTCAAAATCCAAAGCTAAATCGCAAGAAGAAACCTCCACCTTTCATTCTCATAATCAAAACCCCACACAATTACACTGTCATACTTGAAGAAAACAACACAAATACTTGTTATCATCCAATGATTCGAATTTTGCAAAAGTCAAAATTCTTGCACATGTTAACCGTCAAAGCCCCCATTTACATTGATTCTCTTCGTGATTTCTGGAAAAATGCAAAGGTTCACTCATCTGATGCTGGTGTTCCTTATGCAATAATTTCAAGAGTAGGGGGAGTGTTAATGCAAATTAGCCCCCAATCGATCTCTCAAGTTTTCAAGTTAAATGACATACAACACCCTGTGTCATTTCCAATAAATGAGATCCAAGCATAATTTCTGGAAAGAGGTTATATCGGCCAAATGAAAGGTATGACCATTTTTAAACCGAACTTTCCTACTGAGATGAGATTTTTCTTTCACACCATTCTTACTTGTCTCTCAGCAAAATCCACTGCTTTCAATGAAATCCCATTGGACATGCAATATCTGGGGTATGCAATTTTAACTGAAACATATTTTAACTACTCCCAGATATTGTTCAATGATCTTGTAAATAATTTTAAAAATATTGAAAAAAGAAAAGCCTTTTTGATGCATCCACGTTTCTTGAGTGTTTACTTGCAGGATCAAATCAAAGGTCCTGAAAGTAAACAAGGCGTTGGGTCAATCCAGGCAGCCTAAATCATGAAACTTCACCGGAATAACAAACCAAGATAAGGTTGAGAAAACACAAGTAGAGGAGGTTGAGCAAGTTTTATCGGAACAAAATGTTCAATCTCAACCTCTTGCTACTGAGCCCACTGCTCTTGGTGATCAGGGCAACAAAACCGCTGCCCTGAAACCCACACCAAAAATTTCCAAAACGAAAACCAAAATAATCTCCAAAAAGCCCACCAAACCCAAAAAGGGTCCTCTGGAAGATGAGATCCCAGAGGTTAACCCTGTGACAGCACCAAAGTCACAAACCACTGCTGCTACTTCTTAACAGCAGTTGGTTCAAAGATCTCCCACTGGCTTTGAAACTCCTCCTTCCTCACAAAAGGAAAAGGTTGTAAACACAGGGACACCACTTTATGAAACTCTAGATCCACTTGGGTCTATCTTCAACAGCCCCTCTCCTAGGGCAATGTCGCTTTCTACTCAACCACCTTCACCAATACCTTCACTTCCACCCACAATTGTACCCTTGCTGAATGCAATTGAATTGGTTCAGACACAAACCAGCACTTCTCAACAACCTATTAGTGAGAATATACTTCATCAAATGGCTGGGTCTGATTCTTTATTCATTGCTAGCCCATCAGCAAATGAAGAGGCTACATCCCTTGGGTGCATGTAACCCTTGGTGATATTTCAACACAAGCAGCCACTACAATTGCTGAACTCCCTAGTTCTTAGTTGGACAATGGTTTCATAATAAGACTTGGTTGAAGGCAACCACTGCTGAGGCAACTGTTACCTCTATTGTGGGAAGTCCCAGTACCAAGAAAAAGGGGCATCTATGTTTGAAGCTAGTCCTAAAACCACTGCTCATGATAACATAGATATAACTACCACCACTGGTAGGAGTTCAGATGATCCTATTAAATTAGGTGATGATCTAAAATACCAGGATTTGACGGAGAGAGTGACCAGAATAGAAAACTCTATTGGTGAAATCAAAGATTTACTAAAGCAGATGATAGCTACAAAAAGTCAACCCTCTGTTCTATCCACTGCTGATCTTAAAGAAGCTTTTAACCCTCTGTTTCAACATCAACAACATTATTTGGATTTACAACACAAGCATCATGTGAATAATGTTTGAAACTTGTTTGAATCAAGGTATCAAGATACTGCAGCAGACATTAAAGCCATCAAAGCACATCTACTCACGATCACTGGCCATGCACCTCCAACGGTTATATTTGTTACAACAGATGAAGCCAAAAAAGGGGAGAAACCTTTGGGTCCAAAGAAGTTAACAATAGATGATGATAAGTCCAGACCAACAATAAATATCCCAAGGCCTGATGGTTCAAAGAAGATTGATTTGACTGATGAACTTGTGGCCAAGGAAAGGGCTAGTCACAAGAAGAATGTGATTGAGGAGAGCAGAGTGTTGGTTGAGAAAAAGATTGATCAGCAAAAAGAAAAAGGAGAGGTTGGTACTTCATAAAAAAGAGCTCCTGCTAGAAAAGCCAGGCAACCAACATCCACACCTCCTAAAACTAAACCTGAAACCAATCCAACCATTAAAACCTCTGCTTCTCAAAAACCTATCACATCTTCAAAACCACAACCCACATCGACACAAGCAGATGTTACAGCAACTGGTGTGTCAACATCTGTTGATACAACAGAGGTTGCAACAGATGTATCTCTATCCACTGCCATAATCACATTTCCCACATCAACTCAACCATTATCCACACCACCAAAAATCTCACAATCACCATCACCCACCTTAAGGTTTAAAAGGAGAAAAATCACAAAAGTGATAAATGATGATGAGATCTCTGCACCTCTTCTACTATCATCAACACCAGTGATCCCCATATCAGTGCTTACAACTTCTTCAACTCTTACAGTCACTCCTGCATCAAAAGTGTATCCTCTTTATTTACCATCAGTCAGGGAAGAGATCCTAAGTTTCTTTTCAGAGGATGACCCTTGCAAAAGAACAATTCTATCCCTTGATGGCTATCCAAGACCAGCAAATGTTGATGCCTATCTAGATTTGAAAAAGAAGCAAATAGAGGATATTGCCAAAAGAGAATCAGCTGGTAAAAATGATAGAGAAATATAGATTATCATGTCTTTTCAACTGAGTAAGGTCACCATTCTACAAAACTTTGTCAAGGATCTGAGCAACCAGTTGTCAGCAAGGGAAGATCAGTTGCTCAAGAGTAAACTCATTGAGTATATCATGGAAAAGAAGATGTATAAGGCAACAAGGCCTCAGTTCAGGGATTAGAGCATAGATGAAATGAGAGAAGAAATCAATAGAATGCAAGAAATGTTGAAAGACCCTCTCAAAAAGCCAACTCCTCCCAACTAGGATTTATACAAGAAAGATATCTCTGAAAATGTCTTGAAGTTGAAGAGAATGAAGCAAGAACTGATCCAAAATCATTATGGTTCCAAAAACCAAGTGATGAGATGGGGTGAGGTGAGGTGAGGGTGACACCTACAAAAGTTTGGAAGAGAGAAGGAAAAAGGATCCATCCATGCCTCCCAAGCCTGATTACTCAAAAAAAGATGCTATCCTCAGAGCTCAACTCTCTAAAAAGTCCAGCTCAACATCTGCATACTCCACACTTGCCCTGCAACACAGGAAAAAGCAAGGGGAGATGAATGAAAAGACTGACAAAGAGTTTGAGGATACATTCATCAAAGAAGGGATTCAGAATATGATTAATTATCACACAGATGATACAAATGCCAAGCTGGCCAAAGATTTGTCAAAAATGGCTCATTCACAAACCTCAGCAATAAAGACTCCTTCAAGAAAACCATCAGACCCAAAAATTCTAAAATGGAAGGTCGACAAAGACACCCATGAATTGACATTGCTCAAG
Source organism: Scalesia atractyloides (assembly GCA_947069175.1). Classification (NCBI taxonomy): domain Eukaryota; kingdom Viridiplantae; phylum Streptophyta; class Magnoliopsida; order Asterales; family Asteraceae; genus Scalesia; species Scalesia atractyloides. The sequence goes on along the minus strand of CAMTDV010000019.1, from coordinate 43,351,028 downwards.
TCTGATGGTGTAGCCACTAAACTATCCATGGAAGATGCTTATGAGCTTACAGTAGAAGACTTCCAAGAACTACTGTGTTTAGAGCTGGTGAAGGATGCTGATGACATGGAATCTCTTAACTTTGAACTTCAATTCAAAGGTCAAATAAGAGAATTCCTTCTGAGGAATAAAACCAAGAATAAAGTGTTTTTGGCATCATCTGTTCCAGGGGGAGATTGTTGGGATTGAACCCTATGAAAGGAACATATGATATAAAGCCAAATAACACTATCCGAGCTTTGGTTCAACTATCAGAGGTTACATCCTCTGATGCACGTACACTGCTTTCCATAAAGACTGCTCATCCTATCATCTGCCTTCATAAAGCTTCAAGGTCTGCCAGAGTTACAAGGGTCAGAGGATAGAGATCAGAGTTTAGTCCTTAGCTTAGTTAATTAATGTAACAGTGCCAAGCACTGATAGTTTAGTTATAGAATTATTTGAGTTAGTTACATATTGTTTCCTGTCACTATCAATCATGACGTCATCAAAGATGCTCAGAGGTTAGATAGTTTAGTATAAATAGGCAACTCTTGTAAACTTTAAACTTGTCTCTTAAAAGATCAACTTTTGCATATCATCTTCTCTGCATTTTCTCATTACCAAATTGTAATTGCAAAGGCTGAGGGGAAGTTTGTGAATCACATGCAAGTTAATTAACTTGAAAGCATGATGATGATGAAAACAAATGACCATTGCTTGTAGTAAAAGTTTTCCATCTTATTCCGCTGCATATCTCTTTTAATTCAATCATTTTCCATTTTTGAAACAAAAACTACAAGTAATTCAAACTCAGATCCTAACACTTAGCCATCAAGGAAACGGACAAGTTGAACACACTTGCTGCAATCTATATGAAGGAAATAGTTGCCAGGCACGGAGTGCCGGTGTCAATAATCTCCGATCGCGACCCACGATTCGCATCTCAAATGTGGCAATCGGCGCAGAAAGCTCTAGGCTCACGCTTAGATATGAGTACCGCATACCATCCTTAGACAGATGGTCAAAGTGAACGAACCATTCAGACCCTTGAAGACATGCTTAGGGCATGTGTTATTGATTTTGGCAACAGTTGGGAGAGACAGCTACCATTAGTGGAATTTTCTTATAACAACAGCTATCACACAAGTATAAAGGCAGCACCATTTGAGGCGTTGTATGGACGGAAATGTAGGTCGCCCGTGTGTTGGGCGGAAGTTGGTGATAGTCAACTCACTGGTCCCGAGTTGATACTCGAAACAACCGGAAAGATTGTGCAAATCAGAAACCGCATGGCGGCAGCTCGCGATCGTCAAAAGAGCTATGCCGATCAACGTCGTATACCACTGGTATTTCAGGTAGGCAATAGAGTCCTATTGAAGGTCTCGCCTTGGAAAGGGGTCGTTCACTTTGGAAAGCGAGGCAAACTAAACCCGTGCTACGTGGGTCCGTTTGAAATAATAAAGAAGATTGGGGCGGTAGCGTATGAACTAAACCTTCCTGGCGAACTCAACGGAGTTCAAAACGGTTTTCACGTTTCAAATCTGAAGAAGTGTTTGGCAGATGCTACACTAGTCATTCCATTGGATGAGATACATGTGGACGAACAACTGCGATTTATTGAAGAACCAATCGAGATCATGGACCGAGAGGTCAAGACTCGAAGACACAGTAAGATACCCATCGTTAAAGTTCGTTGGTACTCTAAGCGTGGACCGGAGTTCACGTGGGAAAGAGAGGATCAGATCAAAAGCAAGTACCCTCACCTATTCACGACTGAGCAACAAACTGATAGTGCTACAAACTGAATTTCGGGACGAAATTCTTTCAACGGGGGGATGATGTGACAGCCTGAAAAAAAAAACCTTACATTAACTTAGCGACCCAACATGTGTTTACTCAATTTTCGAAACGAAAATTCTTTCAACATGGTGATAATGTGATGTCCCGAGTAATCGGGTACCTTCCTAATGCCACTTTTGTTATATATTTTTTAGCACCAAAAATATAATCTTGTATATCCGTCGAAAAACGTGTTCCTTTGTCGATGCAAACCACTCGTGTAACTCGAACCTATGAGGCCCGAGCCGTAGCACAAAATTATACGTTTATGTTAGCTAACTGTGTACACATGATAATTAGTTGTTTTTTAATTATCGAGCTATTATACTTTTAAATAGATTAGTTGTAAAAAAAAAAAAGAAATATATGTTGTTATGCAAACTAATACACCTGCCAACACCCCCAGTATTTCCATTCTTAATTTCGGTTTGTGGGAGCAGCCTACACCCCAGGTTCCTATGGCCCAGCCAGTCAACAGCCTCTTTATTTGTTTCCTTATCACTTTTGGCCCTCATGCCACTTCCAAGAACCGCCATATCCCTTTTAAATCATATGTTGCAAGTGATTAAGAGATAACCTCCAATAATAAAATATCAAACCCTAACCTCTTCACCCGTCTCCCTCACCTTGCAATCTCAAAGCCTTAGTTTACTTTCTCTCTCGGCTACCGTAGCACACCATCACCCCTCCTCCTTCTCCATCGTTGATCACCGGACGTGATTGACCCGTTCCACTCCACATTTACTTTCTGTCTTTTAACCGAGCAAACTAAGGTGAGTTCACGGCCCTATATTTTAAGGTTTTTAAATACACAGGGGCAGAAAACATGTACGCTTTACGGTAAACTTATTCTTAACGTTATTGTTGAATAACGTCGCATAATTTGATAAAGTAGTTTATGTTATACGGTTATGGTCACTAAGTAGCATCTTATCACGGAAAGTTCTCACAAACTCTCGAACCGTTAGTATTGGTATAATAGCAGGGGAATTTTGAGTAGTACTACTGGGCCCGACAAGCCCCACCCGAGCAAGTCACGTTTGCTGACCGGTAGTGGTCAACGGGTGTAGAATTGGCCTAACACATGCCATGGTCAGCGATAGACCTGGCACACAAAGGCAACAACAGTCAGCTTCGGTTTCGAACTCTTATGTGACATAGCTTAGGTTAGCTACCTACATTATAACATTTAACTATTTATCAACTAACAACTTATTATTCCGGGTTAGGAATAATGGAAACTTTGTGACGGATAAATTATTAAACATCGATTAAACCTGTGAACTCACTCTTCTTTATGTTGACACTTGTTTCTTGCATGTTTTCTCAGGACGCTAGCCTCGGGAAATAGGTGCACGCCATGGAAAACTATTTTATCGAGTCTTGCATTTTAAACAATCTTTTGGTTATGGGCGTTTGTTTTGGCGCTCCTTTACATTTACTATCTTTACGTTTCCGCATTTGTTTTCTGTACTCTGATTTATTTGGTTGGTTTTATTTTTAAAACGTATCTTTTATCATATAGAGGTCATTCTATATGACTAGTGTCTATGATCCTGGTTTGTCACGCGCCTGGCGGTAAAACCCCGTAAGTTGAAATTGAGGGTGTGACACCAACCCTCTGATGAACCCAAGGTCTGCTATACAAGTGCTGTTGAAGCTAAGGTCTAATAATGCAAAGCTCTGATGAAGAATAAAGTCAATTGTCTGATGAAGGTCAATAGAGTTTAAGGATCAGTGAATTAGTGTCTATCAGCGTTTGTCAATGTAATAGTGTTTTTATTTAGCAGATGATAGGTTAATCAGTGGTTAGGGTTAGTTATTTTGTTAGATGTCGCTTTCACCTCTGACATCAGCAAAGATGCTCAGAGGTTTGCATTGTACTATAAATACTTGCCTTCGTTGTACTGTTTTATCCATCTATTAAAAGATCATTCACCAATAATCTTCTTTGCATTTCTGTACTATCAAACTTAGTTATAAAAGGCTGAAGGGGAAATTGTGATTCACATGCAAAACTATACGTTTAAAAGCAAGATGATGAAAACAATCTTCCATGATTGTAATACAAAGTTTATTTCCGCTGCAATTAGCTCTGTTTTTATCTTCTTCCATTTACCATCTTTCAAAACAATTCCAATCAATTAAACTCAGATCCTATCAATAGACTTGATTTAGGAGCATAGGGAAATAAGTTTGTTTGAAGAAAACTCAAGATTAAAGAAAGTTTTATAAATTTTTCTTCCAAAACAGAAAGTTGGACCTCAAATTGTGATGTTCCACCTTGGTTTTACATGGAAAACCTATGGAAACACTCCTAGAGGTGTTCCATATGTTAAGAAGAAAGAAAGCAGTAGAAAAGTGGAGTAAAAGTGACCTAGCACTCACTTGGAAAGACTTGAACTTTATGATGTGTTTACTGAATTGGAGTTGAGTTTATCGAGGTTTTTGAGAGAGAGATTAGGGTTTGTAAACTGGGAAGTGAGTGGGAATGAGGTGGGTTTTATAGTTGGGGTTTAGGGTGAGTTAGGTGGTGATTAAATAAAGAAAACACACCAAACTAACACAAAATTGACCAATGCATGACCAGCAAACAAATTTCTATGGATCGAGTCTTCTGGCGGGACGCGATAGGGGTAGTGGGGGACCATCGCGAGGTGCGAGACACCCTATCCGGGGAGTTTGTTTGATTTTTGGCAACTTTAATCCTTTATGTTTCAATCTTTTGTGTTTTAAATTACTTAGTGTGTTACAAGGTGGTTTCAAGTACATGCACATAACATTTAAGCATAAAATAAGCATGTGAATTATGAATAAGTGTCGGGAATATTCAATGTCGTAAAAACATGCGTATAAGTCAGGTATGTAGGTCACGTATTTGCGAGCTTATTATACGTTATCAAGAATCACGAATAATGTACCACATGTATATTGAATTTAAACGTATAAGCATGCATGAAAAAATAGAGTATAAATTGCAAGAAATTTTATTATGATCCAAGTCTCGGATTTTACAACGCTTACAATGAAAGACGATTACAAGGAATACAAGTTCCCAAAAGTAGAAATACATGACAAGCTTTCTAATTAAGGAAGGTTACGAAAAAGCGGAGCGTTACAGTCTCCCCTCCTTTAGGATATTTTGTCTCAAAATTTAAACGAACAGGTGTGGGTACTTAGTTTTCATCTTTCGAGTTCCCAAGTAAACTCATCGCCACGTTTTCCTTCCCATCGAACCTTGACGATAGGAATTCGACTGCGCCTCAATTGCTTGACTCCTCGGTCCATGATTTCGACAGGTTTCTCCATGAATTGCAATGTCTCGTTGATTTGAAAATCTTTGAGTGGGAGTTGAAGTCCTTCGTCAGCTAGACATTTCTTCAAGTTTGAGACGTGGAAGACAGGATGGACGTTGTTGAGTTCTTCAGGTAGGTCCAGTTGGTACGCTACCTTGCCAATCCTTTCGAGAATCTTGAAAGGACATACGTACCGAGGTGTGAGTTTTCCTTTCTTACCAAAACGAACCACGCCCTTCCAAGGGGATACCTTGAGAAGTACAAAGTCACCTACTTCGAATCCAAAGGTTTGCGACGCTTTTTAGTGTAACTCTTCTGTCGGCTTCTGGCTTTCAGCAAGTTGTCTCGAACCTATAAAATCATGCCCGTCGTCTCTTGTATAAGCTCGGGACCGGTGATTTGAGCTTCTTCGATCTCGTGCCAACAAATAGGCGAACGACACTTACGACCATTAAATGCCTCGAAAGGTGCCATTTGAATACTCGCGTGATAATTGTTGTTGTACGAGAATTTGATCAAAGGCAAGTGCATATACCAGTTGCCACCAAAATCGATTATGCATGAACGAAGCATATCCTCCAGAGTGTGGATAGTACGCTCGATTTTTCCGTCAGACTGAGGATGAAAAGCGGTGCTAAGGTTAAGTAGAGTACCCATAGCGGATTGGAAAGTTTGCCAAAGACGAGACATAAAGCGACCATCGCGATCAGAAATGATTTCCATGGGGATAACATGACGACAGATGATTTCATCGGTGTAGATACGAGCCAATTTCTCGACTTTGTAATTCACGAAGGAAGTGAGCGGATTTGGTCAGACGGTCAATGATAATCCAAATACTATCATGACTAGGAGAAGTGTGAGGGAGTTTAGTAATGAAGTCCATAGCTATGATCTCCCATCTCCAGACAGGAATTTCTGATTGTTGAAGTAAGCCAGAGGGACATTGATGTTCGGCTTTGACTTTGGAACAAGTGAGACACTTCGAGACGTAGAGGGCGATATCTTTCTTCATGACAGGCCACAAGTAAGACGTACATAAGTCTTGGTACATCTTGTCGGCGCAGGATGAATGGAATATCCGGACTTATGGGATTCCTTCATCAAGAAGTCACGAAGGTTGTCACGATTAGGAATCCAGACGCGATTGAGATAGTACATAATACTGTCGGATTTGGACACAAGCTGTTCCTCCGCCCCACACTTCATCTCATTGTACAAGTTATTTTCGGTAACGGACGACTGTTGTGCTTCACGAATGCGGTCACGAATGTTTCCCAGGGTCTGATAGCAACGAATGCTCTTTACATGAGTCTTACGACTAAGTGCATCGGCTAGAACATTCGCCTTACCAGGGTGGTAGCGAATCTCGCAGTCGTAATCGTTTAACAACTCTACCCAATGACGTTGACGCATGTTGAGTTCTTTTTGATCGAAGATGTGCTCAAGGCTCTTATGGTCGGTGACGGCCACACACTTGGTACCATAAAGGTAGTGTCGCCATATCTTCAATGCAAAAACAATTGCACCAAGTTCAAGATCGTGCGTAGTGTAGTTTTTCTCATGAATTTTAAGTTGTCTCGACGCGTAAGCGATAACCTTGTCTCGTTGCATAAGGACACAACCAAGACCTTGGTTTGAAGAATCGCAATACATGATGAAATCGTCATTTCCAGGGGAAGAATGAGGATAGGAGCATTACAAAGTATGTCCTTGAGCGTTTGGAAAGACTTCTCTTGTTCGGGACCCCAAACAAAAGGTTTATCATTTTGAGTCAAGGATGTGAGAGGAACGGAGATTTTAGTGAAGTTCGAAATAAAACAACGATAGTAACCAGCTAGACCAACGAACGAATGAATTTCAGATGGGGACTTGGGAGCAATCCAATTCTTCACAACTTTGATTTTTGCAGGGTCAACGTAAATACCGAGTTCGTTGACGACATGACCAAGGAATTGAACTTCTTTTAGCCAAAATTCACACTTGGAGAATTGGCGTAAAGATTTCAGTATGCAAAAGTTGGAGGATAAGATGCAAGTGTCGCTCGTGCTCTTCATGTGTCTTGGAGTAAATCAAGATATCGTTGATAAAGACGATCATGAAACAATCAAGAGAAGGTTTGCACACACGGTTCATAAAATCCATGAAAACCGCAGGTGCGTTGGTCAAACCAAAAGGCATGACCACGAACTCGTAGTGACCATAACGTGTGCGAAAAGAGGTTTTGGGTACATCTTCCTCGAGAACTCGAAGTTGATGATAACCAGAACAAAAATAGATTTTTGAAAAGCACGTGGCGCCTTGAAGCTGATCGAAGAGGTCGTCAATTCGAGGAAGAGGATATCGGGTTTTGACCGTAAGCTTGTTGAGCTCATGATAGTCAACGCACATCCGAAAGGATCCATCCTTCTTTATAACGAACAGAACGGGAGCACCCCAAGGAGAAGTGCTAGGGCGTATGAAGCCTTTATCAAGAAGCTCTTGAAGTTGGCTAGATAGCTCTTGCATTTCCGAGGGTGCTAGACGATAAGGGGATTTAGCAACAGGTGTAGCGCCAGGGATAAGGTCGATGCGAAAGTCAACAAAACGAGGAGGAGGAGTACCAGGTAGATCATCAGGGAAAACGTTGGAAAATTAAAAACAACAGGAATGTCAATTATGCTTGGTCCTTTGTCCTTCTTCTCCTTGATGTGGGCAAGAAAGGCGAAGTATTCCTTGCGTAAGTACTTGTTCGCTTGGGTACACGAGATAAGCTTAAGACCTTGCGAAGGTTTCTCGCCATAGACGTGTAGAGAATCACCATTGGGAAGAGGAAGACGAATGAACTTGTCGGAACAAACAACTTCAGCACACGAACTCGCCTAAGCCATTCCATACCTACTATAACGTCAAAACTACCCATTTTTATAGGTATGAGATCAATTTGAAACGTACGATCCTTAAGATTCAGGGAGCATTTAGCAAGGACAGAATCAACAGTGATGGATTTACCATTTGCGACTTCGATAGCGTATGATTTTGGTAACTTAGAGCGTTTACACTTAAGCATAGGTTCGAATTCAACAGATAAAAAACCTTTATCTGTGCCAGTATCAAAACGACAAGAAGCATAGACATGGTTGATGAGGAATGTACCAGTTATGACATCATTAGCATTATACGCCTGAGCGGTGGTGATAACGAAAGCTCTGCCTCGAGCTTGTTGAGGTTGCTGCTGCTGGTTGTTGTTGTTGTTATTGTTGCGTTGAGGGCAGACGTTGGCGAGGTGATTATGATCGCCACACTTGAAGTATTCCTTGTGGAAGTACTTGTTCGCTTGGGTACACGACATAAGCTTAAGACCTTGTGAAGGTTTCTCGCCATAGACGTGTAGAGAATCACCATTGGGAAGAGGAAGACGAATGAACTTCTCGGAACAAACAACTTCAGCAAACGAACTCGCCTAAGCCATTCCATACCTACTATGACGTCAAAACTACCCATTTGCATAGGTATGAGATCAATTTGAAACGTACGATCGTTAAGATTCAGGGAGCATTTAGGAAGGACAGAATCAACAGTGATGGATTTACCATTTGCGACTTCGATAGCGAATGATCTTGGTAACTTAGAGCGTTTACACTTACGCATAGGTTCGAATTCAACAGATAGAAAACCTTTATCTGCACCAGTATCAAAACGACAAGAAGCATAGACATGGTTGATGAGGAACGTACCAGTTATGACATCATTAGCATTCTGCGCCTGAGCGCCGGTGATAACGAAAGATCTGCCTCGAGCTTGTTGAGGTTGCTACTGCTGGTTGTTGTTGTTGTTGTTGTTGCATTGAGGGCAGACGTTGGCGAGGTGATTATGATCACCACACTTGAAGTATTCCTTGCGTAAGTACTTGTTCGCTTGGGTACACGACATAAGCTTAAGACCTTGCGATGGTTTCTCGCCATAGACGTGTAGAGAATCACCATTGGGAAGAGGAAGACGAATGAACTTGTCGGAACAAACAACTTCAGCACGCGAACTCGCCTAAGCCATTCCATACCTACTATGACGTCAAAACTACCCATTTGCATAGGTATGAGATCAATTTGACACGTACGATCGTTAAGATTCAGGGAGCATTTAGGAAGGACAGAATCAACAGTGATGGATTTACCATTTGCGACTTCGATAGCGAATGATCTTGGTAACTTAGAGCGTTTACACTTAAGCATAGGTTCGAATTCAACAGATACAAAACCTTTATCTGCGCCAGTATCAAAACGACAAGAAGCATAGACATGGTTGACGAGGAACGTACCAGTTATGACGTCATTAGCATTCTGCGCCTGAGCGGCGGTGATAACGAAAGCTCTGCCTCGAGCTTGTTGAGGTTGCTGTTGCTGGTTGTTGTTGTTGCGTTGAGGGCAGATGTTGGCAAGGTGATTATGATCGCTACACTTGAAGCATGCTCGAACAGTAGCGGCTTGGGTTGAGGTTGGTTAGGGGCAGGGTTTGCAACAATAGCTTGGTCTTGGGTAGGCTTTAGGTTTAAGCGACATCGATCGGCGAAATGCCAAAACCGGTTACAACTTGCACATTTGCGACGTAGGGTGTTAGCGGGATGGTGGTAAGAGCATTGGTTACACTTGGACGTCCAATGTAGTTCCTCTTTGGTGGTTCAAGGGTTGAGGTAGTGGAAACCGATTGTAAAGGTATCAGGTTTTGCGGAGTAACAACCGCACAGTTTTGATCAAAAGCCTTCCGCTTCTTGTTCTTGTTTTTCTTGGAAGGTTGGGAGGGTGAAGGTTCAGTAGTGGTGGTATCGGTGGTACCTTGGTGTGCATGCTTCGTAGAAACCTTTTCGAAGGTTCCATGAAGAATACAATGGTTGTTGAGTTCAGCGGATATACTAAATACATCCTCGAGAGTCTTGGGGTAGGCAGACGCAACATGGTTTATCAAGGTGGGTGGGAGGCAGCAAATGTATTTGGCAACGGCCTTGGGGACAGTGTCGACTTGACTAGGGGAGAGAATACTTAGTTGTTTGAAGCGCGTTGTTAGGCCAGCATTATCACTCCCAGCTTGCTTCAAATTCCAAAACTAATTTTCGAGTTTTTGAAGCACGTGGGGAGGACAAAACTCGTCCTTCATCAATTGATTTTGTTCATCCCAGGGTAAGGTGTGGGTTGCGTTATTTCCTCATTTGTTACGCTCTGAGGTCCACCATTCGAGGGCCCTCGAATGGAATACCCCTGTAGCGTTCACGTTTTGTAGGTTATCAAGACACCCGCTATGAAGGAAGGTGAGTTCTATAGCATCAAACCAGTTCATCATAGCAGTGGCACCATCTTTGCCAGTGAACTCTACGGGTTTGCAAGCCATGAACTTCTTGAATAGGAACGTCGCCTTAGGTGTTTCCACCTTGGAATCAACGGAGGCGTTGGGGGTTTCATTAACGGTTTGAATTCGGCTCACAATTTCTGGTATAACCTTGGCCATTTGCTCGGCCATCTGCTCAGCGATCAAACCTACGAGGTCTTTCTTTGATATTGTGTCCTCGTTGTTGTTGGAACCATTTTTCGAACCAGATCGCGACTTCTTTGACTTCTTGGACGAGCTTGGGGAAGACATCTAGAGAATCGAAGGAGAAGGAAAGGATGAGACTTGATCATAATTTGAAATAAAGTTTTTGCATGTATAAGCATGTAAGTATCATGTAGCACATACGATTCACATAAATTGCATGTATTCGGCAAGTATTCAACATGTATAATCACGTATGAATGCGTAAAAAGAGTATAAATTTAATTTGTTCACGAGGAATATTAGTGTTTTTTTATTGCGAGAGACGTGCGAATTGTGCATCGGTTTTGAAACAAACTAAGCATCAAGTATTAAAAACACATAGAAATTGAGATGACATAAAAGAGAGGCTTAATAAAACATTGGAGTGTTTCGGGTTGAGAAACGTCGACTATTCCAAAGTGAATCGAATATCCTTTCAAATTAGAGAAACATGCTTTGGCCTATAGGTAAAATGCTCTCGTCGAGAAGCGATTAACGGCATTTTACCATTCCAGTTACTACATGTCTCTAACCGATCAAAAAATAGAGACTTTGGCGAGATCAAAAATCGAGGAACGGGACTAGTTGACAAGGTGTGGGTTTCACCCGTAACTTGACAACATCGTACCCTAAGTGTGGTTGTTTCTTACTTAAACGAGGAGAATGTTCCGACTCGTTAGTAAGATCCACTAGAGTATGAAATGGAAGTTTTCCTTCAAGATGTGGATATCACTCCTAACTTGATTGTGTAACTTCATGAAAAATCGAATACTCTAAATGAGGGATTTCACCAAAAAATTGTGGGCCATTGGGCCTATCTTGGTGCAAATTGTCTCGTTGGTAAAGTATGAGTGCCTTCAGTCTTCAAGTGTATATTGTGTAAGTGTTTTAGGAATGACATATTGTAAGTATTAAGACAAAAGAAGTAGAAAAAAGCAAATAGGAAGACTAAGCATTTTAAACGAGTGGCAAGAATGGTCAAAAGTATGGTACCTACTATAGACTAGGTCGAACATGGGAATTCTACCTAATTCCCTATAGTTATGGCTCTGATACCAATCTGTCACATAGGAGTGAGATGATAGATTGCTCATCACACATAACACTATTTGCGACTAAAATAAATTCAAAACCGATTTCATTGCATATCATAAATTGTCAAGTACATTACAAGGAAATTCAAATTATAACAACTTAAAAGACAAGTACAATAAGATCAACAAAACAAAATATTCAAATCTAGTATTTCTTGTGCGTTTATAGGTCGTCCCTACTAGATTCGTCATGAACATCATCATCAACTTGTAACATGTTAAAAATATGGTTCAACGCAAAAGCATTGGCGAGCACACAAGTTTTTAAAGTACATAGCATAAGTATAAAAAGAATTTACTCGAATCCACATGGCAATTGTATACAAGGTAAACTAGAATGCAATACTAAATGTCAAACCCCAAGTGTCCGCAAGAATAAGTGTCCCTCGCCACAAAAGTAACGAGACTATTTATGAATAAAAGCTTAACAATACCCCGACGGGCGGCGTACTACTCCTATAGCGCTATATATGTTAAGTTGGGCTAGCTAAGTTAATGAAAAAAGCATGTATATATCCAGCATGAACCTAAGCATAAAAATAAGCATGTATAAGGCATTGAGTGTGTAAAGTATGTTGTGTGTATTTCGTGTATTTTGTAAGTTAACATGTTACAACCCAAATTGTGTAAAAATGAAAATGGGTTAAGTGTACTCATGGTTTTGCAAGCTTCCACTTGGAAGTTCCATGAAGAGTTGTTGGTTTGGAGATGGAACACCGAGTTCTCCTACACGAGGAAACATAGGTGTGTGAGTATCAGATGATAACGGAGGATTAAGAATTTAAATACACCAAAGCATGTACACGAGAAAATAATCATCTAGACTTAATACTCATTCTTGACACTATAATCCCATAAAGGTGATCGTGGTTTCATGGGTCATGCCCATTAGAATCGTAACGAGAAGTTAAGTACCTTGACGATGTAACTTAGTACCATGACGAATAATCATTTGATTATTATCAAGGGTTCGGTTAATATGTATATGTTATAGTTTATATATAGTATAGGTATAAGTCCATCATGTTTATCATGGATGTTCATAGAAGTCATGCATAGAGGTAAGAGGATAACCTTCCTTTAACCTCTTTCGTAAGATTCACCAATGCACAATTTGTCCCAAGGACAACCCGGATGGTCATGAATGGAATAAGGAATTATACAACTTCCTACTATACTAAGTGGCCAAGTAAGCATCAAGCCGGGTTTCCACTTCCGACATGGAAAGAATCAACTAAATGTCGACGGTTAAACGGGGCTAAGTTATCTTTAGGTCTAGTAAACCACTTAGGATAGCAAGGTGAAATCATCAAGTGAGATGGTGGATTGAAGGTAGGATAACCCAAGCTTTCAAGTAATCACACACAACCAACACAAGTCTTATTACAAGAACAAGCTTGGAAGGATACAACACTTGTGGGTTAAAAACCCTTATAAAACAGAACGTTTGGAGTGGACAACATCTCCTAATGTGTATGGAACAACCTTGTTTAAGCACACTAATCATAGAATTGATTTAGGAGCATAGGAACATAGGTTTGTTTGAAGAAAACTCAAGATTAAAGAAAGTTTTATAAAGTTTTCTTCCAAAACAGAAAGTTGGACCTCAAAATGGTGATGTTCCACCTTGGTTTTCCATGGAAAACCTATGGAAACACTCCTAGAGGTGTTCCAAGTGTTAAAAAGAAAGAAAGGAGTAGAAAAGTGGATTAAAAGTAAGCTAGAACTCACTTGGAAAGTCTTGAACTTTATGATGTGTTTACTGAATTGGAGCTGAGTTTAGCTAGGTTTTTGAGAGAGAGATTAGGGTTTGTAAAGTGGGAAGTGAGTGGGAATGAGGTGGGTTTTATAGTTGAGGTTTAGGGTGAGTTAGGTGGTGATTAAATGAAGAAAACACACCAAACTAACACAAAATTGACCAATGCATGACCAACAAACAAATTTCTACGGATCGGGTCTTCTGGCGGGGCGCAACAGGTGTAGTGGGGGACGGTCGCGGGACGCGAGACACCCTATCCGGGGAATTTGTTTGATTTTTGGCAACTTTAGTCCTTTATGTTTCAATCTTGTTGTGTTTTAAGGTACTTAGTGTGTTATAAGGTGGTTTCAAGTACATAAACATAACATTTAAGCATAAAATAAGCATGTGAATTATGAATAAGTGTCACGAATATTCATTATCGTAAAAACATGTGTATAAGTCAGGAATGTAGGTCACATATTTGCAAGCTTATTATACATTTTCAAGAATCACGAATAATGTACCACATGTATATTGAATTTAAACGTATAAGCACGCATGAATTAATAGAGTATAAATTACAAGAATTAGTGAATTTTACTATGATCCAAGTCTCGGATTTTACAATGGTTACAATGAAAGATGATTACAACGAATACAAGTTCCCAAAAGTAGGAATACATGACAAGCTTTCTAATTAAGGAAAGTTACAAAAAAGCGGAGCATTACAATCTATATCAATTTGTCACGCATAAATCCCATGTTCGAGCCCACCGGGAAATCAGGGTGTGACAAAAGCTATGCCGAGGGAAAGAAAATTTAGACGACCACTGGCGGTTTTCACAAGAATCCAAGATAAATCGCTAGGGGATATTATAAGCTAGGGTTGTATACCAGAGTTAAACGTTTGGGGAATAAAGCATGAATACGGAGTTCAATACTTTAAATACTTGCAAGATATAAAGACTCTGCCGTGGTGGGACGTGCAAGAGTTATGCCAGACAAAATTGATTAACTTCCAAATGAAACTTGGTGATCAAAAGCTTTGGAAGCTCATCAGATTTGAAGCATGTCACAATTTCCTGACATGGAAGCCATTATCCGAAGAGAATTACAAAGACTGATCCTATCACAACACTACCTGTTGTGACTTTAATAGTTAAACGTCCTTGAGCCATGAAACATATGCCACTGATGAAGATTGAACAAGATTTTCATAAAGATTTCAGATGGTGGGATTATGATCAAGTGACTGGTGAACCAGTGATTGTGTTAAATACTGATGCTTTGTGGAGAGCGATACGGATTTTAGATCCTATGTGGTTTGTGAATTTATCGGAAAAGGATGTGTATTGTTTGTACTATAACAAGATTTACTATCAAGTACAAGATTTGGTATAGGCTACGCACTATCAGAATGTTATCAAAGTCTGCTACGCCTACGAGATTAATTCGGGAAAGATGTGGAACAAAAAGTGGAGAGAGATTGAACGAAAAGAGTTTATGAAGGAAGTTCGTAAAGAATAATGGATTGAAGAACAAATGAAGACGGCATCGATTAGCATATATCAGTTTATGAAATGGGTGCCTCCAACTGATCAAACACCGATGACTTACTTTGAGCTGAAGCGTCAAAGAGTTAAAAAGTATTTCTTCACGCGTTAAAGATTTTGAAGTTATGAAGATTTTAAACACCGATATAGACTGCGGAAACATCCAAGAGGGAGTTTGTTGATACACTATGTCTGTTGCCTACGTCATTGAGTCGTGTCGTGTATGTAATAGGTCAAAATGTTAGAATTATGTTTGGTTGTAATGTACATCCGTACGGATGTAGTCACATCCGTACGGATGAACACATCTATACGGAAGTAAGCTTGGTTCGTACGAATATATTTAAGTCCGCACGAGGGAATGTCTAGTAGTATAAATAGACGTGTGGACTTAGTGTTGGATAGATTTTGCGCAACTGATAGCGAAGCTTTGTCGGATTGTTTTCTCGAGTGTAAACGTTCACAAATTAATAAAAACATTGAAAATTAAGTAATCTTGTATTGTCGCCTAATGAAATTGGATTCAGAACAATTTGACTAGGTTACAAATATTACCTGAGCTAAACGTATATGGAAAACGGTCCTTACAACAAGGCTCAATGAGTTCTCTAAGTCGTTCGGTTCAAGCTTCTAGTGATCCACCTTGACTTGGTAATCTTTATAGTTTAATTTTAACTCTTGTAATTGCTTAAAAACTTGACTGTGATTTCTGGATCTATGATGTTCTTGATATGATGTTGATACTTGTAGTTCAATTTGCTAGGAATCGTGTATATATGAGGATTGGGTCGATTATGGGTTCGGTTGGCTAATAGAGTTTGGGATTTTATTAATATCTTGCTTAGATTACCGGTGGATTGTTGGTTCTTGATGGGTTGGGAGATGGCTAATGTGAGTTACGATGATAAACCAGTTATAGATGATGTATAGTTATCGTTCTTGGTTGCTAAATATGTGATTTAAACTATAGGAATCTATTAAAGAAGCTGAGTAACAAAACTAAATATGTCCAGAATGTTACAGCTGACTTGTGTTGACTGTAACCGGGTCAAAAGTTAGCAAAAATCAGTGATTCTTGAGTCTATAACTTGCTTCCATGAAATACCTTTCCAACCCCACTTAAATTGCATTTTTCGACGTGATTTGATATTTAAACGAATATTTTCGTAACAAAGGTCTAGGCTGCGTTTTCTTTCAGAATTTGCAGCCTATTACGAATGTCATAACTCAGCATAATAATTGATTCATTACCTGGAAATTTTACTGTAGATAGTTCCAGGTTATAATGACAATCTCCCACTAGAATTTTGTTAAAAGAGTTAAGGAGGATTTTTAAATGAAGTTTTACGTAAACTGTCATTAGAATGTTATGAATCGAACTTATGTATAAAAGATGATTTTTAGTGAATTTTCTGTAAGTATTTAGGTCATGAGAATAATACACAAGTATTCGTGAATTGAATAACATGCCGAGTTAGAATAACATAATTTTCCGAGTCCTTTAGTATTTTAAATAAATTATTTAAACTGCCTAAAATCTGATGTGAAAATGCAATATGCTGAAAATGATTGTAAATGCTTTGAATGTACTTACATGTTACTACAAGGTGTTAAATGTCATTAAAACCCTTAATGAGTGTCTATGAATGTGTAGCATGTAATGATATGATCACATGCACCAAGTTACACGAACGGTTATTGAATGTCAAACGTGACTACATGGCTATGCTAGAATACGTGTAGGATTACGTGAATCTAAACTAACTAAAATAGTAAACGTATCAGGATGAGGTTAACCACTCCTGTTACCTTTCACACTTACTTTCTGCCGAGCAAACTAAAGTGAGTTCACAAACTTTTCTAAAACCATGCATCCCTGGGTTGGGACAACACTTTTTACGGTTGCCCAGGTTAGGGCTACACACGCGTTCCTAGTTGGGAACCACAAAACATACTACCACTAGAGGTGGAGTAGTACACTTAAACTAAACGAACACTCTATCTGGAAGTCCCTATATTTTTACCGATTAGTATGCCGGGTTGGCCGACTGGGTATTAGTTGACAGCGCTATAAGGTTTGATAAACTTCACACCGTGCTAGTAGCCGGGCGTGAACTACTGACCTTCACTTTTACATTAATGTTGATAGATGTTAATGAGGGCACAAAACGAAACGTCAGCATTCGGTACACAGTTTATTTACTTGATGAGGGTTAGCTACCCAAGTCATACATAAAAAATCAGTTATGAACGTTATGTTTATACTTTTCGCTTAACTAAATTTGTGAATTCGCCAACTTTATTGTTGACACATAATTGCGTGTTTTGCATGTCATTAGGTACAGCTTGGACGGACAATTGCAATCGTTGGTGTGGTGTGGTTTGATAAACTTTTATGTTTAGTTATTTCTTAAACTTGTGGTTTTTAAATCTTGCTGGGATTTTTAACTTTGTTTCCGCTGCTATTTAAACTGTGTTTTTGAACATTTAAAACTTGATCGCTAATCGTGTTGTTACTGATGTTTTATTATTTTGAATATTTGGTCCAACATGATTAGTGACTAGATCTGGTCTGTCGGTAAAACCCCGTATGTGGAATTTGAGGGTGTGACATAAAGTTTTTCTCTTTCTTGCACGTACCTGAACCCTACCCGGTTTCTCTCAATATCTGATTTTTCAATACCCAATCATACCCGAAAAGGGGCGGACCTAGGTGAAGTCCAGGGTGGGTGGGCGGGCACACCCCTTGAAAAAAAAATTTAGTGTATTTTTTAGGCAAAAAAACCCGATCGCACCCCTTGAAAATATGCTTGAACCACTCATCCGTATCCCTAGTAAATAACTTTTGGGTCCGCCACTGCCAGAACCAGGTATTAAAAACACCCGATTTGTGCACCTCTAGCTAGTGGCTTTGTAACACGCCTCTCCGGCCCAACTACTCCTTATGGCACGTTCAAACAACTAGGGCGGTAGGCCCAAAAGCCGAACTAAGAATCTTATTGCCATGAAACTTTATTCGCCTTTGGATCAGCGAAGAAAATGGACCTGGCTAAAGTCAAAGAAATGGAGACCACAAATAATTAAGAGTAAACTTCCGTTTTGCTCCCTGTGGTTTAACCCTTAATCATTTAAAAATAGTCATTTTCCTCCAATAGTTTGCTAAGTTTTTTCCATTTTGCTCCCCGCCTCTAACTTTATCCAAATTATTTATTAACTGAAAGGGTATTTCAGTCTTTTCCAATCCAAATTAATAAATAATTAATTAATTATATATTACTGAAAAAACTATTGCCTTTATTTATAAATTACCAAAATACACTCTTATCACTTTTCTTCTCCATCACAGATCTGAACCATCTCTCTCTCTTCATCATAACCAGTCGCCACCATCCCCACCAACAGCAAGCGCCACCATCAACAACCATTTGCCGACCACCAACCACAACCATACACTGACACCAAGTGCCACCATCCACAACCATTCGCCGACCACGATCCACAACCATTCGCCGACCACCACCTGCGTGAACCCCACCCCAAATCAGTACCCAACACAGTTAGAGGGTTGGGTATTGACGGCGTCGTCAGTGATCGAACCCATGGTTTGGGGTGGGGTTTGTTCTTGTTAGTCTGATGGTGTTGCAGGTTTGGAAAATGAAAACGGAGAAGAGGCAGAGAGGGATCTAAAGGGATTGGGGGTCTTTTTCTTTGTTGTAGGGTGGGGAACGAAAATTGGAATGATTGTTAAAATGCCTAATTTTACTCATGTTAATATAATCCAGCCACAACTATTGTGGTGGTCATTTGCCGAAATTCTTGTGGTGGTGGCCAGAATCATTGAACAACTTGTTGGGTTTAGAGAGAGAGAGAGAGATGGTAAGGGTGAATGAGATAAATTGATTATGTTATTACTTTTTAGAATTTATGAAACTTAATAATAAATAAATAATTAATTATTTATCAATTTGGATTGGAAAAGACTGAAATACCCTTTCAGTTAATAAAAAATTTGGATGGAGTTAGAGGCGGGGAGCAAAATAGAAAAAACTTAGCAAACTATTAGAAGAAAATGACTATTTTTAAATGATTGGGGTAAAACCGTTAAACCGGTCAAACCACAGGAAGCAAAACGGAAGTTTACTCAGTAATTAATTTGGAGCCCCAAAACAAATTGATTTATGTGGAACAAAACGAACATAGAAATAGAATGGTATGCTCTTTATCAAAAGATACTGTAATAATTACAATTTCTTCTAAATTTCTTCTAAATGGCCCCTTAGGCCATCCGTAGTCATAAAGCCCTCAGGTGGGCGTTATGCAACACGTGGCGGATTGTGTAAGAGATGAGTTTTATATAACTTGAGTGTGTAGTGGGGAGATGTATGGAGCTTTATATATATGTATGTATGTATATGAGTGTGAGTGACTTTTGAAACAAACCCCACCATAATGCCGCTATGACAGTCGCGTCACCCAAAGTTTTTACCCTCATAACGCCCCCCGTAGTGGTGTTGGAGGCGCTATGAGGCGCCATCTCTCAAAAACCCCCTGGTTTGCGCCCTACTACGTTCAACCTTATGAGTTATGAAATGAACCTAATTTTATCAAACCCCGACTTGACCTGAAGAAAGTTGAACATTTTTTGAATAGCCCAATCCCGGTATAACATGTAACCCAACCCAGTTATCAACCTCTGCATATTTATTTACAAAATCTATTTTCTGGATAACAGTAACATAAAGGTGGAAATCTAGAGATAAAAAAGCACATGAGCAAAATTAATCTTGTAATGTCAACCCCACATGAATTCTTAAAAAATAAATCCTGAATTCCCCTAAATTATAAAGTTAATGGCAAACCGGCAAACAAACACAGTCGATTACATACTATCCTCCATTGAATAAAAATGCTTTGGGACAAAGTAGAGATTTTTAGTCAAAGAAAACCACTAATCTACAGGTGGAAATGGAAGATACGTGAGGCCTTATTGTCTGTCCTACAACCAAATCATACATTTTTTACCAGATATATTTCTTTTAAATCATCAAAACAAACACCAATAAATGTTACTAATAACAACACAAACAGCATTCATTACATAGGTCTCTTCATCTTCTCAATCCTTGTACTTCATGTCGGCCAATGAGAACCCGGGCATGTCAAACGAACCAGAAAACTTCTCGACATCAGCCTTGAGTTGTTCGATCTCCTTGTTGTTCACCAAACCCTTGTTGAAATCCTTCAATAATTTCCCAAACTCCTTCTGGATGCTTAAAGTGATTTGAATTGCACGGTGAAGAAACTCCCCAATTTGCTCAAAATCCTTCTCAACTAAACCCCTTGAGGTCATTGCAGGCGTACCTAACCAAACACCATTTCAATCCATTCAAAAATCACAATCTACAAAACGCGAAAAATAAAGATAAATCGGTAAGAAAACTTAAATACATACCAATACGAACACCACCAGGGGCCAAAGCACTGCTGTCACCGAACACAGCATTCTTGTTGACAGTGATGTTTGCAAGATCGCAAAGCTTCTCTACCTTGTTCCCTGCAACACCAAACCGAAATATAAGAGATCGATAACAAGCAAGTGCTGTGGTGTGAGCTATATGACCATTGACCATCATAATCCATGAGCCATGAGCTCTTACCGGTCAAGCCAAGAGGACGAAGATCCCACAAAACAAGATGGTTTTCAGTACCACCGGTCACAAGCTTGTAGTCTTTGCTCATCAAGTAGTTTCCAAGCGCAACAGCATTGGCTCTAACTTGCTTAGCATAGGCCTTGAATCCAGGTGACATGGCCTGTTTCAACGCAACCGCTAGAGCACCGATCTGGTGGTTGTGCGGACCACCCTGCAGCGCGGGGAACACAGCAAAATTGATCTTGTCTTCAAAGTCATAAACCGCATCTTCCGGTTGACCCTTCTTCGGTGGTTTTGGACCTTTGCGGTAGAAGATCATACCGGCTCTTGGTCCCCTGAGACTCTTGTGGGTGGTGGTTGTGACCACGTCACAGTACTCAAACGGATCTGCAGCTTCCTATCAAACCTCAAAGAAATTATTATCAAGATAACCGATCCAAACGAAATGCACAAAAGTAAATCTATTCAGATCAGAGAAGCAACTATGAAAACCTGTGCAGCAACAAGGCCACTGATATGAGCCATGTCACACAACATGAGGGCCCCACATTTATCAGCAATACCCCTGATCCTCTTGTAATCCCAATCTCTAGGATAAGCACTACCCCCACTTATAATCAACTTTGGTCTAAAGTCCAAGGCCTTCTCCTCCATCTTCTCGTAATCGATGTACCCTGTAGTCGAATTCACCTTATACGGCAAACTCTCAAAGTAAATCGAGGTAGCTGATATCTTCTTCCCACCGGAAGTATAATATCCATGTGTCAAATGCCCACCTGAACCAACAAAGTTCTTTAGCTCATGTGGTAAAGTGTATGGTATATTAAGCAAGCAGGGTACTAAACGGGTTGTGTTCGTGAGTTTGCAGCTTTAACCGGAACCCAATCGAATGGTTTGATCTGATTTTTTTTTTATTTTTTGGCATGTTAATACTCTAATTTTACGTTTTTTACAGAAAATATAGACAGCTGTATATAAAACATTTATATTTTAATTATAAAACTTTTATGCCATTTCTCTTTTATGTTTTAGCTCATGTGGTATATTAGGCAAGCACCTGGTGCAATTGCTAAACTGGTCGTGTTGGCTGGTTCGCAGGTCTAACCCAACACCAACCTGGAAATGAACACAAAACACGACATGACTTTAACCCCAAAATTGTGTTAGGACATTTGAACCCAAACATGACCCAATTGAGCTCGATTGACCTGAATCTTTCTATATTTTTTTACGCATATTAATACTCTAAATTTACATTTTCTTGAAAAATATATATATTTATGCCAATTTCCCTTTTTATGTTTTAGATTTAGGTATAAAAAATATAAAATAGCCAACCAACAAATTTAATTTATGACCCATTTAGCTAAATGGATCAAGTGTCCAACCTAAAACTAACCCAAACTCATTTAAACTAAACAATAACTCGCATGAACACAACCAGTTTAGCTAAAAGGATGTGTCCTACCCTAAACTAACCCGAACCCGATTACACTAAAGTAAAACCCGCGAATTAAATGTACCTGATGGCAAATCAAGGCCCATGATCCGATCATGGGGCTCTAAGAGCGCTGTATAGGCAGCAAAATTGGCGGGAGATCCAGAATAGGGCTGGACATTAACACCCCATTTGGTGGGATCTAGACGATAAGCCTGTAACGCGCGAGAACGGCAGAGGTTTTCGATCTGATCGATGTACTCGTTGCCACCGTAGTAACGGTTGCCGGGCATGCCCTCGGAGTATTTGTTGGTTAAGGGGGATCCCAAAGCTTGGATGACTGCAAATGAGGTGAAGTTTTCGGAGGCAATAAGTTCGATCCCGCGGGATTGTCGGCGTTTTTCGTGTTCAATTAGGTCGAAGATCTCTGGTCGGCGGCGTCTAAGGGGGTGTTGCCCCAAACGTTCACCTGATCCATGGTGGTCTAAAGAGGGAGTAGAGTATAGAAAGAGAGAGAAGTTGTTTGTGGTGGTTCGAGGGGTTTGGGAGTGTGAGGTGGGATTTTATAGGCGAGTGGATCTTTCGGAATTGTAGATTTGGTCCTTGAAGTTTCTATGCTTTTTTGTTTATGGTTTTTGGCTTGGTTTTGGTTTTCGTGGTAGAGAATGATGTATGTTGTTGAGGAAATTATTACTTTTCTTTTTGGTTTAATAACTCTTTCGGTCTATGGTTTGAATTTTATCATGACAATGTTGAGGAAATTATCACTTTTGTCTTTTTGGTTTAATAACTCCTCCGATCTATGGTTTGAATTTTATCAATACAATAAATTTCATTTTCGTTTCAATTAGAGTCAGACGACTAACACACTTTAGAATATTGTTGTGAAAAGAAAAAACAATGCTTTTTTGATCTTCCCTACCTAACCTAGCCCGATCGGTTTCTACCGCACACAACCGCTACTACACTGGTGAATATATGCCAATTTTAGAATCAATTATCTTTTGTTACACCCAAAGATCAACACCATGAAATTCACGTCATTATGTGGCAAGTTGAAAAATAAAGGTAGAAGAACTGACAACCTTTCATCTGAAAACTTTCCGCCTCTTAAATCCGCCTCGTCGTTACTGGCCTCATAGCAGAACTTGCCACCAACGCAACCTCATATCAGAACCACCATCCTTGTCGCTGCTTATATCTACCGAGTAGAGTCAGTTTACTACTCGTCTGTTATTGCAAACTGAACCATCATCGCGATTATAGTCAAAGTTGGATGGTCCATGACTATTGTTACTTTTTGAAGTCACCAAAACGGCTCTTCGCCGCCACCAGAGGCATGTCGCATGTGTTGTCTATGATGTAAAATAGTTGGCATCACATATGTCAATTGCCACTCGAATTACCATTCTAAAAATCGATCACCCATACCCATTGTTGCATTAGCTATCTTCTTCATCTCTTTCATTTATGTTACATACATCCAAATCATAAAAATAATCAAGATCCTTTTTAGTGTTGGATTTCAAAAGTCATGTAATGTCAAAATAATAGACTTCGACCCCATAGTCATCACGTCACATGTAGATTCTATCAGAATTAGGGAAAAAGCAAGGATGGCTGACGAAGAAGGTTTGAAGGCAATGAAGGAGTGTGTGTATTTATTTATTAATATTATCTAATATATAATTTTTACTAACAAGGACATGATGGTCATTCACACATAATTAATAAAAGAAATGGATGAAGTTAATAATGTTTGACTTAATTCAAACAAAAATGAAAGTTCGGGGACTATTTTAGTATGATCTGAACTTTGAACCGAAATAATTACCTTAAGGAAACCACATGAATGAAAATCGCAAATACTAGGTCACTAGATGTGTGGCATATTATAAGTTGCAAGGGTGGTTGATGGGTCAAATGTGAGACACTATTAAACTGAGATTAATATCTTATTAGAACACAAAATATTTTTTTATGAGTTCATATAAACACGACTCATTTAACATAAATATTTTTATTATTAAAATACTCTAAAGTTAGAAATATACACATAAAAAACAAGTGGTAACTTGAGAATAAAGTAATAACATTTAAGATTATGAAATATGGTGTTCATTTTCATTTGGCTATTTGATTTTGGCACGTGTTAATATCCATTTAGCTAAATGCATTAATTTAGCTAAATGCATTAGTGGTTTAAGCCTAAACCTTCTAAAACTAAACTTAAAGATATGTTAGCTTTAATTTTACTTGGTGCTGGGATGAAAATCATCAAAATAATCACTAGTCACTTCTCTAAATTTAACATGAATAAACATTATTAGTTAATAGTTTGTTTAAAAAGATAAATAATCAGTTGAACTTATTTTTATTATTTTATCTCATTAATTCTTATTTCTTTGTTTTTGTGGGTAGAAATTAGCCAAAGTGACGGAGTTGATTTAGGTTTATCTGTTTCATGTGTTGCCAGACAGCTAGTGAATACTGAATTGGACTTGCTGATGTCATTTTTTAAAGTTGGTGGATGGGTTGGTGAAAAGGGCACAACGGTCTTTTTAGCTTATAGTCTTTTTTGTTCGTTTCCTCAACCAATTGGATGTGATGTAAATAAGGTCAGTATTTTGCTTTCGTTGCAATAAAATCTTATAAAACAACTTTTATTTTAAATCTAAACTCTACTTTTTTGCTTTCGCTGGAATAAAATCTTATAAAACAATCTTTATTTTATATCTAAACTCTACTTTATACATTTCATTATAAAATTAGTCAAATCCAACCTTTATATTCATATTTTGACATAGGAGTCAACCTTTAACACAAACTCTGTTTACCTTTTTGGTTAAATCACCTCACATGAAAAGCATGTGAGGGCATTTTAATATTTTTAAATTCTTATTTAATATATATTTATTTTAGAGAAAACCACAATCTCCACTCACTGTACCTCTAGTCTTCAACTCTTACCTCTTCTCACATTTGCCATTATCATCACCATGTGTGCCACCATACGACCACCACGAAACTACCACTGCAATCTTTCCCTTTTTGTCGCTTTAAGTTGACAACGATGATGGAGATATTTTATATTTTATAATTTAAATTCAATAGCGCTTTTTATTGTATTTAATTCCTATATTGACAACCAAGGGTTGTAAACATATTGACGCTTCAATACGATATATGTTGCAATTTAATTGAGAATTCAAGATTTGAATTAGGGGGGTATGGGCGCCCCGTTATACATCAAAGTTCACGCGTCATAACTCCGTTATACACCGTCCACGCCGCAATTCATCACGCGTGGACTTTACAACACGTTGCCATGATCATGCGTTGAAGATTTCTCTCATTCCTTCTCCTTCACTCCTGCTTCCTTATCTCCTTCACATATGGTGAGTGATGGACATTTTCACTAAAATCCATCATTAGTGATAGAATGAAGCTCGGGGATATGGCGAAACTTGATTTGATGTTGTGAGTGATGGAACTCCATCACTAGTGGAGCACCCCTACCCCATAGAGTTTTAGTCTGAACGAAAGTTATAACATGAGATCCGAAAAAATGGAATAATTCCTTTAGAATTTAGATTATTTGAACTTTATTAGATTCTTTGAATTTATCAACCCACAATCTGTTCATCTTCAACAAATCCCTGAGAAAACTAAACCATCGCCAAATCCATCAAATCCATTAAGCTTATATATAGGCATGTCAAATCCATCGCCGTTTAGACCAGTGATTCACCTTTTTTCAGCAATTTCTCCATTTATTTCTTAGAAAAAAAAACTCTGAGAACTCGCCAGCTTCCACAATTGATTCCAGTTCGCCGACGATTGATTCGAGTACAATTCGCCGGCGATTTGTTCCGATTACAGCTCATTGGCGAGTGTATTTTATTAGCGGTAACAGGTTTGCAGTGGTGGGTGTGGTGGCCACGGTGGTTGTAGGGTGACCGAATTTTGTTGGCTGTTTTGGTGGGCAAAAAGACAAAATCAATGTATATATAAAGCATTAAAAAGACATCATGAAATGACATTAATACCCTCACATGCTTGGCATGTGAGGGCATTTAACCAAGAAAATAAAAGGGTTTAGTGGTAAAGGTTGAACTATGTATCAAAATATGAACATAAAGGTTGGGTTTGGCTGATTTCATAGTGAAAGGTATGAAGTGCAGTTTAGGTATACCATAAAGGTTGATTTATGCAACTTTGTCTATAATATTTAGCCTGGATGTATGTATGTTTTAAGAAAGCTAAGCAGTGGTTAAGCCCCATAACTCTTATAGATGTGGGGTTACACGACATGAGCCAATTTTGTAAGAAAGGCGGATTATCGGGGGTATATAACTTGAGTGTGTAGTGAGGTTATACCCCTTCAAGTATACATACATATATATATATATGTATGTATGTATATATATGTGTGTAAGAGAAAATCAATTTTTTTCTAGTTATAATTTTAGCCAGAGAGAATGGTTGGAGGGGCATAAGGGCGATGTACGAAGGCGCCATAAGGCGTTTGGGGGGACTACATGAAGCCCTACTATGGATGGACTAAGCAAATATCAAATTCGAAGTTCTAACTTATTTTAGATGAAAAAAACTCTGTTACTTAAAATCGTAAAACTTTGTGAAAGTTTAATGAAAGTTTCGTAGCTTTTTGCCTTTTACGAAAACATAACTTTTGAATCAAGTGAAGTCAATGATCTGGTTATATGTAAGACCGCTATGATCAATGGCGGAGCAAATTTTTCCTTTTACTAGGGTCAAAAAATTTTAGTCTACATTCGGTTATGTTAGTGTACTTATGTCTAATATTGTTTCTTTGTATGTGTATGTATGTATACGTAGTAGTTCATATGTTACTCTATAGGTTTAAGTTTGGAAATCAAAGTAAAAAGGGACTCATACGTGCACGGGAGTCTTACGCACGTATGAGTAACTCCCAACGTAGGAGTCATGCGCACGGACGAGGTTTACCCCATATAAACGCTGGTCCGTGTGCATGAAGCCCCACTACTGATGGAGTAAGCAAATATCCATTCAAATTTCTAACTTATTTTAGATGAAAAAACTTTGTTAGTTAAAATCATAAAACTTTGTAAAATTTTAATGAAATATATATGTTTTTTAGCTTTTTGCCTTTTACGAAGACATAACTTTTGAATCAAGTGAAATCAATGATCTGGTTATATGCAAGACCGCTATGATCAATCGCGGAGCAAATTTTTCCTTTTACGAGGGCCAAAATTTTTAGCCTACATTCGGTTATGTTAGCGTACTTATGTCTAATGGTTGCGTCTTTGTATGTGTACGTATGTATAGGTAGTAGTTCATATGTTATTCTATAGGTTTGAGTTCGGAAATCAATGTAAAAAAGGGACTCTTACGTGCGCAGGAGTCTTACGCACGTATGAGTAACTCCCAACATAGGAGTCCTGTGCACAGAAGAGATTTGCCCATATAAAGGCTAGTTCGTGCGCATGACAACATAACTCACATTTTGGATTACTAAAACAAGGACGTAAAGTATAATGAATTGCTGCCAAAATTTCAATAGAAAATATATTAAGAAATCCTTGTATCCACAACTTCTATAATTGGATTCCGCACTTTTATCGAAGACGTATATATTCATACGTGTATTCATAAAGCCTATTCAAGTGCTTCACACGTTAAACTGGTCCTACAAGTGGTATCAGAGCTCAGAGGAAGATATCTACTTGTGTACATGCTTGGATTTGAAGATTTCGGTTGAAAAGCTTCGGTTTTCACATTTCTAAGAGTTTCCACGGTAAAAAAGTTCCCAATTTTTTCTCACGTTTTGATTTTGGAACATCATGTCAAAAGATCTCACCTAGATTCATCCATTTTCACATCTAAATCATTGAAAAAAATAGAAAAAATGGGTCTAAGCGCAGGAGGTTGATCAAACGCAGGAGTCCCATGCAGGAGCTCCTATACGCGCAGGAGTTCACGCATAGAAAGCTCATCCGCACGCAGGATTCATACGCTTGGAAATTATGGTTTTTTTCTTAAAAATTTTAAATCATGGATTTGGATGTAATGAATGTGTTTGCTATAGGAAGAGGTTCATCTAGCATAGTTCAGAATATGAATTCAGATAACGAGATGGGTACGTCGAATAAACCGCCAAAGTTGCTACGTATGGAAGATTATCCATGATGGGCGACTCAATTTTAGAATGATGTTCAAGCAAACAGTTTAGAGGCATGGATACTATCGAAGATGAGTACGTTGTTTCCAGAAATGAACGTGGAGAGAAGATCAAGATCTCACAAATTCCGGATAATGAAAAAGAATACTATTTGAGGGAAAAGAAGATGTATAATATGCTTCAACAATCAATTAAAGACGACATATTACATCTACTTCAACACCGAGAGACTGCTCAATCATTAACGATGGCACTGTTTCATAAAAATAGATGAAACGTTGATATGCGAAAGAGTAAAGTAGATCTCATTAAGAAAGAATTTGATATTTTTACTGTCGTCAGAGGAGAGACTTTTCATCAGTTGATTAAATGTTATTGCCATTTGATAACTGAGATGAGACGTCATGAGATCGAACCTAATGATTCTAATCAAGTTGAAAAACTAGATGATGCTCTACCAAAAGAAGATTGGAGAGTGCTCTTGATGATTTTAAGATCAAAACCTATAGAACAAATGAAACTAAATTTGAGCACATTTATCGAGAAACTGGAAGCTCATGAGTTGGAGTTTAGAAAGAAATCTAAGATGTAGACACATTCAATTCCACAAGACATCGAGATTTACTACAAAGGGTCAGAAAGTGCAAGTTCGAAGATTCAGACTACGTTTAGTGCTAATAATGGAAGTTCACCTCAGTATACATCGAGTGGAAATGCAAGGGGGAGTCTGTTAGTACAGTATGTCTATGTCTTAGTCTTGTATCGAGTCTGTTTAGAATAGGTGAGATCACGTTAGTTCAGACAAGTTCGCCCGAACTTGTTCACCTCCTAGCGAACTTGGTTGCCTATAAATAGGTAGCTTGTGATCTCACATTGAAGAACTTTGGCACACTGACGGCGAAGCTCTGTCGGATCTGGAACTTGAACGTTTATGAATATTGATCAATAAACTGACATTTAATGAGTAATTCTTGTTATACGATTAACACGTCACTTAGTTTCCGCCTAATTGGACGTTAGATACAAATTCTAGGTTCCTTTTCTATCCAGGACGGTCCTATCAAGTGGTATCAGAGCCTGGATACCTAAATTTGGTGAAATCATTACAAGAATCATTCTAATTCTACCTCATTCTACCATTTTTCTTATCTTTTTCACATATTTGAAGAATTCACGGACAAAAATAACTGATAATATCTCATGCAAAATACACTGATAATAAACCCCTGAGAGTTTCAACATCAAATTCAAACGAATTAATGTCAAAAAGTTGAAAAAACCATGTTTGGAAAACTCATTTTGATCGAACTTGACATCAAGTTCGCTCGAACTTGATTTATTTTTCATTGATTTCAGCCAAGTCCGCTCGAACTTGCTTAATTTTCATTCAAACTTTCATCAAGGTCGCCCGAACTTTTTTAAATTTTGTTGAAAATCTTATACAAGTTCGCCCGAACTTGTGAATTTTCTTGGAAATTCTTATAAGTTCGACCGAACTTATCTCAGTGTGAAATATTTCTCAAAATGTAACAACAAGTCCAACCGAACTTATCATTTTAACAACAAGTTCGCACAAACTTGTTTGTTTGTGATAAAAGGTTGGAAATTTCATACAAGTTCGCCCGAACTTGTTGAAATTGAAATCAAAAGTTGTTATTCTCACAACTTCGACCGAACTTGGTTGTTGCTAATCGGTTTTCGAGTGTTTTTTATTGTGATTTCAGATAAGCTTTCAGATTGTCAAAATGGGTGATTTCCATAACGCATTTGCTTCACAAGTGGCTTCTATGTCAAACGTCAATACTATTGAGGTTAACCAGATGAATCTCGACAACGATATGGGTACTACTACTAAACCGCCGAAGCTAATGAGTATGGACGAGTTTGAGGGACGGAAAGAAAAGTTTGTTAACTGGGTACAAGCCAATCAGTTCCACAACTAGGTTGCGGTAGAAAACGGATACAAGTGGCCAAAAGATGAACGTGAACAAGATCTGCCTTTGGTTAAGTTTACACCTGCTGATAAAGATGCATATGTGGCTGAAAAGAAAATGATTAGCCTGATACAACAGTCCGTGATGGAAGATATTTTGATATTACTACCAGAATGTGAAACATCACAAGATTTGTGGCATGCTCTTTGTGACAAATTCATGGGAAGCGATGAGATGATAAAGAGCAAAAAGGCGTTAATCAAGAAAGAATTCGAGAGTTTCACAATGATCTAAGGAGAGACTATGAAACAGATGATTGACAGATATTGTCATCTAATGGTCCAGATGCGAAGTATTAAGAGAACAACCGAAGAGCAAATAGAAAAGTTGGCTGATGCACTTCCCGAAGGAGAGTGGTTAACTTACCTGTTGATATTAAAGAACAGTTCAGGTTGGAGGCATTTAAAGTTGTCATCTTTCATCGATAAATTAGAAGGTCATGAGATGGAACTGTTAAAAATTGCAAAATCAAAGAATGAAAACGTTGTTCAAGATGTCAGTATGTATTACAAAGGAGGGTTCAAGATACTCAGATTCAGAGCCCGAAAATTCAGATAGCTTTTAGTGCTAATATGAATTCCACAAATTATTCGTCATAGATCAGAGTTCTCCGAACACTGGATATTCAAGCACTATCTCAAATTCTTCGTTTCAATATCAGAACAATCAGTCGTATCGGACAAACCAATCCAGTTCTGATCCGAATGTTTTCCAATGCAACATCGCTGTTAATCTGAAGAATGTTTTTCCTGAAAAAGTGGCTAAACAGCACATAGCACTTCTTGCTACTCTTCTAGAATCTTATGAATGTTTAGTTGCTGGGAAGATCGGAAATCCTGAAATGAATGCTGAGGATTACGATCAGGTGGATGAAGAAGAATTGGAACTGATGGACATTAAGTGGAGTCTGGCTTCGATCATCAGAAGAGTTACCAAGTTTGTAGCGTTAACTGGAAGAGACATTGGTAATTCTAGCAACAAACTGGGATTCGACAAGACAAAAGTTACATGCTTCAAGTGCCGACAAAAAGGACATTTCAAACGAGAGTGTCCAACCCAAGAAATAATTGGCAATCAAAGTCCTTTTGGAGGTGGAAATGATTACTACAAGAAAGCACTGCAATACAAGCCATTTCCGAGAAAATCGAAGTTCAAGATCATTAATCTAACACCACAGAAAAAGCTATGGTTGCTTCCAATGAAAATGAAGGTTTTGATTGGAACAAGTATATTACCAAGAAGACTGGAGTTGCTTTTATGGCTGAGATTGTGGAAGAGCAAGATATGTCTGCTGAGAATGCAGCTCTGGAGAACGCAATTCTAGAGCAATACATGAAACAAAGAGAAGAAGAGGAGATTTATCATCACATGATGATGCAGTGTGATAATTCTTCTAACAGTATTTCTATTTTTGCAGGTTGTTCTAATAAAGCATCTTCCAAGCAAATGGTTGAAGAGGAACCAGTGGTTGAGGAAAAGAAACCAGAGGATGAGAAGGTAAATCCTGAGGTAAAAGTGATTGTAAAGGAAGTTGTGAAAGTTGTGGAGGTTGAAAAACCTTGCACAAAGTGCACAAATCCATGTGAGCAATGTGCTGAGAAGTCTAAAGTCATAAGCGAAATGACTGTACATAACGAAAATTTTCATTATGATTACAGAACAATAAAAGAAGCTTATGACAAAATGAAAGGAACATATTGCAATGTCGAAAAAGCTAATCTTGAGCTAAGTGCGAATGTAACAATGTTAAGTGCAACAGTAATTGAAAAACAAAAAGCAATTAACATGTATATTGACATAATTGCTGAAACAAGGCGAGAACTTCAAGACATGAAGATTGAAACAGAAAGGGTGAGATAGCTTTTAAAAAGTTATACCACAAACGCTTATGTCATGGATCACATTCTTCCTACGATCAAGTCAAAGGAAAATGATGAAAAACCAAAAGGTACAAAGCGTAAGTGTACGGAAATGTTCCACCTCCACTACTTGCGAGTTACTGCCGCAAGAAAGAGGACGGTATTGAAAAGGCAATAAACATAACGCTTTTATCAGAAACGAAAGATCAGTTGCCTGAGAACATTGACGTAGTCTATACGAAATCAAACAATGACAGTGAAGCGGTTGTGAAAAATGTGGTAAAGAATGTTTTAGGAAATGATTCTGACAACGGCAGCTTTGAAAGTACTAACTCAAGTTCGAACAATTCGGAATCACAATCCGAAAATGACGACACGTCATCAGAAAATGATCTAAGTGATGATCCTAACGTTGTCATGTACAGGGTTAAGGAATCTGATAGATTATATTTCGATGATAGCTTTCCGATTCGAAATGTGAAAGAAGATCAAATCGATAAATTGTTCAAACTTGTAGAAGTTTCGTCAGATGATCTTGAGATAAATGAAAAGAAGTTTTACTCGAAACCCAAAAGGAACTTTAACAACTACCGAAAGAATGGTGGTGATTTTCCTGAGAACATGAGAGCAGGGTTGGGTTTGGAGATAAGTGAAGATGAACAGAAAAAGAACCAGAAGTCTCCATTCCACGAATACAAAGGTAAAAACATGAAGTTTGTATATGGGACAAACACAGTTCAAGAAGAAAGTTTGATCAGTAAGCTATTAAATGATGAGTTCAAGAAAGAGAAAGAACTTCGGACAAGGCTAAATACGCAAGTGGAGTAAAACTCACTAGTGGACATGTTCATGATACTCGAACTTGCTTCAAATGCAATGAAGTTGGTAACATTGCTTGCAAGTGTCCGAAATCAAAGCCCGTGTATCCATAAAAAAGACAATGTCAAAAGATGAAAAACAAAAACAACCAGAGATTGAGAAATCTGTCACAATCTTAAAAAGAAACTATGAATCTAAATTCGAAGTAAAACCTAAAACTGAAACAAAGTTTGAAAACTCAACATTTGAAAAAGGTGAAACTTCAAAATCAAATGATGACAAGGATACTAGATTCTATATCAAGAAAGCTAGAAGTAAGACACAATCCTGGGTTGCAAAGAAAGTTTTTTTATCATCTGAGAGTCCAAAATCTGTTTCAGATAAAACTAAAAATGTCAAATCAATTGAGTCAGTAATAAAAAATGATATTTCAAAGTTAAATTTTTCAAAGCAAACAAAGAAAGAAAAGGTCGAAATGTTTTCAATGTTGACATCGGACGAAATGTTTGATGATAATTTTGATTATGATGATGGATTTGAAAGTGATTACGATGATCTTTATCAAGTTAAACCCAAGACCAAAAAGGCTTGGGTATCCAATTCAAGTAGTTACTTTTCATGTGTAGGGGTTCTAAAGATCCACACTATTGAAGTAGAACCTGGATAGTAGAGCTTCCTGTCACTTAACTTATTCCAAAAAGTGTCATATCTTTGTCATTTTGAGGGGTAGTAGTTGAAAAGAAAAATTGTGAAGAACAAATTGTGAAAATCCACACCGTTGAACAAAACACTGATTTTTATCAAATCATTTATTCTTTAACGTAAATGAATTTAAAGGTTTATCTGTTGAACAGGTACATATGCAGATATTGAAAAAGGATTGGACGATGAGTTCTCGTGATCCTCATTGGTTTGTTATCTTTTTTAAATAGGATTTCTTGGATCTAAATAAAAAAATATGTTTTTGATTTTAGGGGGAGTAAGAAAAAACATTTGAAAAATCAAAAACATATAAAAAAATTGAAAATTCAAAAACATTTAAAGATTTCAAAAAGTGTAAAAACATTGAAAAAGACAAAAAGAATTTTGTTTCACAAAGGAAATGATAGCATATCAGTGGACTATCACAATATGCTAAAGAATTGTAAAGTTTAAAAAGTGATAAAGAAGTCTTACTGTGGATGTGTCGATAGACTTTACACGTTCAGTAAATTGTTTCTAAGATATAAACTAAATTTTACAACTGCTTAATCTTGTGGATTAACATCTCTCGGATATATTGACTTAGTACTCTGAAATTTCGTTTGAGAGATTGTCTGATTCTGAGATACGAGGTCCTTATAGATAGTTGATATCTGGGGTATTATACAAGTTCTTCTGATTTTGCGGAAACAATAGCCTCGAACTTCTATAATGCTTTTGCTAATAAACTCCTAAACTGCATGCAAAAATGAAAAGAATCAAAAGATCTAATCATTTGCAGTGTTTAAAAGATTCCTTAAGTGGAACACACCTTTAAGTCGAGCCTTCATCACTTTGTCGATACGGTGGTATTAACCTGAGCTCTCAAGGCTTCGCATTAAGCCAGATACAGATATTAATTACGCTATATTCACCTGTAGGATGAAATCTAGGGAATCTTGATACGGGAGTATATTCTGAGATGGGAACCATAGTTAAGTCAAGTTTCATAATTCTACCTAAGATATCTTGGAACAATTGAGAAATGTGTTGAAGTTTAAATGGACAAACATATCGACAATCTAGGTAAACGAGTTTAAAACTTAAAGTCTCAAAAAGGTCAACAGTACTGGTGATATGTCTCAAACAACTGATATGATCCTTAGACACCAATTTACAAACATATGTCTGTAAATATGTTTTTACATAGTTTACTTTCTTTATTTGTTTTATAGATTAAAACCAAAAAGATTTTTAGTGTGTTTTAGCATAAACTTTTAAAATTCAAAAAGGTTTTGTTTCTACATTAGTTTCAATGAACCAATGACGGAGAACGGATCTTCGAAGTCTGATAAGGTGCTAATATAGTGAAAATCTTGATGACATCTGTTAAAAATCAAGAAGATCGAAAGTGTTGAAAAGTTCATTAAATTGAAACTTTAAAATTGAAGATAACATTGGTTTGTTCACAACGGGTCGAACGGAGGTCATTAACTTGGACTCGGTAGACAAAATTGGTTAACTAATGTCATTAACTTGGACTTGATAAACTAAGTGGATTTTATAATTGATAAACATGTGAATAGTCAAGGTCTTAAAAGTAAAAGTGTCTTCAAGGTCATAAATTTGAACTTGAATAACTAAATTTTGGAAAAGGTTAAAGTGGATATTAAAATTTGAAATGTTGATGTTATAAAATTTCAAAGTTTGAATCTGAAATGTTTATTTGAATGTCTGAGCACTTTGAAAAATAGGAAGTAAAGTTTTAGGGGGAGCTAGATAAAACGTTGAATGAAGACACCAGAAAGCTCAAAGCAAAGGGGAGTTTGAAGATTAAAGAATAAAGCTAGGGGAGCATGGTGATTAAAGTTTTATCAAGATAAGCTTAAGAAACAGAGTTAAAGAAGATTTGTAGATCGAGGACGTTAAAGTTTATTCAAAAGTAAAGATCAGAGATTGTTAAAGACTCAGGAGCTTATTTGAAGTCAATGATTACGACAACATCCAAGGGGGAGTATGTTGGTGCATATTTCTGTTGCATACGTCATTATATTAGAATGAGTCTGGGATGATCAGGAGCTTCTGAAGACTGATCAAGACAAAGACGATATCCAAGGGGGAGTCTGTTAGTACAGTATGTCTATGTCTTAGTCTTGTATCGAGTCTGTTTAGAAATGTGAGATCACGTTAGAAAACATCATATTTGTGTGAGGTGTAGACCAAGTTCGCCCGGAATTGTGTGGTGAGAACAAGTTCGGCCGAACTTGTTCAGACAAGTTCGCCCGAACTTGTTCACCTCCCAGCGAACTTGGAAGCCTATAAATAGGTAGCTTGTGATATCACATTGAAGAACTTTGGCACACTGAAGGCGAAGCTCTGTCAGATCTGGAACTTGAACGTTTATGAATATTGATCAATAAACTGACATTTAATGAGTAATTCTTGTTATACGATTAACACATCACTTAGTTTCCGCCTAATTGGACGTTAGATACAAATTCTAGGTTCCTGTGCTATCAAGGACGATCCTATCAATATGAAATAACCCCTAAATACTAAAAATGTTCAACCAAAGATATCAAATCTGCTACTTTCTGTTTTTCGAAAAAAAAACATTAACCGACCCACTGATTTTTTATTTGGTTCGGTTTTTTTCGGTTAATTTGGTTATGGTTGGTTAATTCGGTCCTTTGCACACCCCTACCTTCTGGTCATGTCATTTGATGGGTCAATTGACAAGTCAACATTATATACCTTAAAAATACCAAAAGTGCCCTTATGGCATAAAATGGTTTTTAAACCTATGAGACATATAAGCGACTTTGAAACTAATCATACAACTTTAATAATATGTTTTAACATAAAGGACTCGTTAGAGACCCATTCGACCACCCGATACCGTATATACGCGTGCGACTAGTTTTAATAAAATAAAATATATAAACTAGCCGAATCGGGTCAAAACCTTTGAAAATCCTTGCAAATCAGAACGTTTGGTTACTAAACCCATATTATATGAGTGCTTGCACTCGGAAGGGTATAAACCACATTCTATCCGATTAACGCCTAATCTAGTGAGCCGAGCGTATCTTTAAGTTAAGCGGTCAAAGTCAAGGACATGTAAATGCCCCGTTAGGATTCTAACGGATAATATTTCCATTAATTCCAGACCAGAAGTCTCCAATAAATTGCGCCTAAGCTGGGTTGTTTTGTATACGATTGTGCTAAACATATTGATATTATAAAGAACTAGTACAAGGAAATACTCTTTGCTTATTATATTTTATAAAGGCTTGGGATATGGCACTAGCCACTTGTTCGGGTATCGCAAAAGGGCGAATGATGTCATAGAAATGCAAATAACCCGTTTTAATCATATTGCTTGATATCTTAAACACTTGGGGGTTTATACAACCGTGTTTGGGCGTCCCGACTCATTTAATAGAAAATGGCCACGACTTAAGCGAGGGGTGTAGGCATACACTTGACAGGTACTAATTATATAGATATTTATATGATTATGAAAATATGGTGTGTCTATTAATCATGTACCAGCATTTGATTTCTCATCCCCAACTATATTGACATACATGTAAAACCGGTAACAAGAGATATACTTTGTCTCAAGGTATTTAAAATTGAAATACCATATGGTATTAAATATATTTTGAAAAGATTTTCAAAAGAGTCGGTTAATTGTATTTACCAGTGAAAACTGACGTGTTTTCAAAATACATAGCACAGGTTAATAGCAAATACGGAATTGCTAGAGCAGGCTTGGTCTTAGAAGTTGGAATTTGCAACTCCACGATAAAAGACCTATATTAGTCTCAAGTAGCTTTTATTTCTATCCCGCCTATGGACATTTTTGTACGAACAACTTGTAATACTTTTAATTATTTTATTCAAGCTTTTACGTTATTATTTTACTTTAATCCATCTTCTGCTGCTATTTGTGATATTGTTATCAATCGTCACGCATAAACCCCAAGTCCGGGCCCTCAAGGAAATTAGAGTATGATAGATAGCTGTTGTTGAAGCTGAATCAACACATAGCCTGATGCAAAAACTAAGACTAAAATGACAAATGTTGTCGAAAGGAGCAGGAGATTCCTTTGTCTCAAGATACTATTTTTAAATTAGTTTTTTCTTGTGATGTTGTTGAAAATTTTGAAGGATTTTTCTCATGAGATGCTCGTTTAGGAGAAATCAAATTCGACGAGGAAGAAGAAGATTATGCAGAGAGAATCAATTTAACAGAGATTTCTAATGAATTTGTGGGGGAAATGGCTCAGAAAGGAATGATGGCTCAATTAAAAGATGCAAACACTAAATCTGAGCCTGAAAAAGAAACCGATAAAGATTTAACAAAACCTTTTAAATGTGAGAATGCATGATTCCTTGTGAAGAGTGTATTTAAAAGGATGCAAATTATGAGAGACTTAAAGTTCTTACTCAGAGTTTGTTAATTGATCTGCAGTCTCTTAAAATTGCTTACAATAAATTACAAAAATCAGAGAAAGGGTTTATCGAAGAAATTAAAAAGGATCAAAAGACAATTGATATGTTAAAAGCAACTATTTTGGATAAACAAGGGCAATTGATAAATATCTTGATGAAATGGTTGTTTTAAAACTACAAATGGAAGAAGTTAAAATTGAATCTAAGAAGGTCGACAGAAAATTAAAGAGTTATGCATATGCATCTCATATCTTAGATTACATTATTCCTAAACCAACTAGTAAAGAATAGGAATCCGGGGAAGATGTTTATAGTTAAGGAAATCGAGGTATCGGGTACAATAGGTGTCCACCTCCGATATGGAGGAATTATTCAAAGTCTCCAAATGGTGTTGACAAGGAACTGAATGTTGTTTTTAAAACACCTTTACCTATTGATCGTAAATACACATTACCCGAAACCATTGATATTTCATTTGAAAAATCATAAAGTGGTTTTGATAGTTGTGATAAGAGTGTTTTTCATTTAGTGGTTGAATAAGTTTTTGAGATTGAAAACTCTGAGAAATTAAATCATGAGAAGAAGGTAAACAAGAACAAGCACATTCTACAAGAAAAATATAACATGTGTGACATTAAGAACATGATTACAATGTATCAGATGATCAGCTCAGGCAAGATATATTTTTATTTGGATATTCCAATCAAGAATGTAAATATTGCCTTGATTGCTAGGACGTTTTGTAACAACTCTCAAAAAGTCCTATAAAAACTCGTAATTAAAATATTGAATGCGCACGACGAGAATCGGCAAGAAAAACAAAAAAAACCGTATTTTGGTTCCTGTTGCATGGCGCGACAAAGACTTTGAGGATCGTTGCATGGTGCGACGGTGCCACTTTTCAGGTATAAATAGAGCAGAAGTTGAGCTTTCAAAATGCACCAATCGATTTCAAAAATTCAATCTCTTCGACCCTCGTTTCTAATTTCCCGAAACCCTGTCTCGATTTTCATGTACGAAACTCTAATCGCTGAAATAATACCCTATCCGATTGTTCAAAAACCCTTGCAACGAAAAGCTAAAGTTCCGCTGAATAAGGTGGTACTTTATACGTGGTGGTTTTGATTTCATGATTATCATTGATGTTTGATTTGGTTTCTTAAACTAATACGTGTTACATTGTGTGTATATTTAGGCACCAAAACTTAAACCCATGAGGATTGAAAACCCTAAATTCTTCAATGTGAGTCATTCTTTTTTCCTCACAACATTATGAGTCATTTTTTTTATCAAATGCTTTTAAAACCCTAAATGTTTTCTAGTTGTTACTTATATTTAAAGTGATAAGTCTTTGTATTCTTAATGGAAAACTACTGGAAGTATGTGGGGTTTTATATAAACTACTTGATAAGCTTCACTAGTTGGGAGAATAACCAACAGTGATATTACCACAGTCATAGGAGCTATTAAGTTACAAATACCTTTGGGTAGTTGTAAGATATAAGCAAATGTAAAAACTCTTAATGTTGTAATTTTAAGAAGGTTTTTTATATAAATGAATGAACTCACCAGTATTCCCCGCTAATCAAATGTTTTTTAAACGCGTTTCAGGTGATTTACTGTGAAGTAAAGGAAAAAGTGCTATGAGGCACTCAAGCGTAAATAAGTGGCTATGGCACCTGAATTAAACGTGTTTTGTAATTAAGGGTTTATCCCCGTGAAATTCTTTTATGTAAATATGAGATTTACCCCACAAGTTATGATATGAAAATTTCCGTGTTTGAAAACTCTGATATTTTTCTTAACACCTGGTCCTGATAAAATTTCGTTGCGATAATTTTAATAAACACCGATACCATCTTGTGCTCTTCATGGCTCCCGTCAAGGGTAGGGTCGGGAGTTGTGGCAGAAGGTGGTATCAGAGCTACTCGTTTAAGAAAATTAAGTGTTGTGATAATACTTAAGCTTAGAAGTTAGGAAATAAATGAAATCACTTATGTGATCATTGTGAAGCTAACCAAATGTTATATATACTATTTTTGGAGTTTGTTGTTTTCATTATTTTTGGCTAACAGCGTGAGTGATAGAGAATTATCCGAAGCTTTCCGTAGAATGTCGGTTAACAATACAGATATTGAAACCACTGAAGAACCAACCTGATACGGAACAGACAGTTACAAACCAATAATATTTAAAGCTCACCCTTCAGACAAATCACTGCCCAAAAAGAGAAGATGACACTGGAAGGAAAATGGGGAGAAAAGAAAGAAAAAGAAACCAATTGCAGTAGCAAAACCATAACTAACTGAAGAACCAATTGGAGAAAACCCAGCACCCTTTCCACTTTTATGGGAAGACCTTGATCGTCGCATGTCCAACTACGAAATATTTAGGCCAATAACAGAAGAAATATATTTTAACATACCCCACCTTATTCTCTCATACCAATAAACCCAGAACCAATCCCAATGAACCCTGAACTAACAAAAGAATCACTTCCAAATCAAGCCGAGGAATGGTGGACTAACGATTTGGCATACCAAATCCTGATGAACAATCATTTTCCATAATTCCCAACCTATCAACCTACACCACCAGCATACCCACCTATAAGCCCTAAGAACATAGCCGAACTATGCCACTATGGAGAATAATTAATGGACGCAGGAAATAGAATCCGCTCAATTGGGGAAAATCTCGTATAGAGATATGACGAGAGGGAATCATCTTTGAACCTGAACTAACCCTATAATATATATGTGTAAATGTGTTTTCTGTGTTTTGTGTATAAAACAACTAAACTATATATATACACACACACACACATGTGGTTATGTATGTAAAATACACGAAGCAAAATATATAAAAAGAGTAAAAGTCGCAATGATTGACTATTTTGACAATATGCTCTGAGTATCTGTGTTCATAATATATTGATTATATTATTAGTTCTATGATATTAATATTGAAATATGTTTACAATACAGATGGCAAACAAAGCTTCTGTTAACCAGTCAATCCATAACAATCATGAAAAATCTTTGGATAAAAGTGCCATAGAGAATATAGTTGTTGGGATTGAACCCTTTACAAAGGAACAGATGATATAAAGCCAAAATACTCTATCCGCGGTTTGGTCCAACTATCAGAGTTTAGATCCTCTGATCACCTAAACTC
Organism: Scalesia atractyloides; assembly: GCA_947069175.1. Classification (NCBI taxonomy): domain Eukaryota; kingdom Viridiplantae; phylum Streptophyta; class Magnoliopsida; order Asterales; family Asteraceae; genus Scalesia; species Scalesia atractyloides. Next base: position 43,309,673 of record CAMTDV010000019.1, on the reverse strand, counting down.
TGTCTTCCTAAAGTCTGCTACCTATGCATCATCGGCTACAAACATGCCAAAGGTATGACAGAAGATAAGAAGCAGAGGATGGTCATCAGAGTTTTCGTTTATTATTGAGTTAAATGCCCGGATAGTCCCTGTGGTTTGCCTTTTTTTCACCTTTAGTCCCTAACTTTCTAAAATTACAGCTATAGTTCTCAACTTTTTCAATTTCGTTATCGGATAGTCCCTAGGCCTAACATCAGTTAGTTTTCTCAGTTAAGAAAGTGTTAAATGACAAAAGTACCCTTACTATAAAACAAAATAACTCAACCTATTAAATAGATTTATTTATTTGTGGGTCCCACTTCTTTATAAAAACAAAATAACAACCCCACGCCCACCCACCCCACCTTCCTGTCTCATTCTTCTCTCTTTCCCTGCAACTTCATAGGAACACACACTTACACACACTCTGTATTTGGTCTTTTCTATAAAAATACGAGAAATGGAAGGGGAAACACGACAATGAGTCTGTCAATTCCAGTTCATTTTCAATTCCAATTCATTTGGTAAACTTATTATTATTATTATTGATGGGTGGATCCTGAAAACTCCGGCAAGTTGCTCGGAAACTGCTATATCGATGGTCCCAGTCGCAATTCTGATGTGGGTTTTTCTTTTAAATAAATCTACCGGTATAGCGGTACTTAGAAATCTCACTATAAAGATAGGAAGATTTAAGAGTATACTTCAAACATCCTTTGAGAATCTAACTATGAAGATAGAAAGATCCTACAAGGATACAGGCCCTGAAAGACCTCTTTAACTAGGCCCTGAAAGACCTCTTTAACTATCGTACCAACAATCATCGTGCTGCATAATCGGAATTAATACACAAAAAGCACTCAGTAAACACACACAACGCCATACATTTGAGAAATATTGGTTGCACATATGAATCACCCCAGAAACATTTGAAAAACGTATAATAGGGGAGCAATGTACTCGCCTGGGATTGCGTATAGATCTTGTTCAAATGATATAACAAAGTTCAAAGGATCAAGAGTTCAAGTGTTTAAGTGGTTCCTAGTGTATCGGATAATTACATGTTAGTGTCGAAATTTGAAAACGAGAAATCGGATAGAATGATGTATATAAAACAAACAAGAGTTGGATCTTGTATAATATGGTTCATAATACATAACATTCTGAATTGGAAGCATTCAAAAAGTTTTGACTTGATACGGCTCGCTAAAGTGGTTTGCGCCACTTTAACGGGTCATACTCGTAACTATGGGTTTGGATGGTTAAATATGTCCTATGACAAGTCTAATATGCCAAAAGTAGTTTATATAAGTTGTATAATCAGTTTAGATGTCAAAATAACATTCTTATATGTTTAAAACTAATTTATGCGCACAAAGGGCATTTTCAGTATTTTTAAGGAATACATAGTCGACTTGTCATATGATTAACAAAATTATATGGTTATTAGGTATAACCTCAGAGGGTTATAACCTATAATACTATGATCATAATAATGGTCTTGGTCGGATCCTAAAGGTGACCAAATGGGTCGGATTCGATAGTGAAAGCGGTGGTCAAAACCGCTCGGCCTACGACTTTAAACAAGCACTAAACTAAAAGTGACAAATTAGACATGTTTTGACATATCTAATTAAGTTTATAAAAGTATTTTGGCATCAAAACAAACTGTTTTGATACCCGGAAATGGTTTTGTTGTAAATTGCGCATAAGTCGCATTTTTACCGAACTTTGACTCGTCACTAAGACTTGAAAAGATGGAAATCAGTAGGTAAGGTCATTATGGACCATAACCATCTTGATTACCTTCATATTGCAGGGTTCAATTGGACTTTAAGTTGATTAATTCATGATCAAATCTAGAAGTTAAACAAAAGTCAAACTTTTTAACCTTTAATCTAATTAAACTACAAGAATTGAATCAAAACATGATTGAGAACACTTACAACACTAAAGGAATGTCAAGAAAACTCAGAAGAACTCCAGAGATTGTTGCAACTTCAGATATGCAGATGAGAATAAAATTGGGTTGTTGCGAAAGTTAAAAAATGGAGAATTAGCTTGGTATTTATAGATAATTTGAAGTCATATAATCAAGACAAGTGTCCATGAATCATCACTGAACTTGATTAGTGTCCTAAAACATGTTGGAAGCAGGGAGAAGGGTGGCAAGTTTGTTTGGTGAGTCAACAAAAGAGTTAACCAGTTGTTGCCAAGTTTCTGATGTGCTGGAGGGTGGGTTTACGGTCCGTAAGCCCTTTAGCTAGCAGACACTTTTGAAAATTGGAAAACAGGCCCCTGCACACGTTTCGTCACGTTTTGGCACTTCTAACACCCGTTAACCCCGTTTACAGACTTTATAAAGATGTTAAAGCAAAGGGAACTTGAAATGTTTCCAAATATGTTCCATAGGTCGGTTCGTTTGGTCGTACGGTTGCGGTTTTCGGCTAATTACGACGAAAATCACAACGAACGCGCAAATGACCGTAAGTGCGTAACGAATGATATTTTTGCATTTCAATCACTAAAATACAATATTTTAATGATTACAAAAATTTTTTGGATGTCCGTACATGTTCCGGATAGCGAAATATACGAAAAGGCATAGTTTCGCAGAAATTGCAAAATAGCCCCTGAAGTTATAAAAGTGTGTTTTTGCCATACCGAACCCTTCAAAACTCATTTCTAAGTTATGTAAAGGGTATTTAAGGCATGTTAAGCTTGTTTTATTGTTTCGGAGTGTGCGTCGCTATAAGAATCGGCAGAATTTCGTAGTTTGTCATAAATAGTCCCTGTGATCGAATAGGCTTGTTTTTGACATATCACCCCTTTCAAAACCTATTTCTAAGTTATGTAAAGGGTATTTAGGGTATGTTTAGCTTCTGTCCTTGTCTTGGTGCATGCTTTACGTTAAACGGGTTACGTTTAAGTATCAGTTATCGAAAGGCCTTCAAGGAAACGTTTTTGAAAGCCCAAAATTTGGCACAAGTGTCACAGAATGAGTGAAAGGACAATCCAAACATTGGAAGATATGCTAAGGGCATGTGTAATAGATTTTGGAGGAAGTTGGGATGATCATTTACCACGAATGGAATTCTTCTATAACAATATTTATTAAACAAGCATTAATGTTGCCCCATTTGAAGCACTTTATGGATGAAAGTGTCGAAACCCTGTATGTTGGGCAGGAATAGGAGAAAAGCAATTATCAGGTCCTGAGATCATGCAAGAAACAACCGACAAGATAATTCAAGTCAAAGAAAGATTGAAGACAACACGAGATCAACAAAAGAGTTATGCAGATAATCGACGTAATCCATTGGATTTTCAAGTCGGAGATTAAGTGTTGTTAAAAGTTTCTCCATGGAGAGGAGTAGTCCAATTCAGTTAGAAAGGAAAGCTAAGTCCAAGATTTGTTGGACCATTCGAGATTATTAAACGAATTGGACTTGTAGCTTATCAGCTAAAGTTACTAGAATAGATGGCCGATATACATGATGTATTTCATGTACGCAACATAAGAAAGTACTTAGCTGTTGGGATTGACCCCTACAAAAGAAAAGATGATAAAATGCCAAAACATGTCTGGTCTAAATGATCCAAAATAAACAGTGGTTTGATTCACAACTTCCCTCAATGATAAGGCACCTAACATCTGATAGCCCTAACATCTGCTCAGTGCTAAGCTCTGCTGGTTGTAAAGACTGTTGAACACCTCTGCTTGAAGTCAAAAGTCTGCTGAAAGTCAAAGGTCTGATCACCCTTTGAAGAACATATGATGAAGCTTCAACAGTGGTTAAGCTCATAAGTGGTTAGCATCCTATTTGGATAACCATCAATGTTTTGTAAATGTATCAGAGGATAGCATTAGCAGTGGTTAGAGGTTGTTAGGTTAGTTAGATGTCATTGTCTTGGTGATGTTAGCAAAGATGCTTCAGAGGTTAGGATTTGCACTATGAATAGACAGTGCATGTACAGTTCTATTTAGCTTACCACACACACACACACACACACACACACACTTATCTTGTACGATCCAATTTGTGTGAAGCTCGGGCTGAGGGGGAGTTAGTGATTCATACATGTAATTACTTGTAATCCTTTTCAATCTTTTGAGTAATGAAAACATTGTGTGATGAAAGCTAATCTCTCATTTGATTGTGTTACAAAGTTTTAAATCGTATTCTGCTGCAAGTTTTATATATTTTATCTTATTTTATATCCAATTTGTTTAAAACAACACAATCAGGTCAAACTCAGATCCTAACAATTGGTATCAGAGCCTGGTCAGTCAAATCCTATCTAATAATCGATTTGACATAAAAAGATCAGCTCAAATTCAGTGATACTGTGATTGTTTGTATTTGTTGAAAAACAGAGTAAGAACCAAATCACGTTATATACGATTTCAGTATTTGTGTTTAGATTTTATGTTGATTTCATGATTGACGATTATGGGTGAGATTTAGAAGACCAGATCAGAAGCAATGTGAATTTTAGCATAAGCATTTTGCAAAAATGTCTAAGGTTCTCAAAACATTGCTACAAATGATTCTGGATTGATTATTCTTTCCTTAAAAGCCTTCCAGTGAATGGTACGACATTTGCCTATGGATAGGATAAAAGGGGAATAGAAGAAAATCACAAACCTTAAAAGTGTGTTTATCTCAAAACTTTTGATGTTAGAAGAAAACAGTATAAACCTAAAACACTTAAGGGTTCACATCTCTGCTCAAACATTTGTTACCAAACATGCTGAGTGCAACCATTGTTTACAGGTAGATTCAGGTAACTTGTGATACCCATGAGGAAACTAGGTACCCCTTAATTGATCCTAAACTTTAAGTCATGCTTAAAACAATAATTGCACGTGAACTTTGCAAACTTGTATTACTTGTGTGCTATGCTGAGCAATCGTTATTATGGCTCAGAGGAATCCGAGAGCACGTCATGGTTAACATGACACTATTAAGGACCAACGATGCGAGGTTGGTGTCCTTAGCCTTGAACAACGTGTTAAACGGAGACTTGACGTTTAACAGCGTATCAAACCTTTGACGTTGATTATTAGGTTATCGGTAGCATCATTTAAGATTCCGAGTTACAGAAACAACTTAGTTTTATGCCATAGACTGTGACATAAGGTTTGAAGCTATTCGAAGTCCGGGCACGCAAAACGAAGCAGCTTCCCGGTTAGGGAAACGCCTTCATTTCGGGCATAACATAAGGCAACCAAATGTGCAAGGAACAATCGATCAAGCTTAAAAACACTTAAACCACCCTAATACGGGACTTTTATGGTTAAAATGTAACTGGGTTCGGATTTCGAGGCGGTTATGCTCAGTTTTTGGAACCGAGTCTTTTGATACTAAAAACGCAAAAAACGGAGCCCGTTTCACAAATCGGAGATGCGTCCGGGACCCGAAAACGAACCTAAACGCAAACAGAAGATAAACATCATCTTTTAGCACGTGTTACGAAGCACGAGGTGTCCTACATGGGACCCACCTCCAAACCGCCACCCCCCATATATATATTTTTTTATTTTTATTCTTTCATAATTCCTCAAAATTATACCAAAACCTCCAAAAATTCTTCCATCTTCAATCTTCTTCAGCTGATTTCAACCTTAAACATCACCAAATCAAAGGTATAACTCTTGTTTCATAAGGTTTTAATCATGATTTCTTGAGAAAACTTGGTTTAGATCGTGAAAACCCTTTCTAATCCATGATTTTTGAAGGTTTAAACAAGTTTATGGGCTGAATAAGAACACCTTGGAAATTCCCTGGTGTTATATGGCAGCCATGATCACAAATCTTTGGGTTTTGATACCCTAATCAACACCTATTCGACAAAAATCGCATAACTATTCGATTAATCAAAAAACCATGAAATAAAGCTTGATTGATCCAAGTTCTTGCATATTTGGATTGTACTTGATGTGTAGGTATTGAATATAGCTCCTACACCCTTCTGGACTCAAGAAAAACCTACGGAAACGGAGCTTTCGCTAGGTATATCGCCCGAAAACTGAATCTAGAGTAGGCAGATTATTGTTTTGACTATAACTTGGTCCGTGATACTTGGATTGAGCTGAAATTTGGTGTGGTGATGTAGGGTATTCTCAGGAAGGTCCACGTAAAAGTTTAGAATTTTTGGAATTTTCTATGATTTTTGGTGAATAGTTGACTGTTTTACCGAAAGAATTTCGGAAAAAACTATCAAACGAATTCAATAAATCACCACATTTTGCGGAGACAATAAGGAACATATGGGGAATGTTCTGGGAAAATTTGGAGTCCTTTGGTTGAGTTTTGATTTGGGTTAAAAATCCATGTTTTTGCGAGTTTTCGGTAGCCGGGAACGCACCGAAACTGTTGGTGCATAATATCTGTGTCTTAGTCTTATATCGAGTCTGCATAGAATAGAACTGAATAGGCTAGTCGTATGAAGTATTTAAGTATCTAGTAGTCAAGTTCGCCCATGGATGATTATCATGTTAAGTTCGCCCGAACTTGCTAAGGCAAGTTCGGGCGAACTCATACCCATGTCCAGCGAACTCGATACTCTATAAATCGCTAGCTAGCCTCTCTCATTTGTAATTTTTGCATTTTGGAGGCGAAGCTCTGTCAGTTTGTACTCTTGACGTTTGATCAATAAAACTGATGTTAAACTGATTAATTCTTGTCTATTGGTAAACACGACGTAATATTTCCGCTATTATGGACGTTAGATATCAAATTTAGGTTCCTTAGCATCAAGGATTGGTCCTACAAGTGGTATCAGAGCTAGAACAGCCTGATTTGATAGTATCAAGACAAGAACACTTCTAATTCATCTCCATTCTTCTATTTTTCATTACGTTTTCATCAAAAATGAAGAATTCACGGTCAAAATCTTTTCAATTTTGAACATATTATGTAAAATACAACAAAGATAAACCCTTGAAAGATTGGAGACCAAATTCAACCGAATTGATGTCAAAATTTTGAAAAAACCATGTTTGACAAAACCATGTTCATCGAACTTGTTAGCCAAGTTCGGCCGAACTTGGACTAAAAAGTCACTTTTCAATAGATTTTTTTACTAAGTTCGCTCGAAATTGAGTGAATGTTGTGGGAATTCTAGTTAAGTTCGCTCGAAGTTGTTAAATTTTCATTGATTTTCTATCGAGTTCGACCGAACTTGATAAAAATTTGAGAAATTTAGCTTAGTTCGCCCGAACTTGCTAAATTCTCAGTGAATCCCTTCTGCAAGTTCGACCGAAGTTATCTCAAGGTTATTTTCGAAACTTTTTCAAGTTTGACCAAAGTTTAAAGTAAATTTTTCCAAATCAAAATTCACAAGTTCGACCGAACTTGTGAATAAAGTTGAGAATTCTTCATTTCTACTACAAGTTCAACCGAACTTGTAGTAGAACTAACATTTTCAAAAGTTTCTGAGTATTTTCAGTGTACACGTCTCGTTATTCGTAATGGATGATATTCAAACAGCTTATATGACCGGAGCTAGTTCATCAAATGCCAATGTGATCCAACAAGTCAATCTTGACAACGAGATGGGCACGACTGTTAAGCCGCCAAAGCTAATGAGCATGGACGAGTATGAAGGATGGAAGGAGAAGTTTACATATTGGGTTCAAGCCATGCATTTCCTAGGCTGGGTGTCAATCGAGAGAGGTTATACAGTTCCGTTGGACGAACATCAGCAAGTTCTGGAGAAATACAAGTACTCCATGACACAGAAAGAAGAATACATTGCTGAGAAAAAGATGATCAGTCTTATCCAACAATCCGTCAAAGAAGATATTCTCGTCTTGCTACCAGAATATACAACTGCAAGAGGTCTCTGGCTCTCACTTAGAAGAAGTATCAAGGAAGCGCGGAAATGATTAAGAGCAAGAAAGCTCTCATTATGAAAGAGTTCGATATCTTCAACATGCTGAAAGGTGATACCATGAAGCAGATGATTGAACGCTTTTGTCATCTTAAAGTCCAAATGCGAAGACACGGTCTCGAGAAGACGGAACAAGAGTACATCGACAAGCTTGCTGACGCTCAACCAGATGGAGAATGGACTACTTACTTAATGGTTCTGAAGGAAAGCGAAAAATGGGAATTTTTCAAGCTGTCAAAAGTTATCGATAAACTCGAAGGCCATTAAATGGAACTCTTAAAGATTGCAAAGTCAAAGAACGCTAATGTTGTTCAAGACGTTGGTTTATACTACAAGAGTGGAAGGCAAGACAACATTTCAAGTCCAAAGATTCAGACAACATTCAATGCAAGTTTGAATTCTTCAAACAATTCACAGCAGAATCAGAATCAGTCATATCCTCAATATGATCAAAGTCCACGGTCTTCGTTCTCAAGCACTGGTTCAAATTCGTATTATCAAAGTCAAGCAAATCAGAACCAACAAACAAATTCTGATTTGACTGTATTCAAATGTAACATCGCTGTTAATTTGAATAATGCTGTTTCTGAGCAAACTGCTAAGCAACACATGGCACTTCTTGCCACCGTTCTAGAATCATATGAAAGTCTCGTAGCTAGGAAAATCGGAAATCCCGAAATGACCGCCGAAGACTATGACTAGGTGGACTAAGACGAACTGGAGCTCATGGATATAAAGTGGTGTTTAGCTTCTATTATCCGAAGGGTCACAAAGTTCGTTGCTCTCACAGGCCGAGATATCGGAAATTCCAGCAACAAACTAGGTTTTGACAAGACAAAAGTAACGTGCTTCAGATGTCGCCAAAAGGGACATTTCAAGATAGAATGAACAAATCCTGAAGCAACGGGAAATCAAGGAAATGAGTATTACAAGAAGTCACTTCAGTACAAGCCTTCCCCGAAAAAGACTCAGGTTGAAATCCAAGAGAAACCAAACAATAGCAACACTGAGAAAGCTATGGTTGCATCAAACGAAGATTACAGTTTCAACTGGAACTCCTACATCGGTAAAAAGAACAAAGTTGCATTGATGGCGCAAATTGTTGAAGATACTTTTGCCGAAGATGCAGCAGCTTTAGAAAATATTCTACTGGAACAGTATCTGCATCAACAACAAGAAGAAGAGGAGTACATTCACATGAAGCAGCAAGGAATTCTAACTCCTGATTTGTGTGATAGTTTTGCAGGTCACTTTGATGGAAGTTCTCAAGAACAAGCTGTTGAGGAGAAATCTGATGAAGTAGTCATTGATGTTACTCAAGAAGTGAATGTCGATAAAGCTTTGATGGAAAATCTAACCAAGGTAGGTTCAGAGGTAAATGAAAGTGTCAAAGTACAAGTTGTAGAAGTTGGGAAACCTTGTACAAAATGTACTGAACCATGTATCGAATGTGCCGAAAAATCAAAGATCATCGCTGAAATCAATGTGCATAATGAACTTTTAAAATATGATTATCACACAATGAAAGAAGCGTATGACAAAATGAAAGATGATTATGGCAGGCTCGATCGAAACAATGTCGAACAACACGACACTGTGAGGATGTTGAAAGGAATAGTAATGGATAAGCAAAAAGCAATTAATATCTATATTAAACACCATTGCTGAAACTAAGCAACAACTCGAGGACATGAAAATTGAAACATAGCATGTTAAACAACTTTTGAGAAGTTACGCTTGTAACGCATATGTCATTGATCACATCCTTCCGACAATTCCATCAGAAGAGAAACCTAAAAAGAAAATTGGTAAAGAATACAGCAATGTTCCTCCACCCCTATGCGAGAAGTATTGTCGCAAATCCGCTGATGGGATGGATAAGGCACTCAACATTGAGTTGTTATCTGAAAAGAAAACTGAGTTGCTAGAAAACATTGATGTAATCTATACTAAATCTGATAATAACAATGTTGTGGTTAAGAAAGTGGTTGAAAATGTTCTGAATGGTTCTGATGAAGGCAACTTTAAAAGCACCGACTCGAGTTCAAAGAATTCTGATTCACAGTCCGAAGATGACGATACATCATCGGAGAATGATCTATGTGATGATCCTAATGTTGTAATGTACAAGATTAAGGAATCTGATATATTATACTTTGATGACAGTTTTCTGATTCAGAACGTGAAGGAAGAATTGTTAGACAAATTCTTTAAACTCGTGGAAGTCACATCAGATGATCTGGAGATTAATGAAAAGAAATTCTATTCCAAACCTAAAAGAAATAACTACCGAAGGAGTGGTGGTGATCATCCGGAAAAACGGAGAGCTGGGTTGGGATTAGAAGAATCGGATGAACCAAAAAAGAAAACGTCACCATTTCATGTACAATAATAAAAACATGAATTTTATATATGGGACTAACACGGTTGATGAGGAAAGTTTGATTGGCAAACAATCAAATGATGAGTTCAAGAAACAAAAAGAACTTCGAGATAAAGACAAAATTGCAAATAGTGCCAAAACAAGTGGTGCAAAACCCACTAAAGGACATCCACATGATTCTCGGACTTGTTTCAAGTGCAACGAAATTGGTCACATCGCACGCCAATGTCCGAAATCAAAGCCGGCTTATCTTCGAAGAAAAGAAAGTTCAAATGTTGTGAAACCGAAGCAACCAGAGTTTGTAAAACATGTAAAGATTTTTAAAAGAAATGAATCAAAAGCTGAAGTTAAACCTAAAAAAGAAAAGAAGTTTGAAAATTGAATTTTTGTAAAAGGTGAAACTTAAAAGGCTAATGAAAACAAGTTTTACATCAAGAAGGCTAACATAAAATCTCAAGCCTGGATTGCAAAGAAACGGTCAACAACATCTGAGATCACTAAGTCTGAGCTTGTTAAGACTAGTGATAGCATGAAAGAATCAAAATATGAAATCATAATTGAAACCACATCTAAAACTGTCAAAACTACAAGTGGTAACAATTCAAAAGATAAAAAGACAGTAAAGTTTTCAAACATAAACATCATAGAAAATCCAGATGATGAATGTGAATTTGATTATGCAGATGAGTGTGGATTCGATTATGCTGATGAATGTGAATTTGATTACAATGATGGTTATCCAATTCAACCTAAGACCAAAAAGGCTTGGGTCGCGCTGTTTAACTAATTGTTGAAATGTGCAGGGGCTCTAGAGATCCGTACTTTCTAAGTGGATTTTGGATAGTGGAGCGTCCAGGCATATGACGGGAATGAAAGCGTTGCTATTCGACATAAAATCTATCAATGGTGGATATGTTGGATTTTCGAGTAACCAGGGTGGAAGGATAGTCGCCGAGGGAAAACTTTCCAATGGCGTTGTTTCATTCGATCGCGTGAATTATATTGCAAAGTTGGAGAATAATCTTCTGAGTATATCGCCGATTTGCGACAAGAAGTTCATGGTGCATTTCAACGACAAAGAATGTATTATCTTGAAGCCAGGATTCAAAATACCAGATGAGTGGATTCTGATGCGAGCACCACGTGATAATGATCTATATGTTCTTGATATGGGCGTCGCTACCACTTCATCAAAATCAGCGCAATATTTTGTGACAAAGGCTACTGAAAAGGATTCTATTCTTTGGCATCGTAAGACGAGGCATATTCATTTGCGAAAAATTAATTCTTGGTTCATAATGATCTTATAGAAGGTATAAATCTTCGAAGCTTTCATATGTCTGATCACTGCTTATAATGTAAAAAGGGAAAGCAGATCAAGAAATCTCATCCGAAGAAAATTCTAAACTCAATCAAGTTGCCATTAGAACGTCTCCACATAGACTTATTTGGTCCTGTAAATGTTCAAAGCATCTCAGGAGACTTATATTGCTTGGTCGTGACAGATGACTATTCGAGATATTCGTGGGTGTTCTTTCAGGAATCAAAAGACGAAACGTTTGAGAACTTGGTGATTCTATTCAAGAAACTCGAGAATCTTTATCATCTGCCGGTCAGACGCATTAGAAGTGACAACGGCACAAAGTTTAAGAATAACAAAATGAAGGAATTATGCAACGCGAAAGGGATACTGCACGAGTTTAGTTCTCTCTATACTCCACAGCAAAACGGTGTTGTTGAACGGAAGAACAGAACTTTGATTGAAACTGCGAGAACCATGCTTGCAGATTCTAAACTTCCAGTCAGCTTCTGGAGTGAAGCGGTTGCTGCGGCTTGCTACACGCTAAACAGAGTTCTCACTGTTAAACCAACAAAGAAGACATGTTTTGAGATGATAAACTGACAGAAGCCAAATTTGAAATTCTTAGAACCATTTGGTGCGTCATGTACTGTAACCCTCAATATGTTTAGTACGACAATGATGAACCGGATTTTTGGTTATATCGATGGCTGCTTTGTTATCTATGAATAAAGGTGTATCAAGAAACTGCAGACCATAATCCCTCATCTGTTGTTGAATCCAGAGGATTTGAGAACAATAGCTGGAAGCAGAAATGTATTCTGCCTCACAGGTAGAGAGAGAGAATGTGGTCTGTTTCTTGCACTAGGGACATCCAAACGTGTTCCGAAGAACTGGCATCCTGCCGTTGTAGATTTCGAGTTCAGCTTATCCACTCCGAAGTCTGAGTAAGTGTATCCCGTTAGGTCGAAATTGTCATTGTTTGGATACCACAAGCCGGTGCTTGGACATCCCTTCAAGTAACGGAAGATTCGCTTGACTATCTGCATGTGTGACACTCGAGGACTAGACTGATATCTCGCACATAAGCAGGTAGGATACATGATGTTTGGGCGAGATGCCGTCAGATACATCAGAGATCCTATCATCGATCGATAGAGTGTGTCATCAACTTTGATTCCCGTCTCGTCAATGCAAATCCCGTGATTCAGTGCCAGCAGAGTCGAAAGCGGCTTCGAGCTATCCATTTCAAACTTCTTGAGAATGTCAGGAACAAACTTTGTCTGATGAATGAATATGCCATATGGTAACTGATCGACCTGTAATCTGAGGAAGAATTTCATTTCACCCATGGAGGACATCTCGAATTTCTTCTTCGTGATCTTTTCAAACTCTTTGTAAAGACTATCATCTGTAGAACCAAAAATGATATCATCCACATAGCTTTGTACAATGATTAGATGAGATCCGACTTCTCTGGTAAACAAAGTACTGTCCACTGTGCCTCTTGTAAAGCCATTTCCAACGAGATGTTGCGATAACGTCTCATACCAAGCTCTCGGGGCTTGGTGTAATCCGTATAAGGCTTTGTCTAGAAGAGAAGCTTTATTCTTGTTCAGCGGATTGACGAACTCCGGTGGTTGGCCGACGTACACTTGTTCGCGAAGTTTACCGTAGAGAAATACAGATTTTACATCCAATTGATACACCTTAAATCCTTTCCAAGCTTCGAATGCGAGGAAAATGCGGATAGACTCTAATCGTGCAACCGGTGCGTATACTTCTGTGTAGTCAATACCCTCTTGCTGGTGGAAACCTTTGACAACGAACCGAACTTTGTTTCTGACTATTACACCCCGATCTCTTTTGCACTTGAAGACCCACTTAGTATCAATAGCTTTCTGCTTCGGTGGTAAGTCTACAAGCTTCCAAACACCCAATTTCTCGAACGGTAACGGTTCCTCTTGAATTGCTATCACCCAGTTCTCGTCACCCAGAGCTTCATTAACAGTTTTTGGCTCTATTTGAGAAATGAAACATGAATAGTAGCAGTAGACTTGAGTTGGAGCAACTCGGGTGTAGAAACAACTAAGTGCTTTGTTGATTTGGCTTCATGTACGCACACCAGTTTGTAATTCACCAATGATATTCGTTGAAGGATGGTAAGAATATGATCGCGACATTGCTTCGTTAGGAACATCAACTGAGCTTTGCTGATTCGAGACATTCAGATCACTGTTCACTTCAACATTAGGAGCACTTGATGAAGCTTCAATCCGATTTATCGGACTAGCAGATTGATTCAACATGTTAGATATCTGCTCAACTTCTTCATCCGATGAGGTTTCACCATCAGCATCAAATGTCGGCGCTTCATCCGAGTCAGAATTCTGATTCTAAGGCATACTTGGCACTGTTGTAGTATTTCCTAGTTCAGAAGAATAATTCGATGGAGTTGTAGCAGGTGTTACTTCTGCTTTAGAAACATTTTCAACTTGAACACCGCTATTACTCAGACCTGCTTCGGAAGATGAAGTATCTAACGTGGGTTGATTAACCACAATTGGTCTAATGATTTGTTCTTGATTCGTCGACTGTTGAAGATAGTATAACGCTGCAATTTCTTCTTCAGACGGTTCTTCCGGCAAGTCGAATGACTTCCATAGATCTTGATAGTTGAACAACCATGTGTTGCCTCTTCTTTGAATAGGATCCATATAGTTAAAACAATCCATATGTTGTGCTTCAATAACCTTTCTTAACGAGGGAATTTATACACATCTTAGCAGACTCGCATACCCTACAAAGAAACCTTCAAGAGATTTGGCTCCGAATTTACCATCTTGATCGATTACAGTACATGGTGCACCAAATGGCTCTAAGAATTTCAAATTAGGCTTCCGTCGGTTGATCATCTCAAAACATGTCTTCTTCGTTGGTTTGACGGTTGGAACTCTGTTTAGTGTGTAGCAAGCCGCTGCAACTGCTTCACTCCAGAAGCTGACTGGAAGCTTTGAGTCTGCAAGCATGGTTCTCGCAGTTTCGATTAAAGTTATATTCTTCCTTTTAGCTACACAATTTTGTTGCGGAGTATAGGGTGCACTAAACTCGTGCAGGATCCCTTTATCGTTGCAAAATTCTCTCCTTTTATTATTCTTGAACTCTGTGTCATTGTCACTGCGAATTCGTCGTACAGGAAGATGATAAAGATTTTCTAACTTCTTGAAAAGAATCACCAAGTTTTCGAATGTTTCATCTTTTGATTCTTGGAAGAATACCCATGAATAACACGAAAAGTCATCTGTTACGACTAAGCAGTATAAATCTCCTGAAATACTTCGAACGTTGACAAGACCAAATAAATCCATGTGGAGACGTTCAAGCGGCAACTTGATTGAGTTCAGAATTTTCTTCGGATGTGATTTCTTGATCTGTTTTCCCTTTTTACATTCTAAGCAATGCTCCGAAGATTTACACCCTCAACCAGATCATTATGAACCAAGAAATTAATTTTTCGTAAATGAATATGCCCTCTTACGATGCCAAAGAATAGAATCTTTCTCAGTAGCCTTCATCACAAAATATTGCGTTGATTTTGATGAAGTGGTAGTGATACCCATATCCAAGACATATAGATCATTCTCGCGTCGGGCTCGCATCAGAATCCACTCATCAGGTATTTTGAAACCAGGCTTCAGAACAATACATTCTTTGTCATTGAAATGCACCGTGAACTGTTTGTCACAAATCTGCGATATGCTCAGAAGATTATTCTCCTGTTCTGCAATGTAGTTCATGCGATCAAATGATACAGCCATTGGAAAGTTTTCCTTCGGTGACTATCCTTCCACCCTGATTACCCGCAAATCCAACATATCCGCCATTGATAGGTTTTATATCGAACAGCAGAGCTTTCATTCCCGTCATATGTCTGGACGCTCCACTATCCAAAATCCACTTTGAAAGAACGGATCTTTGGAGCCCCTGCAAATGTTAAAATCTAGTTAAAGAGCGCGACCGAAGCCTTTTTGGTCTTGGGTTTTGGATAGAAAGCTTGGTAATCATCTTCATAATCTCCATCTGAGCCTCCACTGTTGTTTATATTTTCAAAATTTACTTTCTTTTTACCTTTGAATTGTTACCATTTGTAATTTTGACAGTTTGGATTTGATCTTAGATTTTAATTCTTTGTGCTATCAGCCTTTACAGGCTCAGACTTAATAACATCGGATGTTGTTGACTTCTTCTTAGCAATCCAGGCTTGAAATTTTATATTAGCCTTCTTGATGTAAAACCATGATTTGTTTGCCCTAGAAGTTTCACCTTTTTCGAAAGTTGAGTTTTCAAATTTCTTTTCAATTTTAGGTTTAACTTCAGGTTTTGATTCGTTTCGTTTCAAAATCATTACAGGTTTTACAAACTCTAGTTGCTTTGGTTTCACAACATCTGAACTTTCTTTCCTTTGAAGATAGGTCGGCTTAGCTTTCGGACACTTGCGTGCAATATGATCATCGCCATTGCACTTGAAACAAGTCCGATTATCATGTAAGTGTCCACTAGTGGATTTTACACCACTTGTGGCTTTTGCCTTATCTCGAAGTTCTTTTTGTTTCTTAAACTCGTTGTTTGATTGTTTTCCTATCAAACTGTCCTCATGAATCGTGTTCATCCCATAAACAAATTTCATGTTTTTATCTTTGTACTCATGAAATGGTGACGTTTTCTTAACCGGTTCTTCTTCCTCGTCTAGACCCAACCCAGCTCTCCGGTTTTCCGGATGATCACCACCCTTTCTTGGGTAGTTATTGTAATTTCTTTTGGGTTTAGAATAGATTCTTTTCATTTTTCTCCAGGTCCTGTGATGTAACTTCAACCAATTTGAATAGTTTATCCAACTGATCTTCTTTGACATTCCGAATTGGAAAACTGTCATCAAAGTATAATGTTGGGATTGAAACCTGTGAAAGGAACAAATGATACAAAGCCAAATAACATTATCCGAGCTTTGGTTAAACTATCAGAGGTTACAACCTCTGATGTACATACACTGCTTTCCCTAAAGACTGCTCATCCTATCATCTGCCTTCACAAAGGTTCAAAGGTCTGCCAGAGTTCCAAGGGTCAGAGGATACAGATCAGAGTTTAGTCATTAGTTTAGTAAATCAATGTAACAGTGCTAAGCACTGATAGTTAGTATTAGCAATGTTTTCAGTTAGTTACAATTAGTTTCCTGTCACTATCAACCCTGACGTCATCAAAGATGCTCAGAGGTTAGATAGTTAGTATAAATAGGTAACTTCTGTAACAGTTTAAACCTGTCTATTAAAAGATCAACTTCCTCATATCATCTTCTCTGCATTTTCTTATTACCAAACTGTAATTGCAAAGGCTGAGGGGGAGTTTGTAAACCACATGCAAGTTAATCAACTTGAAAGCATGATGATGATGAAAACAAAAGACCATTGCTCGTAGTAAAAGTTTTCCATCTTATTCCGCTGCAAATCTCTTTTAATTCAATCATTTTCCATTTTTGAAACAAAAACTACAAGTAATTCAAACTCAGATCCTAACAATTGGTATAAAAGCTTGATTCATCAAATTCGATCTAACAATCGATTTGGTTCGAACAGATCAGCTCTCTTGCTAATCAGTTTGGTTGTTTTAGCTTGATATTCAGAGTTCTATTACGTTCAAAATTTTTAAAACAAAATCTATAAAAATCAACTGAAAATGTCTCAAAACACACAGGATGCCAATTCTGGATCCTTGTTCAAACCGCCGATGCTCAAAAGAAATGAGTATTTCATTTGGCAACAACGAATGGGTCACATCCTTGCTCAGCAAAACACCGGTTGCTGGAGATCTGTTGCTTATGGACCTCATGTTCCAATGGTTCCAAGCACAGAGGATCCAACTAAACAAGTGCCAAAACATCATGAAAACTTTTTGGAGCAGGATTTCCAGAAAATTGAATTGGATGCTAAGGCATTTAGCATAGTTGCTTCGGCCTTACCCAATGAAATTTATGCTGGTCTACTCCATTGCAATAGTTCAAAGGAGTTATGGGATGCACTTAAAGAGCAATTCGGTGGGACTGAGGAAGTGATAGAAAGTAATAGAGAAGTTCTAAATCAGCAGTATGAAACGTTTTGTCACTTGAAAGGAGAGTCTCTAACACAACAGTTCGAACGTTACAGATGTCTTATCAGTGAACTTAGACTGGTTAACGTGGCTCTATCTAATTCGACTGTCAACAGTCGTTTCCTTAGATCGTTACCAGATAAGTGGGAGACTGTAGCTTATGTAACGAGAAAGTCTGTTGGGTTTAAAGAATGTCGTTGACATAACTTCATGGGATACTCCTCACCTATGAGAGAGAGTTAAACTAGAAAAAGAAGTTGCAAAATTCTGGCAAAATGACTAATGATTACTCATTGGGTAATACAACTCTTTTTGGCCAATAAGAGGGATCTGGCAGCAGTAAGGACCAAAGTTATGATCACTATATAGATATTACCTCTGGTGGGAACTTTGGATCTGAAACATATGCACCCAACTATGCTTTTACTGCTAGTGGGGAAAGCCAAACCTCTGACAATCTATCCTTTGAGCTGATTGATTACAACACATTGAACCTTCTGATCTTAAGGAAATGGATATTTTGCACCAACTGGCCCTATTGAGTGTTAGGGCTAGTAAATTCTATAAAAGAATTGGTAGAAAATTCCCAGGTTTGCATGGGGAGTTGAAGGTTGGGCTGGATAAATCAAAAGTCAAGTGTTATAAGTGTAATAGGCTAGGACACTTTTCCAGAGAATGCAGGTCTCAAAATTCTGGAGCAATAGTGACTCATCCTGGCCCTAGACATCAGCACACACAAAACACTGCTCATTATTCTCAATATGCCCCTGCTCAACATGTTCAAAACACTGCCCACTTTGCACATCCTGCTACCACTGTTCCAGTGCATTATGTTCAATCCACTGCTCCACAAATTCAATATGTTCAGGCACCATCACATCCTCAAGTGCTTGTACAACAAGCACCCATTGTTACACAACCTGCTCAAACCACTGTTAGTCCAGCAGAGGTTGGTCAACAAAGCTTTTTCAAAGTTATGTTGACTGGAGTAGCTTGCCTGATGATTTGATTGATGAAAACTTTGCTTGAATGGCCAAAAATGATGTTGAACAAGAATTTTGTTTAATGGCCTTAGAGACAATTGCTGAAGGTGTTGAATCTGTGGAGAAAGTGTCAAAAACTGATGAAGTTCAAGTTTGTGATGAAACAATGGTTTCAAGTGAAGAAAAAGAAAATGCTACTGATAAGGAAAAGAACTCTCCTACTGACCCATGGAATGTTGATGTGTGTAAAGATGAGTGTGATTGTGCTTTCATGGCTGCTACAAAGGTATCACCTCAGATCCTTAAAGATCTAAGTTCTGACAAATGCATCATTGCTTTTGCAAACATCAAGAAGGTGAATGAAAACCTGAGAAACAAAATTTTAGAAGATGAACTTAATTTTGAAAAACTGATTAAAGAGTTAAAATCAAAGTTAAGTGAAAAAGATTCTGAAATGAGTAGCCTGAGACATAAATCAAGCATAACCAAGGACCAACTCCAAACTATGATAGAAAAATACCAAGTATGTACAAAGGAGTTAGAAGAAACCCAAATCACTTGTGAAAAATGGGTTGAGTCCTGTAAAGGTTATGAGATTATGCTTGATGCTCAGATCAAGACCAACATTAAGTTGGTGTAGGTTTTAGAACATATGACGAAATTGAGAAAAATGTTGCTGAAATGGATTTTGAGTTGGTTGAAGTAGTCCCCAAAAATTTGGCTGGTGAAGAGATAAAAATCACAGATAAAGCTGGAAACAAAATTGTTTTGGAAAACTAGAGGTTTCAAAAAAGATAAAGAAATTGAAAAATATCAGTTTAAACCAACCTGATCAGATGAATGTGATATCTTAGAAAACTTTAAGCCAATGGACTTCACAACCACTGATGGTATTAAAGCCCCAAAAGCACTGGTGATCCCTATCAAAGATGTACCAGCAGAGGTTACAACCACTGCTGATAAAAAGTCTGATAGGAAAAGAAGAGTAAAAAAACCTGTTTTGTGAATTTTGTGAAAAAAGAAATCATGTGGCTGCAGATTGTTTTCTTTTAAAAGCCTATGACATTAACAAAACTTGTGTATAAAACACTCTTCAAAATGCACCATCTGCAACAAAACAAATCACTCAACTCAACAGTGTGCCTATCTCAAAAACTACGAACAAAAGGTAAAAGAGATCAAGGCAAAAGCACTAGAAAGAGAAAGTTCAAGTTCTGCTGGAAATAAATCTAAGCAGAGTTTTGAACAAATTGAAACATCTGTTACAAAAGCCTTAAACAAAACCTCTGTTCAAAGAGAGGTGCAAGTGACAGATGCCCCACCATCAAATTCATTTCCAAGAGGGTATGGCCAACCTGCTTATAAAAAGGTTCCTCATTCTTATGAAGGTTACAAAAAGCCTTCAAAGCAAAGAGTAAACATGCATCCTTATGGATACAATCATCTGATAGGAAATGGTCAAGAGCAGATGTTACAAGGAAATTTCAAAACCACTGACCATTGTCCTAGACTTGAGGCTGGATCATCTGTGACCCCATTCAAAGCCATTTTGGCTTTGGTGACCAATCTTAACTGATCTATTTACTTGATGTGCAGGGACCCTCTACTTGCCTTGATAGCTTATGGTATGTAGATAGTGGAGGTTCCAGGCACATGACAGGATGTAGAGCCCTTCTCAAGGACTTCATGGCTCATGGGGATGGGGGGTGATATATCTTATGGTAATAACTCAAAGGGAAAGGTTTTAGGGTCTGTGTCGGTTCTGGCTGGTAAACTCAAGTTTGAAAATGTGAATTTAATTGACAATCTGAAATTTAACCTGCTGAGTGTCTCACAAAGAGTGACAGAGGATATGGATCCTTCTTCACTAAGAAAACTTGTCAAATTGTGGGACCAGAGGTTGTTAAAAATATTGATCAAATCATTGTTGAGAGCAAAGCACAACTCACTGCACACAGCAATGGGAATATGTATGTGGTAGATATGCTAAAAGATAATCCTATGTTTGGAACATGCTTATTCTCAGTTGCTTCTAGCAAAGAGACTGAGTTGTGGCATAGAAGACTTGGACACACAAATCTTAAAACTATCACCACACTCTCAAAAAAAAGTCTTGTAAGAGGTTTGCCTCACAAACAATTTTCCTGTGATGAACATTGTGTTTCCTGTTTAAAAGGCAAACAACATAAAGTTCTTTCAAATTAATTGAAGAGTCCAAAACAAGCCAGAGTTGGATGTTTTTTGTGAGTCAAAAGGAATTGTTAGAGAATATAGCATTCCAAGAACTCCATAGCAAAATGGAAACTTTAATTGAATTAGCAAGGACTATGCTAGCAGATTCTGGTTTACCCTTGTCTTTCTAGGTAGAGGCTGTAAACACTGCTTGCTATGTTCAAAATAGAGTTTTGATTAACCCCAGGTATCAAAAGACTGCCTATGAGATTTTGTATAAAATCAAACCTCTGATTTCCTATTTTAAAGTTTTTGGCTGTCCATGCTTCATTTTGAACTTAAAAGATTCTATATCTAAGTTTGCAGCCAAAGTTGATTGTGGTTATTTTCTGGGATACTCAACCACTACTAAAGCCTACAGAGTCTTTAACTCTAGGATCAAGTGTGTTGAAGAAACTTTGAATGTGAAGTTCAATGAACTTTCCTCACTGAAAATCCCAGCAAATCCTGTAGAACTTTTTGATTTAGAAAAACTCACATTTGCTGATGTTTCTATCAAGCTAGATAATGCAGGTACACCACAACCATCTGAGGAAGATCAAGATCAAGGATATGACTATGTGCTTCCACAAACAAAACTATATTCTTCCAACAGAGGATCAGGTGCTACAAGCTCTTGTGTAAACTCTGCCACTTCTAGGTCAACAGTGGTTGATCCTCAACCCTCTGCCAGTTCCCAAAATCAAACATCTATTGATAAAAGTCCTACATTTGGGCAGCAAAACCATCAGAATGTACCTCCACCTCCATTCTCATTAGTGGCTGATACTTCAAATTCACCAGCAGAGGTTAGCTCAGATGATACACATTTGCAGCCATCACCTCAAAATGCTATTGTTCCATACCAAGGTGATCTGATTTATCTCAAAAGCCATCCAACAGATCAAGTTATTGGCAACATCAAATCTGGGGTGCTCACATGGAGCCAATCCCAAAATATTTGTCTTTTTGCTGGTTTTCTATCACTCATACAGCCAGTCAAGTACCAAGAGGCACTGAAAGACAACAGCTGGGTAGAAGCCATGCAAGAAGAACTCCTTCAGTTCAAAATACAACAAGTTTGGGAGCTTGTGCCACTGCCAAAAGATGTAAGTCCAATTGGCACAAATTGGGTCTTCAAGAACAAAACTGATGAAAGGGGTATTGTTGTCAAAAACAAAGCAAGGCTCGTGGTTCAAGGCTACAGACAGGAAGAAGGTATAGACTATGATGAGACCTTTGCTCCTGTAGCAAGGTTGGAGGCTATTCGCTTGTTCTTAGCTTTTGCTGCTAACAACAACATAAAGGTGTTTCAAATGGATATAAAGAGTGCATTTTTGTATGGAAAAATCAAAGAAGAGGTGTATGTCTGTCAACCTCCAGGTTTTGAAGATGCATTCCATCCTGATCATGTCTACAAGCTCAACAAAGCATTGTTTGGCTTGAAACAAGCACCAAGAGCCTGGTATGAAACTCTATCCACTTTTCTCTTATCCATAGGATTTACTAGAGGTAAAATAGATAAAACCCTATTTTTAAAATGAAAAGGAAAAGATTTGATGCTTGTCCAAATTTATGTGGATGACATCATTTTTGGATCCACAAGCACTGCTATGTCTGAAGAGTTTCGAAAACTCATGGCAGCAGAGTTTGAGATGAGTGCAATGGGAGAGCTCCAATGTTTTCTTGGTCTCCAAGTTAAACAATTGCACAATGGTACATTTATCCATCAAAACAAGTATGTGAAAGAACTGCTTAAAAAGTTTGATATGGATGATTGTAAACCATGTAGCACACCCATGGCAACCTCCAAGCTAATCACCATTGATGATAAAGATGACCTTGTTGATCAAACTCTTTATAGAAGCATGATTGGGTCTTTATTGTACCTAACTGCATCAAGGCCAGACATCATGTTTGCAACATGTGTTTGTGCTAGATCACAGGCATTACCTAGAATGTCTGATCTTATTGCTATAAAAAGGATATTCAGATACATAAAAGGTGGTCCCACACTTGGTATCTGGTATCCAGCTAATGGGAATATTGAGCTTTCAGGTTTTTCAGATAGTGACTTTGCTGGGTGCAAAACTACGAGGAAGCCCACATCAGGAGGATGTCAATTCCTAGGTGACTGTCTAGTATCTTGGCAAAGCAAAAAGCTGGTTGCAGTTTCAACATCCACTGCTGAGGCAGAGTATGTTGCTGCTGCTAGCTACACTGCTCAACTCTTGTGGCTTCAAAACCAGTTGCTGGATTTTGGTGTAACTGCACTAAAGACTCCACTCAAATTGGACAATCAAGCTGCTGAAAACATCATTAAAAATCCAGTTTCTCATTCAACTACAAAGCACATTGACATCAGACATCACTTTGTGAGGGATTGCTATGAAAAAGGTTTGATTTCTTTGCATCATGTCCATAATTCAGATCAATGGGCAGATGTTTTAACCAAGGCATTGGATACATCTACCTTTGAAAAATTGATCTTAAGAATTGGAATGCTAAACTTGGATTAAAAACAAGGTTTCTTGTAAATTCATGCGTACATAGCATAAAAATTGTTTTCAGAAATTCAAAAACTCATCCTTAAAAATAGTTTACATTGAATTTTTCCATAAATATTTAAAAGTCTGATCATAACATCTGATTGCTCAAAACCTCTGATAGGCTTCAAAATCTTATCCACTGTTAAAGTGTATCATCTGATTTCCATTTTTACCGCCTTTTCAAAACACTGATAGTGTTAAAAATCAGTATTGTCCAATCCCCTGTCCTAAAACAGTGGTTTGCCACCTCAACGGTTACTTTTCTCATCAGAGGTTACACGTGGAATGATGTTAGCCATCGGATCTTGCAACAGTTGCCACGTCATGTTCACTTTTTCAAAACCCTATAAAACCCCTGTTCTATCCTTTATCAGTGTTTACCCTAAACTGTGTCGATTTCAAAAATCTCAAAACAGTTTTTCTCTCTAACACCATGGCTCCCAAATCAAAATCTTCAAAGAAATCCACACAAGAACTTCCACCCTTCACTCTAATAATCAAAACCCCACATAATTATATCGCCATACTTGAAGAAACCGACGCCAATACTCGTTATCATCCAATGATTCGAATTTTGCAAAAGTTGAAATTCAGGCACATGTTAACAGTCAAAGCCCCAATTTACATTGATTCTCTTAGAGATTTTTGGAAAAATGAAAAGGTTCACTCATCTGCTGCTTGTGTTCCTTACACAATAATCTCAAGAGTAGGGGTAGTGTTGATGCAAAAGATCCAAGCAGTGTTTTTGGAAAGAGGTTATACAGGCCAGATGAAAGGTATGACAATTCTTAAACCTAACTTTCCTGCTGAGATGAGATTTTTCTTTCACACAATTCTAACTTGTCTCTTAGCAAAAACCACTGCTTTCAATGAAATTCCATTGAACATGCAATATCTGGGGCATGCAGGTTTAACTGACACAGATTTTAACTACTCCTAGATACTGTTCAATGATCTTGTGAATAATTTTCAAAACATTGCAAAAAGAATAGCTTTTTTGATTCATCCACGTTTTCTGAGTGTTTACTTACAAGATCAAATCAAAGGCCCTGAAAGTAAAAAAGGCGTTGTGACTAAAGCAGGCTACCTCACTCATGAAACCTTCACCAGAATAACAAACCAAGATAAAGTTGCAAAAATACAAGTAGAGGGGATGAGCAAGTTTTACCCGAACAAAATGTTCAAACTCAACCTCTTGCTACTAAGCCCACTGCTCTTGGTGATCGGGGCATCACAACCGCTGCCCTGAAACCCACACCAAAAATTTCCAAAAAGAAAACCAAAACAATCTCCAAAAAGCCCACCAAACCCAAAAAGGGTCCTCTGGAAGATGAGATCCCAGAGGTTAACCCAGTGACAGCACAAAAGTCACAAACCACTACTGCTACTTCTTCACAGCAGATGGTTCAAAGATCTCCAACCGGCTTTGAAACTCCTCCTTCTTCCTCACAAAAGGAAAAGGTTGTAGACACAGGGACACCACTTTATGAAGCTCTAGATCCACTTGGCTTTATCTTCCACAGCCCCTCTCCAAGGGCAATGTCGCTTTCTACATAGCCACTTTCACCAATACCTTCACTTCTACCCACAATTGTACCATTGCTGAATGCAATTGAATTAGTTCAGACAAAAACCAGCACTTCTCAACAACCTATTACTGAGAATATACTACATCAAGAGGCTAGGTCTGATTCTTTATTCATTGCTAGCCCAATCAGCAAATGAAGAGGCTACATCCCTTGGGTTACATGTAACCCTTGGTGATAGTTCAACACAAGCAGCCACTACAATTGCTGAACTCCCAAGTTCTTAGTTGGACAGTGGTTTCATTAATAAGACTTGGTTGAAGGCAACCACTGTTGAGGCACAAACTGTTACCTCTGTTGTGGGAAGTCCCCAGTACCAAGACAAAAAGGCATCTATGTTTGAAGCTGGTCCTAAAACCACTGCTCATGATGACATAGATATAACTACCACCACTTGTAGGAGTTCAGATGATCCTATTAAATTAGGTGATGAGCTAAAATATCAGGATTTGACGGAGAGAGTGACAAGGATAGAAAGTTCTGTTGATGAAATCAAAAGTTTACTGAAGCAGATGATAGCTACCAAAAGTCAACCCTCTGTTCTATCCACTACTGATATCAAAGAAGCTCGTAACCTTCTGTTTCAACATCAACAACATTATTTGGATCTACAACACAAGCATCAGATGAATGATGTTAGGAACATGTTTGAATCAAGGTATCAAGACACCGCTACAGACATTAAAGCCATCAAAGCACATCTACTCACAAGCACTGGCCATGCACCTCCAACGGTTATATTTGTTACAACAGATGAAGCCAAAAAGGGGGAGAAACCTTTGGGTCCAAAGAAGTTAACAATAGATGATGATAAGGCCAGACCTACCATGAATATTCCAAAGCCTGATGGTTCAAAGAAGATTTATTTAACTGATGAAATTGTGGCCAAGGCAAGGGCCAGCCACAAGAAGACAATGATTAAGGAGAGCATAGTGTTGGTTGAGAAAAAGATTGAACAACAAAAAGAAAAAGGAGAGGTTGGTACTTCATCAAAAAGGAAACCTGCTAGAAAAGCTAGGCAACCAACATCCACACCTCCTAAAACTATGCCTGCAATCAATCCAACCATTAAAACCTCTGCCTCTCAAAAACCTATCACATCTTCCAAATCATAACCCACATCCACACAAGCAGATGTTACAGCACCTGTTGTGTCAACATTTGTTGATACAGCAGAGGTTGCAACAAATGCAACTCTATCCACTGAACCCATCCATTATCCACACCACCAAAGATCCCACAACCACCATCACCCACTCTAAGGTTCAAAAGGAGAAAAATCACAAAAGTGATCAATGATGATGAGATCTCTACACCTCTTCCAATATCATCAACACCAGTGACCTCCAAATCAGTGCTTACAACATCTTCAACTCTTAAAGTCACTCCTGCATCAAAGTTGTATCCTCTTGATTTACAAGCAGTCAGGGAAGAGATCCTAAGTTTCTTTTCAGAGGATGACCCTGACAAAAGAACAATCCTATCCCTTGATGGCTATCCAAGACCTGCAAACGTTGATGATTACCTGGAATTGAAACGGAAGCAAGCAGAAGATATTGCCAAAAGAGAATCAGCTGGTAAAAATGATAGAGAAATACAGATTGTCATGTCCTTTGAACTGAGTAAAGTCACCATTTTACAAAACTTTGTCAAAGATCTGAGCAACCAGTTGTCGGTAAGGGAAGGTAAGCTGCTCAAAAGTGAACTCATTGAGTATATTATGGAAAAGAAGATGTATAAGGCAACAAGGGCACAGTTCAGGGATTGAAGCATAGATGTGCTAAAAGAAGAAATCAACAGAATGCAAGAAATGTTTAAAGACCCTCTCAAAAAGCCAACTCCTCCCATCTGGGATTTATACAGGAAAAATATGACTGAAAGTGCCTTGAAGTTGAAGAGAATGAAGCAAGAACTGATTCAGAATTATTATGGTTCCA
The DNA here is from genome assembly GCA_947069175.1 of Scalesia atractyloides. Lineage (NCBI taxonomy): Eukaryota > Viridiplantae > Streptophyta > Magnoliopsida > Asterales > Asteraceae > Scalesia > Scalesia atractyloides. The sequence continues at coordinate 43,282,666 of CAMTDV010000019.1, read as the reverse complement.
AAAACCAAGTGATGAGATGGGGTGAGGTGAGGGTGATAGACACCTACAAAAGTTTGGAAGAAAGAAGGAAAAAGGATCCATCCATGCCTCATAAGCCTTATTATTCAAAAGAAGATGCTATCCTCAGAGCTCAACTCTCCAAAAAGTCCAGCTCAACATCTGCCCATTCCACACTTCCCCTGCTACACACGAAAAAGCAAGGGGAGATATCTGAAAAGACTGACAAAGAGTTTGAGGATACATTTATCAAAGAAGGGATTCAGAACATGATTGATTATCCAACAGATGATAGAAGTGCCAAGCTAGCCAGAGATCTATCACAAAAAGCTCCTGCTCAAACCTCAGCAATAAAAGCTCCTTCAAGAAAACCATCAGACCCAAAAATTCTAAAATGGAAGGTCGACAAAGATAATGATGGTGTAGCCACTAAACTATCCATGCAAGCTGCTTATGAGCTTACAGTAGAAGACTTTCAAGAACTACTATGTTTAGAGATGGAGAAGGATGCTGATGATATGGAATCTCTTAACTTTGAACTTCAATTCAAAGGTCAAATAAGAGAATTCCTTCTGAGGAATAAAGACCAAGTATAAAGTGTTTTTGGCCCATCTGTTCCAGGGGGAGATTGTTGGGATTGAACCCTATGAAAGGAACAGATGATACAAAGCCAAATAACACTATCCGAGCTTTGGTTAAACTATCAGAGGTTACAATCCCTGATGTACATTCACTGCTTTCCCTAAAGACTGCTCATCCTATCATCTGCCTTCACAAAGATTCAAAGGTCTGCCAGAGTTCCAAGGGTCAGAGGATAGAGATCAGAATTTAGTCATTAGTTTAATAAATCAATGTAACAGTGCTAAGCACTGACAGTTAGTATTAGCAGTGTTTTCAGTTAGTTACAATTAGTTTCCTATCACTATCAACCCTGACGTCATCAAAGAGGCTTAGAGGTTAGATAGTTAGTACAAATAGGTAACTTCTGTAACAGTTTAAACCTGTCTATTAAAAGATCAACTTTCGCATATCATCTTCTCTGCATTTTCTTATTACCAAACTGTATTTGCAAAGGCTGAGGGGAGTTTGTAAATCACATGCAAGTTAATCAACTTGAAAGCATGATGACGATGAAAACAAAAGACCATTGCTTGTAGTAAAAGTTTTCCATCTTATTCCTCTGCAAATCTCTTTTAATTCAATCATTTTCCATTTTTGAAACAAAAACTACAAGTAATTCAAACTCAGATCCTAGCATATAATCTATCAGATTCCTCAACCTTGTACATGACAACGTTAGGATCATCACATAGATCATCTTCCGATGATGTATCGTCATCTTCAGAATTTGTGTCAGAACTGTTCAAACTCGAGGTGGCGCTCTTAAAGCTGCCATCATCAGAATCATTCAAAACATTTTCAACCACCTTTTTCACTACCACATTGTCATCATCTGATTTTGTAAAGACTACATCAATGTTCTCCGGCAACTCATTTTTCTTTTCAGATAACAACTCAATGTTGAGTGCCTTATCCATCCCATCAGCAGTTTTGCGACATTGCTGTATTCTTTACCATTTTTCTTTTTAGACCTTTTATCATTTTCTTCCGACGAGATTGTAGGAAGAATATGATCAATGACATATGCGTTAGTTGTATAACTTCTTAAAAGTTGTTGAACACGTTCTGTTTCAATTTTCATGTCCTGGAGTTGTTGTTTAGTTTCGGCAATGGTGTTAATATAAATGTTTATTACTTTTGTTTATCCATCACTGTGCCTTTCAACTTCCTTATAGTATCATGTTGTTCAATATTATTTCTATCGAGCCTGTCATAATCATCTTTCATTTTGTCATACGCTTCCTTCATTGTACGATAATCATATTTGAAATGTTCATTATGTACATTGAGTTCAGTGATGATTTGTGATTTTTCCGCACATTTTGCACATGGCTCGGTGCATTTTATACAAGGTTTTACAACCTCTACAACTTTCACTTTGAGAACTTCCTTTACCTCTAGACCTACCTTGGTAAGATTTGCCATCATAGCTTTATTGGCAATGTCCTTGAGATTTTCAGCATTCACTTCTTGAACAACATCAATGATATCTTCATCAAACGACTTCTCCTCGATCACTTGCTCTTGAGAATTTCCATCAAAGTTAGCTACAAAACTAGAAGATGAATTAGAAGTTAAAATGCCATGTGTCTTCGTGTGAAGATACATTTCTTCTTCTTCCTGTTGTTGCAGATACTGCTCAAGTAGAGTATTCTCCATGGCTGCTGCTTCATCGGCAGAAGTGTCTTCGAGGATTTCAGCCATCAATGTAACTCCTGTCTTCTTCCAATGTAAGAATTCCAATAGAAACCATCATCTTCGTTGGTAGCAACCATTGCCTTCTCGGTATTATTGGATGATTTCTCTTGAATCTCAACTTGAGTCTTTTTGGAAATGGTTTGTACTTAAGTGACTTCTTGTAATACTCATTGCCACCTCCAAATGGACTCTGATTGCCCGTTGCTTCAGGATTTTTGCATTCTTTCTTGAAATGCTCTTTCTGTCGGCATCTGAAAAAAGTAACCTTTGACTTGTCGAACCCTAGCTTGTTGCTTGAATTTCTGATATCTCGGCCTGTGAGCACAACAAACTTTGTGACCCTTCGAATGATAAAAGCCAATGACCACTTAATATCCATCAGTTTAAGCTCTTCTTCGTCCACATGATCGTAGTCTTCGGTGGTCATTTCAGGATTGCAAAATTTTCCAGCCATTAGACTTTCATACGATTCTAGAACTGTGGCGAGAAATGACATGTGTTGTTTTGCACTTGCTCAGAAACAACATTGTTTAGATTGACAACAATGTTACACTTGTACACATTTGGATCAGAATTTGTTTGTTGATTCTGATTTGCTTGACTCTGATATGAAGAATTTGAACCAATGCTCGAAAACGAAGAACTCTGTGGAATTTGATCATCTTGAGGATATGATTGATTTTGCCTTGGCGGTGAAGAGTTCATATTTGCACTGAATGTTGTTTGTATCTTTGGACTTGAAATGTTGTCTTGCATTCCGTTCTTGTAATGCAGACCAACATCTTGAACAATGTTAGCATTCTTCGACTTTGCGATCTTTAGAAGTTCCATCTCATGACCTTCAAGTTTGTCGATGAATGTAGATAGCTTAAAGAATTCCCAATTCAGACTTTCTTTCAAAACCATGAGGTAAGAAGTCCACTCACCGTCAGGTAACGCATCTGCAAACTTATCGATGTATTCTGTTTCTGTCTTCTCGAGACCGTGTCTTCTCATTTGGACTTTCAGATGACAAAAACGTTCAATCATCTGTTTCATTGTCTCGCCCTTCAACATGTTAAAAATGTCGAACTCCTTCATGGTGAGAGCTTTCTTACTCTTGATCATCTTTACACTTCCTTGGTATTTATTTTGCAGTGATAGCCAGAGTTCTCTCGCAATTGTATATTCGGGCAATAAGACCAGAATATCCTCTTTAACAGATTGTTGAATGAGGCTAATCATCTTTTCCTCAGCAATGTAATCATCCTTTTGAATTGTGGAGTACTTGTACTTCTCCAAAACTTGCTGATTTTCATCCAACAGAACAGTATAACCTCTCTCGATAGCTACCCATCTTTGGAAATGCATGGCCTGAACCCAGTAACTGAACTTCTCCTTCCTCCTTCATATTTGTCCATGCTCATTAATTTCGGCGGTTTAACGGACGTGCCCATCTCATTTTCTAAATTGACTTGCTGAATCATATTGGCATTGGATGTTCCCACTGCTGTCATAAACGCTCTCTGTAGATCATCCAACGCGAATATCAAGACACGTACGCTGAAAACACTTTAAAACATTGAAAATTGTTAGATTTACTACAAGTTCGGTCGAACTTGTAGTTGAATGAAGAATTTCATATTTTTACACTTAAGTTCGATCAAACTTAGTGTATTGTGATTTGATAATTTCCCTTGAGAACTTCGATTGAACTTGCAATAGGATTTTATAAGAATCTTACAAGTATGGGCGAACTTAGCTAAAGTTTTTTTGATTTTTATCAAGTTATGTCGAACTTGATAAAATATCAATGATTCCTTAGTAAGTTCAAGCGAACTTAACTATAAAACTCTCAAAAACCATCAAGTTCGAGCGAACTTGATAAAAAATCACTTAGAAAGTGAGTTTCTAAGGCAAGTTCGGCCAGACTTGACTAACAAGTTCGATTAAAAAGGGTTTTTAAAACATGGTTTTTGCAAGATTTTGACACCAATTCGTTTGATTTTAGTCTCCAAACTCGCAGGGGTTTATCTATGATGTATTTAACATCATATTCAAAATTGGACATAATTTGCCCGTGAATTTTTCATTTTTGTGTAAAAGTTAAGAAAAATAGAAGAATGGAGTAGAATTAGAAGTGTTCTTGTCTTGATATCAATCAAATCAGGCTATTCTAGCTCTGATACCACTTGTAGGACCGATCCTGTATGCATAGGAACCTAGATTTGATCTCTAATGTCCATAATAGCGGAAATATTATGACACAATTACCAAATAACAAGAATTAGTCAATTAAACGACAATTTTATTGATATAACATCAAGTCTCCAATTTGACAGAGCTCCGCCTCAAAGTGCGCAAAGTTACAAATGACAATCACAAGCTAGCTATATATAGGACTCCAAGTTTGCTGGTGGGGATAGAAGTTCGCCCGAACTTGACATAGTCAAGTTCGGCCGAACTTGACTTCACATAACATTCTCAAACGAACATGACCTCTAACACTATAAATACTTTGTTTAGCTAGCCTATTCACATCTAATCTATACAGACTCGATATAAGACTAAGACATAGACATTCTGCACCAACATTACAACATAAATACATATCAAAATCTAACAATTCAAGCCCTAATCATATAGACTCGATCTAATACCTAGACAATAGACATCATGTATCAACAAACTCCCCCTTGGATATTCTCGTAGTCTTGATCGGTCTTCAATCTTCAACATATTCCGAAGAAGTTCTTGTACGAATTTCTTCGACATTCATGCTTAGAAATAGGCGTTTGGTCAGTAAGAAGTGCCCACTTCATAAACTGAAATCGTCTGAGCCTTGCCTCTCTACCCCTTTCATGTATCTTTTCTAGTCATCTTTCCTTTTTCAAAAATTCTTCTCTTTCCAACTCTCTCCATCTAGATTCCCACATATGACCTGAAATAATACCATGTGATAGCAAACATCAATCACACCTTGGTATTGTTTTGTTTGGACTTCTTCACGTTTGTCGAAACATATCTTCTTGAAGAACAAGCATTTAACATCTTCTTTCGAGCAGTTGACTAGCCACATTGGGTCTAGTATTCATATAGTTCTCCACAAACCCCAAATCCTTCTACGTTCAATACATTCTGGATCTTGTTCTTTTGTGATATCCATGTGTCATCTGCTCGTAGAACAATCACTGCTTCACACGTTTCTGGATTTGTTTGCCACCACAAGAAGTAAGGATGAAAATCTTGTTCAATGGGCTATAGTGGCATGTTCTTCATCTTTCTTGGTCGTTTCATCACAAGCGTAACATCTTTAATCCCCGTTTTCTTATCAACATTTATTCTGCGCTTCGGAATGAATGGATTCCACAACTTGAAACCCCTTGACGCTTCAAACTTTATAACCCTCCAGAGTCTTTGTTCGTTGAATTTCATCTGCAGACTGTTATTTCTAGTTTGCACCAACTCTTCAGCATCCGAAAATGGTAATGTCTTTATGTATGTCAGATGTCTGAAATACTACACCCAAAACTCTCTCTTTATAGCATATACGTCAAGATCTCTTATCCATCCCCAACTTAGAATGTCACCCAGTGATTTGTCTTTGTCTCATGTAAAGAACGCCAATGGCCTTAAATTTTCTTTCCTTTGGCATCTCTTTGAACCACGACTTCTTAGCTTCGGCAATCTGTTCTTTCATGTAACATTTAGGAATATTGCCTTCCTTCACCACTTCATCAATCTTTTGTTTCAACAAATTTACATCAATCTGACTCATAAGTTCTTCAATCGTCAAAAAACTGTCAGTATTAAGATTAGAATACTTTTCAGTTTCATCATCATCAGAATCTTCAAATATCATACGATCGTAATCATCAGCTTCTGCTACACGCTTGTAAACATATTATTTCGGTTCAAACGTTTTGATGTTCACCAATTCTTCTTCAAAATCAAACTCAAACGAATCAGCATCAACTTCAAACATTCTAGCCAACTCTTCTTTGGTGTAATTATGCACAAACTCCCCTTCCTTTATACTTGGATCTAACATTATCATTAATGGCTTTTCATGTACAGCAGCAACAGGCATAGCAACAATAGCGTCAGAAACATCAACATCTTGAGGCCCTGTCTTCTCTCTATGCTCCCCCTTACTTTGATCATCTTCCATATTTGCATCATCGTTGATCAAAGATTCAAAATCAAACTCTGAATGTACTTTCACATAATCAATCTTTAAACCAACGCCCCCTGATCATCATCACCACCATCATCGTCATGATCTGAATCATCTTTCATATCATCAACTGGGTCGTCATCTTTATCATCATCTTCCTCATCAACCTCTTTCTCTAATTCAGAAGCTTTAATCGATTCAACATTCTGTTCAGGAACATCTTCAAAAACGATCTCTGATTTAGGAGCATTTTCTACTTACTTTCTCCTCTGTAGGTTTAGGGACACCATCAATAACCCCTTTGCCTTTATGTTGGTGCATATGTCTGTTGCCTACGTCATTATGTATCGAGTCTGTTAGAAAATAGGCGTATTTAAGTTAATTTGGTGACAAGTTCGCTCGAGGTTGGTTATGAGAAGTCAAGTTCGGCCGAACTTGACTAGGTCAAGTTCCCCCGAACATGTTCCCTCACCAGCGAACTTATACATCTATAAATAGGAGCATTCGTGATTCATTTGTAATGTGGAGAGATTTTGGCACAGAGACGCCGAAGCTCTCGGATCCGGTTCTCGAATGTATTGAACTTTAGATCAATGAAAACAACATTTAAATGAGTAATTCTTGTTATTTGGTTAACTTGTCATTAGTTTCCGCCTAATCGGGCAATAGATAACAAATTTAGGTTCCCGTGCTAATTGTGGACGTTCCTACAAGTGGTACAGAGCCTGGATACCTAAATTTGCTGGAATCAAGACAAGAATCTCTCTGTTTCATCTCCATTCTATCATTTTTCTTAACATTTTCATATATTTGATGATTTCATGGACAAAATCAGCTAAAAAATGAATATGTCATGTAAAATACAGTTGTGATAAACCCCTGAGAGTTTGGACATCAAATTCAATCGAATTGATATCAAAAAGTTGGAAAAGCAGTGTTTTGGAAACAAGTTTCAGCCGAACTTACCATCAAGTTCGACCGACACTTGAGTAAAATCTCACTAGTTTTAATCAAGTTCGACCGAACTTGATAGATTTTTCAAGAGTTTTTGTGATAAGTCCGACCGAACTTGAAGGTTTTTGAGTGAGATTGTGTTAAGTTCGCTCGAACGTAATAAGTTTTCATTGAAATTTTATCAAGTTCGCTCGAACTTGTTAAAAAATCAGGAAACTTAGGCTAAGTTCACCCGAACTTGCAAGTTTTTCTTTAAAATCAATTGTAAGTTCGCTTGTAGTGATCTCAAGACACCTAAGTTTGACCGAATTTGAGTGTTTCTCTTGAAATCTTTTTACAAGTCTGCTCGAAGTGCTGTTTTTCTCAAAATCTACATCAAGTTCGACGAAACTTAAGGTAGTGTGATAAATTTGAATCTTGTCATATAAATTTGACCGGACTTGTGTAAACCTGAAATCAAAAGCTGTTTCCACACAAGTTCGACCGAACTTGTCTGTTAGTAATCAATTTTTGAGTATTTTTTATTGTATTTTAAGATAAGTCTTCAGTTTGTCAAAATGGAAGATTTTCACAGTGTGTTCGTTTCTCAAATGACTTCTTCATCAAATACTAATGTTCTTGCGGCGAACCAGATGAATATCGACAACGAAATGGGTACTACGTCGAAACCGCCAAAGCTAATGAGCATGGACGAGTTTGAAGGATGGAAACAAAAGTTTGTGAATTGGATACAAGTGAATCAATTCAACTGCTGGGTTGCAGTTGAGGATGGATACAAATGGCCAAAAGATGAGCGTGATCAAGATCTTCCGCTGAACAAGTTCTCACCGACCGACAAAGATAACTATGTCGCTGTCTTGATTCTCTTGCCAGAATATGAAACGTCACAAGAATTATGGCATTCTCTTTGTGACAAATTCAAAGGAAGTGATGAAATGATCAAATGCATAAAAAATTTAATCAAGAAAGAATTCGAGATCTTCACGATGATTAAAGGTGAAACAATGAAACAAATGATCGATAGATACTGTCACCTCATGTTCTAGATGCGGAGACATGATATCAAACGATCTAATGAAGAGCAAATCGAGAAACTAGCCGATGTGTGACACACGACTATTTAGGCTGTCCCGTACAAATGTAACACGTGTCATGAATGAATAAAAGGCCGTATTTGATTATTTATAATGTTTATATATGGTATTTGATATTTTGGTAAATCCAAAGTTTGATGAAAATTACGTTGGCAATATTAAGATAAACGCTTATCGCGTAACGGATAAAATGCGAAACGAACGTCGGTGACCGTCGAATAATGTTAAAATCCCAAAAATATTCCGGTATGAGTTAAATAATATATTTAATCATAATCGTGAGGAAAAATAATTTAAAACGCTAAGAAACTCTAATTTTTCGAGTTTAGGCGCGTACTGCGCGATACTGCGCATATCTGACAAAATACTGTCAACACAGCCAGTGCAGGGCAACGAATAAATATTATAATGATAATTTGACAAGTTTATTTTAATAGAATGATAAAAATAAATTAAAACGCTTAAAATCCTTATTTTGCGAATTTAAGCGCGTACTGCGCAACATAGCGCGCATACTGCCAATTACCGACAACGTAACTGGTCCTGCCAAATAAAATATTGATTGGTAATATTTTGGTGTGTTTATTTTTATATGGCATTGAAAATAATTTAAAACATGTTAAAACATAGTTAAAATGCTAGATAAAATACCCGGTATCCCGTTAAATACAAGTTTTTGGCCTACATACACATTATATATGTATGTATGCGTGTATATGATGAGAGAGGGAGACAATGTGGCAGCCCCCAAGGCTACCTTTCTCTTTGAGTTGCTAAGTGTGGACATAGGGACTTGCACTAATCATTTTGGCAACTTACATACACTAATCTTCCACATATCAAGACCTATATCAAAATTCAAATATCCATTCCTTCCTCCTTGCTTGCTCTCGGCCGAAACCACCCCATACACCACCATTTTTGTTTTTTTCAACTAAGTTCTTGAAGTTACATACTCAAACAACCAAGTTTCAAGCTCATTTGAAGGTTCAAAGGTGTTTCCAAGCAAGAATCAAGCTCCGTACCATCATACTTTGCTAAAAACCTATAAAAAACAAGAAGGTATAAAATTTCTTTAAAAATATTGTTCTTGATTCTTGATGAATGTTGATGATGATAGAAGTTTCTCTTGTTCTTGAGTTTAAACACTAACTTGAAAATAACCACAAATGGGTTTTTAAAAGAAATGAAAATGGACATGTATATATACATGTAGGTGGGCGTGAGTATGTATATATGTATATAAGAGAATGAGTTTTGGTTCTTGAATGATTCTTGATTAACATCATGTTTGTAAAGTTTAAAGTTCATGCATGCATCAAAAGTTGTCATAAGAGAATGTTCTAAAAGGTGTTTAGTGATTTGAAAGGATGAACATGAAAAGTGGGTTTTTGGAAGCATGTATGTATATATGTGTGAGACGTGCATAATATATATATATATATATATATATGTATATGCATGCACACAAAATTTGTAGTTAGTCCATAAATGTGAAGGAATGTGTCTTGCATTTATGTTGAATGATGAGATGATAATGATATGAAGATTTAAATGTCATGGATAATGTAAACATGAAATAAATATATGTCTAGATTCATATGAGTACATGCAAGTTGAAAATGATATGTTATGGATGCATTAGATGCACATACAAGGACATGCATGTTGATATATAATCATGAAAAGATGATTTGAGCATGATTTGATGAAAATAAATTACGAACAGATTCTAAACACTACAATATAAATATTTGAAGTGTTAAAATGATGTAAAACTTTGACATAAAGTTTACTAGCTTTGCATGTTGTACTTGGTGCTTTATGAGTTGTAAAATACATGAAATTGCATGATTTATGTGACCTACACAAAAACTGCACTAATATGATTATAACCATGATTTTAATCAGTAAATAACATGTATTGTGTTAAAATATGAAGTCGTTTCGAGTTCGGATGGTTAGGGTAACGTTTGACGCAAAACTATGCGGTAAAAACAGTAAAAATCGCCTTTTTGAGGGTTTTTATGAAACTGTTTTAAATCATTAAATAAACTGATATTTTTAGTATAAATATAAGTATATTAACTTATATTTATCTTATTTGTTGTTTGGCTAGTCATACGTGACTTTCGGCACCCGAAAACGTTACCGAATCGCTAAAATACACTTTTTTTAACATACACTAGAAGGGTTGTTCGTGGGTGAACCTTATGTGTTAAAATGTGTTATGTGATTTAAATATGTGAATATGATAATATGTTAAGTGTTGACATGATAGCGGGAATTAAGACTATGAATGTAGCTTGTATGTTTAAAACGGGAGTGTAACGGATAAACCATTAAGGTCACCAATAAAATCGTTCAAGTCACAAAAATCATAAAAAGATATATATATGAACTCATATATATATTAATATGCCAACATAATAAAAAATAATGACTTTTCGAGAAAATCTCAAAGTTATGTGAAAATTCTAAGTATTGGAGAAACTTAGGAATTTTGTAATATATTGATTATTAAATCGCGCCTACGTATGTTAGGACGTGTAGAATCGAATTGTGGGATCGCGCTATTTTAAATACGCATCCAAAGGTGAGTGTCACTAAACCCCGTATTTTACTGTTTTGTATATGTTTTGGGGGAAGAACACGCCTTAAAAGGATAAGTATACGTTTTCGTATAAAATATGCCTTTGATTAAACTATAAATATATTTTCGTGGAAAATATGATTTGGAAATTATGTGATATGTTTTTGGAGAAAAAACATGGTTTTGGGATATAAATATGTTTCGGGATGAAAGGGATTTTGGAATAACGATATATGCGTTTCGGGGATGAAACGGGTTTTTACGGTGTTATGGGATAGAACAACTGTGTGGATTTAAAATGTTTAAATCTAAAGTTGTAACGAATTGGCCCGGTCTGAAGAGAGTAAGTATCGGGATTAGGCTTAATGTTTCATTGGGGACGCCGGGGATTCGTACAACGTGTTATATTAAATTTTATCATGTTAGTAGATATATATATATATTGTTCATAAGGTTGGCACCTTGGGTGACGCATTGCGGGCACTTTGCGTGAACTTAGCCATTTAATCATTAATATGGATTGCGTGAAATTGTTGATAGATCTATCGGGTTGACAACCCCGTCGCGACCGGTAGCTCCGTGTCATGTCAAGCGACGAATTTATATTCTGTTATTGTCTAGTGTTTATACCCTTAATGTTAATATATAGCTCGTAATGTCTTGCAAACTTACGAATCTGAACAAATGGATGAAAAATAAATTTAATATGTGAAACATGGGAAGATGCTTAGTTCGGAGGTTTCGGGGAAACGCTTGCGACGGCTGATCCTTGGATTTTATTAAGGAAAATAAATAAACTTTCGAAAATATTATTTAGATGTTTTGATAATAAACACACAATTAGAAAGTTTTCCTTGTTTTCAATTTGAATATATGAGCTCACCCTCCTTTGTGTTGACACTTGATTTTAAGTTGTTCTTCAGGTACTTGAGCATGGCTTCGGTAATCTTTGGCGTATCTTGTGGTTGTGATGCATGTGTAGTTTAATAATAACCTTTGGACACTTTTAAAAACTTATTTGGGACCGACTGTATTAAGATCCATAAGGATCAAGACAACTTAACTGTGTTATGGTTGTGGTTGTGTTTTAATTTGGAAACAATGTTTTAATTAAGTAATATGTCCAAAATTAACGATGCATCGTCCACCAAGATATTTATAGGCACCAACTTCCGTCACCATTACGTTTGTATTTCCGCTGCGACGTTTTTGGGGTGTTACAGAAGTTGGTATCAGAGCCAACGGTTGTTAGCGAACTAGATGTGTTCAGGAGAAAACTCTAGACTTCAACCAAAGAATTTTGTGATATAAGTCCAAAATTCGCGAAGCCGAAATTTTTAAATAAACATGGATTTTTATCATGTATGAGAACCATTGCGTGTTATTGTGCATACGTGTTAATCTGTTTATTTGGGCCTTATGTGTTATTTTTCATTTGAACACACACCCACGTTGTACGGTTATATATGTCACAGATGTCGCACGAGCACGAGGTCATCGTGATTACTGACTCTGAGAGCGAGCCAGAATTCGAGACTTCACCCAGATCCATTTTGCCAGAGATACCCGTCACTACACCTCACCTCAGATCATTAGTACGGCCGAGTTTGCCTCGTCATTCAAAGATGGCCCGGCTGCATTCGCCAGCCAGGTCGACCCACGTTACGCGCATACGAGTAACGGTTGGATTGACGATGACGATACTGTTCCACCCTCGATTATGAGATCGGACAGTCATCCGGCATAGTGCCTACTACTAATGAGCTGAGTAGAGATGTACCTTTCATTGGAGGATCGTTCGGGGTTGCACCAGTGGTGGATGCCACAACTGTTACGGTTCTACCTTTAGAGCCCATAGTAGCTCCACCCACTGTCACTGTTGAGCCTGTACCTGAGATCCCTCCACCTATTTCTTCTGAGTCATCTGTCCAGCTGCCCGAGTCGCGAGTTTCCATTGCACCTACACTAGTTTATTTCCGACATAGGAAGAGGATGCGACCTGTCAAAGATATCGTTTCAACTTCCAGAGCTGAGACTACATCTTCTTTGAAGAAGCAGAAATGAGTGTGGGTTGACCGATGTTCTCACTGCGACCATCAGTTGGGGGCCATTCGCGAAGATCTGAAGGCGACCAAGGAAAAAGTGAAGGATCTGGAGGGACAAATGGATTGGTTTGACAAGCTAAAGGACTTGGTTGACAGTGCAATGGATCAAATGCACTGGAGGATAGTTGACTTGGAGGAGCTTGTGAGGAGGCTTCTCGAGTTTGCAGGATTGAAGAAGTGATTGTTGGTGTTTGTTTTGTTTGTTTTGTATGTCTCTTGATAAACCCTTATATTGGCTTGCATGCCAAATTTTTGGATATTTAGGAGGAAATTCATCTAGACTTGTTATTGGTGGTTGATTATGTCACACCACGTTTTGGTTAGTCGTTGTACTATGAACAAGCTTTGTAATTTCCATGATAAATATCAATGTTATGGGTTTCTTTTGGTTAAATTATTCTTATTATTATGTGGATGCATGTGTATTGATTAGTCCACTATTATTTAATGATTGAAATATTTAAACAATGTCTTATGTTAATACTATTATTGCAATAATAGAAACGACAAGATGCCGCCAAAAGCGAGACAGGGTACTGGACTACCTACCACCCAAGAAGAGTTGGGACAACTCATAGCCCAGCACGTTAATACTGCCTTGGATCAACGTGAAGCTAACCAGAATATCGGGCAAGGACGTGGTCGTGGTGCTCCTGGGCATGGTGAAGGTGGTGTGCAGATTGGAAACCCGCAAGGTAATATAATGATCGGAAAAGTTTTAGTAGTTCCTGTGTTATGATTTAATCAGTGAGTAATCTTGATTTTTCATTAACCTTGTGAACAGTGCATGGATGTACGTATAAAACATTTCAGGGTTGTAACCCATGATCATTTACCGGTGCTGAAGGGCCTCTTGAAATCACTAGATGGATCAAGAAGATGGAATCTGTGATGGCCATCAGCGGTTGTGCTGCTGATCAGAGGGTTAGGTATGCTTCGTGTTCGTTTCTCGATGAAGCTTTATCCTGGTGGAACACTCAAGTTCAGATTTTGGGCGAAGATGCGGCTTACGGTCTTACTAGGAATGAACTAAAAGAGATGCTTCTTAAGGAATACTGCCCGCATAGTGAGATGCAGAAAATTGAGACTGACTTCTGGAATTTGACCATGGAAGGCCTGAACGTCAGAGATTACACGTCTCGGTTCAATGATTTGGCTAGATTGGTTCCACGAATGGTCACTCCTGAGTACGTTAAGGTAGAAAGGTATATCTGGGGATTGTCGCCGCAAATTCGTAGTATGGTTACGTCAGCGAAGCCCACTACCTATCTGGAAGCTACTACTCTATCGAAATCGTTAGAGGATGATGCTGCTCACAAAAGTAACCTTAACAGGAAAGAGGAGACTGGGAAGTCGTCGGGAAAAGTCAAGGCAGATGGGAAATCTGACAGATCAGAGCGTTCCGAGCATAGATCTTGGGATTCACGGAAGCGAAAGTCAGAGAGCTCGAGAAAGGATTCTGATGTGAAGCGTGAGATGAAACGCGATTCGGGGAAAGCATATGTGGCTAATTCGAGTGGTTCGAGGAAGGATAATGCTAGGGATGGCGGAAGTGGTTCAGCGAAAAAGACTCACGGTGATGAGCAAGGAAAGTGTGCCAGATGTGGTCGAACTGGTCATATTACTTGCGAGTGCTATACTATGAGTACGTCGGAGGGAGTTAAGCTCGAGGGATGCTTTGAATGCGGAGAGCAGGGACACTACAAGAGGAACTGTCCGAATGTGAAGGGTTAGAATGCCAGGGGCAGAGCTTTTGAGCTGAATGCTTGGAAGACACGTGATGATCCTGCAGTTGTTACCGGTACGTTCCTAATCAATGACCATTCTGCGTTCGTACTATTTGATACTGGTGCTGACTTGAGTTTTGTTTCGAAAAACTTTGAACCGTTTTTGTGTTCTCAAACAAATAAGCTAAGTAAAAAGTATTCGATAGAATTAGCAAATGGTAAATTGATAGAGACTAGCGAAGTTATTCGTGGTTGTAGAATTCGGTTATGCGATCATAGTCTTAGTATTGATTTATTACCAGTGGAGCTGGGTAGTTTTGATGTAGTCGTTAGGATGGATTGGCTATCCAAGAACGAAGCTGAGATCATTTGTTCAGAAAAACAATTGCGGATACCTCGTCCTGGTGGTGGTGAAGCTTTAGTTATTCACGGTGACCGATCAAGTCGAGTATCAAAAGTGGTTAGTATTATGAAGATGCACAAGATGTTGCGTAAGGGCTATCCTGCGTTCTTGGTTAACGTAGTGGATACGAATGCCGAAAGTGGGAAGATTGAAGAAATTCCTGTAGTTCGCAATTATCCGGAAGTTTTCCCGGAAGACTTGCATGGATTACCCCTGCGAGACAGATCGAGTTTAAAATTTATATTGTACCTGGTGCTGCACCGATTGCAAAATCTCCTTACAGATTAGCACCGTCAGAAATGAAAGAGCTGTCAAATCAGCTTCAAGAGCTATTAGACAAAGGATTCATACGACCAAGCTTTTCACCTTGGGGAGCACCTGTTTTGTTCGTGAAGAAGAAAGATGGTTCCTTCAGAATGTGTATTGATTACAGAGAGTTGAACAAGCTGACTATCAAGAATCGGTACCCGTTGCCAAGAATCGATGATTTGTTTGACCAGCTTCAAGGATCAAGTTACTACTCGAAGATAGACCAGCATTCAGGTTATCACCAGTTGAAGATTGCTGAGGAAGATGTTCCGAAGACTGCTTTTAGAACACGTTATGGCCATTATGAGTTCTTAGTCATGCCTTTTGGCTTAACTAATGCACCTGCAGTGTTCATGGATCTCATGAACAGGGTATGCAAGCCCTATTTGGATAAATTCGTGATAGTATTCATTGACGATATACTAATCTATTCGCGAACCAAAGAAGATCATGAGCAACATTTGAAGATGATTCTGGAGCTATTGAAGAAAGAGAAGTTGTATGCCAAGTTCTCTAAATGTGAATTTTGGATTCGAGAGGTGCATTTCCTCGGTCATTTCATAAATGAGAAAGGTATACATGTGGACCCGTCGAAGATTGAGGCGATTAAGAATTGGGAAGCGCCAAAGACTCCGTCAGAGGTGCGACAATTCTTAGGACTTGCTGGGTATTATAGAAGATTCATTGAGAATTTTTCCAGAATAGCGCAGCCATTAACGCTGTTGACCCAGCAGGATAAGAAGTTTGATTGGACAGAAAAGCAGGAAGAAGCTTTTCGGATGTTGAAGGAGAAGTTTTGTGGTGCACCTACCTATCCCTGCCAGAGGGAAATCATGGTTTTGTTGTATATTGGTCGCGTTTGGGCCTTGGATGCATGCTTATGCAGAAGGACAAAGTGATAGCCTATGCATCCAGACAACTGAAAGTGCATGAGAAGAACTACACAACTCATGATTTAGAGTTGGGAGTTGTTGTGTTCGCTTTGAAGATTTGGAGACATTATTTGTATGGCACAAAGTGTACGATTTACACAGACCATAAGAGCCTCCAGCATATCTTTGATCAGAAGGAAATCAACATGCGACAGCGGCGTTGGGTAGAGTTACTCAATGATTACAAGTGTGATATTCGTTATCACCGGGAAAGGAAAATGTTGTTGCTGACGCGCTCAGTAGGAAGGAGCGGGAAAAAGCCTCTGCGTGTGCGTGCTTTGGGTTTGACCATACAAACGAATTTGACCGATCGAATTCGTAATGCACAGCAGAAGCTTTGAAAGATGATAACCTGAGTAGATAAGGTTTGAGGGGTTTGGAATGTGAACTGATACCAAAAGCGGATGAAGTAATGTACTTCATGAACCGAGTTTGGGTTCTGCTTAGAGGTAACCTATGTGAACTAGTTATGAACGAGGCTCATAAGTCCAGATATTCGATTCACCCAGGCTCTACCAAGATGTATCAGGATATTAAGGAATTATATTGGTGGCCGAATATGAAGAGAGATATTGCGGTGTATGCAAGTAAATGTCTGACATGCTCGAAGGTTAAGGCTGAACATCAGAGGCCGTCTGGGCTTCTGCAGCAACCAGAGATTCCTAAATGGAAGTGGGAGCATCTTGCTATGTACTTTATCACCAAATTACCTCGTACGTCACGTGGACATGACACCATATGGGTAATTGTGGATCGATTGATGAAGTATGCTCTTTTCTTGCCCATTAAGGAAACAGACAAGACGGAAAAGATATCGTAGTTGTACCTCAACGAGATTGTAGCCCGACATGGAGTGCTTGTGTCAATTCTCTGATAAAGATGGAAGATTTGACTCCAGATTTTGCGATCTCTTCAGGAGTCGCTACGCTCTCGTTTGGACATGAGTACTGCGTATCATCCTCAGACGGATGGTCAGAGTGAGAGAACCATTCAGACGTTATAGGATATGTTGAGAGCGTGCGTGATTGATTTTGGTGGAAGTTGGGATACTCATTTGCCGTTGGCAGAGTTTTCTTACAACAATAGTTACCACGCTAGTATCAAAGCCGCTCTGTTTGAAGCTTTGTATGGAAGGAAATGTCGACCGCCCTTATGCTGGGCTGAAGTTGGCGAAAGGCAACTAACCGGACCTGAGCTTATCCAGGAAACCACCGACAAGGTTGTCCAGATCAAGGAAAGGTTGAAAGCTGCCGCCGATCGACAGAAAAGTTATGCAGACAACCGAAGGAAACCGTTGCAGTTTCAAGTCGGAGATCGTGTTCTGCTGAAAGTGTCACCTTGGAAAGGTGTTGTTAGATTTGGAAAAGGGGGAAAGCTAAGCCCACGGTATATAGGTCCTTTCGAAATCGCATCTCGAGTTGGATCAGTCGCGTATAGGCTTAAGCTGCCGCAGGATTTGAATGGAGTTCATGACGTGTTTCATGTTTCCAACCTAAGAAAGTGTTTGTCGGATGAGACACTAATCATACCCCGGATGAGGTTCAAGTAGACGATAAATTGAGATTTATCGAGGAACCAGTTGATGTTTAGGATGAGAAGATTCAGAAGCTTAGAAGGAGTCGGATCAAGTTGATCAAGGTTCGCTGGAATTCTAAGCGTGGACCCGAGTTCACATGGGAACGAAATGACCAAATGCAACAAAAATATCCGCATCTCTTTAAGTCTAGTGCGAAAACGAAACTTGTAGTGTAAGAATTTCGGGGACGAAATTCCTAAAACAGGGGGAGACTGTGACACCCGGCTATTTAGGCTGTCCCTACAAATGTAACACGTGTCATGAATGAATAAAAGGCAGTATTTGATTGTTTATGATGTTTATATATGGTATTTGATGTGTTGGTAAATCCAAAGTTTGATGAAAATTACATTGGCGATATTAAGATACACGCTTATCGCGTAACGGATAAAATGTGAAACGAACGTCGGTGACCGCCGAAAATGTTAAAATCCCAAAAATAGTCCGATATGAGTTAAGTAATATATTTAACCATAATCGTGAGGAAAATAAAATTTAAAACGCTAAGAAACTCTAATTTTTCGAGTTTAATCGCGTACTGCGCGATATTGCGCATATCTGACAAAATACTGTCAACACAGCCAGTGCAGGGAAACGAATAATTATTATAATTATAATTTGACAATTTTATTTTTATAGAATGATAAAAATAAATTAAAACGCTTAAAATCCCTATTTTGCGAATTTAAGCGCGTACTGCCAATTACCGACAACGTAACTGGTCCTGGCAAATACAATATTGATTAGTAATATTTTGGTGTGTTTATTTTTATAAAGCACTGAAAATAATTTAAAAAGCGTTAAAACGCAGTTAAAACGCTAGATAAATTGGCCGGTATCTTGTTAAATACCAGTTTTTGGCCTACATACACATTATATATGTATGTATGCGTGTATATGATGAGAGAGGGAGACAATGTGGCAGCCCCAAGGCCACCTTTCTCTTTGAGTTGCCAAGTGTGGACATAGGGACTTGCATTAATCATTTTGGCAACTTACATACACTAATCTTCCACATATCAAGACCTAGATCAAAATTCAAATATCCATTCTTTTCTCCTTGCTTGCTCTCAACCGAAACCACCCCATACACCACCATTTTTATTTTTTTCAACTAAGTTCTTGAAGTTACATACTCAAACAACCAAGTTTCAAGCTCATTTGAAGGTTCAAAGGTGTTTCCAAGCAAGAATCAAGCTCCGTACCATCATACTTTGCTAAAAACCTATAAAAAACAAGAAGGTATAAAATTTCTTTAAAAATATTGTTCTTGATTCTTGATGAATGTTGATGATGATAGAAGTTTCTCTTGTTCTTGAGTTTAAACACTAACTTGAAAATAACCACAAATGGGTTTTTAAAAGAAATGAAATGGACATGTATATATACATGTAGGTGGGCGTGAGTATGTATATATGTATATAAGAGAATGAGTTTTGGTTCTTGAATGATTCTTGATTAACATCATGTTTGTAAAGTTTAAAGTTCATGCATGCATAAAAAGTTGTCCTAAGAGAATGTTCTAAAAGGTGTTTAGTGATTTGAAAGGATGAACATGAAAAGTGTGTTTTTGGAAGCATGTATGTATATATGTGTGAGACGTGCATAATATATATATATATATATATATATATATATATATATATATGTATATGCATGCACACAAAATTTGTAGTTAGTCCATAAATGTGAAGGAATGTGTCTTGCATTTATGTTGAATGATGAGATGATAATGATATGAAGATTTGAATGTCATGGATAATGTAAACATGAAATAAATGTATGTCTAGATGCATATGAGTGCATGCAAGTTGAAAATAATATGTTATGGATGCATTAGATGCACATACAAGGACATGCATGTTGATATATAATCATGAAAAGATGATTTGAGCATGATTTGATAAACTAAATTATGAACATATTCTAAACACTAAAATATGAATATTTGAAGTGTTAAAATGATATAAAACTTTGACATAAAGTTTACTAGCTTTGCATGTTGTACTTGGTGCTTTGTGAGTTGTAAAATACATGAAATTGCATGATTTATGTGACCTACACAAAAACTGCACTAATCTGATTATAACAATTATTTTAATCAGTAAATAACATGTATTGTGTTAAAATATGAAGTCGTTTCGAGTTCGGATGGTTAGGGTAACGTTTGACGCAAAACTATGCGGTAAAAAACGGGAAAAATCGTCTTTTAGAGGGTTTTTATGAAACTGTTTTAAATCAGAAAATAAACTGATATTTTTAGTATAAATATAAGTATATTAACTTAAATTTAGTTTATTTGGTGCTGGCTAGTCATACGTGACTTTCGGCACCCGAAAACGTTACCGAATCGCTAAAATACACATTTTTCAACATACACTAGAATGGGTTGTTCGTGGGTGAACCTTATGTGTTAAAATGTGTTATGTGATTTAAATATGTGAATATGATAATATGTTAAGTGTTGGCATGATAGCGGGAACGAAGACTATTCATGTACGCTTGTATGTTTAAAACGGGAGTGTAACGGATAAAACATTAAGGTCACCAATAAAATCGTTCAAGTCGCAAAAATTTTAAATATATATATATATACACACATATATATATATATGAACTCATATATATATATTAATATGCCAACATAATAAAAAAATAATGACTTTTCGAGAAAATCTCAAAGTTATGTGAAAATTCTAAGTATTGGAGAAACTTAGGAATTTTGTAATATATTGATTATTAAATCGTGCCTACGTATGTTAGGACATGTAGAATCGAATTATCGTGCTAATTTAAATACACACCCAAAGGTGAGTGTCACTAAACCCCCTCTTTATACTGTTTTGTATATGTTTTGGGGGAAGAACACGCCTTAAAAGGATAAGTATACGTTTTCGTATAAAATATGCCTTTGATTAAACTATAAATATATTTTCGTGGAAAATATGATTTGGAAATTATGTGATATATTTTTGGAGAAAAACATGGTTTTGGGACATAAATATGTTTCGGGATGAAACAGATTTTGGAATAATGATATATGCGTTTCGGGGATGAAACGGGGATTTTATGGCGTTATGGGATAGAACGACCGTGTGGATTTAACATGTTTAAATCTAAAGTTGTAACGAATTGGCCAGGTCTCAAGAGAGTAAGTATCGGGATTAGGCTTACGTTTCGGTGGGGACGTCGGGATTCGTACAACGTATTATATTAAATTTTATCATTTTAGTAGGATATATATATATTGTTCATAAGGTTGGCACCTTGGGTGACCCATTGCGGGCATTTTGCGCGCACTTAGCGATTTAATCATTAATATAGATTGCGTGAAATTGTTGATAGATCTATCGGGTTGACAACCCCGTCGCGACCGGTAGCTCCGTGTCATGTCAAGCGACGAATTTATATTTTGTTATTGTCTAGCGTTTATACCCTTAATGTTAATATATAGCTCGTAATATCTTGCACACTTACGAATCTGAACAAATGGATGTGAAATAAATTTAGTATGTGAAACATGGGAAGATGCTTAGTTCGGATGTTTCGGGGAAATGCTTGCGACGGCTAACCCTTGGATTTTATTAAGGAAAATAAATAAACTTTCGAAAATATTATTTAGATGTTTTGATAATAAACACACAATTTGAAAGTTTTCCTTGTTTTAAATTTGAATATGTTAGCTCACCCTCCTTTGTGTTGACACTTGATTTTAACGTGTTCTTCAGGTACTTGAGCATGGCTTCGGGAATCTTTGGCGTATCTTGTGGTTGTGATGCATGTTTAGTTTAATAATAAACTTTGGAGACTTTTAAAAACTTATTTAGGACCGACTGTATTAAGATCCATAAGGATCAAGACAACTTAACTGTGTTATGGTTGTGGTTGTGTTTTAATTTGGAAACAATGTTTTAATTAAGTAATATGTCCAAAATTAACGATGCATCGTCCACCAAGATATTTATGGGCACCAACTTCCGTCACCATTACGTTTGTATTTCCGCTGCTACGTTTTTGGGGTGTTACATGATGCACTTCCAGAAGGAGAATGGACAACGTATCTGATGATTCCGAAGAATAGTCCATCTTGGAGACACTTCAAGTCGTCATCTTTCATTGACAAATTGGAAGGTCATGAAATGGAGTTGATGAAGATTGCAAAATCAAAGAATGCTAATGTTGTTCAAGATGTCGGTGTTTATTATAAAGGAGGTATTCCAGATACTCCGATTCAAAGCCCGAAAATTCAAACAACATTTAGTGCAAATACAAATTCTTCTCCAAATCAAAGTTCTCCATATGCTGGTTATACAAGTGCTAGTTCAAGCTCTTCATTCCAAAATCAGACAAGTCAAGCAAGTTCTGATTCAAATATTTTCCAGTGCAACATAGCAGTTGATTTGAAGAATGTATTTCCAGAAAAGGTTGCTAAACAACACATAGCACTTCTAGCTACTGTTCTCGAATCTTATGAAAGTCTTGTTGCTGGAAGATCGGTAATCCAGAGATGGCCGCTGAAGATTATGATCAGGTGGACGAAGAAGAATTGGAGCTAATGGATATCAAATGGAGCGTTACATCCATCATCAGAAGAGTTTTAAATTTGTGGCGCTCCCTGGAAGGGATATTGGTAATTCAAGTAACAAGCTTGGATTTGACAAGTCTAAAGTCACATGCTTCAGGTGTCGACAGAAAGGGCACTTCAAACGAGAATGCAACAATCAAGAAGCAAGTGGAAACCAAAATCCTTTCGGCAACAACAATGAGTACTACAAGAAAGCTCTTCAATACAAGCCATATCCAAAGAACACAAGTCGAAGTTGAAAATAAATCTACAAAGAAAACCGAACAAGCTCTTATTGGTGATCATGAAGAAGATGGTTTTGACTGGAACAGATACATCGGAAAGAAAACTGGTGTTGCTATGATAGCAGAATTAGTAGATGAATCTGATACATCATATATTGATGCTGCTCTAGAAAACGCTATTCTGGAAGGTTATAGATAGAGAGCTGAGGAAGAAGAATTAGCTTACCTTGCGATGCAAAAATAATAAGCGTAGAAATTAGAGGCAAAAAAGGTAAAAGCTAAGGTAAATGTGTCTGAAAAGGAAGTTGTGAAAGTTGTGGAGGTTGAAAAACCTTGCACAAAGTGCGCAATTCCTTGTGAACCATGTCTTGATAAAGTCAAAGTCATAAAAGAATTGACTGTACATAACGAAAACTTTCGTTATGATTACAGAACCATGAAAGAAGCTTATGAAAAAATATCAAGCAAATATAAAAATGTTGAAAAAACTAATATTGAACTTGGTGCTAATGTAAAGATGTTAAATGCTACAGTAATTGAAAAACAAAAGCCAATTAACATGTACATTAACACTATTGCTGAAACAAAACGCAAACTTCATGATATAAAGATAGAAACGAAACGGGTAAGACAGCTTCTAAAGAGCTACACCACAAACGCGTATGTCATTGATCACATTTTACCTACGATTAAGTTGGAGGAAAATGGTGATAAATCAAAGCATAAAGAATACAGAAGTTTTCCTCCACCACTTCTTGCAAGCTATTCCTGCAAGAAAGATGATGAGATTGGAAAGGCATTTAATATACTTATTTTGTCAGAAAAGAAAAATAAATTGTCTGAGAACATTGACGTAGACTTTACGAAATCAAATGATGATAATGAAGCGGTGGTAAAAAATATGGTTAAAAATGTGTTCGGAAATGACTCTGATGACGGCAGCTCTGAAAGTGCCAAATCAAGTTCGAAAAACTTGAAATCACATTCTGAAATGGTGATACATCATCAGAACATGATCTAAGTGATGATCCTAATGTTGTCATGTACAAGATTAAGGAATATGATAAATTATACTTCGATGATAGTTTTATGATTCGGAACGTGAAAGAGGACCAACTTGATAAATTTTTCAAACTTGTAGAAATTTCATCAGATGATCTTGAAAAGAATGAGAAAAGATTTTACTCGAAACCCAAAACGAATGCTAACAATTGTCGAAAGTTTGGTGGTGATTTTCCTGAGAACAGGAGGGCATGATTGGGTTTGGAGGAAAGTGAAGAAGAGCCGAGAAGGAACCAGAAGTCACCATATCATGAATACAAAGGTAAAAACATGAAGTTTGTGTATGGGACGAGTACGGGTAAAGAAGAAGGTATGATAGGTAAGAAATCAAACAATGAATTCAAGAAAGAGAAAGAACTTCGGGACAAGGCTAAAACTATGTCCACAAGTGGAGTGAAACCCACTAGTGGAAATATTTCTGATAATCGGACTTGCTTTAAACGCAATACTGTTGGTCATATTGCTCGCAAGTGTCTGAATCTAAAGCCTGTGTTTCCACGAAGAAAGACCGAATCAAAAGATGAAAAGAAAAAACAACCAGAGATTGTGAAACCTGTCATAGAGTAAAAAAGAAACTATGAATCTAAAGACGAAGTGAAACCGAAAACGAATTCAAAGTTTGAAAGCTCAATTTTTGAAAAAGGTGAAATTTCAAAATTAAATGAAAACAAAGATTCTAAGTTCTATATTAAGAAAGCTAGAAGCAAGCTACAATCATGGGTTACTAAGAAAAGGATTTCATCAGCTGAAAAACCAGAGTCTGTTGCTGACAAACCTGAAAATGTTAAATCAACCGTGTCAGAAATTAAACAAACAAAGAAAGGTAAAATCAAAACGTTTTCAGAATACATCAGATGAAATGTTTGATGATGATTTTGATTTTGATGATGAATTTAAAGAGGTTTATGATGCTTATTAGTACAAACCCAAAACCAAAAAGGTTTGGGTTTCATTTTTTAAATAGTTGTTTTATGTGTGCAAGAGTTCCAAGATCCACTCTATCAAAGTTAATATAGGATAACGGAATTCCATGAGTATTTAACTTATCTAGAATGTCTTAATCTTTTTCGTTTTTGAAATTACAAGTGGTTGAAAAAGAAAAATTGAAAAGAATGTTTTTTAAATTTTTTTCTGAAAATCCACACCGTTAAACAGAACACTGATTGTTATATTGAAAAATCATTTAAAAAATTGATTTCCTACAAGTGGTTCTTACAAGTGGTTTCTACAAGTTGATGTTATCAAAGTTTAATGGTTTGTTTTGTTGACAGGTAATAATGTAGTAGTTGAAATAAGGATCGGACGACGAGTTCTCGGGATCCTCATTGGTTTGTTACATTTTTAGAAGAATTTCTTTAAAATCTAAAATCCAAAAATATGTTTTTGATTTCAGGGGGAGTAAGAAATTTTTAGAAAAATCAAAAACATATGAAAAAGTTGAAAATTCAAAAACATGATAAAATTCAAAATGTACAAAAACATTGAAAAAGACAAAAATAATTTAGTTGTCAAAAAGGAAATGATAATACATCAGTAGACTATCACAGTATGCTAAAGAAATGTAAAGTTTAAAAGTGTTAAACAAGTCTTACTGTGGATGTGTCGATAGACTTTACACGTTCAGTAAATTGTTTTCGAAATATAAACTAAATTTTACAACTGCTTAATCTGGTGGATTAACATCTCTCGGATATATGGACTTAGTACTCCGAAATTCCGTTTAAAATATTGCCTGATTCTGAGATACGAGGTCTTCATAGATAGTTGATATCTGGGGTGTTATACAAGTTCTTCTGATTTTGTGGAAGCAATAGCCTAACTTCTATAATGCTTTTGCTATAAACCCTAAATTAGCATGCAAAATTTGAAAAGAATCGAAAGATCTAATCTTTTGCAATGCTTAAAAGATTTCTTAAGTGGAACACACCTTAAGGTCGAGCATTCATCTCTTTGTCTGTACGGTAGTACTAACCTGAGCTCTCAAGGTCTCGCATTAACCCAAAGACAGATATCAATTACACTATATTCACCTGTAAGATGAAATCTAGGGAATCTGGATTCGGGAGTATATTCAAGAAGTGGGAACCATAGTTAAGTCAAGTTAAATAAATCATACTTAACATATCTTGGAACAATTGAGAAACGTGATGAAATTTAGGTGGACAAACATATCGACAATCTAGGTAAATGAGTTTAAATCTTATAGTCTCAAAAGGTCAATGGTACTGGTGTTATGTCTCAAGCAACTGATATGATCCTTAGACACGAATTCATAAAAAATATGTCTGTAAATAGTTTTGTACATAGTTTACTTTACTTGTTAAAAGTTCTGTAAATTCTTTACTTGCTTTTCAAGATAAAAATCAAAAAGATTTTCAGTATGTTTTAGCATAAACTTTCTAAAATACAAAAAGATTTTGTTTCTACATTAGTTTCAATGAGCCAATGTTGGAGAACGGATCTTTGAAGTCTGGTAAGAAAATCTGATGAATGTTTAAAAAGTTCATTAATTTGGATCTTTAAAATCAGATTGTTCATAACGGTTTTTCAAATCGAGGCCATTAATTTGGACTCATTTGACATATTTGGTTAATCAAGGTCAGTAACTTGGACTTGATCAACTAAGTGGATTTTCACAAATGAAATAATAAAAATGTGAAAGTTGAAGGATTTAAATGTAGAATGTATTCAAGGTCATTAAATTGAACTTGAATATCTAAAAAAGTTTTGAAAAGATTGAAGTGAAGATTAAAAGTTTGAAATGTTGATGGTACAAAAGATGAAGTTTCCGGAAAGTTTAAAGCTAGGGGGAGCAAAGCTAAAAGCAAGGGAGCATGATAATTAAAAGTTTTATCAAGTCAAAGCTCAAGAAAAAGGAAGAGGAAAGAAGATCAAGATTAAAGTTTATTCAAGAACTAAAGATCGGAAGATTCAGAAGATTTTAAAAGTCAAAATGACTACGACAACATCCAAGGGGGAGTCTGTTGGTGCATATGTCTGTTGCCTACGTCATTATGTATCGAGTCTGAGTGAATAGGGCTTTATCTGTTAGAAAATAGGCGTATTTAAGTTAATTTGGTGACAAGAGGTTGGTTATGAGAAGTCAAGTTCGCCCGAACATGTTCCCTCACCAGCGAACTTATACATCTATAAATAGGAGCCTTGGTGATTCATTTGTAACGTGTAGAGATTTTGGCACAGAGACGACGAAGCTCTGTCGAATCCGGTTCTCGAATGTATTGAACTTTAGATCAATGAAAACAACATTTAAATGAGTAATTCTTGTTATTTGGTTAACTTGTCATTAGTTTCCGCCTAATCAGACAATAGATAACAAATTTAGGTTCCCATACTAATCGTGGACGTTCCTACACTTTACCTTTTTCTGCCAATTCTTTCGCAGCTTTGTCTTTGGCCTCTTGAACATCAAGCCTTTCATATTCAGCTTTAAAATCAACTCCCAAGTTGTTTGTTAAAACTTTCTGCAACCTGGCAAATTTTCTATCATTTTGATCTTTTTCTGTTCGAAGCTCAGCGATATCTTTCTCTGACTTTTCATTTGCAGCGCTTAGATTATCAACCATCGCTTTCATGTACCCTCGATCATCTTTAAGAAATTTCACTTTGTCTTGCAGAATCTCTTTCTCAATTATGCTCTGCTTTACCTTACTTTCCCATGATGAATCGTCTGAAGATTCTGCTGACATTAGACAGAAAGAAACTAAGAAACAAAAGGAAGAAGAAATATTGAAAAAGCTTGGTGAAGATCTATACATTCCATCTGTTAAAAAGAATTCTGATGAATAACATCCTAAGAAAAAGACAAAGCGCTCAAAGTCAAAAGCTGGAGACTTAAAGAAAACTATGGGTTCTCCAAGCACTCGAGGGAAGAAAAAAGCACAGAGCTACAGATACTTAAGCCAGAAAACAAAGAAAGGAGCTACACAAGAACCTCCTATTTCTAATCTTCAAGAAATCCCAATTATTGAAGCTATAGTGCCTCCAACGACTGCAACAAAAGAACCACTGAATGTTACTGAAGTTTTGGTTTAGACTACGCCTATTTCAACGCCAAAGTCCGCAGCAAAGGGTATTCCTAAAGCTACTCCTCCAAAGTCAAGGCAGTCTACTCCTCAAAGCGCAAGAGCTAACGAATTTAAAGATGCTTTCGGTGATATTCCAGATAATGTTACACATCCTATCACTGCCGAAGATCTTTCGAAAACTCAATCGATGTATTAGAGAAAAGAATTAAAGCGCTCAAAGATTATTGTAGCAGAAAAAGCTCCTGAATCAGATATCATTTTTGAAGATGTTCCTGAACAGAATGTTGAATCGATTAAAGCTTCTGAATTAGAGAAAGAGGATGATGAGGAAGATGATGATAAAGATGACGACCCTGTTGATGATACTAAAGATTATTCAAATCACGGCGATGATGGTGGTGATGATGATCAGGGGGCGTTGTTTTAAAGATTGATTTTGCAAAAGTACATTTAGAGTTTAATTTTGAATCTTTGATCAACGATAATGCAAATATGGAAGATGATCAAAATAAGGGGGAGCATACAGGGCTTCATGATGTTGATGTTTTTGACGCTATTGTTGCTATGCCTGTTGCTTCTGTACATGAAAAGCCATTGATGATAATGTTAGATCCAAGTATAGAGGAATGGGAGTTTGTGCATAATTACACCAAAGAAGAGTTGGCTAGAATGTTTGAAGTTGATATTGATTTGTTTGAGTTCGATTTTGAAGAAGAATTGGTGAACATCAAAACGTTTGAATTTTTTCAATTTTAACCCTGAACTTTCACATGTTTACCAGTTATGAAAATCCACTCAGTTGACCAAGTCCAAGTTAATGACCTCGGTTAACCGATTTTCTGTCGAGTCCAAGTTAATGACCTTGGTTTGACCTGATATGAACAAACTGATGTTTCTTCAAATTTAAAGTTTCAAATTAATGAACTTTTTCATCATTTTCGTGCATTTTGATTTTACAGATTAGCTCCCAACACGTTGTCGTCAAGATTTCCACAACTTAGCACCATTCTGAACTCCAAAGATCCGCTTTCCATCATTGGCTATTGAAAACAATGTAGAAACAAAATCTTTTTGAATTTTCAAAAGTTTATGCCAAAACACACATAAAATCTTTTTAGGTCTAAATCTGAAATCATATAAGCTATGTACAAACATATTTACAGACATATTTTTGTGAATTCATGTCTAAGGATCATATCAGTTGATTGAGACGTATCACCAGTACCATTGACCTTTTGATGACTTTAAGTTCTAAACTTGTTTACCTAGATTGTCGATATGTTTGTCCACTTATACTTCGACACATTTCTCAATTGTTCCAAGATATCTTAGTTAGAATTATAAAACTTGACTCAACTATGGTTCCCATCTCAGAATATACTGCCGTATCAAGATTCCCTAGATTTCATCTTACAGGTGAGTATAGCGTAATTGATATCTGTATTTGGGTTATGCGAAGCCTTGAGAGCTCAGGTTAATACCACTGTTTCGACAAAGAGATGAAGGCTCGACTTTAAGGTGTGTTCCAATTAAGTAATCTTTTAAGCACTGCAATTGATTAGATCTTTCGGTTCTTTCAATTTTGCTGCAGTTTAGTGGTTTTTACAAAAAAAAAAACATTATAGAAGTTCTAGGCTATTGCTTTCGCAAAATCAGAAGAACTTGTATAATACCCCAGATATCAATCATCTATAAAGACCTCGTATCTCAGAATCAGGCAATATTTTAAACGGAATTTCAGAGTACTAAGTCCATATATCCGAGAGATGTTAATCCACAAGTTTAACCAGTTTTAAAATTTAGTTTATATCCCGGAAACGATTTACTGAACGTGTAAAGCCTATCGACACATCCACAGTAAGACTTGTTTATACCTTTTAAACTTTACAAATCCTTAGCATACTGTGATAGTCCACTGATGTACTATCATTTTTTTTACACAAGATTCTTTTTCTCTATTTAATGTTTTTGTACCTTTTGGTTTTTTTCTTATGTTTTTGTATTTTCTCGTTTCATTTCTCCCCCTAAAATCAAAAACATATTTTTGTATTTTAGTTTTTAAAAAATTCTAAATCCTAAATGGTAACAAACCAATGAGGATCACGAGAACTCGTCGTCCGATCCATATTCAACCTCTACTTCTGAGGGTCCATTGTACGGATCTTTCTGGTCCTAATTTGGCAAACCTAAGGTAAAACGTGCGGAATCCGTTTGCATAGGCGACATTGGATACTATTACTATTTAATCACTGTTTCATTAATATGTAGACGTTATAGATCCTGGAAACATTTGGACAGAGTTTCGCCGTACAGTTGACAAATTCTCTGATTCTTACAAATGAGAACACAACTCACATATTTATAGGATGATAAGTTTGTTTGAACTGTGTCATGGACAAGTTCGGGCGAACTTGTCCTAGGCATGACAAGTTCGGGCGAACTTGTCCTAGCATGACAAGTTCGGGCGAACTTGTCCTAGGCATGACAAGTTCGGGCGAACTTGTCCTAGGCATGACAAGTTCGGCGAACTTGTCCTAGGCATGACAAGTTCGAGCGAACTTTGCCATAGACATACATAAATTTCGATATTTCGCTCCTAAATACAGACTCGATATCATACGATGACGAAGGCAACAGACATATGCATCAACAGCTTCCGCACCTGTCAAAAGATTTTCATACCATTAATCCTCATTAAGTATTTAAACCGTGAAAGACTGAAAGGTTTGGTATAAAAATTAGCTTTTTGTTCATCGGTATGGATTTTCTCAATTCGTACCGATATTTTTTAATAGCAATCATGAATAAAGTGGTAACGAATCTCGATATGTTTTGTTCGAGAGTGATGAACAAGATTTTTAGTTATGTCAATTGCTGCCTCATTGTCTTCATATAATGGAGTATCAAGAAATTGCAATCTATAGTCTCTCATCTGTTGTTGGATCCACAAGATTTGTGAACAACAACTGGAAGCCGAGATGTACTCAGCCTCGCAAGTAGAGAGAGAGCGACCGTGGTTTGTTTCTTGCCCTGCCAAGTTACTAATCGTGTTCTGAAGAACTGGCAACCGGCCGTCGTAGACTTTGCATTCAATCTGTCAACACCGAAATCAGAGTCTGCATATCCCATCAGATCGAAGTTGTCATTCTTTGGATACCACAAGCCGGTGCTTAGACATCCCTTCAAGTATCTGAAAATACGCTTCACAATCTGCATGTGAGATATTCTAGAACTTGACTGATAACGTGCACAGAGGCAAGTAGGATACATGATATCCAGGCGAGATGCCGTGAGATACATCAAAGATCCTATCATCGATTGATAAAGAGTATTATCAACTTTGGTTCCGGATTCATCAATGCAAATTCAATGATTGAGTGCCAGAGGAGTAGATAACGGCTTCGTGCTTTCAATCTCAAACTTCTTCAAGATATCATGAACATACTTGGTTTGGTGGATGAAAATACCGTCTGGTAACTAATCAACTAATATCCGAGAAAGAATTTCATTTCGCCCATAGAGCTCATCTCGAATTTCTTCTTCATGATAGCTTTAAACTCTTTACAAAGATCGTCATTTGTCGAACCAAATATGATGTCATCCACATAGATTTGCACGATAAGCAGATGGTTTCTAACTTCTCCGGTAAAGAGCATACTATCCATTGTTCCTCTAACAAAGCCATTGCCAACAAGATGTTGAGATAACGTCTCGTACCAGGCTCTCGGGGCCTGATGCAAACCATACAATGCTTTACCAAGGAGATAAGCTTTCTTCTTGTCAGCGGATCGACAAAACCCGGTGGGTGGCCGACAAACACTTGCTCTCGTAGCTTACCGTGTAGAAAAGCAGATTTCACATCTAACCAGTACACTTTAAATCCTTTCCAAGCAGCAAATGCAAGGAAAATTCGAATGGACTCCAATCTAGCAACTGGTGCATATACTTCTGTATAATCAATTCCTTCTTGTTGATGGAATCCTTTGACAACAAGCCGAGCTTTGTTGCGCACTATAACTCCAAGATCATCGTGCTTACACTTGAAGACCCGTTTGGTATCTATCGCTTTTTGATTCTCCGGTAGGTCAACAAGCTTCCATACCCCTAGCTTTTCGAACTGTAGTAATTCTTCTTGCATCGCAAGCACCCAATTCTCATCACCTAAAGCTTCAGAAACATTCTTCGGCTCAATCTGAGATATAAAACACTGATAAGTACAATAATCTTGAATTTGAGTTGTTTTAGTATAAAAGCAACTCAAAGTTTTGTTGATGTGGCTCCTTGTTCACGCCAGTTTGCAATTCACCAACTATAGAATTCGATGGGTGGTATGAATAAGTTCTCGGCATCACCTACTTGGAACATCAACAGTATTATCCTGATTAGTAATATCCTGATCAACCACCACTTCAACTGTCGGAGCACTAGAAGATGTTTCATTTCGAGTACTTGGGCCAGCAGATTGATTCATCATACTTGTGATATGCTAAGATTCTTCATCAAAAGAAGATTCTCCATCATCATCAAACGTCGGAGCCTCGTCTGAGTCGGAATCTTGTGCTTGAGAAAGATTGCGTTCTTTTGTAGTGTTCACTGGTTCTGTAGCCGATGTCACTTGTTCTGCATGAGTTTCTTGAACACCGCTATTACTTGGACCTGCACCAGAAGACGATGATCCAACAGTTGGTTGATTTACCACTATTGGTCTGATAATATGCTCTTGATTAGCCGACTAATGTAGATAATATAACACTGCAATGTCTTCTTCAGAAGGCTCTTATGGCAAGTCAAATGATTTCCACAATTCACTATAATTGAACAACCAAGCATCACCTGCTCTTTGAATAGGAGTTGTATATCGAAAACAATCGACGTGCCGTGCTTCTACCACTCTTCTCAAACTCGGAAGATATACTCTCTTTAGTGGAGTTGCGTAGCCGACAAAGAAACCATCTATCAATTTGGCACCAAACTTTTTGTCTGAATCAATAATAGTACAAGGTGCACCAAATGGTTCTAGATACTTCAGATTGGGTTTCCTTCAGTTTAGCAATTCAAAGCAAATCTTCTTGGTAGGTTTTACCGTCAAGACTCTGTTCAATGTATAGCATGCTGCTGCTACTGCTTCACTCCAGAAGTTGACCGGAAGTTTTGAATCAGCAGGCATAGTTCTTGCTGTATCTATTAAAGTTCTGTTCTTTCTCTCAGTTACTCCATTCTGTTGCGGAGTGTATGGAACACTGAATTCGTGTAGGATGCCTTTGTCGTTGCAAACATTTTTCATTCGGGCGTTCTTGGATTCTGTACCGTTATCACTTCGGATTCGTCTAATAGGGAGATGGTACAAATTTTCAATCTTCCTGAAGAGGATCATAAGATTATCAAACGTTTCGTCTTTGCTCTCTTGGAAGAAAACCCATGAAAACCTTGAATAATCATCAGGGACGACAAGACAATAAAGATCTCTAGATATACTACGAACATTCACCGGACCGAAGAGATCCATATGCAGTCTTTCAAGCGGCAGCTTGATGGAGTTGAGAATCTTTATAGGATGAGACTTTTTAACTTGCTTTCCTTTCTTGCATTCCAGAAAACTATCAGTCATGTGAAAGCTTCTAAGATTCACTCCTTCGACCAATTCATTGTGAACCAGATGATTCATCTTTCTGAGGTGTATATAACCCATCTTTCTGTGCCAAAGAATTGAGTCCTTCTCTATGGCATTCGTTATGAAACATTGAGCCGACTTTGAAGTAGTTGTAGCAATACTCATATCCAGCACAAAAAGATCATTCTCGCGAGAAGCACGCATGAGCATCCATTCTTCTGGAATCTTAAAACTCGGTTTAATAATCATGCACTCCTTATCGTTGAAATGGATGGTAAATTGCTTATCAAAAATCTGAGAGATACTAAGAAGATTGTTCTCCAGCTCGGCAATATAGTTGACCTTATCAAACGACACCACACCGTTAGATAGTTTCCCTTCTGCAACGATTCTTCCTCCTTGATTTCCCGCGAATCCCACGTACCCTCCATTGATTGCTTTGATATCAAAAAGTAAGGCACACATTCCGATTATGTGACGTGAAGCTTCGCTATCCATAATCCACTTCGACAAGATGGATCTTTGAAGCCCTTACACATGCAAAGAAACTATTTAAAGAGGGAAACCCAATCCTTACCGGTCTTGGGTGGAATCGGGATATCATAAGTAGGAATTTTCAAATCAACACTTGAAACTTTCTGATTAGTCTTTATGTCATTGACATTTTCGTTTTTGACTGATGCAGACTTTGCACTTTCAGATGATGATGGTGTTTTCTTTGAAACCCATGATTGAGATTTCATTCGAGCTTTCTTAATGAGAATCCATTCTTCTGGAATCAAATTTAGATTCATTTTTAGGTTTCACTTCAATTTTAGATTCGTTATTTCGTTTTAAGATTGTGATTGGCTATTCAATCTCTGGGCGCTTAAGTTTCTCATCATCTGAAACTGTCTTTCTTCGGTGATACACATGCTTTGATTTTGGACACTTGCGAGCAATGTGACCAACTTCATTGCATTTGAAGCAAGTCCGAGTATCAACAGAATGTCCACTTGTGGGTTTTACTCCACTTGCGGATTTAACCTTATCACGAAGTTCCTTTTCCTTCTTAAATTCATCATTTGATTGATTTCCAATCAAAATCTCTTCCTGAACCGTGTTAGTCCCAAACACGAATTTCATGTTTTTATTCTTATATTCGTGAAATGGTGACTTTTGTTTCTTTCTCGGTTCATCTTCTACCTCCAAACCCAAACCCGCTCTCCTGTTCTCAGGAAAGTCATCACCATTCCTTCGGTAGTTGTTATAAGCTTTCTTGGATTTTGAGTAAAATATCTTTTCATTCTTCTCAAGATCATCTAATGATACTTCTGCAAGTTTGAATAGTTTATCGATTTGATCTTCTTTCACATTTCTAATCGGAAAGCTATCATCAAAATATAGTCTATCAGAATCCTTAACTTTGTACATCACAGCGTTAGGATCATCACTTAGGCTATTTTCCGATGATGTATCATCATTTTTGGATTGTTATTCCGAACTGTTCAAACTAGAGTTGGCGCTCTCATAGCTGCCATCATCAGAATCAATTCCCAAAACATTTTCAATCACGTTTTTCACAACAGCTTCACTGTCATCATTGGATGTCGTGCAGACTACATCAGTGTTCTCAGGCAACTTATCATTTGTTTCTGATAAAAGTGTTATGTTAGTTGCCTTCTCAATCCCATCCAGTTTCTTGCGACAATAACTTGTGCACAATGGAGGTGGAACATTGCTTTACTCTCCACGCTTCTTACCTTTTTATTTCACATCATTTTCCTCCGACGAAATCGTTGGAAGAATATGATTGATGACATAAGCGTTCGTCGTATAATTGAGCAGAAGTTGCATAACTCGTCAGTTTCAATTTTCATATCTTGAAGCTCTTGTCTTGTTTCAGCAATGGTGTTTATATACATGTTAATTGCTTCTTGTTATTCAATTACCGTTGCTTTTAACATTCTTATTGTGGCACCTTGTTCTAAATTAGCTTTTTCAACATTGCAATAAGTGTCTTTCATCTTATCATAAGCTTCTTTCATTGTGCGATAATCGTATCTAAAATTTTCGTTATGCACATTTAGGTCACTTATGGTTTGAGATTTTTCAACACATTTCTCACAAGGTTTTTCAACCTCCACAACTTTCACAGCTTCCTTCACAATCACCTTTACCTCTGAACCCACCTGTTTTAGATTAGCCATCATTGCTTTGTCAGCAATCTTTGTGAGGTTCTCTGCATTCGTCACGTTAATGACCTCCTCGACCTCTGGTTTCTTTTCTTCAACCACCTGCTCTTGCGATGTATTTCCGAAGCAACCTGCAAAACTAGAATTAAAGTTAGGAGGGATAATGTTCTTCATCTTTGTCTCGTGATAGATCATTTCCTCTTCCTCTATTCTTTGCAAATATTCTTCTAACATCGCATTCTCCAGAGCTGCATCATCAACCATTGATTCTGATTCATCCACAATCTCTGCCTACAAAGCAACTCCAGTCTTCTTTCCAATATACTTATTCCAATCCCTTCGTCTTCATGAGACATAACTAGAGCTTGTTCAGTTGGCTTTGAGGAATTATCTTGAACTTCAACTTGAGTTCTCTTTGGATATGGCTTGTATTGCAATGCTTTCTTGTAATAGTCATTGTTGTTGCCAAAAGGGCTTTGATTGCCGCTTGCTTCTTGGTTTGTGCATCGCGTTTGAAATGCCCCTTTTGTCTACATTTGAAGCACGTTACTTTTGACTAATCGAATCCAAGTTATTGCTCGAATGACCAATGTCTCTTCTTATAAGCGCAACAAAGTTTGTAACACTTCTGATAATCGAATCTAGGCTCCACTTGATATCCATCATGTTAGATTGCTCCTTGAAAGCATAGGAACCTAATTTAGTATCTAATGTCCAATTAGGCGGAAACTAAGTGACATGTTAATCAAATATGTAAGAATTACTCGTTAAACTGTCTTTTATTGATCTTAAAGTCAATTACATGTGAGAACCAGTGTGACACCTGGTTATTCGGAGCCAGTACTAGTGTGACACGCGTTATGATTAAATAAAAAGTCAAATTATTTTAAATTTGATGTATTTTGATGTTATTTGATGTGTTAAAAATTTAAAATTTATTAAAAATTATGTTGTCAATTTTAAGATAAACGCTTATCGCGTAACGGTTAAAATGCGAAACGAACGTTGATGACTGCCCGATTAATGTTAAAATCCTAAAAATAGTCCTTTATGATTAAAATATTATACTTAATCACGTTCGTGAAGAAAAATAAATTAAAACGATTAAAATTCCTATTTTTGCGAATTTAAGCGCGTACTGCGCAACACAGCGCGCATACTGTCAAATACGGACAACGCTGCCAGTCTAGACAAATAAAATATTGTTGGTTCAACAATATTTTGGTGGGTTTAATTTTATAGAGCGTTAAAAATAATTTAAACGCGTTAAAACGGGATTTAAACGCTAGATAAAATACCCGGTAGCCAGTTAAATACCTGCTTTTAACCAATATGTGTTATATATATGTATGTAAATGTATGTGTATGTGAGAGTGGATGGAAGTGGCGGCCTCATATGCCTTCCTTGTGCCACTTCTCTTCCCTCTATGCCACTTGTAGGTTTGTGAATGCACAAAATCTCAAATACATTCCCCCATATCTTCCAAATCTTTCATACAATCTCATTCAAAGATCACAAAACAAATTCTTCTTCTCCTTGAAGCCTCCATAACCGTACACCCACATACATACCCCTTTTCAAAAATTTCAAACTCAATTATTCAAGATCATGGATGATTCAAGCTAGTTTCAAGTTTGTTTGAAGGTATAAAATTTATTTTAAATCCTTGTTCTTGATTTTTGGTGATATTGATGATGATATAAGTTTCTCTTGATCTTGGAATTATTCACAAACTTGAAATCTAATAACAAATGGGTTTTTGAACAAACTAAAAATGAAAGTGTATGGATATATTAGTGTGGCCGTGAGTTGATATATATATATGAGTTAAATATTGTATTTTGATTGATTAAATTGATTCTTGATTGATATGATTATTGGAAGATAAATGCATGCATGATCAAAAAGGGGTATCTTTCTTTAAAAGTTCATATGATTGATTTATGAGTTATAATTTGAAATCATGTTAGTATTTTGACATGCAAATGGCTGAAAATTTATTAGACATGTTTGTGAGTTTTTAAGTTGTTACATATTCTTGAATGATAGTTAAAATGCATGTGTTTGATGATTTATGTATGAGATGATGAATGTTCATTCAAATCAGTAGATAAACATGTAAAATAAAGTTATTTGGTGTATTTTAAACTTATAAAAAATTATGACATAATTTGGTAGCTTTGCATGTTGTACTTATGACTTAAAAGTAGTAAATCGAGTGATATCATGATTTTTATGCTTTTTATGAGACCTGCATATATATGATTAAAATTATTTTTTTGATCAGTAGATAATATGTGTTATGTTAAAATATCAAGTCATGATGATTTGGGATGGTTACGGTAAAGTTCGGTACGAAACTATGTGTTAAAAACGGTTAAAAGTCGACTTTTTAAGTGATTTTTATAAAACTGTTTTAGATCAGTAAGTAAACTGATATTTTTATATAAAAATAAGTATTTTAACTTATATTAAGTATCTTTGGTGCTTGGTTAGTCATATGTGACTTCCGACGCTCGAAAACGATACCGAAAAACGCTAAATACGCATTTTTCAATGTACACGAACATAGATTGTTCAAGAGTGAACTTGGTGTATTATGATGTGATTATGAATATGTGCAATGTGATGTGCTAAGTTATTTCATGATGTTATGAAAAGATGCTATGTTTAGACGTTAGGGTGGTAGAAACGGTAAACTAGATCAGAAATTGCATTATATGTGAAACTTGGTGGTTAACATGAGAAGTATGTTTAAAGTAACATGTTGAGTTATTTGATATATATTAAATGTTTAAGTGTGATGTATATGTGTGAAATAGCGTAAACACGTGAATTACGATATTAATTTTTTTATGTTACGTTTATGTATATGTATTACGACGCGCAAATCATAGATATATTGCTTAAACGGGAGTGTTAACGTATATAACGCAATGGGGTCACCAATAAATCGTTCAAATCGCAAAGTTCTTAAAAAATATATATATATAAACTCATATATATATAAATACAACAACATAATAAAATAATAATAATAACTTTCGAGAAAATCTCAAAGCTATGTGAAATTCTAAGTATGAGAAACTTAGGTATTTGCGAGTTTTGATTATTAAATCATTCTTATATAAATCAGGACAAATATACAATTTGAGGGATTGTGTTTACACTTAAAAACGCATCCAAAGGTGAGTACACAGTCCCCTCTTTTAAGTTTTCAAATGTTTTGGGGTGAAACATATTGTGCCTATAACTACTTTCGTGTTTTCATGACATTATACATGTTTTGATTATATAGTACATACAGTACATGATTTCCATTACATTTTGCGACATATGTTGACTTAGCATATGAGCACATTGATTTACAACATTTCTTGCTATGTATGTTGACTGAGCATACTAGTACATGGTTTTCAAAGACATTTTTGCTTACTTTGTTCATGACATATTGGTACGTTGGAGATTGACTTAATACATTCATTAACATTGATCACGCCGACCGGTAGTATGTAATGGTACCATAGGATTGACAATCCCGTTCCCACTTCCCGGGTTTGTTTGGAAGCGACTTTAGGGAATGACAGAATCCGATGAAATGGATAGACTTTTATCTTTATAAGGGTCTATTTGACTGTCAACAAGGTTTGAATGTCTTTGCCAACAAACTAAATATATGTTTTAGACAATAAAAGCATGACTTATAAAACAAAACGTTTAATTATTCAAAGATATTGTTTTATACAACACATTTCGACTATACAAGACATTGGTTTACATTTGGCATTTGGTTACGCAAGACTTTATTCATACATGACATTTGTTTACTTGACATTGGTTTACATGACATACTTATTACAAGACATTTCTTTGGTTTAAACAAGACTTTTTGATGGTTGGTTTTTAATAAGTGATTTAAATAACATGACGGGTGTAATATGATAAATAGCATGGTGGATACACCGCTGGTACTTCCTATATATAAGTGTTTCTATCATATTGCATATCGTGTCGTTATCTAAATCACTTCAAACAAAGTACAAGACAAGAGATTTTTATCTATGACATGATATTTTTAACACGAGACATGACTTATATTTTGGTTATTGATTTAACCATGCCTTATTCTTTTATATCATTCGATTTATCTTATGATTTCATAAAAGAAAACATTTTGTAAGTATTCATGGCCATTTTTAACTAAGTATTCCTTTAAACATTCTAGGCCATGAATCTTAAACGCAACACCTATGTTACTCACATGTATTTTTATGCTGACGTACTTTATTTTCACATATGTTTCAGGAGCTAATGTTTGATTGTCAAGCTTGCTACACTAAGGGCAGACTTGGGCCTTAGTGACTAAAAAAAATCAAGAAAGCAAGTTTAACTTTTGTTGTATTTTCTGTTTAATCAATGACAATGTAAATAATACTATTAAATAAAATTTAACTTGTTATGCCATGGTTGTTGAAACAATAATTCTGTTACGACACTCCCCGATGATTCCGCCATGGTTTGTTGTTTTACGCGGTCGGGGTGTGACAACCAGATCCGACAGAGCTTCGCCTCAATTCTGCCAAAGTTACAAAGTTTCAAATGAAAGATCCTAAGGCACATATTTATACTACATCAAGTTCGCTTGGGAGGATAACAAGTTCGGGCGAACTTGTACTCACAATATGATTCCGGGCGAACTTGATCTAGTATTTACATAAATACGACATTTTCTAGCATAATCTAGCCCAATCTAAACAGACTGGATACAAGACTAAGACATTGACATACTGTACTAACAGACTCCCCCTTGGATATCATCTTCATCTTGATCAGTCTTCAAAACTCTATCTTTATCTGCAACGTCCAAAGAAGTTCTTGTAAGGCTTCTTTCTTCTTTCTTGCACAGGAATCAGCGTTTGATCTGTAGGTGGCACTTTAGTAATAAACTGAAAACGTCTAAGTCTTGCCTCCTTAGTCTTTTATTGAAATTGTTCCAGACAACTTTCTTCCTTTAGAAACACTTTGCGCTCTAACTCTCTCCAGCTAGACTCCCACATTCTTCCTGAATTTACGCCATGAACATAGCAAACATTACAACCATTTGATACTGCATCACTTGTACCTCTTCATGCTTTTCATAACATATCTTGTTGAAGAATAGACATCGAATATCCTCTTTAGAATGCGTATTGTTCTCCATAACCCCCATAATCCTTCTTTCTGAAACACTTCAGATGATCTTTCCTTTGTGATATCCAAGTGTTCTTCAAACCTAACACTATAACTGCTTCGCACGTTGTAGGATCAACCTGCCACCACTTAAACAATGGATAGAAATCTTGTTATATTGGGATTAGGGGCATGTTTTTCATCGCACGAGGACGCTTTATAATCAACGTTATGTCCTTCTCACCCGTTTTCTTGTTCGTTTCAATTTGGCGCTTTAGTATAAACGGTTTCCAGTACTTAAAACCTTGTGTCGCTTCAAACTTTATCATTTTCCACAATAATTGATCAATAAACTTCATGTGGTAGCTCACATTCCTCATTTGTACTAACTCCTCCACATTCCAATACGGTAACGTATTAAAATCAGCCAAATATCAGAAGTATTGAACCCCAAATTCTCTTTTGATGGCATAAACATTTAGCTCTTTCAACCAACCCCAACTTAGGATGTCACCCAATGACTTGTCTGCATCTCTGGTAAAGAAAGCTAATGGACGATGGAACTTCCTTTCTCTTGGAATTTCTTTAAACCAGGACTTCTTTGCTTTTGCAATCTCTTCTTTAGTCATCAGTTTAGGAACTTTTCCTTCTCACACAGACTCTGCTATCTTTTCTTTTAACATATCTTCATTTAGATGCTCGTACATCTCTTCAAATGTAGGAAAACTATCTTTGTTCGCTCCAACATACTTCCCTGCTTCATCTGTTTCATCATCTGACCAGTCTTCAATTATAACCTTGTCATAATCACTGCATCAGATCTTCTTTGTAGCAATATTTATTCGGTTCAAACGTATCTATGTTAACCACATCTTCTTCGAAATCAAAATCAAACGTTTCAACATCAACGTTCAGCAGGTTAGCCAAATCTTCCTTCGAATAATTGTGAATAAACTCTCCTTCTTCAACGTTATGCTCTAACATCAATACCATTGGCTTTGTCGGCATCGCAGTAACAGGCATTGCAACCATTGCATCTGTCATATCTTCATCAGTTTGCCCTGCTTGCCATGTTTGCTCCCCCTGATTTTGATCTTCCATCATATTTGTATCATCGCTTAGTAGTGAGGAAATATCAATTTCCTCAGTAACCTTTGCATTAATAATCTTCATACCAACTCCACCCTGATCATCGTCATTTCCATCATCATTATCGGAATAATTCTTTGAATCATCAACAGGCTCATCATCATCTTTATCTTCAGCTTCTTCATCGTCTTTCTGTTTAGTTTCTTTCTCAGGAATAATCTTAGACTTTGAAGCTTTCGTAGATTAAATCACAGGTTCTGTTGTCTCAGGAATACCTTCAATCATATGATTGCCTTTACCCTGTTCTGCAATTTCTTTCTTTGCTTTCTCTTTCGCCTCTTGTAAATCCAATCTTTCATATTCTTCTTTGAAGTTGATTCCTAGATTGTTAGATAAAACTTTCTGAAGCCTTAAAAATCTTCGATCATTCAAATGCCTTTCCGGTTGTAATTCAGCTATCTCTTTCTGCAGTCTTTCATTTGCATCTTGCAAACTTTCAATTAGGGCTTTCAAGTATCTACGATCAACTTCCAAGAATTTTACTTTGTCGTTCAAGATTTCTTTCTCGACTTCGCTTTGCTTCACCATTTGTTCTAAAACAGCTTTCTCAGCTTCATTCTTTGATACTTTATCTTCCAAAGCTTTAACTCTTTTCTCCAGTTCATCAATATCAGATTCTAGGAAGAAATCATTCAGATCTTGAATATTGACTGGCTCATCAGGGATATTACCGAATAGCTTTGACCTCGGAGTAGTCTTTGGTGTTGACTTTGGAGGACTCTTCGGTGTAGAAACTTCTTTTGGAATAGAGCTTTCTGGTTGTGAAGTTGTTGGAGGATCTTGAGACATAATGATTGGAATTTAAAGCAAATCAGACTCAAGAGGTTCTCGTGTGACTCCTGTTTGCACAATAGTCTCAGAAGTTTGAATTGTTTCAGCCACAGGAGGTTCTTGTGTAACTCCTATTTCTTTTGCAGTAGAAGGTTCTTGTGTAACTTCTGTGCTTTTCTTCTTGCGTATCTAACATCGGCTTTTCGGCTTTTGAGCTTTACTTCCTTTGGTTTTCGGAGAACCTGTAGTCTTTAATGTAGCATCTCTCGCTGAAGACTTTACACGTTTCGCCTTTTTCTTCGGTCTCTCCTCATAAGAACCCTTTTCAATCTCTGGTTCATAATCAGCATCAGTTTCCTTTAACTTCTCTGACTCTTTTTCAGCGATAGCTTTCTTTGTCGCTCTTTCTAGTGAATCGTTGCTATCTTTATCTTTGTCAGATGTCGCAGAAATAACATCATCTTCTTGAGTAGTCTTTTCTATCTCTTGACTCTCGACGTTAATTGTAGCACCTCGAACCAGCTTCTGTTTGAATGTTTTCAGGTTCATCTTCATCAATCAACATTATGTCGACTTTCTTCGCGAAGTTTTCTTCTTTTCCTCAACGCCTTTCTTCAATAACCAATCGCTGCATTTTTCTTTGAATGTAGACAACCATTCTTCTTCAGCACTCTTTTCTTTCTCGTCACCACTTCCATCCTTACGCCATTTGTGTTCCGGTGGAGCAATGTAATCAGCAGAAGCTATAGCACCAAATAAAGGCTTTGCGATCGGCGCTGAAGCTTGTTTCTGGAAAGTAATAAGCTTCTTCACTGTAGTATCATCCAGGTGGCTAAGATAAAGAACGTCATTAGGATCCTTTGCAATATTTTTGAATTTGTCATCGATAAGCATCTGTATGAACCTTGGATACATCACCAATATATTCGTTCCCATGTTGTTCTTCATGTGCGTAAACACGAGCTTTGAGAAGTTGAACTTCTTATTCCGAACTAGTGCTGTAGCCATACAGGCCATATAATCTTGGACGTCTTCTAGTCCTGCTTTACGATGATTGAATGCATGTATAATTGCGTGCATCAAGAACTTGTAGGGATTCGGAACTCCCCCTTTCTTCAATGTAGATTCATTCACATGCCCTTTATAACCCATTCGTCGAAAACAACCACAAACCATTCTCTCATCGAGCATCATTGGATCATACGCTTCATCGTTGAAATTCAACACTTTTCGAATATCAGCTTCTGTCACTGTCATCTCCTTATCTTCATTTCCAAAGCGTACAATCAATCTGATCACTGTGTTGTCTTCATTTAGTGACGAGGCGTTCCAAAATCTTTATATATGAGATCTATATACCACCGTCTTTTCCGTGACCGCCTTGTGAATCGTAATACGCTCCATGAAGTCAAGAATAATGTCATATGCTGATAAAGATGGACATACAGTCTTGTCAAGAGTAATGCACGTGTTGTGAAATTTGTTGAATGAGAGCTGATATTCTGTAAACACGAGAATCGAGACAAAATTAGCAAAGATTACAATTTTCACAAAATGTTACATCAAGTTCGTGCGAACTTGATAGCATTTAAACATCACATTT
Source organism: Scalesia atractyloides (assembly GCA_947069175.1). Lineage (NCBI taxonomy): Eukaryota > Viridiplantae > Streptophyta > Magnoliopsida > Asterales > Asteraceae > Scalesia > Scalesia atractyloides. Next base: position 43,238,106 of record CAMTDV010000019.1, on the reverse strand, counting down.
CTGTCAAGTCCGGGCGAACTTGTCTTGAATATATTTCATTGATTACCAGACAAGTTCGGGCGAACTTATGTTGTGCAGATTTCATTGATTATTAAACAAGTTCGGGTGAACTTGTTAAGACTTTATGAATTTTGAAACCAATATACAAGTTCGGACGAACTTATGAAATATTCAATCATTTTAACATTTTAGGACAAGCTCGGCCGAACTTGGTTCAAAGAACCAATTTACAAGTTCGGTCGAACTTGTCATCTCTTTTGATCAAAACCTGCAACTTCATATTCAAGACATTCGGATTCAAATTAACAGCTTGTTAAGGATCGATTATGTTTATTTAACATATTTTATGGTCCAAATCGTCCTGACACATCTTAAATCAAGTCATATTGTCAATTTCAAATCTAAAACGTTTAAACATGGTCAAATCATAGTCCAAATGTTCAATTAATATTGTGCCATGATCCTTAATGTGCCAATCACTAAAGGTCACAAAGAAATTGGGCAGCAATTCGACTTAAAGATGACAATTTTGTTTTTCGCTCAAATCGCTCAGAGAATTCGGATATCAGGTAATGAAGGTTGGGCGGACTTGTTCCTTATATATAGGAAACAAGTCCGAGCGAACTTGTTAACACTAATCAGTTAATATCAGTAAGTTCGGGCGGACTTGTTGATTACTTCAATAAAGCACAAACAAGTCCGGGCGAACTTCTGATCAGAACATTGTAAGTAAGCCCTGAACAAGTTCGGGCGAATAAAACCAAATTTTTCAAATTTTTCAATTTTTTCAATTTTATCCCTGAACTTTTCAACTTTAACCAGTTTTAACAATCCACTTAGTTAACCAAGTCTAAGCTAATGACCTTGGTTAACCGATTTGTCTGCCGATCCAAGTTAACGACCTCGGTTCGACCCGATATGAACAAACTGTTGGTTTTTCTCAAATTCAAGTTTCAAATTAATGAACTTTAAATCGTTTTTGCTTATCAGATATTACAGATTAGCTCCCAGCCCATTGGCAATTAGATTTCCATCAGTTTAGCACCGTACCAGACTTTGAAGATCCTTTCTCCAACATTGGCTTGTAGAAATTAATGTAGTGACAAAATCTTTTTTTTTTTTGCAAGTTTATGCTAAAACACACTGAAAATATTTTTTGTTTTAATGTGTAAAGCAAATAAAGCAAGTAAACTATGTACAAACATATTTACAAACATATTTTTGTGAATTCGTGTCTAAGGATCATATCAGGTGTTTGAGACATATCACCAGTACCGTTGACCTTTTGATGACTTTAAGTTTTAAACTTGTTTACCTAGATTGTCGATATGTTTGTCCACTTAAACTTTGACACAGTTCTCAATTGTTCCAAGATATCTTAGGTAGAATTATGAAACTTGACTTAACTATGGTTCCCATCTCAGAATACTCCCGCATCAAGATTCCCTAGATTTCATCTTACAGGTGAGTATAGCGTAATTGATATCTGTACCTGGGTAAATGCGATGCCTTGAGAGCTCAGGTTAATACCACCGTATCGACAAAGAGATGAAGGCTCGACTTTAAGGTGTGTTCTAATTAAGAAATCTTTTAAGCACTGCAAATGATTAGATCTTTCGATTCTTTTCAAGTTTGCATGCAGTTTTTGGGTTTATAGAAAAAGCATTATAGAAGTTCTAGGCTATTGCTTCCGTAAAATCAGAAGAATTTGTATAATACCCCAGATATCAATCATCTATAAAGACCTCGTATCTCAGAATCAGGCAATCTCTCAAACAAAATTTCGGAGTACTAAGTCCATATATCCAAGAGATGTTAATCCACAAGTTTAAGCAGTTGTAAAATTTAGTTTATATCCCGGAAACAATTTACTGAACGTGTAAAGCCTATCGACACATCCACAGTAAGACTTGTTTATCACTTTTAAACTTTACAAATTCTTTAGCATACTTTGACAGTCTACTGATGTACTATCATTTCCTTTGTGACACAAAATTCTTTTTGTCTTTTTGTTAGTACATAATGTCTATGTCTTAGTCTTGAATCGAGTCTGTTTAGTTTTGGCTAGAATATGTTAGATATAGTCATATTTATGTACATAGTATGACAAGTTCGCTCAGATCCATGATGTGAGAACAAGTTCGGCCGAACTTGTGTTACCACCAGCGAACTTGTCACACTATAAATAGGTGACTTGGGTTTTTCATTTGTAACTTCTGGAAATTTGTCACTTGTACGGCGAAGCTCTGCCCGATCTAGATTTGACATGTAAATGAACTTTATGATCAATAAACTACAATTAAACAGTAAATCTGTGCATATTCGATTAACACGTCATATAGTTTACGCCTATACGAATGTTAGATACCAATTTAGGTTCCTATGTTAAACATGGAGCAATCTAACAAGCGGTATCAGAGCCTGGATACCTGAATTGGTGAAATCATTGCAAGATCTACTCTTATTCTACCTCTTTCTACCATTTTTCTTCATTTTTTCAAGAAAAACAATGAATTCACGGATAAAAGTTGCTAATTTTTGAATATGGCATGTAAAATACACTTGCGGTAAACCCCTGAGAGTTTGAACATCAAATTCAAATGAATTGATATCAAAAAGTTCAAAAACCCATGATTTGCAAACTTGTTTTGGTCGAACTTGGGATCAAGTTCGCCCGGACTTGATTAAAATTTATTGATTTTAATCAAGTTCGCCTGAACTTGACTGATATTTCAAGAGTTTTTGAGAAGTCCGCTCGAACTTGTTCGTTTTTCAACTAAATTTATATCAAGTTCGCCCGAACTTGATTAAATTTGTTGAATTTCTCTTACAAGTTCGCCCGAACTTGATAACTCTCTGGAAATCTACATAAGTTCGCCCGAACTTCATCAGGGTGAAATTTTTCAAGTTCATCACACAAGTTCGCTCGAACTTCTGTATAATCAAAATCTGATTTTTCTCAAACTTCTAGTTCACCTGAACTTGTCAGTGTACTGATTATTTTTCGAAGTTTGTGAACGTGTTCAATGAAATTCGTCAGTTTTTCAAGATAGAAGATCTTCACAGTGCATTCATGAATGCTACAGCATCAAATGCTTAGATGGTGAATCAAGTGAACATTGATAACGAGATGGGCACATCCGTGAAACCGCCAAAACTCATGTGTATAGATGAGTACGAGGTTGGAAAGAAAAGTTCACTAACTGGGTGCAAGCTACGTATTTCCACAGTTGGGTTGCAGTGTAGACTGGCTACACTTGGCCCAGAGATGAGAATGATAATGTTATCGACATCAGCAAGTTCTCTACTATACAAAAGGATGCCTACGTCACAAAGAAGAGAACGATAAGTTTGATCCAACAATCGGTGAAAGAAGATATATTGGTGCTGCTACCGGAATATAAGACTGCACAGGAATTATGGTCATTCTTGAATAACAAATACCAGGGAAGTGCAGAAATGGTCAAAAGCATGAAAGCGCTGATCTGAAGGAATTCGATATATTCATGATGATTAAAGGCGAAATGATGAAAAAGATGATCCAAAGGTTTTGTCATCTAAAAGTGATAATGAGGAGACACGGGCTTGAGAAAAAGGAAGAAGAATACATAGATAAACTGGCTGACGCATTGCCTGAAGGAGATTGGACGATATATCTCATGGTTCTTAAAGAAAGTCCGAGCTGGCAGTTCTTTAAACTATCCATGTTCATTGATAAACTGGAGGGTCATGAGATGGAGTTGTTAAAGATAGCCAAATCAAAGACTGCAAATGTGACTCAAGATGTAAAGCTGTACTACAAGTCAGGAGCTCAAGATAATATCACTAGCCCGAAGATCTAAACCGCTTTTAGCACGAATCTAAATTCTTCAAATCATTCGCCACAGAGTCAAAATCAATCATATCCGAAATATGATCAGAGTCCGCAAAATTCATCATATTCAAGCACATGTTCAAATCAGAATAGTCAATCGAATTCTGATCCAATGTTTTCAAATGTAACATTGCAGTCAACCTAAACAATGTCGTTTCTGAACAAGTCGCTAAACAACACATGGTACTTCTTACCACAATGTTGGAATCATATGAAAGTTTGGTGGCTGGAAAGATTAGTAATCCGGAGATGACCGCCGAAGACTATGATCAAGTAGATGAAGAAGAGCTTGAGCTGATCGATATAAAGTGGTCTTTAGCATCAATAATTCGGAGGGTTACTAAGTTTGTTGCATTAACCGGTAGAGACATCAGAAATTCAAGAAACAAATTGGGATTCGACAAAACAAAGGTTACTTGCTTCAGATGCCGACAAAAAGGGCACTTCAAAAGAGAATGTAAGAATCTAGAGGCAACTGGTAACCAAAGTCCATTTGGAGGTGGCAGTGAATACTACAAGAAGTCACTACAATACAAGCCTATTCCAAAGAAGACTCAAGTCAAAATCCAAAAGAAACCATCCAATACCTCAGAAAAGGCAATGGTTGCTTGTAATGAAGATGACGGTTTTGACTGGAATTCATATATTGCCAAAAAGACCGGAGTTGCTCGAATGGTTGAGAATGTAGAAAATACATTTGCTGAAGATGCAGCCATGGAGAATGCAATGCTAGAAGATTATATACAACAAGCTGAAGAGGAAGAAATCTATCATAACACAAAGATGCAGGGTATCCTTTCTACTAACATGTCTACTAGTTTTGCAGGTTGTTTTGGCGATACAACATCTTCGGAGCATGTTGCTGAGGAAAAACCTGTGGTTGAGGAGGTTATCAATGTAACCAAAGAAATGAATGAAGAAAACCTCACAGAGATCGCCAATAAAGCTATGATGGAAAATCTGACAAAGGTAGGTCTAGAGGTAAAGGTCGTAGAAAAGGAGGTGGTTAAAGTACAAGTCGTCGAGGTTGTAAAACCATGTACGAAATTTGCTGAACCATGTGTTCAATGTGCTGAAAAGTCTCAGATCATAAAGGAACTCAATGTGCATAATAACAATTTCAAATATGATTATCGCACAATGAAAGAGGCTTATGACAAAATGAAAGATGATTATGGTAGGCTTCATAGAAATAACATTGAACAAGATGATACTCTCAGAATGTTAAAAGCCACATTAATGGAAAAACAAAAAGCTATTAACGTTTGTGACATCCCGGGTTTTTCGGATAACTTAAATGCGACACTTGTCGAATAAAGTATATGCTAAGTATTAAACGTGTATGAGTTGATGAATACGTGATGTGTGATTACGTGAATTGTTTTAGTTACAAAATATACGTATATATAATAAATATGTGCACGAACCGAACCGCGACACTAACCAACTTTGATTTCTTATGACTCTAGGAATTAACCAAGTTTAGAACTCAAACCATTCTCGACCGTGTGCAACCCAAACCGAGATCAAACCCAAACCTTAAACTCTAACTGCTCGGCCGCAAGATCAAACCAAACCAACCTAAGTCCTTGGCCGCGAGATCAAGCCCAAACCCAAACCGAATCAACCCAAGTTACTCGGCCACGAATGCATATCCAAACCGTAACCCTCATCTCCCTTTTTGTCTATATATACTAACCATTCATGTTTCATTCACATACACAAAACCCTAAAAAGAAACTGCCGTCGGCAGCCTTGTTCTCGCCCTTGTGATCGCAAACAGCCTCTTTCCTTCATCATATCAATCTGATCAGCCTTGTTCTTTTCTTTCCTCTCGGTCGCAGCAGCAGCAGTCATCGCCATCATCATCTTCCGATCGCTAGCAGCCCTTGTTCACCTCCATTCAGTCGCAAGATCAACCATTGTTCACCTCTATTCGATCATATAACAGCCTGCTACTTTTTCTCAGCCGCGAATAATCTCTTTTCTCGGTCACGGATCTTCTCGGTTGCAAGCAATCCTTGATCACTGATCTCTTATAGTACTCATGGTTCGTTTACCTTATTATTAAAAGATTAGAATTTGTCATATGCTACAAGTTAATACTCGGATACATGTGTTTTGATTGTGTTGTTTTCGGATTATATGATTGAATGAAAGGTTAGGATAACCGATTTGTTAATAATGTTTGCGTTGGATGTTTGTTTAAAAATCTGAAATCATGAGCCTTGTTTGTTTATAAAAACCAGAAGTATGAACTAGGGTTTCCATGGATATGTTATTAGTATTGATTATGACTAGGAAACCGGTTAAAGATCGCCTAGGTTAATCAAACGGACGGGTTATGCGAATTTATAATAATGATATGCTGAAAACAGTTGCTGAGTAATAGTTACAGCCGACTTCCTCTGGCTGTAACTCGGTCATTAGTTGTCGAAAAACGGATTTTCTGATGTCTAGAACGTAGAGATTTGAATAACGAATATAAGGGCGCTGGATTCATAATTTTCTGAAGTCGTTTGATATTTTTAAAGGGCTAAATAAGTTCAGTAACTAAAGCTGAGAAAATTCTGAAATTTTGTTGGTTGTTTATCAAGTTGGATTTTAAAATCAGTAGAGAGTTGGGTCATGAATTTTGTACAGCAACTAGGTATGGAAATTTCCGGGCAACTCCAACTGGAATTTTGTTAATTGGACGATCGGTGATTTTTAAATAAATTCTTCCGTGGACTGCAGTCAGAAAACGATAAATCTGACTGCAGCCTAGTATATTAATATTAATGGTTAATTGGTAAAGATTTAGGACTTGGAAAATTTATATAAATTTCTATGGTATAAATGTCACCTACTGTAAAAATATTGGAATTTTTGGAATGTTGGAACTATTTTATAAAAATCCTAGAAAACAGCTGAATTATGAGTGTTAAGCTGAAATTTGATAACATGTGATTGTGTGCACCAAATTATGGCATGGATTGGTTTATGTTCATGATAAGTTGTTTTGATCACTAGGTTCACATGAGGATACTTGCATGCATGTTTGAGTGTTAGATATGTTGTATGTGTGTATCACTGTGTGCGTAAATTACGTGTAGAATTTGTATTGGTGTGTTCACACACTGACTTGGAATTAATTGGTTTGTTAGGACGCAACTAGCGGTCCCATCTCTTATAACTTCTTTGCTACACTAACCGAGCAAATAAAGGTGAGTTCACGGCCCCTAACTTTATCAGGTTTTTAAACAACAGGGGGAGAAACATGTATACACTCTCAAACTCAATCTCTTTACGTTATACGAATTTAACGTCACATAACTATTCGGTAACTAAGTTAATGTTAATGTAATGTTATGGTCACTAAGCAGCTTTATCACTTAAGTCCTCGTCAATCTCTCAGATCGTTAGTATTGGGTTTAATAGCGGGGGAGTTATAAGTAGTACTACTGGGCCCGACAAGCCCCATCCGAGCTAGTCGCGCTAGCCGACCGGGTATGGTCAACGGGTGAATAATTCGGCCTAACTTCGCCATGGTCAGTGATAGGCCTGGCAAAACGGAGGCACAACAGTCAGCTTCGATCGCGAACTCTTACGTGACATGACTTTAGGCTAGCTACCTATATATGTTAACATTGAACTTAATTACGAAACTACGATATTATCCCGGGTTGGGGATAATGGAAATAACAACTTATTATTCCGGGTTGGAATAATGGAAACAACAACTTAATATTCCGGGTTTGGAATATTGGAAGCAACAACTTATTATTCCGGGTTGGAATGATGGAACCAATACGTTATCCCGGGTTAGGGATAACGGAGAAAACAAACTATAACCGAACAAACGAATTTATGAAAACCTGTGAACTCACTCATCTTTGATGTTGACACTTGTTTCTTTACATGTTTCTCAGGACGCTAGGAGCTCTAGGTGCACGCACATGCATTGAACAAGACATCTTTTATCGAGTCTTATTTATCAATATTGTTTTGGGATTTTTCATTTGTTTTGGCGTTTGTGTTGGCGCCCGCTTCACTACATATTTATGCTTCCGCTCAAACTTTAAAAACTGATGCATCTGCTAAATATTGGTAACTAATCAAGACAATATAAAATCTACGACAAATGGTTTTTGAAAACGTATTATCAAATCATATAGAGTCGTTCGACGTACTAGTGTTTCAGATTCTGGTTTGTTCACACGCCTCGCGGTAAAACTCCGCAAGTGGAAATTGAGGGTGTGACAGATTGGTATCAGAGCCACTAGCTATAGAGAACCAGGTTTGCATTAGAAGTAGACCTAAACTATAGCTGATTTCACGACACTAGACTTAGTTTGGCACCGAACTATTATATCTTGTTACCACAACTGTGTTATGTAGATTATGCCTTCATAATAAGAAATGAAAACAACTCATAACTAACTACACGACCTAACAGGCAATGTCATCATCCTCATCGTCATCATCATCATCCGACAAACTTACGCCACCAAGGGCACCAGGAAAGGCACCAATGGTGGAACCCATACCATCTTATGGCGTGGAGATACGCTCAGCTGCGAGGAAAAGGCTCGCTCTGGGGGAGGAGTCGTCGTTACGCCCAACCATCGCTGTACCGGTTGAACCGGTTAACCCTGTAGAAGTAGGAATTGACATACTTAGAATCCTGGTACATACCCAACAAAAACAGTTAGAAAGAATGCAGGAAACCATCCTAGCACAAGGATGGATGATCCGACAACTTACAGGTAAGACCGACTTGCTCGAGGAAGAGCATCGTACGAGTAAGATAGCTCGTAACACCATAGCCAGAGATCTGCGTAAGAGCCGACTGGCTCGAGGACAGAGTCCTGGAGAATAGTTGGAACATTCAGGAACTGCAAAATCAAGCACTTGCACCAGCACCGGTCCCTCCAGTGCCGGTAGAGGAGGATCCAGAGGAGGACCCTGAGGAGGATCCAGAGGAGGATCCGGAGCAGGACCCAGCTGTAGAAGCTGGAAATGCCACGCAGGATGACGGCAACGACAGTGACTTGGGGGATGGAAACGTAGACGACTGACACGTCTCGTTTATTTTATTTATTTTCCCTCAGTCTATTTATTTTCCCACTTGTGTTTAAACTTGAGACTTTATAGTGAATTCGTATGTTTGATTTGCACTTTTGTAAGACGTTGAAATTTCAGTTAATCAAGTATTTCTTTTGACTATTTAACATATTGAGTTGACATAACTTAATAATTATTAAAGTACGAAGTAGATAACTGTATTGGATATATAGACTTATCGGGGTGTGTTTGTGTTGTGTTTCGAAGATCTAAATGGTAACTGGAAGACGTGGAAACCTTAACTTGACGCCCGAAGAGCTAGCTGCCATGATTCAAGAGCACGTGAACGCAGCTTTAGCGGGTGTTCAGAACCAACCGGCAGGTAACCATTATTAAATTTTTGCGTGAAAATCTAATAGTGAGGCTAGTAAAATTCCTTGCTGACTTCCTGTTCTCTGTCAGCAGGAGGGGGCTTTAACCCCTATAAGATGTTCCTCGACGCGAAGCCAAGCAAATTCTCGGGGCGGAAGGACCCATTGGACTGGTCCGCTGGATCGAAAAATCTGAATCCGTTTTTGAAATGTGCAACTGCCTAGAGGCCAACAAGGTCAAATACGCGGCCTCAACACTGGAAGATGGGGCACTGACATGGTGGAATGCACAAGTCCAAACGCGTGGACTTATTGCTGCCAATGCAATGGCCTGGGTCGAGTTCAAGGCCCTAATCAAAGAGGAGTACTGTCCACGAGACAGAGTGCAACAGTTGGAGCAAGCCTTATGGAACCACAAGATGGTGGGATCGGAAATTGAAGCTTACACCGCAAAACATCATGACTTGATATTTCTGTGTCCCGATTTGGCCAACACTGTGGAGAAAAGACTCGAGTTCTATCTTGGGGGTCTGGTTCCGGAAATTCAGGGTATGGTAATGGCTAGTAACCCTGTAACTGAACATCAAGCAATCCGATTGGCTCACAAACTCACCGATAAGGCGGTGGAACAGAAGAAGCTGCCAGCACGGGGTACAACTGAAGTTGCCCCGGATAACAAAAGAAAGTTTGAAGACTCAACTATTCGACAGTCTTCGTCATCTCATCCGCAGCAAGGGAACCAGAAGCGGTTCAATCATTTCAACAGCCACCGGGGTCACCAAAATCAGCCTGCCAACAACAGCAACAACCAGAACGCAAGCGGCTATGCAGGTCGAAAGCCGCAGTGCAACCGCTGTAATCTCCATCATAACGGCCCTTGTGCCGGAAATCACTGCCAACGATGTGGCAAGATGGGACATGCGGCAAAGGATTCTCGTGGGGAAATCATGTCCCGACAAAATCAAAATCAACCCCAGGGTCAGCAGCAGGGTGTTAACCGGGGATGCTATCAGTGTGGTAGCACTGCTCATTTCAGAAGAGACTGCCCACAGTTGCGTAACAACAACAATAATGGTGGAAACAACCACAACCACAATAACCACAACAACAATAATGGGAACGGCGGCACAGGAGGTGCCAAAGGTCGCGCATTTACATTGGGCCGCGGAGAGGCCAGAAACGACACGAACGTGGTCACCGGTAAGTTTCCCCTTAATGAACATTTTGCTACTGTGCTTTTTGATACGGGTGCGGATAGGAGCTTTATATCTGAGTCTTTTAGGAAGAACCTAAATCTCACGTTTAAACCATTAGAGACCCCTTATGTTATAGAATTAGCCGATGGTAATTCTGTAGATGTGATCCAAATAGTATCCGGCTGTCAACTCAAACTCGCGGGTCACACTTTTACCATTGATCTGATGACAACTACCCTGGGTAGTTTTGACGTGGTAGTCGAAATGGATGGCTATCCGATGTCCGGGCTGAAGTTCTCTGCTTCGAAAAATCTATCCATATTCCGCTCTCTAACGACGAAATCCTGATGGTACAAGGCGATAAGGCAAGCGCCGTCACCAACATCATCTCATACATGCAAGCGCAGAAGTATCTTCGGAGAAAGAACTCCTTCGCTTTACTCGCACTAATTACCGAACAGCCTAAGGACGAGAAACGTATAGAAGACATCCCTGTTGTCCGTGATTTTTCCGATGTATTCCCAGAAGAGCTACCTGGTCTTCCACCCCATCGACAATTGGAGTTTGAAATCGAATTGGCAAACAATGCAACTCCTATTGCCAAGGCTCCATACCGCCTAGCTCCAGCCGAGCTGCAGGAGCTGTCTACCCAACTTCAGGAGCTATTAGAAAAAGGATTTATCCGACCAAGCGTTTCGCCATGGGGAGCTCCAGTCCTGTTTGTCAAGAAGAAGGACGGGACTTTCCGCATGTGCATCGACTATAGGGAACTCAACAAGGTTACTGTCAAGAACCGATACCCGTTACCTCGCATCGACGATCTCTTCGACCAACTTCAAGGGTCAAGCTACTACTCCAAGATTGATTTACGGTCTGGTTACCATCAGCTACGCGTCAGGGAGGAGGATATCGCTAAGACGGCATTTCGTACTCGGTATGGCCATTATGAGTTCTTGGTCATGCCCTTCGGTCTCACCAACGCACCTGCGGTGTTCATGGACCTCATGAACCGCGTGTGTAAACCATACCTCGACAAGTTTGTCATTGTGTTCATCGATGACATACTCATCTACTCCAAAAGTGAAGAAGAGCATGCTGAACATCTACGATTACTGTTAGGATTACTCCAACAGGAAAAACTATATGCCAAGCTTTCAAAGTGTGATTTCTGGATTCGGGAAGTTCAGTTTCTCGGGCATATCGTGAATGAAAAGGGTATCCACGTAGACCCTGCCAAGATTGAAGCCATCAAAAACTGGGAAGCACCTAAGACACCGACGGAGATCCGCCAATTTTTGGGATTGGCTGGTTACTACAGAAGCTTCATCGAGGGATTTTCAAAGATCGCACAACCGCTTACTACCCTCACCCAGAAAGGCATCAAGTATGCTTGGGGTGACAAGCAAGAAGCAGCATTTCAATTGCTGAAACAGAAACTTTGCAGTGCACCCATTCTGTCCTTGCCGGAAGGGACAGATGACTTTGTAGTGTATTGTGATGCTTCCATTCAGGGATTGGGATGCGTACTCATGCAACGCGATAAGGTCATCGCGTATGCGTCGCGACAATTGAAGGTTCACGAGAAAAACTACACGACGCATGACCTGGAATTGGGAGCGGTAGTGTTTGCACTTAAGATTTGGAGACACTACCTCTATGGAACGAAGTGCACAATCTTTACGGACCACAAGAGCCTCCAACACATCTTTGATCAGAAGGAGTTGAACATGCGACAGCGTCGCTGGGTCGAACTCTTGAACGATTATGAGTGTGCCATTCGGTATCACCCGGGTAAAGCTAACGTGGTAGCTGACGCCCTCAGTAGGAAGGAACACCTGAAACCTCGTCGTGTACGAGCATTACAACTCACTATTCATTCGGGGCTACCAGAACAAATACACGACGCCCAGTTAGAAGCAGTTAAGGAGGAAAACATTAAAGCCGAATCGGTGGGAAAAATGGAACGCGATTGGGAAGTAAAACCCAATGGAGCCCGGTATTTCATGAATCGCATATGGGTACCTCTCTACGGAAACCTCAGAGAGCTAGTCATGGATGAAGCTCACAAATCCCGATACTCTGTCCATCCGGGTTCGGATAAGATGTATCAAGACCTTAAAGCTGCGTATTGGTGGCCCAACATGAAAGCCGATATAGCCACCTACGTGAGTAAATGTTTGACTTGTGCAAAAGTCAAGGTGGAGTATCAAAAGCCATCGGGGCTACTCCAACAACCTGAGATCCCAGTGTGGAAATGGGATCAGATCTCAATGGATTTCATCACTAAACTCCCGCGAACCTTGGGTGGTTGCGATACCATCTGGGTGATCGTGGATCGTTTAACTAAGTCCGCACACTTCCTAGCTATTAAGGAAACAGATAAGATGGAGAAGTTGACTCGCATCTACATTAAGGAAGTAGTTTCTCGGCACGGAGTGCCAACGTCCATCATCTCAGACAGAGATGCTCGCTTCACGTCGAACTTCTGGCAGTCACTCCAGAAAGCGTTGGGAACACGCTTAGATATGAGCACAGCCTATCACCCTCAGACTGATGGTCAAAGCGAAAGGACCATAAAGACCTTGGAAGACATGCTTAGAGCATGCGTCATAGACTTCGGAAATAGTTGGGAAATCCACCTGCCTCTAGTAGAATTCTCATATAACAACAGCTATCATACGAGTATTTCGGCAGCACCGTTTGAAGCATTATACGGTCGTAAATGTAGATCACCGGTCTGCTGGGCAGAAGTCGGTGACAGTTATCTCACAGGCCCTGAGTTAATACTTGAGGCCACTGAAAAGATTGTACAAATCAGAAACCGCATGGCGGCGGCACGAGATCGACAGAAAAGCTACGCTGATCAACGACGCAAACCGCTCGAATTTCAAGTAGGCGACCGCGTCCTACTAAAGGTGTCACCCTGGAAGGGTGTAATCCGCTTTGGAAAACGGGGCAAACTTAACCCACGGTATGTAGGCCCGTTTGTAATCTTGAAACGTATCGGACCCGTAGCTTATCAATTAGACCTTCCTGCCGAACTCAGTGGAGTTCACAACGTATTTCACGTGTCAAATCTGAAGAAGTGTCTATCAGATGAAACTCTAGTCATTCCATTGGATGAGATCCAAGTAGATGAACAACTACACTTCGTGGAAAAGCCTATTGAGATCATGGATCGTGAGATCAAGACTCGAAGGCACAGCAAGATTCCGATCGTTAAGGTTCGTTGGGACTCTAAGCGTGGACCAGAGTTCACGTGGGAAAGAGAGGACCAAATGAAAAGCAAATACCCACACCTCTTCGCAACTGAGCAGCAAACTAACGATACCAGTAACTAAATTTTCGGGACGAAAATTCTTTCAACATGGGGATGATGTGACAACCTGGAAACTTCTCATACTTTCGTGTACTATTGTTGACTAAATTCTTGTGCATGGCACTTGGAAATCTTTGTGTATGGCACTTGGGAACTTCTTGAAACTTCGCGTACCATCATTAACTAACTAACTCTTTGTGCGTGGCACTCTAAACATGTACGCTACATTCCGAACCGCGTTTACTCAATTTTCGGGACGAAAATTCTTTCAACATGGGGATAATGTGACATCCCGGGTTTTTCGGATAACTTAAACGCGACACTTGTCGAATAAAGTATATGCTAAGTATTAAACGTGTATGAGTTGATGAATACGTGATGTGTGATTACGTGAATTGTTTTAGTTACAAAATATATGTATATATAATAAATATGTGCACGAACCGAACCGCGACACGAACCAACTTTGATTTCTTGTGACTCTAGGAATTAACCAAGTTTAGAACTCAAACCATTCTCGACCGTGTGCAACCCAAACCGAGATCAAACCCAAACCTTAAACTCTAACTGCTCGGCCGCAAGATCAAACCAAACCAACCTAAGTCCTTGTCCGCGAGATCAAGCCCAAACCCAAACCGAATCAACCCAAGTTACTCGGCCACGAATGCATATCCAAACCGTAACCCTCATATCCCTTTTTGCCTATATATACTAACCATGCATGTTTCATTCACATACACAAAACCCTAAAAAGAAACTGCCATCGGCAGCCTTGTTCTCGCCCTTGTGATCGCAAACAGCCTCTTTCCTTCATCATATCAATCTGATCAGCCTTGTTCTTTTCTTTCCTCTCGGTCGCAGCAGCAACAGTCATCGCCATCATCATCTTCCGATCGCTAGCAGCCCTTGTTCACCTCCATTCAGTCACAAGATCAACCATTGTTCACCTCTATTCGATCATATAACAGCCTGCTACTTTTTCTCAGCCGCGAATAATCTCTTTTCTCGGTCACGGATCTTCTCGGTTGCAAGCAATCCTTGATCACCGATCTCTTATAGTACTCACGGTTCGTTTACCTTATTATTAAAGATTAGAATTTGTCATATGCTACAAGTTAATACTCGGATACATGTGTTTTGATTGTGTTGTTTTCGGATTATATGATTGAATGAAAGGTTAGGATAACCGATTTGTTAATAATGTTTGCGTTGGATGTTTGTTTAAAAATCTGAAATCATGAGCCTTGTTTGTTTATAAAAACTAGAAGTATGAACTAGGGTTTGCATGGATATGTTATTAGTATTGATTATGACTAGGAAACCGGTTAAAGATCGCCTAGGTTAATCATACGAACGGGTTATGCGAATTTATAATAATGATATGCTGAAAACAGTTGCTGAGTAATAGTTACAGCCGACTTCCTCTGGCTGTAACTCGGTCATTAGTTGTCGAAAAACGGATTTTCTGATGTCTAGAACGTAGAGATTTGAATAACGAATCTAAGGGCGCTGGATTCATAATTTTCTGAACTCGTTTGATATTTTTAAAGGGCCAAATAAGTTCAGTAACTAAAGCTGAGAAAATTCTGAAATTTTGTTGGTTGTTTATCAAGTTGGATTTTAAAATCTGTAGAGAGTTGAGTCATGAATTTTGTACAGAAACTAGGTATGGAAATTTCCGAGCAACTCCAATTGGAATTTTGTTAATTGGACGATCGGTGATTTTTAAATAAATTCTTCCGTGGACTGCAGTCAGAAAACGATAAATCTGACTGCAGCCTAGTATATTAATATTTATGGTTAATTGGTAAAGATTTAGGACTTGGAAAATTTATATAAATTTCTATGGTATAAATGTCACCTACTGTAAAAATATTGGAATTTTTGGAATGTTGGAACTATTTTATAAAAATCCTAGAAAACAGCTGAATTATGAGTGTTAAGCTGACATTTGATAACTTGTGATTGTGTGCACCAAATTGTGGCATGGATTGGTTTATGTTCATGATAATTTGTTTTGATCACTAGGTTCACATGAGGATACTTGCATGCATGTTTGAGTGTTAGATATGTTGTATGTGTGTATCACTGTGTGCGTAAATTACGTGTAGAATTTGTATTGGTGTGTTCACACACTGACTTGGAATTAATTGGTTTGTTAGGACGCAACTAGCGGTCCCATCTCTTATAACTTCTTTGCTACACTAACCGAGCAAATAAAGGTGAGTTCACGGCCCCTAACTTTATCAGGTTTTTAAACAACAGGGGGAGAAACATGTATACACTCTCAAACTCAATCTCTTTACGTTATACGAATTTAACGTCACATAACTATTCGGTAACTAAGTTAATGTTAATGTAATGTTATGGTCACTAAGCAGCTTTATCACTTAAGTCCTCGTCAATCTCTCGGATCGTTAGTATTGGGTTTAATAGCGGGGGAGTTATAAGTAGTACTACTGGACCCGACAAGCCCCATCCGAGCTAGTCGCGCTAGCCGACCGGGTATGGTCAACGGGTGAATAATTCGGCCTAACTTCGCCATGGTCAGTGATAGGCCTGGCAAAACGGAGGCACAACAGTCAGCTTCGATCGCGAACTCTTACGTGACATGACTTTAGGCTAGCTACCTATATATGTTAACATTGAACTTAATTACGAAACTACGATATTATCCCGGGTTGGGGATAATGGAAATAACAACTTATTATTCCGGGTTGGAATAATGGAAACAACAACTTAATATTCCGGGTTTGGAATATTGGAAGCAACAACTTATTATTCCGGGTTGGAATGATGGAACCAATACGTTATCCCGGGTTAGGGATAACGGAGAAAACAAACTATAACCGAACAAATGAATTTATGAAAACCTGTGAACTCACTCATCTTTAATGTTGACACTTGTTTCTTTACATGTTTCTCAGGACGCTAGGAGCTCTAGGTGCACGCACATGCATTGAACAAGACATCTTTTATCGAGTCTTTTTATCAATATTGTTTTGGGATTTTTCATTTGTTTTGGCGTTTGTGTTGGCGCCCGCTTCACTACATATTTATGCTTCCGCTCAAACTTTAAAAAACTGATGCATCTGCTAAATATTGGTAACTAATCAAGACAATATAAAATCTACGACAAATGGTTTTTGAAAACGTATTATCAAATCATATAGAGTCGTTCGACATACTAGTGTTTCAGATTCTAGTTTGTTCACACGCCTCGCGGTAAAACTCCGCAAGTGGAAATTGAGGGTGTGACAACGTTTATATAAAACAACATTGATGAAGTAAACAAGAGCTTCAAGACATGAAAATCGAAACCGAAAGGGTTCGACAGCTTCTGAAAAGCTATACCACAAATGCCTACGTCATCGATCACATTCTTCCGACAATTCAATCGGAAGAAAAGTTCAGAAAGCCAAAGGTAAGAAACGTGGAGACTATAGCAATGTTCCACCACCCTTGTGCGAAAAGTATTGTTGCAAAAAGGCTGAGGGGATGGAAAAGTCGCTCAACATTGAACTTTTAACTGAATAGAAAAATGAGCTGCTTGAGAACATTGATATAACCTACACAAGTGATGATTGCGAAGCTGTGGTTAAAAATGTTTTGAATGAATCTGATGATGGCAGCTATGCGAGTGCCAACTCGAGTTTGAAGAATTCTGATTCACAATCTGAAGATGACGATACATCATCAGAAGATAGTCTAAGTGATGATCCTAACGTTTTCATGTACAAAGTTAAGGATTCTGATAGAGTATATTTTGACGATAGCTTTCCGATTCGGAACGTGAAAGTAGATCAGCTTGATAAATTCTTCAAACTCGTTGAAGTATCGTCAGAGAATTTGGAAATTAATGAAAAGAATTTTTACTCTAAACCTAAAAGAAACAACTACCGAAGGAATGGTGGTGACTTTCCAGAACATAGGAGAGCGGGGTTGGGTTTGGATGTGGAAGATGAACTGATTAAGAAAAAGTCACCATTTTGCGAATATAAAGATAAAAACAAGAAATTCGTGTATGGGACAAGCACGGTTCAAGAGGAAAGTTTGATTAGAAAGCAATCAAACGATTAGTTCAAAAAGGAAAAAGAACTTCGAGATAAGGCCAAAGCCACAAGTGGTGTAAAACCCACTAGTGGACATTCTCATGATGATTGGACTTGCTTCAAATGCAATGAAGTTAGTCACATTGCACCCAAGTGTTCGAAATCTAAGCCGGTCTATCTTCGAAGGAAAACAAGTTCAGATGTTGAAAAGCCTAAGCAACCAGAGTTTGTAAAACCTGTTAAAATTTTGAAAAGAAATGAATCTAAACTTGAGGTTAAACCTAAAACTAAATTTGAAAACTCAACTTTCGATAAAGGTGAAACTTCCAAGTCAAATGAATCAAGGTTTTACATAAAAAGGCAAATGTAAAATCACAATCCTGGAGTGCTAAAAAGAAATCATCAACATCTGAAGTTATAAAGTCTGAGCTATTTAAGAATGGTAACAACAAAGAATTTAAATCTGAGATTAAAACTGAAACTTTTAAACCTTCAAAAGATAAAAAGAAAGTTACGTTTGAAAATGGTAACAACAGTGACATCACAGATGGTGATTTTGAGGATGATTATGAAGCTTACTATCCCAAACCCAAGACAAAGAAGGCTTGGGTCGCGCTTTTTAACTGAATGCTAATGTGTGCAGGGGCTCCAGGGATCCGTTTTATCAAAGTGGATTCTAGATAGTGGAACGTCAAGGCACATGACTGGGATGAAAGCTCTTCTCTTCGACATCAAAGCTATTAATGGTGGATATGTTATTTTCACCGGAAACCAAGGAGGCCGGATTGTAGCTGAAGGAAAACGCTCAAATGGCGTAGTATCATTTGATCGTGTGAATTACATTACTGAGCTGGAGACCAATCTTCTAAGCATCTCGCAGATTTGTGATAAGAAGTTTACTGTTCATTTTAACGATAAAGAGTGCATGATTTTAAAGCCAGGATTCAAGATTCCTGATGAATGGATTCTCATGTGTGCTCCACGCGAAAACGATCTCTATGTGTTAGATATTGTCACTGCCACAACATCATCGAAATCTGCTCAATGTTTTGTGTCAAAAGCCACGGAGAAGGATTCGATCAAACCCAAGACAAAGAAGGCTTGGGTCGCGCTTTTTAACTGAATGCTAATGTGTGCAGGGGCTCCAGGGATCCGTTTTATCAAATTGGATTCTAGATAGTGGAACGTCAAGGCACATGACTGGGATGAAAGCTCTTCTCTTCGACATCAAAGCTATTAATGGTGGATATGTTATTTTCACCGGAAACCAAGGAGGCCGGATTGTAGCTGAAGGAAAACTCTCAAATGGCGTAGTATCGTTTGATCGTGTGAATTACATTACTGAGCTGGAGACCAATCTTCTAAGCATCTCGCAGATTTGTGATAAGAAGTTTACTGTTCATTTTAACGATAAAGAGTGCATGATTTTAAAGCCAGGATTCAAGATTCCTGATGAATGGATTCTCATGTGTGCTCCACGCGAAAACGATCTCTATGTGTTAGATATTGTCACTGCCACAACATCATCGAAATCTGCTCAATGTTTTGTGTCAAAAGCCACGGAGAAGGATTCGATTTTATGGCACAGGAAAATGGGGCATATACATTTGAGAAAGATGAATTTTCTGGTTCATAACGACTTGGTCGAGGAGGTGAATCTTCAAAGCTTCCACATGACGGATCACTGTCTTGAATGTAAGAAAGGGAAGCAGAAGAAGAAATCGCATCCTAAGAAGATTCTGAATTATATCAAGTTGCCGCTTGAACGTCTACATATGGATCTTTTCGGTCCGGTGAACGTCCGAAGTATTTCTGGAGATCTATACTGTTTAGTTGTCATAGATGATTATTCTCGATATTCATGGGTTTTCTTTCAAGAGTCAAAGGATGAGACGTTCGATAATTTGGTGATTCTCTTCAAGAAGCTCGAAAATTTATATCATCTGCCTGTTAGACGTATTCGTAGTGATAACGGCACGAAATTCAAGAACAACAAGATGAAAGAGTTTTGCAACACCAAAGGAATTCTGCATGAATTCAGTGCACCGTATACTCCACAACAAAATGGCGTAGCTGAGAGGAAGAACATAACGTTGATCGAAACAGCAAGAACAATGCGTGCAGACTCAAAACTTCATGTTAGCTTTTGGAGTGAGGCGGTTGCAGTGGCATGTTACACTTTAAATAGGGTCTTAACTATCAAACCGACTAAAACGACATGTTTTCAGATGATCAACCGAAGGAAACCAAATTTGAAATACCTAGAACCGTTTGGTGCACCGTGTACAGTGATTGATCAAGATGGAAAGTTCGGTGCTAAAACGCTTGAAGGTTTCTTCGTTGGTTATGCTAGTCCGCTAAGAAGAGTTTATGTTCCTGCTCTGAGAAAAGTGATTGAAGCACATGCTTTCGGTATACAACTCCTATTCAGAGGAAAGGCGATGCGTGGTTGTTCAATTACCAAGATTTGTGGAAGTCATTCGACTTTCTGGAAGAATCGTCTGAAGAAGAACCTGCAGCTCTTTATTATCTTCAACAGTCGGCAAACCAAGAACAGATTCTAAGGCCAATTGTGGTTAACAGTGGTGTTCCGGTTGAACAAGTTTCTACATCTTCTTCTGGTTCAGGTCCGAGTAATAGTGGTGTTCCGGTTGAACAAGTTTCTGAAGCAGAACCTTCTACAACTCCAGCAAATGTTTCCACTGAACCAGGAAATGCAACTATAGAGCCAATACTTCTAAGAATCAAAATTCCAACTCTGATGTAGCTCCCACTTTCGACGATGATGAAGAACCTTCGTTCGATGAATAATCCGAGCAGATAACCAATATGTTAAATCAATCTGCTGGCCCGAGCAATCAAAATGAAGCTACATCTAGTGCTCCTGAAGTTGATTTGAATGTTGATCTGAATGTCACAAATCAAAACAGTACGGTTGATGTACCTAGCGAAGAGATGCCACGATCTTATTCTTATCATCCTTCAACAAATATGTTGCTAATTACAGACTAGTGTGCGACCAAGAAGTCAAATCAACAAAGCTTTAAGTTGTTTCTACACCCGAGTGGCTCCTACTCAAGACTTTTGTTATTATTCATGTTTCATATCGCAAATAGAACCGAAGACTGTGAATGAAGCTTTGAGTGATGAGAACTGGGAGATAGCAATGCAAGAAGAATTGTTACAGTTCGAGAAACTGGGAGTCTGGAGACTTGTAGACTTACCACCTAAGTGTAAAAGGGATGATCGAGGAGTGATTGTTAGAAACAAAGCTCGGTTGGTTGTCAAAGGTTTCCACCAGCAAGAAGGAATTGACTATACAGAATCGACGCACCAGTTGCACGCTTAGAGTCTATCCGCATTTTCCTTGCATTCGCAGCTTGGAAAGGTTTTAAGGTGTACCAGTTAGATGTGAAATCCGCATTTCTCTATGGTAAGCTATGCGTACAAGTGTACGTCGGCCAACCACTGGGGTTCGTCGATCCGCTGAACAAGAACAGAGCTTTTCTCCTAGACAAAGCCTTATACGGTTTACACCAAGCCCCGAGAGCTTGGTACGAGACGTTATCTCAACATCTCGTTGGAAATGGTTTTACAAGAGGCACAATGGATAGTACATTGTTTACCAAAGAAGTCGGAAATCATCTAATCATCGTACAAATCTATGTGGATGATATCATCTTTTGTTCAACGGATGATAGTCTTTGCAAAGAGTTCGAAAAGATCATGAAGAAGAAATTCGAGATTTTTTTCTATGGGCGAAATGAAATTCTTCCTCGGTTACAGGTCGATCAGTTACCAGATGGCATATTCATTCATCAAACCAAATACGTTCACGATACTCTGAAGAGGTTTGAATGGATAGCTCGAAGCCGCTTTCGACTCCTCTGGCGCTGAATCATGGAATTTGCATTGACGAAACTGGAACCAAAGTGGATGATACGCTCTATCGTTCGATGATAGGAACTCTTCTGTATCTGACGGCATCTCGCCCAGATATCATGTATCCTACCTACCTTTGCGCAAGATATCAGTCCAGTCCCCGAGTGTCATACATACAAATAGTCAAAAGTATATTCTGTTACTTGAAGGGATGTCCAAGCACCGGCTTGTGGTACCCAAAGAATGATAACTTTGATCTGATGGGATACGCTGATTCTGACTTCAGGGTGGACAAGCTGAATTCTAAATCTACAACGGCTAGTTACCAGTTCTTCGAAACTAGATTAGTAACATGACATTGCAAGAAACAAACCACCGTCTCTCTTTCTACCTGTGAGGCAGAATACATTTCTGCTTCCAGCTATTTTTCACAAACACTATGGATTCAACAACAGATGAGGGACTTTGGATTGCAATTTCTTGATACGCCTTTATATGTAGATAATAAGGCAGCAATCGACATCACTAAAAATCCTATTCATCACTCTCGCATTAAACACATAGAAATTCGTTATCACTTCATTCGTGACTACCACGAAAAGAAGTTGGTGCGAAAAGAAAAAAACAACACCGACGAACAAAAAGCTGATTTTTATACCAAAGCTTTTCTTTTAACAATATTTAAATATCTAATAAGGCTTAACGGTATTAAAAATTTGTTGACAGGTGTGGTAGCAGAGGTTGAATATGGTTCGGACGACGAGTTCACGTGATCCACATTGGTTTGTATATCTTTTAGATTAGTATTTTTTAAAAACTAAAATATAAAAAATATATTTTTGATTTTAGGGGGAGAAATATTTTAGAAAATACAAAAATATATGAAAATTTCAAAAAGTACAAAAACATTGAAAAAGACAAAAAGAATTTGGTGTCACAAAGGAAATGATAGTACATCAGTGGACTATCACAGTATGCTAAAAAATTGTATAGTTTAAAAGTGATAAACAAGTCTTACTGTGGATGTGTCGATAGACTTTACACGTTCAGTAAATTGTTTCTGAGATATAAACTAAATTTTACAACTGCTTAATCTTGTGGATTAATATCTCTCGGATATATGGACTTAGTACTCTAAAATTTCATTTGAGAGATTGCCTGATTCTGAGATACGAGGTCTTTATAGATAGTTGATATCTGGGGTATTATACAAGTTATTCTGATTTTCCGGAAGCAATAGACTAGAACTTCTATAATGCTTTTGCTAAAAACCCCTAAACTGCATGCAAAGTTGAAAAGGATCGAAAGATCTAATCATTTGCAATGCTTAAAATATTCCTTAAGTGGAACACACCTTTAAGTCGAGCCTTCATCTCTTTGTCGATACGGTTGTATTAACCTGAGCTCTCAAGGCTTCGGTTTAACCCAGATCCAGATATCAATTACGCTATATTCACCTGTAAGATGAAATCTAGGGAATCTTGATACGGGAGTATATTCTAAGATGGGAACCATAGTTAAGTCAAGTTTTATAATTCATACCTAACATATCTTGGAACAATTGAGAAATGTATTGAAGTTTAAATGGACAAACATATCGACAATCTAGGTAAACGAGTTTAAAACTTAAAGTCATTAAAATGTCAACGGTACTGGTGATATGTCTCAAACAAATAATATGATCCTTAGACACGAATTCACAAAAAGATGTCTGTAAATATGTTTGTACATAGTTTACTTGTTCTGTACATAGTTTATTTGCTTTACAGATTAAAACCAAAAAGATTTTCAGTGTGTTTTAGCATTAAACTGTATAAAAATCCAAAAATATTTTATTTCTACATTAGTTTCTACAAGCCAATGTTGGAGAACGGATCTTCGAAGTCTGGTAAGGTGATAAACTGGTGGAAATCTAAGTGACAACGGGCTGGGAGCTAATCTGTAAAATCTGATAAGCCAAAACAATTAAAAGTCCATTAATTTGAAACCTAATTTTTAGAAAACCAACAGTTTGTTCATAACAGGTCGAACCGAGGTCATTAACTTGGACTCGGCAGACAAATTGGTTAACCAAGGTCATTAGCTTGTACATGGTCTACTGAGTGGATTGTTAAAACTGGTAAAATCTGAAAAGTTCAGGGTCTAAATTGAAAAATATGAAAAAGTTTGATTTTGAATTGATCAAGTTCACCCAGACTTGTAATCAAGTTCGACCGAACTTGTACTTGCTTGGAAACCTTTCTTAGTTAACAAGTTCGCCCGGACTTATCATTAATCTTAACTGATTGATGTTGCAAGTTCGCCCGAACTTCATTACGTGTTCTTCACATCATCAGAGCGAACTTGAGCGAAATAAGGTGATTTCGAAATTGGCAAGTGTGTGTTGAATTGCTGCCCGATTTTAGAGTGAATCTTAGTGATTGGCACACTAAGAATCATAGCTTTGGTGAGTAATTTGAGTTTGGACCGTGGATGTTTGTTTGAGTGTTATAGATCTATAATGGACGAATGAACATGTTATAGATAGTTATTGGACAAATTAAACATTAAAACATGTTAAATAAACATAAACGACCAAAAAGGAATCATCATTTTGATTAGAATGGCACACACATGATGTTTGCAGGTTTTTGATGAAGATGATGACAAGTTCGCCCGAACTTGTCAAATGGTTCTTTGAACCAAGTTCGGCCGAACTTGTCCTCATGTGTTTAAAAATGTTACATCATAAGTTCGCCCGAACTTATATGATGAAAATTTCAAAATTCAAAATGTTAACAAGTTCGCCCTAACTTGCTTTAAACTTGTTTCAAAATTGAACTTTTACAAGTTCGCCCAAACTTGTTTAAGTGTTAATCAATTTGTTTAGGCAAGTTCGCCCGGACTTGATAATTGTCAAATGTAAATGTTTAATGCAAGTCCGCCCGACTTTAATGTTGTGAAATGTCAAAATGGACAATCAAGTTTGCCCGAACTTGATATAGTGTTTATGAAAATTGTAAAATTTTGACTAATTTTGTCTCGATTTACGTGTTTGCAGAATGTTCAGCTCTCGTTCAATAAGTTCCACAATACATGCATTATGCTAGACAGGCTATCTGTCCATCTCTTGAAGCATTTGATAGCATTCTCGCATTTATGGAGCGGATTCCGATACACAAGGCGAATACGGAAAAGACCATAGTTTACAGATCGCATGTTTATAGATTTTGGAATTCTGCAGCTATGAATGATGATGATACAACGATTATCTCAGTAGTTCGTGTTGGAGAAGAAGATAATAAGGTTACTGTAACTGAAGCTGACATCCGAAAGGTTCTGAATTTCAACGACGACAAAGACGATCCAATGATGCTCAATGAGAGGATGGTTAGACGGTGTTTTTGCAGATTAGGATATAAGGGGCACGTTAATGAATCTGCTCTGAAGAAAGGATCAGTCCCTAACCCCTACAAGTTTTTAATGCACGCTATTATTCACGCCTTCAGTCATCGAAAGGCTGGTTTGGATGATATGCAAGATTACATGGCATGTATAGCTACATCGCTTATTCTTAACAAGAGATTCAACTATTCGAAGCTGGTGTTTACACACTTGAAGAACAACATGGGATCGAATAGGCTCGTGATGTATCCGAGGTTTGTACATATGTTAGTAGATGATAAATTCCAGAAGATAGCGAAGGATCCAAATGATATCATGTATCTTAGTCACTTGGATGATACTAGTGTCAAGAAGCTTATCACATTCCAGAAACAGTCATCAGCACCTATCGCAAAGCCTCTATTTGGTGCCATTGCTTCTGAAAACTACATTGCGCCACCAGAGTACAAATGGCGAAAAGATGATAGCGGTGATGAAAATGAAAGGAACGCTGAGCTAGAATGGATGTCTACATTTAAAGAGAAACGCAGTGATTGGTTTCTAAAGAAGGTGGTTGTTCAAGAGAAGAAGAAAACGTCGCGTAAGCCAAAGAAAGTCGAAACGATGTTAATTGATGAAGAGGATCCTGTTAATGTTAAAACTAAGGCTGGTCCCAGTGCTAAAGTGGTTGTTGAAAGTCAGGAAAAGACTATGCAGGAAGATGACGTGATCTCTGCAACATCCAACAAAGATGAAAATAGCGATGATTCATTGGAAATAGCAACAAAGATAGCTATCGCTGAAACTGCTGCAGAAAAATCAAAGAAAAAGATGCTGACTATGAACCGGGTTCTAATAAGGGTTCAGATGAGGAGAGACCGAAAAAGAGAGCGAAACGTGTTAAGTCTTCTGCAAAAGAAACAACAACGAAGACTACTGGTTCTCCAAAGACAAAAGGCAAGAAAGTTCAAAAGCCTAAAAGCCGCCGATACGTTGGAAAGCTAAAAAGCATAGAAGTCACACAAGAACCTTCTGTTGCAAAAGATACAGGAGTTACACAAGAACCTCCTGCAGCTGAAACGATTCAAACTACTGAAGTTCAAGAGACGTTAGTACAGACAGGAGAAGAACCTCCTGAGTCTGAATTACTCGAAATCCCAATCATTCAATTGCAAGATCCTCCAACAGCTGCTCAACCTGAAAGCTCAACTCCTAAAGCATCTACACCAAAGAGTACTCCAAAATCTACGCCAAAGACTACTCCGAAGTCGAATATTTTTGGAAATATTCCGAATGAGCCTGTTGATATTCAAGATTTAAATGATTTCTTTCCAGATACATACGTTGATGATCTAGAAAAACGTGTGAAATTCTGGAAGACAAAGTTGCTAAGAACGAGACAGAAAAAGCTGCGTAGAATGTATGGTGAAACAGAGCAAGCTGGAGAAAGAGATTCTGAGCGATATAGTCAAATTCTTGGAAGGTGACCGAGGGTATTTGAAGGCCCTGATTGAAAGCTTGTAGGACGCGAACAAACGATTACTTAAAGAGATAGCAGAACTACGATCTTAATGTGATATGAACGATCGAAGATTCAATAGATTGCAGAAAGTATTGACAAATAGTTTGGGTATTAACTTCGCTGCAGAATATGCTCGTATGGATATGCAGAAAGCAAAAAAAAACCAGAGAAAGAGATGGCTGAACAGGGTAAAGGAAAGAATGTGATCAAAAGTATGTCTGAGGTTACTGAGACTTTGATTGAATCAACAAAAGCTTCTGAGTCTATTGTTGCACCTGAAACAGAAACTGAAAAGAAAGATGATGAAGAAGCTGAGGGTAAAGATGATGATGAACCTGCAGTTGATATGAAAGACGACTCTGACAATGATGATGGTAATGATGACGATCAAGGTGGAGTTGGTCTGAAGGTTGTTGATGCCAAGTTTAATGATGAATTCAATTTCTCTTCATTGTTAAATGATGATGTGAACAGAATAGATGATCAAAGCCAGGGGGAGCAGACAGGGGAAACAGGGCAAAAAGATGATGTTGATATGACAGATGCTATTATTACGGCTATGCCTGTTGCTGCTATTCCTACAAAGCCGATGATTCTCATGTTAGAACACAATGTTGAGGAAGGCGAATATGTTCATAATTACTTGAAAGAAGATTTGGCAAAGCTGATCGATGTTGATGCTGAAACGTTCGACTTTGATTTTGCAGAGCAAGTGTTGAATGTTAATACGTTTGAGCCAAACGAATATTGTTATAAAAGAAGGTATGAAGTTGACGATTATAACAAAGTGATCATTGAAGATTGGTCGTCAGACGATGAGAAAGTTGAAGCTGAGAAGTATACAGGTTTGAATACTGATAGTTTTCCAACCTTTGAGGAAATGTACAAGTAGCTTAACGAAGATATGTTGAAAGATAAGATTGCAGAGTCTGCACGTGAAGGTAAAATCCCTAAAACAATGACAAAGGAAGAGATTGCACAAGCAAAGAAATCCTGGTTCAAAGAAAGGCCGAGAGAACGAAAGTTTCAACGTCCATTAGCATTCTTTACCAGAGATAAAGTTGTTTCATTGGGAGATATTGAGCTGGGAGTGGTTTAAAGAATTAAACGTTTATGCCATTAAACGTGAATTTGGAGTTCAATACTTCAAATACTTGGCAGATTTCAAAACTCTTCTGTACTAGGATGTAGAAGAGTTGGGGCAGACCAAAAATGTCACATATCATATGAAGTTTATTGATCAGTTGTTATGGAAAAAGATAAATCTGAAGCGACGCAGGGTTTTAGGTACTGGAAACCATTCATTCCTAAACGCCGAATCAAAATAGATAAGAAGACTGGTATAAATGATATAACGTTGATTATGAAGCGTCCGAGAGCGATGAGAAACATGCCCCTAATGCCGATTGAACATAATTTCTATCCATTATTTAAGTGGTGACAAATAGATCCGACAACGTGTGAAGCAGTGATCGTACTAAGATTTGAAGTTCATTTGGATATCACTCAAGAAAGGGTTGAAATCTTTGGGATAAAAGGTTTAAGAGGATTATGGAGAACAATACGAATACTAGAACCGGTGTGGCTAGTGAACTGTTCAAAGGAGGATATCAAATGTTTATTCTTCAGTAAGATATGTTTTGAGGAGCGTAAGGAAAGAATAAGCAATGCAATATCAGAGGGTTGCAAGTGTCTGTTATGCGCATGAAGTTAATTCTGGAAGAATGTGAGAATCGAGTTGGAGAGAAATAGAACGCAAAGAATTTCTAAAAGAAGAAAGGCGTCGGGAACAATTTCTAGAAAGAACAAAGGAGGCAGGACTGAGACGTTTTCAATTCATGACAAAAGTGCCACCTACAGATCAAACACTGATTCCATCGCAAGAACGAAGAAAGAGCCAATCAAGAACTTCTTTGGATGCGTGAGGCAGAAATAGAGCTTTGAAGACTGATCAAGACGAAGACGATATCCAAGGGGGAGTCTGTTAGTACATAATGTCTTTGTCTTAGTCTTGGATCGAGTCTGTTTAGTTTGGCTAGAATATGTTAGATATAGTCATATTTATGTACATAGTATAACAAGTTCGCTCGAATCCATGATGTGAGAACAAGTTCGGCCGAACTTGTTCTATACAAGTTCGCCCGAACTTGTGTTACCACCAGCGAACTTGTCACACTATAAATAGGTGACTTGGGTTTTTCATTTGCAACTTCTGCAACTTTGTCACTTGTACGGCGAAGCTCTGCCCGATCTGGATTTGACATGTAAATGAACTTTATGATCAAAAAACGACAATTAAATAGTAAATCTTTACATATTCGATTAACACGTCATATAGTTTCCGCCTATACGAACGTTAGATACCAATTTAGGTTCCCATGCTAAATATGGAGCGACCTAACACTTTTTCAATGTTTTTGTACTTTTTGATTTTTCATATGTTTTTGTATTTTCTCAAATATTTCTCCCCTTAAAATCAAAAACATATTTTTGTATTTTAGTTTTTAAGAAACATTAATCTAAAAGTTATACAAACCAATGTTGATCACGTGAACTCGTCGTCCGATCCATATTCAACCTCTGCCTCCGCAACTGTCAAGAAATTTTTAATACCGTTAAGCCTCATTAGATATTTAAATCTTGTTAAAGGAAAAGCTTTGGTATAAAAACAGCCTTTTGTTCATCGGTGTGGATTTTTTCTATTCGCGCCAACTTCTTTTCATATCAGTCACGAATGAAGTGATAACGAATTTCTATGTGTTTAGTTGGAGAGTGATGAACAAGATTTTTAGTGATGTCGATTGATGCCTTATTGTCTACATATAAAGGCATATCAAGAAATTGCAATCCAAAGTCCCTCATCTGTTGTTGAATCCATAGGATTTGTGAACAACAGCTAAAAGCAGAAATGTATTCTGCCTCACAAGTAGAGAGAGACCGTGGTTTGTTTCTTGCATTGCAACGTTACTAATCGAGTTCTAAAGAACTGGAAACCAGTCATCATAGACTTTGAATTCAGCTTGTCCACTCCAAAGTAAGAATCAGCGTATCCCGTCAGATCAAAGTTATCGTTCTTTGGATACCACAAGCCGGTGCTTGGACATCCCTTCAAGTAACGGAATATTCTCTTGACTATCTGCATGTGAGATACTTTGGGACTAGACTGATATCTAGCGCAAAGACAGGTAGGATACATGAAATGTAGGTCCGTTGTACGGATCGTTCGGGTACTAATCTGACAAACCTAATGTAAACGTGCGGAATCCGTTTGCATAGGCGACATTGGATAAACTCATTTGTTTCTATTTAATCACCGTTTCATTAATATTCAATGTTAACGATCCTGGAAACACTTGGACAGAGCTTCGCCTCTGTCGTGACAAAATCTCTGAAAGTTACAAATGAAATGACAAGACTCCTATTTATAGGATGTCGAATTCGCTTGTGGGATGCAAGTTTGGGCGAACTTGCTTAGTCTAGTTCGGCAGCACTTGACTACAAAACATACATTTCAAGCGAACTTGGCCTAAAACGTACATAAACTTTGTCATTTCACTCCTAAATACAGACTCGATATTATACGATGACGTAGGCAACAGATATATGCATCAACAGACTCACCCTTGGATGTTGTCGTAGTCATAATTCTTCAAATAAGTTCCTGAGTCTTTAATGTTCTATTGATCTTTATTTATTGAATAATTTTATCATCCATGCTTCCTTTTACTTTAAGCTTTCTGTTATCTTCAATCAACATGTTTATCTAGCTCCCCCTCAAATGATGCTCTGGATCTCTAAGATTTGATGATTAAGAACAATCACACGTATCCACACACAAACAGTTTCTTAACAGTCTCGTTCGTCCGACTCACATTCAACATTATTAGGTTTCCATGGAAGATATGAGAAAAAATTCGTTTTGGATTTTTAATATTGAATGCAGAAATGTAAACATACTAAAATATAATATTTACAGTTTGTATTTTTGTGAGACAACGTGCTAGAGGATCATATCAGTTTTTGAGACATATCACCAGTACCGTTGACCTTTTAATGACTTTAGGTTTTAAACTTGTTTACCTAGATTGTCGATATGTTTGTCCACTTAAACTTTAACACATTTCTCAATTGTTCCAAGATATGTTAGTTAGAATTATGAAACTTGACTTAACTGCGGTTCCCACTTCTTGAATATACTTTCGTATCAAGATTCCCTAGATTTCATCTTACAGGTGAATATAGCGTAATTGATATCTGTATCTGGGTTGTGCAAGACCTTGAGAGCTCAGGTTAGTACTACCGTAAAGACAAAGAAATGAAGGCTCGACTTTGAGGTGTGTTCCAATTAAGGAATCTTTTAATCACTGCAATTGATTAGATCTTTCGATACTTTTCAAGTTTGCATGCAGTTTGGGTTTTTTAGCATAAAGTATTATAGAAGTTCTAGGCTATTGCTTCCGCAAAACCAGAAGAACTTGTATAATACCCCAGATATCAACTATCTATAAAGATCTCGTATATCAGAATCAGGCAATCTCTCAAACGAAATTTCGGAGTACTAAGTCCATATATCCAAGATGTGATAATCCACAAGTTTAAGCAGTTGTAAAATTTAGTTTATATCCCGGAAACAATTTACAGAACGTGTAAAGCCTATCGACACATCCACAGTAAGACTTGTTTGTAATTTTTTTAACTTTACAAATATTTAGCGTACTGTGATTGTCCACTGATGTACTATCATTTCCTTTTTGCGCACAAGTAATCTCATTTTTCATTTTTCAATGTTTTTGACATTATTGAGATTTTCTATTGTTTTTGAAAACATTTTAAAATGATGTTTTTCAATTTTATAGGAATTTTTTTACAATTTTTAAAATTTTTCTCCCCCTAAAATTAAAAACATCTTATTAAAATCGAAAATAAGAATCTTCCATTTTAACCCTTTAATGACTTTTTACAAATATAAACGCGAGACTACCATTTTGTTTGTGTGGAATATCACTCCTGTCTCTTGTCTCTCTGTATGAACAACCACTGCTTCTGAAATGACCTTTGCCTTGAAGCTTGGTTATCTTGCACATTCAAACAAACTTTAATCAGTTTCGAATTGGAACCCAATCCATTCTGGATTTAGGTTTACCAAAATCATTAACATCTGAAGTAAACAAACATTCACACTCTTTTTGATATTCAAACAGTTTGATAGAAAATTTATTTGAAAATTTTACTTTCTTTGATTTTTTAACTATTTGAATTATCAATTTTTTCCCCACTGCTCTCTCTTTTTTCCTAAGATTTGTATTTGATGAATTCGTTTTACTTGACTGTGAGTAAAATGATTCATTAGAACTTTTATTTGATTTTTAGACGTATCCGAGGACAAAATCTTTTCCAAATACTCTCTAACTTTTTTCCTTTTTTTTTCTCAATCTGTCTTTTTGTCTTGTGGTAACACGACTTTTTGATCTTTGTGCTTTTCTACAGTTTTCTTCTATGTTTTCTTCTTATCTGGTCTTTTCTCCCCCTGGGATTTAACCGATCTTCTTTTCAGATTAGTCGGACAATCCCTAGAAATATGACCTTTGATTTGACATTTATAGCATCTTCTCGTATCAAATCTCTTTTTCAGACAGTTAACAGCAATGTGTCCACCAAATCCACAGTTGTAACACACTCTGTTATCATACCAATCTCTCCATTCAGACCAAACACCCAAATCAGCACATTGATTTGACATGTAGTAGTCATCTTTCCTCACCACTTATTCTCAATTTTTTGTGAGTTTTTATAATGATTGGATGACCGTACCGATGAGCTTTTATTTTTGTTTTGAAAATTTTTAGAATTTTGTTTTTCATGTTGTTTTTGTTCTCCATTCTGCTTAGAAGGTTTTTGCGATGAGCATTCACCTTTTTCAACAAATTGTAGAACAGTTTCTTGAAATTTTTCTTTTAGTTTCAAAAATATTTCTTTTTTTATCATTTTTATCATTTTTATCATTTTCATCATCGGTATTATCATCACAATCACCAATTATGACATCGTCATAATTTATGACATTGTCACTTATTGGAATTTTCTTTTTATTATC
Source organism: Scalesia atractyloides (assembly GCA_947069175.1). NCBI lineage: Eukaryota > Viridiplantae > Streptophyta > Magnoliopsida > Asterales > Asteraceae > Scalesia > Scalesia atractyloides. Next base: position 43,205,387 of record CAMTDV010000019.1, on the reverse strand, counting down.
ATTGATCGGTTTTGGACATATATGTTCTAACTTTAATGAGGAAGTCATAAATGCTTTCAATAATTTTGCTGAATTAGCAGCTTTATTTATAACAGTCTCAACTTTTTTTTCAATTCGAGCTATTTTCTCAATATGAGAATTTATTGCTATTTGATTTTCTATATTTAATTTTTCAAAAACACTTTTATCATTTTTATACATTTTTATTTCATTTTGAAAATCTACTGCCATTTGTAATTTTTTTTTTCTAAAATTTTTATTTTGTTTCAAAATTCTTTTCATTTTCTTTTATTTTTTTATTTTCTAATGTCAAACTCTCAATCTCATTCAAGAGTTTGGCCTTATCTGACTGATAACTATCTACATCATAGACCGGGCAGACTGGTTTAGAACTTGAAGACTTATTTGTGGATATACTTGAAACTAGAGCTTCACAGTTCTTAACCACTACACTCTCTTGAAACTTATTCTTCAGAGATGTCCATAATTCTTTCTTAGTCTTGTATTCTGGTAAAAGTATCAGGATGTCTTCCTTAACTGATTGCTGGATAAGATTAATCATTTTCTTTTCAACAAAATAATCATCTTTTTGTTGAGTAGAATATTTGCACTCTTCTAGAATTTTCTGATTCTCATCTCTAGGAACGACATAACCTATCTTAATCACAACCCAACTGCAGAAATGCATGGCTTGGACCCAGTTCATGAATTTTTCATTCCAGGCTTCATACTCTTCTAATCTCATCAACATTGGCAGCTTCATAGACCCCATTTCGTTTTCCAAACTAATCTGTCGTTCAGGACACTTGAAAAATGATTAGCAAACAGACAATTTTAGTAAAAACTTGACTTTTTAACCGAAAATATTAACGTATCGGTTTGCTAAAAACGTTTAAAATTTTTCAGAAAACTGTTTTTACCAGATTAGAGCTTTAAACTCGTCTCGTCAATACGAATCTAACGATATATAATGTCCGAGACGTTTTTCGGGATTTTCATGCCTTTTTTTAGAAACCTTGGACAAGTTCGGTCGAACTTGTCACAACTTGTGAAACTCAGCTATTAACAAGTTCGGGCGAACTTGGAGAGAATTTCAATCAAATTTTGATCAAGTTCGGGTGAACTTGATTAAATTTGATAAAAATCAGGAAAGTTCGAGCGAACTTGGGTAAAATCCATGAAAAATCAATCAAGTTCGGGCGAACTTGATGAAAAATATGAATTTTTCAGTCAAGTTCGAGCAACCTTGATGTTAAGTTCGAGCGAACATGAGTTATTCAACATGGTTTTTTGCAATTCTTGACATGAATTCGTTCGTTTTAAGCTCTGATCTTTTCAAGGGTTTATCTATTATGGATTTTACGTATTATACTTGAAAATCAGTCCATTTTATCCGTGAATTGTCCAAGAAAAGTTAAAAATGAAAGAATAGAGTAGAAGATAAGATGTTATATGTCCAATGTCTTCAAATCAGGCCAATCCTGCTCTGATACCACTTGTAATTTTGACAGTTTCAGACTTGATTTCAGATTTTGATTCTTTCATGTTATCACTAGTCTTAACAGGCTCAGACTTAGTGATTTCAGATGTTGTTGACCTTTTCTTAGCAACCCAGGCTTGTGATTTGATATTACCCTTTTTGATATAAAACTTTGTTTCGTTTGCTTTTGAAGATTCTCCTTTTTTGAACGTTGCATTTTTGAATTTCTTTTAAAAAATTTGTTTCATTTGTTCTTTGTCAACATTTCGTTTTAAGATTCTTATTTGCCCAATCTCTGGTTGCTTTGGTTTTTCAACATCAAAACTTTCTTTCCTTCAAAGATAAGCCGGTTTATATTTCGGACACTTCCATGCAATATGACCAACTTCGTTGCACTTGAAGCAAATCCGATTATCATGTGAATGTCCACTAGTGGATTTTACACCACTTGTGGCTTTCACCTTATCTCGAAGTTCTTTCTGTTTTTAAACTCGTCATTTGATTGCTTCCCAATCAAAATTTCCTCGTGAACCGTGCTTGTCCCATAAACGAATTTCATGTTTTTATCTTTGTACTCATGAAATGGTGACTTTTTCTTAACCGGTTCTTCTTCCTCATCTAGACCCAACCCAGCTCTCCGGTTTTCCGGATGATCACCACCCTTTTCCGGTAGTTGTTATAATTTCTTTCGGGTTTAGAATAGAATTTCTTTTCATTTTTCTCCAGGTCATCTGATGTGACTTCAACCAGTTTAAACAACTTATCCAATTGATCTTCTTTGACGTTCCGAATCGGAAAACTGTCATCAAAGTATAATCTATCAGATTCCTTAACCTTGTACATGACAACGTTAGGATCATCACATAGATCATCTTCCAATGATGTATCGTCATCTTTGGAATTTGTCTCAGAACTGTTCAAACTCGAGGTGGCGCTATCAAAGCTGCCGTCATCAGAATCGTTCAGAACATTTTCAACCACCTTTTTACTACCGCATTGTCATCATCTGATTTAGTATAGATTACATTAATGTTCTCCAGCAACTCATTTTTCTTTTCAGATAACAACTCAATATTGAGTTCCTTATCCATCCCATCAACAGTTTTGCGACAATACTTCTCGCAAAGGGGTGGAGGAACATTGTTGTATTCTTTACCAATTTTCTTTTTAGGTTTTTCTTCCGATGGAATTGTGGGAATAATGTGATCAATGACATATGCGTTAGTTGAATAACTTCTTAAAAGTTGTTGAACACGTTCTGTTTCAATTTTCATGTCCTAGAGTTGTTGTTTAGTTTCAGCAATGGTGTTAATATAGATGTTTATTGCTTTTTGTTTATCCATTACTGTACCTTTCAACATTCTGATTGTATCATGTTGTTCAATATTATTTCTATCGAGCCTGCCATAATCATCTTTCATTTTATCATACGCTTCCTTCATTGTACGATAATCGTATTTGAAATGTTCGTTATGTACATTAAGTTCAGCGATGATTTTTGATTTTTCAGCGCATTTAGCACATGGCTCGGTACATTTTGTGCAAGGTTTTATAACCTCCACAATTTGCACTTTAACAACTTCCTTTACCTCTGGACCTACCTTGGTTAGATTCGCCATCATAGCTTTATCTGCAAAGTCCTTGTGGTTTTCGGCAGTTACTTCTTGAACAACATTAGTACTATCTTCATTCGACTTCTCCTTGATCACTTGCTCCTGGGAACTTCCATCAAAGTGTCCTACAAAACTATCACACGAGTTAGGAGATAATATTCCATGGTTCTTCATGTGAAGATATTCGTCTTCCTCCTGTTGTTACAGATAATGTTCCAATAGAATATTCTCTAGAGCCGTTGCTTCTTTGGTAGATGTATCTTCAACAATCTCAGCCATCAATCCAACTCCGGTCTTCTTACCAATATAAGAATTTCAATCGAAGCCATCATCCTCATTTGAAGCAACCATTGCTTTATCAGTGTTACTGCTGTTTGGCTTTTCCTGGATCTCAACTTGTGTCTTCTTTAGGAAAGGCTTGTATTGAAGAGATTTCTTGTAATACTCGTTGCCTCTACCAAATGGACTTTGATTGCCCGTGGCTTCAGGATTTTTGCATTCTCTCTTAAAATGCACTTTCTGTCGGCATCTGAAACAAGTGACCTTCGATTTTTCGAACCCTAGTTTGTTCCTTGAATTTCTGATATCTCGGCCAGTGAGTGCAACAAACTTTGTGACCCTTCGAATGATAGAAGCTAGTGACCACTTTATGTCCATCAGTTCAAGCTCTTCCCCGTCCACCTGATCGTAGTCTCGGCGGTCATTTCGGGATTGCCGATCTTTTCAGCTACAAGACTTTCATACGATTCTAGAACTGTGGCGAGAAGTGACATATGTTGTTTTGCAACTTGCTCAAAAACAACATTGTTTAGATTCACAGCAATGTTACACTTGTACACATTCAGATCAGAATTCGTTTGTTGATTCTGATTTGCTTGACTCTGATAAGAAGCATTTGACCCTGTGCTTAAGAAAACGAAGAGCTTTGTGGACTTTGATCATATTGAGGATATCATTGGCTCTGATTCTGTGGAGAAGAATTCATGTTTGCATTGAATGCTGTATGTATCTTTGGGCTTGAAATACTGGCTTGCATTCCGTTCTTGTAATACAGACCAACATCTTGAACAATGTTAGCATTCTTTGACTTTGCAATCTTCAGCAGTTCCATTTCATGACCTTCAAGTTTGTCGATGAATGTTGACAACTTAAAGAATTCCCAATTCGGACTTTCTTTCAGAACCATCAAATAAGTAGTCCACTCTCCGTGAGGTAAGGCATCTTCAAGCTTATCGATGTACTCTGGTTCTGTCTTCTCGAGACCGTGTCTTCTCATTTGGACTTTCAGATGACAGAAGTGCTCAATCATCTGCTTCATTGTCTCGCCCTTCAACATGTTGAAAATATCGAACTCCTTCATGATTAGAGCTTTCTTACTTTTGATCATCTTTGCACTGCCTTGGTATTTCTTTTGTAGTGATAGCCAGAGATCTCTCGCAGTAGTATACTCTGGCAACAAGACCAGAATATCTTCTTTAATAGATTGTTGAATGAGGCTTATCATCTTTTTCTCAGCAATGTACTCATCTTTCTGTATTGTGGTGTACTTGTACTTCTCTAGTACTTGCTGATGTTCGTCCAATGGAACAGTGTAACCTCTCTCAATCGACACCCAGCCTTGGAAATGCATGGCCTGAACCCAATAAGTAAATTTCTCCTTCCATCCTTCATACTCGTCCATGCTCATTAACTTTGGCGGTTTAACGGATGTGCCCATTTCGTTGTCTACATTGACTTGTTGTATGACATTAGCATTGGATGTACCCACTTCGGATATATACGCTCTCTGAATATCATCCATCGCGAATATGGAGACACGTATGCTGAAAACACGTTAAAACTTTTGAAAATGTTAGATTTACTACAAGTTCGGTCGAACTTGTAGTTGAGAATGAAGAATTCAGAATTTATTCACAAGTACGGTCGAACTTGTGATTTTGATATGAGATTTTTCCCTGAGCAACCTCGGTCGAACTTGCTGAATGAGTTTTTATAAGAATCTTGTAAGTTTGGGCGAACTTAACCTAAATTTCCTTGATATTAATCAAGTTCGGTCGAACTTGATATAAACTCAATGAATATTTTGTACGTTCAAGACTTGGCAATAATTCTCTCAAAAATGCCTTAAGTTCGAGCGAACTTAGCGAAATTTTATCAAAAACACTTAAAGTTCGAGCGAACTTGGTAAAAATTCACTCGGAAAGTGACTTTTTACCTCAAGTTCGGTCGAACTTGTCTAGCAAGTTCGATGAAGAAGGTTTTGAAAAACATGGTTTTTGCACAATTTCGACAACAATTCGTTTGATTTTAGACTCCAAACTCTCAGGGTTTATCTATGTTGTATTTAACATGTCATATTGAAAATTGAACAGAATTTGCCCGTGAATCTTCATTTTTGTGAAAAATTAAGAAAATAGAAGAATGGAGTAGAATTAGAAGTGTTCTTTCTTGATATAAATCAAATCAGGCTATTCTGGCTCTGATACCAATGGAAGGTCCGTGATCAGGCGGTTCTAGACGGAAGTTAATGCGTAACCGTAAACCGATTCGGTAGAATGTTATTACAGAAAGGAGTAGAAGTAAAATGCAGCGGAAGTCTTCATTCATACCGAAAGAGTATTTATAAGTCCCGCTGTCAAAGTTCCTGGAGAGAATCCGGCAGCACCTCCCTGTAGGGATGGAAAAAACTCAAATGACAAAATGAACATCACACTTATATATAGGGAGACAAGTTCACTGGTGAAGAGGGAAGTTCGGGCGAACTTGACTTCACAAGCACATCACAAGCGAACTTGACCCTTTTACACAGTAATCTTCGTATTTCGGTCATGTGTTCGATTCTAACCTATACAATATTCAACACACGCTCAATCTAGCCTATTCGAGAAGTGACGAACACAATAGTGCATCAACAGATTCCCCCTTGTTTTTTACTATCGAAGCTTGATCTTGAACTTCAAAACTTTGAGCCGTGTTTGAATATTCTACAACTTCAATCAAGGTGTATGCCGATGTCGCCGAAACGCGTCAACATATTCCCCCTTAATTGATGATCCGGGTTTGCATTATCAAATTTCAATACCGCTAAAATCTCCAGTTCAGATCTTTGGTTGCATGGTTTCCGACTCGAAGCTAATCAATGCAGCAGCTTCTCCATTTCGATGATAACCGCATCCGAGTTCAGGTTTTGAATAAGCGTTGAGCATCGAGAGTTTATTCCGCACATTCCTAAAGTATCAAAAACTCAACCGAAAATTGATAGAAACTTCGAATCACCGCATTGGAAAACTTCAAATCAATGAATACCCTTGAAAATCTGAAATCCTGATTTCCGTAATCACAGTTAAGCACCCTTCAGAAAGATTTGATCAGCAAATCGGTAATCTACTCAATCAGCAAATCTTCATCGGAAACAGATAATCTGGTAACGCATTGAATCTGAGAATCACACGTCCGTAATCAGAATCACATTCTTCTTTTTCAGTCACAATGACAAATATATAGCTATCTCTAGTAGACCAGCGCCACTTAATCACCAAACATCATCATCCAACGACGATTAATCCAAAGAAAAGAATGATTCATCTGTGTGATATCTGTGGTAATCCAAGCCTGTAATAACAATAATCAAGTTATCAATGAATGAAATTTTATGTTGTATATGTGAATTTGCATATTTATTATGTTATTTGCACACAATCAATTCTTGCACAATTACGAACTCTTGAATCGCTTTTATGAGCAAAATCGGTGAACCGATACGCAAACGAAACCAATTTAACGCAACGTATGTTCCAGAATATTGTCACAAGCTAAACATACCTTAAATAACCTTTGCATAACTTAGAAATAAGTTTGGAGGGTTTGGTATGTCAAAAACAAGTTTATTCGATCATAGGGACTAATTACGACAAACTGCGAAAGTCTACCGATTCTCGCAGCGACGAACACTCCGGAACAAGAACACAAGCCTAATATACCATAAAACCATTTACATAACTTAGAAATAAGTTTTGAAGGCTTCAGTATGGCAAAATCACACTTTTGTAACTTCAGGGGCTATTTTGCAAATTTCGTGAAACTATGTCTTTTTGCGTATTTCGATATCCGGAACATGTACGGACATCCAAAAATTATTATAATCATCAATATATTATATGTTATTGGAATGCGAAAAATCCGTTCGTTACGCATTTACGGTCACGCACGCGTTCGTTACGATTTTCGTCGTAATTAACTGAAAACCGCGACCGTACGACCAAACGAACTGACCTATGGAACATTATTGAACACATTTCAATTTCCCTATACTTTAACGTCCTTATGGAGCTTTGAAACGAGGTTAACGAGCATTAGAAGTGCGCGAAACGCGACGAAATGATGCAGGGGCCTGTTCTGCCAACTTTGGAAAGTTGTGCCCAGCACCTTGGCTTACGGACCGTAAGCCTAAGGACCATACGGTCCATAAGGGTGTTCCAGCACACTAGTTTTGTTGGAAGCAGCCTGTTTATTCACTCTTTGACTCACCTTTCGAACTTACCACCCTAATCTCTGCTTTTGACACATAAGTGGACACCAACCTACTTCAAAGATGTGTCATAAACACTTGGCATGACCCTATTAATCCAAACTTTCTATAAACACCCATCACTTATGAACTTTTTGATCACTTTCTTGCAACACCCTGCTCTAAATCCGAATTTAGCAACCATCTTGGAGTTTCCTCTAGTGTTCTTGATCAATCTTTAGTGTTTGTAAGTGATCTCCTTCATGCTTGTTTCAATTCTTATGGTTAATTTGATTAAAGTCACAAAATTTGACTTTTATTTGACTTCTAGAATTGATCATGAATTGATCAGTTTAAAATCCAATTGAAACTTGCTTTATAATGGTAATCAAGGTGGTTATGATCCACAAAAAATCATGCCTACTGATTCTCATCGTTTCTAGCTATTTTGACAAGTCAAAGTTTCGGTCAAAATGCGAGTTTTGCGCATTTTGCACCGGATCTAAATTCGGGTGTCAAAACAGGTTGTTTTGATGCCAAAACTCTTTTATAAACTTATTTAGACATGTTAAAACATGTCTAAATCGTCACTCTCATTGTAGTTCTTATTTTGAATCGAAAAGTTGAACGGTTTGACCACCGCTTTGACTTCCGAATCTGACCCGTTTGGTGGATCTTCAGACCCGACCAAATACATAATTGTGACCATAAATATATAGGAAATAACCCTCTGAGGTTATACCTTATGGTCATGATGTTTGCATTGTGTTATGATGATTGCTTGTAATATTACTTAAAAACGACCAAAATGCCTTTTTCGCAAACAAATCTACGTTAAGCATATGTAACACAAGATTTGACATATAATCTGATCATAACGGGTCAAAAGCACTTAATAATCTTTCCAACTCAGAATGTAAGCTTATTAAACCATATTATATGAGTTCCGACACTCACTTGGTTTTTAAGATCTCATTCCATCCGAATCTTCCGATTTCAAGCCCCGATATTTACACTATTATTCATTTTTAGGACACGCGTGATTTCTCGGATCTTTGAGCTTCAGTTTTCTTATTGATCCAAGAGTTACTTTGCTGTCACATGTGAGTACATAGTTCCCCTATTTTATGCTTTCAAATATTTTGGGGTGATTCATATGTGCTAAAGATTTTCAAGCTTTCAAAGTACAAATGCGATGGTTTATATTAAACAATACGATTTCAATAATGTGAACGAACTTGTTGGTGTGTTATATTCATAACAAGAATGACATTCATTAACAATGGCCAAGCCGAACAGTAGTAAGTTACGGCGCCTAGGACTGACAATCACGTTACCAAATTTCTCGGGGTTTATGGGGAAGTTTGGGAAGCGACTGAAACTGTAATTGTAACATACCCTTTGGTGGTATGTTATATGATTTAAGGGACACCGTGGGTGGTCTCGAACAAGTAAACAAAGGTTTGAATGTATTCACGAAACAACCAAAAGTTTTCACAATTAAAACAAGGAACGATGAACGAATGAACAATGGTTTATAACAAGGAACAATGAACAATTGATTTATGACAATTGGTTTATGATAAGTGATTTAGATAACGGAACGGGTGTAATGTAATAAAAGCATGGTGGATACGTGATACTTCCTATATATAAGTGCTTTTATCACATTACATACGTGTCGTTATTTACATTACTTGGACAAATGATTTCAAACAATGACACACAACGATTTTCGATTAAAGATATAAACCATACGCGTTATTTCAAGACGATTTACAACTTGGATTTACGAACAAATGTTTTCGAGTAAAGGTTCATGGCTACGAGATTTTATAAACTTTTACCCTTTTGTTTTAGACGAATAGTTGTTGCAATAGCAAATGCTTACAAAACAAGGTTTTCACTTACGACTCTAGTAGTCAGATTATATTGCAATATATACAAAGCCATGAACTTGACACACTCACAAAACCTATGTACTCGCCGACATATTTTTACTGACTCGTTTTCACATATGTTTCATGGAACAATGCTTGGTGATACTGATGCATGCTCATATAGGATTTGGACGGGCCTTAGCGACTATAAAACAAGAAAGACAATAATTATGCATGTTTTGTTTGTTTGGTTGTTTTAAAACGTTTCTAGACAATTATGACAATATAACCTATTTTTAATATCTAATTAAAACAAAACTTCAAATACCATGTGTTGTTGAAACAATCTGTTAACGTGACTCCCCAAGTGTTTCCGCCGCGTGTTGTTTTACGCGATTGGGGTGTTACAGGTTGGTATCAGAGCACTTGTTATAGGGAATTAGGTTATTAGTAATGCTTTGACCTAGACTATAACCTTCCTAGACCCTAACGCGTGTCTACTCGCGTTTAGATTTAAATCACAATACAAACACCTATCCTTAGGTGATTACCAAAACAAATCCATAAATTACAAATCCGTTTTGAAAATCAATCATCTACCCTTAGATGATTTGTTTTTGGCGTAAACCTTTAAGTTTTCAAAATCTCGTCTAAGTTTGGGTTTTAATAATGTGAACACGTGCAATCTGGAAGGGTGGGTGCCTGTACCCTGAGAACTTAATCGGACCAGTCACTCTTACCTGGGAACTCTTGGGGTGAGCGTCCACTTATAGGCTAAAGCATGTCTTCACGATACATTATAAAGACCCATTTACTTTGATTAGTCAACGTGTGTCGTTTATTTGCTTTCTGAAAAACACGAATGACCACCATCTTTATGTTTCGTCGATATTTTGATGCTTCTATTGATTTTTTTTCTGAGTATCAATCTCATATATCTTCCCTTATGTTTTCTTTTAGAATGCCTCCTCGACGTAATGCAACTCAGGATGCCGAAATGGCAGCCATGATCGCTCAACAAATTGTTGCCGTACTCCCGAACCTAATAACTCAAATGAATCAAGCGAACAACAATAACAATAATAACAACAATGCTCAGTGTAGCTACAAACAATTCTGTTCGGCTAAACCACTTCAGTTCACTGGGTCTGAGGGAGCTACGGGACTTTTTCATTGGTTTGAGAGTCTCGAGAGCACATTTCGTTTTGTTCAATGTCCGGATGAGCGAAAAGTTGAGTTTGCATCTAGTGTATTCAAGAAACGAGCTTTGACATGGTGGAATGGTGTTATGAGAGATAGAGGTGCCGAAGTGGCCTTAGCCCAAACTTGGGGAGATCTTCAAGCTCTAATGATGAGGGAGTTTTGTCCTCGTCATGAACTTAGGGCTTTGGAAAGGGAATTCGATGATCTTAAGCAAGACAGTGGTGAGAGTCGTGCTTACACCAACCGGTACGAGGAATTGAGCTTGCTTTGTCCTTCAATGGTGACACCTTTGGATAAGGAGATTGAGAAATATACCAATGGTCTGCCTGATCCTTTTCATGACATTGTTACGGGAAGCCACCCTACTACTGTTCGTCAAGCCATTGAATTGGCTGCAAGTCTAACTGATTCTCAAGTCAGAAAGGGTCCGCAAGGGTGACAAGAAACAGACTGACAAAAACACCCAAGAGAAACCGAAGAAAGACAAAGCCGGATCATCCAAGAGGTCGAAGAAGTGTAAGGCTTCTCAAAACTTTGTTGTGACCACACCACCCGCTCCAACTGCTCCCCAAAACCAACCAGCTCAACCTCCGGTAAAGAAACCATACGCAGGAACTGCACCACTATGCAACCGATGTAATGGTCATCATCAAGTTCAGATACCATGTCGACAGTGTACTACCTGTGGAAAACTTGGTCACTTGGAAATATTTGTCGTTTTAACCCGAACCAAGCTGCACAAAACCAAGCTCAAGCACAAGCAAATCCTGCTCGACCTCATTTTTCGCCTGGTTCATGTTTTAACTGCGGTGAAATTGGTCACTACAGGAACAACTGTCCAAGGATAGCAAATGCAAATCCGGCTCGTGGACGAGCTTTTAACATGAACGCCAGCGAGGCTCGTGCTGATAATGAAGTTGTTAACGGTACGTTCCTTGTTAACAATCATCCTGCTTCTGTTCTTTTCGATTCGGGTGCCGATAGAAGCTTTGTGTCACTTACTTTTGAGCCTTTGCTCTTGATGCCTAGAACTAAACTAGGAAAGCCCTTGTCAGTCGAGATAGCCAATGGTGAACCTCTTGTTCATGATTCTGTTGTTCGTAATTGTCAATTGAACCTCAACAACCATTTGTTTCCTATCGACCTTACACCTATGCAACTTGGAAGTTTCGACATCATTATTGGGATGGATTTGTTAACCAAACAACATGCCGAAGTTATTTGTTTTGACAAGATTGTTCGAGTACCTCTTCCGTCTGGTGAAATTCTAGAAGTTCGTGGAGAGAAACCCGTTAGTAGCTTTAAACTTATGACGTGTACCCAAGCTCAGAAATACTTGCGAAAGAATTATGTCGCCTTCTTGGCACATATTGTTGAGCAGACAGGTAAGAGCAAGAATATTCGAGACATTCCTGTTATCCGAGATTATCCTGAGGTATTTCCCGAAGATCTACCTGGTCTACCTCCAGCATGACAAGTTGAGTTTCGAATTGATCTTGTACCAGGTGCTAACCCGATAGCCAAATCTCCTTACTGTCTTGCACCTTCTGAGATGCAGGAGTTATCGAAGCAACTTCAAGAGTTATCTGACAACGGTTTCATTCGTCCAAGTTATTCTCCGTGGGGTGCACCTGTCCTATTTGTGAAAAAGAAGGATGGATCCTCCAGATGTGTATCGATTATCATGAGCTCAACAAACTCACGATCAAGAATCGATATCCCCTACCTTGAATTGATGATCTGTTTGATCAACTACAGGTGCCACATGTTTTTCAAAGATCGATCTGCGTTCTGGGTATCATCAGCTTCGTGTTCACGAGGAAGATATTCCCAAGACTGCTTTCCACACAAGATACGGCCACTAGTTCACTGTTATGCCTTTTGGCTTGACAAATGCTCCAGTTGTATTCATGGACTTAATGAATCGGGTTTGTAAACCTTATTTAGATATGTTCAGCATTGTGTTCATCGACGACATTCTTATTTATTCAAAGTCTCGAACCGAGCATGGACAACATCTTCGTTTGACTATGGAACTTCTAAAGAAAGAGCAACTTTATGCCAAATTCTCCAAGTGTGAATTCTGGCTGAAAAAAGTCCAATTCTTGGGTCGCATTGTCAATGAGCAAGGTATTCATGTGGATCCTTCCAAAATCACTGCGATTAAGGATTGGAAAACACCCACTACTCCCACAGAAGTTCGCTCATTTCTTGGTCTTGCTGGTTACTAGCGAGGATTTATTGTGAATTTCTCAAAGATCGATGTTCCCCTTACTGCTTTGACTCAAAAGAATAAGCCTTTTGAGTGAGGATCCAAACAGGAGGAAGCTTTCCAAACCTTGAAACAGAAACTCTGTGATGCTCCTATTTTGTCTTTACCCGATGGCAACGATGATTTTGTGGTTTATTGTGACTCGTCGAATTTAGGCCTTGGTTGAGTTCTCATGCAAAAGGTCATTGCCTACGCGTTAAGACAATTGAAAACTCACGAGAAAAGTTATACAACTCATGATCTTGAGTTGGGAGCTATTGTCTTTGCTCTCAAAATCTGGAGACACTATCTTTATGGCACGAAGTGTGTGGTTTTCACACACCACAAAAGTCTCCAACATATTTTCAATCAAAAAGAGCTGAACATGAGGCAACGACGATGGGTCGAACTTTTAAACGATTACGACTGCGAAATTCGCTACCATCCTGGTAAGGCGAACGTTGTGGCTGATGCACTTAGTCGCAAAGAACGTGTCAAGCTTCATTGTGTTTGAATTCGATCCGATATCCAAACACGTATTCTTGAAGCCCAACGCAATTGTATAACCCAAGGTTTGTTGAAAGACGAACTACCTCACCAACTCGAAATGAAAGACGATGGATTACTATACTACAAGAACCGATTGTGGGTTCCGAATCAACACAATCTCCAAACTCTATTGATGGATGAATCTCATAAGTCTCGTTATTCGATTCATCCTGGTGCTACAAAAATGTACAAGGATCTCGGTACCAAGTATTGGTGGCCGGGTATGAAGAATGACATTACCTTGTATGTATCGAAATGCCTTACTTGTCTCAAAGTTGTTGGTGCATATGTTTGTTGCCTTCGTCATTACAGAGAACGAGTCTGGAATAAACGAGAGTTTCTGAAGACCGAACAAGACAAAGTAGATATCCAAGAGGGTGTCTATTGGTGCATAATGTCTATAGAATAGTCTTGTATCGAGTCTCTATAGAATAGGTGAAACGAGGCATATTTAAGTGTGTTTGATATCAAGTTCGCTGGTGATGGAACTTGAGAAGTTAAGTTCGGCCGAACTTGACTAAGTCAAGTTCGCCCGAACTTGTGTCACCCTCCAGCGAACTTAGACTAGTATATATAGGTGCCTTGGGATTTCATTTGTAACTTGGTGATATTTTGGCACAGAGACGGCGAAGCTCTGTCGGATCCGGATCTCGAATGTATTGAACTTTAGATCAATGAAAACAACCTTTAAACGAGTAATTCTTGTTATTTGGTTAACTTGTCATTAGTTTCCGCCTAATCGGACAATAGATAACAAATTTAGGTTCCCGTGCTAATCGTGGACGTTCCTACAAGTGGTATCAAAGCATGGATACCTGAATTTGTTGAAATCAAAACAAGAATCTCTCTATTTCATCTCCATTCTTCTATTTTTCTTAACTTTTGAACAAAAATGAACACGGACAAATTCCGTCCAATTTTGAATATTACATGTTAAATACATTATAAATAAACCCTTGAGAGTTTGGAGACTAAAATAAAATGAATTGGTGTCAAAATGTTGCAAAAACCATGTTTGAAAAACTCATTTTCTTCGAACTTATTAGCCAAGTTCGACCGAACTTGAGGTAAAAAACTCACTTTCTGAGTGAATTTTTACCAAGTTCGCTCGAACTTGAGGAATCTTTGATAAATTCTCGTTAAGTTCGCTCGAACTTGAAGAATTTTTGATAAAATTTCGTTAAAATTCGCTCGAACTTGAGGGATTTTGAGAGATATTTGTAAAGTTCAACCGAACTTGTTATATATCTCCTGTTTTTTTTTCTTCAAGTTCGACCGAACTTGAGAAAATTCATTGGATTTCTATAGTAAGTTCGCCCGAACTTGCATTTGTTCCTCGGAATCATTTGTTAAGTTCGCTTAAAGATAAAACTCAAGAAGTTTTCAAAACAAATCACAAGTTCGACCGAACTTGTGATAATATCAGGAATTCTTCATTCACTACTACAAGTTCGACTGAACTTGTAGTAAATCTAACAATTTCCAAAGTTTTATCGTGTTTTCAGTTTACGTGTCTCGATTTTCAAAATGGAAGATTTCCATAACGCATTTGCTGCTAGAGTAGCTCAAGCCTCAACGTCAAATTCAATTGCGGTTAACCAGATGAACCTCGATAATGAAATGGGTACTACTCAGAAACCGCCGAAGTTGATGAGTATGGACGAGTTCGAGGGAATGGAAAGAAAAGTTTGTTAATTGGATTCAAGCGAATCATTCAACAGCTGGGTTGCGATTGAAGATGGTTATACATGGCCCAAAGATGAACGTGATCAAGATCTTCCACTGAACAAGTTTTCAGCGATTGACAAAGAGAAATATGTTGCTGAAAAGAAGATGATCAGCTTGATACAACAATCTGTCAAAGAAGATATCTTGATATTATTACCAGAATATGATACTTCTCAAGAATTATGGAATTCTCTTTGCGAAAAATTCAAAGGAAGTGATGAAATGATCAAGAGCAAAAAGGCTCTGATTAAGAAAGAGTTTGAGATCTTCACGATGATCAAAGGAGAAACAATGAAGCAAATGATTGATAGATATTGTCACCTCATGGTCCAGATGTGAAGACATGATATCAAGAGAACTAACAAAGAGCAAATTGAGAAGCTGGTCGATGCACTTCAAGAAGGAGAATGGACAACGTATCTGATGATTTTAAAGAATAGTCCATCTTGGAGACATTTTAAGTTGTCATCTTTCATTAACAAACTTGAAGGTCATGAAATGGAATTGATGAAGATTGCAAAATCCAAAAACACTAATGTTGTTCAGGATGTCGGAGTTTATTACAAAGGTGGTGTTCCAGATACTCTGATTCAAAGTCCAAAAATCCAAACTGCGTTTAGTGCAAACATGAATACATCAGATCAATCGTCAGAAAATCAGTATTCTTCAAACACTGGTTATTAATTTGTTAGTTCAAATTCTTCTTCTCAAAGTCAATCTCATCAGACAAGCCAATCCACTTCAAATTCAAATGTTTTCCAATGCAACATAGCAGTTGATTTAAAGAATGTGTTTCCTAAAAAAGTTGCAAAACAGCACATAACACTTCTTGCTACAGTTCTGGAATCGTATGAAAGTGTTATTGCTGGAAAGATCGGAAATCTTGAAATGACAGCTGAGGATTACGATCAGGTAGATCAGGAAGAGTTGGAACTGATGGACATCAAATGGTCCTTA
Source organism: Scalesia atractyloides (assembly GCA_947069175.1). NCBI lineage: Eukaryota > Viridiplantae > Streptophyta > Magnoliopsida > Asterales > Asteraceae > Scalesia > Scalesia atractyloides. The sequence continues at coordinate 43,189,219 of CAMTDV010000019.1, read as the reverse complement.
GCATCGATTATCCAGAGAGTTTCAAAGTTTGTAGCACTCACTGGAAGGGATATTGGTAACTCAAGCAATAAACTTGGTTTTGACAAAATGAAAGTTACTTGTTTCAGATGTCGGCAAAAAGGGCACTTCAAACGTGAATGCCATAACCAAGAAGCTAGTGGAAACCAAACCCTTTTGGAACCGGTAAAGAATATTACAAGAAAGCACTGCAATACAAATCATATCCGAATAGAACACAAGTTGAAGTTGAAGATAAATCTGTAAAGAAAGCCGAACAAGCTCTTGTTGCCAATCATGAAGACGATGGTTTCGATTGGAACAAATACATCGGAAAGAAGACTGGTGTTGCTATGATGGCAGATGTTATGAATGAATCTGAGACCTCATTTGTGGATGCTGCTATCAAAAAAGCTATTCAAGAAGCATTAATGCAGAGAGCTGATGAAGAAGCTATCCTGGAAAATGCAGTTCTGGAAAGATACATGCAACAAACAGAGGAAGAAGGAATAGCTTACCTTGAGACGTAGAAGCAAGAAGAATTGAAAGCAGAAGTCGAAAAGGTAAAAGCTGAGGTAAGCATGTCTGAAAAGGAAGTTGTGAAAGTTATGGAAGTTGAAAAACCTTGCACAAAGTGTGCAAGTCCTTGTGAACCCTGTCTAGATAAAGTCAAAGTCATAAGAGAATTGACTGAACATAACGAAAACTTTCGTTATGATTACAGAACCATAAAAGAAGATTATGACAAAATATCAGACAAATATAAACATGTTGAAAGAGCTAACAGTGAACTCAACGCTAATGTCACCATGTTAAATGCCACATTTATTGAAAAACAAAAGGCAATTAACATTTACATTAATACAATTGCTGAGACAAAGCGTGAGTTTCACGAAATGAAAATTGAAACAGAAAGAGACAGACAATTACTAAAAAGTTACACCACAAACGCATATGTCATTGATCACATTCTTCCTACGATCAAGTCGGAGGATAATGTTGATAACTCAAAGCGTAAAGCTCACGGAAATGTTCCTCCACCATTTCTTGAAAGTTAATGCTGCAAGAAAGATGATGATATTGAAAAGGTATTTAACCTTTTACTTCTTTCAGAAAAGAAAGTTAAATGGCCTGAGAACATTGACGTAGATTTTGCAAAATCAAACGATGATAATGAATCGGTGGTAAAAGATGTGGTAAAGAATGTTTTGGGAAATGATTCTGATGACGGAAGCTTTAAAAGCGCCAACTCGAGTTCAAATAGTTCTGGTTCACAATCTGAAAGTGACGATACATCATCAGAAAATAATCTAAGTGATGATCCTAATGTTGTCATGTACAAGGTTAAGGAATCTGATAGATTATATTTCAATGATAGCTTTCCGATTCAGAATGTGAAAGAAGATCAAATCGATAAATTGTTTAAACTTGTGGAAGTTTCATCAGATGAACTCGAGAAAAATGAAAAGAAGTTTTATTCTAAACCGAAACGGAATTTTAACAATTACCGTAGAAACGGTGGTGATTTTCCTGAGAACGGGAGAGCAGGTTAGGTTTGGAAGAAGCTGAAGATGAACCGAATAAGAATCAGAAGTCAACATTCCAGGAATACAAAGGTAAGAAGATAAAGTTTGTATACGGAACGAGAACGGTTCAGGAGGAAAGCTGAATCGGTAAGAAGTCAAACGATGAGTTCAAGAAAGAAAAAGAACTTCCGGACAAGGCTAAGACCTGGAGTAAGACTCACTAGTGGAAAGGTTCATGACACTCGGACTTGCTTCAAATGCAATGAAGTTGGTCACATTGCTTGCAAGTGTCCGAAGTCTAAGCATGTGTATCCCGAAGAAAAGAAGTTTCAAAAGAGGTAAAACAAAAGCAATCTGATAATGGTCAAATCAGGATTGTAAAAAGAAACGTTGACATAAAAGAAATGAAATGTAATGTTGAATCCAATCTTGAAATAAAACCTAAAAAAATCAAAATTTAAAAATTCAAATTTTCAAAAAGGAGAGACTTCAAAGTCAAACAATGATTCTAGGTTTTATATCAAGAAAGCTAGATCTAATTCTCAAGCTTGGATTGCTAAAAAGAAATCACCTGAAAAAGTGAATGTTTGTGATAAAACCAAAAATGTCAAATCAATCAAGAAAGATTAAAGTAAAGTTGATTGTGAGTTTGAAGTTTGTGATGTTGAATATGCTTATCAAAGAGCTTACGAAAGTGATTACGAAGAGGTATATGAGGAATTATATCCAAAACCCAAGACCAAGAAGGCTTGGTTGAACTTTTTAACTAAATTCTTTCATGTGCAGGAGTTCCAAGATCCAGCTTATCAAAGTTGATACGGGATTGAGGAGCTTCATAATTTTTAACTTATCCAGAAATGTCAAATCTTTGTCATTTTGAGGGAGAGTAGTTAAGAAGAAAATTTTTGAAATAAGTCAAAATTATGAAAATCCAACCCGTTGAACAAAAAAACTAATTTCAAAAGTTCTTACAAGTTCAAACTGCTTTTACAAGTGGTAATGAGTTTAATGATTATTTGTTAAAAATTGCAGATACAAGATTGAGAAAAAGGATCGCACGATGATGTCACGGGATCCACATTGGTTGGTTGTATTTTCCAAATAGAATTTGTTAAAAAATCTAAAATCCAAAATATGTTTTTGATTTTAGGGGGAGTAAGAAAATTTGAAAGAAAATTTTTAGAAAAATCAAAAACATATGAAAAAGTTAAAAATTCAAAAACATTGAAAAAGATAAAAAGAATTTTTTTGTTATAAAAGGAAATGATAGTACATCAGTGGACTATCACAGTATGCTAAACAATTGTAAAGTTTAAAAGTGATAAACATGTCTTACTGTGAATGTGTCGATAGGCTTTACACGTTCAGTAGATTGTTTCTGGGATATAAACTAAATTTACAACTGCTTAATTTTGTGGATTAACAATCTTGGATATATGGACTTAGTACTCCGAAATTTCGATTGAAAGGTTGCCTGATTCTGAGATACGAGGTCTTTATAGATGACTGATATCTGGGATATTATACAAGTTCTTCTGATTTTGCGGAAGCAATAGCCTAGAACTTCTATAATGCTTTTTGCTAAAAACCCCAAATAGCATACAAACCTGAAAAAATCGAAAGATCTAATCATTTGCAATGCTGAAAAGATTCCTTAAGTGGAACACTCCTGAAAGACGAGCCTTCATCTCTTTGTCTGTACGGTAGTACTAACCTGAGCTCTCAAGGTCTCGCACAACCCAAATACAGATATCAATTACGCTATACTCGCCTGTAAGATGAAATCTAGGGAATCTGGATTCGGGAGTATATTCAAGAGGTGGGAACCATAGTTGAGTCAAGTTTCATAATTTTTACCTAACATATCTTGGAACAATTGAGAAACGTGATGAAGTTTAAGTGGACAAATATATCGACAATCTAGGTAAACGAGTTTAAAACTTAAAGTCATCAGAATTCAACGGTACTGGTGATATGTCTCAACAAAACTGATATGATCCTTAGACACGAATTCACAAAAATACGTCTGTAAATATGTTTGTACATAGTTTACTTTACTTGTTAAAGTTCTGCAAATATTTTACTTACTTTTTAAATCCAAAAAGATTTTGAACGAGCCAATGTTGGAGAACGGATCATCGAAGTCTGGTAAGAAAAAGTTCATTTGAATCTTTAAAATTGAAGATAATATCAGTTGTTCACAACGGGTTTAGCCAAGGTCATTAACTTGGACTTGGTTGATATATTTGGTTAATCAAGGTCATTAACTTGGACTTAATCAACTAAGTGGATTTTCACAAATTAAATGATAAAAATGTGAAAGCTGAAGGTTTTAAACGTAAAATGTTTCAAGGTCATTAATTTGAACTTGAGATAACTGAAAAATGAAGATTTTAAGTACAAGTTTTGTACAGGTGGTATGTAATACATGTGATACAAAATTTCAAAGTTAGAATCTGAAATGTTTATTTGAATTCCCAAGTACTTTGAAACAAGAAGTAAAGTTTTAGGGGGAGAAGGATGAAACATGATTGAAGATAAAGCTCAAGCTAGGGGGAGCACAGCTCACAGCAAGGGGGAACTTGGAGATTAAAGCTTTATCAAATTAAATTGAAGAAAAGAGAAAGTTTGAAGATCTCATAAAGTTTAATGCTTATTCAAGGATAAAGATAAAGACTCAAGAACGTATTTGAAGTCTGATGATTACAAGGCGTTCAAAGAAGACTATGATACTTGAAGACTGACGAGGATGATGATTGTCAAAGATGTCTATGAAAGTAGATGACTGCGGCAACATCCAAGGGGGAGTCTGTTGGTGCATATGTCTGTTGCCTTCGTCATTACATGAGAACGAGTCTAGAATCAACGAGAGTTTCTGAAGACCGAACAAGACAAAGTAGATATCCAAGAGGGAGTCTATTGGTGCATAATGTCTATAGAATAGTCTTGTATCGAGTCTGTATAGAATAGGTGAAATGAGGCACCTTTAAGTGTGTTTGATATCAAGTTTGCTGGTGATGGAACTTGAGAAGTCAAGTTCGGCCGAACTTAACTAAGTCAAGTTCGCCCGAACTTGTGTCACCATCCAGCGAACTTAGACTAGTATATATAGGTGCCTTGGGATTTCATTTTAACTTGGAGATATTTTGGCACAGAGACGGCGAAGCTCTGTCGGATCCGGATCTCTAATGTATTGAACTTTATATTAATGAAAACAACCTTTAAACAAGTAATTCTTATTATTTGGTTAACTTGTCATTAGTTTCCGCCTCGGACAACAGATTACAAATTTAGGTTCTCGTGCTAATCGTGGACGTTCCTACAAAAGTCAAGGCCAAACCTCAATGTCTGTCTGGTTTGCTTGAACAACCAAAAATACTGGTATGGAAGTGGGAGAACATTGCGATGGATCTCATCACTAAGTTACCGCGTACATCTAGAGGTCATGATGCCATTTGGGTAATCATTGATCGTCTAACAAAGTCAGCACATTTTATAGCGATTCGTGAAGATTTCTCTGCTGACAAACTCGCAAAGATCTATGTTGATGAGATCATATCTCGTCATGGTGTTCCTTTGAACATCATATCTGACAGAGATGCTCGTTTCTCATCTCGTTTTTGGAAGACCTTGCAATCTGTAATGGGAACTAAACTCAATCTAAGTACTGCTTATCATCCTCAAACGGATGGACAATCTAAGAGGACGATTCACACTCTGGAGGATATGCTTAGAGATTGCGTGATCGATTTTGGTGGTAGTTGGGATTCACATCTCCCGTTGGTCGAATTCTGCTATAACAATAGTTATCACACCAGCATTAACATGGCACCTTTCGAAGCTTTATACGGTTGAAAATGTTGTTCACCCGTCTGTTGGAATGAAGTTGGAGAGTCTCAGTTTACTGGACCTGAACTCATCCATGACACAACGGAGAAAGTCAAGAAAATTCGCGATAACCTTTTAACAGCTAGAAGCCGTCAAAAGAGTTATGCAGACAAGCGACGCAAGCCCTTAGAATTCCAAGTCGGTGACTACATCCTACTCAAGGTATCCCCTTGGAAACGAGTGGTTAGATTTGGAAAGAAAGGAAAACTTGCACCACGATACGTTGGAACATTCAAGATCGTCGAAAGAATCGGAAAGGTGGCCTACCGACTTGAGCTACCTCCTAAACTCGGGAATATTCACCCAACATTCCACGTGTCCAACTTGAAAAAGTGTTTAGCCGATATAAATCTCCATATTCCACTCGATGAGATTCACGTTGATGATACTATGCATTTTGTCGAGAAACCGATGGAGATTATGGACCGTGAAGTCAAGAAACTTAAACGAAGACGAATCCCTATAGTCAAAGTTCGCTGGGAATCCAAATGTGGCCCAGAATTTACTTGGCAACGTGAGGATCAAATGAAAGCGAAGTATCCACATTTGTTCTCACGAGTTTCCTCTAATTAAATTTTTGGACGGAATTTCCTGAAGTAGGGGAGACTGTGATATCTGTGGCAATCTAAAACTGTAACAAAAATAATCAAGTTATCAATGAATGAAATTTTATGTTGTATTTGTGAATTTGCATATTTATTATGTTATTGCACACAATCAATTCTTGCACAATTACGAACTCTTGAATCGTGAACCGATACGCAAACAAACCAATTTAACGCAACGTATATTCCGGAATATTGTCACAAGCTAAACATGCCTTAAATAACCTTTGCATAACTTAGAAATAAGTTTGGAGGGGTTCGTATGTCAAAAACAAGTTTATTCGATCAGAGGGACTAATTAAGACAAACTGCAAAAGTCTACCGATTCTCGCAGCGACGTACACTCCGGAACAAGAATACAAGCCTAATATACCATAAATACCCTTTACATAACTTAGAAATAAGTTTTGAAGGCTTCGGTATGACAAAATCACACTTTTGTAACTTCAGGGGCTATTTTGCAAATTTCGCGAAACTATGCATTTTTGCATATTTCGCTATCCGGAACATGTACGGACATCCAAAATTTTTTCTAATCATCAATATATTATATGTTAGTGATTGGAATGTGAAAAATCCGTTCGTTACGCATTTACGGTCAGGCACGCGTTCGTTACGATTTTCGTCGTAATTAACCGAAAACTGCGACCGTACGACCAAATGAACTGACCTCTGGAATATTTTTGAATACATTTCCAGTTCCCTATACTTTAACATCCTTATGGAGCTTTGAAATGAGGTTAACGAGTATTAGAAGTGCCCGAAACACGACGAAACGATGCAAGGGCCTGTTCTGCCAACTTTGGAAAGTTGTGCCCGGCACCTTGGCTTACGGACCGTAAGCCTAAGGACCATACATTCTGTAAGGGTGCTCCAGCACACCAGTTTTGTTGGCAGCAGCCTGTTTATTCACTCTTTGACTCACCTTTCGAACTTGCCACCCTAATCTCTGCTTTTGACACATAAGTGGACACTAACCTACTTCAAAGATGTGTCATAAACACTTGGCATGACCCTATTAATCCAAACTTTCTATAAACACCCATGTTCATCACACTTATGAACTTTTTGATCACTTTCTTGCAACACCCTGCTCTAAATCCGAATTAACCAACCATCTTGGAGTTTCCTCTAGTGTTCTTGATCAATCTTTAGTGTTTGTAAGGGATCTCCTTCATGCTTGTTTCAATTCTTATGGTTAATTTGATTAAAAGTCACAAAATTTGACTTTTATTTGACTTCCAGAATTGATCATGAATTGATCAGTTTAAAATCCAATTGAAACTTGCTTTATAATGGTAATCAAGGTGGTTATGATCCACAAAAAATCATGCCTACTGATTCTCATCGTTTATAGCTATTTTGACAAGTCAAAGTTTCGGTCAAAATGCGATTTTTGCGCATTTTGCATAAATTCGGGTGTCAAAACAGGTTGTTTTGATGCCAAAACTCTTTTATAAACTTATTTAGACATGTCAAAACATGTCTAAATCGTCACTCTCATTGTAGTTCTTATTTTGAATCGAAAAGTTGAACGGTTTGACCACCGCTTTGACTTCCGAATCTGACCCGTTTGGTGGATCTTCAGACCCGACCAAATACATAATTGTGACCATAAATATATAGGAAATAACCCTCTGAGGTTATACCTTATGGTCATGATGTTTGGATTGTGTTATGATGATTGCTTGTAATATTACTTAAAAACGACCAAAATGCCTTTTTCACAAACAAATCTACGTTCAGCATATGTAACACAAGATTTGACATATAATCTGATCAAAAACATTTTTAAACATATTTAAGCATTTAAAACTTATTATGACACATATCTAACCATCCGAATGCATTGTTACGCAAATGACGCGTGAAAGTGGCTTAAACTACCTTAACGGGTCATAACGGGTCAAAAGCACTTATAAATCTTTCCAACTCAGAATGTAAGCTTATTAAACCATATTATATGAGTTTCGACACCCACTTGGTTTATAAGATCTCATTCCATCCGAATCTTCCGATTTCAAGCCCCGATATTTACACTATTATTCATTTTTAGGACACGCATGATTTCTCGGATCTTTGAGCTTCGGTTTTCTAATTGATCAAAGAGTGGGTTGATTCATATGTGCTAAATGTTTTCAAGCTTTTAAAGTACAAATGCGATGGTTATATTAAACAATACGATTTCAATAATGTGAACGAACTTGTTGGTGTGTTATATTCATAACAATAATGAAATTCATTAACAATGGCCAAGCCGACCAGTAGTAAGTTACGGCGCCTAGGACAGACAATCCCGTTACCAAATTTCCCGGGGTTTGTGGGGAAGTTTGGGAAGCGACTGAAACTGTAATTGTAACATACCCTTTGGTGGTATGTTATACGATTAAGGGACACCATGGGTGGTCTCGAACAAGTCAACAAAGGTTTGAATGTATTCACGAAACGACCAAAAGTTTTCACAATTAAAACAAGGAACGATGGATGATGAACGATGAACGAATGAACAATGGTTTATAACAAGGAACAATGAACAATTGGTTTATGATAAGTGATTTAGATAACGGAATGGGTGTAACGTAATAAAAGCATGGTGGATACGCCGCTGGTACTTCCTATATATAAGTGCTTTTATCACATTACATACGTGTCGTTATTTACATTACTTGGAAAAATGATTTCAAACAATGACACACAACGATTTTCGATTAAAGATATAAACCATACGAGTTTTCAAGACGATTTACAACTTGGATTTATGAACAAATGTTTTCGAGTCAAGGTTCATGGCTATGAGATTTTATAAACTTTTACCCTTTTGTTTTAGACGAATAGTTGTTGCAATATCAAATGCTTACAAAACAAGGTTTTCACTTACGACTCTAGTAGTTAGATTATATTGCAATATATACAAAGCCATGAACTTGACACACTCACAAAACCTATGTACTCGCCGACATATTTTTGCTGAATCGTTTTCACATATGTTTCATGGAACAATGCTTGATGATACTGATGCATGCTCATATAGGATTTGGACGGGCCTTAGCGACTATAAAACAAGAAAGGCAATAATTATGCATGTTTTGTTTGTTTGGTTGTTTTAAAACGTTTCTAGATAATTATGACAATATAACCTATGATTAATATCTAATTAAAACAAAACTTCAAATACCATGTGTTGTTGAAGCAATCTGTTAATGTGACTCCCAAGTGTTTCCGCCGCGTGTTGTTTTACGCGATTTAGGGTGTTACAATCTGCTTGAAGATTAAACATAAAGGCCACCAAAAGTTATCATCATATTTCCTTGGTAATTTTTAAACCATCCGTCTGCGGAGCTAGTCATTAATTCCTAAGATCATCACCGAACGTTTTGAACGTCCTCAGTTCCTCGCTGGTACTAATGACTGCTAATCCAGCTAACTGTTCCTTCACCGGAGATCAGGACTTTAACCCTTAAGCAGCACTCTGTATCATGAACTGAAAAATCAAAACTTCCTGTGATCACAGAATCCCAAATATATAGCCGCTTTTGTCAGCAACTGGTATACACAGCTTTATCCGAAAGATCAGATCCCATAAATCATCTTTTTTAATCATGGTACCGCGCACAACCTGGGGCAACTGAAACTACAGAGCATCCCTATCTCCTGGCGGTTAGTCCGGTCAATAGTTCATGTGCAAAGCAGAGTTAAAGATAGGCAGTCGTGTGTGCTTCCAAACCATACGCGCGACTCAGGTGTCAATCCACAACCATGACCTCAGAATCTGATAAACAACTCCTCCAAGACTCAGTTATGTAACCACCCACTTTCAAAATAGACATCAATTTGAAATACCCAATGAATCTCAATCCTCTACATTTCCAGGTTAATCTGCAATCGGTAACCACCCGGATACTATTGCAGCAGTCACGAATTTCAAAAATGCCGGAATCTTCCAATATTGAAAACTTTTTATTCCCCCTCATTTTTGCAAATTCTGACCATACTGGAATTTTTTTCACTGAAATTCCCCCTCAAATCCGGTATTTTCAGAATTTAACAAATGCGGAATTTACTTTAAGGCCCATCGGTAGTCTTCAACCCTAATGATCACCAAATTCCTTTGGTATTAATGACTACCCTCTCATCTTCAACCATCTATAACCTCATCATCTCAGCCTCTCTCTAAGGCCTCCGACAGTGTCCCCGAACAGTCAGTATCGGACGTTAAAATTTCGAAAAAATTTCTATCACCAAATTTTTTCTGGACACCCGTCTCATCAAACCGAGCAATAATTTTTTTTTAGGCATTGGACCAAGTTCGGGCGAACTTGGTCACCCATCACCAAGTTCGGGCAAACTTAGTCTCCCAACACACAAGTTCGGGCGAACTTAGTCTCCCAACACACAAGTTCGGGCGAACTTGTGCTTAATTTAAGTGAAAATCAGTCAAGTTTGGGCGAACTTGATGAAATATCATGAAAAACCTCATCAAGTTCGAGCGAACTTGATCTCCCAAATCAGCCTATTTTCACATTTTTCGATCCAGAATCCTTATTTCTTTGAATTTTGAGATGATTCCACCATAAATCTGGTCGAAAATGGTTTTCTAACAATCCTATCCATTCAATTTTAGATTTCATTTGTGGATTGTATGTTTATTTGATGATTTACGTCTAAGACCCCTCCTAATGTCCATAAATGTCCAAATTCATGAGCGTAGGTGATAACCGTAGCTCTTATACCAATTGAAGGTCCGTTGTATGGATCATTCGGGCACTAATCTGACAAACCTAATGTAAACGTGCAGAATCCGTTTGCATAGGGGACATTGGATACACTCATTTGTTTCTATTTAATCACCATTTCATTAATATTCAACGTTAACGATCCTGGAAACACTTGGACAGAGCTTCGCCCCTGTCGTGAAAAAATCTCTGAAAGTTACAAATGAAATGATAAGACTCCTATTTATAGGATGTCAAGTTCGCTTGTGGGATGCAAGTTCGGGCGAACTTGACTACAAAACATACATTCAAGCGAACTTGGCCTAAAACATACATAAACTTCGTCATTTTGCTCCTAAATATAGACTCGATATTATTCGATAATGTAGGCAACAGACATATGCATCAACATGATATCTGGGCGAGATGCCGTCAGATACATAAGAGATCCTATCATCGACCAATAGAGCATATCATCCACTTTAGTTCCTGTTTCGTCAATACAAATCCCGTGATTCAGTGCCAGAGGAGTAGAAAGCGGCTTCAAACTATTCATTTCAAACTTCTTCATAATATCATGAGCATATTTGGTTTGATGAATGAATATGCCGTCTAGTAACTGATCAACTTGTAACCCGAGGAAGAATTTCATTTTGCCCATAGAAGACATCTCGAACTTCTTCTTCATGATCTTCTCGAATTCTTTGCAAAGAATATCATCCGTTGAACCAAAGATGATATCATCCACATAGATTTTTACGATGATTAGATGACTTTCGACTTCTTTGGTAAAAAATGTACTATCCACTGTGCCTCTTGTAAAGCCGTTTCCAACGAGATGTTGAGATAACGTCTCGTACCAAGCTCTCGGGGCTTGATGTAATCCGTATAAGGCTTTGTCTAGGAGATAAGCTTTGTTCTTGTTCAACAGATCGACGAACCCTGGTGGTTGGCTGACGTACACTTTTTCGCGTAGCTTACCATAGAGAAATGCGGATTTCACATCTAACTGATACATCTTAAAACCTTTCCAAGCAGCGAATCAAGGAAAATGCGGATTGACTCTAAGCGTGCAACCGGTTCATAGACTTCCGTATAGTCAATTCCTTCTTGCTGGTGGAAACCTTTGACAACCAACCGACCTTTGTTTCTAACGATCACACCTCGATCATCCCTCTTGCACTTAAAGACCCACTTCGTGTCTATTGCTTTCTGCTTTGGTGGTAAGTCTACAAGTCTCCAGACTCCGAGTTTCTTAAACAGTAACAACTCTTCCTGCATCGCTATCACCCAGTTCTCATCACCCAAAGCTTCATTTACAGTCTTCAGCTCGATTTGAGATATGAAACATGAATAATAACAATAATCTTGAGTCGGAGCCACTCAAGTATAGAAACAACTTAAAGCTTTGTTGATCTGGCTTCTCGTTCTCACACCAGTCTGTAACTCTCAAATAATGTTGGTTGAAGGATGATATGAATAAGATCGTGGCATCTCCTCACCAGGAACATCAACCATACTATTCTTATTTGAAATATTCAGATTAACGATCAAATCAACTTCAGTAGCACTAGATGTAGCTTCATTTTTATTGCTCGGGCCAGTAGATTAGTTTAACATATTAGATATCTGCTCGGATTCTTAATCAGAGGAAGATTCTCCATCATCATCGAAAGTTGGAGCTTCATCAGAGTCGGAATTCTGATTCTGAGAAATAATGTGCATTTCCTGGTTCAGTGGAAACATTTGCTGGGTGTTACTTCTGCTTCAGAAACTTGTTCAACTGGAACACCACTATTACTCGGACCTGCACCAGATGATGATGTACCAACAGTGGGTTAACTAACCACAATTGGCCTTAGAATCTGTTCTTGGCTAGCCGACTGTTGAAGATAATAAAGAGCTGCAAGTTCTTCTTCAGACGGTTATTCTTGCAAGTCTAATGACTTCCACAAATCTTGGTAATTGAACAACCACGCATCACTTTTCCTCTGAATAGGAGTTGTGTACCAAAAGCAATCTACATGTTGTGCTTCAACCACTCTTCTCAAAGTAAGAATGTAAACCCTCCTGAGCGAACTAGCATAACCGACAAAGAAACCTTCAAGCGTTTTAGCTCCAAATTTTCCATCTGCATCAATCACTGTGCAAGTTGCGCCAAACGGTTCGAGATACTTTAGATTTGGTTTCCTTCGGTTGATCATTTCGAAGCATGTCTTTTTAGTTGGTTTGACAGTTAAGACCATGTTTAAAGTATAGCATGCTGCTGCAACCGCCTCACTCCAGAAGCTAACAGGAAGCTTGGAATCTGCAAGCATTATTCTTGCTGTTTAAATTAGAGTTCTATTCTTCCTCTCAACTATACCGTTTTGTTGCGGAGTGTACGGTGCACTGAATTCATGCAGAATTCCTTTGGCATTGCACAACTCTTTCATCTTGTTGTTTGTGAACTCTGTGCCATTATCACTTCGAATACGTCTAACAGGGAGATGATTTAGATTTTCGAGTTTCTTGAAGAGAATCACCAGATTATCAATCTTTTCATCTTTAGACTCTTGAAAGAAAACCCATGAATATCGAGAATAATCATCTGTGACGACCAAACAGTAAAGATCTTCGGATATACTTCGAACGTTCACCGGACTGAAAAGATCCATATGTAGACATTCAAGCGGCAACTTTATGGAGTTTAGAATCTTCTTAGGATGTGGCTTTTTGATCTGCTTCCCTTTCTTGCATTCAAGACAATGATCCGTCATATGGAAGCTTTGAAGATTTTTCTCTTTCGCCAAGTCGTTGTGAACTAGAAAATTCATTTTCCTCAGATGTATATGCCCCATTTTTCTGTGCCATAGAATCGAATCCTTCTCCGTGGCTTTTGTGATAAAACATTGAGTCGTCTTCGACGATGTGGTAGCAACACCCATATCTAGCACATAGAGATCGTTTTCGCGTGGAGCGCGAATTAGAATCCATTCATCAGGAATCTTAAAGCCCGGCTTAATAATAATGCACTCCTTGTCGTTGAAATGAACTATGAATTGCTTATCGCAAATCTGTGAGATACTGAGAAGATTGTTCTCTAGCTGGGCAATATATTTAACACGAACAAAAGATACCAGACCATTCGAAATCTTTCCTTCAGCAACAATCCTACCTCCTTGATTTCCAGCGAAGCCTACAAACCCTCCGTTAATCGCTTTGATGTCAAAGCTCCACTATCCAGAATCCACTTCGATAACATGGATCTTTGGAGCCCCTTCACACATTAATAACTTAGTGAAAAAGTGCAACCCAAGCCTTTTTGGTCTTGGGTTTGGGATAATAATCTTCGTAAACATCCTCATAGTCACTATCTAAGACTTCATCGACATTTAAGTTCTCAAACTTGACTTTCTTTTTATCTTTTGAAGGTTTTGGAATAAAATTACCAGTTTCAGTTTTACCCTTTGACTCAGACAACTTGTCTTTATCAACCTTGACCGTCTCAGACTTAGCAACTTCAGATGGTGTTGTTTTCTTCTTGGCAACCCAGGATTGTGATTTAACTCTTGCTTTCTGAATGTAAAACTTCGAATCTTTGTTTTCGTTCGATTTGGAAGTTTCACCTTTCTCAAAAGTTGAATTTTCAAAATTTGATTCAGTCTTAGGTTTACCTTCAAATTTAGATTCATTGTTTCTTTTCATAATTTTGATTGGTTTTACAATCTCTGGTTGCTTAAGTTTCTCAACATCTGAATTTGTCTTTCTTCGAGGATAAACAGCCTTTGATTCGGACACTTGTGAGCAATGTGGCCAACTTCATTGCATTTGAAGCAAGTCCGAGTATCATGAGAATGTCCACTAGCGGGTTTTACACCACTTGCGGATTTAGCCTTATCCCGAAGTTCCTTCTCCTTTTTGAACTCATCATTTGATTGCTTTCCAATCAAATTTTCTTCCTGAACCGTACTAGTGCCATACATGAAAGCCATATTCTTATTTTTATATTCGCGAAATGGTGACTGTTTCTTTTTCGGTTCTTCTTCCTCCTCTAAACCCAAACCCGCTCTCCTATGTTCAAGAAATTCACCACCATTCCTTCGGTAGTTGTCATAGGTTCTTTTAAGTTTAGAATAAAATTTATTCTCATTTCTCTCCAAATCTTCTGATGATACTTCAACGAGTTTGAAAAATTTATCAAGCTGATCTTCTTTCACATTCCGAATCGGAAAGCTATCGTCGAAATATAGTCTATCAAATTTCTTAACTTTGTACATGACAACGTTAGGATCATCACATAGGCTATCTTCCAATGATGTATCATCATCTTCAGATTGTGAATCAGAACTATTCGAACTTGCATTGGCGCTCCGAAAGCTGCCATCATCAGATTCACTCAAAACATTTTCAAGAACATTTTTTTTACCACTGCTTCATTGTCATCTTTTGTGTAGACTATGTCAATGTTCTCAGGCAGCTCATTTTCTTTTCAGACAAAAGTTCAATGTTAAACGCCTTTTCCATCCCTTCTGCTTTCTTGCGACAATATTTTTCGCACAAGGGTGTGGAACACTGCTATAATCTCCACGTTTCTTTCCTTTTAATTTTTGAACATCTTCTTCCGACTGAATCGTTGGAAGAATATGATCGATGATATAAGCATTTGTGGTATAGCTTTTTAAAAGCAGTCTTACCCTTTCGGTTTCAATTTTCATATCTTGAAGCTCTTGTTTAATTTCAGCAATGGTATTAATGTAGATGTTAATTGCTTTTTGTTTTACCATTACCATTGCTTTTAACATTCTCAGTGTGTCATCTTGTTCTACGTTGTTTTTATCAAGCCTGATGTAATCGTCTTTCATTTTATCATAAGCTTCCTTCATTGTGCGATAATCATATTTAAAATTGTTGTTATGCACATTGAGTTCACTTATAATTTGAGATTTTTTGGCGCATTGCAGACAAGGCTCGGTACATTTCGTACAGGGTTTTTCAACCTCAACCACTTGCAGTTTTACAACTTCTTTTTCTACAACTTTTACCTCCGGACCTACCTTTGTCAAATTAGCCATCATCTCTTTGTTGGCGATCTCCGTGAGATTTTCCTCATTCATCTCTTTGGTCATGTTGATGACTTCTTCTTCAACTTCCAGTTTCGTTTCGACAATATGCTCAGAAGATGCTGCTTCACCAAAACAACCTTCAAAACTAGTAGTCATGTTAGGAGAAAGAACACTTTGCATCCTCGTATGATGATAAATCTCCTCCTCTTCTGCTTGTTGCAGGTATTCTTCTAGCATTGCGTTTTCCATAGCTACATCCTCAGCAGATGTATCTTCCATGATTTCAGCCATTAGAGCAACCCCACTCTTTTTGGCAATGTATGAATTCCAATCAAAACCGTCATCTTCATTCGAAGCAACCATAGCTTTCTTTGTATTGTTGGATGGTTTCCCTTGAACTTTGATTTGAGTCTTCTTCGGAAATGGCTTTTATTGCAACGACTTCTTGTAGTAATCATTGCCTCCTCCGAAAGGACTTTGGTTGCCACTTGCTTCTGCATTCTTGCACTCTCGTTTGAAATGCCCTTTTTGTCGGCATCTGAAGCAAGTAACTTTAGTCTTGTCAAAACCCATTTTTTGCTTGAGTTTCCGATGTCTCTTCCTGTTAGAGCAACGAATTTGGTAACTCTCTATATAATCGAAGCTAAGGACCATTTGATGTCCACCAACTCAAGCTCTTCCTCATCCACTTGATCATAATCCTCAGCAGTCATTTCAGGATTACCGATCTTCCCGGCCACTAAACTCTGTAGGATTCCAACACTGTGGCAAGTAGTGCCATGTGTTGTTTGGCCACTTGTTCAGAAACAATGTTGCTTAAGTTGACTGCAATGTTGCACTTAAACACATTTGGATCAGAATTTGATTGATTATTCTGATTCGAACCAGTGCTTGAATATGAAGCATTCTGAGGACTCTGATCATAGTTAGGATATGATTGATTTTTGGCTCTGTGGCGAATGATTCGAGGAATTCATATTCACGCTGAAAGCAGTTTGGATCTTTGGACTTGTGATATTCTCTTGAGCTCCAGTCTTATAATACAGTCCAACATCTTGAGCAGTGTTCGGATTCTTTGACTTGGCAATTTTCAACAATTTCATCTCATGCCCCTCCAACTTATCGATAAAAGTGGATAACTTGAAAAATTCCCAGCTTGGACTTTCTTTTAGCACCATGAGATATGTTGTCCATTCACCTTCTAGCAAAGCATCAGCCAGTTTGTCAATGTATTCTTCTTCTGTCTTCTCACAATCACCTTCAAATGACAGAAAAGTTCTATCATTTGTTTCATCGTTTCGCCTTTAAGCATTGTGAATATGTCGAATCCTTTCATGATTAGGGCTTTTTTGCTTTTTACCATCTCTGCACTCCCCTTGTATTTGGTCTTTAACGACTTCCATAACTCTTGTGCAGTTTGTACTCTGGTAACATCACCAAAATATCTTCCTTCACAGATTGCTGAATCAGACTAATCATTTTCTTTTTAGCAACGTACGCATCCTTCTGTGCAATAGAAAACTTGCTCATCTCAATGACATTGTCATATTCATCTCTTGGCCATGTGTTCCCTGTTTCAACAGCAACCCAGCTGTGAAAGAACGTAGCTTGAACCCAGTTCGTAACTTCTCCTTCCACCCCTCGTATTTATCCATTCACATAAGTTTCGGTGGCTCCACTAATGTATCAATCTCGTTATCAATATTAACTTGATTCACCATGTTGGCATTCGATGATGAAGCACCGACAGTCATGTACGCGTTGTGCATATCTTCCATTGCGGAAAACTGAAGAGAATTGCTAAAAACACGTTCACAAACTTCAGAAATTGATTAGCACACTAACTTGTGCAGTTGGACAAAATCAGATTTGTTTTCAAACAAGTTCAGGCGAACTTGTATTGAAGTTTTGAAAATTTCATCCTGATATAAGTTCGAGCGAACTTGTATAAGAATTTCAAGAGATCTTAGCAAGTTCGTGCGAACTTGTAATAGATTTTCAACAAACTTTAGAAGTTCGGGCGAACTTGATAGAAATTTAATTGAAAAATAAGCAAGTTCGAGTGGACTTGTCTGAAAAACCTTGAAAAATCAATCAAGTTCGGGCGAACTTGATGAAAAATTGTGAATTTTTCAATCAAGTTCAAGCGAGCTTGATGTCAAGTTCGACCAAAACAAGTTTGAAAAACATGATTTTTTCAACTTTTCGACATCAATTCGTTTGAGTTAGGTCTTGAAACTTTCAGGGGTTTATCTTTAGTGGATTTTACGTGGCATATTCAAAATTTAGCAAATTTTATCCGTAGTTTCATCGTTTTCCATGAAAAAGCTAAGAAAAATGGTAGAAATGAGTATAAATAGAGTAGTTCTTGTGATGATTTCCCAAATCAGGTATCAGTGGCTCTGATACCACTTGTTAGATCGCTTCTTGATAACACAGGAACCTAATTTAGTATCTAATGTCCAATTAGGCGGAAACTAAGTGACATGTTAATAAAATATGTAAAAGTTACTCGTTAAACTATCTTTTATTGATCTTAAAGTCAACTACATGTGAGAACCAGATCCGACAGAGCTTCGCCTCAATTATGCCAAAGTTACAAAGTTTCAAATAAAAGATCCTAAGGCACATATTTATACTACATCAAGTTCGCTTGGGAGGATAACAAGTTCGGCTGAACTTGTTCGAACAAGTTCGGCCGAACTTGTTCTCACAATATGATTCCGGGCGAACTTGATCTAGTATTTACATAAATACGACATTTTCTAGCATAATCTAGCCCAATCTAAACAGACTCGATACAAGACTAAGACATAGACATACTGTACTAACACATGAGTTCCAATTCCTCTTCATCAACCTGATCGTAATCCTCAGCCGTCATCTCTGGATTTCCGATCTTCCCCGCAACTAAGCTTTCATAAGATTCAAGAACGGTTGCAAGGAACGCTATGTGCTGCTTAGCTGTTTGTTCAGAGAAAACATTATTCAGATTAACCGCAATGTTGCAATGAAAAACATTCGGATCAGAACTAGAATGGTTTGTCTAATTTGTCTGATTGGTTTGATTCTGGAACGGAGAATTTGAGCTAGCGCTTGAATATCCTTTGTTCGGAGGACTCTGATCATAACTCAGGTATGATTAAGTGTTCGGTTGACTTTGAGACGAATGATTCAAAGAAATCATATTCGCACTAAATGTCGTTTAAATTTTTGGACTCGAAATATCCTTAACACCTCCTTTGTAGTACACACCTATATCTTGCACAACATTTGCATTCTTTGATTTGGCCATTTTTAGCAACTCTATTTTTAGCAACATTTGCATGTCCTTCTAACTTTTCTATGAAAGATGATAGCTTGAAATGCATCTAACTCGAACTATTCTTTAAAACCATCAAGTAGGTCGACCACACACCCCTCAGGAAGTGCATCTGCCAATTTATCAATCGTCTCTTCATCAGTTTTATGAATATCATGTCTTCACATCTGAACCATCAAATGACAATATCTATCAATCATCTGTTTCATGGTTTCGCCTTTGATCATCGTGAAAATGTCAAACACTTTCTTGATTAAAGACTTCTTGCTTTTAATCATCTCGGCACTTCCCAGATATTTTGCACAAAGAGCATTCCATAGCAACTGTGACGTACTGCATTCAGGTAGCAAAATCAAGATGTCTTCTTTCACTGATTGCTGTATCAGACTTATCATATTCTTTTCTGCCACATACGCATCTTTATGTTCTGTTGTAAACTTAACCAAAGCAAGATCTTGACCACGTTCATCTTTTGGCCACGTATATCCGGTGTGTACAGCAACCTAACGGTAGAAGTGATTTGCTTGGACCCAGTTCACGAACTTTTCCTTCCATCCTTCAAACTCATCCATGCTCATCAACTTTGGGAGTTTAACTGATGTTCCAATCTCGTTATCCAGATTCATCTGATTTACCACATTTGCATTTGCGTTCGCATTAGATGTAGAAGCTAATGTTGAAGCAAAGGCGTTATGGAAATCATCCATCTTGACAATCAGGCGATTATAACTGAAACACGTTCAAAAACACTCGAAGATCGATCAGCAAACTGACAAGTTTGGGCGAACTTGTGTAGATAACATAATTCAGATTCAATTTTAACAAGTTCGGGCTAACTTGTGAAAAGTTTCAGAAATTTCAATATCAAACAAGTTCGGGTGAACTTGGGGTGAATTTTGAAAAATTTCCAAGTTTTACCAAGTTCTGGCGAACTTATGTAAAATTTCAACAAGATTTTGACAAGTTCGGGCGAACATGATCAAAATTCAATGAATATTCCAACAAGTTCGGGCGAAGTTGGTTAAAATAAAAAAAAATGATGATTTTAAGCCAAGTTCGGGCGAACTTGTAGTCTAAGTTGGAGCGAAGTTGATTCACAAAACATGGTTTTTTGACATTTTTTACATGAAATCGATTGAATTTGGTTCTGAAACTTTCAAGGGTTTGTTATTAGGTGATTATGTATGACATATTCAAATTTTAGCCATTTTTAACCGTGAATTCATCAATTTTGTGAAAAAATGAAGAAAAATGAAAGAAATGGGTAGAAATAGAGAATGTCTTGTGTAGATCTCAGCAAATTAGGTATCCATGGATCTGATATCACTTGTTAGGACCGCTCCTCCACTGTCAAGGAACCTAATTTGTATCTAAAATCCAACATAAGCGGAAATTATGTGACTTGTTAATCTAATACACAAGATTTACTATTTAATTGTGTTTATTAATGTCAAATCATGTACATCGAGAATCCAAACAGACAGAGCTTTGCCGTCGTCAACACAAAGTTCTTACAATGAGAGACCCAAGACGACCAAAATACAGAGCAACAAGTTCGGGCGAAGTGTGGCATGGATAGATCAAGTTCGGGGGAACTTGATCAATCCTTACACAAATTCGGTTGAACTTGTGCTTACGACATAAATACATATCAAAATCTAACAATTCAAGCCCTAATCATACAGACTCGATCCAAGACCTAGACAATAGACATCATGTATCAAAAAAACCCCTAAACTGCAGCGACTTGTAACTATCGAAATATTAAACAATTGCAGTCAAAAGATTCCATATTGGAACATCACCTTAAAGTCGAGCCTTCATCTCTTTGTCGGTACGGTGGTACTAACCTGAGCTCTTAAGGTCTCGCACAACCCAGATACAGATATCAGTTAAGCTATACTCACCTGTAAGATGAAATCTAGGGAAACTTGATACGGGAGTATATTCTGAGATGGGAAACACAGTTAATCCAAGTTCTTAATTACCTAACATATCTCGGAGCAACTGAGAAACATGTTGAAATTTAAAAGGACAAACAGACTGACAATCTAGGTGAATTGGTTTTTAAAACTTGAAGTCTTATAAAGCTCAACGGTACTGGTGATTTGTCTCAAAAACTGATATGATCCTCAAACACGAACTCACAAAAATGTCTGTAAATATGTTTGTACTTAGTGCTACACATTTCATTTTCATAAGATCCCAAAAAGATTTTCGGTGTGTTTTAGCATAAACTTTGAAAAATTCAAAAAGATTTTATTTCTATCTTAGTTTTGACAACCAATGATGGAAAGTGGATCGTCAAAGTCCAAAGAAGGAGTGTGCTAATGAAAATGTTGACACAACGGGCTGGGAGCTAATGAAAACAATGAAAAGCTTTGAATGATTTAAAAGTTCATTAATTTGAAACTTTAAAATTGCTGAAAACTTCACTTTGTTCATAAAGTGTCAAACCAAGGTCATTAAGTTGAACTTAGCAGACAAATTGGTTAACCAGTGTCATTAACTTGGACTTGGTCAACTGAGTGGATTTCTAAAACTGAGAAACTGGTAAAACAAGTGGGTTAAAATTGAAAATTTTGATAAAGTTTTTAATTTGAAAGACCTAATTCGTACGTATTAGGATATTAGATCATGGATCTAATTTGCACAAACTAGATCAGGGAGACAATATATATGAGCCTAATTCAGATGAATCACATAGTTGTCTGTGTGTTCTCTCTGACTCCTTGGTGCGAATTAATGAATTTGCAAAGTTTAAGCCGTTACTCTGCCTAATTTTCATTTGATTTAGGTGATTTGCACACCTTAATCAATGGCACAGGTAATGGTGGATCGATCAAATGGTTATTTTCGATGCACTGAACATGTCGGACATAAGAATGTTAGATCTGATAAGTTTTAACCGTTAAAACTTGAAATTAAACATAATAGATCACTAATCGGCATAAATAACACATAAGTGAACCACCAATATCAGGCTTGAACTATGTTTGATGTTGCAAGTTAGTTGGGGAAGACAACATAGTTCGTACGAACTACAGTTTCAAATTTCAAAATTGGTTAAACCTAGTTCGTACGAACTAGAAGAAAAATTAAAACAAAGATGTTAAAAATCTTAATTCGTACAAACTAGGAGAAAAATAAAAAGGTTGTTAAATATTTTAATTCTTGCGAATTAGAGGTTTGTTTGTTTGTTTTGCGACTGTTTTGGCATAATTCGTGCGAAGTACCTCTTTTAATGTCAAAAGTTTTGAAAAAATAAAGTGTTTGTGTTTTGTTGTGTTTGGGTAGTTGGGATATTCGAAGTTCCATAATACATGTTGTGTTTTGGACAAGGAAACGTTTCCGGGACTGGCACCATTTCAAGAAGTATTAGACTTTATGGGTCGATAGCCATTGACGAAAGCTTTAACTCAACATCATACTTTATCGATCACATGTTACTTTCTTTTGGACGTCAGCATCGTACAGTGAAGCTGAAAAGACGATTACTTCTGTGGTTAGAATTAAGAATGAGGACCATGAGATCAAGATTACTGAAGAAGATGTTCGTAGGGTTTTAGAATTCAACGACAAAGATTCAAATCCCACTGGATTTTCTGAACGTATGGTTAAAGGGTGTTTCTATAGGATGGGATATCGAGGGTATGTCAATGCTAATAAATTCAAGAAGGTGGGTCTCGGTCGTCCATACAAGTTCTTCTTACATGCATTGATACACGCAATGCGCCA
Source organism: Scalesia atractyloides (assembly GCA_947069175.1). Taxonomy (NCBI): domain Eukaryota; kingdom Viridiplantae; phylum Streptophyta; class Magnoliopsida; order Asterales; family Asteraceae; genus Scalesia; species Scalesia atractyloides. The sequence continues at coordinate 43,166,386 of CAMTDV010000019.1, read as the reverse complement.
TCGTAAAGGAGGTTTTGATGATATGTAAGACTACATGATGTGTATGGCTACAGCGTTGATTTGAACAAGCCATTCAATTATTCACACGTCATATTCAAGAACATGTCAAAGAATACTGGAGCTGACAAGTTTTTACTATATCCAAGGTTTATCTAGATGTTGATTGATGAAAAGTTTGAAAATCTTGAAAAGAAAGACAACGATGTGTTATATTTACATCACATGGATGATGAAAAAGGAAGCTAAATTTATCTTAAGCAAGACAATGAACCAATACCAAATCCTATGTTTGGAGCTATTCTTAAAAGTGATTACGTTGCACCACCTGATGGCAAGTGAAGGAAAGAAGGTAGTGGTGATGAAAGTGATGAGATAAAGAATTTGGAAGGATTTAAAGAAAAGAGAAGTTACTGGTATATCAAACCTGAGCATGAGAAGAAGAAATGAAAGATATCCTCAAAGAAAGCTGAAACATTGTTAATTGATGAGCCAGAAGATGAGCCTGTTAATGTTGAAGAAACTCCTGAGGCGAGTACTACTGTATATGTTGAAACAGAGAATGTGGAGACTGAAAATGTTGAAGATCAGAACATTGAAATAGAAGATCATGTGTTATTAGTGCTACATCAGATAAAGAAGATTCTGAAGATCCTATTGATGTTAGAGAAAAATAGATTAGGGAGGAGATGGAGCAAGAAAGATTAAAGAAACAGGGTGATGATCTATACGAGCCTTCTGAGCACGAATCTAAACAAGAAAGGCCCAAAAAGAAAACAAGACGTGTTAAGCAAAAAAGCTGGTGATTCTAAGAAGTCTATAGGGTCGCTTGTTGCTATGTCAAGGCGTAAGTACTTGAAGATATCAAAGCCTGTGAAAGAAACAACTTCTGCTGCACCACCAACGTCACCAATTCATGTTACCACAGTTTCCATTCATGTTCAAACACCACCGACTACTGCTCAACCGATTCCTCCACAACAACAAACAACTCCAAAGCAAGCAACGACAAGATCAACACCAAAACAGAGAACTCCTCAAAGTCAAACTTCTGATCGTGAATGTGAACGTGATTTCCATTATGCTTTTGGAGATATTCCTCTTCCTCCACAGAATTTACTCAAGGTATGAATGCAGATGAATTTGCTGATATGTTCAATGAATCCAAGCTTGTTGAGTTGGAGGACAGGATCAAAGAGTTAGAAAGACAGGATCAAAGAGTTAGAAAGACAGATGAAAGCAAATGATGCAGAGAAATAAATTTTAGAAGGAAGATTGAAGTTCATTGAAAACGATCGTGAATATATGAAAGCAGTGATTGAAAGCTCGAGTTCTGATAATGAACGATTAAGAAAAGTTGTGAATGATTTAGAGAATGAACAAGCTGTGAGCAACAAGAGGTTGGATATGCTTCAGAAGTCTTAGCAAACAACCTCGGAATAAATTTTGCCGCTGAGTACGACCGTTTGGAAGTACAAGAAGCGAAATAAAGAGTTGCTGAACGTGAAAGAAAAGCTGTTGCTGAATCAGAAGTTCAGGGAAGGGGGAAAGTGTACTTGAAGGAATTGTTGAACCTATTATTGAAGAAGTTGTTGAAAGAGGTTTAGTGGTAGTGGGTCAGTTCATTGATGTCATTGATAATCCTATTCTTCAGAGCATTGCAGAACTTAGACGTCAAAGAGCTGAGAGAGTTAGAACTGAAGAAGAGATGGATGAAGATGAAGAAGTGGGTCAGTATGTTGATGTCATTGATAATCCTATTCTTCAGAGAATTGCAGAACTTAGACGTCAAAGAGCTGAGAGAGTTACAACTGAAGAAGAGATGGATGAAGATGAAGACAAAAATGATGATGATTCTAAGAAAGACGATGACAAAAAGGATGATTCTGAGAAGAAATATGACAATGATGATGATGATGGTCAGTGTGGTATTAGTATTACTGTTCAATCTGCAAAGATACATGATGAGTTTGACTATGATTCGATTTTGAACAATGAGGTGAATGCTGAAGATGTTCAAACTCGGGGGGGGGGGTAAATAGGGGCCACAACAACTAAAGCATCATGATTCTTCACAGCTAATCCTGTAACGGTTGTTCCAGATTGCTACATGCCTATGATGCTCATATTGGAGCATAACATTGAAGAAGGTGAATTCGTCCATAATTATTCAAAGGAAGAACTTGCTAAGCTGTTAGAAATTGATGTAGGATTGATTGATTTTGATTTCAAAGAAGAGTTGTCAATATTAGCACATTTGAGCCAAACAGCTATGTTTACAAGAAAATGCCGGATGTAGATGATTACGGTCGTGTCATTATTGAAGATGCTTTGGATGATGAAGTTGAAAAGTATTCTGCAGTAGAGATTGATAGTTTCCCAACGTTTGAAGAAATCATGAGACAGGTTGATCTAGAGTTACTGAAAAGAAAGATTGATGAAGTTGTCAAAGACGGCAGTATACCGAAATGATTGTCAAAAAAGGAGATAACTGAAGCTAATAAATCTTTATTTAAAGAGATGCCGAAAGAAAGAAAGTTTAAACGTCCGTTGGCATTCTTTACACGAGATAAAGACAAGTCGCTTGGTGATATTCTAAGCTGGGGTTGGATTAAAAAGCTGAATGTATATGCTATCAAGAGAGAGTATGGTGTTCAATATTTCCGATATCTGAATGATTTGAAGAGTTTACCATTCTGGGATATAGAAGAACTAGTGCAGACAAGAAGTATAAACTTTGAGATGAAGTTTAATGATCAACGTCTGTGGAAAGTTAAAAAGTTTGAAGTGATGAGTTAGGATCTGAGTTTGAATTACTTGTAGTTTTTGTTTCAAAAATGGAAAATGATTGAATTAAAAGAGATTTGCAGCAGAATAAGATGGAAAACTTTTACTACAAGCAATGGTCGTTTATTTTCATCATCATCATGCTTTCAAGTTGATTAACTTGCATGTGATTTACAAACTCCCCCTCAGCCTTTGCAATTACAGTTTGGTAATAAGAAAATGCAGAGAAGATGATATGCGAAAGTTGATCTTTTAACAGACAAGTTTAACTTTTATAGAAGTTACCTATTTATACTAACTATCTAACCTCTGAGCATCTTTGATGACGTCAGGGTTGATAGTGACAGGAAACTAATTGTAACTAACTGAAAACACTGCTAATACTAACTATCAGCGCTTAGCACTGTTATATTGATTTACTAAACTAATGACTAAACTCTGATCTCTATCCTCTGACCCTTGGAACTCTGGCAGACCTTTGAACCTTTGTGAAAGCAGACGATAGGATGAACAGTCTTTAAGGAAAGCAGTGTATGTACATCAGAGGTTGTAACCTCTGATAGTTTAACCAAAGCTCGGATAGTGTTATTTGGCTTTGTATCATATGTTCCTTTCATAGGGTTCAATCCCAACAATCTCCCCCTAGAACAGATAATGCCAAAAACACTTTATTCTTGGTCTTTATTCCTTAGAAGGAATTCTCTTATTTGACCTTTGAATTGAAGTTCAAAGTTAAGAGATTCCATGTCATCAGCATCCTTCTCCAGCTCTAAACATAGTAGTTCTTGGAAGTCTTCTACTGTAAGCTCATAAGCAGCTTCCATGGATAGTTTAGTGGCTGCACCATCAGACTTGAGCAGTGTCAATTCATGGGTGTCTTTGTCGACCTTCCATTTTAGAATTTTTGGGTCTGATGGTTTTCTTGAAGGAGCTATTATTGCTAAGGTTTGAGCAGGAGCTTTTTGTGATAGATCTTTGGCTAGCTTGGCACTTCTATTATCTGTTGGATATTCAGAAATGTTCTGAATCCCTTCTTTGATAAATGTATCCTCAAACTCTTTGTCAGTCTTTTCAGACATCTCCCCTTGCTTTTTCCTGTGTAGCAGGGCAAGTGTGGAATGGGCGGATGTTGAGCTGGACTTTTTGGAGAGTTGAGCTCTAAGGATAGCATCTTCTTTTGAATAATCAGGCTTAGGAGGCATGGATGGATCCTTTTTCCTTCTTTCTTCCAAACTTTTGTAGGTGTTTATCACCCTCACCTCACCCCATCTCATCACTTGGTTTTTGGAACCATAATGATTCTGAATCAGTTCTTGCTTCTTTCTCTTCAACTTCAAGGCACTTTCAGTCATATCTTTCTTGTATAAATCCCAGTTGGGAGGAGTTAGCTTTTTGAGAGGGTCTTTCAACATTTCTTGCATTCTGTTGATTTCTTCTCTTAGCTCATCTATGCTCCAATCCCTGAATTGTGCCCTTGTTGCCTTATACATCTTCTTTTCCATAATATACTCAATGAGTTCACTTTTGAGCAGCTTATCTTCCCTTACCGACAACTGGTTGCTCAGATCTTTGACAAAGCTTCGTAAAATGGTGACTTTACTCAGTTGAAAGGACATGACAATCTGTATTTCTCTTTCATTTTTACCAGCTGATTCTCTTTTGGCAATATCCTCTGCTTGCTTCCGTTTCAATTCCAGGTAATCATCAACATTTGTAGGTCTTGGATAGCCATCAAGGGATAGGATTGTTCTTTTGTCAAGGTCATCCTCTGAAAAGAAACTTAGGATCTCTTCCCTGACTGCTGGTAAATCAAGAGGATACAACTTTGATGCAGGAGTGACTTTAAGAGTTTTAGATGTTGTAAGCACTGATGTGGAGGTCACTGGCGTTGATGATATTGGAAGAGGTGCAGAGATCTCATCATTATTGATCACTTTTGTGATTTTCTCCTTTTGAACCATAGAGTGGGTGATGGTGGTTGTGGGATCTTTGGTGGTGTGGATAATGGATGGGTTGATGTGGGAAATGTGATCATGGCAGTGGATAGAGTTGCATTTGTTGCAAGCTCTGCTGTATCAACAGATGTTGACACAACAGGTGCTGTAACATCTGCTTGTGTGGATGTGGGTTATGATTTGGAAGATGTGTTAGGTTTTTGAGAGGGAGAGTTTTAATGGTTGGATTAGTTGCAGGCTTAGTTTTAGGAGGTGTGGATGTTGGTTGCCTAGCTTTTCTAGCAGGTATCCTTTTTGATGAAGTACCAACCTCTCCTTTTTCTTTTTGTTGTTCAATCTTTTTCTCAACCAACAATCTGCTCTCCTCAATCACTGTCTTCTTGTGACTGGCCCTTGCCTTGGCCACAATTTCGTTAGTTAAATCAATCTTCTTTGAACCATCAGGCCTTGGAATATTTATGGTAGGTCTGGCCTTATCATCATCTATTGTTAACTTCTTTGGACCCAAAGGTTTCTCCCCCTTTTTGGCTTCATCTGTTGTAATAAATATAACCGTTGGAGGTGCATGGCCAGTGGTTATGAGTAGATGTGCTTTGATGGCTTTAATGTCTGCAGCGTTGTCTTGATACCTTGATTCAACATGTTTCTAACATCATTCATCTGATGCTTGTGTTGTAGATCCAAATAATGTTGTTGATGTTGAAATAGAGGGTTAAGAGCTTCTTTGAGATCAGCAGTGGATAGAACAGAGGGTTGACTTTTGGTAGCTATCATCTGCTTCTATAAACTTTTGATTTCATCAACAGAACTTTCTATCCTTGTCACTCTCTCCGTCAAATCCTGATATTTTAGATCATCACCTAATTTAATAGGATCATCTGAACTCCTACCAGTGGTGGTAGTTATATCTATGTCATCATGAGCAGTGGTTGCAGGACCAGCTTAAAACATAGATGCCCCTTTGTCTTGGTACTGGGGACTTCCCACAACAGAGGTAACAGTTGTTGCCTCAATAGTGGTTGCCTTCAACCAAGTCTTATTAATGAAACCACTGTCCAACTAAGAACTTAGGAGTTCAGCAATTGTAGTGGCTGCTTGTGTTGAACTATCACCAAGGGTTACATGTAACCCAAGGGATGTAGCCTCTTCATTTGCTGATGGGCTAGCAATGAATAAAGAATCAGACCTAGCCTCTTGATGAAGTATATTCTCAGTAATAGGTTGTTGAGAAGTGCTGGTTTGTGTCTGAACTAATTCAATTGCATTCAGCAATGGTACAATTGTGGGTGGAAGTGAAGGTATTGGTGAAAGTGGCTGTGTAGAAAGCAACATTGCCCTGGGAGAAGGGCTGTGGAAGATAGAGCCAAGTGGATCTAGAGCTTCATAAAGTGGTGCCTCTGTGTCTACAACCTTTTCCTTTTGTGAGGAAGAAGGAGGAGTTTCAAAGCCGGTTGGAGATCTTTGAACCATCTTCTGTGAAGAAGTAGCAGCAGTGGTTTGTGACTTTTGTGCTGTCACTGGGTTAACCTCTGGGATCTCATCTTCCAGAGGACTCTTTTTGGGTTTGGTGTGCTTTTTGTAGATTGTTTTGGTTTTCTTGTTGGAAATTTTTGGTGTGGGTTCTAGGGCAGCAGTTGTGATGCCCTGATCACCAAGAGCAGTGGGCTCAGTAGCAAGAGGTTGAGTTTGAACATTTTGTTCAGGTAAAACTTGCTCATCCTCCCCTACTTTTGTTTTTGCAACTTTATCTTGGTTTGTTATTCTGGTGAAGGTTTCATGAGTGAGGCAGCCTGGTTTAGTCATAGCGCCTTTTTTACTTTCAGGACCTTTGATTTGATCTTGTAAGTAAACACTCAGAAAACATGGATGAATCAAAAAAGCTTTTCTTTTTGCAATTTTTTGAAAATTATTCACAAGATCATTGATTTGGGAGTAGTTAAAATCTGTGTCAGTTAAAATTGCATACCCCAGATATTGCATGTTCAATGGTATTTTATTGGAAGCAGTGGTTTTTGCTGAGAGACAAGTTAGAATTATTTGAAAGAAAAATCTCATCTCAGCAGGAAAGTTAGGTTTAAGAATTGTCATACCTTTCATCTGGCCTGCAAAATCTCTTTCCAAAAACTCTGCTTGGATCTCATTTTGAGGAAATGACATCGGGTGTTGTATGTCATTTAACTTGAAGACTTGAGAGATCGATTGGGGGCTAATTTGCATCAACACTCCCCCTACTGTTGAGATAATTGTGTAAGGAACACCAGCAGCAGATGAGTGAACCTTTGCATTTTTCCAAAATCTCTAAGAGAATCAATGTAAATTGGGGCTTTGACTGTTAACATGTGCTTGAATTTCGACTTTTTCAAAATTCGAATCATTGGATGATAACGAATATTGGCGTCGGGTTCTTCAAGTATGGCGATATAATTATGTGGGGTTTTGATTATGAGAGTGAAGGGTGGAAGTTCTTGTGTGGATTTCTTCAAAGATTTTGATTTGGGAGCCATGGTGTTAGAGAGAAAACTGTTTTGAGATTTTTGAAATCGACACAGTTTAGGGTAAACACTGATAAAGGATAGAACAGGGGTTTTATAGGGTTTTGAAAAAGTGAACATGACGTGGCATCTGTGGCAAGATCTGATGGCTAACATCTGTCCACGTGTAACCTCTGATGAGAAAAGTAATCGTTGAGGTGGCAAACCACTGTTTAAGGACAGGGGATTGGACAATACTGATTTCTAACACTATCAGTGGATAGCTATCAGTGTTATGAAAAGGCGGTAAAAATGGAAATCAGAGGATACACTTTAACAGTGGATAAGATTTTGAAGCCTATCAGAGGTTTTGAGCAATCAGATGTTATGATCAGACATTTAAAGATTTAGTGAAAAATTCAATGTAAACTATTTTTAAGGATGAGTTTTTGATTTTCTGAAAACATTTATATGCTATGTACGCATGAATTTACAAGAAACCTTGTTTTTAATCCATGTTTAGCATTCCAATTCTTGAGATCAATTTTTCAAAGGTAGATGTATCCAATGCCTTAGTTAAAACATCTGCCCATTGATCTGAAGTATGGACATGATGCAAAGAAATCAAACCTTTTTCATAGCAATCTCTCACAAAGTGATGTCTGATGTCAATGTGCTTTGTAGTTGAATGAGAAACTGGATTTTTAATGATGTTTTTAGCAGCTTGACTGTCCAATTTGAGTGGAGTCTTTAGTGCAGTTACACCAAAATCCAGCAACTGGTTTTGAAGCCACAAGAGTTGAGCAGTGCAGCTAGCAGTAGCAATATACTCTGCCTCAGCAGTGGATGTTGAAACTGCAACCTACTTTTTGCTTTCCCAAGACACTAGACAATAACCTAGGAATTGACATCCTCCTGATGTGGACTTCCTCGTAGTTTTGCACCCAGCAAAGTCACTATTTGAAAAACCTGAAAGCTCAATATTCCTATTAGTTGGATACCAGATAACAAGTGTGGGAGCACCTTTTATGTATCTGAATATCCTTTTTACAGCCTTTCTAGGTAATGCCTGTGATCTGGCACAAACACATGTTGCAAACATGATGTCGGGCCTTGATGCAGTTAGGTAAAATAAAGACCCAATCATGCTTCTATAAAGAGTTTGATCAACAATGTCATCTTTACCATCAATGGTGACTAGCTTGGAGGTTGCCATGCGTGTGCTACATGGTTTACAATCATCCATATCAAACTTTTTAAGCATTTCTTTCACATACTTGTTTTGATGGATAAATGTACCATTGTGCAATTGTTTAACTTGGAGACCAAGAAAACATTGGAGCTCACCCATTGCACTCATCTCAAACTCAGCTGCCATGAGTTTTCGAAACTCGTCACACATAGCAGTACTTGTGGATCCAAAAATGATGTCATCCACATATATTTGGACAAGCATCAAATCTTTTCCTTTCCATTTTAAAAATAGGGTTTTATCTATTTTACTTCTAGTAAACCCTATGGATAAGAGAAAAGTGGATAGAGTTTCATACCAGGCTCTTGGTGCTTGTTTCAAGCCATACAATGTTTTGTTGAGCTTGTAGACATGATCAGGATGGAATGCATCTTCAAAACCTGGAGCTTGACAGACATACACCTCTTCTTTGATTTTTCCATACAAAAATGCACTCTTTATATCCATTTGAAACCCCTTTATGTTGTGGTTAGTAGCAAAAGCTAAGAACAGGCGAATAGCTTCCAACCTTGCTACATGAGCAAAGGTCTCATCATAGTCTATACCTTCTTCCTGTCTGTAGCCTTGAACCACGAGCCTTGCTTTGTTTTTGACAACAATACCCCTTTCATCAGTTTTGTTTTTGAAGACCCACTTTGTGCCAATTGGACTTACATCTTTTGGCAGTGGCACAAGCTCCCAAACTTGTTGTCTTTTGAACTGAAGGAGTTCTTCTTGCATGGCTTCTACCGAGATGTTGTCTTTCAGTGCCTCTTGGTACTTGATTGGCTGTATGAGTGATAGAAAACCAGCAAAAAGACAAATATTTTGGGATTGGCTCCGTGTGAGCACTCCAGATTTGATGTTGCCAATAACTTGATCTGTTGGATGGCTTTTGAGATAAATCAGATCACCTTGGTATGGAACAATAGCATTTTGAGGTGATGGCTGCAAATGTGTATCATCTGAGCTAACATCTGCTAGTGAATTTGAAGTATCAGCTACTGATGAGAATGGAGGTGGAGGCATTGGGGGTATAGAGGTAACATTCTGATGATTTTGCTGCCCAAATGTAGGACTTTTATCAACAGATGTTTGATTTTGGGAACTGGCAGAGGGTTGAGGATCAACCACTATTGACCCAGAAGTGGCAGAGTTTACACAAGAGCTTGTAGCACCTGATCCTCTGTCGGAAGAATAGACTTTTGTTTGTAGAAGCACACAGTCATATCCTTGATCTTGATCTTCCTCAGATGGTTGTGGTGCACCTGCATATCTAGCTTGATAGAAACATCAGCAAATGTGAATTTTTCTAAATCAAAAAGTTCTGCAGGATTTGCTGGGATTTTCAGTGATGAAAGTTCATTGAACTTCTCATTCAAAGTTTCTTCAACGCACTTGGTCCTAGAGTTAAAAACTCTGTAGGCTTTAGCAGTGGTTGAGTATCCCAGAAAATAACCACAATCAACTTTGGCTGCAAACTTAGATATAGAATCTTTTAAGTTCAAAATGAAGCATGGACAGCCAAAAACTTTAAAATAGGAAATCAGAGGTTTGATTTTATAAAAAGATCTCATAGGCAGTCTTTTGATGCCTGGGGTTAATCATAACTCTGTTTTGAACATAGCAAGCAGTGTTTACAGCCTCTGCCCAGAAAGACAGGGGTAAGCCTTAGTCTGCTAGCATAGTTCTTGCTGATTCAATTAAAGTTCTATTTTTCCTTTCAACCACCCCATTTTGCTCTGGATTTCTTGGAATGCTATATTGTCTAACGATTCCTTTTGACTCACAAAAAGCATCCAACTCCCTATTTTTAAACTCTGTTCCATTGTCACTCCTAAAGATTTTTACTGGAAGATCAAATTGCTTTTCTACTTGTTTGACAAAGTTTTACAAAATGCCTGTAGTTTCATCCTTAGAGTGGAGAAAGAAGGTCCATGTGAACCTAGAGAAATCATCAACTATCACTAGGCAATACCTTTTGTGTTTTAAGCTCATGATTTACACTGGGCCAAACAAGTCCATGTGAAGCAGTTGTAAACAATGGCTTGTTTTGGACTCTTCGATTGATTTGAAAGAACTTTTATGTTGTTTGCCTTTTAAACAGGAAACCTAATTTCATCACAGGAAAATTGCTTGTGAGGCAAACCTCTTACAAGACTTTGTTTTGAGAGTGTGGTGATAGTTTTAAGATTTGTGTGTCCAAGTCTTCTATGCCATAACTCAGTCTCTTTACTATAAGCAACTGAGAATAAGCATGTTCCAGACATAGGATTATCTTTTAGCATATCTACCACATACACATTCCCACTTCTGTGTGCAGTGAGTTGTGCTTTACTCTCAGCAATGATTTGATCAATCTTTTTAACAACCTCTGGTCCCACAATTTGACAAGTTTTCTTTGTGAAGAAGGATCCATATCCTCTGTCACCCATTTGTGAGACACTCAGCAGGTTAAATTTCAGATTGTCAATTAAATTCACATTTTCAAACTTGAGTTTACCAGCCAGAACCGACCCAGACCCTAAAACCTTTCCCTTTGAGTTATTCCCAAAAGATATATCACCCCCCATGAGCCATGAAGTCCTTGAGAAGGGCTCTACATCCTGTCATGTGCCTGGAACCTCCACTATCTACATACCATAAGCTATCAAGGCAAGTAGAGGGTCCCTGCACATCAAGTAAATAGATCAGTTAAGATTGGTCTCCAAAGCCAAAATGGCTTTGGATGGGGTCACAGATGGTCCATCCTCAAGTCTAGGACAATGGTCAGTGGTTTTGAAATTTTCTTGTAACATCTGCTCTTGACCATTTCATATCAGATGATTGTATCCATAAGGGTGCCTGTTTACTCTTTGCTTTAAAGGTTTTTTGTAACCTTCATAAGCATGAGGAACCTTTTCATAAGCAGGTTGGCCATACCCTCTTGGAAATGAGTTTGATGGTGGGGCATCTGTCACTTGCACCTCTCTTTGAACAGAGGTTTTGTTTAAGGCTTTTGTAACAGAATTTTCAATTTGTTCAAAACTCTGCTTAGATTTATTTCCAGCAGAACTTGAACTTTCTCTTTCTAGTGTTTTTGCCTTGATCTCTTTTACCTTTTGTTCATAGTTTTTGAGATAGGCACACTGTTGAGTTTAGTGATTTGTTTTGTTGCAGATGGTGCATTTTGAAGAGTTTTTGATAATACTAGTTTTGTTAATGTCATAAGCTTTTAAAAGAAAACAATCTGCAGCCACATGATTTCTTTTTTTCACAAAATTCACAAAACATGTTTTTAATCTTCACTCTTCTTTTCCTATCAGACTTTTTATCAGCAGTGCTTGTAACCTCTGCTGGTACGTCTTTGATAGGGATCACCAGTGCTTTTAGGGAATACCATTAGTGGTTGTGAAGTCCATTGGCTTAAAGTTTTCTAAGATATCACATTCATCTGACCAGGTTGGTTTAAACTGATATTTTTCAATTTCTTTATCTTTTGTTGAAACCTCGGGTTTTTCCAAAACAATTTTGTTTCCAGCTTTATCTGTGATTTTTATCTCTTCACCAGCCAAATTTTTGGGGACTACTTCATCCAACTCAAAATCAATTTCAGCAGCATTTTTCTCAATTTGGTTATAGGTTCTAAAACCTACACCAAACTTAATGTTGCTCTTGATCTGAGCATCAAGCATAATCTCATAACCTTTACAGGACTCAACCCATTTTTCACAAGTGATTTGGGTTTCTTCTAACTCCTTTTTACAAACTTGGTATTTTTCTACCATAGTTTGGAGTTTGTTCTTGGTTATGCTTGATTCATTTCTAAGGCTATTCATTTCAAAATCTTTTTCCTTAACTTTGATTTTAACTCTTTAATCAGTTTTTCAAAATTAAGTTCATCTTCTAAAATTTTGTTTCTCAGGTTTTCATTCACCTTCTTGATGTTTGCAAAAGCAATGATGCATTTGTCAGAACATAGATCTTTAAGGATCTGAGGTGATACCTTTGTAGCAGCCATGAAAGCACAATCACACTCATCTTCACACACATCAACATTCCATGGGTCAGTAGGAGAGTTCTTTTCCTTATCAGCAGCATTTTCTTTTTCTTCACTTGAAACCACTGTTTCATCACAAACTTGAACTTCATCAGTTTTTGACACTATTTCCACATATTCAACACCTTCAGCAATTGTCTCTAAGGCCATTAAACAAAATTCTTGTTCAACATCATTTTTGGCCATTAAAGCAAAGTTTTTATCAGTCAAATCCTCAGGCAAGCTACTCCAATCAACATAACTTTGTGTGAAAAAAACTTTGTTGACCAACCTCTGCTGGACTAGCAGTGGTTTGAGCAGTATGTGTAACAATGGTTGCTTGTTGTACAAGCACTTGAGGATGTGATGGTGCCTGAACATATTGAATTTGTGGAGCAGTGGATTGAACATAATGCATTGGAATAGTGGTAGCAGGATTTGCAAAGTGGGCAGTGTTTTGAACATGTTGAGCAGGGGCATATTGGGAATAATGAGCAGTGTTTTGTGTGTGTTGAGGTCTAGGGCCAGGATGAGTCATTATTGGTCCAGAATTTTGAGACCTGCATTCTCTGGCAAAGTGTCCTAGCCTATTACACTTATAACACTTGACTTTTGATTTATCCAGTCCAACCTTCAAACCCCCATGCAAACCTGAGAATTTTCTACCAGTTCTCTTATAGAATTTACTAGCCCTAACACTCAACAGGGCCAGTTGGTGCAAAATATCCATTTCCTCAAGATCAGAAGGTTCAATGTGTTGTAAATCATTCAGCTCAAACGACAGATTGTCAGAGGTTTGGCTTTCCCCACTAGCAGTAAAAGCATATTTGGGTGCATATGTTTCAGATCCAAAGTTCCCACAAGATGTAATATCTATATAGTGATCATAACTTTGGTCCTTAATGCTGCCAGATCCCTCTTCTTGGCCAAAAAGAGCTGTATTATCCAATGAGTAATCAGCAGTCATTTTGCCAGAATCTTGCAACTTCTTTTCCTGGTTTAACTCTCTCTCATAGGTGAGGAGTATCCCATGAAGTTGTGTCAACAACATTTCTTTAAACCCAACAGACTTTCTCGTTACATAAGCTGCAGTCTCCCACTTATCTGGTAACGATCTAAGGAAACGACTATTGACAGTCGAATTAGATAGAACCACGTTAACCAGTCTAAGTTCACTGATGAGACAGCTGTAATATTCGAACTGTTGTGTTAGAGACTCTCCTTTCAAGTGACAAAACGTTTCATACTGCTGATTTAAAACTTCTCTATTACTTTCTATCACTTCCTCAGTCCCACTGAATTGCTCTTTAAGTGCATCCCATAACTCCTTGGCACTATTGCAATAGAGTAGACCAGCATAAATTTCATTGGGTAAGGCCGAAGCAACTATGCTAAATGCCTTAGCATCCAATTCAATTTTCTAGAAATCCTACTTCGAAAAGTTTTCAGGATTTTTTGGCACTGGTTTAGTTGGATCCTCTGTGCTTGGAACCATTGGAATGTGAGGTCCATAAGCAACATATCTCCAGCAACCGGTGTTTTGCTGAGCAAGGTTGTAACCCATCCGTCGTTGCCAAATTAAATATTCATTCTTTTGAGCATCGGCGGTTTGAATAAGGATCCAGAATTGGCATCCTGTGTGTTTTGAGACATTTTCAGTTGATTTTTACATATTTTGTTTTAAAAACTTTGAACGTAATAAAACTCTAAATGTCAAGCTAAAACAACCAAACTGATTAGCAAGAGAGCTGATCTGTTCGAACCAAATCGATTGTTAGATCGAATTTGATGAATCAAGCTCTGATACCAAATGTTAGGATCTGAGTTTGAATTACTTGTAGTTTTTGTTTAAAAAATGGAAAATGATTGAATTAAAAGAGATTTGCAGCGGAATAGGATGGAAAACTTTTACTACAAGCAATGGTCGTTTGTTTTTATCATCATCATGCTTTCAAGTTGATTAACTTGCATGTGATCTACAAACTCCCCCTCAGCCTTTGCAATTACAGTTTGGTAATAAGAAAATGCAGAGAAGATGATATGCGAAAGTTGATCTTTTAATAGACAAGTTTAAACTGTTACAGAAGTTACCTATTTATACTAACTATCTTACCTCTGAGCATCTTTGATGATGTCAGGGTTGCTAGTGACAGGAAACTAATTGTAACTAACTGAAAACATTGCTAATACTAACTATCAGTACTTAGCACTGTTACATTGATTTACTAAACTAATGACTAAACTCTGGTCTCTATCCTCTGACCCTTGGAACTCTTGCAGACCTTTGAACCTTTGTGAAGGAAGATGATAGGATGAGAAGTCTTTAGGGAAAGCAGTGTATATACGTCAGAGGTTGTAACCTCTGATAGTTTAACCAAAGCTCGGATAGTGTTATTTGGCTTTGTATCATCTGTTCCTTTCAGAGGGTTCAATCCTAACATGATGCATGGTTTCAACTACTACAAACCATTTATTCCTAAACGGATAGTGAATATCAACAAGGTGACAAAAGAGAAAGATGTTACATTGGTAATGAAGAGGCCTAAAGTTATGAAGAATATGCCTCTAAAACCAATCGAACGAGATTTCCATCCATACTTCTTGTGGTGGCAAACAAATCCTAAAACATGTGAAGTCGTGATTGTGCATAAAACTGAAGATAATTAGGATATTTCTAAAGAAGTAACACCTGAACTGATTGAACGTAGAAGAATTTGGGGTTTGTGGAGGACGATTAGAATACTAGACCTGATGTGGCTAGTTAATTGTTCAAAAGAAGACGTCAAATGCTTGTTCTTTAACAAGATATGCTATGATAAACACGAAGAGACTCAAGCGAAACAATACCAAGGTGTAATCAGTGTTTGCTACGCACATGGTATTAATTCTGGTCATATGTGAGAGTCTAAATGGCGTGAGCTTGAAAGAGAAGAGTTTTTGAAAGAAGAGAAACGTTTAGAAGGGATACACGAGAAAGGAAGAGAGGCACGACTAAGAAGATTTCAATTTATGAAATGGGCACCTCCTACAGATCAAACGCCCATTCCATCACAAGAAAGACGCAGGAAGCCTTACAAGAATTTCTTCGGACGAGGATGGAGATTTTGAAGACTGATCAAGACGACGACAACATTTAAGGGGGAGTCTGTTAGTGCATGATGTATATTGTCAATGTCTTGGATCTAGTCTCAATGTATAGGGTTATAATGTTTAAGTTTAAGTTTATGTATGCAAGGGTTGTAGTTTGCACGAACTAATATAATGTAATGTTGTAGTTCGTACGAAGTAGTACTTCGTACGAACTATGTAGGACCGATCCTTGATGCTTAGGAACCTAATTTTGATATCTAACGTCCATAATAGCGGAAATATTACGTCGTGTTACCAATAGACAAGATTTAATCACTTAATCGTTAGTTTTATAGATCAAACGTTCTGGTTACAGACTGACAGAGCTTCGCCTCTACAATGCCAAAGTTACAAATGAGACACACAAGCTAGGTATTTATAGCATTACAAGTTCGCCCATGGAGGTGCAAGTTCGCCCGAACTTGCCTATGCAAGTTCGGACGAACATGCATACTTCACATGCTTATGGGCGAACTTGACTAAGACACTTTATAAATACTTCATAACCTAACCTATCCAGCTCTATACAATACAGACTCGATATAAGACTAAGACATAGACATTATGCACCAACAGACTCCCCCTTAGATATCGTCTTCGTCTTTTATCAGACTTCAAAACTCTGTCTTCATATATACATTAACGTACCCGACCAAAGAAGTTCTTGTACGGCTTCTTTCGTCTCTCTTATTATGGATCCGGCGTCTGATCAGTTGGCGGTGGTCTTTTAAAGTTAGCCATCTTGAGCGAACTTTGTCTTACCACTTTTTCCATTCTTTCTTTGATCTCCTCACTTCTGGTTTCTTCTTTAAGAAATTCAACTCTCTCCAGATCCCTCCACTTTGTTTGCCACATTTTACCAGAATTTACATCACGTGCATAGCAAACGTTAACAACTTTCTGATACTACATCGCCTGTACCTTTTCTCTTTCTTCAAACACAATCTTGCTATAGAAAAGGCATTTTATATCTTCTCTCGAGCAGTTAACTAACCACATAGGATCTAGAATCCTTATCGTCCTCCACAAACCTCTCATACCCTGATGACCCATCACTTCAACTCGTTCTTTAGCAATATCCAAGTGATCTTCAAACTTTAACACAATCACTGCTTCACAAGTAGCCGGATCAATCTGCCACCACTTGAATAAAGGATAGAAGTTCTGTTCGATCGGCATAAGTGGCATATTCCTCATGGCTCTAGGATGTTTCATAATTAACGTTATGTCCTTTTCCCATGTAACCTTGTTAATCTTTATTCTTCGTCTGGGAATAAACGGCTTCCATTGATTCCAACCTTTATCAGCTTCGTACTTAATCATCTTCCACAATAACTGATCAATTGTCTTCATATGATAAGTAACATTCACTGTTTGAATCAATTCTTCCATATCCCAATACTCGCTCTTGATTGCATGTACGTTGAGCTCTTTAAACCATCCCCAACTAAGTATATCCACCAAAGAAACATCTTTATCTCTGGTGAAGAATGCTAGTGGACGTCGAAACTTATGTTCACGAAGCATCTCCTTGAACCAGGACTTTCTCGCTTCAGCTATCTCTTCTTTGGTCATTGGTTTAGGAATTTTTCCTTC
Source organism: Scalesia atractyloides (assembly GCA_947069175.1). NCBI lineage: Eukaryota > Viridiplantae > Streptophyta > Magnoliopsida > Asterales > Asteraceae > Scalesia > Scalesia atractyloides. The sequence continues at coordinate 43,149,202 of CAMTDV010000019.1, read as the reverse complement.
TCGTAGCTCTTCAGCAATTCTATCTTTCAACATGTCTTTATTCAGCTGTTTATACATCTCTTCAAATGTAGGAAAACTTTCTGAATCTTGACCGACATACTTAGCTTTCTGTTCTGATTCATCATCTGAGGACCAATCTTCAACAATCACTCGATTATACTCATCAGCTTCAAACCTTCTTTCATACTGATACTCTTTAGGTTCAAAAGTATTAACATTCATAACCTCTTCAAAATCAAACTCTAAATTCTCAGCTTCAGTTTCAACTAGTTTCGCCAGATCTTCTTTCGTGTAGTTATGTACAAACTCACCTTCTTCTACATTATGTTCCAACATTAGTATTAAAAGCTTCGTAGGTACTGCAGTCACAGGCTTTGCAAAACGATCAATATCCAACAAATCAATATCATCTGAAGGCCCTTTTTACCCTGACTCCCCCTGGCTTTTATCTTCCATCTTATTCGATTCATCGTTCATCAGATCAGAAAAATCAAATTCATCAGAAACTTTAGCTTCATTAATCTTTAAACGTGTACCACCCTGATCAAAATCATCATCACCTTGATCAAAATCATCATCATCATCCCCAACATTCCAATCATCATATCCTTCTTCTTCTTCATTCTTATCTTCCTTTTCGGCTTCTTCATTGTCTTTTTCTTCAGTAACAATGGTAGGATCAAAAGGCTTGACAGATTCGTCAACCTTTTAGATATCAGATTCAGAAGCTTTTGAAATATCCTCACTTGGCTTCTCCGGAATATCAGAAGATTTTTCAGCAGAAGATTTAGGGGTTTCACCCTCAACCTGCTTCCCTTTACCACCTTCAGCCAATTCTTTCTCAGCATGTTCCTTGGCTTCTTGACGATCCAGACGATCGTATTCAGCAATAAAATCAATATTCAGATTGTTAATAACACCTTTTGTAATCTGATGAATCTTCGATCGTTCAAAGCTTGAATTTTCTTTAACTCTGCAATTCGCATCCTGCAGACTTTCTATCAATGGCTTGAAATATTCACGTTCATTCTCAAGCACCTTCACTTTATCATCAAGTGTTTCTTTTTCGAATTTGCTTTGATTCACCTTCTTTACAAGCTCAGCCTTTTCTAACTCAATTTGTGAAACTTTATCTTCCAATACCTTTACACGTTTTTTAACATCTCAGCATTTGTCTCTGGGAAAAATTCATCCAAGTCTTCAAGACTGATTAGACATTGTGGCATATCACCATACATACTTCCCCTTGGTGTCTTTGGTGTTGAATCTTTTGGTGTTGCAGTTTTCGGTGTAGACTTCTTCAGTGTAGAACTTTCAGGAGCAGAAGTCTTTTGAGCACTAGGCGATTCAGCGATCAGAACTTCAACAAATTCAGACACAAGAGGTTCTTGTGTAACCCCTGGCCTTTCAGCTTCGACATGAACGATAACAGGAGGTTCTTGTGGAGGAGGTTCTTGTGTAACTCCTTTCTCCTGAGCACCAGAAGGTTCTTGTGTGGCTTCTATGCTTTGCACCTTACTTTTATATCTCTTGCTCACCGCTTTCTGAGCTTTCTTAGCTTTTCTTTTTCCTTTTGTATGCGGTGACCCTGTAGTCTTCTTAGATATTTCGATAGCTGGAAACTTTGTACGCTTTGACTTTTTCTTTGGTCTCTCCTATTCAGATTCTTTTTCAGCATTTGGATCAAAATCTACATCCAACTTTCTTTGCTTTTCTACTCTAATTTTAGCCTCTGTCTTTTCAGGCTCTTTATCAGATTCTTCATTTTCAGAAGTAGCAGAAATCACATCTTCTTGAGTCGTTTTCACCGTTTCTTGACTCTCAATAACTACTGCAGCGCTTGATCCAGCAACTGCTTCAACATTTTCTGGTTCCTCCTCATCAACAAGCAAAGTTTCAACTTTCTTTGATGCTCGCTTCTTTTTCGGTTTATCAGCTTCAGCTTTCAAAAACCATTCACTCCTTGCCTTTGGTTTGAATTCCTTAAACCACTCCTGCTCGGCTTTAAGTTCTTTCTCATCGTCACTACCATCCTTTCTCCATTTGTTTCCAGGTGGCGAGACATAATCTTAATCTTTTATAGCTCTGAATACTGGCTTGGCAATAGGAGCAGAAGCTTGTTTCTGGAATTTAATAAGCTTCTTTACTGTAGTCTCAATGAGATGAACTAGATAAAGAACGTCATTCGGATCTCGAGCAATGTTAACATACTTCTCGTCAATCAACATCTGAATGAACCTTGGATAAAGACACAATCTCGAATCCTCCATGTTCTTCGACATGTGAGTAAACACTAACTTTGAAACATTGAACGGCTTCTTCAGAATAAGCGTCGTTGCCATGCTAGCCAAATAATCATGTACATCATCCAAACCGGCTTTGCGATGGCTAAATGTATGAATCAACGCATGAATCAGAAGCTTGTAAGGGTTAGGCACTTCCCCTTTCTTCAGCGTCGGCTTATTTACACTTCCTTTGTAGCCCATGCCGAAAAAGCATCCGCGAACCATCTTTTCGTCTAGATGAATCGGATCATCTTCTTTGTCTTTGAGCTCCAAAATCCTTCGGATATCGCCTTCAGTTACTGTGATTGGCTTTAGCTCATCACCAACTTGTACCGTAGAAGAGATTGTCTTCTTGTCAGCGCCCAGGCTTGCGTTCATCCAGAAATGAACAATATGAGAACGATATGATACGGTGTACTCAGTAATTGCACGACGAATGTGACTATCTTCGAGAAACTTCAAGATACTATCATATTCTTTCAGCGATGGACAAATAGACTTGTCAAGCGTGATGCACGTATTGTGAGTTTTGGAGAACTCAACAGAGATAACACGCGCTGGGATCTGTGCCTGGAAAACGACGCAAAACAATTAGCACGCTTTTCGAGAAAAATTTTCAAAATTTTCTAACATTTATATCAAGTTCAGGCTAACTTTATATATCTGTTATAATACTTCGCTTTAACTAAGTTCGCCCGAACATGCGTCAATTACATGTTCTATATATAAGTTCGGGCGAACTTACACTTAAAACAATCCAAATTTTCTTATCAACAAGTTCGGTAGAAGATGCATTTTTATCAGTTTTATTCACAAAACATTAATGCAAGTTCGGGCGAACTTGTATTAATCAATCATTCAGACATTTATACTTAAGTTCGGTCGAAAATTGCTTCTGGATTTTGTAATCATGTTTTGGACAAGTCCGGTCGAACTTGACAACAAGTTCGGCCGAACTTGTCGTCTTCTCCAAAAGACCCAACTTGTTCAAACATGCAAAAGTGCATTTCAGTTCAATCAAAATCAATTTCACGGTCGATTTTAAGTATAGATCGAAGATCTATGTTCAATTTTGTCCAATAACATCTTTAACTATCAGATTTTAACGATTTCAGATCTGTTTGGTTTGTTTATGGTCAATACACAATTTTATCACAATTTTATACCTCTGCCATTGTGATTGGTGTGCAAATCACCAAAAACAATCTTGATTTGGACAGTATAACGGTATAAAATGCCAATTTCACTTAAGTTCTCTAAAAGCTCAAGTTCGCTCAAAGGTTCTGGAAACAGGTAAATGAGTTCGGCCGAACTTGAATGGTATTTATACCATGTCAAGTTCGGGCGAACTTGCTAAGCCCATCATAAAGGCCCAGAGTAAGTTCGAGCGAACTTACCTTTTAAACACAACAATCAGCCTTCTGCAAGTTCGGTCGAACTTGCTGATTGTTAAACTTGAATCGTTTAGCAAGTTCGTCCGAACTTGCCAAACCTCAAAATTTCAAACTTTTTCAATTTTTTCAATTTTTCATTTTAACCCTTGAACTTTCCAACTTTTTACGAGTTATGAAAATCCACTCAGTTGACCAATGTAACATTTGTAAAAATCGGGTTTTCAAAACACGCTCCGTTTTGTAACCGAATATCAAGTTATAAAAGTTACGTCGAATATTTATGATTATTTTGATTTAAAACAATACATAATTAATAAATAAACTAAACTATAAAAATTATATTTGATAAAAAGTTAAAATAAAATAAATAAAAAAATTATGATGCTGCCGGGACTCGAACCCGGGTCAGCCAAGACACTTCAGCGACTTAACACACACTCACAAGACCACTCCGCCACATTGTGTTTTCTACTAACTCTAGGAACACAAATGAAATTTATACTCAAACCCAGTTAAAACCGGTTGCGCCATTTGAGAAACGGTAATCGGGAAACCAATCGTCAATTCGTTGTTTATTCACACATTCAGTTTATAACCGATGCACCGACGGTTTCTAATCAAATCGGAATTGATTAAACTTAAAACCTCATCATTATCGGTTTTTGAAAGCAAAAAATCACCAAGTCCAGAGTTCTTCAACTTCAGACCACTCTCGCGATTCAGAGATATCATATCAATACTCCATTTCATTTTCGTCGCATTTTCAGACCATCAGAACGCCTAAATCAGCTCGCCGGAATTTCCTGCAAAAGTCGCCGGAAAACCGTATTCAACTCAAACCGGTAAAATACCTCTACTTTACTGTTTCAATCAATTGTTAGAACTTTACTAACATTAACCCATCGCTCATAATCAACCACAGACGACATTGCTGGACCTTCTGTTTTCGCCGGAAAACTTCTGGAATTGTCGGAAACTCGTTGATTACCGGTATGCTCATTCCAACGTGCTGATAATCAATACTCATTAGTTCAATTTCACATCTAATCCCTTAAACCTGTTAATTGATTCTCAGCCGAAGGTTCCAAAGACAGAGCCGACGAGCTTCGCCGGATTCTCTGAAGAAGACGATCTGTTCGGTATCTTCTTTCCCCAAACTTTTCGGTTCAATACATTCAAATTGATCATCATGTTCATTAACTAAATTAATCGCGTATCAGTTGTTTTGATTGATGTCTATGTTTGTAATGAAGAAGACGAGTTCAGAGATGACATAAGATTAATTAAAATTGGAATTATAACCGGGTTAGACACACAGTCCAGCGGTGGACTGTGTGCAACACTATGTCCTACGTCGCGCGTTGGAAACCCGTCACTAGCACCGGTCCGTGGGATTAAAATGTTTTTGGCAATTAAAAGAAATTCGGTTAAATTGAATAAGAATATAAGTATAATTAAAAACAAGATTATTTCGGGTTAGACACGTAGCTCAGTTGGTAGAGCTGCGTGCACGCGTACGGGAGGTCTCGGGTTCGAGCCTCACCCGGCGCAAATTAATTCGCTGACCGAACCGGTCAACGGTCAACGCTAAAAAAAAAAACAATATTTTTATATAGTTTTATTTATTTGATTTAATTTAAAAATCAATTAAAAATACTTAAAAATAACATTTTTAAGGATAGAAAATAGCCTTGAACTCACAAGAATATATCTAAAAATTTCATTAAAATCCTTAATAAAATCCACTCGTTTAATATATTTTTCCGTTATTATTTAGGTTAGTATTTCTCGTTGTTCCGCTCATCTAATTCGTGCGCATCTCACCATCTCCAATCCAACGCACCCAATGTGAGTGAATCTTTACAAATTCCCCGTTTTAATCACGTTTTGGGGTGTATCATGTGTCTTGATATATATATATTATACTTAAACCATTGTGCATACATCATATCATGAACTAGTGTATTCAGTTTGTTTCTGTTGTGTAGTTATTGTTGGATGCAAGTTTATTATTTTCAGTACATGCAATTTCATAGGCCGCCGCTCCCCATTACATTATGAGCGTTGAGCATGTTCCCCATTTCATTATGAGGTTGAACCTGGCGTGCCCACATACGATCGGCTCCGCTTGATTGAGCCCTGATCGCACTGACATTTTCATTTTCAGTACATGCAATACGATCGGCTCCGTTTGATTGAGCCTTGATCGCACAGTTTTATTTATGTTATTTACAGTATGATGTTGGTATGTTCATGTTTGCTGTCATGTGTTATTGTATGTTATAGTTATGACTGCTATTTGCCACTGCTTGATTATTTACATTTGCTCATCTATAATTATGCACAATTTTTCATTGATAAACTAACAATTAATTCATTAATAAATGTTTATCCAATAAGGTTCACTCGCCAACTTATGTTGACCCAAAAACCCCCATTTTACACATGATACAGGTGAACCAGCAGCAGCTAGGAACACATAGGACTTGGACTAGAAGAATAAAACGATTTAGAGATGGGATTGTTATGTTTGTTTTATTTCCTTTGTATTGAATGAACATGTTTGGATATTTGAAAATGTAACTTTGACTTTATTAAATATGAAACATATTAGTAAATGTCATGAGCTTTGGTGATAACCCAATTATGCCCCGACTCTTATTCCGCTGCGGGTCGGGGTGTGACAGATTGGTATCAGAGCCATGACTATAGGGATATAGGATAGGTTATTAGACCCTTAGAGCCTATACTATAGTCAATTAGAAACTTATAAGATTTTTGTGTGTTATATGCCAAATTTCATGATGTTTATATGTTTTATGTTAAATGTTACATTTGATATTGTGCAAGCATGTTCATAAGTATGTATTATGATATAATGCCTATCATGAATCGTATGCTCATAACATATCACATCCATGAAAGCACACACCACATCATGATTGCTTTTACAATGATTTTCGTGTTCTCAAATCTCATCAAAGTGAGTTCTCATGACGGGCATGTAGTAACTGGAAGGGTACCAGTACCGGTAGTCGGAACGTCCTGTCTAGGCTGGCATTCGTATAAATCCAAAATAAAGGACCAGTTTGCCTACCTGGGGACTAACGATGAGAGTACGAAGTACCTATTAGGCCAAAGCATGCTATACCAAACGTCGTGTGAGCTAATCCCACTTTGAGTTGTCATTGTGTCTACACCTGGACACGTTCCGACCAAACATCTCATGAACATATTTTGTGGTTTGCATTCGGGGGATGCGAGTGTTAAAATGCCAATACTAATGTGAATCCTACCAAGCCAATAGCCATGGGGGCCCACATGACTATGTAGGTGAAGGTATGGGAGGACATTTGAGGCCCAACATGAGCGAACCCAAGACATCCTATGGATGTAGTTGCATTATTGATATTTATGTTATTTTCATTTTCTTAAAGACACATGACACCTAAAAAGACACCATAAACTCACAATCTTCTCATTTTATGATCCTGTAGATGTCGTCTAGACAGCCACGAAGGGGTAAAAGATCGGGAAGGTCTCAGGAACGTTTGGCCACTCAGATCGCGAAACAAATGGCCACGATACTGCCTGACATTGTGGTCCAAGTACAACAAGCCCTTGCTACAAATCCTACTAACCCACCCCAACAACAGGACCAGAACATCGACAACCCTCCTACCAGCAAGTGCTCTTACAAACATTTTAAGTCCTGTGATCCTCCTAAATTTGAAGGGACCGAGGGTGTCACTGCTCTCCTACATTGGTTCGAGGAGATGGAAAACACCTTTCTAAACTGCGATTGTCCTGAGGATCGCAAGGTCAGATACGCCACCGGGAGACTATTTGGGTTAGCTCTCACTTGGTGGAATACTGAGAAAGGGAAGAGGGGAACTGAAGATGCGATGGCCTTAACTTGGGAGGAGTTAAGGGAAATCATGACTAGGCGTTTCTGTCCTAGAAGTGAAATTAAAAAGCTGGAGGACGAGTTTCATTCTCTAAAGCAAAAGGAGGGTGATCACACTACATATAACAAGAGGTTCTTGGAATTGAACCAAATGGTTCCAAATTTGTTCACCCCAACCTATCGTCTGATCGAGCACTATATTCGAGGACTTCCCTCGAAAATCCAAGATTCAGTTCTCAGCGTTTCACCAGTAACACTTGAAGCTGCTATGGAGTTAGCAACTGAACTGACCGAAAACCGAATTCGCAACGGGAAGTTCAAAGAAGAGAAGAAGAAAGCCCCTGTTGAGGGACAAACTTCAAACCACCCCATTCCTTCCTCTAAGTTCGCCAATAAGAGGAAGCGCAACACCAGAAATTTTGCGGTTACTCAAACCAACTCCCCTATTCCTGCTGCACCCATTACTCAAGTCACTCCTTCACCCGCACCATACAGAATACCCTACACAGGCCCGTTACCAAAATGTAACCGTTGCCAATATCACCATTCCCCTGATCATCCTTGTCAATATTGTACCGGCTGCGGTCGCGCGGGTCATAATGTTCAAACTTGCCGCATGCCTCAACGAACAAACCGCCACCAACCTTTAACCCAAACCCACCAACAAATAATGGGCCAAGGCCAACAACCCCTACTACCACCCACTCAACATTTAGCCCAAACATATTACCAGCCCAATTATCCTATGGGTCAACCAATGCGGGCTTGCTACAATTGCGGCGACCCAAGCCATTTCCGAAACACTTGTCCAAGGTTGGTTAATATTATTCATGCTCAGGCCCAAGCCAACCCGGTGAACCAAGCAAACCAAGCTCCCCCACCTGTAAGAGGGAGAGCTTTCAATATCAACGCTAACCAGGCTAGAGCTGACGGCAATGTGGTCAACGGTACGTTCCTTATAAATGGTAGATATGCCTCTATGTTATTTGATACTGGTGCGGATAGAAGTTTTGTGTCATTAGAATTTGAACCTATCTTAAGCAAAAATCGGGATAAGCTCACGGAATCCATAACGGTAGAAGTTGCGGATGGGAAACCAGTTTCATTAGACTCTATTTTACGCAACTGTACACTCACCTTAAACGACCACGATTTCTCAGTCGACCTTATTCCTATGAAGCTGGGAAGTTTTGACATCATAATCGGTATGGATTGGCTCAGTCAACATCAGGCGGAAGTTGTATGTCGTGAAAAATTTATTCGTATTCCTCTTTCAAACGGTCAGACTCTTCGAATCATTGGAGAAACCTCGTCGAAAGGGCTTAGCTTAATGTCTTGTCTTCAAGCTCAAAAATATCTTCGCAAGAATTATGTCGCGTTTTTAGCTCATATCATCAAAAAGGAAACCATGGAGAAGAAACTTGAAGACATTCCTGTAGTAAAAGACTTTCCACAAGTTTTTCCTGACGACATTTCAGGACTTCCTCCAGTTAGAGACGTCGAATTTCATATTGATCTTATACCTGGTGCTACACCAGTTGCAAAGTCTCCATATAGGTTAGCCCCCTCTGAAATGCAAGAGCTATCCAGTCAATTGCAAGAGTTGACTGACAAGGGATTCATACGTCCTAGCTCGTCGCCTTGGGGTGCACCTGTCCTTTTTGTAAAGAAGAAAGATGGATCTTTTCGTATGTGCATCGACTACAGAGAGCTCAACAAGTTAACCATCAAGAATCGCTATCCTTTACCTCGCATTGATGATCTTCTTGACCAACTACAAGGTGCCAGCTGCTTTTCAAAAATCGATCTTTGATCTGGCTATCATCAACTTAGAGTGCATGAAGAAGACGTCCCTAAGACTGCTTTTCGAACTCGTTATGGCCACTATGAATTCATGGTTATGCCATTTGGATTAACCAACGCACCAGCTGTCTTCATGGACCTAATGAACAGAGTCTGCAAACCTTATCTTGATCGATTTGTTATAGTCTTCATCGACGATATTCTTATTTATTCAAAATCTAAAGCTGATCATGAGCGTCATCTTCGACTCGTTCTTGCACTTCTAGAAAAGGAAAAGCTTTATGCCAAGTTCTCCAAATGTGAATTCTGGTTAAAAGAGGTGCAATTCCTCGGGCATGTAGTCAATGACAAGGGAATACATGTTGACCCTTCAAATATCAAAGCAGTTCAAGAATGGCAAGCTCCACGTACACCAACTGAAGTAAGATCTTTTCTTGGACTAGCTGGCTATTATCGTCGGTTCATTTCAAACTTCTCTCACATTGCGGTACCACTCACGGCTTTAACTCATAAGGGAAAACCTTTCGTATGGGGACCCAAGCAAGAAGAAGCTTTTCAAACTCTTAAACAAAAACTTTGTGATGCACCAATCCTCACTCTTCCTGAAGGGTGTGATGATTTTGTAGTCTATTGCGACGCGTCAGGGCAAGGACTAGGCTGCGTTCTCATGCAAAGAGGAAAAGTCATAGCTTATGCCTCGAGACAACTCAAGACGCATGAAAAGAACTACACCACTCATGACCTAGAACTTGGAGCTGTTGTATTCGCTCTTAAGATATGGAGACATTATCTCTATGGTACTAAGTGTGAAATATACACTGACCACAAGAGTCTTCAACATATCTTCAATCAAAAAGAGTTAAACATGAGGCAACGAAGATGGGTCGAACTCCTGAATGATTACGACTGTGAAATTAGATACCGCCCTGGTAAAGCAAATGTGGTGCTGATGCACTTAGTCGAAAGGGTTATGCGAACTCCATTCATCTTCTATGTTCGCAAATTATAACCGACATTAAAGATCAAATTCGAGAAGCCCAACACGTTTCAATAACAGAAGAAGATGTACGAAAGGAGATGTCCTGTGGAGCCGAGCTAAAACTTGAAACTAAATCAGACGGTATTCTATATTACCTAGATCGTATCTGGATTCCTAACCACAACAATCTTCGTGAAACTCTTATGAATGAAGCTCACAAAACGCGATATTCTATACACCCAGGAGCCGATAAGATGTATCAAGACCTACGATACACCTATTGGTGGCCTGGAATGAAAAAGGATATTGTCGTTTTTGTTTCCAAGTGCCTCACATGTTCTAAGGTGAAGGCTGAACACCAAAGACCCTCAGGACTTCTAGTCCAACCGGAAATACCTGTATGGAAGTGGGAAAATATAACCATGGATTTCATTACCGGGTTACCCCGCACTTCTGGTGGGTATGACACAATATGGGTAATTATAGACCGACTTACAAAATCAGCTCACTTTATTCCTATCCGCGAAGATTTCAAAAACGAAAAGCTTGCACGTATTATATCAACGAAATCGTAAGCCGACATGGGGTACCGTTAAGTATTATTTCTGATCGTTATGGTCGTTTCACCTCACGAACATGGCAAGCAGTACAATCCGCTATGGGCACACGATTAGATCTCAGTACCGCCTATCATCCTCAAACTGATGGACAGTCTGAGCGCACCATCCAAACTCTTGAAGATATGCTTAGAGCATGTGTCATAGACTTCAAGGGAAATTGGGACGCCCACCTACAATTAGTTGAATTTTCGTACAACAACAGCTATCATTCGAGCATCGGCATGGCACCTTTTGAAGCCTTATATAGTCGTAAGTGCCGATCTCCTGTATGTTGGCACGAAATTGGGGAAGCACAAATTACTGGTCCAGAATTGATCCAAGAAACCACAGACAAGATTCATCAAATTCGAAACAATCTTCTAGCGGCTCAAAGTCGTCAAAAGAGTTATGCAGATAAACGACGGAAGCCCTTAGAGTTTAACATTGGTGATCATGTGCTTTTAAAAGTATCACCGTGGAAGGGAGTAGTTCGTTTTGGTCAAAAGGGGAAGCTAGCACCTCGTTACGTAGGACCTTTCAAGATACTCGAAAGAGTAGGTCCTGTAGCATACAAGCTTGACCTACCAGAAGAACTCAGCAGGATTCATCCCACATTCCACGTGTCGAACTTGAAGAAGTGCCTCGCTGATGAGAATCTCCATATTCCGCTGGAAGATATTCAGATTGATGACTCTATGCATTTTATTGAAAGACCAGTGGAGATCATGGACTACGGGGAGAAACGTCTTCGACGAAGTCGCGTTCCAATTGTTAGGGTACGCTGGGAGTCGAAACGGGGACCTGAGTTTACTTGGGAACGTGAAGACTCAATGCGTGAAAAGTACCCGCATCTTTTTCCTACTACTTCAACTACTTAAATTTCGGGACGAAATTCCTAAAAGCAGGGGATACTGTAACATTTGTAAAAATCGGGTTTTCAAAACCCGCTCCGTTTTGTAACCGAATATCAAGTTATAAAAGTTACGTCGAATATTTATGATTATTTGATTTAAAACGATACATAATTAATAAATAAACTAAACTATAAAAATTATATTTGATAAAAAGTTAAAATAAAATAAATAAAAAAATTATGATGCTGTCGGGACTCGAACCCGGGTCAGCCAAGACACTTCAGCGACTTAACACACACTCACAAGACCACTCCGCCACATTGTGCTTTCTGCTAACTCTAGGAACACAAATGAAATTTATACTCAAACCCAGTTAAAACCGGTTGCGCCATTTGAGAAACGGTAATCGGCAAACCAATCGTCAATTCGTTGTTTATTCACAGATTCAGTTTATAACCGATGCACCGACGGTTTCTAATCAAATCGGAATTGATTAAACTTAAAACCTCATCATTATCGGTTTTTGAAACCGAAAAATCACCAAGTCCAGAGTTCTTCAACTTCAGACCACTCTCGCGATTCAGAGATATCATATCAATACTCCATTTCATTTCCGTCGCATTTTCAGACCATCAGAACGCCTAAATCAGCTCGCCGGAATTTCCTGCAAAAGTCGCCGGAAAACCGTATTCAACTCAAACCGGTAAAATACCTCTACTTTACTGTTTCAATCAATTGTTAGAACTTTACTAACATTAACCCATCGCTCATAATCAACCACAGGTGACATTGCTGGACCTTCTGTTTTCGACGGAAAACTTCTGGAATTGTCGGAAACTCGTTGTTTACCGGTATGCTCATTCCAACGTGCTGATAATCAATACTCATTAGTTCAATTTCACATCTAATCCCTTAAACCTGTTAATTGATTCTCAGCCGAAGGTTCCAAAGACAGAGCCGACGAGCTTCGCCGGATTCTCTGAAGAAGACGATCTGTTCGATATCTTCTTTCCCCGAACTTTTCGGTTCAATACATTCAAATTGATCATCATGTTCATTAACTAAATTAATCGCGTATCAGTTGTTTTGATTGATGTCTGTGTTTGTAATGAAGAAGACGAGTTCAGAGATGACATAAGATTAATTAAAATCGGAATTATAACCGGGTTAGACACACAGTCCAGCGGTGGACTGTGTGCAACACTATGTCCTATGTCGTGCGTTCGAAACCGTCACTAGCACCGGTCCGTGGGATTAAAATGTTTTTGGCAATTAAAAGAATTCAGTTAAATTGAATAAGAATATAAGTATAATTAAAAACAAGATTATTTCGGGTTAGACACGTAGCTCAGTTGGTAGAGCTGCGTGCACGCGTACGGGAGGTCTCGGGTTCGAGCCTCACCCGGCGCAAATTAATTCGTTGACCGAACCGGTCAACGGTCAACGCTAAAAAAAAAAAAAATTTATATAGTTTTATTTATTTAATTTAATTTAAAAATCAATTAAAAATACTTAAAAATAACATTTTTAAGGATAGAAAATAGCCTTGAACTCACAAGAATATATCTAAAAATTTCATTAAAATCCTTAATAAAATCCACTCGTTTAATATATTTTTCCGTTATTATTTAGGTTAGTATTTCTCGTTGTTCCGCTCATCTAATTCGTGCGCATCTCACCATCTCCAATCCAACGCACCCAATGTGAGTGAATCTTTACAAATTCCCCGTTTTAATCACGTTTTGGGGTGTATCATGTGTCTTGATATATATATATTATACTTAAACCATTGTGCATACATCATATCATGAACTAGTGTATTCAGTTTGTTTCTGTTGTGTAGTTATTGTTGGATGCAAGTTTATTATTTTCAGTACATGCAATTTCATAGGCCGCCGCTCCCCATTACATTATGAGCGTTGAGCATGTTCCCCATTTCATTATGAGGTTAAACCTGGCGTGCCCACATACGATCGGCTCCGTTTGATTGAGCCTTGATCGCACAGACATTTTCATTTTCAGTACATGCAATACGATCGGCTCCGTTTGATTGAGCCTTGATCGCACAGTTTCATTTATGTTATTTACAGTATGATGTTGGTATGTTCATGTTTGCTGTCATGTGTTATTGTATGTTATAGTTATGACTGCTATTTGCCACTGCTTGATTATTTACATTTGCTCATCTATAATTATGCACAATTTTTCATTGATAAACTAACAATTAATTCATTAATAAATGTTTATCCAATAAGGTTCACTCGCCAACTTATGTTGACCCAAAAACCCCCATTTTACACATGATACAGGTGAACCAGCAGCAGCTAGGAACACATAGGACTTGGACTAGAAGAATAAAACGATTTAGAGATGGGATTGTTATGTTTGTTTTATTTCCTTTGTATTGAATGAACATGTTTGGATATTTGAAAATGTAACTTTGACTTTATTAAATATGAAACATATTAGTAAATGTCATGAGCTTTGGTGATAACCTAATTATGCCCCGACTCTTATTCCGCTGCGGGTCGGGGTGTGACAACCAAGTCCAAGCTAATGACCTTGGTTAACTGATTTGTCTGCCGAGTCCAAGTTAATGAACCCGGTTGACCCGTTACGAACAAACTGTTGATATTTTCAAAATCAAAGTTTCAAATTAATGAACTTTTCATCGTTTTGACTTTTCAGATTTTAACAGATTAGCTCCCAGCCCATTGTCAAAGAGATTCCCACTAGTTCTACCACCTTACCAGACTTCGAAGATCCGTTCTCCAACATTGGTTTGCTGAAAACAATGTAGAAATAAAATCTTTTTGTATTTTTATAAGTTTATGCTAAAACACACTGAAAATCTTTTTTATTTTAATATGTAAAGCTGAAATACAATGAAATAAGCAATGTAAACTATGTACAATCATATTTACAGACATATTTTTGTAAATTCGTGTCTAAGGATCATATCAGTTGATTGAGACATAGCACCAGTACCGTTGTCCATTAAATGACTTTAAGTTTTAAACTCGTTCACCTAGATTGTCGATATATTTGTCCACTTAAGCTTTACCACATTTCTCAACTGTTTCAAGATATGTTAAGATAGAATTCATGAAACTTGACTTATCTATGGTTCTCACTTCTTGAATATACTCCCGTATCCAGATTCCCTATATTTCATCTTACAGGTGAATATAGCATAATTGATATTTGTATCTGGGTTGTGCGAGGCCTTAAGAGCTCAGGTTAGTACTATGGTACAGACAAAGAGATGAAGGCCCGTCTTTAAGGTGTGTTCCACTTAAGGAATCTTTTCAGCATTGCAAATGATTAGATCTTTCGATACTTTTCAATATTGCATGCAGTTTGGAGGTTTAAAGTGAAAGTATTATAGAAGTTCTAGGCCATTGCTTCCGCAAAATCAAACTCGTATAATACCCCAGATATCAACTATCTATAAAGACCTCGTATCTCAGAATCAAGCAATCTTTCAAACGAAATTTCAGAGTACTAAGTCCATATATCCAAGATGTGTTAATCCACAATATTAAGCAGTTATAAAATTTAGTTTATATCTCAAAAGCAGTTTACTGAACGTGTTAAGCCTATCGATACATCCATAGTAAGACTCATTTATCACTTTTAAAACTTTACATTTCTTTAGCATACTGTGATAGTCCACTGATGTACTATCATTTCCTTTTATGACACTGAATTATTTTTGTCTTTTTGAATGTTTTTGTACAGTTTGAATTTTTTATATGTTTTTGGATTTTAAAATAACATTTTTAAAATGTTTTTGTCTTTTCTATAACATTTCTCCCTCTAAAATCAAAAACATCTTTTTGGATTTTAGTTTTTAATAAAATTCTAAACTAGAAAGATATTTACAAACCAATGTGGATTACGCGAACTCGTCGTCCGATCCGTATTCAACCTCAGCATCCGCACCTGTCAGCAAATTTTTCATACCGTTAATTCTCAACAAGTATTTAAATCGTGATAAAGAAAATGGTTTGGTATAAAAATCAGCCTTTTGTTCGTCGGTGTGGATTTTTTCTATTCGTACCAATTTCTTTTCGTAGCAATCAGAATGAAATGATAACGAATT
Source organism: Scalesia atractyloides (assembly GCA_947069175.1). NCBI lineage: Eukaryota > Viridiplantae > Streptophyta > Magnoliopsida > Asterales > Asteraceae > Scalesia > Scalesia atractyloides. Next base: position 43,133,276 of record CAMTDV010000019.1, on the reverse strand, counting down.
TCAATGTGTTTTGTGCGTGAGTGATGATGTGGATTTTGTAGTTATATCGATGGCTGCCTTGTTATCAACATACATTGGAGTGTCTAGAAATTGCAAACCATAGTCTCTCATCTGCTATTGAATCCATAGAATCTGTGAACAACAGCTGGAGGCCGAGATATACTCAGCTTCACAGGTAGAGAGAGCGACCGTAGTCTGTTTCTTACACTCCAGGTTACCATTCTTGTTCTGAAGAACTGGCGTCCCGTTGTAGTTGATTTTGAGTTCAACTTATCTACACCAAAATTGGAATCAGCATAGCCTGTGAGGTTGAAATTGTCGTTCTTCGGGTACCATAAGCCGGTGCTTGGGCATCCTTTCAGGTATCTGAAGATACGTTTCACGATCTGCATGTGTAAGATCCTCGGTCTTGACTGATATCTGTCGCACAGGCAGGTTGGATACATAATATCTGGGCGCGATGCCGTCAGATACATCAGTGATCCAATCATCGATCTGTATAACGTCTTGTCAACTTTGGCTCCAGTCTCGTCAACGCAAATGCCATGATTCAGAGCAAGAGGCGTAGATAGAGGCTTCAAGCTTTCCATTCCATACTTCTTCAAGATGTCGTGTACATAGTTAGTCTGATGAATGAAAATACCATCCGGAAGCTGATCTACTTGCAAACCAAGAAAGAACTTCATTTCGCCCATCGAGGACATTTCGAATTTCTTTTTCATGATTCCTCAAACTCCTTGCAGAGACTATCGTTTGTAGATCCAAAGATGATGTCATCAACGTAGATTTGAACTATAATCAAATGGCCATCAACTTCTCTGGTGAAAAGAGTACTATCCACAGTTCCTCTGATAAAGCCGTTTCCGACGAGATGTTGTGATAACGTCTCGTACCAAGCTCTCGGGGCTTGGTGTAGTCCATAGAGTGCTTTATCCAGTAGGTACGCTTTGCTCTTGTTAAGTGGATCGACAAACCCTGGTGGTTGTCCAACGTACACCTTCTCACGTAATTTGCCATACAGAAAAGCCGATTTGACATCCAATTGATAAACCTTAAATCACTTCCATGATCCAAAAGCTAGAAAAATTCGAACAGATTCCAATCGAGCTACCGGTGCATAGACTTCTGTGTATTCTATCCCTTCCTGCTGGTGAAATCCCTTGACAACATGCCTAGCTTTGTTACGAACAATGACTCCTCTATCATCACGTTTACACTTAAAGACCCATTTTGTATCAATTGCTTTCTGATTTTCTGGTAGGTCTTCACCCTTCCACACACCCAACTTTTCAAAGTGCAATAATTCTTCTTGCATTGCTTGTACCCAGTTTTCATCTGCTAAAGCTTCATTAACTGTCTTAGGCTCAATCTGAGAAATGAAACATGAATAGAAACAATAATTTTGGGTTGTAGCAACGCGTGTATAGAAACAACTGAGTGCTTTATTAATTTGCCCTCGAGTTCTAACACCAGTTTGAAGTTCTTCGATAATATTTGTTGACGGATGATAGGAATATGATCGCAAAAATTCTTCACTTGGAACATCTACTGAGTTTTGCTGATTCGTGATATTGAGATCAACAACCAATTCAATGTTTGGAGAGCTTGATGAAGCTTCATTTTTGTTGTTCGGGACTGCAGATTGATTAAGAAGACTTGTTATCTGCTCCACTTCTTCATCTGAAGAAGATGATTCCCCATCAGCATCAAATGTTGGTGCTTCATCTGAACCAGATCTTGATTCTGAGGCATATTGGGCTCCATTGTTGTATTCATTGGTTCATTAGAGGCATACGTTGGAAGATTAGTAGGTGTTGATAATGTTTCAGAAACATTTTCAGCCAGACCACCACTAATGTTTGAACTTGCGCCAGAAGAAGATGGATCCAACGTGCGTTGATTAACCACAATTGGTCGAACAATTTGTTCTTGATTCGCTGACTGGTGAAGATAATATAACGCTGCAACTTCTTCGTCAGGTGGTTCTTTGGGCAAGTCAAAAAGGTCTTGATAGTTAAACAGCCACGCGTCACCTTTCCTTTGAATAGGATCCGTGTAATTGAAACAATCCACGTGCTGCGCTTTAATAACCTTTCTTAATGAAGGAACATATACTCTTCTCAACGGACTCGCATATCCGACAAAGAAACCTTCGAGAGATTTTGCTCCGAATTTGCCATCTTGGTCTATTATGGTACAAGGTGCACCGAATGGTTCTAAGAACTTAAAATTTGGCTTCCGTCGGTTTATCATCTCAAAACATGTTTTCTTTGTTGGTTTGACAGTGAGAACCCTGTTTAGCGTGTAGCAAGCCGCAGCAACCGCTTCACTCCAGAAGCTGATAGGAAGTTTAGAATCTGCAAGCATGGTTCTCGCAGTTTCAATCAAAGTTCGGTTCTTCCGTTCAGCTACTCCGTTTTGTTGTGGAGTATAGGGAGCACTAAACTCGTGCAGAATCCCTTTTGCATTGCAGAATTCCTTCATTTTGTTATTCTTAAACTCTGTGCCGTTGTCACTTCTAATACGTCTGACCGGCAGATGATAAATGTTCTTGAGTTTCTTGATTAGAATAACCAAGTTCTCGAACGTTTCGTCTTTTGATTCTTGAAAGAACCCACAAATATCTCACATAGTCATCTGCACGACCAAGCAATATAAGTCTCCTGATATGCTTCGAACATTTACAGGACCAAATAAATCCATGTACGTTCTAATGGCAACTTGATTGAGTTTAGAATTTTCTTCGGATCACATTTCTTGATCTGCTTTCCCTTCTTGCATTCCAAGCAATGATCAGACATCTGAAAACTTCGAACATTTACGCCTTCTACAAGATCATTATGAACCAAGAAATTCATTTTTCGCAAATGAATATGCCCCATCTTACGATGCCAAAGAATAGAATCTTTTTCAGTAGCCTTTGATACAAAACATTGTGCTGATTGTGATGAAATGGTAGCAACACCCATATCAAGAACATATAAATCATTCTCTCGCGATGCTCGCATCAGAATCCACTCATCTTGAATTTTGAATCCCGGCTTCAAGATAATACACTCTTTATCATTGAAATGGACTGTAAATTTCTTGTCACAAATCTGTGATATACTTAGAAGATTGTTCTCAAGTTCTGCAATATAGTTCACGCGATCAAAAGAAACTACGCCATTGGAGAGTTTTCCCTCGGCGACTATCCTTCCACCTTGATTTCCTGCAAATGCAACATATCCACCATTAATAGCTTTAATATCGAATAGCAACGCTTTCATTCCCGTCATATTCTTGGATGCTCCACTATCCAAAATCCACTTTGAAAGTACGGATCTTTGGAGCCCCTGCAAAATTCAGAAATTAGGTGAAAGCTCTACCCAAGCCTTCTTGGTCTTGGGTTTTACAGGATAACCATCATCAAAAGCATATTCAAACTCATTAACGTCATTAAAATCAAATTCATCATCTGTTTCAACAATGTTAATGTTTGAAAATTTCACTTTTTTCTTATCTTCTACAGATTTGACATTATCGATCTTGATTTCTGTTTTAATTTCTTTCACATTATCATTAGTCTTCACCTGCTCAGAGTTAGTGATTTCAGACGTTGATTCTTTTGTGTTGTCAGTCTTTACTAACTCAGACTTAACAACACCAGATGTTGTTGACCTTTTCTTGGCAATCCAGGTTTGAGATTTGATTTTAGCCTTTTTTGATGTAAAACTTGTTTTCATTAGACCTAGAAGTTTCACCTTTTTCAAAAATGGAATTTTCAAAAGTCTTTTTAGACTTTGGTTTAACTTCTGGTTTTGATTCATTTCGTTTCAAAATCTTTACATGTTTTGTAAACACTGGTTGCTTTGATTTAACAACATTTGAATCTTCATTTCTTTGAAGATAAGCCGGTTTTGATTTCGGACATTTTCGTGCCATATGACCAATTTCATTGCACTTGAAACATGTCTGATTATCAAGTGGATGTCATTTAACAAGTGGTTTTACCCTACTTGAAGTTTTGACACCACTTGTAACCTTGGCTTTATCTCGAATTTCTTTCTCCTTCTTGAACTCATCATTTAACTGTTTACCAATCAAACTCTCTTCATGAACTGTACTCGTCCCATATACAAACTTCATGTTTTTGTTTTATATTCATGAAATGGTGACGGTTTCTTCACAGATTCATCAGTTTCTTCTTCTAAACCCAACCCTGCTCTTCGGTTTTCCGGATGATCACCACCGTTCCTTTGGTAGTGTTTCTTTTAGGTTTGGAATAGAATTTTCGTTCATTAATTTCCAATTCCTCTGATGTGACTTCCACGAGTTTAAAGAATTTGTCAAGCAATTCTTCCTTCACATTCTGAATCGGGAAGCTATCATCAAAGTATGGTCTATCTGAATCCTTAATTTTGTACATTACAATATTAGGATCATCACTTAGACCATCTTCTGACGACTTATCGTCATTTTCAGATTGTGAATTAGAATTCTTTGAACTCGAGTTGGCGCTTTTAAAGCTGCCGTCATCAGAATCACTTAAAACATTTTCAACAACTTTGTTAACCACAGCGTTGTTATCATCTTCAGATTTAGCATAGACTACATCAATGTTCTCTGGCAACTCGTTTTTCTTTTCAGAAAGTAATTCAACATTGAGTGCCTTGTCCATCCCGTCTGCAGATTTAACACAGTATTTCTCGCAAAGGGGTTGAGGAACATTGCTATATTCTTTGCCCGCTTTCTTTTTAGGTTTTTCTTCTGTTGAGATTGTCAGAAGAATGTGATCGATAACATACGCATTGGTGGTATAACTTCTTAACAATTGTCGAACTCTTTCAGTTTCGATTGTCATGTCTTGAAGTTGTTGTTTGGTTTCAGCAATGGTGTTGATATAAGTGTTAATGCTCTTTGTTTATCCATTACTTTACCACTCAACATTCTTATATTATCATGTTGTTCGATGTTATTTCTGTCAAGTCTGCCGTAATCATTTTTCATTTTGTCATACGCTTCTTTCATTGTGCGATAATCATATTTTAACAAATCGTTATGCACATTGTTTTCAGCGATGATCTTTGATTTTTCGGCACATTCGACACAAGGTTCAGTACATTTTGTACAAGGTTTCTCAACCTCTACAACTTGTACTTTGACAACTTCTTTCTCGATAACCTTTACCTCTGGACCTACCTTGGTTAGATTCGCCATTAAAGCTTTATCTGCCATGTCCTTGAGGTCTTCGACTTTTATTTCTTGAGTGACATCAATAATCACTTCATCAATCTTTTTCTCCTCAACCACTTGTTCTTTCGAGCTTCCATCAAAATGTCCTGCAAAATTGTCACAAGAATTAGAAGATAAAATTCCTTGTCTCTGCATATGGATATATTCCTCTTCTTCCTGCTGTTAATGCAAGTATTGTTCCAGAATAGCTTGTTCGAAAGCTGCTGCTTCTACTTCAGCTGCCGCCCCTGCTTCCTCTGTAGAATTATCTTCAACTCTCTCCGCCATCAAAGCAACTCCGGCCTTTTTCCCAATTTAAGAGTTCCAATCAAAACCGTCACCTTCTGTGGATGCTACCATGGCTTTCTCCGTGGTACTACTATTTGGCTTTTCTTGGATCCCAATTTGAGTTTTCTTCGGGAACGGTTTATATTGAAGTGCCTTCTTGTAATATTCATTCCCCCCTCCGAAAGGACTTTGATTTCCGGTTGCCTCAGTGTTTTTACACTCTCTTTTAAAATGTCCCTTCTATCGGCATTTAAAGCATGTGACTTTGGATTTGTCAAAACTCAATTTGTTGTTGGAGTTTCCTATGTCACGGCATGTGAGTGCAACGAACTTTGTCACTCTCCTGATGATCGAAGCTAATGACCACTTGATGTCCATTAGTTTGAGCTCTTCTTCGTCTACCTGATCATAATCTTTTGCGGTCATCTCAGGATTTCTGATCTTACCGGCAACAAGACATTCATAAGACTCTAAGACGGTAGCAAGTAGTGACATATGTTGTTTTGCAACTTCTTCTGAAACAACATTTTTCAAATTCATTGCGATGTTGCATTTGTAAACATTCAGATCAGAACTTTGCTGTTGGTTCTGATTTGCTTGACTTTGAAATGTTGAACTTGAACCAATGCTCGAATAAGAACTTTGTGGACTTTGGTCATACTGAGGTTGTGAATGATTCTGATTTTGTGGAGAAGCATTCATGTTTGCACTAAAAGCAGTTCCAATTTTTGGACTCGAAATGTTATCTTGCATTCCAGTTTTGTAGTACAAACCGATGTCTTGAACCACATTAGCGTTCTTTGACTTTGCTATCTTCAGAAGCTCCATTTCGTGGCCTTCGAGTTTATCGATTAAGATTGACAACTTGAAGAAATCCCACTTATCACTATTCTTCAGAACCATCAAATACGTAGTCCATTCACCCTCTGGTAGTGTGTCAGCAAGTTTGTCGATGTATTCTTGTTCCGTCTTCTCAAGACCGTGTCTTCGCATTTTCACTTTGAGATGACAGAAACGTTCATCATTTGCTTAATGGTCTCATTCTTTAGCATGTTGAAGATATCGAACTCTTTCAGAATGAGAGCCTTCTTGCTTTTAATCATTTCAGCACTGCCTTGGTATTTCTTCTGTAACGACAACCAAAGTTCTCTTACTGTAGTATACTCCGGTAACAGAATCAGAATATCTTCTTTTACTGACTGTTGGATGAGACTGATCATCTTTTTCTCTGCAATGTATTCGTCTCTCTGAGCTGTCGAGTAGTTGTACTTCTCAAGAACTTGTTGATGTTCATCTACCGGAACAGTGTAGCCTCTTTCGATTGACACCCAGCCAGCGAAGTGCATGGCTTCAACCCAGTAGGTAAATTTCTCTTTCCATGCTTCGTATTCGTCCATGCTCATCAGCTTGTGCAGTTTGACGGTCGTTCTCATTTCGTTATCAAGATTGACTAGATTAATCACGTTGGCGTTTGATGAACTAGCTCCGGACATAAAAGCTCTTAGTTGATCCTCCATTGTGAATAACGAAACGTGTACGCTAAAAATTTTTAAAAAACTTTGAAAATGATTAGTCTTACTACAAGTTCGGTCAAACTTGTAGCAACAAATGAAGAATTCTCTGATTTTCTAACAAGTTCGGTCAAACTTGTTAGATCTACTTTGTAAAATTTCGTTTATCTTCGGTCGAACTTATAACACCAATTAAACAGATCTTCGAGTGAACTTGTTCAACAGAACTTTGATGAAAAGCTAGGTAAGTTCGGGCAAACTTACTTAAAATATCTTAGATATTACACAAGTTCGGTCGAACTTGATGTAAAATCAGTGAAATTTAGTAACTTCGAGCGAACTTGACTTAAAATTTCTTCAAAAACTACCTAAGTTCGGGCGAACTTACTAAAAAATCACTTGAAAAGTGATGTTTTAGGGCAAGTTCGGCCGAACATGGCCAATAAGTTCGTTCTAGAAAATTTTCAAAAACATGGTTTTTTCAAAATTTCGACATGAATTCGGTTGAATTTGGTCTCCAATCTTTCAAGGGTTTATCTTTGTTGTATTTTACATGATATATTCAAAAATCAAAAGATTTTTACCATGAATTCTTCATTGTGTGATCAAAAGTTAAGAAAAAAGAAGAATGGAGTAGAAATAGAAGTGTTCTTGTCTTGATACTATGAAATCAGGCTGTTCTAGCTCTGATACCACTTGAAGGACCGATCCTCGATGCTTAGGAACCTAATTTTGATATCTAACGTCCATAATAGCGGAAATATTACGTCGTGTTACCAATAGACAAGATTTAATCAGTTAATCGTCAGTTTTATAGATCAAACGTTCTGGTTACAGACTGACAGAGCTTCGCCTCTACAATGCCAAAGTTACAAATGAGACACACAAGCTAGGTATTTATAGCATTACAAGTTCGCCCATGGAGGTGCAAGTTCGCCCGAACTTGCCTATGCAAGTTCGGCCGAACATGCATACTTTACATGCTTATGGGCGAACTTGACTAAGACACTTTGTAAATACTTCATAACCTAGCCTATCCAGCTCTATACAATACAGACTCGATATAAGACTAAGACATAGACATTAGGCACCAACAAACTAGAACCTAGTCACTTTGGTGCGAATTACAAACTCTATAAATAGCCGTGTTGGGAATTCATTTGTAACAGTTTTGCAATCTAGACGGCGGAGCTCTGTCAGTTTGGGATCTCGAATGTACAACTTTGACAATTAATAATCTGATGTTTTAACTGAATATCTTGTGTATATTGTCACTAATTGAGGTAATTTCCGCATACATGGATTAGATACAAACTTAGGAACCTTTGCTAAGGATTCGGTCTAACACTTTTTATAAAATTATAGTTAATTAAGCTAGGGTCTTATAGTTGACCTTTCAGGTTTCTCAGATAGTGACTTTGTTGGATGTCATAAAACAAGGAAGTCAACATCAGGAGGCTACCAATTCCTAGGAAATGCCTTGGTCTCTTGGCAAAACAAAAAGCAAACAACATTCTCTAACTCTACAATAGAGGCACATTATATAGCTGCTGCAAGTTGCACTGCACAACCCATGTGGCTTCAAAATCGATTACTTGATTTTGGTTTAATGCTTTGAAGACACCCCTAATATTGGATGGTCAAGGAACAGAAAATATTATCAAGAACCCAATGTCTCATTAGAAAACAATGCATATTAACATTTGTCATCACTTTGTAAGAGATTGGTATGAAAAGGGATTGATTTCACCACATCATGTTCCCACTGAAGATCAATTAGTAGATGTGTTCACAAAAGCATTGGACACATCTACTTTTGAAAGGTTGATCTCCAGAATTGGGATGTTAAATAGAGACTGAAAGTATTATGAATATAAACATTAATGTCACACCCCAACCGATGGTGGAAACATCAAGGCGGGACGAAAGAGATTGCTCATTGCTCATAAATACTAATTACGACAATATTTAATTAAACCGGATTTCATTTCTTAGCAAAATTGTCATACATTACATTGAAAAAATCAAATACAATGATAACAAAGACGAAAATTGATACAACAATAATAAACCTAACGTCTATGTGTGTATCTAGTCATCATCACTACTTTGATGTCATGGCATAATCTTCTTCAACCTGTAACATGTTTAAAATACGAGTTCAATGCAAAAGCAAAGGCGAGTACACAAGTTTGGTGAATACATAGCATAAGTATAAAGTGTATAACTCGAATCCACATGGTAATTGTAAGCAAAGTATATACTAATCATGCAACACTAGATCAAACCCCGAGTTTCCACAAAAGTTTAACGAGATCGAGCTTCCCTTGTCACAAAAGCGACAAGACTAAAATGAGTATGATAATCTTAACATAACCCTGACGCGCGGTGTGCTACTCTTATAGCGCTATATATGTCAAGTTTGGGCTAGCTAAGTTAATGATCAAGTATGTATAATCTAGCTTGTATCTAAGCATAACTAGTATTCAACAAGTATTCATGTATATGGATTGAGCATTTAAAAGCATAAGTTTGTGATAGTGTATTTTGATATGGAAACATGTTACAACCCAAAAGTGATAAAAGGTAAACGGGTCGAGTGTACTCACGGTTTTGCTAAGTGTTCCACTTAAGTAATCCCGGGAGCTTTGTTGTGATGTTTAGAGTTTGGCACCTTGTCCTTCTACAAGAAGAACATAGGTATTAGTTAAGAGTGTAACAGAATATTCGGATTATTCGAGCAAGATTACGAAAATAAGAATAAAGTATTATGGTATGAAAATAATCACTAAGATATAGCACTTGTTCTTGACACTATGATAACCCAAATGGGTTTGATATGGTTTCATAGGTTCGAGACCTATTAGAATCGTGACAAGGAACTACATACCTTAGTGATAAAACTTAATAACTCGATAGATGATTATTTACTCATTATCAAGGGTTCGGTTTTTGGGATTTTATTATAGTCCATAGATACATATATAGTTATTTAGTCATATAGGAAGTGGGAGGATGAACCATCCACTTTGGAACCTCTTGGTGTCATGTAAGTCAAGTAGGAGGTGGGTGGATTAACAATCCACTTTGGAACCTCGTATGATGTTCACCACCAAGTTACCATAGCTAACAAGGAGGGTCTTAGAACAATAATATGACAAGAATGGAAATGACAAGAATGTAAAGTGTGTCACCACGATACCAAGTAGCCAAGTGAAATACCACCCGGTAAGCACACTTTGACACACGTCAAAGGCTAGACGGGGTTGTGACACTTTCAATGTAGCAAACTACCTGGGATAATGGTGAAAATCATCAAGTGATGTGTGGTCTCAAAGTTGTGATAGCCCAAGCTAACCAAGGTGGACACACATGAACAAGTTCATGAACTTACATCACTAGTGAGCTTAAAGCTCTATGAAGAAAAAATTTTTGTGAGGATAAATCCTCTAGTTTGAATGCCTCAACCTTGTTTTTAAGCCTAACCAACCACAAGTAGTGTTGTAAGCATTAGGACATAGGTTTGAGATGAGTTAGACTCAAGTTTGATAAGTATAAACAAAGTTTGAATGATTTTAAAACACAACAGAAAGTTTTGGACACTTTAGGAGCATTTCCAGGTCTGGATTCTCCATGGAGAACCCTAGGATTCAAACCTAAAGTTTATCCAAGTATTTAGAAAGAAGAATCAAGTAAAATGAACAAGATTAGAGCAAGTTATGCTCACTTTAGTGAAGAGGTATGAATCTGCCCAAAAATTCTGATGTTGCAATGTTCTTGAGATGATTTAGGGTGAGTTGGGAGAGATTAGAAGGTGACGAAAGTGGAAAATAGCTTGGAATAGGTGGGTATTTATAAGGGTTGAAGGTAGGGTGGTTAGGAGGTGATTAAATGAAGTTTGGAGGTGATTGGAGTGTGATAAGTTGTGTGGATTCGTGACATGCCGCAGCTGATTCAAAGTCTGTCCGCCAAGGGTCCATACGGATCGTAAGGGTTTCCCCTTGTGGTCCGCAAGGACCTGGTCAGGGCAATATATTTTTTTTGTATTGGTAAAGGTGACGTGTTTTAATGTTATGCTAAGGTATTTTAAGTTATCATAAGGTCTCATAAGCATAAGTATTAGGTTATAATGTATGTGTATATATAAAATGATCGAGGTTGACTATAAACATCGAATATAACGCATGTATAAATTACAGATGTCACGTAATTGCAAATATGTCACGTTTTCGAGTATGAGCTTCATGTGTATGCATGTAAGAATATGTATGACAAGTATTGTGGTAAAAAAGTATATTTCCATTATGTTTCAAGTCTCGATTACAACTTTTACAACGATATGAAGAATACGAATACAATGATTTCTAAGAAAAGAATTACAACACGAGCTTGCTAAAAATAGAAAGTATGGAAACGCGAGGCATTACAATTAAGATGTTATTTTGAAAAATCAAAATTTTGCTCTCAAAACAAAGAAAAGATTGATAAAGTCAAGAAAAACAAAACTTGGTTCAAAGGAGTGTAAATCAGTTTCAGCAGTTCAAAACTCTGTTTAACCTTCGTTAAACATTGTTTAAGACAAAAGAACCACTGATTCACTATCCACTATTTGACTACTAAAGTCAAACAGATCCACTGTTTTCCAAAACTTACCACTGTTTTCTCTCAAAATGATGTTTAACCCAACAAGGGTTTCAAACATGGGTTTCCATCTATCTGTTGATTAAAAGTCAAAAAAGTGTGATCTAGTCTTCATTTGCTGAGACTCATCAGAGCTTTCAAACCGCTATTTTAGAAATTGATCTTTTCTTTCTTCACTAAAAGGTTTTACCAAACAGAGCTTTGCCTTAACAAATAAACGTCTTCCACGTCACTAAAAAAGGTAACCGTTGGCCACGTCATCACCACTGCCAAAAAAAACCCAATTAAAATCCTAACCAAACAGAGTTTACCCTTACCGGTGGGATAAAATCTAAAATTTCAAAACTTCCATTCTTAAAAAAATAAAAAAGATCATCCACTCAAAGATTTTCTAAAAGATTTTCATTCCTCAATTAAAAGATTATCTGATCAATAGATTCTCAAAAGATTTGACTTGTTTTCATAAATGGCTCTTATCATGAAACCACTTCACAACTATCTTCCATATCTAGTGAAATCCTCTGCAAACACAGAGTTTCAGTCAATCATCGACATCATCACTTCATCAAAATATCATAGCATCTTTGTCGCCTATGGACCTATCCATTTGAAAAATCTTGAAGATTTTTTGGCAAATTCAGATTTATTACTTCATGATAAAAAGACCCAACCCATCATTTCAACAATAAATGGTGTTACTGTTCAGATCACACCAGAGTTGATTTCAACTACCTTTGCCCTAGACGATGAGGCAGGTAATGAATTTTTTTTCAAAAACTGATCTTCAATTCATGAATTCATAGTGGGGGTGTATGCACAGATGGAAGGGGCAACAATTTTTAAACCTAAATTTTCACCTGCTATGAAAATTTTCTTCCATACCCTACTCATACGCTTATCACCAAAAACCACTTCTTATAATTAAATTACTTTAAAAACACAGTAATTAGGAGATACTATTTTGACTAATGCAAATTATAAGCTATCCAAAACTTTGTGTTTTGGTATGGTTGAAAATGTAAAAGTTAAGAAAGAGGGAAAACCCTAAGCCTTTATCTTGTACCCAAGACTTATAAGTTGTCTTTTACAATGGGTCTTGGCACAAAATATTTTTGTAAGAGGTGAGGCTCTTCAAATAAAAAGTCCTTCAAACTAAACATTCACCCACATGATGACCAGGGGTCACGAACAGTTGGTGGTCAAGAACAACAAAACATAGGCTTTTTGTTGATGCATAATGTCTATTGTCTAGGTCTTGGATCAAGTCTGTATGATTAGGGCTTGAAAGTGTTAGATTATGTATTTATGTTTGTAAAGACACAAGTTCGCCCAAACTTGTTCTAGCCAAGCCACATTTCGAGCGAAGTTGCTGTCCTATATATAGGTGTCTTGGGTCTTTCATTATAAGAACTTTGCATTGTAGACGGTGAAGCTCTATCGGTTTGGAAACTACATTGTAACATCTTTGGACGTTAATAAACTGATCTTTAAACAGTAAATCTTGTGTATTTGATTAACTAATCACGTAAATTCCGCATACGGTGACTATAGATACAAATTAGGTTCCTATGCATTGAAGGAGCGATCCTAACAAGTGGTATCAGAGCCCTGGATACCTAATTTGCTGAGATCTACATAAGATACTCTCTATTTCTACCCATTTCTTTCATTTTTCTACACTTTTCACAAAATTGATGAACCTATGGTTAGAAATGGTTAAAATTTGAATATGACATACATAATCACCTAATAACAAACTCTTGAAAGTTTCATAACCAAATTAAATTGATTTCATGTAAAAAATGTCAAAAAACCATGTCGGGTAGACAAACTTCGAGCGAAGTTTAAGCACAAGTTCGCCCGAACTTGGCTTGATTTCACAAGTTTTTTGTTGATTTTGATCAACTTTGAGCGAAGTTGGTTGTTTTCTTCAAAGATTTTCAAAAAATTTGACCAAGTTCGCCCGAACTTGTCAAGTTTTTGCAAAAAAAAATTCTACAAGTTCGCCCGAACTTGCTTAGAATTGAAATTTTCTGAAATCTTTACACAAGTTCGTCCGAACTTGTCAAAACTGAATCTGAAAATTGTTTTCTGGACAAGTTCGCCCGAACTTGTTAGTTTGCTAATCAATTTTCAAGTGTTTTTGAACGTGTTTCAGTTAAAATCTTCAGTCTGAAAAAATGGATGATTTCCATTACGCCTTGCTTCAACAGTGGCTTCTACATCTAATGCGAACGCTAATGAAAACGCGGTAAACCGGATGAATCTGGATAATGAGATGGGAACTTCGGTTAAACCACCAAAGTTGATGAGCATGGATGAGTTTGAAGGCTGAAAAGAAAAGTTCATGAACTAGGTTCAAGCGAATCACTTCTACAGTTGGGTTGCTGTTCAAACCCGATATACGTGGCCAAAGGATGAACATGATCAAGATCTTTCATTAGTAAAGTTAATGCCAGAACTTAAAGATGCATATGTGGCAGAGTAGAAAATTATTAGTCTGATACAGCAATCAGTGAAAGAAGACATCTTGATCTTGCTACCTGAATACAAGATGTCACAGATGCTGTGGAATGCACTATGTGCTAAATATCTGGGAAGTGCTGAGATGGTTAAAAGTAAGAAGGCTTTAATCAAGAAAGAGTTTGACATTTTCACGATGATCAAAGGCGAAAACATGAAACAAATGACCGATAGATATTGTCATTTGATGGTTCAGATGCGAAGACACGATCTTCATAAAACAGATGAAGAGATGATTGATAAGTTGGCTGATGCACTTCCTGAGGGGGAGTGGACGACATATTTGATGGTATTGAAGAATAGTACAAGTTGGATGCATTTCAAGTTATCAGATTTCATTGACAAGTTAGAGGGACATGAAATGGAGATGCTAAAAATGGCCAAATCGAAGAATGCAAATGTTGTGCAAGATGTGTGGACTATACTACAAAGGAGGTGTTCAGGAGATTTCGAGTCCGAAAATTCAAACGGCGTTTAGTGCGAATATGAATTCTTCGAATCATTCATTCCAAAGTCAACCGAACACTCAATCATACCCGAGTTATGATCAGAGTCCTCCAAACACATCATACTCAAGTGCTGGTTCAAATTCTCCGTTCCAGAATCAAAGCAATCAGACAAATCAGAAAAATCATTCTAGTTCTGATTCAAATGTATTTCATTGCAACATTGCGGTCAATGTTTTCTCTGAACAAACAACCAAGCAACATATGGCACTTCTTGCAACAGTTCTTGAATCATACGAAAGCTTAGTTGCGAGGAAGATTGGAAATCCAGAGATGACAGCTGAGAAGAGGAATTGGAATTGATGGATATCAAATGGAGCTTAGCATCGACTATCAGAAGAGTTACAAAGTTTGTCGCGCTCATTAGAAGAGACATTGGAAACTCGAGCAATAAGCTTGGATTCGATAAGTAGAAAGTAATGTGCTTTAAATGCAGACAAAGGGGCATTTCAAACGCGAATGCACGAACCAAGAAGCAAGCGGCAATCAAAGTCCTTTTGGAAACAACAACGACTATTACAAGAAATCCTTGCAATACAAGCCGTTTCCAAGAAATGTTCAAGTTGAGGTAAAAGACGATTCGTCAAAGACAAACGAAAAGGCTCTTGTTGTCGCACATGAGGATGAAGGGTTTGCTTGGAATAAATATATCTCCAGGAAAACTGGTGTCGCTTTGATGGCTGAAATCATGGAAGAACCAGAGTCAACGGTTGATGATGCAGCTCTTGAGAATGCGATCTTAGAAGAATATATGCAAAGAACAGAGGAAGAGGAAATGATCTATCACGACACAAAGATGAAGAACATTATTCCTCCTAACTTTCATTCTAGTTTTGCAGGTTGCTTTGGAAATACATCGCAAGAGCAAGTGGTTGAAGAAAAGAAACCATAGGTCGAAGAGGTCATTGATGTGACAAAGGAGATGAATGCAGAGAACCTCACAAAGATTGCTGACAAAGCAATGATGGTTAATCTGAAAGAGGTAGGTTCAGAGGTAAAGGTGATTGAAAAAGAAGTTGTGGAGGTTGAAAAACCTTGCACAAAGTGCACAAAACCTTGTGAGAAATGTGTTGAGAAATCTCAAATCATAAGCGAATTGAGCGTGCATAACAAAAATTCTAAATACGATTAACGCACGATGAAAGAAGCTTATGATAAGATGAAAGGCACTTATTGCAATGTTGAAAAAGCTAACTTAGAACAAGGTGCCACAATAAGAATGTTAAAAGGAACGGTAATTGAAAAAACAAGAAGCAATTAATATGTACATTAACACCATTGCTGAAACAAAACATGAGCTTCAAGAAATAAAAATTGAAATTGAAAGAGTAAGACAACTTTTGCTCAGTTATACGACTAACGCTTATGTCATCGATCATATTCTACAAAGATTTCATCGGAAGAAAATGATGTGAAGCCAAAAGGTAAGAAGCGTGGAGAGTATAGCAATGTTCCACCTCCATTATGCGCAAGTTACTGTCGCAAGAAAGTGGATGGGATTGAGAAGGCAATAAATATAACACTTTTATCATAAACAAATGATAAGTTGCCTGAGAACATTGATGTAATCTACACGACATCTAATGATGACAGTGAAGCGGTTGTGAAAAATGTGGTTGAAAATGTTTTGGGAAATGATTCTGATGATGGCAGCTTTGAAGGCGCCAACTCAGGTTTAGATAGTTCTGAATCACAATCTGAAAATGAAGAGACTTCATTGGAAAATTGCCTAAGTGATGATCCTAACATTGTAATATACAAAGGTAAGGACTCTGATAGACTATATTTTGACGAGAGTTTTCCGATTCGAAATGTGAAAGAAGATCAGATTGACAAACTATTCAAACTTATTGAAGTATCATCAGATGATCTAGAGAAGAATGAAAAGAAAATTTACTCAAAATCCAAGAAAGTTTATAACAACTACCGAAGGAATGGTGGTGATTTTCATGAGAACATGAGAGCGGGTTTGGGTTTGCAAGTAGAAGATGAACCGAAAAAGAAATAAAAGTCACCATTTCACGAATATAAGAATAAAAACATGAAATTCATGTTTGGGACTAGCACGGTTCAGGAAGAGAATTCGATTGGAAAGCAATCGAATGATGAGTTTAAGAAGGAAAAAGAACTTCGTGATAAGGCTAAATCCACAAGTGGAGTAAAACCCACGAATGGACATTCTGTTGATACTCGGACTTGCTTCAAATGCAATGAAGTTGGTCACATTGCTCGCAAATGTCCGAAATCAAATCCTATGTATCACCGAAAAAAGACATATTCATATGATGAGAAACTTAAGCACCCGGAGATTCTAAAGCCAATAACGATCTTAAAACGAAATAATGAATCTAAAACTAAGTGAAACCTAAAATTGAATCTAAAATCGAAAAATCAACTTTTGAAAAGGGTGAAACTTCTAAATCAAATGAGAACAAAGATTCAAAATTTTACATCAAGAAAGCTAGAATGAAATCTCAATCATGGGTTGCGAAGAAAACACCATCATCATCTGAAAGTGCAAAGTCTGCATCTGTCAAAAATGAAAATGTTAATGACACAAAGACTGATCAGAAAGTTCCGAATGTTGATTTGAAAATTCCTACTTACAATATTCCGATTTCACACAAGACCGGAAAGGCTTGGGTTTCCCTTTTTAAATAAGTTCTTTGCATGTGTAGGGGCTCCAAAGATCCATCTTGTCAAAGTGGATTATGGATAGCGGAGCTTCACGTCACATGACTGGGATGCGTGCCTTACTCTTCAATATTAAAGCAATCAATGGAGGGCACGTGGGATTCGCGAGAAATCAAGGAGGTAGAATCATTGCAGAAGGAAAGTTATCTAATGGTGTGGTGTCGTTTGATAAGGTCAACTATATCGTCGAGCTGGAGAACAATCTTCTCAGTATTTCTCAGATCTGTGATTAGCAGTTTACCACCCATTTCAACGACAAGGAGTGAATGATTATTAAACCGGGCTTTATGATACCAGAAGAATGGATTCTCACGCGTGTTCCTCGCGAGAATGATCTTTATGTGCTAGATATGAGCATTGCTACTGTTGGAATCAGTATGTCCAAGACACATATTAAATCGACGTGGCTAGTATGTTATGATCCAAGTCGGGTCATACCCAATAACAAGCTAGACAAACACTTATAATATTTATTTATGATATGCTCAAAAAAATAAATATTAACACTTAGGAAATATTTAGAAATTGGTTTTCTAAATAATTGCACTTGTAAAACTAATAAATTATATGGATAATTTATTTTGAGAGAATATTTTATATTGTTATTTAATGGGTTAAATAACATTATAAATTATTATGATATGTTGCATAAAGTCTTGTATTATGTTATGCTATATTTTATAAAAGTTATAAAATATAAATACAAGAAATAAATAAAATAAAATTTTGAAATCTTGGATTGGAAAAAGAGCCCTATGGCCGAAAATTGTGGGTCTTCCCAAGGTGGTCTTCCACCAATGAAGATTCATGCAATCTTTCACAAGATTTGAACAAGATCCCACAGAAATATATGGATATTTTTTGGTGATTCTTTTTGCAACTTACACACCTTTTCTCTAATCATTTTTCAAGTGCAAGAATACTAGTAAATGCTCTCAGATTTTTGGCCATAGGTGGTTGTCCAAGAGAGTTCAAGTTTGAATTTTAAGTGTTGAAATCCTAGCAAAAATCATAGTGTTTGTTGGAAGGCTTGGGGTATACAAGCTTGAGGTGTTCTACTTTGAAGATTTCCATTCAAGAACATCATCTTCTTCATATCTCTTGCTATTTGGAAGGTAGTATTCTTATAACACCCTATGATTGTGTTTTTGATAGCATGCATGTTCGTATATGGATCCGGGTTTTGGTTTTGACATACTAAATGAGTTTTGTATCAACAAACGGTAACATGTTTAAATAACTATTTCGCCGTGTTCCACATTTTATATGGATAAAATGCTTTTGATAAACATGTCGAAATCCCAACAGCTACATCTACTTCGAAGTCGGCTCAATGTTTCATAACAGAGGCCACAGAGAAGGAATCAATTCTTTGGCACAGAAAGATGGGTCATATACACCTCAGAAAGATGAATCACCTGGTTCACAATGATTTAGTTGAAGGAGTGAATCTTATAAGCTTTCACATGACTGATAATTGTCTGGAATGCAAGAAAGAAAAGCAGATTAAAAAGTCTCATCCAAGAAAGATTCTTAACTCCATCAAGCTGCCGCTCGAAAGACTGCATATGGATCTCTTCGGTCCATTGAATGTGAAGAGTATATCTGGAGATCTTTATTGTCTTGTCGTCACAGATGATTATTCAAGGTTTTCATGGGTCTTATTCCAAGAGAGCAAAGATGAAACGTTTGATAATCTAATGATCCTCTTCAGGAAGATTGAAAATCTGTACCATCTCCTTATTAGAAGAATCCAAAGCGATAACGGTACAGAATTCAAGAACGCCCAAATGAAAGAATTTTGCAATGACAAAGGGATCTTACACGAATTCAATGCTCCATACACTCCGCAACAGAATGGAGTGGCTAAGAGGAAGAACAGAACGTTAATAGAAACTGTAAGAACTATGCTTGTTGATTCGAAGCTTCCTGTCAGTTTTTGGAGTGAAGCAATCGCAGCAGCATACTATACATTGAACAGGGTCTTGACGGTCAAACCTACAAAGAAGACTTTCTTTGAATTGCTAAACCGAAGGAAACCCAATCTGAAGTATTTAGAACCGTTTGGTGCACCGTGTACAGTTATTGATTCAGACGGAAAGTTTGGTGACAAATTGATAGATGGTTTCTTTGTCGGGTACACAAGTCCACTCAAGAGAGTATATCCTCCAAGTTTGAGAAGAGTGGTAGAAGCACAGCACGTCAACTATTTTCGTTATACAACTCCTATTCAAAGAGCAGGCGATGCTTGGTTGTTCAATTATAGTGAATTGTAGAAATCATTTGACTTGCCAGAAGAGCCTTCTGAAGAAGACATTATTGTCTTATATTATCTACATCGGTCGGCTAATCAAGAGCAGATTATCAGACCAGTAGTGGTTAATCAACCAACTGTTGGATCATTTTCTTCTGGTGCAGGTCCAAGCACTAGCGGTGCTCAAGGAACTCATGCAGAACAAGAGACACCAGCTACAGAACCAGTAAATGCTACATAAGAACCCAGTCTTTCTCAAGCACATAATTCCGAATCTGACAAGGCTACGACATTTGATGATGATGGAGAATCTTCTTCTGACGAAGAGTATGAGCAGATCACAAGTATGTTGAATCAATCTTCTGGCACAAGTAATCGAAATGAAGCGTCTTCTAGTGCTCCTACAGTTGAATTGGTGGTTGATCTAAATATTACTAATTAGGAGAGTACTGTTGATGTTCCAAGTGAGGTGATGCCGAGAACTTATTCATACCACCCATCAGATTCTATAATTGGAGAATTGCAAACTGGCGTCAGAACAAGGAGCCAGATCAACAAAGCCTTGAGTTGCTTTTATACTAAAACAGCTCCAATTCAAGATTATTGTACTTGTCAAGTGTTTCATATCCCAGTTGAGCCGGAGAATGTTTCTGAAGCTTTAGGAGATGAGAATTGGGTGCTTGCGATGCAAGAAAATTATTACAATTTGAAAAGCTAGGGTATGGAAACTTGTTGACCTACCGGAGAATCAAAAGGCAATAGATACTAAATGGGTCTTCAAGTGAAAGCGCGATGATCGTGGAGTTATAGTGCGCAACAAAGCTCGGTTCGTTGTCAAAGGATTCCATCAACAAGAAGGAACTGATTATACAGAAGTATATGCACCAGTTGCAAGATTGGAGTCCATTCGCATCTTCCTTGCATTCGCTGCTTGGAAAGGTTTTAAAGTGTATCAGTTAGATGTGAAATCCGCTTTTCTATACGGTAAGCTACGAGAGCAAGTGTACGTCGGCCAACCACCGGGTTTTGTTAATCCGCTGAACAAAAAGAAAGCCTATCTTCTGGATAAAGCATTGTATGGTTTGCATCAGGCCCCGAGAGCCTGGTACGAGACGTTATCTCAACATCTTGTTGGCAACGGCTTTATTAGAGGTATAGTGGATAGTACGCTCTTTACCAGAGAAGTTGGAAATCATCTTATTATCGTACAAATTTATGTGGACGACATCATATTTGGTTCGACAAATGACGATCTTTGCAAAGGGTTTGAAGCTATCATGAAGAAGAAATTCGAGATGAGCTCTATGGGTGAAATGAAATTCTTCCTCGGATTGCAAGTTAATCAGCTGCCAGACGGTATTTTCATCAACCAAACCAAGTATGTTCATGATATATTGAAGAAGTTTGAGATGGATAGCACGAAGCCGTTGGCACTCAATCACGGAATTTGCATTGATGAAACCGGAACCAAAGTTGATGATACTCTTTATCGATCGATGATAGGAACTTTGATGTATCTGACGGCATCTCATCCAGATATTATGTATCCTACCTGCCTCTGTGCACATTATCAGTCAAGTCCCAGAATATCTCACATGTAGATCGTGAAACAAATTTTCAGATACTTAAAGGGATGTCCAAGCACCGGCTTGTGGTATCCAAAGAATGACAACTTCGATCTGACGGGATATGCTGACTCTGATTTCGGTGTTGACAGGTTGAACGCAAAGTCTACGACGGCCGGATGCCAGTTCTTCGGAACATGATTAGTAACTTGGCAGTGCAAGAAACAAACCACAGTCGCTCTCTCTACTTGTGAGGCTGAGTACATCTCGGCTTCAGTTGTTGTTCACAAATCTTGTTGATACAACAATAGATGAGAGACTAAGGATTGCAATTTCTTGAAACTCCATTTTATGTAGACAATAAGGCAGCAATCGACATAACTAAAAATCCAGTTCATCACTCTCGACAAAACATATCGAGATTCGTTACCACTTTATTCGTGATTGCTACGAAAAAAGATTGGTACAAATTGAGAAAATACACACCGATGAACAAAAAGCTGATTTTTATACCAAACCTTATAGTCTTTCACGGTTTAAATATTTAATGAGGCTTAACAGTATGAAAACTATTTTGATAGGTGCGGAAGTAAAGGTTGAATATGGATCGGATGACGAGTTCTCGTGATCCTCATTGGTTTGTTATCTTTTAGGATTAGAATTTCTTAAAAACTAAAATACAAAAAATATGTTTTTGATTTTAGGGGGAGAAATGAAACAAAAAAATACAAAAAACATATGAAAAACCAAAAAGTACAAAAACATGATAAAGACAAAAAGAATTTTGTGTCAAAAAGGAAAAGATTGTACAGCAGTGGACTATCACAGTATGCTAAGGATTTGTAAAGTTTAAACAATCTTACTGTGGATGTGCCGGTAGGCTTTACACATTCAGTATATTGTTTCCGGGATATAAACTAAATTTTACAACTGCTTAAACTTGTGGATTAACATCTCTCGGATATATGGACTTAGTACTCCGAAATTTCGTTTGAGAGATTGCCTGATTCTGAGATACGAGGTCTTTATAGATGATTGATATATGGGGTATTATACAAGTTATCTGATTTTGCGTAAGCAATAGCCTAGAACTTCTATAATGCTTTTGCTAAAAAACCCTAAACTGCAGCAAAATTGAAAGAATCGAAAGATCTAATCAATTACAGTGCTTAAAAGATTCCTTAATTGGAACACACCTTAAGGTCGAGCCTTCATCTCTTTGTCAATACGGTGGTATTAACCTGAGCTCTCAAGGCTTCGCATAACCCAGATACAGATATCAATTATGCTATACTCACATGTAGATGAAATCTAGGGAATCTTGATACGGAAGTATATTTTGAGATGGGAACATAGTTGAGTCAAGTTTCATAATTCTAACTAAGATATCTTGGAACAATTGAGAAATGTGTCGGAGTTTAAGTGGACAAACATATCGACAATCTAGGTAAACAAATTTAGAACTCAAATTCATCATAAGGTCAACGGTACTGGTGATACGTCTCAATAAACTGATATGATCCTTATACACGAATTCACAAAAATATGTCTGTAAATATGTTTGTACATAGTTTATTTGATTTCAGATTTAAACCCAAAAAGATTTTGTTTCTACATTGTTTTCAACAGCCAATAATGGAAAGCGGATCTTCAGAGTTTGGAATGGTGCGAGTTGTTGGAAATCTTGATGACAACGGGTTAGGAGCTAATCTGTAAAATCAAAATACACCAAAAACGATGAAGGGTTTATTAATTTGAAACTTTAAATTTGAAGAAAACCATCAGTTTGTTCATAACGAGTAAAATCGGGGTCATTAACTTGGACTCGGCAGAAAAATCGGTTAACCAAGGTCATTAACTTGGACTTGGTCAACTGAGTGGATTTTCATAACTGGTAAACATGTGAAAGTTCAGGGTTAAAAGTGAAAATTTTGAGAAAGTTTGAAATTGGCCTTGAACAAGTTCGGCCGAAGTTGTTAGTTGAAACTTGTTTTCACTAAAACATAACTTTGGGTGAAGTTGTTTAATGAGAAATGATGAATCAGAGTCAAGTTCGCCCGAACTTGACTGAGTGTAAATGATGAAGTTCGCTCAAATGTTCATCTTATCTGATACTACCATCTTCGAGCGAACTTAAGTGTGATTTGAGAGAAATTGTGATTTTACAATATTTGTGTCATTATACTGGGACCTGGTAAAAGTGATTGGCACACTTATAATCATGGCGGAGGTATAAATTGCATTAATCATCCATGAATTGAACGTGTTTAAATGATCTTGGACCGAACTGATAAAATTAAGTAGATCTAGGTTGTTTTTGAACGAATTGAATGGTGATAGATGTTAATAAACATTTAAGAACATAATCGAATTAAAATTTTGAACATCAGACATGTGTATGTGTTACAGGTTTGTTTGAAGATGATGACAAGTTCACCCGAACTTGTTGTTGTTGGTTTAAACCAACTTCAGGCGAAGTTGTCATAATATTGAATAAAATGAGATTAATATAACTTCGAGCGAAGTTGTTACAACTTATTTCAAGAATTTGGTTTCTGAACCAAGTTTGCCTGAAGTTATCTAAATCTGAAAAATTTGTGATATATACAACTTCAAGAGAAGTTGTGAAAATTGTAATGTTGTGATATGTCAAGTTCGCCCGAACTTGATGTATTGTGTTGAAAAAATGTGAAAATTGTCTAAGTGCTTGATTTTCTTGTCCGCATAATATTCAGCTTTCATTTTGGAAGTTCCACAGCACCTGTATCTCGCTGGATGAAAAGATATATCCCTCGCTGGCAGCAATTTCGGAGATTCTAGAGTTTTTGGGGAGAATTCCAATTTCAAAGGTGATTACCGACAAACATGTTGTTTATAGATCACACGTATATCTTTTCTGGAACGCAACATCTTATGACAAAGCAAACAATGTGACTAAGTCTGTTGTTCGTGTTGGTAATGAAGACAATGAGATTGTGATCACCGAAGCTGATATTCGAAAGGTTCTAGCATTCAATGACAATGAAAATGATCCAATTAGCTTCGAGGAAAGAATGTTTAAGGGTTGTTTCTATAGAATGGGATACAAAGGGCATGCAAATGAGCCAACATTAAAGAAAGCGGCGTTCCTCTATCGTACAAACTTCTTATTCATGCTATTACTCACGCCTTTAGTCACAGGAAAGCAGGGTTAGACGATATTCAGGATTACATGGCTTGTATGGTGAGAGCATTAGTGCTCAACAAGAAATTCAATTTTTCGAAAGTGATTCTCAAGTTTATGTCGAAGAATATGGGAAATGATAGACTGGTGATGTATCCGAGGTTTGTTCAGATGCTAATAGATGATAAGTTTCAGAACATTGCTAAAGATCCGAATGATATTCTTTATCTGAGCCACATGGACGAAACAACTTTGAAGAAGCTCAAGATATATCAGAAGCAAGATTCTGCTCCTATTGCGAAACCTGTATTTGGTGCAATCGTCAAAGCCGATTATATCTCACCACCTGAAAATAAATGGAGAAAGGATGGTAGCGGAGACGAAAAGGACGAGGTTGAGTTGTTAAAGAATTTCAAGGAGAAAAGAGGAGATTGGTATATCAAGAAAGTGGTTGTTGTTGAGAAGCCAAAACGAAAAAGGGCGTCAAAGAAAGTAGAAACTATGTTAATTGACGAGCCTGATGTTGATCTAGAGAATCCTCAGAATGTTGAAGGATCAAGCGTTGCAGTTAATGTTGAAAGCCAAGAAGTTGAGGCTAGTACAGCGGGCGGTGAACGAGATTATGTTATTTTAGCGACTTCTGATAAAGATGAAACTTCTGAAGATTCTGCTGATATTCACCACAAAGAAACTGAGAAACAAAAAGAAGAAGAATGTTTGAAAAAGCTTGGTCAAGATTTGTACATACCATCTGCTGATGAAATTTCCGATGAAGAACGACCAAAGAAGAAAACAAAGCGCTCAAAATCAAAGGCTGGAGATTCAAAGAAAACTACGGGTTCTCCAAGTACTCGTGGAAAGAAAAAGCCTCAGAGTCGTAGGTATTTGAGTCAGAAAACGAAGAAAGGAGCTACATAAGAACCTCATGTTTCTAACTTGCAAGATATTCCAGTGGTTTAAGCTCAAATTCCTCCAACGACTACAACACAAGAACCACCATTTGTTACTGAAGTACCTGTTCAGGGTACGCCTCAAACAACGCCAAAATCTGCTGCAAAGGGTACTCCTAAAGCAACTCCTCCAAGATCAAAGCAATCTACTCCACAAAGCACAAGAGCTAAAGAATTTAAAGATACCTTTGGCGATATTCCAGATAATGTTACTCATCCTGTCACAGCTTAAGATCTTTCGAATTGGTTTGAAGATACTTCAGTTGATGTGTTAGAAAAAAGAATCAAGGCTCTGGAAGATAAAGTCAAACAGAATGAAGTCGAGAAAGAAGCTCTGGAGAATAAAGTAAAGCAAAACATGATTGAAAAGGAGATTCTGCAAGACGAAGTGAAATTTCTCGAAGATGACAGAGGGTATATGAAAGCGATGGTTGACAGTCTGAGTGCTGTGAATGAACAATTGGAGAAAGAGATCGCTGAACTTAGAACAGAAAGAGATCAGAATGATAGAAGGTTTGCCAGGTTACAAAAAGTGTTAACTAATAGCCTGGGTATTGATTTTAAAGAAGAATATGAAAGGCTTGATTTGCAAGAAGTCAAAGACAAAGCTGCAAAAGAATTGGCTAAACAAGGAAAGGGAAAAGGAATCGTTGATGATATTCCTAAACCAACAGAGGAGCCTATTATTGAAAAGACTGTTGAAGCAGAAAAAGCTCCAGAATCTGAGATCATTTCTGAAGATGTTCCTGAATGATGAATCGATCAAAACGTCTGAGTTAGAGAAAGATGAAGATGATGAAGATGATGAAAAAGATGACGACCCTGCAGATGATGATACGAAAGATGATTCAGATCACGATGATGGTGATAATGATGATCAGGGGGCGTTGCTCTAAAGATTGATTCTGCTAAGGTTCACACTGATTTTGACTTTGAATCCTTGATAAACGATAATGTGAACATGGAAGATGATTAGAGTAAGGGGGAGCATACAGAGCAAACATGGCCTAAAGATGATGATGTTTCTGACGCAATAGTTGCTATGCCTGTTGCTGTTGTTCATGAAAACCTTTGATGATTATGTCAGCCCTCAGTATTGAAGATGGGGAATTCGTTCATAACTAAACCAATGAAGAATTGGCCAAGATGTTCGAAGTTGATGCTGATTCGTTCGAATTTGATTTTGAAGAAGAGTTGGTGAACATCAATACGTTTGAACCAAAAGAGTATGTGTACAAGCGCGTATCAGAAGTAGATGATTATGATCGTGTTATCTTTGAAGATTCTTCAGATGATGAAGCAGAAAAATATTCTGGTATCAATACTGACAGTTTTCCGACGATTGAAGAAATCATGAGTCAAATTGATGTGAATTTGTTGAAACAAAAGATTGACGTAGTGGTGAAAGAAGGCAATATCCCTAAACATTATACGAAAGAACAGATCGCTGAAGCGAAGAAGTCGTGGTTTAAAGAGATGCCGAAAGAAAGAAAGTTCAAGCAACCATTGGCATTCTTTACTCGAGATAAAGACAAATCACTTAGTGATATTCTAAGTTGGGGATGGATTAGGGAACTTGATGTTTATGCTATAAAAAGAGAGTTCGGAGTGCAATACTTCAGACATCTTACAGATATAAAGACATTACCTTTTTGGGATGTTGAAGAGTTAGTTAAAACGAGAAACATCGGTCTTCAGATTAAGTTCAACAAACAACGGCTATGGAGGGTTATCAAGTTTGAGGCTTCAAGAGGTTTCGAATTGTGGAAGCTGTTTATTCTTAAACGCAGAATCAAGATTGATAAGAAGATTGGTGTTAAAGATGTTACGCTGGTGATGAAACGACCAAGAGCAATGAAGAACATGCCACTGAAACCTATTGAACAAGATTTTCATCCTTACTTCTTGTGGTAGCAAACGGATCCTGAAACTAGTGAAGCAGTGATTGTGTTACAGGCTGACGGAACATGGGATATCACAAAAGAATTAGATCCGGAATGCATTGAACGAAGAAGGATTTGGGGGTTGTGGAGAACTATACGTATACTAGACCCGATGTGGCTAGTTAATTGTTCAAGAGAATATGTGAAATGTTTGTTCTTCAACAAGATCTGTTTCGATAAACGTGAAGAAGTCCAAGCAAAACAATACCAAGGTGTGATCAATGTATGCCATGCACATGGTATTAACTCTGGTCATATGTGGGAATCAAGATGTAGAGAGTTAGAAAGAGAAGAGTTCTTGAAGAGAGGAAAGCGTCTAGAGAAGATACATGAAAGGGGTAGAGAGGCAAGCTCAGAAGATTTCAGTTCATGAAGTGGGCACCTCCTACTGACCAAACGCCTATTCCTAAACAAGAAAGAAGACGAAAGCCGTACAAGAACTTCTTTGGAAGAGGTTGAAGATTGAAGACTGATCAAGACTACGACAATATCCAAGGGGGAGTTTGTTGATGCATAATGTCTATTGTTTAGGTCTTGGATCGAGTCTGTATGATTAGGGCTTGAAAGTGTTATATTTTATGTATTTATGTTTGTAAAGACACAAGTTCGGCCGAACTTGTGTGAAGGCAGCACAAGTTCGCCTGAACTTGTTCTAGCCAAGCCACATTTCGAGCGAACTTGCTGTCCTATATATAGGTGTCTTGGGTCTTTCATTGTAAGAACTTTGCATTGTAGACGGCGAAGCTCTATCGGTTTGGAAACTACATTGTAACATCTTTGGACATTAATAAACCGATCTGTAAACAATAAATCTTTTGTATTTGATTAACTAATCAAGTAAATTCCGCATACGATGACTATAGATACAAATTAGGTTCCTATGTATTGAAGGAGCGATCCTAACACTTTTGACACAAAGAAAATAAAAGTCTAACCAACTAAAACAAAAAGGAATCACCACAAAATCTGTGGGTCTTCTAAATGGGTATTTCATAAATCAAAGTTAAAAATAAAGTGTCTTGGGTACTAAAAGCCCGCCAAGTTGACATATTGGAAACTAAAATCAAATAAAACCCTTGGGTACTAAAGTCTGTCAAGTTAAGATACTGGAAACAAAAATTAAATGTTTCTATCGAATTGTTACCAAAAGCAAGAAAACATAAAATTCGTTAAACAAAACCCCATATTCAAACAATAACAGATGCATTTAAAGAAACCTGAGCTATCAAACCCCAAGATTCAATTTTTAAGAACAAAAAGCAAGAAATCTCCCCAGCAAACACATAATAAAACCATAAAGATGGAAAACATCATAAAAGATAAACCTTTTTTTCATGATTTTAACATGTCCATTTTCAAAATCGTCAATCAGGAGTTTCATCGAACATCTGACGTGCACACCCAACCCATAGAACCGCCATCACAGGAGCGGATCTAGGAGAAATGAAACCCTAAAAACCATTGAGCAAAATCAGAACGGAGCGATCTGGGAGAAATGGTAATGGTAATAATCGTCATTAAACAAACCAAACAAAAAACCGATGGAACATGCAATTAGAGGAGGACTTACCAGAGGAGCTTCGTCGGAGACTTCGCCGGAACCCTAGCCGCCATCGCAGGAGGCGGAGGCTAGGGTTTTCTGTCACTATCTTCCTTCTCATTTTAACCTTGGAACCGTCAACAATGTATACGTGCTCTTCAGGACCACCATTGTCCCCCAAACTCCATGAGTCTGTAAATCCGGTTACAGATCTGAAGGTATCGTTAACATAAGCAAGTTCAGTAGATCTGAAAGTATTACAATAGATCTGACATAGAAACATCCAAAAAGAGTAACAAAGTTGTGAAAACCCCAAGATCGCATACCTTTATTGTTAACAGGAAGAAGGATCTAGGAGAAACCCAAGATCTGGCGTGGTATAGAGAGATCCGGTGAAATATAAAGGGTATATCTTGAATCGCCATTTTATCACCAGAGAGAGAGAGAGAGCAGAGGATGAGAGGCAGTTGAGAATGAGAGAATTCTAGAAACCCTAGTTTGATATGTTCCGCGTGTTTTGTTTGAGTGAAAGGGTAATAATGGAAAGTGAAGTCCGTTTTTTATTTGATGTGCTTTAAACACCTGTACATGATGCTTTAAAGGTGTTTTAAGTAAAGTGGCAAATGACCTTAAGTTGTCCTTCATATATGCTTATTAATATGATATAATACAAATATACATATATACATTTAGGGTAGGGATCCTAAGAGAAGTCCACCCTATTTGTGAAACTTGAGAAACATTCTGGACCACACATTTCCTTAAACTTTTTCGTAATATACACATACATATAGTTTAAAATTGACTATATACATATATGTATATTTAGTTATACACATATGTATGTAGTCAATTTTAAATTATACGTATGTGTATGTTACGAAAAGCTTTGGGAAAATGTGTGGTCCAGAATGCTTCTCAAGTTTCTCAATTAGCCTAGTGCTTCTCACATGATCCTAACCCTATATATATATATAGGGAGGGTTATCTTAAGAACGCTAAATATTGTGAGAACTGTGAGAACGAATGAGAAAACCAATCAAAACTATTTTTAATGCAAACCTCATTGTAATTAAAGACAACATTAAAATAAGAATTTACAACATCAAATAATTCATTTCTTCCCTCGAAATCACTCTTATTAGATTTTTTACACATGTGTAAATATAACAAATTTACACATGTGTAAATGACAAACTTACACATGTGTAAAAAAATTATTTACGAATTCACGTAAATTTAAACGTGTAAGTTAAATTTCTAACATTGTATTCGAATAATAATGATAAATACAAAAAGAAATTTTAAATTTGAATTGTTTTTGACCAAGTTTTCGTGGTTTTTTCATTTGTTCTCACGGTTCTCGCGGTATTTAATGTTCTCATTTAAACCCACCCATATATATATATATATATATATATATATATATATATATATATATATATATATATCAACCATTAGATTATTAGATCAATGTTACAAAATGTCTTATACACTTCACAAGATTTTATAACTTTTTACATAATCAGATACCTATATATACCTAGATATATAAAAAGGGAAATGGTAAAATGATAACTACTTTGAGTTGTGAGAACCATAAGAATTACGCTTTCCAAAACATTGTTTTAAATAATTCTTTAAAATCTTAAAAAAAAAACATTGTTCCAAAAAAAATGTTGCATGAAAAAGTTTACATCGGATGTAAAAAATTTATACCGTCGTAAACAAAATTTACATCATGTGTAACTACTGACTCAACAAATTTTTTTTTATTTATAGATGTAAACTGAGTGAAAAATGCTAACCATTGATTTACATCATCAAATAGTAAAATACACCGGTGTATCTTCATCATCAAATCCTAGCTATTCATTTACACTTATGTATTAATAATTAAGGGTTAGGATTAGTTCACTAGTGTTCACAATCCAAGGATTGCTTACAAGTGAATCTAGACCTATATATATATATATATATATATATATATAATATAGGTTAAAGTTATTGTAAAAAGGGTGTGTTGTGTGACAAGAGTAAGAAGGAATATACATCATTTGATCTATAATCTAATGGTTGGGATTATAATGGCAAAATTGTAAATAGTGTTTACCATTAAAATAATTAATTTTCTAGATTAAGGGTATAAAGATAAATTGCACATGCAAGTTCTCCCCATTTTTTTTAAACGTCAATAACATTTCTACGTGACTCTTTTTTTAAAAAAAAACTTACGCCATAATAACGAATGTTTTTTATCTTTAATATGAGTACCATATTGTTATACTTATGTAGAGAGAAAAATACAGTTCGATCGGATGTCTTAGTCCATGGTGTTTTTTTTATGTTCATACAATGGTGTTTTAATTATATTGTGATTCAAGGTGTTGTGTTTTACGGTAAAACACCATGAACGTAAATAAGACATCATAGCATTGCAAATAATGAATTATGATTCAAGTCATGGTGTTTTAACATCTAGAGTATGTAACATTGTATTGTGATTACAGTCATTGTGTTTTGACATCTGTAATAGCAATAGCGTCATTCAAAATGTTAAAACACCATGACTGTATTATGATTCAATTCATGGTGTTTTTGGAATATGTATGGTGTTTTATATCTGCAAAAATAACAAAAATCATTACAGATGTTAGAACACCATGGCTGTATTACGATTCAAGTTGTGGTGTTTTCTGGAATTCGTATAGTGTTTTATACGAACTGATGATGAATTCCTAAAATAACTAATGAATTCCTAAAATAAGTGATGAATTCGGTTACAATATTATATCTTTAATTAGGATTATGGGATAAATTAACATCTTACCCTTAAACTAATAAAATAGATAGGGACATGTGTTATCACTAGAGTCTTTCTTATCCTTCTCACACTTTAGTCTTTCTTATAGGATCCTACACCTATATATATATATGAGGGATATGAATATAGGGATGTCACATATCTAAGCTTACATATAGAAAATCTCTCAAAACTACGTCGTTTTAACAAAATTTCAATCAAATCTATTTAAAAACTCAATAAAATTAAGGTATTCTGGCACGTACTAGGCTAAGCTTATAGCGGGTGACTTGTCTTCGAACTATTACGGTTGTAGGGTGTAAGCGGGATGTGAGGTGTTTGAGTGGGTTTCTCACGCGGGCACACAACCACCAGCCCTTGTTTAAATGGGTGATTGAGTGGGATTCGGGGAGTAGTCATCGATGTGGGGAAGAGGAGAGAGAGAGTTAATGGTGGGCCCCACTCTTTTTCAACCAATCACACATTTATCTTTTTTTAAAGTTAATGGTGGCCCCACCCTTGTGTTTGAGTGTAAAATGGAGTGAAGAGGGAGTTGACATGGCATGAGAAGATTGTCTAGGTGGAGAATTTATCACTCCCCATATGGGATGCATCCCTTCCACCCTCAGTGAGAAGAAGGTAAGTAGAGATAATGGAAATTTCCAGTCACATTTGTTGACTGTCGGTCACATTTGGTGGTGATGAGCTTTTGGTTGTTCTTTCCACCGTTAGTTAAGAGACATGCAGATGTGAAGGCGAAGAGGAATCTAAATTCTACTGATTATGTGAAAGCTATGATTATATTGTAGGGGGTGATCATGCTAAAAATTCATTACCATCGTCATTTTAAGCGTTATCATCGGTGACTGTGCATAGATGGGGGATTTTGTGACCATGAGTAAAACATTAAATTGAAATTTAAATAGCAAGGATAAAAGATTGAAGCTGAATGAAGAGTAAAAAGATTAATAGTTATTTAATTTAGGTTTAATTATATTTAATTTAAGCTATGTAAATATGAGGCTGTTACACACATAAACTTACACATAAACTTACATGTGAAATTACTTAATATCATAGGTTATAAGTTTAAATGTTTATTTGACATATTAGATTACTATATATATATAAATAGTTAATATGGTTTTCTACATTAAATCGATATATCTTATGTTTCTAAGAAACCAAAATGATTATTTCAAAGTGAAAATTTAAATTTCTTAAATTAAAGCTATAGATACTTAATGAGTGTTTCCATAACGTGAGACAAATAGCTTTTTAGATCTGTATTTTTATAATTCCAGTTACTGGTAGTATTAAATCTATACTTTTATAATTATTTTGAGATTAGGACATTCAGCCACTAAGGATATGTTTGGCAAAAGTGGGTGGAGGATGGAGGCTGAAAGCTGGTAGCTCTAGTTGATAGCTGGTAGTTGTAGTTTTTTAGAATATTTAGTTGTTTGACCGAGTAGCTAGAGCTTTTAATGAAATATGTAAAATGACCAAAATGGACATTAAAAAGTTGGTACATTAAAAATTTTATTATTTTTTGAGGTTAAAATTAACATTTTATTCCTAAAAGCATGTAGTTTCTTCCAAAACGCTAAGTAAGAAACATATGTTCTAAATATCATAATACTACTATTCTCTAAGCCCATTAGTATAGACAAATATTGAATTTAACTAAAAACGGATTCCGTACTTATAATTTTGTTGGAATTAGATGAATAGTAAATCACATTTCAATACATGCAGTTTTGTTATTTGTGGCGGACTACGGACTAAGAACTCTGACTTCCTGTTTTTGCCACCACTTTTTCCACATAAGCTAATGAAAATGCTACAAACATACATAAAAAATATTAATATTTTGCGTGGGTGTTTTTAGGCGTTTTACGGTACCGTAAAAAGCTACTAACATCAGCATTTACAGTGTAAATCAATAAAAAAACTATTTTTTTTGGGGAAAAGTTTATTTTCTTAAAGAATTTTGGTAAAAAAATTTTTGAATAACCCTTGTTTTCGGCCCAAGTTCTCCAATTTCTCACAACTCATAAGAGTTTTCAGTTTTTCGTATATATCTTCAGCAAATATAGGGTAGGATAGGGATGAGCAAATGGTATCAGGTACCGGTACCAAATTACCAAACCGGGGATTTTTTGGTACCGATTCGGTACTGACTTCTAACATTTTCGTGTGCAGTGGTTGGTAGACCACAAAGATCAGACACATGTACTTTTAAGCCTGGGTATTATCATCCATGTAATTGCGTAATGTTACATAGTTACGTAGTGTTAGTGTTACGTAACTACGCAATGCACTCATACATAATCAAGTAATGTTATACATAATCATGTAACTTTATATTTGTTTTTGAATGTAACGCATATTACGTATCGGTACATATGGACGTAACGGCATACATGTTTATGAATATGGTGTATATTATGAAATTTTTGTAATCATGTATTCACGTATTGGTACTTAATCACGTAATAATTACATAATCACGTAGCTTGTATTTCTTATTAAATAAAAAATATAGCAATACTCCACTCAAATTAAAGAGAATACAATGCTCGATTTTATAGTGCATTTTTTCAATATATATATATATATATATATATATGTATAAGACTCGGTTCAAGGAGGAACGACTACCAGTTGTGAGAACCATGAGAACTTCTCACATCCAATAGAATTCTAACACATCATCTATAATTAACTTAATTCAAAAGAATATTTTAGTCTTTTTCTCTCAATGTCACATCACATCTCTCTTATCTCTAAAACTCATAACATCATAATATATCTCTCCTTTCATATCTTTTATATTTTTTTATATTTAAAATTGAGAAAAAAATCTTAGGTTTTATGTTCAAACATTAAAAGTATTACTTAATTTATAAAATACAAAAAAATCAAAAATAGCATATATTTCTTGTTGCTCTATTTTCCTAATTTTGGCATAATGTTCTTTATAAAATGCAAGCTATATTTATCTTATATGTTTATTAGAAAATACAAAATTACCAAAAATGATATCTATTCCTTTTTGCTCTATTTCCCCTATTCTAACATAATGTTCTTTATAAAATACAAACTGTATTTGTCTTATATGTTTATTGAGAATTTCCATTTCATTCGTTAACGTTTAATGACTTTTTCACTACAACTTTTTAAAAAAATATTCGACAACGTGCATAAAAAAAGTTTTGACAACGTGAGTAACAAAAGTTAAAACAACGTGCGTAAAAAAGTTTGACAACGTCCGTAAACATTTACTTGAACTGAGTATGAGAACACCACTATGTAAAAAATAAATAAAAAAATATCTTGACAATGTGCGTAGAAAAAGTTTTTTTACGCCCTTGATCGCCGACCCGAGCTCCTCTAAACATCACGCGTAAATCTAATTTTCAAATGTATATAAAACGGAAGGCGTAAAATAGTTTTTACGTAAGTTATCGAATGTAAACTATTTTTTTTTCGCACGTTGTCGAATGAAAACAAAAATGCTTTTTTACGCCACTGATCGTTGGTCGGAGCTCCTCTAAACGTCACGTGTAAATCTATTTTTTAAACGTACGTAAAAACGGCGTGCATAAATGTTTAGTTTTCACATACTTTTGAAAAAATTTTCTCGTGCGTTGTCTAATGTAAAAAAAATCACGCATGGTGTCGAATGTAAAAAATCGCGCACGGTGTCGAATGTAAAAAAATGTTTTTTTACGCCCTGATCGCTGGACCGAGCTATTCTATACATTTGTGTAATGTAAACGCTCTGTTTTTTTCTTTGATTTTCGTAGATGTTGGGCTTTTACGTTCAAATGACGAGGATAGCGAACAAAAAATGAAGATCAAGATTAGAGATTGAAAACGTTTTCTTTTTATACATGTTGTGTAATTTTTTTGTATAAAAGATAATGTTTTATAATTAATTTTTTCAATAGAAAACGTAATTAATGTTGACATGAAGAGTGGTGTAATCTATGATGTTTGACAAATTGACATGAATTGTACACAAGTCAAAATTTTCAAAATACCCTTCTTGTACTATTTATTATTTTTTAATCAATAAATCACTACAAGACAAATTAAACTTAAACAATTCAATCTCAATCACTCATACATAAGAGGTCTAGGGTGGATAATGGTTCATACGGTTCTCACAACTCAAGGTGGTTCTCATTTTACCACATCCCTATATATATATATATATATATATATAGAGAGAGAGAGAGAGAGAGGGCGGTTAACATATAATTTCTCTTAACGTACGCTAACGTACGAGACTCAGATACAACATGCGGGATTATTTCTTCTAACATGCGGGATTATTTTTTAACATGCGGGATTTTCTCTTTCAACATGCGGGATTATTTCCTGCATCCTCTTTCATGTTCCTGCATCTCTGTTCTACGGTCTGTAGGACCGATCCTTGATGCTTAGGAACCTAAATTTGATATCTAACGTCCATAATAGCGGAAATATTACGTCGTGTTACCAATAGACAAGAATTAATCAGTTAATCGTCAGTTTCATTGATTAAACGTTCAGATTACAGACTGACAGAGCTTCGCCTCTACAATGTCAAAGTTATAAATGAGACACACAAGCTAGGTATTTATAGCACAACAAGTTCGGCCCATGAGGACACAAGTTCGCCCGAACTTGCGTATGCAAGTTCGCCCTAACTTGCGTATGCAAGTTCGGCCGAACATGTATATACATGTACATTTAGAGCGAACTTGGCTATAATACACATACATACTTCGTATATCTAGCCTATTCACCTATACAATACAGACTCAATATAAGACTAAGACATAGACATTATGCACCAACAGACTCCCTTGGATATCGTCTTTGTCTTTTATCAGTCTTTAAAACTCTGTCTTCATATAAATATTAACGTACCCGACCAAAGAAGTTCTTGTACTGCTTCTTTCGTCTCTCTTGTTTCGGATCCGGCGTTTGATCAGTTGGCGGTGGTCTTTTAAAGTTAGCCATCTTGAGCGAACTTTGCCTTACCGTTTTTCCATCTTTTCTTTGATCGCCTCACTTCTGGTTTCTTCTTTAAGAAATTCAACTCTTTCCAGATCCCTCCACTTTGTTTGCAACATTTTACCAGAATTTACATTACGTGCATAGCAAACGTGACAACTTTCTGATACTGCATCGCCTGTACCTTTTCTCTTTCTTCAAAAACAATCTTGCTGTAGAAAAGGCATTTTATATCTTCTCTCGAGCAGTTAACCAACCACATAGGATCTAGAATCCTTATCGTCCTCCACAAACCTCTCATACCCTGATAACCCATCACTTCAACTCGTTCTTTAGCAATATCTAAGTGATCTTCAAACTTTAATACAATCACTGCTTCGCATGTAACTGGATCAATCTGCCACCACTTGAATAAAGGATAAAAGTTCTGTTCGATCGGCATAAGTGGCATATTCCTCAAGGCTCTAGGACTTTCATAATCAACGTTATGTCCTTTTCTCCTGTAACCTTGTTAACTTTTATTCTTCGTCTCGGAATAAACGGCTTCCAGTGATTCCAACCTTTATCAGCTTCGTACTTAATCATCTTCCATAACAACTGATCAACTGTCTTCATCTGATAAGTAACATTCACTGTTTGTACCAGCTCTTCCATATCCCAATACGGCAATGTCTTTAGATCAGCAAGATATTTGAAGTAATGTACTCCAACCTCTCTTTTGATTGCATATACGTTGAGCTCTTTAAACCATCCCCAACTAAGTATATCTACCAAAGAAACATATTTATCTCCGGTGAAGAATGTTATGGACGTCGAAACTTACGTTCACGAGCCATCTCCTTGAACCAGGACTTTCTCGCTTCAGCTATCTCTTCTTTGGTCATTGGTTTAGGAATATTTCCTTCACGTAGCTCTTCAGCAATTCTATCTTTCAACATATCTTCATTCAGCTTTTATACATCTCTTCAAATGTAGGAAAACTTTCTGAATCCTGACCAACATACTTAGCTTTCTGTTCTGTTTCATCATCTGAGGACCAATCTCCACAATCACACGATTATACTCATCGGCCTCAAACCTTCTTTCATACTGATACTCTTTAGGTTCAAATGTGTTAACATTCATAACCTCTTCAAAATCAAACTCCAAGTTCTCAGCTTCAACTTCAACTAGTTTCGCCAGATCTTCTTTCGAGTAATTATGTACAAACTCACATTCTTCAACATTGTGTTCCAACATCAGTATTAAAGGCTTCGTAGGT
The DNA here is from genome assembly GCA_947069175.1 of Scalesia atractyloides. Classification (NCBI taxonomy): domain Eukaryota; kingdom Viridiplantae; phylum Streptophyta; class Magnoliopsida; order Asterales; family Asteraceae; genus Scalesia; species Scalesia atractyloides. The sequence goes on along the minus strand of CAMTDV010000019.1, from coordinate 43,095,410 downwards.
ACTGCAGTCATAGGCTGCGCAAAACGATCAACATCTAGTAAATCAATATCATCTGAAGGCCCTTTTTGCCCTGAATCCCCCTGGCTTTTATCTTCCATTCGATTAGATTCATCGTCCATCAGATCAGAAAAATCAAATTCATCCGAAACTTTAGCTTTATTGATCTTTAAGCCTGTACCACCCTGATCAAAATCATCATCACCTTGATCAAAATCATCATCATCATCCCCTACATTCCAATCTTCATATCCTTCTTCCTCTTCGTCATTCTTATCTTCCTTCTCGGCTTCTTCATTGTCTTTTTCTTCAGTAACAATGGTAGGATCAGAAGGCTTGACAGATTCGTCAACCTTTTGTATATCAGACTCAGAAGCTTTTGAAATATCTTCAGTAGACTTCTCGGGGACATCGGAAGATTTCTTAGCAATAGATTTAGGGGCTTCACCCTCAACCTGCTTCCCCTTACCACTTTCAGCCAATTCTTTCTCATCACGTTCCTTGGCTTCTTGACGATCCAAACGATCGTATTTAACGATAAAATCAATATTAAGATTATTGGATAACACCTTTTGTAATCTGATGAATCTTCGATCGTTCAAAGCTTGAATTTTCTTCAATTCTGCAATCTCTGTTTGTAATTTTCATTGGCGTCCTACAGACTTTCTATCAACGCCTTGTAATACTCATGTTCATTCTCAAGCACCTTCACTTTTCATCAAGAATTTCTTTTTCGACTTCGCTTTGATTTACCTTCTTTACAAGCTCAGTCTTTTCTAACTCAATCTGCGCAACTTTATCTTCTAATACCTTCACACGTTTTTCTAACATTTCAGCATTTGTCTCTGGGAAAAATTCATCCAAATCTTCAAGACTGATTGGACCATGTGGCATATCACCAAACATACTTCCCCTTGGCGTCTTAGGTGTTGAATCTTTTGGTGTTGCAGCTTTGGGTGTAGACTTCTTCGGCATAGAGCTTTCAGGAGCAGAAGTCTTTTGAGCACTCGGCGATTCAGCGAGCGGAACTTCAATAAATTCAGACACAGGAGGTTCTTGTGTAACTCCTTGCCTTTCAGCTTCATCATGAACGAAAACAGGAGGTTCTTGTGGAGGAAGTTCTTGTGTGGCTCCTTTCTCCTGAGCACCAGAAGGTTCTTGTGTGGCTTTTGTACTTTGCACCTTGCTTTTGTATCTTTTGCTCACCGCTTTCAGAGCTTTCTTAGCCTTTCATTTCCCTTTAGTATGAGGTGACCCTGTAGTTTTCTTTGATATCTCTACTACTAGAGACTTTTTTTCGTTTAGTCTTTTTCTTTGGCCTCTCCTCATCAGATTCTTTTCAGCACTCGGATCAAAATCTGCATCTAATCTCCTTTCTTTTTCTACTCTAATTTCAGCCTCTGTCTTTTCAGGCTCTTTATCCGATTCTTCATTTTCGGACGTAGCAGAAATTACCTCTTCTTGAGTCGACTTCACAGTTTCTTGACTCTCATTAACAACTGCAGCGCTTCACTGCTTCAACATTCTCAGTCTCCTCCTCATCAACAAGCAAAGTTTCAACTTTCTTTGATGTTTGCTTCTTTTTCGGTTTATCGGCTTCAGCTTTCAAAAACCATTCACTCCTTGCCTTTGGTTTGAATTCTTTAAACCACTCCTGCTCGGCTTTAAGCTCTTTTTCGTCGTCACTACCATCCTTTCTCCATTGTTTCTAGGTGGCGAGACATAATCTGAATCTTTTATAGCTCTGAATACTAGCTTGGTAATAGGAGCAGAAGCTTGTTTCTGGAACTTGATAAGCTTCTTCACTGTGGTTTCATCGAGATGAACTAAATAAAGAACGTCATTCGGATCTCGAGCAATGTTGGCATATTTTTCATCAATCAACATCTGAATAAACCTTGGATAAAGGTACAATCTCGAATCCTCCATGTTCTTCGACATGTGAGTAAAAATCAACTTCGAAACGTTGAACGGCTTCTTCAGAATAAGCGTCGTTGCCATGCTAGCCAAATAATCATGAACATCATCTAAACCGGCTTTGCGATGGCTAAAGGTATGAATCAACGCATGAATCAGAAGCTTGTAGGGGTTAGGCACCTCCCCTTTCTTTAATTTCGGCTTATTTACGCTTCCCTTGTAGCCCATGCGGAAAAAGCATTCGCGAACCATCTTCTCATGTAGGTGAATCGGATCATCTTCTTTATCTTTGAGCTCTTAAATCCTTCGGATATCACCTTCGGTTACTGTGATCGGCTTTAGCTCATCACCAACTTGTACTGTAAAAGGGATTGTCTTCTCGTCAGCGCTTAGACTCGCGTTCATCCAGAAGTGAACAATATGAGATCGATAAGATACTGTGCGCTCAGTAATTGCACGGCGAATGTGACTATCTTCAAGAAACTTCAAAATACTGTCATATTCTTTCAGCGACGAACAAATAGACTTGTCAAGCGTGATGCATGATTTGTGAGTTTTGGAAAATTCAACTGAGATAACACGCGCTGGAATATGTGCATGAAAAACGACATAAAACAATTAGCACGCTTTTCGAGAAAAAATCACAAAAACAATTTTCTAACACTTTAATCAAGTTCGGGCGAACTTGATTAGTGTTAAACACTCTGATTTTAACAAGTTCACCCGAACATGTAACAAACATGTTCAACTTTTTTTCTAATGCAAGTTCGGGCGAACTTACAGTTTTTATTATTCAATTTTTCCTAAGTTCGGCCGAACATATCTGAAACACATGTTTCACATTAAAGAACAAGTTCGAGCGAACTTACAATTCAAACAAATCACTCTTTGTTAACATAAGTTCGGTCGAACATGATTGGATCAAAAACACTTCAACAATCAAGTTCGGTCGAACATGTTTATGGTTCATTTAGTTGTGTTTTGGACAAGTCCGGTCGAACTTGACAACAAGTTCGGCCGAACTTGTCGTCTTCTTCAACAGATCAACCAAGTTTAAAGATGCAAACATGTATTTCGGTTCGATCAAAATCAATTTCACGGTCGATTTTAAGTGTAGATCAAAGATCTATGTTCAATTTTGTCCAGTAACACCTAAAACTATCAGATGTTAAGTTTTTAGATTTGGTTTTGTTTTTTTAATAGTTCAATTCATGATTTTATAGCAATTTTATACCTCTACCATTGTGATTGGTGTGCAAATCACCAAAAACAATCTTGATTCGGACAGTATAACGGTATATAAATGCCAATTTCTCACAAATTCTCTCTAAAAGCTCAAGTTCGCTCAAAACGGTTCTGATAACAAGTAAATGAGTTTGGCCGAACTTGAATGGTATTTATACCATGTCAAGTTCGGGCGAACTTGCTAAGCCCATCATAAAAGCCCAGACTAAGTTCAAGCGAACTTATTATAAAAACAAACAATCAGCTATCTGCAAGTTCGGTCGAACTTGCTGATTGTTAAACTTGAATTGTTTAGCCAGTTCGGCCGAACTTGCCAAACCTCAAAAATTCAACTTTTTCAAAATTTTTCATTTTAACCCTGAACTTTCCAACTTTTTACCAGTTATGAAAATCCACTCAGTTGACCAAGTCCAAGTTAATGACCTTGGTTAACCGATTTGTCTGCCTAGTCCAAGTTAATGACCCCGGTTTGACCCGTTACGAACAAACTGTTGATATTTTCAAAATCAAAGTTTCAAATTAATGAACTTTTCATCGTTTTATCTTTTCAGATTTAACAGATTAGTTCCCAGCCCATTGTCAAAGAGATTCCCACCAGTTCTAGCACCTTACCAGACTTCGAAGATCCGTTCTCCAACATTGGTTTGCTGAAAAACAATGTAGAAATAAAATCTTTTTGTATTTTTGTAAGTTTATGCTAAAACACACCGAAAATCTTTTTGATTTTAATCTGTAAAGCTGAAATACAATGAAATAAGAAATGTAAACTATGTACAAACATATTTACAGACTTACTTTTGTGAATTCGTGTCTAAGGATCATATCAGTTGATTGAGAGGCGGAGGTATAAATTGCATTAATCATCCATGAATTGAACGTGTTTAAATGATCTTGGACCGAACTGATAAAATTAAGTAGATCTAGGTTGTTTTTGAACGAATTGAATGGTGATAGATGTTAATAAACATTTAAGAACATAATCGAATTAAAATTTTGAACATCAGACATGTGTATGTGTTACAGGTTTGTTTGAAGATGATGACAAGTTCACCCGAACTTGTTGTTGTTGGTTTAAACCAACTTCAGGCGAAGTTGTCATAATATTGAATAAAATGAGATTAATATAACTTCGAGCGAAGTTGTTACAACTTATTTCAAGAATTTGGTTTCTGAACCAAGTTTGCCTGAAGTTATCTAAATCTGAAAAATTTGTGATATATACAACTTCAAGAGAAGTTGTGAAAATTGTAATGTTGTGATATGTCAAGTTCGCCCGAACTTGATGTATTGTGTTGAAAAAATGTGAAAATTGTCTAAGTGCTTGATTTTCTTGTCCGCATAATATTCAGCTTTCATTTTGGAAGTTCCACAGCACCTGTATCTCGCTGGATGAAAAGATATATCCCTCGCTGGCAGCAATTTCGGAGATTCTAGAGTTTTTGGGGAGAATTCCAATTTCAAAGGTGATTACCGACAAACATGTTGTTTATAGATCACACGTATATCTTTTCTGGAACGCAACATCTTATGACAAAGCAAACAATGTGACTAAGTCTGTTGTTCGTGTTGGTAATGAAGACAATGAGATTGTGATCACCGAAGCTGATATTCGAAAGGTTCTAGCATTCAATGACAATGAAAATGATCCAATTAGCTTCGAGGAAAGAATGTTTAAGGGTTGTTTCTATAGAATGGGATACAAAGGGCATGCAAATGAGCCAACATTAAAGAAAGCGGCGTTCCTCTATCGTACAAACTTCTTATTCATGCTATTACTCACGCCTTTAGTCACAGGAAAGCAGGGTTAGACGATATTCAGGATTACATGGCTTGTATGGTGAGAGCATTAGTGCTCAACAAGAAATTCAATTTTTCGAAAGTGATTCTCAAGTTTATGTCGAAGAATATGGGAAATGATAGACTGGTGATGTATCCGAGGTTTGTTCAGATGCTAATAGATGATAAGTTTCAGAACATTGCTAAAGATCCGAATGATATTCTTTATCTGAGCCACATGGACGAAACAACTTTGAAGAAGCTCAAGATATATCAGAAGCAAGATTCTGCTCCTATTGCGAAACCTGTATTTGGTGCAATCGTCAAAGCCGATTATATCTCACCACCTGAAAATAAATGGAGAAAGGATGGTAGCGGAGACGAAAAGGACGAGGTTGAGTTGTTAAAGAATTTCAAGGAGAAAAGAGGAGATTGGTATATCAAGAAAGTGGTTGTTGTTGAGAAGCCAAAACGAAAAAGGGCGTCAAAGAAAGTAGAAACTATGTTAATTGACGAGCCTGATGTTGATCTAGAGAATCCTCAGAATGTTGAAGGATCAAGCGTTGCAGTTAATGTTGAAAGCCAAGAAGTTGAGGCTAGTACAGCGGGCGGTGAACGAGATTATGTTATTTTAGCGACTTCTGATAAAGATGAAACTTCTGAAGATTCTGCTGATATTCACCACAAAGAAACTGAGAAACAAAAAGAAGAAGAATGTTTGAAAAAGCTTGGTCAAGATTTGTACATACCATCTGCTGATGAAATTTCCGATGAAGAACGACCAAAGAAGAAAACAAAGCGCTCAAAATCAAAGGCTGGAGATTCAAAGAAAACTACGGGTTCTCCAAGTACTCGTGGAAAGAAAAAGCCTCAGAGTCGTAGGTATTTGAGTCAGAAAACGAAGAAAGGAGCTACATAAGAACCTCATGTTTCTAACTTGCAAGATATTCCAGTGGTTTAAGCTCAAATTCCTCCAACGACTACAACACAAGAACCACCATTTGTTACTGAAGTACCTGTTCAGGGTACGCCTCAAACAACGCCAAAATCTGCTGCAAAGGGTACTCCTAAAGCAACTCCTCCAAGATCAAAGCAATCTACTCCACAAAGCACAAGAGCTAAAGAATTTAAAGATACCTTTGGCGATATTCCAGATAATGTTACTCATCCTGTCACAGCTTAAGATCTTTCGAATTGGTTTGAAGATACTTCAGTTGATGTGTTAGAAAAAAGAATCAAGGCTCTGGAAGATAAAGTCAAACAGAATGAAGTCGAGAAAGAAGCTCTGGAGAATAAAGTAAAGCAAAACATGATTGAAAAGGAGATTCTGCAAGACGAAGTGAAATTTCTCGAAGATGACAGAGGGTATATGAAAGCGATGGTTGACAGTCTGAGTGCTGTGAATGAACAATTGGAGAAAGAGATCGCTGAACTTAGAACAGAAAGAGATCAGAATGATAGAAGGTTTGCCAGGTTACAAAAAGTGTTAACTAATAGCCTGGGTATTGATTTTAAAGAAGAATATGAAAGGCTTGATTTGCAAGAAGTCAAAGACAAAGCTGCAAAAGAATTGGCTAAACAAGGAAAGGGAAAAGGAATCGTTGATGATATTCCTAAACCAACAGAGGAGCCTATTATTGAAAAGACTGTTGAAGCAGAAAAAGCTCCAGAATCTGAGATCATTTCTGAAGATGTTCCTGAATGATGAATCGATCAAAACGTCTGAGTTAGAGAAAGATGAAGATGATGAAGATGATGAAAAAGATGACGACCCTGCAGATGATGATACGAAAGATGATTCAGATCACGATGATGGTGATAATGATGATCAGGGGGCGTTGCTCTAAAGATTGATTCTGCTAAGGTTCACACTGATTTTGACTTTGAATCCTTGATAAACGATAATGTGAACATGGAAGATGATTAGAGTAAGGGGGAGCATACAGAGCAAACATGGCCTAAAGATGATGATGTTTCTGACGCAATAGTTGCTATGCCTGTTGCTGTTGTTCATGAAAACCTTTGATGATTATGTCAGCCCTCAGTATTGAAGATGGGGAATTCGTTCATAACTAAACCAATGAAGAATTGGCCAAGATGTTCGAAGTTGATGCTGATTCGTTCGAATTTGATTTTGAAGAAGAGTTGGTGAACATCAATACGTTTGAACCAAAAGAGTATGTGTACAAGCGCGTATCAGAAGTAGATGATTATGATCGTGTTATCTTTGAAGATTCTTCAGATGATGAAGCAGAAAAATATTCTGGTATCAATACTGACAGTTTTCCGACGATTGAAGAAATCATGAGTCAAATTGATGTGAATTTGTTGAAACAAAAGATTGACGTAGTGGTGAAAGAAGGCAATATCCCTAAACATTATACGAAAGAACAGATCGCTGAAGCGAAGAAGTCGTGGTTTAAAGAGATGCCGAAAGAAAGAAAGTTCAAGCAACCATTGGCATTCTTTACTCGAGATAAAGACAAATCACTTAGTGATATTCTAAGTTGGGGATGGATTAGGGAACTTGATGTTTATGCTATAAAAAGAGAGTTCGGAGTGCAATACTTCAGACATCTTACAGATATAAAGACATTACCTTTTTGGGATGTTGAAGAGTTAGTTAAAAACGAGAAACATCGGTCTTCAGATTAAGTTCAACAAACAACGGCTATGGAGGGTTATCAAGTTTGAGGCTTCAAGAGGTTTCGAATTGTGGAAGCTGTTTATTCTTAAACGCAGAATCAAGATTGATAAGAAGATTGGTGTTAAAGATGTTACGCTGGTGATGAAACGACCAAGAGCAATGAAGAACATGCCACTGAAACCTATTGAACAAGATTTTCATCCTTACTTCTTGTGGTAGCAAACGGATCCTGAAACTAGTGAAGCAGTGATTGTGTTACAGGCTGACGGAACATGGGATATCACAAAAGAATTAGATCCGGAATGCATTGAACGAAGAAGGATTTGGGGGTTGTGGAGAACTATACGTATACTAGACCCGATGTGGCTAGTTAATTGTTCAAGAGAATATGTGAAATGTTTGTTCTTCAACAAGATCTGTTTCGATAAACGTGAAGAAGTCCAAGCAAAACAATACCAAGGTGTGATCAATGTATGCCATGCACATGGTATTAACTCTGGTCATATGTGGGAATCAAGATGTAGAGAGTTAGAAAGAGAAGAGTTCTTGAAAGAGGAAAAGCGTCTAGAGAAGATACATGAAAGGGGTAGAGAGGCAAGCTCAGAAGATTTCAGTTCATGAAGTGGGCACCTCCTACTGACCAAACGCCTATTCCTAAACAAGAAAGAAGACGAAAGCCGTACAAGAACTTCTTTGGAAGAGGTTGAAGATTGAAGACTGATCAAGACTACGACAATATCCAAGGGGGAGTTTGTTGATGCATAATGTCTATTGTTTAGGTCTTGGATCGAGTCTGTATGATTAGGGCTTGAAAGTGTTATATTTTATGTATTTATGTTTGTAAAGACACAAGTTCGGCCGAACTTGTGTGAAGGCAGCACAAGTTCGCCTGAACTTGTTCTAGCCAAGCCACATTTCGAGCGAACTTGCTGTCCTATATATAGGTGTCTTGGGTCTTTCATTGTAAGAACTTTGCATTGTAGACGGCGAAGCTCTATCGGTTTGGAAACTACATTGTAACATCTTTGGACATTAATAAACCGATCTGTAAACAATAAATCTTTTGTATTTGATTAACTAATCAAGTAAATTCCGCATACGATGACTATAGATACAAATTAGGTTCCTATGTATTGAAGGAGCGATCCTAACACTTTTGACACAAAGAAAATAAAAGTCTAACCAACTAAAACAAAAAGGAATCACCACAAAATCTGTGGGTCTTCTAAATGGGTATTTCATAAATCAAAGTTAAAAATAAAGTGTCTTGGGTACTAAAAGCCCGCCAAGTTGACATATTGGAAACTAAAATCAAATAAAACCCTTGGGTACTAAAGTCTGTCAAGTTAAGATACTGGAAACAAAAATTAAATGTTTCTATCGAATTGTTACCAAAAGCAAGAAAACATAAAATTCGTTAAACAAAACCCCATATTCAAACAATAACAGATGCATTTAAAGAAACCTGAGCTATCAAACCCCAAGATTCAATTTTTAAGAACAAAAAGCAAGAAATCTCCCCAGCAAACACATAATAAAACCATAAAGATGGAAAACATCATAAAAGATAAACCTTTTTTTCATGATTTTAACATGTCCATTTTCAAAATCGTCAATCAGGAGTTTCATCGAACATCTGACGTGCACACCCAACCCATAGAACCGCCATCACAGGAGCGGATCTAGGAGAAATGAAACCCTAAAAACCATTGAGCAAAATCAGAACGGAGCGATCTGGGAGAAATGGTAATGGTAATAATCGTCATTAAACAAACCAAACAAAAAACCGATGGAACATGCAATTAGAGGAGGACTTACCAGAGGAGCTTCGTCGGAGACTTCGCCGGAACCCTAGCCGCCATCGCAGGAGGCGGAGGCTAGGGTTTTCTGTCACTATCTTCCTTCTCATTTTAACCTTGGAACCGTCAACAATGTATACGTGCTCTTCAGGACCACCATTGTCCCCCAAACTCCATGAGTCTGTAAATCCGGTTACAGATCTGAAGGTATCGTTAACATAAGCAAGTTCAGTAGATCTGAAAGTATTACAATAGATCTGACATAGAAACATCCAAAAAGAGTAACAAAGTTGTGAAAACCCCAAGATCGCATACCTTTATTGTTAACAGGAAGAAGGATCTAGGAGAAACCCAAGATCTGGCGTGGTATAGAGAGATCCGGTGAAATATAAAGGGTATATCTTGAATCGCCATTTTATCACCAGAGAGAGAGAGAGAGGCAGAGGATGAGAGGCAGTTGAGAATGAGAGAATTCTAGAAACCCTAGTTTGATATGTTCCGCGTGTTTTGTTTGAGTGAAAGGGTAATAATGGAAAGTGAAGTCCGTTTTTTATTTGATGTGCTTTAAACACCTGTACATGATGCTTTAAAGGTGTTTTAAGTAAAGTGGCAAATGACCTTAAGTTGTCCTTCATATATGCTTATTAATATGATATAATACAAATATACATATATACATTTAGGGTAGGGATCCTAAGAGAAGTCCACCCTATTTGTGAAACTTGAGAAACATTCTGGACCACACATTTCCTTAAACTTTTTCGTAATATACACATACATATAGTTTAAAATTGACTATATACATATATGTATATTTAGTTATACACATATGTATGTAGTCAATTTTAAATTATACGTATGTGTATGTTACGAAAAGCTTTGGGAAAATGTGTGGTCCAGAATGCTTCTCAAGTTTCTCAATTAGCCTAGTGCTTCTCACATGATCCTAACCCTATATATATATATAGGGGAGGGTTATCTTAAGAACGCTAAATATTGTGAGAACTGTGAGAACGAATGAGAAAACCAATCAAAACTATTTTTAATGCAAACCTCATTGTAATTAAAGACAACATTAAAATAAGAATTTACAACATCAAATAATTCATTTCTTCCCTCGAAATCACTCTTATTAGATTTTTTACACATGTGTAAATATAACAAATTTACACATGTGTAAATGACAAACTTACACATGTGTAAAAAAATTATTTACGAATTCACGTAAATTTAAACGTGTAAGTTAAATTTCTAACATTGTATTCGAATAATAATGATAAATACAAAAAGAAATTTTAAATTTGAATTGTTTTTGACCAAGTTTTCGTGGTTTTTTCATTTGTTCTCACGGTTCTCGCGGTATTTAATGTTCTCATTTAAACCCACCCATATATATATATATATATATATATATATATATATATATATATATATATATATATATCAACCATTAGATTATTAGATCAATGTTACAAAATGTCTTATACACTTCACAAGATTTTATAACTTTTTACATAATCAGATACCTATATATACCTAGATATATAAAAAGGGAAATGGTAAAATGATAACTACTTTGAGTTGTGAGAACCATAAGAATTACGCTTTCCAAAACATTGTTTTAAATAATTCTTTAAAATCTTAAAAAAAAACACTTGTTCCAAAAAAAATGTTGCATGAAAAAGTTTACATCGGATGTAAAAAATTTTATACCGTCGTAAACAAAATTTACATCATGTGTAACTACTGACTCAACAAATTTTTTTTTATTTATAGATGTAAACTGAGTGAAAAATGCTAACCATTGATTTACATCATCAAATAGTAAAATACACCGGTGTATCTTCATCATCAAATCCTAGCTATTCATTTACACTTATGTATTAATAATTAAGGGTTAGGATTAGTTCACTAGTGTTCACAATCCAAGGATTGCTTACAAGTGAATCTAGACCTATATATATATATATATATATATATATATATATAGGTTAAAGTTATTGTAAAAAGGGTGTGTTGTGTGACAAGAGTAAGAAGGAATATACATCATTTGATCTATAATCTAATGGTTGGGATTATAATGGCAAAATTGTAAATAGTGTTTACCATTAAAATAATTAATTTTCTAGATTAAGGGTATAAAGATAAATTGCACATGCAAGTTCTCCCCATTTTTTTTAAACGTCAATAACATTTCTACGTGACTCTTTTTTTAAAAAAAAACTTACGCCATAATAACGAATGTTTTTTATCTTTAATATGAGTACCATATTGTTATACTTATGTAGAGAGAAAAATACAGTTCGATCGGATGTCTTAGTCCATGGTGTTTTTTTTATGTTCATACAATGGTGTTTTAATTATATTGTGATTCAAGGTGTTGTGTTTTACGGTAAAACACCATGAACGTAAATAAGACATCATAGCATTGCAAATAATGAATTATGATTCAAGTCATGGTGTTTTAACATCTAGAGTATGTAACATTGTATTGTGATTACAGTCATTGTGTTTTGACATCTGTAATAGCAATAGCGTCATTCAAAATGTTAAAACACCATGACTGTATTATGATTCAATTCATGGTGTTTTTGGAATATGTATGGTGTTTTATATCTGCAAAAATAACAAAAATCATTACAGATGTTAGAACACCATGGCTGTATTACGATTCAAGTTGTGGTGTTTTCTGGAATTCGTATAGTGTTTTATACGAACTGATGATGAATTCCTAAAATAACTAATGAATTCCTAAAATAAGTGATGAATTCGGTTACAATATTATATCTTTAATTAGGATTATGGGATAAATTAACATCTTACCCTTAAACTAATAAAATAGATAGGGACATGTGTTATCACTAGAGTCTTTCTTATCCTTCTCACACTTTAGTCTTTCTTATAGGATCCTACACCTATATATATATATGAGGGATATGAATATAGGGATGTCACATATCTAAGCTTACATATAGAAAATCTCTCAAAACTACGTCGTTTTAACAAAATTTCAATCAAATCTATTTAAAAACTCAATAAAATTAAGGTATTCTGGCACGTACTAGGCTAAGCTTATAGCGGGTGACTTGTCTTCGAACTATTACGGTTGTAGGGGTGTAAGCGGGATGTGAGGTGTTTGAGTGGGTTTCTCACGCGGGCACACAACCACCAGCCCTTGTTTAAATGGGTGATTGAGTGGGATTCGGGGAGTAGTCATCGATGTGGGGAAGAGGAGAGAGAGAGTTAATGGTGGGCCCCACTCTTTTTCAACCAATCACACATTTATCTTTTTTTAAAGTTAATGGTGGCCCCACCCTTGTGTTTGAGTGTAAAATGGAGTGAAGAGGGAGTTGACATGGCATGAGAAGATTGTCTAGGTGGAGAATTTATCACTCCCCATATGGGATGCATCCCTTCCACCCTCAGTGAGAAGAAGGTAAGTAGAGATAATGGAAATTTCCAGTCACATTTGTTGACTGTCGGTCACATTTGGTGGTGATGAGCTTTTGGTTGTTCTTTCCACCGTTAGTTAAGAGACATGCAGATGTGAAGGCGAAGAGGAATCTAAATTCTACTGATTATGTGAAAGCTATGATTATATTGTAGGGGGTGATCATGCTAAAAATTCATTACCATCGTCATTTTAAGCGTTATCATCGGTGACTGTGCATAGATGGGGGATTTTGTGACCATGAGTAAAACATTAAATTGAAATTTAAATAGCAAGGATAAAAGATTGAAGCTGAATGAAGAGTAAAAAGATTAATAGTTATTTAATTTAGGTTTAATTATATTTAATTTAAGCTATGTAAATATGAGGCTGTTACACACATAAACTTACACATAAACTTACATGTGAAATTACTTAATATCATAGGTTATAAGTTTAAATGTTTATTTGACATATTAGATTACTATATATATATAAATAGTTAATATGGTTTTCTACATTAAATCGATATATCTTATGTTTCTAAGAAACCAAAATGATTATTTCAAAGTGAAAATTTAAATTTCTTAAATTAAAGCTATAGATACTTAATGAGTGTTTCCATAACGTGAGACAAATAGCTTTTTAGATCTGTATTTTTATAATTCCAGTTACTGGTAGTATTAAATCTATACTTTTATAATTATTTTGAGATTAGGACATTCAGCCACTAAGGATATGTTTGGCAAAAGTGGGTGGAGGATGGAGGCTGAAAGCTGGTAGCTCTAGTTGATAGCTGGTAGTTGTAGTTTTTTAGAATATTTAGTTGTTTGACCGAGTAGCTAGAGCTTTTAATGAAATATGTAAAATGACCAAAATGGACATTAAAAAGTTGGTACATTAAAAATTTTATTATTTTTTGAGGTTAAAATTAACATTTTATTCCTAAAAGCATGTAGTTTCTTCCAAAACGCTAAGTAAGAAACATATGTTCTAAATATCATAATACTACTATTCTCTAAGCCCATTAGTATAGACAAATATTGAATTTAACTAAAAACGGATTCCGTACTTATAATTTTGTTGGAATTAGATGAATAGTAAATCACATTTCAATACATGCAGTTTTGTTATTTGTGGCGGACTACGGACTAAGAACTCTGACTTCCTGTTTTTGCCACCACTTTTTCCACATAAGCTAATGAAAATGCTACAAACATACATAAAAAATATTAATATTTTGCGTGGGTGTTTTTAGGCGTTTTACGGTACCGTAAAAAGCTACTAACATCAGCATTTACAGTGTAAATCAATAAAAAAACTATTTTTTTTGGGGAAAAGTTTATTTTCTTAAAGAATTTTGGTAAAAAAATTTTTGAATAACCCTTGTTTTCGGCCAAGTTCTCCAATTTCTCACAACTCATAAGAGTTTTCAGTTTTTCGTATATATCTTCAGCAAATATAGGGTAGGATAGGGATGAGCAAATGGTATCAGGTACCGGTACCAAATTACCAAACCGGGGATTTTTTGGTACCGATTCGGTACTGACTTCTAACATTTTCGTGTGCAGTGGTTGGTAGACCACAAAGATCAGACACATGTACTTTTAAGCCTGGGTATTATCATCCATGTAATTGCGTAATGTTACATAGTTACGTAGTGTTAGTGTTACGTAACTACGCAATGCACTCATACATAATCAAGTAATGTTATACATAATCATGTAACTTTATATTTGTTTTTGAATGTAACGCATATTACGTATCGGTACATATGGACGTAACGGCATACATGTTTATGAATATGGTGTATATTATGAAATTTTTGTAATCATGTATTCACGTATTGGTACTTAATCACGTAATAATTACATAATCACGTAGCTTGTATTTCTTATTAAATAAAAAATATAGCAATACTCCACTCAAATTAAAGAGAATACAATGCTCGATTTTATAGTGCATTTTTTCAATATATATATATATATATATATATATGTATAAGACTCGGTTCAAGGAGGAACGACTACCAGTTGTGAGAACCATGAGAACTTCTCACATCCAATAGAATTCTAACACATCATCTATAATTAACTTAATTCAAAAGAATATTTTAGTCTTTTTCTCTCAATGTCACATCACATCTCTCTTATCTCTAAAACTCATAACATCATAATATATCTCTCCTTTCATATCTTTTATATTTTTTTATATTTAAAATTGAGAAAAAAATCTTAGGTTTTATGTTCAAACATTAAAAGTATTACTTAATTTATAAAATACAAAAAAATCAAAAATAGCATATATTTCTTGTTGCTCTATTTTCCTAATTTTGGCATAATGTTCTTTATAAAATGCAAGCTATATTTATCTTATATGTTTATTAGAAAATACAAAATTACCAAAAATGATATCTATTCCTTTTTGCTCTATTTCCCCTATTCTAACATAATGTTCTTTATAAAATACAAACTGTATTTGTCTTATATGTTTATTGAGAATTTCCATTTCATTCGTTAACGTTTAATGACTTTTTCACTACAACTTTTTAAAAAAATATTCGACAACGTGCATAAAAAAAGTTTTGACAACGTGAGTAACAAAAGTTAAAACAACGTGCGTAAAAAAGTTTGACAACGTCCGTAAACATTTACTTGAACTGAGTATGAGAACACCACTATGTAAAAAATAAATAAAAAAATATCTTGACAATGTGCGTAGAAAAAGTTTTTTTACGCCCTTGATCGCCGACCCGAGCTCCTCTAAACATCACGCGTAAATCTAATTTTCAAATGTATATAAAACGGAAGGCGTAAAATAGTTTTTACGTAAGTTATCGAATGTAAACTATTTTTTTTTTCGCACGTTGTCGAATGAAAACAAAAATGCTTTTTTACGCCACTGATCGTTGGTCGGAGCTCCTCTAAACGTCACGTGTAAATCTATTTTTTAAACGTACGTAAAAACGGCGTGCATAAATGTTTAGTTTTCACATACTTTTGAAAAAATTTTCTCGTGCGTTGTCTAATGTAAAAAAAATCACGCATGGTGTCGAATGTAAAAAATCGCGCACGGTGTCGAATGTAAAAAAATGTTTTTTTACGCCCTGATCGCTGGACCGAGCTATTCTATACATTTGTGTAATGTAAACGCTCTGTTTTTTTCTTTGATTTTCGTAGATGTTGGGCTTTTACGTTCAAATGACGAGGATAGCGAACAAAAAATGAAGATCAAGATTAGAGATTGAAAACGTTTTCTTTTTATACATGTTGTGTAATTTTTTTGTATAAAAGATAATGTTTTATAATTAATTTTTTCAATAGAAAACGTAATTAATGTTGACATGAAGAGTGGTGTAATCTATGATGTTTGACAAATTGACATGAATTGTACACAAGTCAAAATTTTCAAAATACCCTTCTTGTACTATTTATTATTTTTTAATCAATAAATCACTACAAGACAAATTAAACTTAAACAATTCAATCTCAATCACTCATACATAAGAGGTCTAGGGTGGATAATGGTTCATACGGTTCTCACAACTCAAGGTGGTTCTCATTTTACCACATCCCTATATATATATATATATATATATATAGAGAGAGAGAGAGAGAGAGGGCGGTTAACATATAATTTCTCTTAACGTACGCTAACGTACGAGACTCAGATACAACATGCGGGATTATTTCTTCTAACATGCGGGATTATTTTTTAACATGCGGGATTTTCTCTTTCAACATGCGGGATTATTTCCTGCATCCTCTTTCATGTTCCTGCATCTCTGTTCTACGGTCTGTAGGACCGATCCTTGATGCTTAGGAACCTAAATTTGATATCTAACGTCCATAATAGCGGAAATATTACGTCGTGTTACCAATAGACAAGAATTAATCAGTTAATCGTCAGTTTCATTGATTAAACGTTCAGATTACAGACTGACAGAGCTTCGCCTCTACAATGTCAAAGTTATAAATGAGACACACAAGCTAGGTATTTATAGCACAACAAGTTCGGCCCATGAGGACACAAGTTCGCCCGAACTTGCGTATGCAAGTTCGCCCTAACTTGCGTATGCAAGTTCGGCCGAACATGTATATACATGTACATTTAGAGCGAACTTGGCTATAATACACATACATACTTCGTATATCTAGCCTATTCACCTATACAATACAGACTCAATATAAGACTAAGACATAGACATTATGCACCAACAGACTCCCCTTGGATATCGTCTTTGTCTTTTATCAGTCTTTAAAACTCTGTCTTCATATAAATATTAACGTACCCGACCAAAGAAGTTCTTGTACTGCTTCTTTCGTCTCTCTTGTTTCGGATCCGGCGTTTGATCAGTTGGCGGTGGTCTTTTAAAGTTAGCCATCTTGAGCGAACTTTGCCTTACCGTTTTTCCATCTTTTCTTTGATCGCCTCACTTCTGGTTTCTTCTTTAAGAAATTCAACTCTTTCCAGATCCCTCCACTTTGTTTGCAACATTTTACCAGAATTTACATTACGTGCATAGCAAACGTGACAACTTTCTGATACTGCATCGCCTGTACCTTTTCTCTTTCTTCAAAAACAATCTTGCTGTAGAAAAGGCATTTTATATCTTCTCTCGAGCAGTTAACCAACCACATAGGATCTAGAATCCTTATCGTCCTCCACAAACCTCTCATACCCTGATAACCCATCACTTCAACTCGTTCTTTAGCAATATCTAAGTGATCTTCAAACTTTAATACAATCACTGCTTCGCATGTAACTGGATCAATCTGCCACCACTTGAATAAAGGATAAAAGTTCTGTTCGATCGGCATAAGTGGCATATTCCTCAAGGCTCTAGGACTTTCATAATCAACGTTATGTCCTTTTCTCCTGTAACCTTGTTAACTTTTATTCTTCGTCTCGGAATAAACGGCTTCCAGTGATTCCAACCTTTATCAGCTTCGTACTTAATCATCTTCCATAACAACTGATCAACTGTCTTCATCTGATAAGTAACATTCACTGTTTGTACCAGCTCTTCCATATCCCAATACGGCAATGTCTTTAGATCAGCAAGATATTTGAAGTAATGTACTCCAACCTCTCTTTTGATTGCATATACGTTGAGCTCTTTAAACCATCCCCAACTAAGTATATCTACCAAAGAAACATATTTATCTCCGGTGAAGAATGTTATGGACGTCGAAACTTACGTTCACGAGCCATCTCCTTGAACCAGGACTTTCTCGCTTCAGCTATCTCTTCTTTGGTCATTGGTTTAGGAATATTTCCTTCACGTAGCTCTTCAGCAATTCTATCTTTCAACATATCTTCATTCAGCTTTTATACATCTCTTCAAATGTAGGAAAACTTTCTGAATCCTGACCAACATACTTAGCTTTCTGTTCTGTTTCATCATCTGAGGACCAATCTCCACAATCACACGATTATACTCATCGGCCTCAAACCTTCTTTCATACTGATACTCTTTAGGTTCAAATGTGTTAACATTCATAACCTCTTCAAAATCAAACTCCAAGTTCTCAGCTTCAACTTCAACTAGTTTCGCCAGATCTTCTTTCGAGTAATTATGTACAAACTCACATTCTTCAACATTGTGTTCCAACATCAGTATTAAAGGCTTCGTAGGTACTGCAGTCATAGGCTGCGCAAAACGATCAACATCTAGTAAATCAATATCATCTGAAGGCCCTTTTTGCCCTGAATCCCCCTGGCTTTTATCTTCCATTCGATTAGATTCATCGTCCATCAGATCAGAAAAATCAAATTCATCCGAAACTTTAGCTTTATTGATCTTTAAGCCTGTACCACCCTGATCAAAATCATCATCACCTTGATCAAAATCATCATCATCATCCCCTACATTCCAATCTTCATATCCTTCTTCCTCTTCGTCATTCTTATCTTCCTTCTCGGCTTCTTCATTGTCTTTTTCTTCAGTAACAATGGTAGGATCAGAAGGCTTGACAGATTCGTCAACCTTTTGTATATCAGACTCAGAAGCTTTTGAAATATCTTCAGTAGACTTCTCGGGGACATCGGAAGATTTCTTAGCAATAGATTTAGGGGCTTCACCCTCAACCTGCTTCCCCTTACCACTTTCAGCCAATTCTTTCTCATCACGTTCCTTGGCTTCTTGACGATCCAAACGATCGTATTTAACGATAAAATCAATATTAAGATTATTGGATAACACCTTTTGTAATCTGATGAATCTTCGATCGTTCAAAGCTTGAATTTTCTTCAATTCTGCAATCTCTGTTTGTAATTTTCATTGGCGTCCTACAGACTTTCTATCAACGCCTTGTAATACTCATGTTCATTCTCAAGCACCTTCACTTTATCATCAAGAATTTCTTTTTCGACTTCGCTTTGATTTACCTTCTTTACAAGCTCAGTCTTTTCTAACTCAATCTGCGCAACTTTATCTTCTAATACCTTCACACGTTTTTCTAACATTTCAGCATTTGTCTCTGGGAAAAATTCATCCAAATCTTCAAGACTGATTGGACCATGTGGCATATCACCAAACATACTTCCCCTTGGCGTCTTAGGTGTTGAATCTTTTGGTGTTGCAGCTTTGGGTGTAGACTTCTTCGGCATAGAGCTTTCAGGAGCAGAAGTCTTTTGAGCACTCGGCGATTCAGCGAGCGGAACTTCAATAAATTCAGACACAGGAGGTTCTTGTGTAACTCCTTGCCTTTCAGCTTCATCATGAACGAAAACAGGAGGTTCTTGTGGAGGAAGTTCTTGTGTGGCTCCTTTCTCCTGAGCACCAGAAGGTTCTTGTGTGGCTTTTGTACTTTGCACCTTGCTTTTGTATCTTTTGCTCACCGCTTTCAGAGCTTTCTTAGCCTTTCATTTCCCTTTAGTATGAGGTGACCCTGTAGTTTTCTTTGATATCTCTACTACTAGAGACTTTTTTTCGTTTAGTCTTTTTCTTTGGCCTCTCCTCATCAGATTCTTTTCAGCACTCGGATCAAAATCTGCATCTAATCTCCTTTCTTTTTCTACTCTAATTTCAGCCTCTGTCTTTTCAGGCTCTTTATCCGATTCTTCATTTTCGGACGTAGCAGAAATTACCTCTTCTTGAGTCGACTTCACAGTTTCTTGACTCTCATTAACAACTGCAGCGCTTCACTGCTTCAACATTCTCAGTCTCCTCCTCATCAACAAGCAAAGTTTCAACTTTCTTTGATGTTTGCTTCTTTTTCGGTTTATCGGCTTCAGCTTTCAAAAACCATTCACTCCTTGCCTTTGGTTTGAATTCTTTAAACCACTCCTGCTCGGCTTTAAGCTCTTTTTCGTCGTCACTACCATCCTTTCTCCATTGTTTCTAGGTGGCGAGACATAATCTGAATCTTTTATAGCTCTGAATACTAGCTTGGTAATAGGAGCAGAAGCTTGTTTCTGGAACTTGATAAGCTTCTTCACTGTGGTTTCATCGAGATGAACTAAATAAAGAACGTCATTCGGATCTCGAGCAATGTTGGCATATTTTTCATCAATCAACATCTGAATAAACCTTGGATAAAGGTACAATCTCGAATCCTCCATGTTCTTCGACATGTGAGTAAAAATCAACTTCGAAACGTTGAACGGCTTCTTCAGAATAAGCGTCGTTGCCATGCTAGCCAAATAATCATGAACATCATCTAAACCGGCTTTGCGATGGCTAAAGGTATGAATCAACGCATGAATCAGAAGCTTGTAGGGGTTAGGCACCTCCCCTTTCTTTAATTTCGGCTTATTTACGCTTCCCTTGTAGCCCATGCGGAAAAAGCATTCGCGAACCATCTTCTCATGTAGGTGAATCGGATCATCTTCTTTATCTTTGAGCTCTTAAATCCTTCGGATATCACCTTCGGTTACTGTGATCGGCTTTAGCTCATCACCAACTTGTACTGTAAAAGGGATTGTCTTCTCGTCAGCGCTTAGACTCGCGTTCATCCAGAAGTGAACAATATGAGATCGATAAGATACTGTGCGCTCAGTAATTGCACGGCGAATGTGACTATCTTCAAGAAACTTCAAAATACTGTCATATTCTTTCAGCGACGAACAAATAGACTTGTCAAGCGTGATGCATGATTTGTGAGTTTTGGAAAATTCAACTGAGATAACACGCGCTGGAATATGTGCATGAAAAACGACATAAAACAATTAGCACGCTTTTCGAGAAAAAATCACAAAAACAATTTTCTAACACTTTAATCAAGTTCGGGCGAACTTGATTAGTGTTAAACACTCTGATTTTAACAAGTTCACCCGAACATGTAACAAACATGTTCAACTTTTTTTCTAATGCAAGTTCGGGCGAACTTACAGTTTTTATTATTCAATTTTTCCTAAGTTCGGCCGAACATATCTGAAACACATGTTTCACATTAAAGAACAAGTTCGAGCGAACTTACAATTCAAACAAATCACTCTTTGTTAACATAAGTTCGGTCGAACATGATTGGATCAAAAACACTTCAACAATCAAGTTCGGTCGAACATGTTTATGGTTCATTTAGTTGTGTTTTGGACAAGTCCGGTCGAACTTGACAACAAGTTCGGCCGAACTTGTCGTCTTCTTCAACAGATCAACCAAGTTTAAAGATGCAAACATGTATTTCGGTTCGATCAAAATCAATTTCACGGTCGATTTTAAGTGTAGATCAAAGATCTATGTTCAATTTTGTCCAGTAACACCTAAAACTATCAGATGTTAAGTTTTAGATTTGGTTTTGTTTTTTTAATAGTTCAATTCATGATTTTATAGCAATTTTATACCTCTACCATTGTGATTGGTGTGCAAATCACCAAAAACAATCTTGATTCGGACAGTATAACGGTATATAAATGCCAATTTCTCACAAATTCTCTCTAAAAGCTCAAGTTCGCTCAAAACGGTTCTGATAACAAGTAAATGAGTTTGGCCGAACTTGAATGGTATTTATACCATGTCAAGTTCGGGCGAACTTGCTAAGCCCATCATAAAAGCCCAGACTAAGTTCAAGCGAACTTATTATAAAAACAAACAATCAGCTATCTGCAAGTTCGGTCGAACTTGCTGATTGTTAAACTTGAATTGTTTAGCCAGTTCGGCCGAACTTGCCAAACCTCAAAAATTCAACTTTTTCAAAATTTTTCATTTTAACCCTGAACTTTCCAACTTTTTACCAGTTATGAAAATCCACTCAGTTGACCAAGTCCAAGTTAATGACCTTGGTTAACCGATTTGTCTGCCTAGTCCAAGTTAATGACCCCGGTTTGACCCGTTACGAACAAACTGTTGATATTTTCAAAATCAAAGTTTCAAATTAATGAACTTTTCATCGTTTTATCTTTTCAGATTTAACAGATTAGTTCCCAGCCCATTGTCAAAGAGATTCCCACCAGTTCTAGCACCTTACCAGACTTCGAAGATCCGTTCTCCAACATTGGTTTGCTGAAAAACAATGTAGAAATAAAATCTTTTTGTATTTTTGTAAGTTTATGCTAAAACACACCGAAAATCTTTTTGATTTTAATCTGTAAAGCTGAAATACAATGAAATAAGAAATGTAAACTATGTACAAACATATTTACAGACTTACTTTTGTGAATTCGTGTCTAAGGATCATATCAGTTGATTGAGACATATCACCAGTACCGTTGACCTTTATATGACTTTAAGTTTTAAACTCGTTTACCTAGATTGTCGATATATTTGTCCACTTAAACTTTACCGCATTTCTCAATTGTTCAAGATATGTTAAGATAGAATTTATGAAACTTAACTTATCTATGGTTCCCATTTCTTGAATATACTCCCGTATCCAGATTCTCTAGATTTCATCTTACAGGTGAATATAGCGTAATTGATATCTGTATCTGGGTTGTGCGAGACCTTGAGAGCTCAGGTTAGTACTACCGTACAGACAAAGAGATGAAGGCTCGTCTTTAAGGTGTGTTCCACTTAAGAAATCTTTTCAGCATTGCATATGATTATATCTTTCGATACTTTTCAATATTGCATGCAATTTGGAAGGTTTAAAGCGAAAATGTTATAGAAGTTCTAGGCCATTGCTTCCGCAAAATCAGAAGAACTTGTATAATACCCCCAGATATCAACTATCTATAAAGACCTCGTATCTCAGAATCAGGCAATCTTTCAAATGAAATTTCGGAGTACTAAGTCCATATATCCAAGATGTGTTAATCCACAAGATTAAGCAGTTGTAAAATTTAGTTTATATCTCGAAAACAGTTTACTGAACGTGTTAAGCCTATTGACACATTCTCAGTAAGACTCGTTTATCACTTTTTAAAATTTTACATTTCTTTAGCATATTGTGATAGTCCACTGATGTACTATCATTTCCTTTTCTGACACGGAATTCTTTTTGTCTTTTTCAATATTTTTGAACATTTTGAATTTTTTATATGGTTTTGGATTTTAATATTTTCGAATGTTTTTGTATTTTCTCTAACATTTCTCCCCCAAAATCAAAAACATCTTTTAGATTTTAGTTTTTAATAAATTCTAAACTAGAAAGATATTTACAAACCAATGTGGATCACGCGAACTCGTCGTCCGATCCGTATTCAAACTCAGCATCCGCACCTGTCATTAAATTTTTCATACCATTAATTCTTAGCAAGTATTTAAATTGTGACAAAGAAAATGGTTTGGTATAAAAAGCAGCCTTTTGTTCGTCGGTCTGGATTTTTTCTATTCGTACCAATTTCTTTTCGTAGCAATCACGAATGAAATGATAACGAATTTCATTGTGTTTCGTGCGTGAGTGATGAACCAGATTTTTAGTTATATCGATGGCTGCCTTGTTATCAACATACAGCGGAGTGTCTAGAAATTGCAGACCATAGTCTCTCATCTGTTGTTGAATCCACAGAATCTGTGAACAACAACTGGAGGCCGAGATATACTCAGCTTCACAGGTAGAGAGAGCGACCGTAGTCTGTTTCTTAAACTGCCAGGTTACCATTCTTGTTCCGAAGAACTGGCATCCTGCTGTAGTTGATTTTGAATTCAACTTATCTACACCAAAATCGGAATCAGCATAGCCTGTGAGGTCGAAATTGTCGTTCTTCAGGAGCCACAAGCCGATGCTTGGGCATCCTTTCAGATATCTGAAGATACGCTTCACGATATGCATGTGTAAGATCCTCTGGCGCATAGGCAGGTCGGATACATAATATCTGGGCGCGATGCCGTCAGATACATCAGCGATCCAATTATCGATCTGTATAACATCTCATCAACTTTGGCTCCAGTCTCGTCAACACAAATGCCATGATTTAGAGCAAGAGTCGTAGATAGAGGCTTCAAGATTTCCATTCCAAACTTCTTCAAGATGTCGTGAACATACTTAGTCTGATGAATGAAAATATCTTCCGGAAGCTTATTTACTTGCAAACCAAGAAAGAACTTCATTTCGCCCATCGAGGACATTTCGAATTTCTTTTTCAAGATTCCCTCAAACTCTTTGCAGAGACTATCGTTTGTAGATCCAAAGATGATGTAGTCAACGTAGATTTGAACTATAATCAGATGGCCATCAACTTCTCTGGTGAAAAGAGTACTATCCACAGTTCCTCTGATAAAGCCGTTTCCGACGAGATGTTGCGATAACGTCTCGTACCAAGCTCTCGGGGCTTGGTGTAGACCATAAAGAGCTTTATCCAGTAGGTACGCTTTCTTCTTGTTAAGTGGATCGACAAACCCCGGTGGTTGTCCAACGTACACCTTCTCGCTTAATTTGCCATACAGAAAAGCTGATTTGACATCCAATTGATAGACCTTAAATCTTTTCCATGATGCGAAAGCTAGAAATATTCGAATAGATTCCAATCGAGCTACTAGTGCATAGACTTCCGTGTGGTCTATCCCTTCCTGCTGGTGAACTCCCTTGACAACAAGCCTAGCTTTGTTACAAACAATAACTCCTCTATCATCACGTTTACACTTAAAGACCCATTTTGTATCAATTGCTTTCTGATTTTCTGGTAGGTCTTCACCCTTCCACACACCCAACTTTTCAAAGTGCAATAATTCTTCTTGCATTGCTTGTACCCAGTTTTCATCTGCTAAAGCTTCATTAACTGTCTTAGGCTCAATCTGAGAAATGAAATATGAATAGAAACAATAATTTTGGGTTGTAGCAACACGTGTGTAGAAACCACTGAGTGCTTTATTAATTTGCCCTCGAGTTCTAACACCAGTTTGAAGTTCTCCGATAATATTTGTTGACGGATAGGAATATGATCGCGGAAATTCTTCACTTGGAACATCTACTGAGTTTTGCTGATTAGTGATGTTGAGATCAACAACCAATTCAATGTTTGGAGAGCTTGATGAAACTTCATTTCTGTTGTTCGGGACTGCAGATTGATTAAGAAGACTTGTTATCTGCTCCACTTCTTCATCTGAAGAAGAGATTCCCCATCAGCATCAAATGTTGGTGCTTCATCTGAATCTTGATTCTGAGGCATACTGGGCTCTGTTGTTGTATTCATTGGTTCAGTAGAGGCAGTCGCTGGAAGAGTAGTAGATGTTGATAATGTTTCAGAAACATTTTCAGCCGGAACACCACTAATGTTTGAACTTGTGCCAGAAGAAGATGGATCCAACGTGGGTTGATTAACCACAATTGGTCGAACAATTTGCTCTTGATTCGCTGACTGCTGAAGATAATATAACGCTGCAACTTCTTCATCAGTTGGTTCTTTGGGCAAGTCAAATGACTTCCAAAGGTCTTGATAGTTAAACAGCCACGCGTCACCTTTCCTTTGAATAGGATCCGTGTAATTGAAACAATCCACGTGTTGTGCTTCAATAACCTTTCTCAATGAAGGAACATATACTCTTCTCAACGGACTCGCATATCCGATAAAGAAACCTTCGAGAGATTTAGCTCCGAATTTGCCATCTTGGTCTATTACGGTATATGGAGCACCGAATGGTTCTAAGAACTTTAAATTTGGTTCCGTCGATTTATCATCTCAAAACATGTTTTCTTTGTTGGTTTGACAGTGAGAACCCTGTTTAGCGTGTAGCAAGCGGCAGCAACTGCTTTACTCCAGAAGTTGATTGGAAGTTTAGAATCTGCAAGCATGGTTCTCGCAGTTTCAATCAAAGTTCGATTCTTCCGTTCAGCAACTCCGTTTTGCTGTGGAGTATAGGGAGCACTAAACTCGTGCAGAATCCCTTTTGCGTTGCAGAATTCCTTCATTTTATTATTCTTAAACTCACTACCATTGTCACTTCTAATGCTCTGACCGGCAGATGATAAATGTTCTCGAGTTTCTTGAATAGAATAACCAAGTTCTCGAACGTTTCGTCTTTTGATTCTTGAAAGAATACCCACGAATATCTCGAATAGTCATCTGTCACGACCAAGCAATATAAGTCTCCTGATATGCTTCGAACATTTACAGGACCAAATAAATCCATGTGGAGACGTTCTAAAGGCAACTTGATTGAGTTTAGAATTTTCTTCGGATGAGATTTCTTGATATGCTTTCCCTTCTTGCATTCCAAGCAATGATGAGACATCTGAAAACTTCGAAGATTTACGCCTTCTACAAGATCATTATGAACCAAGAAATTCATTTCTCGCAAATGAATATGCCCCATCTTGCGATGCCAAAGAATAGAATCCTTTTCGGTAGCCTTTGATACAAAACATTGTGCTGATTGTGATGAAGTGGTAGCAACACCCATATCAAGAACATATAAATCATTCTCTCACGGTGCTCGCATCAGAATCCACTCATCTGGAATTTTGAATCCCGGCTTAAGATAATACACTCTCTGTCGTTGAAATGGACTGTAAATTTCTTGTCGCAAATCTGCGATATACTCAGAAGATTGTTCTCAAGCTCTGCAATATAGTTCACGTGACCAAATGAAACTACGCCATTGGAGAGTTTTCCCTTGGCGACTATCCTTCCACCTTGATTTCCTTCAAATCCAACATACCACCATTGATAGCTTTAATGTCGAATAGCAATGCTTTCATTCCCGTCATGTGCCTGGACGCTCCACTATCCAAAATCAACTTTGATAGTACGGATCTTTGGAGACCCTGCAAAATTCAGAAATTCGGTGAAAAGCTCTACCCAAGCCTTCTTGGTCTTGGGTTTCACTGGATAACCATCAACAAAAGCATATTCAAACTCATCAACATCATCAAAATCAAATTCATCATCTGTTTCAACAATGTTAATGTTTGAAAATTTCATTTATTTCTTATCTTTTACAGAATTGACATTATCGTTCTTAATTTCTGTTTTAATTTCTTTCACATTCTCACTAGTCTTCACCTGCTCAGACTTAGTGATTTCAGACTTTGATTCTTTTGTGTTGTCAGTCTTTACTAGCTCAGACTTAACAACACCAGATGTTGTTGACCTTTTCTTGGCAATCCAGGTTTGAGATTTGATATTAGCCTTTTTGATGTAAAACATGTTTTCATTAGACCTAGAAATTTCACCTTTTTTGAAAATGGAATTTTCAAAAGTCTTTTCAGATTTTGGTTTAACTTCTGTTTTTGATTCATTTCGTTTCAAAATCTTTACATGTTTTACAAACACTGGTTGCTTTGGTTTAACAACATTTGTTTCTCTTCTTCGAGGATAAGCCGATTTTGATTTCGGACATTGTCGTGCCAAATGACCAATTTCATTGCACTTGAAACATGTCCGATTATCAAGTGGATGTCCTTTAACAGGTGGTTTAACCCTATTTGAAGTTTTAACACCACTTGTTACCTTGGCTTTATCTCGAAGTTCTTTCTCGTTCTTGAACTCATCATTTGACTGCTTACCAATCAAATTCTCCTCATGAACTGTATTCGTCCCATATACAAACTTCATGTTTTTGTTTTTATATTCATGAAATGGTGACGGTTTCTTTACAGATTCATCAGTTTCTTCTTCTAAACCTAACCCCGCTCTCCGGTTTTCCGGATGATCACCACCATTTCTTTGGTAATTGTTTCTTTTAGGTTTGGAATAGAATTTTCGTTCATTAATTACCAATTCTTCTGATGTGACTTCCACGAGTTTAAACAATTTATCAAGCAATTCTTCCTTCACATTCTGAATCGGGAAGCTATCATCAAAGTATAGTCTATCCGAATCCTTAATTTTGTACATTACGATATTAGGATCATCACTTAGACCATCATTTGATGACTTATCGTCATTTTCAGATTGTGAATCGGAATTCTTTGAACTCGAGTTAGCGCTTTTGAAGCTGCCTTCATCAGAATCACATTTTTGTTTATCCAAAGGAATTGCATGCATTTGTAAATGAAGATATTCAAGACTGTAAGTAGTGGCAGAGTATTTTATTCATACTGTTAAAGCGCAAAACTATGGCTGCCACTAAGATTACATAACAAAATAAAGTAAGCAGTCTCGTTACGCAACGATCAGAAGTTGCTTAGAGGACTGAGATTACATATAACATCGGCGTAGTTGTTGGGCATTCCAGGTTCGAGGAACGCTGGATCCGTCCATATGCTTCAGAGTGTGCGCGCCTTTCCCCAATACTTCATTTATCACGTACGGACCTTCCCATCATGGGGCTAACTTCCCCGGTTTTTCGGCATTCGACGCTTCATTATCGTGAAGAATAAAGTCACCTGGCAAAAAGGAACAGATGCGCATCCTTTTGTTGTAATACTTGTCAAGCTGAGACTTGTACTTAGCTTCACGAATCGCTGCATTTTCCCGTCGTTCTTCCAATAAGTCTAGGTCGATGCGCCTTTGGTCTTCGTTATCTTGTTTTTCCAAAGCTAGCATTCTTGGAGATGGTAACCTAATTTCGGCAGGAATCACCGCCTCCGTGTCGTACACAAGGCTAAAAGGAGTTTCTCCAGTGCTAGTCTTGGGCATAGTTCGGTGTGCCCACAAGATGCTAGGCAATTCGTCAACCCACCCCCGCCGTGCTGTGCCAAGGCGGGCCTTGATATCGTCGACCAACTATTTGTTTATGCTTTCAACTTGACCATTTGCTTGTGGGTGCGCAACAGAAGCGAAAACATGCTGGATTCCCATTTCGGTCATCCATGTTTGCAACTCTTCAGCCGTTAAATTTGGACCGTTGTCTATAATAATGCGCATGGGCAGACCAAAACGGCAAATAATGTATTCCCAGATGAATTTGCGAATTACCATCGTTGTAGTAGGAGCTAAAGGTTTGGCTTCAACCCATTTGGTGAAGAAATCGACTGCAACAATGATAAACTTTACTGCGCAGGGCGCATCCGGAAATGGTCCCACTAAATCAATGGCCCATTGCTGAAATGGCCAAGCTGTTGTGACGGGTACCAAAGGATTCTTTGGGCGCAACGTTTTAGGGGCATGCCTTTGGCAGGACATGCATTTGTGCAAGATCTCTACCGCGTCAATGTACATTCCGGGCCAATAATACCCTACGCTTTTCACTTTGGCTACTACCACGCGCGGCCCAGAATGTATACCACATAGCCCCTCATGAACCGCCCTGATCAGGTATTGCGCATCATGTTTGTTAACACAGCGGAGCGAAGGACCCATGTAAGAGCGTCGGTATAGAATACCGTCAATCATTTCGTAATTGAGGGCTTTGCATCGTAACTTACGTGCTTGTGCTTTATCTTCTGGCAAAGAACCATGTAACGAATACATCATTATTGGAGACATCCATGATGGATCTCCTACTTCGACCATTGTCACTTGTCTGAGAGGGACAGATGGATTACTTAAAACCTCGATGCAAACTTTCTTTGCCAAATGTTTGAAACTAGTTGTTGCGAGCTTACTTAAAGCGTCAGCATGTTTGTTTTCGCTTCGCTTGACGTGTGTGACTTTAAATTGTTGAAACTGTGCTATAAGAGCCTTGGCTTGCGCCAAGTACAAAGCCATGATATCTCCCTTTGCATCGTACGTTCCAATTACTTGCTCAGCAACTAGTAATGAATCAACATGGGCTTCTAAATTTGTTGCACCCATTTTGATAGCGAGGCGTAAGCCTACTAGGAAAGCTTCATATTCGGTCTTGTTGTTGGTGCTTTTAAAATCCAACCGAATTGCATATGTGAATTCTGCTCCCTCTGGACTCATTAATTGAAGACCTGCTCCAGCCCCATCACCGTTTGATGCGCCATCTGTAAACATTGTCCATGCTCTATTGTCTATGACTGGGACTGGCTTTTGAATTGCTTGGCATTCTTCAAACTTATCAGCAGGAATTTCAGCGATGAAATCTGCCAAAACTTGGCCTTTGATAGCTGGTCTAGGTTTATAACAGATGTTATAACCTCCCAATTCTATTGCCCATTTTGCAAGTCGTCCAGAAACATCTGGTTTGGCCAGGACTTGGCCAATGTGAAAATTTGTCAAAACTGTAATAACATGTCCTGAAAAGTATCTTCGCAGCCTGCGAAGCGTGGACCAATGCTAAAACTAATTTCTCCATAATTGAATACCTTGTCTCTGGATCGTTCAACATCTTGCTGATTTAATAAATTGGAGACTGGACCCCTTTGCGTTCTACCACCAAGACAGCACCTACTGCTACCTCAGATGCAGCAAGATATAAGACCATGGGTTCTTTTTCGCGAGGAGCAGTAAGTGTGGGAAGTTGAACTAAACAATCTTTCATCTGCTGGAAAGCTTGATCAGCGTCAGGAGTCCATGCGAACTCTTTACTGTTCGTACAATTGCGCAAGGTTCGAATAAATGGATAAGACTTTGCAGCATGATTGGCGAGGAAGCGGTTTAGTGCAGCTAACCTTCCAGCCAAACGTTGCATCTCTTTGATGGTAGTAGGAGAAGACATTTTTTGTATTGCCTCGACCTTCTCAGGATTAATTTTGAAACCGTCTTCGGTGACGATGAAACCCAAAAATTTGCCCTCCTCCATGCCAAAGGAGCATTTGCTTGGATTTAACTTTAGATTTACCTCTCGTAGAGAATCAAAAGTTCGTTGGATGTTGGCTAACATAATGTCTTCTGAATTACTCATAATGACCAAATCATCAATGTAGACTTCCACAGTTTCCCGATATCATCTCCAAAAACTGTATCCATCAATCTTTGATAACTAGCTCCCGCATTGCGGAGACCAAAAGGCATCTTGGTATAATAAAAAATGCCTTTCTCCGTGCGAAAAGCGGTTTTATCTTCGTCCTCTTTTTTCATTAAGACTTGATGATAACCTTTATAATAATCTTGAAAACATTTCCAGCGAAAGGAAGCTAATGAGTCAACCTTTTTGTCAATCTCAGGAAGAGAATAACAATCTTTTGGACACGCCTTGTTTAGATCTTTAAAATCTACGCACATCCACCATCCGCCATTATGTTTCTTTACCATGACTGGGTTTGCCACCCAGGTCTAGTATCTGACTTCGCGCAGAATACTAACATTTAATAACTCGGTGACTTGTTCGTTCATCGCCTCTGTCTTTTATGACCCGAGGCTGCGCTTTTTCTGCACAACTGGTTCTGCTGACGGAAATACATTCAGACAATGTTCCACAACGTTGCGCGGGACACCGACCATGTCGGCAGGTGTGCAGGCGAAAATGTCTTTGTTGCGAAACAACAGTAGTTTAAGTTTTGCGCGAATTTCAATACTGACTGCAGGCCCTAATAGGATTGTTTGCTCAGGATACTTATTGTTGAGTACCCACTTTTTTGGTTCGTTACTTGGCAATGTCTTGACAGCCTTCATAACTGGTTCTTCAATTGACATGATTTCTTTCCGCGTGTAAAGTATAGCTATACCATTTGGTGTTGGAAAACCACAAGCAGCATGCGGAGCGGAAGTAATCATACTAAAATCACGTTGCGCGCGGCGTCCCAGTAGCACATCGTGACGGGAATTTGCCGGCATCACCATGAAGTTGACGTTAATCATTCGAGAACACCTCCCATCCGATAAAGTAACAGGAAAAATGATTTGTCCCAGAGGAAAGACAGCCTCATTGCAGAACCCAGTTAATGGAAAATCAACTGGTTCCAAGCGTGCCTTATCCTCAGGATCTAGCTGTTTAAAGCACTGCTCATACATAATATCCATGGAACTACCCGGATCTATAAACATATAGTTTGTTTGGTAGTGTCCAAAGATACCGGTGATAACTACTGGCTGGCCTTCTTGAGGACCTCCTGGAACGATAGGAAAAATGACTTGCTGTTCGCGCCAAGTGTTGTTTTGAAAATGTTGAAGGCTACGCTTGCGCGATGATCCACCTTGAATCATGGAAATGTACTGTTTCATTTTCTTGTTGCTAGGCCATTCGTTCTCTCGCGTAATCTGTTTAATCTCTTTGCGCACATTCTGGAGTAGATGTGTAAGCTTCCCACTCTTTAATGGTTTTTCAATCTCCGTGCGCAGACTGATGCAGTTATCTGTTGTATGGCCTGTATCTTTATGATAGTCACAGAACAAATTTGAGTCTTGCCCTTTTTTGTTTTTCATTGGTTGCGGCTGTTTAAACTGATAATTCTCAGTGCTGAGAACCTCAGCTGGAGACTTAGTTAAGGGAGTCCACTGACGTTCCTATTCTCTTTCTTAATCGCTTTTTGAGCTGTTATCTTGTTGATTGTTGCTCGCGTATCAATTAGTGAAAAGGGGAATACGAATTCTGACTTGACTCTTTCCAATTTCTCTTATACTTGCGACTACCTCTACTCAGGTCTTGCAGACGATTCTGAGGTAGAGGTGGCCTGTTAGAACTTAAGTTGTGCTCAGTCTGGGCGTAGACCTTGGCTGCCGCCATGAGTTTATCCCAGTTTTTTGGAAGGCCAGTTGTACCGGACAACACTTTAATCATTTTGTCACATCTTACCGCATACTTGAACTGCGCGCGTATAAGGTCTTCATGGACATCTCCAATCTCCAACACCTCTTTATTGTAACGCGTTATAAAATCTTCGAGGCTTTCATCGTCCCGCCACCAGATGTTCATTACATTTGAGGAATCACGCACGTATCATCGTAGCTGACTAAAGTGTGTAAGAAGTTTTTCTTTTAAGTCATTCCAAGAGGAAAGTTTACCTGCCGGAAAAGTATCAAACCAAAGGCGCGCAGCGCCGGTAAGGGTCTGTACAAATAGGTGACACCACATTGGCAATGTCCAACACCCAAGTAACCCTGCACCGGTAAAGAGGCGCATGTGATCATCAGGATCAGTCAAACCGTTAAACTTTTCAACGTTGGATGGTAATTTCGCTCGCTCCAACAGAGCCAGTGCTATCTCTCTGGTAAACTTTGATTGTTCAGCTGCTTCGGTTGGGCGATACACCAAATTGTAATCATGCTCAGCTTCTGGATTGTATACTGCACATACTTTTGGCCTGTAACTAGCATGATCTGCAGATATTCGATTGAAAATACTTACACTATCCCCTTCCTCATAGGTTCTATCGAGCTCATCGTGTTGGGTGTCCCGCTTCTGCGAAGACCGCGGGCCCAAACGAGAGTGGATAGATGCACGACGCTGAACGTTGTCTTCTTGCCTTCTATTACCAGAATGAACAGGATCATTCCTGGTTTTAGAATACATTTCTGTTCCATCTTCAGACATGCGCGAAGGGGAACGAGCATGACTTTGAGTATTATAACTCAAAACTCGAGGTGTCGGGAAGCACGGACCTGAGGAGCGTTAACCGGAGCTTGAAAAGCTGGAGTTCTGGATTGGGCACATAACTGAGCATACATAGCGTTTAGAGCCGCTTGAGATTTGATTAACCATGATAATGGAATCTCTCCAGGTGGTAAAATTGACGTAACATCAACCTGAGGAGCCGCCGGCATTACAGGAATACTCGCATGATTAGGATCATATTGAGCATTAGCTTCGCCGGAAGAATCCTCAACTATTTGTCCGTCGACCTGAGGTCCGACAACAATGCATTGAATCCCTGATCGAGGACCTTGAAAAGATGATCCGTCAGCCATGATGCTGCAGATCAAAGTGAAACGAAACGAAAGATGAGAAAGAATTGAAATCGGTGGGCGCCAATGAAGAAACCCTAGATCAACTAGACCGGAATCTAAGTAGATCTATGGAATGGGCTCTGCATAAAAGGGTTAACCCTCCGTTTGGTTTCACGGTGGATGATGAATAATACAGTACTTCGGCTGAACCTGCAAAACAGAACACCGTTAGCTCGCCACGGGGAGAAGGGGGTTCTCTCCGTGACCACCCTCCGGCGTGAGAATAAGTACAGGTAGTCGGAAGTAAGTATTATAAGAGAGAGAGTAGTTGAGAGTGAATACCTTTCCTTGAACTCCAAGTTACTTATTTATAGCCGATGTTTGGCGCCAAAAGGAGAGATTGTTAACTTTAACGGAATCTTTTGCTATTCCGTTAATGTTTGTTGGCAATCCGTTAGTTCACACGGATCGTGAGCTCATCAGCGGTTAGGGAGGTGCCACATGTCAACATGAGATCACTACATCTTATAAATATGAGCATGCCATCACCATGATCTTCCTCGACCGTCCAGATGCTGCCATGTGGCAATTGGTTATTACCGAAAAGATGCTTGCACGAATGGGTGTTAATGGCTACTAGAAGGTTTCACAGCTGTTACCCATCTATTATTCGCCACGTGTACATTCTGTTACAACAAAAAAGATTCCCTTTGCTTCTGCACCAAGTCAAGGATTTTGCTAAGGGAAAGTTTCTCAGGATTTACTGTTTCCTTGCGCGAGAAGCGCAAGTTAGTTAACTGATCTTCCTTCTTCTCCTTGTTGCTTAGTGCAACGTTTGGTGGATACTTGCTTTGATATAAATATATGTGCAAGGTTTGTGCATGAAGCATTATCCAACGAGAATGTTCAAGGTTAACTTTGAACCTTGCGCGAGCCCACGCAAGGTAGTTAAATGAAGCATTATCAAACAAGAATGTTCAAGGTTAACTTTGAACCTTGCGCGAGCCTGCGCAAGGTAGTTAAATGAAGCATTATCAAATGAGAGTGTTCAAGGTTAACTTTGAACCTTGCGCGAGCCCGCGCAAGGTAGTTAAATGAAGCATTTATCCAAAGAGAATGTTTAGGCTTTTAACTTTGAACCTTGCGCGAGCCCGCGCAAGGTAGTTATATGATCCTTTCCTCTCTTGGATATTTGGCGCAGAGTTCTAATAAATCTTATTTTGGCAAAGAAGTCTGTGCGCAGTTTTCTTAGAAGTTATTAATGGGTATGGTTTCCTTAATTGGCGCAAGGTTTTTGGGACCATACCCCTTCAGTGGGGAAGCTACCCAAGGCTCCGGGAGGAATAGTTTTCATGCTGGCAATGACGGATTATTTTTCAAAGTGGGTTGAAGCGGAGGCCTTTGTCCAAGTAAGGGATCAAGAAGTGGTATCTTTCATCAAAATGAATATCCTGACAAGGTTCGGGATACCGACCGAGATAATTTGTGACAATGGCTCTCAATTCATCAGCAAAAGAACAACTGATTTTTGCATGAGTTGGGGAATTAAGATGATCACGTCAACACCGGTACATCCTCAGGCTAATGGACAAGCGGAATCCTCCAATAAGATAATTGTCAATAACTTGAAGAAGAGGTTAGGTGCCAAGAAAGGAAAATGGACAGAAGAATTACCATTTGTACTATGGGCAGATAGAACAACAGTGAAGAATGCTACTGGACAAACTCCATTCTCATTGGTGTTTGGGGCAGAAGCAGTAATTCCAACAGAGATGGTGATACCTACCGCAAGATCAAGCCTACGGGATCCTGAAGTCTTATATCAGGAACTAGACACCATAGATGAAACAAGGGACGCAACAAAGTTAAGGATTGCAGCATACCAGCAGATGATAGCCAAATCATACAACAAGAATTTAAGAACTAGGAGATTCCAAGTTGGAGATTGGGCATTAAGAAAAGCGTTTCAGAATACGACTAATCCTGTTGATGGGAAGTTACCTCCAAAATGGGAAGGACCATAAGAGATTGAGTCAGAATCAGGAAAAGGAGCATACCGGCTCAAGGCCATGAAGGGAGATATGATACCAAGATCCTGGAATGCTATACATCTTAAGGCTTATTTCAAGTGAGTTTGGAATTTGATTTCTAACTCAGGATGGTATGAATTCTATATCTTTTAAATATATATTTTTAATTTGAGTTATTTTTCTTTGAAACCCAATACTGACTTAAGCATCGGAGGGATGTTAGGCAAGCTAACACCCACCTTAGTTTAAAGGTGTTTTGTAGGATATGCTTCAAGATACTTGCTCAATATGAATCGAAAGATTAGAGGATTGGCCCCCCTCTCTCACGTTTAAGGGATTCAGATCCCTTCACAGGTTTAAAGGTATTCACCTTTCTTCCGAATTGGGTTTAAACACCCCGCCTGGAGCGCAAGTATCCGGGTATAGTTCAAGATGGCGGGACCAGTTCATGTAAAAGTGGCTGACAATTTTGTTATTGTTGGCTATATCCCGGATCCTTACGGTATATGAGGATTGATCACCCTCTCTCGCGAAAGGGTATTTTCATACTCTCTAAGGTTTAACGGTTTTCACCTTTCTAAGTCTTGGAGTTTATACACTCCCACCTGTAGCGCACGAAAACAAGGGTTTAACCCCAGGATACTAAGGGTTTATCCCAATGAAACTATAGTTTTTGAAAGATTTCATAAATGTAACCATGATTACACACATTCTTTCATGGAGGAAATGTTATAAAATTCGATCATTAAGGGAAGGGATACTCAAGTATGTCATGCACTGATGCAATATCCTGCACGGACAGGGGACATCCATGCTGGGGATATTGCAAAGGATTCAAAGGTTGAAGTTCAAAAGTTATTGCACAAGTGTTTCTTGTATGGTTTTTATTTTTCAAAGATTGAAAGCCTTGTCTAAATAACCCAAATTTTATATTATTCAACCGAGTTTCTGTCTAACATTTTGATTAAAGTTAACAAAAATGCTGAAACCCAGGATCCCTCCACCTTAGGTCATCACAAAATACTAATGTTCAAAGTGGAGGAAATATAAATTGTTCAAGGTGCAGGAAAAATAAAATTGTTTAAGGGATTGCAGACCATTCGAATTAAAAAAGTGGGCTCCGGCCTAAGCAATAATATCCATCATCGCCCACCTCGCTACCCTTAGGCTGCAGCACATTCAGCAGCATCCTTGGCAGCATCACTTCCTATATCTTCACCATCACCACCAGCCTCGCCACCGGCATCCGCTCCAGCATCAGCCCCAGGATTCTTTTCAGCCTCAACCGCTACCTCAGTCAGCAACCGTTGGCTTGGTAGGATAATCCATAGGATTGCCGCCGAGATCCTTCAGTTTCACCTCCCAAGCGTTAATATTCCAAGTGGGGCATTCAAAACCCGCAGCCTTGGCTTCATAAGCCATCTTCAATCTGGCTTGGAGGAGGGAAATTACCACAGACCCTTTGAGGTTATCACGGTAGGAGGCCATATCTTGTTAATGCTAGGCTTGTGCAGCATCCAGTTTGGCCTGAGCGTCCGAAGTAGCTTTTTCGAGAGCGGCCTTAGCATCCTGGGAGACCTTTTTCAATTTGTCCTCGTAAAAGCGGGTCCTGGTGGCAGCCGTTGTCCTCAGCTCCTCGACGGTTGTCTCTGCTTTTTTGGCCCTGGCCTCATGGAAAACGGCTGTCCCATAAGCTTCCTCGTACACAGCCAGCAGACGGTTTAGGCCCTACAAAGCCGGACACTGGTATCAATATATATGTTCGGGGATATCACTTCAGTATATACTTGCAGGATACAGGATCAGTATATTTACCAGGCTAATCAGACCACTGGACTCTGCGAACGTTCTCATAGACGGAGACTTCAGCAGATGCAGCGGGAGAGTCTGTCTCCTTTCTCTTTCGGGAACTAGAAGCCCGGGGCTTTAAGGATGAGGAAGGCTTAGGAACAACGGCTGGCTTGGAGCTTGACAAAGGCTTCGATGCAAACGAGGGCTTGGAGCTTGGCTCTTTCTTCACTTGGACAGGGCGAGATTAGCTGTCAAGTTCTTCAGGATCAAAGACCTCTGGGTCTTGGCTGGCTCTACACAAAAGGGGGAACTCTCAACTTTTCTATACTCTTATTTCTTAATTAATTGAACATATGCAGGAATATGTAATATAGGTATTCTTACCAGACATGTTGGAGCTTGAATGTTGGCTTAAACTTGTGGAGAGTACAGAAAAACTTCTCTCGCTTTCCGGTAGCTGGTAGATGGTGTTGATTCTTTCTTCCGATTCTGCGGATGGAGGGGCCCGTTCCTTGAGATTCACTGCAACAAAAAGAAATAAAGATGTCAGGTCAAGATGTAAGATCAGGATACATTTGGGGATATTCCCAAAACCCTATATCCTACCAGCAGTTAGACATTTGTCAGGAAAATCAACACCATGCTCGATGGAGTCTTTTTTAACAAAAAAGAACTTTCGTTTCCACTCATCCTCGTTTTTGGTTGCCTTGAGAATGAGGGGGTGTTTGGAGGTGGAAAAAAGCAAGTAACGGCTAGAGCCGTGGGATCGCAGACGGTAAGAAATAGCTATATCCTCAACACATAACTCAGGGACGTGATGAGTTTTGATCCGGTCCAACACCGCTAGCACCCTCCAAACTATAGGCATGGTTTGGGCAAAACTTAGACGAGTGAAATGGAAGAAACGCATGATAAAGTCCGAAAAGGGGTATTGAAGTCCAATAGAAAAAGGATAATACAAGAAACAGACCCACTTAGTAGAAGATACGTCTGATCGGAGGTTTCGATCAAACGGACGGATAATTGCTCCGGCAGGGAAGGCGCCGGAGGCTCTTAGAGCAGCAATGTCAGCGTTGTCGAAGGAACAGATCTCCTTCGCGGGATCTTTGAGCAGATTTTGCTCAATGAAGGTCGGGACGGAATCGCCGGTGCAAGAACGGTTCGATTGGCCATAGTAAAAGATTGAAAACAGAGCAGAGAAAAAAGAGAGAAAGAGGGAGAGTATAGCTGAAAATTCTAAGAAGAGTGGATGATCTTCAAACAGAAAATGAGAAGATATAGGGGCGAGATAGATAGGCATGGAGTGAAAATAGCATGGGAAGTTGCACCATGTCACATCAACGTCTAAATCTCATTAAGAGCATCGAGTAACACAAAGAAAAATATATATGTTTGGATCAGAGGATCCCAAGAGCTATATTTTTGGGGACAATTGTTATGGGTGGAATTTTCTAACTCATATCCTGAAGATATATCCTGACTTTACATGTTGATCATAGAGACCAGGATACTGAACTAGGATATTGGTAACATCCTGCGGGGGTATCCTACTCATTACTAACGGTTTACTTTGTATGCAAGGTACCAATGTTCACAAGACTTGGTCTTCCTGAAGACTCGTTCATGGCAGTTAGAAGAAAGACGTTGGAAGCCTGAGGAAATGGTCTACAACGGTCGTAAGGGAATATTCGAAGGATCTCTAGAATGTAGGATAGTTAGTTATCTTTGTAAAACTATGGACCAGTGATAGGACACACGAAATCTCGTACACTTTCACTTTCTGATTACAGCAACACCCGAAAACACCAACGACACTTACACAATTCGATCATTGTAACACTTAGAGCTGATCCAAGCAGTACCCCGAAGTTGTATCCTGTTGTTTGATCAATAAGAAGAACAAGGCAGCTGGCGATTGTCAGTTCCCGAGGCTTTATGCCGGCGATCTAGATTGATCAAGGGATTTCCTCGTACACCATGTGTCAATTTCTACTTTTATTGCATTATCCTGAGGCTATATCCTGAAACTGTTTTCATAATTAACCAACTCGGCATATTCTCACAAATCACAATAGCACGCTACCTCACATACTAAGTTTGATCACTAAATTGCCTCGGTAATTTTTGACCAAAACAGAAACCATTCTATCCCCAAAGATAGTGAATTTTGAACACCTAAATTAAGTATCCGTTGAAGACAAGCAAACATCTAATCAAAACCTTGGAACTGTTGTTCAAGAAGAAACAAGGTCTGTTGAAGGCTAAAGTCTGTTGAAGCCAAATGTTT
This sequence comes from Scalesia atractyloides, assembly GCA_947069175.1. Classification (NCBI taxonomy): domain Eukaryota; kingdom Viridiplantae; phylum Streptophyta; class Magnoliopsida; order Asterales; family Asteraceae; genus Scalesia; species Scalesia atractyloides. The sequence goes on along the minus strand of CAMTDV010000019.1, from coordinate 43,055,554 downwards.
GATGAAGAAAACTAAACATCTGTCTGGCCAAACAAATATTTGAATCAAAGCAACAAAGGATAATCCAAACAGAAGTTTCCAATGTAACAGTACTTGTTTTATATCAGTCTTGAGCATAGTTAGAACAAATGTACGATCTGCACAGATGTTTGCAACATCTATGAAATCTTTTCTGTTAGGAATGTTAGATGTCACTATTAGGGTGATATCAGTCTATCACGAACAGAGCTTTAGTCTTAGTATAAATAGATCTCACCTGCTAGAGATCTATTTTATCATTTTATACATTCTCTTTTGTACAAATAGTTCTTCTGAGTGATCAGGCTGAGGGGGAGATTGTAGAATCATTTTGTAAATCATATGAATATTTTGATTATTAATGGAAAACATTTATTGATGATATCTTCCTACTTGTGAACACAACCAAAATAAACCCACCCCTCCCAAAAAAAACCCTAAAACCCCTCCCTAAAAAAACTAACCCCTCACCCCCAAAACCCTAATAAAAAAAACTAAAACCCTCACCCTAAAAAACATAAAAACCCTGAAAATCCCACCCCAAAAAACCTTAACCCCTATCCCCACCTCCTAAAAATCTAAACCCCATCACCCAAAACACTCAAGCTAAATGCTAAAAACTAAGCTCTAAAACTAAACCCCAAAACTAAATGTTATTTTTTAATAGCCAAATCGAGACTTTTTAAAAAAAAAAATATTTTTTTTACAAATAATATGTTGCGATTTTAACAAAAAATAAAAAACTAAAAAACTTTTGTGTGTTTTTTAACCTTTTGTTTTCACATTGGTTCTTATGGTTCTCGTAATAAAGGGTTGTTTCTAACGGATCTTTCCCCTATATATTCATGCATGTAATATTCACGGACAACAAAAAATGTTTTTAATAATGTTGTTTACTAAAGAGTGTACTAGTATAATATTGAAATCAAAGATAATAAAATGATCCTTTTTATGGTATGACATTTTTTTTAGAAATAATAAAGTATATAACCGTTATATGGGTTAAAAGTTTAAGAAACTAGTTAAAACGCCAATAATAATGGCTATTCCATTTAATTCCTAATTTTCCAACTAACTAAATATTTGCCAACATCTGTATCTTAGACATTTATTTGTCCTGATCAACGGCACGGTCCATGTTACTTCATATGTTTCACACACTTCTTAATACTCGTATATGATTCGAATCATCGTATACACACATGATTTGAATTTTATAATAATTCTTTTGAAAATGTAAACAAATTTTATAATTCACTTTATCGAAGTTTTTTATGTGTAGTTTATATTTTGGAATTCAACATATATACACACATATTTTCAAAATATTAATATGTATTTATATCATACATTTCACATAAAACATATAACTATATAACGAATGTTTTCATTCCAAATATTAAACTGATGAACAAACATTTATTAATCATAATCAGGTGTTTATTTATCATATAACATTTAAAAACTAAATAGAATTGCTGGTAGGTTAGGGGGTTGGTCCAATTGGCAAAGCCATTGGCGTTAAGGTGTTGATCTCCTTGAGGCCAAGAGCTCGAGCACCATCGAAGACGAATTTAATGTTAATTTAAAGCCGTTAAAAAGTAGAATTGTTCGTATTAATTATTTCACCAAATAATCACACACTTAACCTTGAACGTGGTATTGTTTTCATAATCTATGTTCTTTTTTACAAATAAATTTATAAACAAAATATTATATTAGAATTATCCGAGCATCCCGATGAGGGAGCACGTTGGTGTTCGTGATTATCACGACAGGTCAAGAATATATTTGGAAGATAGCTTGTTGTCCGTCAATGACAAATGTGTGTGCATGTGAGAGAGAGGGGGTGGTGTAGGGGGGGATGATTATATGTGAGGATCTCAACAATGAGAAAAAGTGAGCGCAACACCTTCTTTATTCGAGATGCTATAATATACTCTATTGTGAATTTTCTGTCTATGCTAATAGAGTAAAATCAAGACAACTTTTGTTACATGTCAGGACCAGGACCAGGACCAGGACCACGACCACGACCACGATTATGAAAGTAGCAAAGTAACACAAAAAATTTAATATTTTATTCAGAGTTTTTAAGATTGTTTTGTTACCTTATGGTATAAGAAAACTATTGTCACTTTTTTTAAAACCATTTAATCAATATAAATGTAAAAATTACGATTTCATCTCACATTATTTTAGAAGAAAAAAAGATAAATAAAAGTAAAATAATAATGATTTACAAAAGATAATAAAAGTAAAATAATGGTGATTGCACATTTGATAAATTGATAAAACACAATTATCAATTACACATTCATAAACACAAAACATATCACAAAAGATTAATTCAACCTCAAATCAAACATGATAAAAAACCAAGAAATAAGCAGTTGATGAAGCAATTCTCTTCCCAAAGACAGTGAATCTTGAACACCTAAATTAGAGTATTTGTTGCCAATGACCCACAGACCAATTGGTTTGTGGAGAAGTGGGAAGGTTTTTCCTTTGGGGTTCCTGCCCGGGTGACGCCGGTTCGAATCACAGGGTATGCAAATTTATGCAAAGCCTCCGGGCAAAGGGATGAAACAGCCCGCATGCGCGTGAATTCGAACTCGGGGGGGGGGGGTTAGGTCGCTGGCCGCGATCCTAGCCAGGTGAGCTGTTTGCCGTAAAAAAGAGTGTTTGTTGAAGACAAGCAAACATCTTATCAAAGCCTTGTAACCGTTGTCAAGATGAGACAAGGTCCGTTGAAGGCTAAAGTTTGTTAAAGCCAAATGTCTGATAAAGAAGATCAAACATTTGTCTTGTGATAACTCGCAATTTTTTGTCAATGTCGTAACCTAACCACAGTTAATTTAGACACACATTTATAGAATTGCATTTAACTAGGGTTAGTTAAATGAGTATACATTGGTAATTCGGGGAGTTATCGAAACACAAACACTTGATAACTCTCGAACGTTGGTGTTTAACACGGGTAATAATTATAAACGGACGGATTATACGAAACTTATGTGCTTCATGACAAATACGTGAACTACATGCTTTAAATGTAAATTACATGTTATTATGTACTTTATGCGAAAGTTATATAGTTAAGGGGTGTAAGAGAGCATTTGTGAAACTCTAATAAAACTCCTGCATAACCCTAATCCTCTCACAATTCACTGTGCGGCAGTTCATTCTTTTCTCAAATCATTCTCTAATCATTTTGGGTTTTTGCAACACAATTCTCCATCCTCAATCTTGATCATTTCAATCCTCTTAGAACAAACACTAGATTGAAACGAAGGTATGTGTTCATGTTTATGTTAATTCTTGTTCTTGTGATTTCAAGCAAACCCTAGTTCTCCAAACAATTGTTCTGTGTTAGGTTAATCATTCTGGTTTATGATGCATTGGGTTGTGAATGAATGTTAATCATTGCCTGATATTATGATGCAAAGGTTATGCTACACTTGCTAAATTGTTGTTTAATTGATGAATATGATTAGGGTTTTGATCGTAGTAACTATTACTTGAACTGTGATTTTGTTTGGTATTGTGCGACTGTTAAGTGATCTGACTTTGTGAAGTCACAAAGTCCGGTGTTGATAAGTCTGGGTTTGATAGATTGTATGTGATCCGAGTTTAGGATTGATAATTGTCCGACTTTAATAACAAGTATATGTTCCGAAATTCTTAAGGATTTCTGAGTTTAAACACGTGATCCGAGTTTACTATGAGTCTGAGTTTAATTATGTGGGTACGGATTTAATGTTTTAAGATGTCCGAGTTTAACTTATACAATGAGATTTCCGAGTTTATATGAGGTATTCAAGTTATCCTAAGGTGCCTGAGTTTAGAAGGAACAAAGGGATCCGAGTTTGTTATGATACCTATATATTCCGAGTTTATAACATGCTTATGAGTCCGAGTTTATAACATGCTTATGGTCCGAGTTTATGGAACTCCTATCCGAGTTTATCATGGCATTAGGTGTTCGAGTTACTTATGATACGTGGTTAAGTGTTCGAGTTTTACTGGGTTCCGAAATTATATTTATATGTTATATTTGTTCCGAGTTTATGTGTATAAGATGTGGTCCGACTTTATTAAGCATAATATAAGAGTCCAACTTTATTAAGTGTATTTCGAGTTTTATCATGTTAAGTCGGAGTATATCATGCTTGTCCGAGTTTAACATGGATATTGCATATCTGTTCCGAGCTTGGTATACATGTTTAATTGTTCCGACTTATGTATATGATTGTTTGTTCTGAGTTATATGTGATATCCGTGTTTCTCAAATCACCAACTACCATCATCAGCCAGAGAAAATACTGAGTGTTATTGTATGCTAAATTGGTTAATCTGATTACATTAAACATTGGGTTGTTTGGACACTTAGGGTATTGCAAACCCTACTCGTATACTTACTTGCACGATATTGTACATTAGGTCACGTGTAACGGACCTAACACTTTATTAACGCTAGAAGCACGTTAACACATACCGAGCAAGTTAAGGTAAGTTCACTACTCTTTTACAAGTATGCGTCCAGTGGGGACAACAAACAAACTTATATCCCTAGAGGGGATACTTTGCAAACTTTTATCCCTAGAGGGGATGCGTTATAACTGTTGTTTAATTTCAATGTTGGATAATACACTCAAATCTATCACTTTAAGTCCCATCTTACTACCGAACTAGTTGCTTGGAGGGCAACAGGGTAGTAGTTGATAGCGCAATTAGGCTTGACAACCTCACACCGTACCTGGGAGGACAGGCGTGAACTAATGACCTTAACCACATGACCAATTGTAACAACTCGAAAATTCGATTGTTATCTTATATTTTGTTTTCCTGTTTACCTATCTTTTGTAATTCCGAGATTCGACTTATAATAAAGTTTATGTTAAGTAATTCTGGTGTTGTACATTATTATCGCATCTAATTGCTTATTAAATCGCATCGCTAATCTCATCGCATCACAAATCGCAGTTATTTACGTGGTATCATGTTATTTACGTGTTATGTGTGTTCTAGATTATGATTACGCTCGCTATCGCATCGCTCTCGCACTCTCGAATCGCTAGATCGCACTATTATATCAACTATAACGCTTAACGCTTTAATTTAACGCTTAATATAACTAACTAATACGAACCAAATAGCCAAGCAAACACTTAACGCGAAACAAACAAAGAAAACCAACATTGGGTCAAGTTCGCTCGAACTTGGTGACCCCAAGTTCGGCCGAACTTGACTGGCTAACAAATTCTCCTTTCTAACCTCAAGTTCGCTCGAACTTGTCTGAATCCTTAGAGATTCAACAAGTTTGGCCGAACTTGATTGAATTCTCTTGAAAATCTAGCAAGTTCGCCCGAACTTATGCAAGTTCGACCGAACTTGGTCTCCACCAGCCCTCAGCCCCTTCTCCTATAAATACCAAGCTCTATTCTCTCATTTGAACTTGCTGTAAGTTCGCCCAGAGCCCTCAAAACCTGAAACGTTCGTGTTCTAAGTAAGAATCAACCTTATTTCACTGCAACAACGCTTATCAACGATCTACAAAGGTTTACAACGATTTTGGCACGAGGCGTAGCCTTCGTTTTCATCAAGACTCATTCTTTCACGTAAACCTTTATCTTTTTCTTTAAAAACTTCTGTTTTAAGCTTAGATCTACACAATACGAGTTTGTTTGGCGATAGTAGAGACTTCCCAAACACGAGATCTGCAAGATCTCGGCTTGTAAGTGATAGATCTGAGAAAAACCTTTGAAATTGATTTCTACACAAGATAGGGACTTTTGATGATGTTTTGTTCATTTTCTGATATGAAACGAAGCATCTATCATTCAAGATCCCAGATCCGGAAGCACAAGGACGTTTATGTTGGTTTACACAAGCCGGACTAATCCGAACGAACCCCGAGTTCGCCCGGATTAGCCCACGTTCTTGTAAAACGACTAAAACAGCTCTAAAAGACCTCTCCGACCTAAGCTTGCTCAGTAGCACAGGGTTGGAGGGATGAACACTCACGACGCAAAAACGCAAGATTTTGGACCTGGAAGCATCAAGTTCGCTCGAGAATCACCAGCTCCACAGGTCAAGTTCGACCGAACTTGCACCCAAATGGGTCAAGTTCGACCGAACTTGGGCTATTCTCACCAATTTTCTTACAAGTTCGACCGAACTTGTCTAGTTTCCTAAGAAACTATGCAAGTTCGCCCGAACTTGCCTGGTCAGTAAGAATTTCTTACAAGTTCGCCCGAACTTGACAAGTTTATCAAGAAACTCATCAAGTTCGACCGAACTTGGCTCACAACTTACCCAAACCATACAAGTTCGCCCGAACTTGGCTACTGCCCAACCAAGACTTAACCGTTTCAGCTTTTCGAAGACTGATGCACTTCCGTTTGCGTATGCAGGCTGATTCGGCACTCTTCTTGACTCTCCTCAGATCCCGAACTCTTACCTAAATGCACCCACAGTGAGTATACTTGACCCATTTTCGCTTTAATGAACTTTTGGGTGTTACATACGTTCCTATATCAAAATTAATTTCACAAATCAAACTGTTTATCACACGCGAATAATATGATTATATATGCTCAATACGTGATGCTAGAAACATGTGACTAGGACTTATTTTCGTTAACTTGCCTTTCCTTAGCTAGTATGGTACTATAGTGTGGCTTACACTCGACGGGGTCTAGTTAGGATGGACGCGCAAGCCTTCTCACGGTAGTTAGCATGAGAAATATGCCTATGTTAATCTGTGTGAAATGTTTCGGTGTATCATGATATGTAGTTAGGTTATTTCGCGAACGCTTTCTCGATTATGCTAGTAGTACTTAAACCTGTATGCTCACATTTACTTAATTGTATTGACTTGTATTTTAACGTATGTAACAGGTTGAGGATTTTAGCTATGGATGCTTGGATGTTGCATGCTTAGCATAGTTTAGCTTGTTTTATTTAGTTGGTTTTAAAACGGTTTGCAATAAATCTAGGGGAGATCGAATTGGATTGTGTTTAAGAGATTTTGATGAAATGTAATGGTTATTTTGAAGGTTTATGAGTTTGATAGTATGGGATATTAAATGTTGATGTTTATCTTTGAAATGGCTGTTATGGAATTCTCTTGATCAATCTAATTCTCCTAGTGCCACTACCCCGATGATTCCGCCATCGGTTAGGGTGTGACACCAATGTTGATAGGCGTTCGGGAAGGGCAAACAAACTAACGTCGCTGCGGTATCGATTTATTATCAACATGTCTTTAAACTAAACATCAACTTGTTTTTGTTAAACAAAACTGTGAACTTGTCGGCTTAACCGCTGATACGCTTTTTCTGCATGCTTGCAGGTTGTTAGACGATTCATGCTTGGGAACTTGCAGTCTGGGGAGCTTGGAGTGTCATGGAACGTGTTACGTGATTACAAACAATAAAACCTTATGCATTAAATCAATTTGATTTCAATTGTTTGAGATATTTACATTTGCTTCTGTGACATTCGCCACAAAACCAGGTAAATCCTAATTTGAATAATCCAGCTTAAACGATTAACAAACTGGTACTGATTATGCCGCGGATGAGTCCGAGGGCACGTTATGAAAAAAAGAGCTACATTGGGGCCATTGAATTCAGAAAACTGATTAAACCGAAGAATCTTCGGATAACCGGGTTGTAACGGTTTAAAACAGTCGTAGGTGCCTTAAGTGAACCTAGGGCCACAGAAATACTTATACATGATCCATAAACTATAACATAGGATCAGGAATGCTTTATTGGGGAGAAAACACGTTAAACCAAGCAGTTTCCGGTTAGCGGAACGCCTAAATTTTTAACGCGCACGGTACAATTCAAACATGCGTTGTATCATCAGTTAAGCCCAAAAAGACATATATAATATAAATATAAACTGTTTTGAGTAGTAATGTCCAATCGTTTGCAATTTTTTTATCGGTTGGGTTTGTTTTAATTTTCTGCGCATAAACGCCTATAAAAACGCCCCATTTTACGACTTTTTATGGCACCCGAGGAGCATTTAAGACCCGATAACGAACTTGCGCCTACAAATCTTCTTAAACTCATCCAAATTAGTGAAAAAATGCACTTTGACTAGTCAAAGGAGGACAAAAAGTCCTCCTTGAATGTCGGCATCCACAAACTCAAACCAAGCACACACCCACACACCTTAATCACTTCATTTTAAACCACACAAGCTACCAGCCTCTCATTTTAACTTTCAAACCTGCAACTCAATTCCAAAATTATGCCAAAAAGCTCAAGAACAAGCAATTTTGTAAGTCTTTTTGTTCTATTCTTTGTAAACTTTATTATACCATAACTATACTTATTTTGATCCATACAAGGCCAAGCTCATGGTCATACAATCTGTTTTCAAGTGTTTTTATGTAACAAATAGTTTTAAAACTGATTTGGATAAAAAGGATGAGTTTTGGATCAAAAACAACACTTGTTTGACACTTTAATCGCCTAACAAAAAAGCATCGAAAAAGAACATCATAAGGGCTTGATTGATGAATCCGAATACATGTTTGTGTTGTACATGTTGTGTAGGTACTACACCCAGATATTCGGCGCAAATGGACCATAAAATCTAGACCTAATGGACGATACGCGGAAATGTATAAATTTTAGGCAATGTTTTTTTAGATTTATAGAAATTGTTTTTGTCACAGATTTGAACTTAAGTATTAGTTGGACTTGAAACTTTAGGACATGGTGTGAAACTACACAAAAATGATCTTTGCGTAATTTGGGAATTTTCGGACAAACAAAGAATTTTTGGCAAATTTATTTCGTTTAAAAAATTCAATTAATTCTGAAAAAATAGATAAATGTTTCGATAAATTCCAAATATTTTCAGAATAATCATATATATTATGGATAAGCTTCACACTAAATTTTGTGCTTAACGGGTAACCCGATATACGGTTTTAAAATCGCACGTTTTACGAGGTTTTCGGTATTTTAAAACGGGGTTTAGAAAATTTCCGTTAACTTCAAATTTTTACTGAGAGTTTATATACATATTAAGAGTGTTCAATCCAATGTTTGGAATTTTTAGAGTTCGGAGGGTCGGTTCACCCATTAAAACGGTTTATATACGATATAAAACATATTTATTACAATTAATAAATAATGTTTAAAAATTCTAAAAATAATTTTTCTGGAAAATTTACATCATAAATAATTTCTAAAAAAATTATTGGAATTTATAGATTATGGGTTTGTTTTTATAAAATTTTGCGTTTTAATTAATATTTTTAAAGAATAATCGACAAATTTAAACGCGTAGCGAACCCGCCAAAGTTTTTATACTACTCAGGTGTTAGTTGGCAATAATTGAAAAGTCCGGAATAAATCTCGACCCTTCCAGACTAAATTGGGTTAAAACGGGTATATTACACGCTTATCCGGTAATTAATCGACTGTAAATACGGAAACGCTTACCCTCCAAACACCCGAACTCCCTAATATAAAACTAATCATGTTATTATATACTATAAAATGGTATACTTTTTTTAAAAATATCATTTCCCGAACACCTCGAACAGCACAACTTTGTCCGACACGATAAACGATGTTCAGCACCAAACCTGATTTCAAAATGCCGATTATGTCCAACTCCATGTTCTAATTACCCTAGTGTGTTTCTAGACATTTAAACCTAGTCTAACCTAGCCTATAGACGATAATTGTATGATACTGGTATTAGGTGTGAATTAGCAGACTTTGATAGCCTAGTACATGTACAATCTGTGAGTTTCACTATCCCTCTCTCTTTAATACATGTTTTATTGTTTTCATAGAGGGTACATCTGATTGACATACGTGTGCACATGCAAACTATTTTGATGCTATTTATCTGAGTAGATAGATACCTAAGATGCTTAAATCCCCACAAGAAAGTTTGTACAATGCCGGTGAATACTGTGGATAGTACTATTTGGCCCGACAAGCCTAGACCGCACTGAATACACGGCTTTATGCCTACTTCGCAAACACGCGGTGGCACATATTCATAACAAGCTATGATGTGTTAGGCGTAGCCACATGGGGTACTTGGTTATTGGTTGTGGTTGGTGTTGGCCACGGTGATTGGATATTGGTCTTGGCTTAACTTGTAATTCAGAGAAATTTTATCACATGTGCAATAAAACATTTTCAAATATATTTTGAAAACAAACAAACTTGTGGAACTCGCCAACTTTTTGTTGATTTGTTTTTTAAATTAACTTTTCAGGAAACCAAGACACCGCGTGACGACTCCTTTTGTGTTAGCTGCTTGTGAAGTTGCTGTGTGATATTATGTGGATAGAAGCATGTCGCGTAGTTAAATAAGACGGTTCACGGGAACCAACATTGTACACACCCGAAGTGTGTAACAATGATGTGTAATATTATGTTTGTAAAACAATGATGTAACATATTGTTTAATTAATGTATAATAGAGTATCTTTAGAACAATGAGCTCGACCCAGAGGTGTCTGTTGCATCATTTTTATTGCTTCCGCTGCTAGTCGGGGTGTGATAGCTTCCGCTGTATACTTATTATGTTTGGAACGTTTAATTTGAAATTCACGATTCATGCTGGACATGATGACTTGTTTTCTACTATCTTACTATTAGTTCGATATGATTAGTGGCTAGATCCTAGTACGTCACATGCCTCGTAGTAAAACTCCGTAAGTGGTAATTTGGGGATGTGACATGTCTGGCCAAACAAATGTTTGGATCAAGCAACAAAGGATAGTCCAAACATAGGTTTCCCAATGTAACAGTACTTGTTTTGTAATAGTCTTTAACATAGTTAAGACATATGTTAGATTTGCACAAATGTTTGTAACATTTGTGAAACTTTTTCTGTTAGGAATGTTAAATGTAACTATCAGATTGATGTCAACCTATCACAAACAGAGCTTTAGTACTTAGCATAAATAGATTTCACCTGTTAGAATCTATTTTATCACTTTGTATATTCTATTTTGTACGAATAGTTCTTGTGAGTGATCAGGCTAGGGGGGGGGGGGATTGTAGAATCATTCTATAAATCATTTGAATCTTTTGGTTATTAATGGAAAACCATTATTGATGATCTATACATACTTGTGAATTTTATTGTTTTTATCAGTATTTATTTACAAGTATCAAACTGAGATCCTAATATAACCTTATATGTATATATATATATATATATATATATATATATATATATATATTATATATATATATATAGGGATGAGTTAAAATGAGAACCACCTTGAGTTATGAAAACCGTGAGAGCTAGGCCATCCAAAAAGTTTTTCCGATTTCTTTTTCTAAAAAGTCATAAAAGATCACTTGTTTAAGCACTTTTTTAAATGCCGCATACACACATTTACATGAGTCGTAAAAAAATATTTATCTTCGTACAAAATTTACACCAGTGCGTAAAAAACTTGCATCAGTCAAAACTACCGACTCGACAATTATTTTACTTTTTTTACAGATGTGTTTATATTATTTTTATCTACGTTTGTTCAAAAAAAAATTTTGGCCCAACTCGCGTGGGAAGAGGAGTTCTCACGCTTCTCACAACTTGTGGTGGTTCTCATTTGAACTGAGCCCTATATATACGTGTGTCTCTGTGTGTGTGTGTGTTAATGCGAGAAACGCCTTTATCGCGAGAACCATGAAAATCAATGTGGACACAACCAAAATAAACTCACCTCACCACCACCCAAAAACCTAAACACCCACCCCACCACAACCCAAAAGTATATAACAATTATATGGGTTTAAAAGTTTAAGAAACTAGTTAAAAAGCCAGTAATTGTGGCTATTCCATTTAATACCTAATTTTCCAGCTAATAAATATTTGCCAACGTCTGTATCTTAGACATTTATTTGTCCTGATCAACGGCACGGTCCATGTTACTTCATATGTTTCACACACTTCTTAATATTCGTATTTGGATCATCGTATACACACATGATTTGAATGTTATATTGATTCTTTTGAAAATATAAACAAATTTTATAATTCACTTTATCAAAGTTTTTTATTTATGGTTTATATTTTGGAATTCAACATTATACACACATATTTTCAAAATTTTAATATGTATTTATATCATACATTTCACATAAAACATATCATTATAATGAATGTTTTCATTCCAAATATTAAATCGATGAACAAACATTTATTAATCATAATCAAGTGTTTATTTATCATGTGATATTTAAAAAAAAAACTAAATAGAATTGTTGCTAGGTGGGAGTTTGGATCTAATTGGCGTTAGTGTTGCTTTTCTTGAGGTCAAAGGCTCGAACACCACCGAAGACAAGTTTAATGTTAATTTAAACAGTTAAAAAATAGAATTGTTGGTATTAATTATTTCACCAAATAACCACACACTTAATTTGAACATGGTATTGTTTTCAAAAGCTATGTTGTTTTTTACAACTAAATTTATTAACAAAATATTATACTAGAATTATAACACAGGTTTAACCGATTCATTTGCAAAAAAATCCGAGCATACCAATGAGGGAGCACGTTGGTGTCCGTGATTATCACGACCGGTCAATAATATATTTGGAAAAGAGAGAGACAACCAGTTATCCATCAATGATAAATGTGTGTGAGTGTAAAGAGAGAGGGTGGAGTATGTGTGCGTGTGTGTGTGTGGGGGGGGGGGGGTTATATGTGAGGGATCTCAATATTAAGAAAAAGCGAGCGCCAACACCTTCTTTATATGAGATGCTATAACTTACTCGATTGTGAGTTATCTGTCTATATTAATAGAGTAAAATTACGATAACTTTTGTTACATACCATGACCACGACTATGAAAGTAGCAAAGTAACACACAAATTTAATGTTTTATTTAGGTTTTTTAAGAGTGTTTTGTTACCTCATACTATAAGAAAACTATTATTTAACTTGTCACTTTTTTTTTAAAACCATTTATTCAATATACATGTAAAAATTACAATTTCATCTCATATTATTTTATAAGAAAAAAAGATAAATAAAAGATACTGATAAAAAAATAAATAAAAGTAAAATAATGATGGTTGCACATTTGGTTTTTTTTTATTTTTATAAATTGATAAAACACTGTTTAATCAATTACACATTCATAAACTCAAAACATATCACAAAAGATTAATTCAACCTCAGTCAAACATAATTAAAAAAAAAAACCACCCAAAACCATCAAAACTTAAAAAAGAAATAACAAAAATACAACCAACAAAAAAACATAAACTTTAATCACTCTTTAAAAAAAAGTTATATACCACCACGTACCTCACTCACACCTTGGTCTATTTAACCTCCCACTCACCCCACTACCCACCACCGCTTTCAAAAACCGCATCTCTCTGCCCCCACCTCCGTGACGACCATGTCAACCACCACACCACCGTCACCACAAATCACCATCAGATCCGTCTTCGCACACAACATCGACACCGAATTCCGCACAATCTCCTCAATCATCGACGATTACCCCTTCGTTTCAATGGACACAGAGTTCCCCGGCGTCGTCAACCGCCCTAACCACCACCACTTCCACCACCACCACAGCCCCACCGACCACTACCTCCTCTTAAAATCAAACGTCGACGTTTTAAAACTCATTCAAGTCGGTCTAACCCTAACGGACGCTAACGGCAACCTTCCAGATCTCGGAAACCCTAACCGCCGTTACATTTGGGAATTCAACTTCAACGACTTCGACCCGTCACGTGACCAGCACGCTTCCGATTCCATTGAACTACTAAAGCGTCAAGGTATTGATTTTGAGAAAAATAAAAAATTAGGGATTTGTTCAGTCAAATTTTCGGAACTTATGATGACGTCAGGGTTGGTGTGTAATGAACATGTGAGTTGGGTGACGTTTCATAGCGGTTATGATTTTGGTTATCTGGTTAAGATGCTGACTGGACGAGTGTTGCCGGGTGAGTTGACTCGGTTTTTGGAATTGTTGAATGTGTTTTTTGGGGCTAGGGTTTATGATGTCAAGCATTTGATGAGATACTGCGAGAGTTTGTATGGGGGGTTGGACCGGGTGGCCAAGACGTTGGAGGTGGACCGGGCCGTCGGGAAGTGTCATCAGGCGGGTTCCGACAGTTTGCTGACGTGGCATGCCTTTGAGAAGATAAGGGGGTTGTGTAATGGTGGCTTTGAGAAGTATGCTGGTGTGCTTTACGGGCTGGAAGTTGTTTGAGATGCTAGCTTGTAGAATTCTTTGTTAAGAATTTTAGTTGCGAATCGACAGATGTAAAGTTCTAGTATTTCTAATATGAATTAGCTGGTATTAATCAATTATTTGGTTTTTATTTACTTATGCCTGTTTTACTGTTCCAGTAATCTTGTTGTGTGGTTTTGTATAATATGAGTCACTAGCCAATGTGGGTAGCTTCGGGATAGGCGGTTCTGATGTTCCCCTTGGGGAGTGTTCTCATTGAGGAGGAACACATATAGTAGGGTGTATGTATGTCTTGCTAGTTTATATCTTCAATTGGAAATAAGATAGGGGCAAACTGGATATAACAGAAGCACACACTATATTTCTGAACATAAATCAATTTGGTTAATGGTTTATCAAAAGTTTGGATATATTGCTGTTCTGATATTGCGTTCGGTGTTGAAAAGGTTTTATTGTTTTTATGCTAGAGTGAGTTTTGTAGAACCTTGTTGCAAGGCAAAATAGTTCCTTTTAACAACAGCGTTATGGTTTCTAGCAGGTGTACTTGCTATTGGTGAAGTGTTCTATTTATTTTGCGGAACTTACAAAGATGATTTTTTTTTGATACGGGGGTGGAGGTTTTAGTGTCCTGTGTCTCATTTGCCTCGACTTGCTTAACTTACATTTAAACTGGAAATTAACCTATGTTTTGAAAGCAGTCTGTCGGTGCATGAAAAAGTGTCTTATAAATATTATACAGTTCTAAATGCTAACAGACCCTAAAACTTCTCTGTTAGTAAATTAAATTGTTTTAATGTATCTGAGTTATTCTCTATCTTGACTTAAGAATCTCTTTTGTTGACACTTTATCATAGATTTACTGTTATGATATATGACCTTTTAGTGGCTAAGGGTTGAAATATAGCAGAATGTATATTTACATCTGTAGGCAGAATCAATATCAATGGAAGTGCTTCTATATTTTTGAAAATCAAGTTGCTGTTGTAGTTCTTGATACCGTGGATTGGATAACTGGATGCATTATCAGTAACAACTAACAAGAGTTTGTTGTTTCAACTACAACATCGGAACTTGAATACTGTTTTTATTATAATCTACATAACCCTTTTGACTGTGATTTGGCACTGGTAATAGTTAAATTACCGAAAGGTTTTATTCTCAAAAAGTAATAAACAAGTGCTTGTTTCATAAGAAAAAAAAACACCTGAAAGCATACCTGTACAACAGTAGCTATGATCTACAAAATACTGGAGCCAAGTACAACTTGTAAAGTCCTGTGTTGTAAATGCACCTGCCTGGGCGCCGCGCGAGGCGACCTCAGGCTATGGGTAGCGCGCTTCATTTGATGGCAGGTGAGCTCGATACATGAGACTGCTTGATCGGTTGCTCTTCGGATTCTAGTAAGTTTTTTTATATCTGTTTCAGTATTCCCATTTCTTTTTTCTGTATGATGGATTAATTTTCTTGCTTCTGCTAAGTTACTTCTTTTTTCCAGTTCTCATCAACCTTTTTTCACATATATATATTTATTTGTTGCTCTCTTGCTGACGTCCATTACTTTTAGGCTTTTAGCTAGTTGTTGGTAACTTCTTTATTCTGACTTTTTATACTTATTTGTTTCTTAACTGAATGTGAATGATATGCTCTTAATGTTTATGTGCTTTTAGTAAGTGTGTCTTGATTTATCGATGAATAATGTGTTAAAGTTGATTTATCAATGAAAATTTGTGTTTACCCATTTAGTAAGTGTAAATGTTTATGCTGATTTGTTGATGAAAATTTTGTTAATGAGCTTTTGCCTGTTCTTGTATATATGCTGATGATGTCACTTTAGTTATACTCTCTTAGTTGCATTTTCTTATTAAAAATCCTAGTAGCATATCAACAGCTGTAACGTTGTAGTCTTTCTAATATGAATTTAGCTGCTAATAATCTATTTATGGTTTTTGTTACATATGCCTGTTTTATACCCTGTTTCACTAATTATTCTTTGAGAAATTTTGTTGACTTGATTGTTTTATACCCTGTTTCACTAATTATTCTTTGAGAAAGTTTGATGACTTGATAGTTGATGGCTTGATGGAAGTCTTACGTTTGATCTGTTTAGGCATTTTATCTTCCAATAATCTTTTGTGTGTGTTAGTATTTAATCGTGTTTGCCATTTGAGCCTTTTGTGTGTGTTTCCATTTTATGTCATTAATCTTGATAATTTTGCTAAACATGCCCTTGGTCTCTTGTCTATATCCCTGTTTTCAGTTACGTCTGTTTGCTATCGTTCTTATATATGCACTGAACTCCCATTTGCTCGACTTAACCTACATTTAAACTGGAAATTAAATTATGTTTTGAAGGTACTGTCTAGTGGTGCATGCAAAAGTGTCATGTATATGGTAAAGTATACTGTTTTAAATACCAACAGACCCGAAAATTTCTTTTTGTTAGTCAATCATGCTGTCTTAATATATTCGAGTTATTCTCCTTCTAGACTTGAGGATCTCTTACCTAGTTTTTGTGTTCTGTTTCGTTGACACTTTTATTATAGATTTATTGTTGTTGTGATGTATGACTTTTAAGTGGCTAAAGGGTTAAAAGTATAGCAAAATGCCAAAATATATATTTATTTACATGCATAGGCAGAATACATATTCATTGTGCGCTTTTTGTTTTCTCAAACCCGCGTTTTTTTTCGCCTACCGCTTTAAGAACTATGGCCTGTGTTTACAAGAAAACTTAAGCTACTGCTGATGCTCACCTCCCTACTGTTGATTCTCCAGGCTGCTGTTTCTCAGTTATCTGTGAAACTATCTTCTTTGCTCTACGAACTCCTCTGATCTGCGTAGTACGAACTTCTCTGCTGTCATCTAATCTAATTGCTTGCTCCTCAGATTTTTATATTTTTTTTTGTTTACTCTGTTCAATACTTCTATTGTTGTTTTCACATATTCTTTTTCTGTATGACCATATGACTTCATGTTCCTTCTCATGTTCTTTTCCCTTTATGTGTAAGATGTTCTTATTCCTTAACCTCTTGTAAGTAAATTATTTTGTCTGATTCCTGGCAACTTATATATATGTGTGTCTGATTGTGTGCGAATGAGTCTTAGTTGCTGGCATTTGTTACTTCTCAATGAACCGTAAGGTTCTGTAATTGTTGTGTTTATTTGTTGATAAACAGGATACAAAGCAGCCATTATATAGGGCAAGAAGTTACAATTTAGATCCTCTAGATTAATAAATATAGGACCCTTGGATTAACATTAATAATAACTTAAGACTCTTAGTCTAACATTCCCTCGCAAGTTGAGGCCGTGACCTGCAACGTGGACCTTAAAAACAGGAAGCGCCGAGAAGGGAGTGGCTTGGTGAAGACATCTGCCACTTGATCACTTGTGGAAATAAGTTGAACATTTAGTGTTCTTTGAGCCACTTGTTCACGAACGAAGTGAAAGTCAACCTCAATGTGTTTTGTTCGAGCATGGAAAACAGGATTGGCAGAAAGTAGGTGGATCCCAAATTGTCACAACAAAGGATCAGAGGCTTTTTGACTGAAAAACCGAGTTCATGTAGAAGCGACTTTAACCAAATCAATTCAGCAATGGTATCAGCAAGAGCCTTGTACTCAGACTCGGTTGAAGATCGTGAAACTGTTCGTTGTTTACGAGCAGACCAAGAGATGAGGTTTGATCCAAGATAGATGGCAAACCCCCCGGTGGATCGACGGTCGACAGGGCAGCCCGCCTGATCAGAGTCAGAGAAGGCCTGGACCGTGGAGGGTTGGTTTTGCCAATGGACATCAGTAAAGGCCTGCAAGGAGGAGTCCGATGTGTGACGAATAACAAGACCCAAATTTGTAGTCCCTCACATACACGATTCACGGTGAAAACAATATCTGGGGAAAGAGAGTGGCTTCAAACTCCTCGGTCATGGCAAGACGCCACTCCGGGGATTTGTTGGCAACGGTAAAAGAGGTAGGTTTAATAAGGGGTGAGGAAATAGTATCTCTGTAGGCAGAGGGGTTATAGGGAGTGGTGTGTGTAGGATTTTGGAGTAGGTTAGCTGGACAAGGCCGTGGAGGTGGTAGAGGCGGAGTGGGAGTATCTTGCTAAGGGGTGGAGGAACTAGGGACCGGGGAAGGTGGGTCAAGTGAAGATGTGGATTGTGAGTGAGTAAAGGGTTGTGGTGATGAGGGTTCAAAGATAGAAGGGATAGCGGTGGTAACTAACAGATCAATGTGGTCAGTTGTGTTTAGTGGATTAGGTGTGTGATGTGGTATGGGTTCAGGAAAATGGACACATAAGGAGATATAGGTGTGGCGGATGATGGGGATGGCGGGGAAATGAGAATTTAAAAAGGGAAAACTGTTCCATTGTACATGGACTATATATTTTTTTCTGTTGTGAGGTCAAAACAACGTTAACCGTGATGATGAGGGCTGTAACCAAGGAAAATACAAGGCGTAGATCTAAAATCCATTTTGTGACGGTTATACGGACGTAGATAAGGAAAACATTGACATCCAAAAACACGGAGGAAGGAGTAATTGGTTTGCGATTAAAAATTTAATAGAAGGGAGATTTATTGGAAGAGGTTCCGGATGGAAAACGATTAATGAGGTACACAACGGTTTCGAATGCAAAGTGCCAGAAACGTTGTGGTAAGTAAGAATGGGCAAGGAGGGCAAGCCTGGTTTCCACAACATGACGATTACGACGTTCAATAATTCCATATTGTTCACTAGTGTATGGACTTGATCGGTGATGAATTATACCAAGCTTGTTGAAGAATGGAGAAAGGTTATGAAACTCCCTTCTCCAATCAGTTTGTACACTTTTTATTTTAGTGTTGAACTGACGTTCAACCATGGTGACAAAGTTGGTAAATGTGGTGAAAACATCTGATTTTTGAACAAGCGGTTATTACCACATGAAACGGTGAGTGATGGTCAACACACAATAAAAAGAAGCGATGTCCGTCAAGAGACACAGTAGGAGAAGGTCCCCAAACATCACAGTAAATTAAATCCAAAACATTATGACTTTGAAAAGTAGAATTATGCAAGGTAAGTTTATAGGATTTTCCCAATTGATAAGCAGTACATAAAGAACATAATTTTGTAGAAACAGGTAAGGAAATATTTGATATAAGCATATGAAAAACACGTTCATGGGGTGGCCAAGACGTTGATGCCAAATGGTAGAGGAAGCTTTAGTTACTGTAAAGACCTGCTTAGGAACTGGCTTAAGTTGTGGAAGGCGAAGCGAGTAGAGACCATTATCACTTGGACCCATTAGAAGGGTAGTGTGTGAAGACTCGTCCTTCACATCAAAAAAGGAAGAGTGAAACTCAGAATAAACATCATTATTTGAGAAAAATTGTTTAACAGATAGTAAGTTCTTTTGAATGGCAGGTACACGAAGAATATCAGATAGTTCAAATTTTTTATTAGGTGAGAAAAAATTGGAAGGTCCAATGTGTAAAATGGGTAAAGGCTTACCGTCACCAATGTGGAGTGAGTCAATACTTGAATAGGCCTGTGTCTGGGAACCAGGTGGTACGAGAGGTTGATCCAGTCTTTGAGGAGGCAAAATTGGCATGAGGAGAGAAGTGGCAGCAGATTGGTTTGGACACTGGGATGGTAGGTGACCAATGCCACAACGAGTACAATGACCGTACACCATATTTTGTGTTGAGGCCCACACAAATTGTCGTGAGGGGGCAGCCCTATTATTGTCAGGCCCCTGTTGATGCCACGGTATTGTTCGCGATTAGCACCCCTACGGTTTTTACGGTTTGGCGCGGGTCGTGAGGCATAGAGGGCCTGTGGTGGGCTGATAGGGTTTAACTGATAGCCCAATTGGGATGCTAGTTGTTGCAATTGTGTAAGTGAAGAAGTAGTAGTAAAAGAGTTACCCGTGGTGGCAGTAAAAAAAACCTGAGAAGATGTACCAGAAGCATCAGGCAGTGACTTGTACAACATGAAGTCATGATCAGAAAGCAATCTGTGTAGTTCATTGAAGGTGATTGGCGGGTGGCGTGCCAAAAGGTTATACTTCAGCCCGCTATATTCATCACGTAATCCAGAAATTGTAAGCATGGCCAAATCTTTATTCGGCTCACCTATATTTGCCAAGGCTGAGACGTATTCCATAGTGCGGGATAAGTAGGTAACAGGTGTTTCATCTCCCTTCTTCATGATCCGAAGTAATTGAGTTTTTAATGTGAATTCTTGTGAGGCGGTGTTGCGTGCATATGCACGTTCCAGGGAAAGCCAAAGGTCCCTAGATGTAGTGCCCTGCACATGAGCCTCAGAGATGGTTGACAGAATAAGCATGCGAACATGCTTATCATTGGCAATCCTCCGGAGGTAATTGGGGTTATTAGTGGTGGAGGTTTCGCCTTCTTTGGATGGTTTGATTGGGATTTTAGGATCTGGGCAAGGGATGGTTCCAGTAACATAATCATACAAGTTATTAGTGATTAAAAAAGGTGCAAGCATTGCTTTCCAGTACCCATAATTTGTGGGGGTAAGGGTGAGGGGAACTTGTGACTGTTGTAGCTTTCTCAGCAGAAGTGAAGGTGGCAAGTTGAGCCATGGTTGATTGGAAAAAAAAAGGAGAGATACGCTGCTGTGGATAGGCTGGCTCTGGATACCACAATGAACCGTAAGGTTCTGTATTTGTCGTGTTTATTTGTTGATAAAACAAGGTACAAAGCAGCCCATTATATAGGGCAAGAAGTTACAATTTAGACCCTCTAGACTTATAAATATAGGACTATTGGACTAACATTAATAACAATTTACACCCTCTAGTCTAACACTTCTGTTGGAGAAAAAAATAGAAGATGAAGGTTATCAAGAGTTTTAATTGTAGTTTAGTTGAGTTATATTAGGATTTGTTTTAATTTAGTTTTGAGTTAAATTATGAATTTGTTTGGTTTATATATTATAAACTATTACTTGTGTGTCTAATTATTTTAATAGTAGAGTCACGAGACGGCTTGGTTCTAAAAAGTGATAGGCGCACAAAAGCGACAAGGTCTAAAACCGAGTCGTGAAGCGAAGCGCAAAAGCGGCAGGCTTTTCTTACCTGAGGCGCAAGCTAATTATATATATATTTTTTATATATCCTATACATATCCCATAAGTTTTTAGCTTTCCCTACCCAAAAACATAGCTTACGTATGGTTTATGTCTAATTTTAGCTGCATGTACAAGCAAAAAAACCCAATGTACAACAGTTAGATGCATAAAAACACCTCGGGTACGAGAGGCGTGCGCCTCAGGACAAAAAAAAGCCCAGAAAATCCCAAAAAAGCGGGCTTTTTGGCGCTTCTTGTAATTACTCTAGGCGCTTAGCGAAAAAGCCATAGCTTTCCAAAACCAAGCGAGACGGGTTAGTCTCTACTCTCCAAAATCGTTTTGTTTGTTCTTCAGTGACCTGGGCCTTCAACTTCTAGTTAGTAGTTGATAACCTCTTTATTTCCGACTTCTGTTAGTTATGTGCTTTGTAGTTGTACATAACTGCATATCCTCTTGATTTACTGATGGCAGTTTCGTTAATGTGCTTTTGTAGTTTTGTCTATTCTTATATTTATATCCTGCTGATATAAATTTTGTTTCTTTCTTAGTTGCATTTTTTTGTTGCTCTGCAGCTCATGTTTACATTTTGCATATCTATGCTGCTGATGTAAATTTTGTTATGTACTTTCTTCTGCATTATTATTTTTTCAACCTTTTGGGTTTTATAATCTGATTGTGATCTGTCCGGATGGACTCTGCTGATTCATCGGATACTGCTTACTTGTATTATTACCTGGCCATATAGACTTGTTCCGTTTGTTTTGTACTACCTGTAGTCATAATTCATATGCCAAGTGTTTCAGTAGTTAGATTAATAAATGCTCCCTTTATAAACAATTTAGAAGTGTTTTCCTAAAACAAGCGTGCCTTCTCGCCTTGAGCTTTTAAGTGCACGAGTCAACAATGTATATGTTTAGCGGCCCTTTTATTTTCAACTATAGAAAGTATATGCGTTTAGCACCCGAATGAACAAGAAGAAATGAATTGATTCATAACAATTTAAATTTGGAATTCTATTCCAACTACATGAATTGTATGTTACCTCCACACTTATTTAATATTTTGAGCAAAATGTTTTCTATAAGGCTTCTTTGATTTTCTAAGTTATAAATTAGTAAAGTGATAAGAACTAAGAAGAACATGGTCATAGTTTCCACGGTAATGTTTCTGGAGTTGGAACCTATTACGCCCCGCTTGCGGTAGGCACATTTGATGTGTGGGCGCTCGGGGGGGCAAAAGTGAAAGTGCACTAATTTTAACGTTATTTTACTAATTTCGTGAAAATAGTGTTAAAAGAGGGGATGGTTAATCATGCATCATGTGGTGTCGTTGATAGCCAAAAGACAAGGGGGTATATGCACTGATTGGCCTTTGTCTTAATTGCCGAGTGTTATGTGCCTTGTGTCCAAGGCTTGATGCAAAACTACTATCGAGCCGGGGGTCTCACTGGAAGCAGCCTCTCTATTCCTACGGGGTAGAGGTAAGGCTGTCTACATCTTATCTTACCTTCTCAGACCCTACCTTAGCTTTGCTATTGGTGGGATTTACTGAGTATAATGATGATGCTTGAAATATCTGAAGCATTATAAGGTAAAATCTTGAAGTTCTCCTGCAATGCGGGATTAAGATTTCTTGAGCATTGTGTCCAAATCATGAACTAATAGACACACAATACACATTGTATATGGTTTCAAAATTGGCCCTATAGTTTAAGTATATTTTGCTGATGTAGAATCCCACAAAATAATGATAATATGTGATCATCGGAAGCATGCAATCACCAGGCATTTCTGGTGTTCTTGAGGCTTCTTTTCTGAAGCTCATGCTATCGTGTGGCAGCTGATTTACAGGATAGCTTCTCAAGGGTCGCATGTTCCTCTATTTATATCTTCATCTCCATGAGAGTGTCGCTGCAAGAGCAGACTTGGTTTTATTTATTTAAGTTTTTTTTAATGCTTTACAGTCATTACCATTTTTTTATATAACAGAGATTGTCGTCTTGCCTGTCCTATACAGCGTTCTTTGTCAACAGAGAAAATAGCTTTTTCTTGGTGAATTGCTGTCTGCGAGTCAAGTATGTCTTTTAATTAGTTATTCCCATACGATGAAAGCTGCAACGGTTTCTCTTTCTTTCCTGTAGCTTTTTAAAAGGTTGTTAAACATTAGTCGAATGTGTAGAGTGATTATCCTAAAAAAACGTTATAAAGAGTTGGGTGGTCCGGTGGCTAAATGGAAATAAATAGGATGCCTAACATACGTAAGTTTTTCGATGGGAGGCATTGGGCAATGGGACAATTACTTTTGTAGATGATTTGTTTGGCTGATCGACTCCAAGCATCCAGTTGAGCAATTGATTCCGGGTTAGTTTCTTGAAAGCAATTGAATCCACCTCTACTAGGGTTGTAAGCCAGTGGAGCTTGAATCTGACTAAGCTCAAGTTTGGGTAAGTTAACTTCAGAGAGCTCAAGCTAGGGTTGTTTAGAACATTTTTGTCTAAGCTTGAGCTTGGCTCATGAGCAATTTTACAAGCTAAAGCTTGGCTCGTTTATTATTTCATTTATTTCTATATTTTCTACTTACATATAGTTATATATTATTTCTAATAATATATATAACATATTTTGTTATGTAATTATATAATAAAAATGTAAGCATTGTTATATTTAAACAAGTAATAATATGTGCGTTTAACCTCGCAATCCTGATCAAAATCGGTTGATGAAGTTTGGGCTCAAGCACTCACTCGTTTTCAAATGAGCTCCAACTTATGATTCAACTCGGTTCGATCTCTTTTAAGCTTTAGATTGTTTCTAGCCTTTCTTCTAAAGTTTGTACTTGGCTCATGAGTAATTTACAAGTTAGAGTTTGACTCGTTAATAATCTTGTATGATTGTTGTAGATATACACAAACACACATACATATTTAATTCTAATTATATATAGTATGCAATCATAAATTAATTTTATAAGTACTAATATAGTTATGAGTAAATTACAAGTTTTTTCCTTTAGATTTACATCATTTTGCAGCCGGTGTCCTTTAGCGCAAAACTTTACAAGTTTTGTGCTTTATGTTTCAAAATCTTACACGTTTTAACCTTTAGGCCAAACAGCTAGATTTTTTAGTTAAATCAGATCATTTGCTTTGCACATGAGGGCGTTTTAGTCTTTTTACCACATTTATTTAATATTATTTAAAAAAATAAAACAAAACCCTGCACACACATTGTCTCTAAACTCTCTCTCTCACCTCAAAATACCAGCAGCAATAACAATTCAGTTTCAAATATGCCAGAACCGCACTCAGTTCCGTTCTCCGCCGGCCTCCGTCAGAGTTCGAAAGAATTCCATTTGAAACACAGTTCTGATGTTTTAGTGTATGCTAAGCTTCATGCTTCTCCAGCGAAAGGTTACAAGTTTTTGTTGAATTTGAAGAATAAATGGTTAAAGAAAGAAACTGATATGAATTCGCTATTAGTTAAAGAAACTAATATGTATTCGCTCTTAAAGAAAGAAATTGATATGAATTCGCTATTAAGTAAAGAAACTGATCTGAATTCGCTGAATTCTTCTAGCGCGTTGACTCGAAGGTGAAATCGTTAATAATGATCGGTCTGTTACAGTTGATTCGGTTAATTGAGTTAGTTCTGGTTTGAATTTAATTTTCACTTTGATTTGGTTAACGATGAAAGTGATTTCTATGAAAGCAAGTTTGTTAGTTACGGTTGTTACGTTTCTGGTATGGTTAACACATGCATCTTGTAAAACGTTTTCATCTTCATTATTCATATTGTTCTTTAGTGAGTCGGAGCTTTTTCTGGGTCAACCCGTTTTCATCTTCATCACTTAGTTCCAAATCTCTTTTCCTCGAGTTGAATGATCTTCCACCATTGAAAATGGATGAGAAATCCATCTGAAACGACGTTCCACTGTTATTGTTGTTTGGAGATAAATATTCATCGGTTGTCGGTTGTCCATCTGAAACGACGACGAAGAACAATCTGCGTTTTTCCGGCCAACAAACACCAGCTCAACCATCAAAGAACTCACCATCGGAAGCCGCAGTTATCAGTCATCTTACGTTGCCGGAATCTGTCCGCCCCACATCACCACCACTAAACGCAAGAGAGAGAGTGTTTAGAGAGAAGGTTTGAGGTGTGTGTGTGAGAGAGAGAGTTTAGAAAGAGTGTGTGCAGGGTTTTGTTTTATTTTTTTAAATAATATTAAATAAATGTGGTATAAATAGTAAAATGCTCTCTTATGCAAGCAAGGCAGATGACCTGATTTAACTAAAAAATCTAACTGGGTTTAGCCTAAAGGTTAAAACGTGCAAGATTTTGAAACATAAAGAACAAAAAAGGACACCCCTGCAAAATGGTGTAGACACATTCTTTTTTTCTGTGATTCTTTGGGATGGTCATCTTCCTATTATACTATATTGTTAGTGTAAGGCCATATTGCAAAGTTGAAGCAACAATAATTTGACCTTCTGGTGTTTGTACAGTAATCCCCTAAACAAACAATGGACAGTAGCTCATGGACTTGAGGATCACAGCTTGTATCAGAAGAGTGCATTGTTGGATTGTACCATACAAGTCTTTATTGCATGAGGGTCATCATATTTTTCTTTTATAGTAATCTTGGAGAGTAAAACTATAAATGACTGTCATATCGTTCATGATGTATAAATGAGTTCTGCATCCCACAACTCGTTCATGATGTATAAATGAGTTCTGCATCCCACAACAGTAATGTATATTGTGCATTACAAGTTGTACAATCCTTTGTAATGAGTTATGCATTACATGTTGTATGTTGTGCTGATTTTTGTGATAATCTTTTAGATCCAGGCTGTAGCAAACCAATTTGTCGTATTGGGAATGGTATTAGACTATCTCCAATGCTATGAGCGTCCTTAGGCGACCTTAGCTGCCATGTCATCACCCACATAATATCCTTACGAATCCTTACAAAACCTTCCTTTCATCTCCAACTCTACAAATATCCTTATCCTTCTTAATTTCCACCTCATCACCTACCTATTACACATAATATTTTAATAGACTTATCTTTTTTCACATTGGACCCACCATATCACATGAACCTAGGTAAAGACATGCCTTTGTGCAAGGGCATTCAACCTAAGGGCTTATTGAGATGGACGAGCTCCAATGGTAAGGACTTCCAAGGACATCTAAGGATTTGTTCTCCAATGGCCCATTGGACTTATCATCTCAATTGGGCCATTTGGATCATTATGAGATACAGTCAAGAGCTTGTAAACTGAATTGAGCTCTAGGATTCTTTGGGTCGGGCCTTTCATGCTCATCTGTTACGCCCAAAGATAGATATCTTTTGGGGTTGGTTTATCCATGGCCATGGGGTATTTTCCAGACTAGAGTGCTGCCGCTTTACCAATAGAGGTGCACAAAATACCTGGACCCGAACCCGAAAGGAAATTCGGACCTTACTATTTGAAAACCGGGTTTTTTATACCCAAACCCGACCCTACCCATAGGGTAGGGACTGCGTATGCATCTCTGTCTCAGAACCCAAACCCCTAACCGGGTTTTTTTGTACCCATTCCATACCTGGGTTTTTGAAATACCCGTGCCCGGGTTTACTTAATACATGTATCTGGGTTTACATAATTCCCACATCAGGTTTACAAAAAACCCGGCCCAGGTTTCCATCGGGCATTATCGTTGAAATGCATGCTGTGAACAACTGCGTTCATAGCCATATTTTTGACCGTTATGTAACGGCTTTATAGCCGTTTGGGGCTGTTTGGAGCCTTTTTTGGTCGTATTTTTAGGCTCATGAATAGGATAAATGTGAGTTTGATATTTGGGTTAAGTCGAGACGAAAAATAAACGAAGACGATCAAGTTATTCGAAGCTATCTATTTTCATCATCTCATTCGACGCTATCTATGTTTATTATTTATGTATCATGTGTTTTTGGGTGGGGAGGGGTGGAGGGTTTTTTACACTTCTTATTTTTATACACCTTTGTAGAATAACTCAACTCATGTGTTTTAAATCTCTGTTTTTCGAAATAAAAGGTTTCCATTTATATTTCTAGGTTTTACACAAAACAATGAATACTAAAACCCAATCTATACCCGAACCTGATCCGTACCCGAGCCATACCCGAACTCTACCCGAACCCGGAAATAGGGTATTCTAATACTCGGATATAGAAAACCCGAACTCTACCCAAACCCGGGTATACAGGGTATGGAATTTCTAGCCAATACCTGGACCCGAACCTGGCCCGGGTATTGGCAATACCTGAAAATTTAAAACCCGGTCATACCCGAACCCAAAAACCCGATTTATGCACCTCTATTTACCAAAAAACGAGTACATATAATTCTTTAGGAACTACAAGAAGAAGATTTTAGCCTTTGGATTATATTCAGTGGATGGTTTATCTTTTCCACTCTATGAATCGTGACTGTCCCCTCTTGTATGTTATTGATCAAATGTTTAAAAAGTGCTTACTTGGTCCTCATTACAAGGTGTCATTTTATACTTATTTTGAAGCATTTCTTGCAGAAGTTTTTAGGGGATAAAGTTTTTATCCTTCTTTGGAAGGTATACGTTATTTTATTTATTGCTTCTCATTTATTCAATACAGGAAAACATGTAAAATCCAATCTAAAAGTCACAAAGGGGCCATACCAACATGTGATTTCTAAAACAGAACCTCAGATGGTCCATTGCCTTAAAACCTTTTAGCGCGTAGCACCCATTTTGTTTATAACGGTGTTTAACTTACCCTCGGCATATCAGGGCCACTAAACGTGGTCACCATGAGCTGTGGATCATTTGGCTAGTGGATTCAGCTATATCTTTATGGTCATAATAGTATATAGCTTGAAAGTGGGTTTTTGGGACCAAAAGAAGATAAGAGACATAATATCCAAGGTGGGTTAGGACTAAGGTAACCGAAAGTGACATAATGTTGGAAATATAGAAACGAACACAAAACAATTATTCACTTTGTGCACAAACTCTCTTAGCCGTATACGGTGTGACAAACGGGCCTTGTTTGTGGGTTGGTGGGTCTAACTCAACACGAACCTGGAAAATTCACAAGAACATGAAATTCCTGTCACACTGGTTGTATATTCATGGGTTGACACTTGACACGAAAACTGCCGTTTATCTGTTTCTATTGATATTGAGACTCCGAATTTATAAATTTGCAGTAGAAAAACAAAAATATAAACATGTACAGAAAATTGCGTAGAAAGACAAAAGGTGTAACATAAAATACTATTTAAAATATACTTAGATAAGCCATGGTGACATAAACTCGACCCGTGTAGCTAAGCATCCTTGGTGGTTCAACCCGAACAAATTTAGGCTTAACCTGAACATTTTAACACGTTTCGTATTAGAAACTCACGCACCCATCTCTAGTCCATAAATTGTTATCTTGTTAATCAGCTCTGATTTTGTTGGGCTGTTGGTTCAAGTGTGAGCTCGATCTTGGTTAAGTTTGCTGATGGCAAGCTTGACAAATGGCTCGAGCCTATAACCACTTGTTGAAAGCCTGTGGTGGGTTATTAATGGTGCAACAACTGGTAGAGGACGGCATGGTTAAATAAAATATTGAAGTACCGGTAGCGACGTTACTTCCATTTACTTTTGGTGTAACTGCAATTTTTAATCATATTTTAATTTTAAGACAATGTGTAGTAGGTCTTGAAGATCAAACCCCTCTCTTGGGAATTATGTGACATGTGGCACCAATCTCCTCCTTCAAGATCAAGCCCCTTTCACCGGCGTTTTCACAATCACGTCACCACCAATTTTGGTCGAATCACCTCGGGGGGGGGGGGGGGGGTTACGGGGCATTATGGGACGTGATGTTTGCCAAATCACGCCCAATCACATTACTACTACGGGTGATCTAATATGTATAATGCATTGTAAATTGTAATTCATTGGAAAACTGAAATTGATTATAACAGATCATGCACGAGGTCTCCACAATTTTCTATCATCTTATGTTTGTATCATTAGTTCGTTTTAATACTTTTTTTTTTCACAATTTGCATCTGCTTGTAAATGTACTAATTTATTTTTGTGGCCTGTTTTATGGACATCCATCTGCTTATAAATGTACTGATTTATTTTTGTGGCGTTTTCTGGGACATCAGCAACTTTTATTGAGTTTAGATAAATTGTTATTAGTAAAGAAACACCAAGTTAATCCAAGGGTTAACTTGAGGTTTATGTCTCCTTCAAATAAGGTTAATCTTCTTTCTTCCTTGTTTGTTTACTACGACGATCCTGCAAAACAACCACAACACCGTGAAAATCGTTACAAGGAGGAGAATATGGGGGTTCTCCTTGCAACCACCATCCGGCGTGAGAATAAAAACTCGTTTTGAGGATAAAAGTGTGTGTATTAAGTGAGAGAGCAAGAGAGCAATCCTTAAATCTTGAGATGAAGTTCTCTATTTATAGCCAGAGAGTGTTGTGACAAAGGTGGGCTGATGGGCCTGATGTCGACAAAAAGGAATATCCCGCTTGCCTCCCTGAACACGATCATTAGTGTTTGCAGGCGAAAGGAAAGTTGATGCACACTGAATGGATCAACGTGGGACGCACACTGAATGGATCAACGTGGCCTGGTAGTCGTCCTTGTTGTCGGATCTGTTATCAACAGCTAAATGGAGATCATGGAGCAGTGGTCGGCGCACGGTGATTGGTGACACGTATGTGTCCTTGTGTACTTCTTGTCTCCTGCACGATTGCTCATCATGCAACTTTATTGGTCACAACCCGTCGTTCGCCTATTGGCCACCTGTTCTAACAATCGTACCATTTGTACTAACCAAAATCAGCTTTGCTGGCGCGGATGTAGTCTGCGCTTCTTAGGCTTGCGCCATTTTCGTTTGTAAAATGGACTAAGTGTTGAGTTTTGTTTATTTTGGGTGTGGTCCCCGCGCGCGACCTGAGATTGCCTCGTTCAGTCGGCGCAAGATTAGGGACCATACCCCTTCAAGTCCCCTTAGTCCAATGCTTCTTCCATGCGCGAGCGCGAGTGGTTGGAGCTCTGAACTTGAAAAGTAGGGGCATCTGCACTGCTCGTTGAGAATTTAGTAGTTCTTAAATGGCCTGAAAACTTACTGCGCGCATATGTTACCTTCATGTGATGTGGCGCGGCTATGAAGCTTCGTTTAAACGATGAGTCATTTTGCCGCGCAATTCTTCGTTTGAATTTTGAAAAGAGCATTTTCTGACAGTTTGGTGATGAAAGCGACGAAAGATGTGACTGTTGTCGTCATAGTGTCAGGCACGCTGTTTCGTCTACTGTCAGGAGCGTGAGTCCCACAAGCGTGTGGTAACCGTCACTTAAATTTCCGCCTGACGTGTCACTCGGCGATTGGGCCTGAGCCGTAAGTTGTGGGCACAATTACCCATCACATTAAATGCGATGGGTATATATAAGCGATGGAAGGTGAAACGAAATCACTTGATACCGAACTCACTTCCAATTTCCTCTCCAATCTTCAAGTGCTTATCATAAAACTTGAAGATCTTCAACCTCATTCCAGATTATTTGTAGATTCCTAAAGAAACTCAAATTATATTCATGTCAGACCACGAAGACGATGTCATAGATGTGGAGGAGGTAGTCGGAGGGATGCCTCCCTTGAAGTGGGAGGATGCTCTGTTCGAGTAATTTGTCAGGGGGCACCAATTCACCGGCGACTAGGATGCGTATTAGCCGGCGGTAGGTCAGACGACCATCGATGCACCAGCCAGTGCATCACCCTATTCCTTGATCTCTTCCAAGATTGGAATTTCTGGCTGCCGACGATGAACTTCGTCGGAGAAATTCTCTGGTATTACAATATACATATATCGCAGTTTAGCCCTCTTCGGATGGTGAGGGTAAGACTTTTGGAGTTCGTTTGCCGATCTCAAGGCCAAGATCCGACTGTTGAGCAGTTCCGGGTGTTCAATCATTTACAATGCAATTGACTTCCGCATGTCGGGCCCTATTGAGAAGGAGACCCTCACGGTTCCAAAGTACGCAGGTTGGTATAAGGATTTGAAGGCGCTACCTAATCAATCCTTCAGCGAGTGTACGCTTGTTGCTGCTAGTATGATCGACAAGTGGCCGCGTGAGAGTTTGGAGGTTCCTATCTTTCTTCAGGATAGAGTTGGTAAGTTTCTTAACTCAGTTCCTTCACCTATTTTTGAAAATAAGTAAATTATCGTTGATCTTAATTTTGCAAAAAAAGATCTATATCATCGAGCATTCCCTACTTTTGTTCTGGGACGATGAGCGTGAGGTCCTTGCGCTAGGGTGAACAACTCTGGTATGACCAAATTCGGGTAAATTTCATGTACCCGAGCGCAGAGTCGTTTGCTACACCGCCGAATGCAACCGAAGGTGCGCGTTACTTGAACCCCAGGCCGTGTAGGGCCATAACTCCTGCTGGGAAAGAAGTTGTAATGCTTTCCAGCGAGGAGTTTATAGCGTCATCAGACCATGGGTTAGATTTCCCTCCAGATGCTTATGCAAGTGTCTTGCGCGAACTGGGTGTTGATTCGGAAGGCCCAAACCCAAGAAAGCATCCAGGTAGAAGGTTGTTTCGATCGCTGGAGGGTCGAAAGCAAAGAAACCAGAAGCGAGTGCTGTTGTGTCAGATGCCGCCTCACGCAAAGGTAGTACTCGTCTCCGCCAAAGTAGACTAGACTCCATGAAGGAATTGGAAATGTTAGGTGGCAAGTTTAAATCCAGCGGTGCCGGTGGGGCGAGGAGTTCTGGCAGCGCGAGTTCGAAAGAACAATATTCTAGCGCCACTCCTAAATCCACCCCTACATATGAAGAGATAGAGGGGTTAAGGAGAGCCTAGAGAAAGAGTTGGCGCACAAGAACGCATGCAAGCATGAGCGTGAGGGAGACGGAGGCGAACCCTGTGCCAGCGTAAAAAAAGGTGGCTTTCCAAAAATCACTAGTGATTAGGAAGAAAGGGAACTTGGGATCCCTTATGTCAAAGATCTCCCCTGGTAAGTACTTGTATGGATTTCACGTGTATATTACACTTGTATTATATTTCCTTGTTACGAACTTATCCTTTGTAATGCAGAGCCAAAGGCCACACACCCCAAGATCAGAATTATACACTCTAAATCTGCGCCTCCACAACATCCACCCCCTTATGCTAATGCTACTAAGTAGGTGGAGGTCGCGCCTGAGGTGACGCAGGAAAAAGCTGTGAATAAGGATGGCAATGGGTCGGGTTTGGGACGGGTTTAGGTAATCCCAAACCCAAACCCGGTTAGATAGTCTTGTCCCAAACCCGTCCCAAAACCCGTCGGGTTTCTAGCGAGTAAATACCCAACGGGTATCGGGTATACCCACGGGTTTCGGATAAACCCGTTAATTTAAAAAAAATTACCCATTGTGTATACCTGACCCAAAACCCATGGAGTATCTATTGGGTAACTACTAATTAGTTACATTAAATATTATCACTATAAAAATGTATGAAGTAATCAGAATGCATACGAAATAAAATGCCTATATGTATAATAATTAGGTGTATCATATGTATACATATTTTAAAAATATAAAAGAAATTGTCGGGTATACAATCGGGTAGTCAGGTCGGGTAAACGGGTATATCACCAAATCCAAACCCATCCCAAACCCGCGAAAAAAATTAAACTTAATCCCAAACCCGTCCCAAACCCAATTATCTGACCCCAAACCCATCCCAAATAAGTCGGGCTTCGGGTTTACCCATCGGGTTCGAGTTTGATTGACATCCCTAGCTGTGAATGAAGAAGTTGAGGTCATTACCTCTGTTGAAGCCCCGATTGCTAAAGGCGCCACCCCTGGTGGTGGGCTTGGTAAGAATACTGGGAATATTGAGCGTGTGGAGAAATCAACGCCGAGCCATACTCTTGCTCATGAAGATGAGGCTGAGAAGCCTGTTGAAGAGGTTGAGAAAAATGATGATGTGGCCAATGAGGGTAATCGGGCCAATGTCCACCAGACTGCTAGAACCAGCGCGGGTGCTGAGGAGGTTAGTTCTTTTGATGTTCAACACAAAGAACCATCTCCTATCCGACCTGAAGCACGCAAGGGGATTATTACTATCGTTCTTATGACGATAGCCGTGCTGGGTAGGTGCATCCCGTCTGGAAGCTAAAATAGGGTGATACCTTCAGCTCTTTTGCCAATTGTCGCGAATAGTTCATGGGAGCTTTCCCCCGCGGAGGTTAACCATCAGAAGAAGCGCACATATGATCAAGTGTACCATTCACATGTTGTGGCGCAAGCGAACAAGTATCAACTGATAACCAGATTATGCGGGAGTGGCGTACCATGCACCGTGAACGGGCTACGTGGGAAGATTATCGATGTCTCTTGGCTGCTGACGCCAAGAATTTTGAGAAGGCAAAGGACGAATTAGCTAGAAAGCAAGCTCAACTCGACGTTGAGAAAAAGAATGAAGACTAGGGGATATTAGGCCTCAAGAAGAAGTTGAAGGTGGCAGAGGATATGCTTGCTGAAGAGCGTCAGATTGGTTGAAGCCTGCCGCCATGATAAGAACAAGATGCATCAAGCGCACAAAGAAATTGTGAATCTGAAAGCGCAGTCTGAGACCTCTACGAAGACCGTTGCTGACCTTCAAGTGCAGAATCAAATGCTGACCAAGTCAAATACTGAGCTACAGGTTTAGGTGGAAGAAGTGCGATCGCACCGAGAAGAGTTGAAGTAGCAGGTAGTCTCTATGCATAGAGACTTGGCAGGCAAGGACGCTAAGATTGCTGAACTAAAGTGTCGCTAGCGCGAGTCACAAGAGAAGACTGAATAAACTTACTCTACAAAATTGGGTAACATGTGTGTTTTTTTATAATTAATTTTGGTTATATAAAACGAATCATATTTTACACCAATATAGTATATTTGCTTTCTAAAAATTATATTGTACGTAAATCTCCACTTTGTGTATGTGTTGCAAATCTATGTTTAGTTGACAAAATTCAATACACGTTGGTTTGACTTAATACATATTATCCTATTCTTCGTGTAAGGCTTAATATTAAAGCATGTAGTTTGGACAACCATTGTCATTAACTACTGGGAAAATTATTAAAATGGCCATTGACCAACACCACTTTTGAATTTGGCCACTTCACGCGTCCATGGAGCGTTTGGAAGTCCATGGGATGCGTCTTTGGAAATTCCTTCACTGATGATGCGTCTGGAAGTGCACGAGATGCATCTGGAAGTGCCGGGATGTGTCTGGAAGTGGATAGGATGCGTTTGAAAGTTGGAATCATCTCCGGCGAGTTGTAGATGCCTCCAACTCCGTCTCCGGTTAGTTGCAGATGCCTCCGGCTCTGTCTCCGGTGAGTTGCAGTGATGGGTAAACGGTCCGGCGATTCATGCGTCCTCATGAAGGTGATGCTTTAAGTAATTATTGGTGATCTAGTTATTACCAGAGGGAATTGGAGGTGCATAATTAAGGGGAAATGGGTGGTTGTGTTGGCCTTCATAAGTGGTGTTGAAATAAGATGGATCACTAATACACCTTTCAACCCTCTTCTTCACATTACATGATGCACTTCTTTATGTCAAGGATAGGTTTTTTTGGTTTTGATTTTGAGTAGAAAGAGGAAAGAGAGATTAATGGTTGTTTGGATATGCACATCTCTGAAAATGTGAAAAGTGAACACTTCACATTTCTTATTGGATGCTGCAACTTATTAGATGCGTCTACATCCTTATTCTCAATGCGTCTGGGCTCACTGGATCACACGTGTCCATTTCTTATTGCATGCTGCATAAGTCTACATACGGACGCGTCCCGTGCATGATGCGTCCCTCCAAGGACGCGTGTGGTGGCCAAATTTAAAAGTGGTCTTGGTCCATGGCCATTTTCGTAATTTCCCTTAATTATTTGGTTAGAGTATTATAATTCGTTTTAGAAACATGCAATATTATTATGTATATTTGGTTGTTTCCGGATAATAATCATAAATCATGTCAAAGGTTTTTAGTATTAATCATTGTTTGTAGGCTATGTTAGATAATCTCATTTAGTTGTGCAACCTTGTACTTATTTAATTCTTTAGGGGGCTTTGTGTTATTTCTTTGTCTATATATTGTTGTATCTTAATCAATAGAATTCATTCAGTTTAAAACCTTTCATGGAACAGCCAATAACTAAGGATTGGTTGAGTTTCTCCCCTCCCTCCTGTCCGTTCACCTCTTCCCCCTTCCGATCATCTCCTCATCGAGAGCGCCTCCTCAGTGACGGAGGCGTTTAGAAGGACAATGGCTTGCTGCTCAAGATGCAACCATGAACCAAAGTCAGGGTTGTCAATGACTTTCTCACCAGCGGTAATGGTTTAGGATGGGGCAGATTCAGTTCCATCAACATGAGACAAGAGGTGTTGTAGAGATAGGAGAGGGAGCATTTGTTGGCGCCAGTAGAGATAGTTGGAGCCACTTAAATAAGTTGATAACTTTAGTTATTATGTTGCCTTTGTTGACAATTTTTCTCAATTTACGTGGATTTACACGCTAAAGGCCAAGGCGGAATTTGTTAATGCTTTATCCATATTTCTTCCGTTTGTGCAAACTCAATTTGCAACTAAAATAAAGACTTTCCAAAGTGACGGGGGTAAGGAATTTACAAATCGCCACGTTCGTACTATTTTTGAATCCAATGGCATATTTCACTGAATGTCTTGTCCGTATACCCCACAACAAAATGGGCGGGTTGAACGCAAGCATCGACATATTGTCGAAACCGGTCTAGCTATGTTGTTTCATGCTAAACTTCCCCTATCTTTTTGGGTTGAAGCTTTTTCATCGGCAGTATATCTTATTAATCGCCTCCCCACAACGATACTCGATGGAAAATCACATGTTGTAGCTCTATATACTGCACCTCCCAATTATTTATCATTTCGTACATTTGGGTATCGTGTATACCCGCTTCTAAGGGATTATGCACCAAATAAGCTTGCACCTAGAAGCCTACCATGTATTTTTATTGGGTAGTGTTTCAAATATAAGGGAAACAAGTGTCTTGACCCGTGACATATCGTGTCAACATAACCCGAAATGCTCGTTTTGATGAAACCTACTTTCCCCTAACCTTGTCATCCACGAGTAGACCCATTGATACATTCTAAGTGTCAACCTTCCTTGATACTCCCACCATTTCTTCTAATACCACCAACCGAATACCGAACTCTTCTGTTCCGCCTCCACCTACCGATAATACAAACCTCCCCTTTCACCACTTACCCATCTTCTTTCCTCATAGCCCATAACATGACCCGCAACCTGACTCGCAACCATCTCCCATCAACTCCAACTCACCATCAATAAACCCCACCCGCCTGTTGCTGCAAATACCTCGCTAGACAACTCACCACCTCACTCACCATCCCCACCATTACCGCCTCCATTAACATCTCATACTGTGACAATGCGAGCCAAATCTGGCATCTTCAAACCTCGGCATCGACTCAACTTGGCCCATGCTCGTGATCATCCTTTGCATCATGCTTTGTTTGCTTCCTCCGATCCCAAAACCTTTCGTTCTGCATCTAAGGATGCCAAATGGGTTCGCGCCATGCAATCTGAACTCGACGCTCTCCATCGCAACAAGACATGGACCTTGGTGCCAAGACCTTCCAAAACCAATGTTGTTGGCTCCAAATGGCTATTCAGGACTAAATAAAAAAAAAGTTCTGACGGTAGCATTGAACGTCACAAAGCCAGGCTTGTCACCCAAGGCTTCAATCATATTCCTGGACTTGACTATTCCCTTACCTTTAGTCAGGTTGTCAAAGCTGCGACTGTGCGTACAGTTCTCACTTTAGCTGTTGCAAATCAATGGAGCCTACATCAACTTGACGTTAACAATGCCTTTTTCCATGGCCACCTAACTGAATGTGTTTTTCTGGAATAACCCCAAGGGTTCCTTGACCATCGTTTTCCAAATCATGTGTGCAAATTAAACAAGGCTCTCTATGGTCTCAAACAAGCCCCTAGAGCGTGGTTCCAGCGCCTGAGCATGTTCCTCACTGAGTATGGCTTTCTTTGTAGTTGTGCTGATCCTTCCTTATTTTTCTTTAAACGTGGAGACTGCATCATGTATCTCCTCGTGTATATTGATGACCTCATTCTAACAGGAAATCAGCCAAACACCCTCAAATCCTTTATATCCGCATTACATAACAAATTTGCCATCAAAGATCTGGGAGAACTCAATTACTTCCTTGGTTTGGAGGTTACCTACACTAAAAATGGTCTTTTCTTAAATCAATCTACGTATACATTAGATGTTTTAAATCGTGCAAAAATGTTGGATGCTAAACCCGCTCCAACACCCTTGAGCACAAATGTGTCTTTTATCTCTGCAGGTGAACCATTTTCAGATGCACGCATTACAGATCCATTGTAGGAGCTCTCTAGTACCTGACGATCACTAGGCCTGATATCTCCTATGCTGTTAATCAAGTCAGTCAATTTTTACATGCCCCTACTATTGCTCACTAGCAAGAAGTCAAACGTATTCTTCGATATCTAAAAGGTACTCTTGCTTATGGTCCAGCATATTCATCTCTTCTAGGTTACTCGAGTGCGGATTAGTCACGCTGTTTGGAAACTCGTCGGTCGACTTACGGCTACTCTATCTTTTTAGGTGGGAACCTTATTATTAGCGGAACATATTAGGAGATCTTTGTATTTTATGTATTATTGTGTGTATATCTCTATTATAGTAGGAGATTCTATATTTTATCTCTTGTAAACTAGTATATATTAGGATTGAGTTTGTTAATAAAATTCATTCAGTCATTCCTATTTACATGGTAACAGAGCGTACTTGCTCAATACCTAATATTCCTCAGATTTCGATCTGATAATAGGGTTTCCACCCTTCTTCTGCAGCCAGCCACCATTTTTTCCATGATCATGTTCAACTATGGGCGACAAGACTGAACCCTCTGTTCCCCTAAACCTTTGACACCTCTCCACCCTGTGTAACATCCAGAAAAGGTCCGTGTTCTCGACGGATCCAAGGTTTCATACGCTATGTAGTGGGTATGAAGTTCTTGACCACATCACTGAACAATCACTTCCTGAGGATGATCCCACTCATGCTCAGTGGATGAAAATTGACACCATCGTCCTACAGTGGATCTACGGAACACTGTCAGATGATTATTTGCTTCGTGTTCTCGAAACCAAGTCAACGGCGTTGGAAGCTTGGAACTGGGTCAAACTTCTATTTCACAACAACAAGGGATCCAGGGCTGCTGCTCTAGAAAAACAGTTCATCAGCCTCAAGTTAAGGGTAATGCCTTCTCTTGAAGCCTACTGTCAAAAACTGAGGGATTTGGTAAATCAGTCGAACGACGTAGGTGGTGCAATCAATGAACAACGCTTGGTGATTCAATTGGTGCGTGGCTTGCCAATGGAATTCAACACCATGGACACTATTATCAATCAATCTCTCCCCTCGTGGGAGATGGCTTGCAACATGCTTCAATCTGAACCAGAACGCCATGTGACACGTGACTCATCCTCACCTTCTGCAGTACTTGCAGCCGTTAATCAGCCTAGTCAGCAGCAAAAGCAGCCCCAATATCGCAATAATCACTCACGCCGCGATAATCAAAATCGGCCTTCAAACCGCCAGAACGGACAGCTGAAGTATAGCAATGGCCAGCAGCAGCCTCAGTTTCAGGCGTCTCAGCCTCAGTATCAACAGCAACAATACCAGTCCACTGTTTCACAGCAGCGTCCTTAAAACTCCAAACCAAATTAGCGTTCTAACTGATCTCATCAAACTAGATTAATTTGGTAAAAGTGGGAAAAAATATTTATTTAAAATAACTTTTATGAATTAAGTGTAGAAATATAAGTAAATAATCTTACGAGTTAAAATGTAAGTACAAAAAATGATGTGTATACTTTGTAAACTTAGAAATTTATAATAATCTATAATAGTTTTAAACCTTTTTAACTTAATTAAGTAATTAATTAACCGTTTAAAATTCTTATAAACATAAACTTTATTCAAAATCCCCAAAAACTATAATTCTAAAATGCCTTAAATCTAGTAATAGTACATACCCACTAAATGTTACTATTTAATATAACAGGCAAGCACTTTGGGACTTTCCCAATATTTGTAAATATTGTAGCTGTGTGTGATTGCTTTGCTAACCCATGTGAGTACATAGTTTCCCTTTTACTATTTTTGCACTTTTGGGATGTTAGATGTGCCTACTATACAAAACAAACCACTACTTTTATATACATACTTGCAGAGTTCAATTCTATGGTTGTTTGTTATCTTTTTGCTATTATTGTACTTACTTGCCAAATATTTTAAATACCACATACATTCATTACTCTGATACCAATCTGTAACACCCCAACCGATGACGGCAGAAACGTTAGGGCGTCACATAAATAGATTGCTCAATAGTTCATGGTCGACTAAAAATTTAAATATTTCATTTATCAATTTAAAGAAATCATCCATACAAGAAAAACGAATTCTTCAAATAAAATAACTAGATCAAGTTAAATTATTCTAAGTCCCAAAGCATCCTAGATGTGATATCCTGGTAATCTTCATACATTGTTTCCTGAAACATGTGGAAAATAAAGGGTCAACTTCGAAAAGCTGGCGAGCATACATAGGTTTGCTAAAATAAGTAAGTAAATAGCATGTCAAGTTTTATCTAGAACTATCTTGCAAAAACAAGACTGAAAAACAAATGGGGCGTACAATCAAACCTTGTGACTGAAGGAACTGCGAAAAGTTAACCTTTGTGTATGTTGCTGTTTTGATCATCCCTAGATCCATACGGGAATGGGTTTGTCGGACCTATAGCGCTATAATCTACTACAGTTGGCTTGTTCGAAGTTAATGATTGTACTATGTATCTAACGTTAGCTCCTAAAGTATCGTTTAAAACAAGTAGTATAAAGATAAAGCATGACGTAAGTAATTGAAAAGTTTAAGTAACATGTTTCACCCAAAAATTTATAGAAAAGGGCTATGTAAACTCACCAGAATATAGCTAGCAAACACAAGTAGATGTTGATGGAGACAAAGTTGGAAAATTTGAAAGAATTATCCTAAAGATTTATAGGATTTAGTTTAATAAATGGACTTGAATTTACGATCAAGGATCTTCGGATTTGTAAGGAACTTTGGGAATTTACCGAATAAAGTTTGGGAATTAGCTAAATAATTAATTAATTATTTAAGAATCTTAAGAAAAAGTGTTAATGTTTATAACTTTATTTAGTTAGTTAATTAAATTTACTTGTTCAATTAGCTAAACGTGGACCATTAATTCATTGATATAGTTTATAAAAATTACTTATTGAAAACAACTCTCATAAGTTAAATTGATAATTGTGACACTTAATAATTTATTAATAAAAATAAGTTTTTATACATTTTAGGTTTTCTGAGAAAAAAAATTATAAAACGGGTTTTCAAGTTTATTATTTATAAACTTTTAGTTAAGTTTTATAAATGATATATTAGAAAAAATAATAATAATAGACTTTTTACTTAATCTATTAAACAAATTAAGATTTCTAAGAAAAATAATTAAAACAGCACTTCTGTTTGGTTTTATGAATAAAATGGTTTTTAAATAGTTATTAAATATATCTTATAAAGAAAAATAAGCTTGGCATGATTTTGATAAAAATAAACGCGCAAAAAGGGGACCCTTGGGATTGAACCCGGTCTCCTTATTAACCACAACTCAACCGATGCAAGACAACGATTGAGCCAAGCTCACAAATTTCAAAAATTTTTGAAACCAAATTATATTTATCCTTTAAAAACTTCCATCTTCCCCAATTCATTCCCCTTACAAACCCTAGCCCTTTGATCCATAAACTTGAAGTGATACGCCCTCTGTTATGAACAATTAACAGATGGCTTTCGTTTAACAGAGGAATTCGAACAAAAGCACATAAACAAAACATACCTAATGAGCTCGGTTTGGTGTGCTTTTAAGGATGGCCGGAGATACCCTTTTTCCGGCAAACGCAAACAAAACATACCTAATGAGCATGTATTTATACATATTTTAGTCAGTTAACGGATCAAACTCATATTAGGATTTTCGGAGAAGTTGTGGTGATCGGATATACATAAGGAGCTTGTTATACGGGTTAAGATTCGAGGGTTAGTTAATATGTGGGTGGAGATAAAGGTCTATCGCAAAAGAAACGGATAACAAACAAACAAATCGGGATATCCGGATTCGCCGGAATCGGGCGAAATGGCCGGACGACAAAACGAGGATGATGATGCTGTTTTGATATTTTGAACTTTTTGGACTTTTACAACCTTAGTCCCTGAGGTTTGGATATTTATTTAAAAAGGTTTTCTTTATTTTTTTTGAACGGCCGACAAATCAATCCTGAGTAATCTCGGGGCACCCACTGGACAAACGGAGTACTACGAGGGCAACCCGAGTCGTCCACCACCACTTCCGAGGAAAACCCGGTAACCCACCCGCCCGTAGGCACGACGGTGAAATTACCGGTAAAACCCATTTGGCTCAAGGATCGAACCCAGGTTGCCTTGGGTCTTCTATCATTGCCCACCAGTTCCGAACTCCTTTTTATACTAAGTGAGAATTGAACTTTAGTCTTCATAGAAGAACTCAAACTCTCCTACCACTTGAGCTAGAGGTCATTAGCAAAGATTTTCTTTATAAACAAACATGTTTGTAGTAGGGACTAGATTTTAATATAGTGTAGTTGCATTCTTTTTAAGCATCATTGTAACTAACAGTGCCTATCTTTCAAAACTTATAAACTTTAGTATGAAAAGAAACAAATTTGATAATAATAAATAATTAATCTAAATGTATGTAAATGCATTATAATATAAAAATAGCAATAAATCTATATTAATTAATAGGATCAATCTTGATCCATACGCTTTAGGATCTAAGTTTGATTTACTTGTAGTTTTTATTTTAAAAATGGAAATATGATTGAAATTGAAATTAAATGCAGCGTAATAAGAATGAAAAACTTTTACTACAAGTAAAGGTCGTTTGTTTTCATCATCATCATGCTTTCAAGTTTATAAACTTTGCATTTGATTCATAAACTCCCCCTCAACCTATTGCACCACAGTTTGATAGTACAGAAAAGGAAGAAGATGATTGGTGTAAAGATCTTTTTAAGACGACGAAATTCACTGTTACATCACTAACTATCTA
Organism: Scalesia atractyloides; assembly: GCA_947069175.1. Lineage (NCBI taxonomy): Eukaryota > Viridiplantae > Streptophyta > Magnoliopsida > Asterales > Asteraceae > Scalesia > Scalesia atractyloides. The sequence continues at coordinate 43,012,943 of CAMTDV010000019.1, read as the reverse complement.
ACATCTGAGCATCTTTTGATGACGCCAGGGTTGATAGTGACATTTAACAACAAAGTAACAAACTAGAAACACTGATGCCTAACATCTGATAGTGCAAATGCACTGTTACATTAAATATTAAACTAATAAACAAAAACTCTGATGACCATCCTCTGCTTCTTTCCTTCTGTCAGACCTTTGGTATATTGGTGTAGCAGATGATGTATAGGTAGCAGACTTTAGGAAGACAAAGTTTAGGTGATCAGAGGATGTAAACTCTAATAGTTGGACCAAACCGTAGATAGAGTATTTGGCTTTATATCGTCTGTTCCTTTGTAAAGGGTTCAATCCAACAATCTCCCCCTAAAACAGATGATGCCAAAAACATATTTTACTCTTGGTCTTTATTCCTCAACAGGAAATCTCTGATTTGACCTTTAAATTGCAATTCGAAATTCAGAGATTCCTCATCATCATCATCCTTTTCAAGTACGAGATCCATAAGATCTTGGAGGTCTTCTACACACAGCCCATATGCATCCTCCATTCTCATCTTGGTAGCATCGCCATTAGACTTAAGCAAAGTAAACTCGTGGGAGTTTTTTTCAACTTTCCACTTTAGAATTTTTGGGTCTGATGGCTTTCTAGGATGGTATATTATTGTTGAGGTAGGTTGAATTGATTGATTTGCCATCTGAGAAAGATCTTCGGCAAGCTTTTGACTGGTTTCACCATGATGGTAATCAATCATGTTTTGGATTCCTTCCTTTATATGCTCATACACTCTCTTATCTTCTTCTGCCATATCCATCTGCCTTTTTCTTTGATTTAAGGCCAGAATAGATAAAGCAGATGTTTCAGATTGTTTTTAAGAGTGTTGGGTCTGATGAGTTGTATCCTCTGCTGCATACACTGGCTTCTTTAGCAGTGATGGACCTTTTTTCCTTCTTTGTTCAAGCCATCTGTATGTTTCAACCACCTTAACCTCTGTCCACCTCATAATTTGGTTCTTTGACCCATAATTTGCAGCAGTCAACTCTTCCTTCATTCTTCTTATCTTTAAATTCTTTTCAGGCATCTTCTTATGTTTATTCCAATCTGGAGGAGTTGGCTTTTTGTGAGGATCTTTCAGCATTTCTTGCATTCTTTGTACCTCTTCTTCCAACTCTTTCACAGTCCAGTCTTTGAATTGTGCCCTTGTAGCCTTGTATAACTTGGTTTCTATGATGTAATTAATGTAATCTTCTTTAAGGCTTTTATCTTCTCTCTCTGACAGTTGTTTGCTCAAGTCTCTTGCATAGTCATCTATTCTTTTGACTTTGCTCAACAGATATTTCCAGTAATTTTGTATTGCTCTGTCAGACTTTCCCTGGGTATCCCTTTTTGTGATATCTTCTGCTTGTTGGGCTTTAAGCCTCTTGAATTCTTCTAAGTTTCTTGGTTTGGGATAACCTTTCAGAGATGGAAATTCCCTTTTATCTGGATCTTCTTCTGAAAAGAAGGATTTGATCTCTGGTTTGACAGCTTGTAACTCTAGTGGGAATTGAGTGACGAGAGGCACTATAGAAATTTGAGAAGAAGGAGGTTTAACAGCTGTTGTGGTGGACATTGGTTTAAATGACATAGGTAAAGGAGCGGGGATGATCTTGTCATCAAGTACAACATTTGTGGTTCTCCTTCTTTAGGACCTGAGATTGGGTGATTGTGGTTGTGGAATTCTTGTGGGTGTGGGTAGAGATATGGTGGAAGTTGGAAATATGATCATAGCAGTGGTTGGATTAACATTTGTTATAACCTCTGCTGTGTCAACAGATGTTGACACAACAAGTGTTGTAACATCTGTTGTAGTTGGTTTAACAACTGCTTTGGTAGAAGGAGGTGTAAGTGTTTTGTGGGAGTAGAGGATGTGGTTGGATTAGCAATTGTCTTAGGTTTAGAAGGTATGGAGGCTGATTTCCTTGTTTTTCTAACATGCATATTCTTTGTTGAAGAACAAACATTTTCTTTTTCTATTTGCAGAGCTATCTTTTTATCAACCAAAACTCTGCTCTCAACCTATACCCTTTTCTTTGTATTCTCCTTTTCCCTTGCAAAGATATCAGCTATTTTATCAACTGTTTTAGAACCATTTGGTTTAGGGATAACCACTGTTGGACATGCATTTTTGTCATCAAGCTTTAGCACTTCTTTCTTTAAAGGTATCTCCCTTTTTTGGCATCATCAGTGTTGACCAAGATTACTGTAGGAGAAGGAGTACCAGTAGTTTGAAGGAGATGAGCCTTGATTGCCTTAATATCTGCAATAGTATCCATATATCTGGCATCAACCATGTTTCGAACCTCTTGCATTTGATGTTTGTGTTGAAGATCAGCATAATATTTTTGTTGCTGAAACAGAGGGTCTAAGGCTTGTTTGAGATCATCTATCCATAGGACAGAGGGTTGGCTCTTTGTAGCTAACATCTGCTTTAGTAAATCCTTGATTTCGGCAACAGAGCTTTCAATTTTGGTAACTCTCTCCGTCAAATCTTGGTATTTTAGATCATCACCTAACTTAATAGGATGATCTGAACTCCTACCAGAAATGGTAGTTTTATCTATGTTATCATGAACAGAGGTTTTAACCCTTGTTTCAAACATAGATGCCCATTTGTCTTGGTTCTGGGGACTTCCCACATAATCAGAGGTTACCGTAGTAGCCTCAACAGTGGTTGCCTTCATCAGAGTCTTAGGAATGGAACCACTTTCCAATTGTAAACTTGGGAGTTTGCCAATTGTAGTGATTGCTCTTGATGAACTATCCTCTAAGGTTACATGTAACCCAAGGGATGTATCCTCTTCAGCTGCTGATGGGATAACAAAGAATAAAGAATCAAACCCAGTCACTTGTTGGAATATATTCTAATTGATAAGTTGGTAAGAAGAACTGGTTAATGTCTGTGCTAATTCAATTGCATTGAAGCAAATGCAATATGGTAGGTGGTAGTGATTTTGTTGGTGAAGGTTGTGGTGCAGAAAGAGACAATGCCCTGGGAGAGGGGCTGCGGAAGATATAATCAAGTGATTCTAGAGCTTTATAATTTGGTGTCTTTATGTTATAACCTTTTCCTTTTGTGAGGAAGAAGGAGGAGTTTCAAAGCCAGGTTGAGATTCTAACATCTGCTGTGAAGAAGTAGCAGCAGTGTTTTCATGTGATTTTGTGTTATCACTGGGTTAACCTTTGGGATCTCATCTTCCAGAGGGCCCTTTTTGGGTTTGGTGGTTTTTTGGAGATTTTCTTGGGTTTCTTTTTGGAGATTGCTGGTGTGGGTTTCAGGGCAGTGGTTGTAATGCCCTGATCACCAGGAGCAGTGGGCTCAGTAGCAGGAGGTAGAGATTGAACATTTTGTTCTTATAAAGCTTGCTCAGCCTCCTCTACTTGTGTTTTGGAAACTTTATCCTGATTTGTAATTCTAGTAAAAGTTTCATGAGTTAGGCTGCCTGGTTGTGTAACAGCGCCTTGTTTAACATCATTATCAGGTAACTGATTATGAAGATAAACACTCAAGAATCGTGGATGTATCAGAAAAGCTTTCCGTTTTTGAATATTATTAAAATTAGCCACAAGATCATTGAACATTATCTGAGAAAAGTTAAAATCTGATCCAGTTAAAATGGCATAGCCTAGATACTGAATGTTCAATGGTATTTCATTAAAAGCTGTGGTCTTTGCTGAGAGACAAGTTAAAAGAGTGTGAAAGAAAAATCTCATCTCAGCAGGAAAATTGGGTTTATAGATTGTCTTACCTTAAAGTTTTCCAATGTAACCCCTTTCCAGAAATTCGGCATGCATCTCATTTGTAAAGAATGACTAGGATGTGCCATATCATTCAAGTCGAATACTTGGGAAATTGATTGAGGGCTGATTTACATCAGTGTTTTGCCCACTCTTGATATAATAGCATAAGGAACATCTTTTTGAGAACGAACCTCTGCGTTTTCCCAAATAGCCGTTGTGTGTATAGATAAATTGGGGCTTTGACGGTTAAAAGATGCTCAAATTTTGATTCTTTTAAGAGTTTTATCATTGAATGATATCTTGTGTTTGAATCGGTAGCATCAAGAATTGCTGTATAGTTGTGAGGAGTTTTGATTATGAGGGTGAATGGTGGTGGTTCTGGTTTGGATTTCGCTTAAGATTTAGCTTTGGGTGCCATGATTGAAGAGAAAACCGTTTTGAGAATTTTGAATTCAACATGGTAAAGTAAAACCCCTGTTATGGATAGAACAGGGTTTTATAGGGTTTAGAAAAAGTGATGATGACGTGCCACCTGACGCAAACAACTGAGGAATAACGTCTGACCACGTGTAACCTCTGTTTGAAAATGGAAGACAGTTGTTTGGACAAAATTGTTTGAGAACATGGGCAGTGGATGTGAACAGTGTTTCTGAAACTATCAGAGGATACACTTTTGACAATGGATAGACTTTTCTAAACGACCAGTGTTTTGATGCTATCAGTGGTTTGAAACAGACTTTAAGGATTTATTGAAAAATTCAATTTTGAGCGATTTTTAAGGATGAAATTTTGATTTTCTGAAAACATTTTTATGCTATTTCCACATGGATCACCATAAAAACTGGTTTTAATCCATGTTTAGCATTCCAATCCTAGAGATCAAGCTTTCAAAAGTATATGTATCCAATGCTTTTGTTAGAACATCTGCTAGCTGATCCTTAGTATGGACATGTTGTAAAGAAATCAAACCTTTTTCATAACAATCCCTCACAAAGTGATGTTTGATGTCAATGTGTTTTGTTGTTGAGTGAGAGACAGGATTTTTGATGATATTTTCTGCTGCTTGACTATCAATTTTAAGAGGAGTCTTTAAAGCAGTGATACCAAAAATCCAAAAGTTGATTTTGAAGCCACAGGATTTGGGCAGTGCAACTTGCAGCAGCAATATATTCATCCTCAGCAGTGGATGTGGAAACTGCAACTTGCTTTTTACTCTGCCAAGACACTAGGCAATCACCTAGGAACTGGACACCTCCTGATGTGGACTTCCTTGTTATCTTGCATCCAACAAAATCACTATCTGAGTAACCTGAAAGCTCATTATTTCCATTAGCAGGATACCAGATACCAAGTGTGGGAGCACGTTTTATGTACCTGAATATCCTTTTGACAGCAATAAGATCAGACTTTCTAGGTAGTGACTGGGATCTGACACAAACACATGTTGCAAACATGATGTCTGGTCTGGAAGCAGTTAGGTAAAATAAAGACCCAATCATGCTTCTATAAGGTGTTTGATCAACCAAGTCATCTTTATCAACAATAGTGACCAGCTTTGAAGTTGCCATGGGTGTGCTGTAAGGTTTACAATCATCCATATCAAACTTTTTAAGTAGTTCTTTGACATACTTATTTTGATGGATGAAAGTGTCATGGTGCATTTGTTTGACTTGTAAGCCAAGGAAACATTATAACTCACCCATTGCACTCATTTCAAACTCTGCTGCCATGAGTTTTCTGAACTCTTCACACATGGCAGTGCATGTGTATCCAAAAATGATGTCATCCACATAAATTTGGACAAGGATCAAATCTTTTCCTTTCCATTTTAAAAACAAGGTTTTATCAATTTTACCTTTTGAAAAACCTATGGATAAGAGAAAAGTGGATAGAGTTTCATACCAGGCTCTTGGTGCTTGTTTAAGACCATATAGTGCTTTGTTTAACCTGTACACATGATCAGGATGAAATGCATCTTCAAATCCAGGAGGTTGGCACTTCTTCCTTGATCTTTCCATACAGGAATGCACTTTTGATGTCCATTTGAAACACTTTGATGTTGTGGTTAGCAGCAAAAGCTAAGAACAGTCTGATGGCTTCTAACCTTACTACATGTACAAAGGTTTCATCATAGTCAATGCCTTCTTCCTGTTTGTAGCCTTGAACCACGAGCCTTGTTTTGTTCTTGACAACAATACCCCTTTCGTCTGTTTTGTTCTTGAAGATCCACTTTGTGCCAATTGGACTTACATCCTTAGGCAGTGGTACAAGTTCCCAAACTTGTTGTCTTCTAAACTGAAGGAGCTCCTCTTGCATAGCTTCTACCCAACTATTGTCTTTCAGTGCCTCTTGGTACTTGACAGGTTGGATGAGTGATAGAAAACCAGCAAAGAGGCAAATGTTTTGGGATTGGCTTCTTGTGAGCACTCCCTCATTTATGTTGCCAATAAATTGATCCAATGGATGGCTTTTGAGGAAGATCAAATCGCCTTGATATGGGACAAATGCATTTTGAGGTGAAGCTTGCAGATGTGTATCATCTGAGCTATCCTCTGTTGATGAATTTGATGGTCCAGCCTCTGATTGGAATGGAGGTGGTGATATGGGTGGTATGGTTGTGAGTGTTTGTTGATTTTTATCCATATTCGATGGATTTTTATCAACAGTGTTTTGATTTTGAGAGCAGGCAGAGGATTGAGAATTAATCACTGTTGAACCAACAGAGCTTTCACCATTGTTACTAACATCTGCTCCTCTATTTGAAGGACAGATCTTGAAGTTTGGAAGAATACAATCATATCCTTGCTCTTGTAGTGATGTACTTGTAGTGTTAGTCTTGACAGACACATCTTTAAATGTAAATTTGTCACACCCCGACCGCGTAAAGCAACCAACCGCGATGGAAACGTCGGGGAGTCGTGTGGCAGAATTAATGTTTCACAACACATGATAATTAGAGTATAGTTTTACAATAATAAAAGTTTATTACATTGTCTTGATTCAAACAGAAACATAACATAAGGATAATAAGTTTCTTGATTTTAGATTTCTAAGGCCTAAGTCGCCCTAAGTGAAGCATGCTCAGATCAGACATTCGCTCCTGAAACATATGTGAAAGTAAATACGTCAGCATAAAAATTCCTGTGAGTAACATAGGTTTTAGTGTTGAAGATTCATGACTTTAAAATTTAAAAGAAATGTTTTCGAAAAGTAGTCATGAACCTTATAAAATGTTTCCTTTTATGAAATCAAATGAAAATCAATATGAAAATCAGATGATATCAAAGAATGATGTATGGTTAAGTAAATAACCAAATGAAAATAATATGTATAAATTATGTCATGTCTTGTCCTTGATAAAGTGGTTTAGATAACGCCACGATATGTAATATAATAAAAGCATTTATATATAGGAGGTACCAGCGGCGTATCCACCATGTCGTTATCATATTACACTCGTCTGGTTATTCAAATCACTTATCAATAACCATCAAATAATGTCTTGATTAAATCAATGTCAAATGTCATGTGTAAACAATGTCTAATGTCAAGTATAAACCATGTCTTGTATGGCAAGTAAATAGTATTAACTCAAACCAAATGAATAATAATCTGTATATTTAATTGTCTTGTACAAAACAAGGTCTTTGAATAAACAAATGTTTAAATCAAAAGTTATGTTTTGAATGCCATTGCTTTTATCGATATGAACATTTATCAGATTTGTTTATCTCATACATTCAAGCCTTGAGACTGTCTAATAAACCCTTATCAGGATCAAGGTTTATCGAAAAAATAATGTTATCGGATTCTGTCATTCCCTATCATTGCCCAACAAGCCTGGGGAGAGGGAACGGGATTTGTCAAGTCCTATGGTACCATTACATACTACTGGTTGGCGCGATCACTGTTAATGAATGTATTATTGTCCCGTTAAACATATCAAATGTCATTTTCAATGTAGCATGTCATGAATATGTTTGAAAACCATGCACTAGACATACTAAGTCAATATGTCAAGTAAAAATGTTTTTATTTTTGAAATAGTGCATTATATGTACTATGTAACAAAACATGTATAATGTCATGAAAACGAAAAGTAAAGTTATGCACATATGTTTCACCCCAAAACATTTATAAAATGTAAAAGAGGAGACTATGTACTCACCTTTAGGTGCGTTTATATGTGTTAACACAATCCCTCAAATTGTTTATTATTCCTAAATTAAGTAAGAACGATTTAATAATCAAAACTCACAAATACCTAAGTTTCTCCGGTATTTTCACATAACTTTGAGATTTTCTTGAAAAGTTATTGTTTTGGCTATGTTGGCATATTTATATATATGAGTTCATATATATATTAAGATTTTCGCGATTGGAATGATTTTAGTGGTGACCATCAATATGTTATGTCCGTTATCACACCCGTTTACAAGTAATATATTTACGATTTGCGCGTCGTAATATATATACATAAACGTGAACATATAAAAAAATATTGTAATACACGTATTTTGTTAACTTATAGATATTATTATATTTAAAGCATTCATACATGAAATAACTTATCAAGTTAACCTATGTATCATTTTCATGCTCGACAAATAAGTTACACATATGACGCAATATTCACCGTTTTAACCGCACAAGTGTACATGCATAGTTTAAACTTCTACTATCATGTTATCATCTAGCATATCACATAACATATTCTCATAATCACATATCACACATAATATACCAAGTTCACTTTTGAACAACCCATGTTCGTGTACATTGAAACATGCGTACTTAGCGTTTTCGTTATCGTTTTCGGGCGTCGGAAGTCACGTATGACTTACCAAAACCAAAGATACTTAATATAAGTTAAAATACTTATTTTTATATAAAAAATATCAGTTTATTTACTGATCTAAAATAGTTTTATAAAACTCACTTGAAAAGACGATTTTTACCGTTTTTAACGCATAGTTTTGCACCGTACTTTACTATAAGCATCCCAAATCGAAATGACTTGATATTTTAACACAATACATGTTATTTACTGATTAAAACAATAATTTTAATCATATATATGCAGGTCTCATAAATAGCACAAAATTCATGCAAATATCACCCCATTTACTACTTTTCAAGCCTTAAGTACAACATGCAATGGTACCAAGTTATGACATAATTTTTTGTAACTTTAAAATACATCAAATAACTTTATTTTACATGTTTATTTACTGATTTAAATGAACATTTAGCATATCATATATAAATCATCAAACCCTTGCATTTTAACTATCATTCAAGCACATGCAACAACTTAAAAACTAGTAGACTTCATGACAAAGCTTCATGCTATTTAACACTTCAAATATTATTAGTTTTAGTGTTTAGGACCTGATTAAAAATCATTCTCATCATGTCATATTTTATTCATCATTTCATGTCCATACATCCACATGCATGTCTAAGTACAAGCATCTAATGCATCATCTTTCAAGAATCCGATCATTCAAGATTTATCAAAAATCAAAACATCACCTCTATCATATATACATACACATCCACGGCCATATATATACACACACATATATCCATTTTTATTTTATTTAAAAGCTCATTTGTTTTAGTTTTCAAGTTTGCGTTTGATCCCAAGAACAAGAGAAACTTTCACTATCATGTTCATCACCATGAATCATGAACAAGATTTGAAAGATGAAATGTTATACCTTCAAGATTCTAGGGGGTTTTTGATTAAGATGATGATATGAAGCCTTGTTCTTGCTTGAATCTCCTTGGAATCACCTTAAAAGCCCTCTTGGATCTTCAAAAGTGCATGGAATGAACTTGTAAGAACATGAATCTTCAAGATCTTCAAAGTTTGAATTTTTGAAGTGTGTATGGGGGGGGGGGGGGTTCACGGCTGAATACAAGAAGAGAGGAAGAGAGGAGTTTGATTTTGATTGAGTTCTTGGAATTGTGAAGATTTTGAAGATTTTAGAGAAGACATAATCATAAGCATTATTCCCTAGGCCATTGCATGGAGGAGAGAGGAGAGAGAAAGTGATGCATGACTGCCAAGAAGTCCCTCTCTCTCATATATACACGCATACAAATGTATATATAACATATATTGACCAAAAACTGGTATTTTACTGGTTACCGGGTATTTTACCTAACGTTTTAATTGCGTTTTATCGCGTTTAAAATTATTTTTACGCTCTATAAAAATAAACTCACTAAAATATTGATGAATAATATTTTATTTGTCTGGACTCGCAGCGTTGCCCGTATTTGACAGTATGCGCTGTGCTGCGCAGTACGCGCTTAAACTCGAAAAATAGAGTTTTTAAGCGTTTTAAATAATTTTTCCTCACGAACATGATTAAATATAATATTTTAATAATAACAGACTATTTTTAGGATTTTAACATTATTCGGGCGGTTACCGACGTTCGTTTCGCATTTTAACCGTTATGCGATAAGCGTTTATCTTAAAATTGCCAACACAATTTTCAATAAATTTTAAATTTACTAACGCATCAAATAACATCAAAATACATCATATATAACATAATTTGCCTTTTTATTTAATCATAAACACGTGTCAAACCAGTACAGGCTCAAAATATCCGGGTGTCACAGTCTCCCCTACTTTAGGAAATTTCGTCCAGAAATTTAATTAGAGGAAACTTGTGAGAAAAGGTGTCGATACTTCGCCTTCATTTGATCCTCTTGTTCCCAAGTAAACTCTAGGCCACGTTTGGATTCCCAGCGAACTTTGACTATCGGTATGCGCTTGCGCTTGAGTTTCTTGACTTCACGGTCCAATATTTCCACCGGCTTCTCAACAAAGTGCATCGTGTTATCAACACGAATTTCATCAAGAGGGATGTGGAGGTTTTCATCAGCCAAACACTTCTTCAGATTGGATATGTGGAAAGTTGGATGAACATTTCCAAGTTCAGGAGGCAGCTCAAGTCTGTAGGCTACTTTTCCGATTCTTTCAATGATCTTAAATGGTCCAACATATCGTGGTGCAAGTTTTCCTTTCTTTCCAAATCTGACCACACCTTTCCAAGGGGATACCTTGAGAAGGACGTGATCACTGACTCGAAATTCCAAAGGCTTGCGTCGTCTATCTGCATAACTCTTTTGACGGCTTCTAGCTTTTAAAAGGTTATCGCGAATTTTCTGAACTTTGTCTGTAGTCTCTAGAATGAGTTCAGGTCCGGAAAGTTGAGCTTCACCAATCTCATTCCAGCAGACTGGTGAACGACATTTTCGACCGTATAAAGCTTCGAAAGGAGCCATGTTGATGCTGGAGTGATAACTATTGTTGTAGGAGAATTAGATCAATGGTAGATGCGAATCCCAACTACCACCAAAATCGATCACACAAGCTCTAAGCATATCCTCCAGTGTCTGGATTGTTATTTCAGTTTGTCCATCCGCTTGAGGATGATAAGCTGTGCTCAAATTGAGTTGGGTTCCCATAGCAGATTGCATGGTTCTCCAAAAGTGAGATGAGAATTGAGCATCTCGGTCAGATATGATGTTCAAAGGAACACCATGTCGGGATACAATCTCATCTACATAGATCTTGGCAAGCTTGTCAGCAGATAAATCCTCACAGATTGGCAAGAAGTGTGCAGATTTTGTCAGACGATCAACGACTACCCAAATGGCATCGTGACCTCTAGGAGTGCGCGGTAATTTGGTAATGAGATCCATGGCAATGTTTTCCCATTTCCAAACCGGTATCTCTGGTTGTTCCAATAGTCCAGAGGGATGTTGATGTTCTGCCTTGACCTTGAGACAAGTAAGGCATTTGGATACGTATAAGGCAATGTCTTTCTTCATTCTCGACCACCAATACTGGGTTTGAAGATCCTTATACATTTTGTCTGCACCAGGATAAATGGAATATCGAGACTTATGAGCTTCATACATCAATAAGGTGCGGAGATTATCTTGACTTGGAACCCATAAACGGTTCTTGAAATAGAGTACCCCTTCGTCTTTGGTTTCGAGTTGAAGCTCGAGATTAAGTGGTAGTTCATTTTTCAATAAGCCTTAGGTTACACATGTACATTGAGCTTGAAAGATGCGGGCTTGAATATCAGATTGAACTTGAACAGATTGAAGCTTAACTCGTTCTTTTCGACTTAGCGCATCGGCTACGACATTCGCCTTGCCAGGATGGTAGCGAATCTCGCAGTCGTAGTCATTTAGAAGTTCAACCCAACGTCGTTGCCTCATGTTTAATTCTTTCTGGTCGAAGATGTGTTGGAGACTTTTGTGGTCAATGAAAACCACACATTTTGTTCCGTAAAGGTAGTGTCTCCAAATCTTGAGAGCAAAAACCACAACGCCTAACTCAAGATCATGAGTTATGTAGTTCTTCTCGTGGATCTTTAACTGTCTTGAAGCGTAGGCTATGACTTTGTTTCTTTGCATGAGAACACAACCAAGGCCTAAGTTTGATGCGTCACAATATATGACAAAGTCGTTGTTTCACTCAGGTAAAGATAACACAGGAGCATCATAGAGTTTTTGTTTCAAGGTCTGAAAAGCTTCTTCTTGTTTGGTCCCCACTCAAAAGGTTTGTTCTTTTGAGTTAAGGCTGTGAGAGGAACCACAATCTTGGAGAAGTTTGCAATAAAGCGGCGGTAATAACCCGCGAGACCCAGAAATGAACGAACCTCAGTAGGAGTAGTAGGTGCATCCCATTCCTTAATCGCACTGATTTTGGCAGGATCTACATGTATCCTTGTTCATTGAAAATGAGTCCCAAAAATTGAACTTCCTTAAGCCAAAATTCACACTTGGAGAATTTAGCAAAAAGTTGTTCCTTCTTTAGGAGTTCCATTGTTAGACAGAGATGTTGTTCATGGTCAACTCGTATCTTTGAATAAATCAAAATGTCATCAATGAAGACGATGATGAACTTGTCCAAATAAGGCTTAAAAACCCTATTCATCAAGTCCATGAAGATGGCAGGAGCATTAGTTAAACCGAATGGCATAACAGTGAACTCATAGTGACCGTATCGAGTGCGGAAAGTAGTCTTGGGAATATCTTCTTCGAGTACACGAAGCTGATGATACCCATAACATAGATCAATCTTCGAAAAGCAGGTAGTACCCTGAAGCTGATCAAAGAGATCATCAATGCGAGGTAGGGGATATCGATTTTCGATAGTGAGTTTGTTGAGCTCACGGTAATCGATACACATTCGGAATGATCCATCGTTCTTCTTTGCAAATAGAACAGGCGCGCCCCAAGGTGAAAAGCTTGGACGAATAAATCCTTTGTTAGATAACTCCTGCAGCTGCTTCGACAATTCTTGCATCTCAGATGGTGCAAGACGGTATGGAGATTTGGCAATTGGGTTGGCACCAGGTACAAGGTCAATACGAAACTCAATTTGACTTGCTGGGGGTAAACCAGGTAACTCTTCAGGAAACACCTCAGGATAATCCCGAACAATAGGGATGTCCTCAATAGTCTTACCTTTGTTTTTCTCCTCTACGACACGTGCCAAGTAAGCCACGTAATTCTTTCGTAGGTACCTTTGTGCTTGGGTGCTTGTCATCAATTTAAGGCTACTAGCGGGCCTTTCTCCACGAATCTCTAAGGTTTCACCAGTCGAAAGCGGCACACAAACAATCTTGTCAAAACAAACCACCTCTGCATTGTATTTGGTCAACCAATCCATTCCTACTATAACGTCAAAACTCCCAAGTTGCATTGGCGTGAGATCGATGGGAAAAAGGTGATTATTGAGGTTCGACTGGCAATTTCGAATGATAGAATCGAGTTGAAGGGGTTCGCCATTAGCTATCTCTATTGTCAAAGGCTTTCCTAGTTTTGTTATAGGCTTTGCAAGTAAAGGTTCAAAAGCTAGCGACACAAAACTCTTGTCGGCACCTGAATAAAAAAGAATAGAAGCAAGTTGGTTGTTAACATAGAACGTATCATTAACCACTTTGTTGTCAGCACGCGCTTCATTGGCATTGACATTGAATGCTCGTCCACGAGCCGGGTTCACATTAGCCAACTTCGGGCAGTTGTTCCAATAGTGAGTCAGATCCCCACAATTGTAGCAAGACCCAGGCGGAAAGGGAGGTCGTGCAGGATTTGCTGGCTGCTGAGCAGGGTTCTGAACTACTTGATTCGGAGCAGGAGGAGAGCGGCATGAGTTAGCCAAATGGCCAAATCTTCCACAGTTGGTGCACAGGCGACACTGAAGATGTGGTTGATGATGACAGTTGCACTTGTTACGTAGGGGTGCAGTACCAACATATTGTTTCTTGGCGGGTGGCTGTGCTGGCTGGGTAGGAGCAGCTTGATTGGTCTGTGCGACAACAACAAAGTTCTTGGAAGCATTGCGTTTCCTAGACTTCTTTGAGGTTTCAGCCTTTTTTCCCTTCTACTTCTCAGTCTCTTTCTATTCTACTTCTCAGTCTTGGCAAATGATTTCTTGTCACTCTTGCGGTGGAGTTTACCCTTCTTGATTTGAGGCTCAGTCAAGGTTGCAGCTAGCTCAATGGCTTGTCTCACAGTGGTAGGGTTGCTGCCGGTGACAATATCCTGAACAGAATCAGGAAGACCATCTATGTACTTCTCAATCGCCTTGTCCAGAGGCGTGACCATGGTGGGACACAGCAGGCTCAGTTCTTCGTATCGGTCCGTGTAAGCACGATGTTCTCCACTATCTTGCTTAAGATCATGGAATTCATTTTCCAGTGCCCGTAGTTCATGACGAGGACAAAACTCCTTCATCATAAGAGCACGAAGCTCTTCCCATGTTTGAGCCATTGCGACATCGGCATCCCTGTCTCTCATCACACCATTCCACCATGTAAGAGCCCTTTTCTGAAATACACTGGACTCAAATTCAACCTTTCGCTCATTCGGGCATTGAACGTGACGAAACGTGCTTTCGAGACTCTTGAACCACTGTAGGAGCCCAGAAGCTCCTTCAGACCCAGACAATTGGAGCGGTTTAGCCGAATTGAATGTCTTAAAGTTGCACGGAATAGGTGCGTTGTTATTGTTGTTGGCTTGGTTTAACAGGGTTACTAGGTTCGGAAGTACAGTAGCCATTTGCTGAGCGATCATGGCTGCCATAGCGGCATCTTGAGTTTGATCACAACGAGGAGGCATTCTATAAGAAAAGGAACACAAAGAAATGTGTGAGATTGGCGTTGGATAAATCAAAAGGAGTATTGAAAATATCGACAAGACATAAGGATGGTGGTCATTCGTTTGGTTCTCAAAACAATAAAACGACACACGATGACTAATCAAAGTACATGGGTCTTTATAATGTATAGCGAAGACATGCTTTAGCCTATAAGTGGACACTCACCCCAAGAGTTCCCAGGTAAGAGTGACTGGTCCGCTAATGTGGATTTGTACGAACACTCTAGCCTTAGACAGAAAACTCAGGGTACAGGCACCCACCCTTCCAGATTGCACGTGTTCACATTATTAAGACCCAAACTTTGACGAGATCTAAAAACTTTAAAGACATAAGCCTAAAAACAAATCATCTAAGGATAGATGATTGATTTTCAAAACGGATCGAAAATTTGTGTACTTGTTTTGGTAATCACCTAAGGATAGGTGATGGTATTGCTTTATGAATCTAAACACAAGATAACTTGTGATAGGGTCCTAGAAAGGTTATAGTCTAGGTCAAAGATGTTGGTGCAAATGTCTGTTGCCTTCGTCATGAATGTCATTATGTATTGAGTCTAAGTGAATAGGGCTTAATCTGTGAGAAACGAGGCGTATTTAAGTGAGTTTGTAAGCAAGTTCGCTTGAGAAGGAACTTGAGAAGTCAAGTTCGGGCGAACTTGACTAGGTCAAGTTCGGGCGAACTTCATACCATGTTCGGCCGAACATGCTATATCTTCGGGCGAACTTGGTGTCTCCATGAGCGAACTTGCAAGTCTATAAATAGGTGCCTTGGTGATTTCATTTGTAACATCAGTCATTTTGGCATCTTAGAGGCGAAGCTCTGCCGGATCTGGATCTCGAATGTATATGAACTTTAGATCAATGAAATCAATCTTTAAATGAGTAATTCTTGTTATTCGATTAACTTGTCATTAGTTTCCGCCTAATTGGACAATAGATAACAAACTTAGGTTCCCGAGCTGTTCGTGGACGTTCCTACAAGTGGTATCAGAGCCTGAATACGTAAATTTGCTGAAATCAAGACAGGAATCTCTCTTATTCTACTCCATTCTATCATTTTTCTTAACATTTTCACATACTTGATGATTTCATGGTCAAAAATGGGTGATTTTTGAATATGTCATGTTAAACACACTAATAACAAACCCTTGAGAGTTTGGACATCAAATTCAATCATTTCGATATCAAAAAGTTTAAAAAACCATGTTTGTCAAAACCAATTCCATCGAACTTGTGACCAAGTTCGACCGAACTTGACTAAAATTCAGTGAATTTTAATCAAGTTCGTCCGAACTTATTTAGTTTTTCAAGGTTTAGACACCAAGTTCGACCGAACTTCCTGAAAATTTGTTGAAATATTGCATAAGTTCGACCAAACTTAGTTGAATCATTGAAACTGAGTTGTAAGTTCGACCGATCTTGTTGATTTTGTCTCTTTAAACATCAAGTTCGCTCGAAGTTTAAAAATTCTCAAAATTTTTCTTCAAGATCGACCGAACTTGAAGTGTTTGTTAAAATCAGAAAAAATCACACTTAAGTTCGACCGAACTTGTTAAAGGTGAAACCAAAATTTAAATTTTCACACAAGTTCGACCGAACTTGCTTGTTACTAATCAATTTCCAAGTTGTTTTTGATAGTATTCTCAGATAATTCATCAGATTGTAAAATTTCACAACGTTGTCACAAGTAGCTTCATCATCAAATGCTAATACTCTTGCGGCGAACCAGATGAATATCGACAACGAAATGGGTACTACTCAGAAACCGCCGAAGCTAATGAGTATAGATGAGTTTGAAGGATGGAAGGAAAAGTTTGTGAATTGGATACAAGCAAACCAATTCGACAGCTAGGTTGCAGTTGAGGATGGTTACAAATGGTCAAAGAATGAGCGTGATCAAGATATTCCGTTGAACAAGTTCTCATCGGGTGATAAAGCAAATTATGTTGCCGAAAAGAAAATGATTAGCTTGATTCAACAATCAGTAAAGGAAGATATTCTGATACTGTTGCCAGAGTTTGAAACTTCACAAGAATTATGGCAATCTCTTGGTGATAAATTCAAAGGAAGTGATGAAATGATCAAGAGCAAGAAGGCCTTAATTAAGAAAGAATTTGAAATCTTCACGATGATCAAAGGTGAAACTATGAAGCAAATGATTGATAGATACTGTCACCTTATGGTCCAGATGGGAAGACATGATATCAAAAGTTCTAACGAAGAACAAATCGAGACGTTGACCGATGCGCTTCCAGAAGGAGAATGGACGACATATCTGACGATTCTGAAGAATAGTCCATCTTGGAGACATTTAAAGTTATCATCTTTCATCGACAAATTAGAAGGTCATGAAATGGAATAGATGAAGATTTCTAAATCAAAGAATGCAATTGTTGTTCAAGATGTCGGTGTCTATTACAAAGGAGGTATACAAGATACTCCGATTCAAAGCCCGAAAATTTAAACGGCTTTTAGTGCAAATGCAAATTCTTCTCCGAATCAAAGCTCTCCATATTCTGGCTATTCTAGTGCTAGTTCAAGCTCTTCATTCCAAAATCAGACAAGTCAAGCTAGTTCTGATTCAAATGTTTTCCAGTGCAACATAGCTGTTGATTTGAAGAATGTATTTCCAGAAAAAGTGGCTAAACAACACATAGCACTTCTCGCTACCGTCCTTGAATCGTATGAATGTCTTGTTTCTGAAAAGATCGGAAATCCAGAAATGACAACAGAAGATTATGATGAGGTAGACGAAGAAGAACTGGAGCTGATGGATATTAAATGGAGCCTTGCGTCCATCATCAGAAGAGTTACTAAATTCGTGGCACTCACTGGAAGAGACATTGGAAATTCAAGCAACAAGCTTGGATTCGACAAATCAAAAGTCACATGCTTCAGGTGTCGACAAAAAGGACACTTCAAACGCGAATGCAGTAATCAAGAAGCAAGTGGAAACCAAAATCCTTTCGGAAACAACAATGAGTACTACAAGACAGCTCTTTAATATAAGCCATATCCAAAGAAAATGCAAACTGAAGTAGAAGATAAATCTGCAAAGAAAGCCGAACAAGCTCTTGTTGCTAATCATGAAGACGATGGTTTTGATTAGAACAAATACATCGGAAAGAAGACTGGTGTTGCTATGATGGCATAGGTTGTGAATGAATCTGAGACATCATTTGTGGAAGCTGCTATCGAAAATGTTATTCAAGAAGCATTAATGCAGAGAGCTGAGGAAGAAGCTATCCTGGAGGATGCAATTCTAGAAAGATACATTCAACAAACAGAGGAAGAAGGAATAGCTTATGCTGAGATGCAAAAACAAGAAGCTTTGAAAGCAGAGGCCGAAAAGGTAAAAGCTGGGTAAGAATGTCTGAAAAGGAAGTTGTGAAAGTTGTGGAGGTTGAAAAACCTTGCACAAAGTGCACAAGTCCTTGTGAATCATGCCTTGATAAGGTCAACGTCATAAGAGAATTAACTGAACATAATGAAACTTTTCGTTATGATTACAGAAATATGAAAGAAGCTTATGACAAGATACAAGGCAAATATAAAAATGTCGAAAAAGCTAATCTTAAAATTGCTGAAAATGAAAAAATATTAAAAGCAACAGTGATTTAAAAACAAGAGGCAATTAACATGTACATTAATACTATTGCCGTAACAAAACGTGACCTTCATGACATGAAGATAGAAACAGAACAGGTAAGACATCTTTTGAAAAGTTACACCACAAACGCTTATGTCATTGATCACATTCTTCCTACGATCAAATCGGAGGAAAATGATGGTAAATCAAAGCGTAAAGAATACGGAAGTGTTCCTTCACCATTCCTTGAAAACTATTCTTGCAAAAAGGATGATGAAGTAGAAAAGGCTTTTGATATGCTACTTTTAACTGTACTGAAAAATCATTTGCCTGAGAACATTGACGTAGACTTTACGAAATCAAATGATGATATTAAACCAGTGGTAGAAAATGTGGTAAAGAAAGTTTTGGGAAATATTCTGATGATAGCAGTTCTGATTCACAGTCCGAAAATGACGATATAGCATCTAAAAATGATCTAACTGATGATCCTAACGTTGTCACGTACAAAGTTAAGGATTCTAATAGATTATATTTCGATGATCTCTTCCCAATTCGGAACGTGAAAGAAGATCAACTTGATAAAGTTTTCAAACTTGTAGAAGTTTCATCAGATGATCTCAAGAAAATGAGAAAAGATTTTACTCAAAATCCAAAAGGAATGCTAACAATTATCGAAAGTTTGGTGGTGATTTTCCTGAGAACAGGAGAGCAGGATTGGGTTTGGAGGAAAAAGTAGATGAGCCGAGAAAAAACCAGAAGATGTCGGAATACAAAGGTAAACATATAAAGTTTATGTATGGAACAAATACGGTTTAGGAAGAAGGTAAGATTGGTAAGAAATCTAATGATGAGTTCAAAAAGGAGAAAGAAATTCGAGATAAGGCTAAGATCAAGCTCACAAGTGGTGTAAAACCCACTAGTGGAAATGTTACTGATTCAAGGACATGCTTTAAATGCAATACAATTGGTCATATTGCTCGAAAGTGCCTGAATCTAAAGCCTATGTTTTCACGAAGCAAAAATGTTTCAAAAGAAGAAAAGCAGAAACAACCAGAGAGTGTAAAATCCAAAAATGAATCTGTTTCTGAAATAAAACCCAAAAATGAATCAAAGTTTGAAAACTCAGTTTTTGAGAAAGGTGAAACTTCAAAGTCAAACAAAAACGATGATTCATGGTTTTATATCAAGAAAGCAAGATTCATGTCACAGTCCTGGGTTGCGAAAAGGAAAGTGTCTGAAAATGGAAAGTCTGTTACTGCTAAGGCTAATAATGTCAAATCAAATGAAGCAGTCATTAAAAATGATCTCAAAGTTGAAAAATGATTTTCTAAAACAGACAAAAAAAGAAAAGGTCGATAAAGTTTCAAAATTAACATTGAACGAAATGTTTGATGAAAATTTTGATTATGATGATGGTTACGAATTTGATTACGTTGATTATCAAGTTCAACCCAAGACCAAAAAGGCTTGGGTTTCTCTATTCAAGTAGTTACTTTCGTGTGCAGGAGTTTCAAGATCCACTTTATCAAAGTTGATTCAGGATTATGGAAGCTCCAGTTCATTTTAACTTATCCAGAAATGTCATATCTTTGTCATTTTAAGGGGGAGCAGTTAAAGATAAAAGTTTTTGAAACTAAAAGTCAAAATTACAAGTGGTGATTAAAAGGAAAAAAAATTGAAAAGTCAAAATTATGAAAATCCACAGCGTTGAACAGAAAAACTGATTTCAAAGTTCTTAAATGTTCAAACTACTTTTACAAATGGTAAATGAGTCTAATGATTGTTTGTTAAACAATTGCAGATACATGATTAAGAAAAAGGGATCGGACGACGAGGTCACGGGATCCACATTGGTTTGTTACATTTTTAGAAGAATTTCTTTAAATCTAAAATAAAAAAATATGTTTTTGATTTAGGTGGAGTAAGAAAATTTTAAAATTTGTTGAAAAATAAAAAACATATGAAAAAGTTGAAATTTAAAAAACATTGAAAAAATGCAAAAAGTACAAAAACAGTAAAAAAATTCAAAAAGATTTTTGTTGTAAAAAAGAAAATGATAGTACATCAGTGGACTATCACAGTATGCTAAAGATTTGTAAAGTTTAAAAGTAATAAACAAGTCTTACTATGGATGTGTCGATAGACTTTACACGTTCAGTAGATTGTTTAAGGATATAAACTAATTTTACAACTGCTTAATCTCCTGTTTAACACATCTTGGATATATGGACTTAGTACTCCGAAATTTCGATTGAAGGGTTGCCTGATTCTGAGATACAAGGTCTTTATAGATGATTGATATCTGGGGTATTATACAAGTTCTTCTGATTTTGTGGAAGCAATAGTCTAGAACTTCTATAATGCTTTTGCTAAAAACCCCAAATAGAATGCAATCTTGAAAGGAATCGAAAGATCTAATCATTTGCAATGCTTAAAAGATTCCTTAAGTGAAACACACCTTAAAGACGAGCCTTCATCTCTTTGTCTGTACGGTAGTACTAACCTGAGCTCTCAAGGTCTCGCACAACCCAAATACAGATATCAATTACGCTATACACCTGTAAGATGAAGTCTATGAAATCTGGATTCGGGAGTATATTCAAGAGGTGGGAACCATAGTTAAGTCAAGTTTCATAATTCATACACTAACATATCTTGGAACAACTGAGAAACATGGTGAAGTTTAAGTGGACAAACATATCGACAATCTAGGTAAACGAGTTTAGAACTTAAAGTCTTCAAAAAAGGTCAACGATACTGGTGATATGTCTCAAACAAACTGATATGATCCTTAGACGCAAATTTACAAAAATATGTATGTAAATATGTTTGTACATAGTTTACTTTACTTTTTAAAAGTTCTGTAAATATTTTACTTGCTTTTTAAATCCAAAAAGATTTTCAACGAGCCAATGTTGGAGAACGGATCATCGAAGTCTGGTAAGAAAAAGTTCATTAATTTGAAACTTTAAAATTGACAAAAACATCAGTTGTTCATAACGGTTATAGCCAAGGTCATTAACTTGGACTTGATCAACTAAGTGGATTTTATTTCAATAATTGAAAGTTGAAGGTTTTAAACGTAAAATGTTTCAAGATCATTAATTTGAACTTGAAATAACTGAAAAATGAAGATTAAAATTTGAATTGTTAAATGTTATAAAATTTTCAAAGTTTTAAATCTAAAACGTGTTCTAGTATTCCCAAGTACTCTGAAACAGGAAGTAAAATTTTAGGGGGAGCAGGATGAAACATGATTGAAGATAAAGCTCAAAGCTAGGGGGAGCACAGCTCACAGCAAGGAGGAGCTTGGAACTTAAAAGTTTTATCAAGATAAATTTGAAGAAAAAGATGGAGATTGAAGGTCAATACGTTAAAGTTTATTCAAGAACTAAAAAGATCGGAAGACTCAGAAGATTTTAAATGTCAAAGATGACTACGGCAATATCCAAAGAGAGGATGCCTGGGAAAGTCTGTTGGTGCATATATATAAAGGATGTCTACATCAAGATGACTACGGCAACATCCAAGGGGGAGTTTGTTGGTGCATATGTCTGTTGCCTTCGTCATGAATGTCATTATGTATCGAGTCTGAGTGAATAGGGCTTAATCTGTGAGAAACGAGGCGTATTTAAGTGAGTTTGTAATCAAGTTCGCTTGAGAAGGAATTTGAGAAGTCAAGTTCGGCCGAACTTGACTAGGTCAAGTTCGGGCGAACTTCATACCATGTTCGGCCGAACATGCTATATCTTCGGGCGAACTTGGTGTCTCCATGAGCAAACTTGCAAGTCTATAAATAGGTGCCTTGGTGATTTCATTTGTAACATCAGTAATTTTGGCATCTTAGAGGCGAAGCTCTACCAGATCTGGATCTCGAATGTATATGAACTTTAGATCAATGAAATCAATCTTTAAATGAGTAATTCTTGTTATTCGATTAACTTGTCATTAGTTTCCGCCTAACTGGACAATAGATAGCAAACTTAGTTTCCCGAGATGTTCGTGGACATTCCTTCAAAAGAATTACTAATAACCTAATTCTTTATAACCATGAGCTCTGATACCAATCTTTCTGTCACACCCCGACCGCGTAAAGCAACCAACCGCGACGGAAACGTCGGGGAGTCGTGTGGCAGAATTATTGTTTCACAACACATGATAATTAGAGTACAGTTTTACAATAATAAAAGTTTATTACATTGTCTTGATTCAAACAGAAACATAACATAAGGATAATAAGTTTCTTGATTTTAGATTTCTAAGGCCCAAATCGCCCTAAGTGAAGCACGCTCAGATCAGACATTCGCTCCTGAAACATATGTGAAAGTAAATACGTCAGCATAAAAATTCCTGTGAGTAACATAGGTTTTAGTGTTGAAGATTCATGACTTTAAAATTTAAAAGAAATGTTTTCGAAAAGTAGTCATGAACCTTATAAAATGTTTCCTTTTATGAAATCAAATGAAAATCAATATGAAAATCAGATGATATCAAAGAATGATGTATGGTTAAGTAAATAACCAAATGAAAATAATATGTATAAATTATGTCATGTCTTGTCCTTGATAAAGTGGTTTAGATAACGCCACGATATGTAATATAATAAAAGCATTTATATATAGGAGGTACCAGCGGCGTATCCACCATGTCGTTATCATATTACACTCGTCTGGTTATTCAAATCACTTATCAATAACCATCAAATAATGTCTTGATTAAATCAATGTCAAAGGTCATGTGTAAACAATGTCTAATGTCAAGTATAAACCATGTCTTGTATGGCAAGTAAATAGTATTTACTCAAACCGAATGAATAATACTCTGTATATTTAATTGTCTTGTACAAAACAAGGTCTTTGAATAAACAAATGTTTAAATCAAAAGTTATGTTTTGAATGCCATTGCTTTTATCGATATGAACATTTATCAGATTTGTTTATCGCATACATTCAAGCCTTGAGACTGTCTCATAAACCCTTATCAGGATCAAGGTTTATCGAAAAAATAATGTTATCGGATTCTGTCATTCCCTATCATTGCCCAACAAGCCTGGGGAGAGGGAATGGGATTTGTCAAGTCCTATGGTACCATTACATACTACCAGTCGGCGCGATCACTGTTAATGAATGTATTATTGTCCCGTTAAACATATCAAATGTCATTTTCAATGTAAGCATGTCATGAATATGTTTGAAAACCATGCACTAGACATACTAAGTCAATATGTCAAGTAAAAATGTTTTTATTTTTGAAATAATGCATTATAACTATGTAACAAAACATGTATAATGTCATGAAAACGAAAAGTAAAGTTATGCACATATGTTTCACCCCAAAACATTTATAAAACGTTAAAGAGGGGACTATGTACTCACCTTTAGGTGCGTTTATATGTGTTAACACAATCCCTCAAATTGTTTATTCGTCCTAAATTAAGTAAGAACGATTTAATAATCAAAACTCACAAATACCTAAGTTTCTCCGGTATTTTCACATAACTTTGAAATTTTCTTGAAAAGTTATTGTTTTGGCTATGTTGGCATATTTATATACATGAGTTCATATATAATATTAAGATTTTCGCGATTGGAATGATTTTAGTGGTGACCATCAATATGTTATGTCCGTTATCACACCCGTTTACAAGTAATATATTTACGATTTGCACGTCGTAATATATATACATAAACATGAACATATAAAAAAATATCGTAATACACGTATTTTGTTAACTTATAGATATTATTATTTTTGAAGTATTCACACATGAAATAACTTATCAAGTTAACCTATGTATCATTTTCATGCTCGACAAATAAGTTACACATATAACGCAATATTCACCGTTTTAACCGTACAAGTGTACATGCATAGTTTAAACTTCTACTATCATGTTATCATCTAGCATATCACATAACATATTCTCATAATCACATGTCACATCATAATATACCAAGTTCACTTTTGAACAACCCATGTTCGTGACATTGAAATATGCGTACTTAACATTTTCGGTATCGTTTTCGGCGTCGGAAGTCACATATGACTTACCAAACACCAAAGATACTTAATATAAGTTAAAATAGTTATTTTTATATAAAAAATATCAGTTTATTTACTGATCTAAAACAGTTTTATAAAAATCACTTGAAAATACGATTTTTACCGTTTTTAATGCATAGTTTTGCATCGAACTTTACTATAAGCATCCCAAATCGAAATGACATGATATTTTAACAAAATACATGTTATTTACTGATTAAAACAATAATTTTAATCGTATATATGCAGGTCTCATAAATAGCACAAAAATCATGCAAATATCACCCGATTTACTACTTTTCAAGCCTTAAGTACAACATGCAAAGCTACCAAGTTATGACATAATTTTTGTAACTTTAAAATACATCAAATAACGTTATTTTACATGTCTATTTACTGATTTAAATGAACATTTAGCATATCATATATAAATCATCAAACCCTTGTATTTTAACTATCATTCAAGCACATGCAACAACTTAAAAACTAGTAGACTTCATGACAAAGCTTCATGCTATTTAACACGTCAAATATTATTATTTTTAGTGTTTAGGACCTGATTAAAAATCATTCTCATCATGTCATATTTTATTCATCATTTCATGTCCACACATCCGCATGCATGTCTAAGTACAAGCATCTAATGCATCATCTTTCAAGAATCCGATCATACAAGATTTAATCAAAAATCAATACATCACCTCTATAATATATACATACACATCCACGGCCATATATATATGCACACATATATCAAATTTTATTTTATTTAAAAACTCATTTGTTTTAGTTTTCAAGTTTGCGTTTGATCCCAAGAACAAGAGAAACTTTCACTATCATCTTCATCACCATGAATCATGAACAAGATTTGAAAGATGAAATGTTATACCTTCAAGATTCTAGTGGGTTTTTGATTAAGATGATGATATGAAGCCTTGTTCTTGCTTGAATCTTCTTGGAATCACCTTAAAAGCCCTCTTGGATCTTCAAAAGTGCATGGAATGAACTTGTAAGAACATGAATCTTCAAGATCTTCAAAGTTTGAATTTTTGAAGTGTGTATAGGGGGGGTTCATGGCTGAATACCAGAGAGAGAGGAGGAGAGGAGTTTGATTTTGATTGAGTTCTTGGAATTGTGAAGATTTTGAAGATTTTAGAGAAGACATAATCATTAGCATCTTCCCTAGGCCATTGCATGGAGGAGAGAGGAGAGAGGAAGTGATGCATGGCTGCCAACAAGCCCCTCTCTCTCTCATATATACACGCATACATATGTGTATATAGCATATATTGACAAAAAACTGGTATTTTACTAGTTACCGGGTATTTTACCTAGCGTTTTAATTGCGTTTTATCGCGTTTAAAATTATTTTTAACTCTTTATAAAAATAAACTCACCAAAATATTGATGAACAATATTTTATTTGTCTGGACTCGCAGCGTTGCCCGTATTTGACAGTATGCGCGCTATGCTGCGCGGTACGCGCTTAAACTCGAAAAATAGAGTTTTTAAGCGTTTTAAATAATTTTTCCTTAAGAACATGATTAAGTATAATATTTTAATCATAACGGACTATTTTTAGGATTTTAACATTATTCGGGCGGTCACCAACGTTCGTTTCGCATTTTAACCATTACGCGATAAGCGTTTATCTTAAAATTGCCAACACAATTTTCAATAAATTTTAAATTTACTAACGCATCAAATAACATCAAAATACATCATATATAACATAATTTTCCTTTTTATTTAATCATAAACACGTGTCAAACCAGTACAGGCTCAAAATATCCAGGTGTCACAAAATTTATCTAGATCAAGCAGTTCAGCAGGATTTGTTGGGATTTTCAAAGATAAAAGTTCATTGAACTTCACATTCAGATTTTTTTCAACACACTTGGTCCTAGAGTTAAACACTCTGTAGGCTTTGGAGTGGTTGAGTATCCCAGAAAATAACCACAGTCAACTTTGGCTGCAAATTTAGAGATAGAATCTTTTAAGTTCAAAATGAAACAAGGACAACCAAAAACTTTGAAATATGAGATCAGAGATTTGATTTTGTAAAAAAATTCATATGCAGTATTTTGATGCCTGGGGTTAATCAAAACTCTGTTTTGAACATAGCAATCAGTGTTTACAGCCTCTGCCCAAAAGGACAAGGGTAAACAAGAGTCTGCTAGCATGGTTCTTGCAGATTCAACTAGATTTTGATTTTTTCCTTTCAACTACCCCATTTTGTTTTGGAGTTCTTGGGAAACTAAATTTCCTAGAAATCCCTTTTGACTCACAGAAGGCATCTAACTCCTTATTTCTAAACTTCTATCCCATTATCACTCCTAAAGATTTTTACAGGAAGTTCATATTGCTTTTCAACTTGTTTGACAAAGTTTTGCAATATACCAGCTGTTTCATCTTTGGAGTGTAAAAAGAAAGTCCATGTAAACCTAGAAAAATCATCAATAATGACCAAACAAAATGTTTTCTTCATTATACTCATGATTTTTACAGGCCCAAACAGATCCATGTGCAACAATTGCAAACACTGGGTTGTTTTGGACTTGCATTAGAGGTAGGGTTGTCTTTCAACATATCAACCACATACGCATTACCACTCCTATGAGCAACAAGTTGTGCTTTGCTCTCAGTAATAATCGGATGAATCTTTTGAACAACCTCCAGTCCTACAATTTGACAAGTTTTCTTTGAAAAGAAAGATCCATATCCTTTGTCACTCATTTGAGAGACACTCAGAAGATTAAATTTTAGATCGTCAATTAAATTAACATTTTCAAATTTGAGATTCCCAGCCTGGACACACCCTGAACCCAACACCTTCCGTTTTGAATTGTTACCAAAAGATATATCACCCCCCATGAGCTGGCTTGTCTTTGAGAAGGGCTCTACATCCTGTCATGTGCCTGGAGCTTCCACTATCTACATAGCATAAACTATCAAGGCAAGTAGAAGCTCCCTGCACAAAAGTAAACAATTAGTTTAGATGAGATTCCAAAGCCAGGATGGCTTTGGATAGGTTCATAGATTGTCCACTCTCAAATCCAGGAGTATGGTCAGTGGTTTGAGTTTGTCTTTATATCCACTGTTTTGAACCATTTCCTGTCAGATGTTGGCAACCATGAGGATATCTATTCACTTTGGGCTTTGAAGGTTTTTTGTAACCTTCATAGCTCATAGGAACCTTTTGATAAACTGGTTGTCCATGTCCTCTTGGATACCTGGTAGCAGGTGGAGCATCTGTCACTTGTACCTCTCTGGGAACAGAGGTTTTGTTCAAAGCTTTTGTGACAGATGTTTCAACAGATTCAAAGGTCTGCTTAGATTATTTCTAGCAGAGCTTGAACTTTCTTTATCAATAGCTTTAGCTTTGATCTCTTTTACCTTTTGATCATAGGTTTGAAGATAAGCACACTCATGAGTTAGATGATTTGTTTTCCCACAGATAAAGCATTTGAATCATTTGGGATTACATGTGTTTTGTTTATGTCATATGCTTTTAAAAGAAAACAGTTTTCTGCTACATGGTTTCTTTTGTTGCAAAATTCACAAAACAAGTGTTTGATCTTTTCCCTCTTCTTTTTATCAGATTTCTTCTCAGTAGATGTTGTAACCTCTGCTGGAAGGTCTTTGATGGGAATGATTCTAGCCTTTGGTACCTTGACACCTTCAATGGTTGAGAAGTCCATTGGCTTGAAATGTTCAAGAATATAACATTCATCTGACCATGTGGGTTTGAATTCATATTTCTCAATTTCTTTAAAAGTTGAAGACCCTTCATGTTTTTCAAGAGAAATTTTGTTACCATTTTTGTCAGTGATTTTTATCTCATTTCCAGCCAAATTTGTTGGAACCACTTCAACATTTCCAGAATCAATTTTGGTAACATTTTCAGTGGCTTCTTCTTCAATTTCAAAACCAAATGCCAAATTTTATGTTACTCTTGATACGTTTTTCTAGCATAATTTCAAAACCTTTTGAAGATTCTACCCATTTTTCACATGTGATCTGGGTATCTTCTAACTCCTTTTTGCAAACTTGGTATTTATCTACCATAGTTTGGAGATGGTCATTGGTTATGCTAGCTTCATGCTTCACGCTACTTATTTCAGAATCTTTTGAAAATAATTTTTATTTTAACTCTTTGATAAGTTTTTCAAAATTAAGTTCATTTTCTAACTTTTTGTTCCTAAGATTTTCACTCACCTGTTTCATGTTAGCAAAAACTATTATACATTTTTCTGAACAGAGATCCTTTAAGATCTGAGGTGATATCTTAGAAGCAGCCATAAGAGCACAATTACAATCATCGTCACCATCCTTTGAATCCCATGGATCAGATAGAGAGTTCTTTTCTTCATCAACAGTGTTTTGTGTAATCACTGGTGTAACCACTGCTTCATCACAATTTTGAATTTTATCAGACTTTGACACTTCATCACCTTCCAAAATTGTCTCTAAAGCCATTAAACAAAACTTTCATGTTCTAAATCATTTTTGGCCACAAGAGCAAAGTTTTCATTAGTTAATTCCTCAGGCAAACTACTCCAGTCCACAAAGCCTTGTGTGAAAAAGGTTTGCTGATTAACCTCTGCCAGAGCAGTGGTTTGAGTAGTTTAAGTGCTCTGTGGTGCTTGTTGCACATGCACTTGAGGTGGTGATGTTTGGACATACTGAATTTGTGGAACAGTGGTTTGGACATAGTGCATTGGAACAGTGGCAGCAGGGTGTGCATAAGAGCAGTGTTTTGCACTTGATGAACAAGGGTATATTGGGGGGCAGTGCTTTGTGTGTGTTGAGGTCTAGGGCCAGGATGTGTTACAATAGGTCCTAAAACTTGAGATCTACACTCTCTAGCAAAGTGTCCTAGCCTGTTACATTTATATCACTTGATTTTAGATTTGTCTAACTCAACCTTTGACCCCCCATGCAACCCTGGATATTTTCTACCAGTTCTTTTGTAAAACCTGCTTGCTCTCACACTTAGCAAAGCAACTTGATGTAAAATGTCCATTTCTTCTAAGTCATTTGGATCAAAATGTTGGAGGTCATTTAACTCAAAAGAGAGATTATCAGAGGTTTGGCATTCCTCACTAGTAGTAAAAGCATAGTTGGGTGGATAAGAATCAGAGTTAAAGCTTCCTCCAGAGGTTATATCAATAAAATGATCATAGCCCTGATCCTTTCCATTTCCAGAACCCTCTTCATGACTATAAAGAGCAGTGTTACCCAAGGTATAGTCGTCTGTTACTTTCCCTGACTCTTGCAACTTCTTTTTCTGGTTTAACTCTCTCTCATATGTGAGGAGTCGACCATGAAGTTGTGTGAGGGTCATTTCTTTAAACCCAACAGATGTTCGAGTAACGTAAGCTACAGTCTCCCATTTTTCTGGTAACGATCTTAAGAAACTACTATTGACAGTCGAATTAGGAAATTCCACATTAACCAGTTTCAATTCACTGATGAGACAGCTAAAACATTTGAACTGTTGTGTTAGCGACTCACCATTTACGTGACAAAATGTTTCATACTGTTGATTCAGAACTTCTCTATTGTTTTCGATCACTTCTTCAGTACCACCGAATTGCTCTTTTAGTGCGTCCCAAAACTCCTTTGCACTATTGCAGTGGAGCAGTCCAGCATAGATTTCGTTGGGTAAGGCAGATGCAACAATGCTAAATGCCTTAGCATCCAACTCTATTTTCTGGAAATCCTGCTCGGAGTAATTTTTCAGGACTTTTTGGCACTTGAGTATTGGGATCCTCTGTACTGGGAACCATAGGAGCATGTGGTCCATATACAACGGATCGCCAACAACCGGTCTTTTGCTGAGCAAAAACGTGACCCATCCGACGCTGCCATGTGAAATATTCATTTTGTTTCAGCATCGGTGGTTTGAACATAGATCCAATATTAGAATCATGTGTGTTTTGAGATATTTCTGCTTGTTTACAACAGATTTGTGTTTTAAAAGCTTTGAACGTAATAAAACACTGTTTTCAAGTAAAACTATCAAACTAATTTGCAGGGGAGCTGATCTTTCAAATCGAATTGATGTTAATCAAATTTTGATTGACCAAGCTCTGATACCAATTGTTAGGATCTGAGTTTGATTTACTTGTAGTTTTTGTTTAAAAAATAGAAATATGATTGAAATTGAAAGTAAATGCAACGGAATAGAATGGAAAACTTTTACTACAAGTAAAGGTCGTTTGTTTTCATCATCCTCATGCTTTCAAGTTTATAAACTTTCCATGTGATTCACAAACTCCACCTCAGCCTATTGCACCACAGTTTGATAATACAGAAAAGGAAGAAGATGATTGGTGTAAAGATCTTTTTAAGAAGACGAAATTCACTGTTACATCGACTTAGCTATTTATACTAACTATCTAACCTCTGAGCATCTTTTGATGACGTCAGGGTTGCTAGTGACTGTTGGTGCATAATGTCTATGTCTTAGTCTTATATGGAGTCTGTATTGTATAGAGCTGAATAAGCTAGGTATACGAAATATTTATGTTTAGCTTAGCCAAGTTCGCTCATAAGTAACATGTTTATGCATGTTCGGCCGAACTTGCTTATGCAAGTTCGGGCGAACTTGTGTCCTTTGGGAGCGAACTTGTTAGCTTATAAATACCTAGCTAGCCTACTTCATTTGTAACTTTGGCATTTCAGAGGCGAAGCTATGTCAATTTGTAACCAGAACGTTTGATCTATAAAACTGACGTTTAACTGAGTAAATCTTGTCTATTGGTAAACACTACGTAATATTTCCGCTATTATGGACGTTAGATATCAAATTTAGGTTCCTAAGCATCAAGGATCAGTCCTACAAGTGGTATCAGAGCTAGAACAGCCTGATTTGATAGTATCAAGACAAGAACACTTCTATTTCTACTCCATTCTTCTCTTTTTCTTAACTTTTGAACATAAAATGAAGAATTCACGGTTAAGATCTTTTGAATTTTTAATATATCATGTAAAATACAACAAAGATAAACCCTTGAAAGATTGGAGACCAAATTCAACCGAATTCATGTCGAAATTTTGAAAAAATCATGTTTTTGAAAACCTCCTTGATCGAACTTGTTGGCCATGTTTGGCCGAACTTATACTAAAACATCACTTTTCAAGTGATTTTTAGCAAGTTCGCCCGAACTTGAGTATTTTTGACAAAATTTCAGCTAAGTTCGCTCGAAGTTACACAATTTTTCATTGATTTTACATCAAGTTCGACCGAACTTGTGTAAATTTCAAAGAAAATTTAAGTAAGTTCGCCCGAACTTACTAGATTTTTATCAAATTCTTAAAGATATATTCGCCCGAAGTTCTGTTGGATTTGTCTTTCAAGTTCGACAGAACTTTAAGTAAAGTTTTCAAAACAAATCTAGCAAGTTCGGCCAAACTTGTTAGAAAATCAGAAAATTCTTCATTTGATATTACAAGTTCGACCGAACTTGTAGTAGGACTAATTGTTTTCAAAGTTTTTAAAAATTTTCAGAGTACACATTTCGTTATTCATAATGGAGGATCAACTAAGAGCTTTTATGTCCGGAGCTAGTTTGTCAAATGCCAATGTGATCAATCAAGTCAATTTTGATAATGAAATGGGAACGACAGTCAAACCGCCCAAGCTAATGAGCATGGACGAGTACGAAGCATGGAAAGAGAAATTTACCTACTGGGTTCAAGCCATGCACTTTGCTGGCTGGGTGTCAATTGAAAGAGGCTACACTGTTCTGGTAGATGAACATCAACAAGTCCTTGAAAAGTACAACTATTCGACAGTACAGAAAGACGAATACATTGCTGAGAAAAAGATGATTAGTCTCATCCAACAGTCTTTCAAAGAAGATATCCTGATTTTGCTACCAGAGTATACTACTGCAAGAGATCTTTGGTTGTCATTACAGAAGAAATATCTAGGCAGCACTGAAATGATCAAAAGCAAGAAGGCACTTATCCTGAAAGAGTTTGATATCTTCACTATGCTAAAGAATGAGATCATAAAGCGAATGATCAAGCGTTTCTGTCATCTTAAAGTGCAAATGCGAAGACACGGTCTCGAAAAGACAGAACAAGAATACATCGACAAACTTGCTGACACACTACCAGAGGGTGAATGGACTACGTATTTGATGGTTCTGAAGAACAGTGATAAATGGGAATTTTTCAAGTTGTCGACGTTTATCGATAAACTAAAAGGCCACAAAATGGAACTTCTGAAGATGGTGAAGTCAAAAAATGCTAATGTTGTTCAAGACGTCGGTCTGTATTACAAAGCAGGAATGCTAGAAAGTGTTTCGAGTCCTAAAATTCAGACGACTTTTAGTGCAAACATGAATGCTTCTCTACAAAATCAGAATCAATCACAGCCTCAGTATGATCAGAGTCCTCAAAGTTCTTATTCAAGCACTGGTTCAAATTCAACTTATCAAAGCCAAGCGAATCAGTATCAACAACAAAGTTCTGATCCGAATGTATATAAATGCAACATCGCAGTGAATTTGAACAGTGTTGTTTCAGAACAAGTTGCAAAACAACATATGTCACTACTCGCTACCGTATTAGAATCTTATGAATGTCTTGTTGCCGGTAAGATCGAAAACCCCGAGATGACCGCAGAAGATTATGACCAGGTAGACGAGGAAGAACTCGAACTAATGGACATCAAATGGTCCTTAGCTTCGATCATCAGGAGAGTGACAAAGTTCGTTGCAGTCACAGGCCGTGACATAGGAAATTCCAGCAACAAATTAGGTTTTGACAAAACCAAAGTCACGTGCTTTATATGCCGTCAAAAGGGGCATTTTAAAAGAGAGTGTAAGAACACCGAAGCAACCGGAAATCAAAGACCTTTTGGAGGAGGAAATGAATATTACAAAAGGCACTTCAATATAAACCGTTTCCAAAAAAAACTCAGGTTGAAATCCAAGAAAAGCCTGACAATAGCACCACTGAGAAAGCTATGGTGGCATCCAGTGAAGATGATGGTTTTGATTGGAATTCTTACATTGGGAAAAAGACTGGAGTTGCTTGATGGCGGAGATAGTTGAAGATAATTCTGCAGAGGAAGCAGCGGCAGCAACAGAAGCAGCACCTTTCAAACAAGCTCTTCTGGAACAATACTTACATCAACAACAGGAAGAAGAGGAATATATTCATATGCAGAGACAAGGAATTTTATCCTCTAATTCTTGTGACAGTTTTGCAGGTCATTTTGATCGAAAGAACAAGTGGTTGAGGAGAAAAAGATTGATGAAGTGATCATTGATGTCACTCAAGAAATGAAAGTTGAAGACCTCAAGGACATGGCAGATAAAGCTTTAATGGTGAATCTAACCAAGGTAGGTCCAGAGGTAAAAATTGTCGAGAAAGAAGTTGTCAAAGTACAAGTTGTTGAGATTGAGAAACCTTGTACAAAATGTACTGAACCTTGTGTCGAATGTGCCGAAAAATCAAAGATCATCGCTGAAAACAATGTGCATAACGAATTGTTGAAATACGATTATCGCACAACGAAAGAGGCGTATGATAAAATGAAAAATGATTATGGCAGACTCGACAGAAATAACATCAAACAACATGATAATATAAGGATGTTGAGTGGAACAGTAATGGATAAACAAAGGGCAATTAATATTTATATTAACACCGTAGCTGAAACCAAACAAAAACTTCAAGACATGACAATCGAAACTGAAAGAGTTCAACAGTTGTTGAGAAGTTATACCACAAATGCATATGTTATTGATCACATTCTTCCGACAATCTCATCGGAAGAAAAACCTAAAGAGAAAACTGGTAAAGAATATAGCAATGTTCCTCCACCCCTTTGCGAGAAGTACTGTCGCAAAACCGCAGACGGGATGGATAAGGCACTCAATGTTGAGTTACTTTCTGAGATAAAAGATGAGTTGCTTGAGAATATTGATATAGTCTATGCTAAATCTGATGATGATAACAATGCTGTGGTTAACAAAGTGGTTGAAAATGTTTTAAGAGATTCTGATGAAGGCAGCTTCAAAAGCGCCTACTCGAGTTCAAAGAATTCCGATTCACAGTCTGAAAATGACGATAAGTCGTCAGAGGATGGTCTAAGTAACGATCCTAATATTGTAATGTACAAAATTAAGGATTCAGATAGACTATACTTTGATGATAGCTTCCCGATTCAGAATGTGAAGGAAGAATTGCTTGATAAATTCTTTAGGTTTGGAATAGAATTTTCGTTTGTTAAATTCTTTTAACAAACGAAAATTCTATTCCAAACCTAAAAGAAACAACTACCGAAGGAATGGTGGTGATCATCCGGAAAACCGTAGAGCAGGGTTGGGTCTAGAAGAATCAGATGAACCAGTAAAGAAAGTGTCACCATTTCATGAATATAAGAACAAAAACATGAATTTTGTATATGGGACAAACACGGTTCATGAAGAGATTTTGATTGGTAAACAATCAAATGATGAGTTTAAAAAGGAGAAAGTAATTCGAGATAAATCCAAGGTTACAAGTGGTGCCAAAACATCAAGTGGGATAAAACCACCCACTAAAGGACATCCACTTGATATTAGGACATGTTTCAAGTGCAATGAAATGGGTCATATTGCACGACAATGTCTGAAATCAAAACCGGCTCATCCTCGAAGAAGAGAATCAAATGTTGTAAAACCAAGGTATCCAGTGTTTGAAAAACCAATCAAGTGTTGCCATTAGAACGTCTCCATATGGATTTATTTGGTCATGTAAATGTTCGAAGCATCTCAGGAGACTTATATTGCTTGGTCGTGACAGATAATTATTCAAGATATTCGTGGGTATTCTTTCAAGAATCAAAAGACGAAACGTTCTAGAACTTGGTTATTCTATTCAAGAAACTCGAGAATCTTTATCATCTGCCGGTCAGACGCATTAGAAGTGACAACGGCACAGAGTTTAAGAATACAAAATAAAGGAATTCTGCAACGCAAAAGGGATTCTGCACGAGTTTAGTGCTCCATATACTCCACAGCAAAATGGAGTAGCTGAACGGAAAAAACAGAACTTTGATTGAAACTGCGAGAACCATGCTTGCAGATTCTAAACTTCCTATCAGCTTCTGGAGTGTAGCGGTTGATGCGGCTTGCTACACGCTAAACAGGGTTCTCACTGTCAAACCAACAAAGAAAACATGTTTTGAGATGATAAACCGACGGAAGCCAAATTTGAAGTTCTTAGAACCATTCGGTGCACCATGTACCGTAATAGACCAAAATGGCAAATTTGGAGCTAAATCTCTTGAAGGTTTCTTTGTCGGATATGCGAGTCCGTTGAGAAGAGTATATGTTCCTTCATTGAGAAAGGTTATTGAAGCACAGCACGTGGATTGTTCCAACTACATGGATCCTATTCAAAGGAAAGGTGACGCGTGGCTATTTAACTATCAAGACCTTTGGAAGTCATTTGACTTGCCCAAAGAACCGACTGACGAAGAAGTTGCAGCGTTATATTACCTTCACCAGTCAGCGAATCAAGAACAAATTGTTCGACCAATTGTGGTTAATAAACCCATGTTGGATCCATCTTCTTCTGGCGCAAGTTCAAGCAATAGTGGTGTTCCGGCTGAAAATGTTTCTGAATCATTATCAACACCTGCTACTCCTCCAATGAATGCCTCTACTGAACCAGTGAATACAACAACGGAGCCCAGGATGCATCAGAATCAAAATTCTGATTCAGATGAAGCACCAACATTTGATGCTGATGGGGAATCATCTTCTTCAGATGAAGAAGTGGAGCAGATAACAAGTCTTCTTAATCAATCTGCAGTCCCGAACAACAGAAATGAAGCTTTATCAAGCTCTCCAAACATTGAATTGGTTGTTGATCTCAACATCACAAATCAGCAAAACTCAGTAGATGTTCCATGTGAAGAATTACCGTGATCATATTCCTATCATCTGTTAACAAATATTATTGGAGAACTTCAAACTGGTGTTAGAACTCGAGGGAAAATTAATAAAGCACTCAGTTGTTTCTACACACGCATTGCTACAACCCAGAACTATTGTTTCTATTCATGTTTCATCTCTCAGATTGAGCCTAAGACAGTTAATGAAGCTTTAGCCGATGAAAACTGGGTACAAGCAATGCAAGAAGAATTATTGCAGTTTGAGAAGTTGGGTGTGTGGAAGCTTGAAGACCTACCAGAAAATCAGAAAGCAATTGATAAAAAATGGGTTTTTAAGTGTAAACGTGACGATAGAGGGGTTATTGTTCATAACAAAGCTAGGCTTGTTGTCAAGGGATTTCACCAGCAGGAAGGGATAAACTACATGGAAGTGTATGCACCAGTAGCTCGATTGGAATCTATTCGAATTTTTCTAGCTTTCGCATCATGGAAAGGATTTAAGGTCTATCAATTGGATGTCAAATCGGTTTTTCTGTATGGAAAATTACGCGAAAAGGTGTACGTTGGACAACCACCGGGGTTTGTTGATCCACTTAACGAAAAGAAAGTGTACCTATTAGATAAGCTCTTTATGGACTACACCAAGCCTCGAGAGCTTGGTACGAGACGTTATCGCAACATCTCGTCAGAAACGGTTTTATCAGAGGAATTGTGGATAGTATTCTTTTCACCAGAGAAGTTGATGGCCATCTAATTATAGTTCAAATCTACGTTGACGACATCATCTTTGGATCCACAAACGATAGTCTCTGCAAGGAGTTTGAGGGAATCATCAAAAAGAAATTTGAAATGTCCTCGATGGGCGAAATGAAGTTCTTTCTTGGTTTGCAAGTAGATCAACTTCCGGATGGTATTTTCATTCATCAGACTATGTATGTTCACGACAACTTGAAGAAGTTTGGAATGGAAAACTTGAAGCCTCTATCTACGCCTCTTGCTCTAAATCACGGCATTTGTGTTGACGAGATTGGAGCCAAAGTTGACGAGACGTTATACAGATCGATGATTGGATCGCTGATGTATCTGACAGCATCGCGGCCAGATATTATGTATCCAACCTGCCTATGCGCCAGATATCAGTCAAGCCCGAGGATCTTACACATGCAGATCGTGAAGCGTATCTTCAGATATCTGAAAGGATGCCTAAGCACCGGCTTGTGGTACCCGAAGAACGACAATTTCGACCTCACGGGCTATGCTGATTCCGATTTTGGTGTAGATAAGTTGAACTCAAAATCAACTACAGCGGGATGCCAATTCTTTGGAACAAGAATGGTAACCTGGCAGTGTAAGAAACAGACTACGGTCGCTCTCTCTACCTGTGAAGATGAGTATATCTTGTGTCACACCCTCAATTTCCACTTGCGGAGTTTTACCGCGAGGCGTGTGAACAAACCAGAATCTGAAACACTAGTACGTCGAACGACTCTATATGATTTGATAATACGTTTTCCAAAAATCATTTGATTAACCAATCATCGTAGATTTTAGATTGTCTTAGTTAGTTACCAAAGTTTAGCGGAAGCATTAGTTTAAGTGGTTGAGCGGAAGCATAAAATAAGTAGAGAAACGAGCACCAACAGAAACGCCAAAACAAATGAAAAACCCAAAACAACGTTTGTAAATGAGACTCGATAAAAGATGTCTTGTTCAATGCATGTGAGTGCACCTAGAGCTCCTAGCGTCCTGAGAAACATGTAAAGAAACAAGTGTCAACATTAAAGATGAGTGAGTTCACAGGTTTTCATAAATTCGTTTGTTCGGTTATGAGTTTGATTCCCCTGTTATCCCTAACCCGGGATAACGCTTTAGTTCCATTATTCCCAACCCGGAATAACAATGATGTTGGTTCCATTATTCCAAACCCGGAATAATAAAGTTGTTGTTTCCATTATTCCAAACCCGGAATAATAATGATGTTGTTTCCATTATCCCTAACCCGGGATAATATAGTTGTCTCCATTATCCCTAACCCGGGATAATATAGTTGTTTCGTAATTAAGTTCAATGTTAACATATATAGGTAGCTAGCCTAAAGTTATGTCACGTAAGAGTTCGCGATCGAAGCTGACTGTTGTGCCTCCGTGTTGCCAGGCCTATCATTGACCATGGCGAAGTTAGGCCAAATTATTCACCCGTTGACCATACCCGGTCGGCTAGCGCGACTAGCTCGGATGGGGCTTGTCGGGCCCAGTAGTACTACTTATAATTCCCCCGCTATTAAAACCCAATACTAACGATCCGAGAGATTGACGAGGACTTAAGTGATATAGCTGCTTAGTGACCATAACATTACATTAACATCAACTTAGTTACCGAATAGTTATGTGACGTTAATTTCGTATAACGTAAAGAGATTGAGTTTGAAGAGTGTATACATGTTTCTCCCCCTGTTGTTTAAAAACCGGATAAAGTTAGGGGCCGTGAACTCACCTTTAGTTGCTCGGTTAGTGTAGCAAAAAGTTGTAAGGGATGGGACCGCTAATTGCGTCCTAACAAACCAATTGATTTCAAGTCAGTGTGTGAACACACCAATACAAATTCTACACTTAATTTACGCACAAAGTGATACACACAAACAACATACCTAACACTCAAACATGCATGCAAGTATCCTCATGTGATCATAGTAATCAAAACAATTTATCATGAACGTAATCCAATTCATGCAACACTTTGGTGCACACAATCACAAGTTATCAAATTTCAGCTTAATACTCATAATTCAGCTGTTTTCTAGGATTTTTATAAAATAGTTCCAACGTTCCAAAAATTCCAATTATTTTACAGCAGGTGACATTTATACTGTAGAAATTTATATATATTTTCCAAGCCCTAAATCTTTACCAATTAACCATAAATATTAATATACTAGGCTGCAGTCAGATTCGTCGCTTCCTGACTGCAGTCCACGGAAGAATTTATTTAAAAATCACTGATCGTCCAATTAACAAAATTCCAGTTGGAGTTGCCCGGAAATTTCCATACCTAGTTTCTGTACAAAATTCATGACTCGACTACCTACTGATTATAAAATCCAACTCGATAAACAACTAACAAAATTTCAGGATTTTCACAGCTTTAGTTACTGAACTTATTTGGCCACTTAAAAATATCAAACGACTTCAGAAAAATATGAATCCAGCGCCATTAGATTCGTTATTCAAATCTCTACGTTCTATACATCAGAAAATCCGTTTTTCAACAACTAATGACCGAGTTACAGCCAGTTGAAGTCGGCTGTAACTATCAATCAGCAAACTGTTTCAGCATATTGTTACCATTAATTCGCATAAACCGTCAATATAACTAACCTAGTCGATCAAGAACTGATTTCCTAATCATATATCAATACCAATATCACATCCATGCAAACCCTAATCCATACCTCTAGTTTTTTATAAACAAAACATACTTGCAAACTTATAAGTTCCGAAAACAATCATACATGTAAACAATGATCAATCAGCCGATTACATTCAAACACATATAATCTGAATACGATCTTGCAAACGATTATAAATCCAAACCTTTAATAATGGTGAATAACGAGTCGAGACTTGGATGAGAATGGATTCGGCTGTTCAAGCAATATCACGACCGAATGAGATGAACAACCTGCTGTCGCGACCGAGAGATGATGATGGAGTTGTAACAAGCTGCTTACGGTCCAGGGACTGAAAGGAACAAGCTGCTCGCGATCAAAGGGACAAGAGTAAGGCTGCCGACGGCTGTTTTGCTATTAGGGTTTTGTGTTTGTGAAAGATGCATGCATGGTTAGTATATATAGGCGCAAAGAGATGAGGGAATGGGTTGCGGTTTGGGTTTGATCTTGCAATTGATCTCGCAATGGGTTTGCGGTTTTGGGCTTGTTCTCGGCCGAAGGGACTTGGGTTGGTTTGGTTTGGGTTGCACGCGGCCGAGTAGTTTGAGTTTAAGGTTTAAAACTTGGTTAACTCCTAGAGTCACAAGGAATCGAGGTTGGTTCGTGTCGCGGTTCGGTTCGGTTCGTCTACATATTTACTATAAATATTTTATAACTAAAACAATCACATAATCGCACATTACGTATTCACTAACTCGTACACGTTTAATACGTAGCATACAATTTATTCGACAAGTATTGCGTTTAAGTTATCCGAAAAACCGGGATGTCACATTATCCCCATGTTGAAAGAATTTTCGTCTCGAAAATTGAGTAAACACGGTTTAGAATGCAGCGTACATGTTTAGAGTGCCACGCACAAAGAGTTAGTTCGTTTACGATGGTATGCGAAGTTACCAGAAGTTCCCAAGTGCCATGCACAAGGATTTAGTTAACAATGGTTCGCGAAAGTATGAGAAATTTCCAGGTTGTCACATCATCCCCATGTTGAAAGAATTTTCGTCCCGAAAATTTAGTTGTTGGTATCGTTAGTTTGCTGCTCAGTTGCAAAGAGGTGTGGGTATTTGCTTTTCATTTGGTCCTCTCTTTCCCACGTGAACTCCGGTCCACGCTTAGAGTCCCAACGAACCTTAACGATCGGAATCTTGCTGTGCCTTCGAGTCTTGATCTCACGATCCATGATCTCGATAGGCTGTTCCACAAAGTGTAGTTGTTCATCCACTTGGATCTCATCCAATGGAATGACTAGAGTTTCATCTGATAGACACTTCTTCAGATTTGACACGTGAAATACGTTGTGAACTCCACTGAGTTCGGCAGGAAGGTCTAATTGATAAGCTACGGGTCTGATACGTTTCAAGATTACAAACGGGCCTACGTACCGTGGGTTTAGTTTGCCCCGTTTTCCAAAGCGGATTACACCCTTCCGAATTTCAAGTAGGCGACCGCGTCCTACTAAAGGTGTCACCGACTTCTGCCCAACAGACCGGTGATCTACATTTACGACCGTATAATGCCTCAAACGGTGCTGCCGAGATACTCATATGATAACCGTTGTTATACGAGAATTCCACTAAAGGCAGGTGGATTTCCCAACTATTTCCAAAGTCTACTACGCATGCCCTAAGCATGTCTTCCAAGGTCTGTATGGTCCTTTCACTTTGACCGTCAGTCTGAGGGTGATAGGCTGTGCTCATATCTAAGCGTGTTCCCAACGCTTTCTGGAGTGACCGCCAGAAGTTGGACGTGAAGCGAGCATCTCTGTCTGAGATGATGGATGTTGGCACTCCGTGCCGAGAAACTACTTCCTTAATGTAGATGCGAGTCAACTTCTCCATCTTATCTGTCTCTTTAATAGCTAGGAAGTGTGCGGACTTAGTTAAACGATCCACAATCACCCAGATGGTATCGCAACCACCCAAAGTTCGCGGGAGTTTAGTGATGAAATCCATCGAGATCTGATCCCATTTCCACACTGGGATCTCAGGTTGTTGAAGTAGCCCCGATGGCTTTTGATACTCTACCTTGACTTTTGCACAAGTCAAACATTTACTCACGTAGGTGGCTATATCGGCTTTCATGTTGGGCCACCAATACGCAGCTTTAAGGTCTTGATACATCTTATCCGAACCCGGATGGACAGAGTATCGGGATTTGTGAGCTTCGTCCATGACTAGCTCTCTGAGGTTTCCGTAGAGAGGTACCCATATGCGATTCATGAAATATCGGGCTCCATTGGGTTTTACTTCCCAATCGCGTTCCATTTTTCCCACCGATTCGGCCTTGATGTTTTCCTCCTTAACTGCTTCTAACTGGGCGTCGCGTATTTGTTCGGGTAGCCCCGAATGAATAGTGAGTTGTAATGCTCTTACACGGCGAGGTTTCAAGTGTTCCTTCCTACTGAGGGCATCAGCTACCACGTTAGCTTTACCCGGGTGATACCGAATGGCACACTCATAATCGTTCAAGAGTTCGACCCAGCGACACTGTCGCATGTTCAACTCCTTCTGATCAAAGATGTGTTGGAGGCTCTTGTGGTCTGTAAAGATTGTGCACTTCGTTCCATAGAGGTAGTGTCTCCAAATCTTAAGTGCAAACACTACTGCTCCCAATTCCAGGTCATGCGTCGTGTAGTTTTTCTCGTGAACTTTCAGTTGTCGCGACGCATACGCGATGACCTTATCGCGTTGCATGAGTACGCATCCCAACCCCTGAATGGAAGCATCACAATATACTACAAAGTCATCTGTCCCTTCCGGCAAGGACAGAATGGGTGCACTGCAAAGTTTCTGTTTCAGCAATTGAAATGCTGCTTCTTGCTTGTCACCCCAAGCATACTTGATGCCTTTCTGGGTGAGGGTAGTAAGCGGTTGTGCGATCTTTGAAAATCCCTCGATGAAACGTCTGTAGTAACCAGCCAAACCCAAAAATTGGCGGATCTCCGTCGGTGTCCTGGGTGCTTCCCAGTTTTTGATGGCTTCAATCTTGGCAGGGTCTACGTGGATACCCTTTTCATTTACGATATGCCCAAGAAATTGAACTTCCCGAATCCAGAAATCACACTTTGAAAGCTTGGCATATAGCTTCTCCTGTTGAAGTAATCCTAACAGTAATCGTAGATGTTCAGCATGTTCTTCTTCACTTTTGGAATAGATGAGTATGTCATCGATGAACACAATGACAAACTTGTCGAGGTATGGTTTACACACACGGTTCATGAGGTCCATGAACACCGCAGGTGCGTTGGTGAGACCGAAGGGCATGACCAAGAACTCATAATGGCCATACCTAGTACGAAATGCCGTCTTGGCGATATCTTCCTCCCTGACGCGTAGCTGGTGGTAACCGGACCAAAGGTCAATCTTGGAGTAGTAGCTTGACCCTTGAAGTTGGTTGAAAAGATCGTCGATGCGAGGTAACGGGTATCGGTTCTTGACAGTAACCTTGTTGAGTTCCCTGTAGTCGATGCACATGCGGAAGGTCCCGTCCTTCTTCTTGACAAACAGGACTGGAGCTCCCCATGGCGAAGCGCTTGGTCGGATAAATCCCTTTTCTAACAGCTCCTGAAGTTGGGTACACAGCTCCTGCAGCTCGGCTAGAGCTAGGCGGTATGGAGCCTTGGCGATAGGAGTTGCATGGTTCGCCAATTCGATTTCAAACTCCGATTGTCGATGGGGTGGAAGACCAGGTAATTCCTCTGGGAATACATCGGAAAAATCACGGACGACAGGGATGTCTTCTATACGTTTCTCGTCCTTAGGCTGTTCGGTAACCAGTGCGAGTAAAGCGAAGGAGTTCTTTCTCCGAAGATACTTCTGCGCTTGCATGTAAGAGATGATGTTTGTGACGGCGCTTGCCTTCTCGCCTTGCACCGTCAAGATTTCATTGTTGGAGAGCGGAATACGGATAGATTTTTCGAAGCAGAGAACTTCAGCCCGGACGTCGGATAGCCAGTCCATTCCGACTACCACGTCAAACTACCCAGGGTAGTTGTCATTCGATCAATGGTAAAAGTGTTACCCGCGAGTTTGAGTTGACAGCCGGATACTATATGGGTCACGTCTACAGATTTACCATCGGCTAATTCTATGATATAAGGGTTCTCTAAGGGTTTAGGCGTGAGATTTAGGTTCTTCCTAAAAGACTCAGATATAAAACTCCTATCCGCACCCGTATCAAAAAGCACAGTAGCAAAATGTTCATTAAGGGGAAACTTACCGGTGACCACGTTAGAGTCGTTTCTGGCCTCTCCGCGGCCCAATGTAAATGCGCGACCTTTGGCACCTCCTGTGCCACCGTTTCCATTGTTGTTGTTGTTATTGTTGTTGTTGTGGTTATTGTGGTTGTGGTTGTTCCCACCATTGTTGTTGTTGTTACGCAGCTGTGGGCAGTCTCTTTTGAAGTGGGCAGTGCTACCACACTGATAGCATCCCCGGTTAACACCCTGTTGTGGGCCTTGGGGTTGATTTTGGTTCTGTCGGGACATGATTTCCCCA
This sequence comes from Scalesia atractyloides, assembly GCA_947069175.1. NCBI lineage: Eukaryota > Viridiplantae > Streptophyta > Magnoliopsida > Asterales > Asteraceae > Scalesia > Scalesia atractyloides. The sequence goes on along the minus strand of CAMTDV010000019.1, from coordinate 42,968,502 downwards.
CGACAATCCTTTGCCGCATGTCCCATCTTGCCACATCGTTGGCAGCGATTTCCGGCACAAGGGCCGTTATGATGAAGATTACAGCGGTTGCACTGTGGCTTTCGACCTGCATAGCCGCTTGCGTTCTGGTTGTTGTTGTTGTTGTTGGCAGGCTGATTTTGGTGACCCCGGTGGCTGTTGTAATGATTGAACCGTTTCTGGTTCCCCTGTTGCGGCTGGGATGACGAAGACTGTCGAGCAGACGAGTCTTCAAACTTTCTTTTGTTATCAGGGGCAACTTCAGTTGTACCCCGGGCTGGCAACTTCTTTTGTTCCACCGCCTTATCGGTGAGTTTGTGCGCCAATCGGATTGCTTGATGTTCAGTTACAGGGTTACTAGCCATTACCATACCTTGAATCTCCGGGACCAGACCCCAAGATAGAACTCGAGTCTTTTCTCCACAGTGTTGGCCAGATCGGGACATAGAAATACCAAGTCATGATGTTTTGCTGTGTATGCCTTTATTTCAGATCCCACCATCTTGTGGTTCCATAAGGTTTGCTCCAACTGTTGCACTCTGTCTCGCGGACAGTACTCTTCTTTGATTAGGGCCTTAAACTCGGCCCAGGCCATAGCATTTGCAGCAATAAGTCCATGCGTTTGGACTTGTGCATTCCACCAAGTTAGTGCCCCATCTTCCAGTGTTGAGGCTGCGTACTTGACCTTGTTGGCCTCTAGACAGTTGCACATTTCAAATACTGATTCAGATTTTTCGATCCAGCGGACCAATCCAATGGGTCCTTCTGCCCCCGAGTATTTGCTTGGTTTCGTGTCGAGGAACATCTTGTAGGGGTTAAAACCCCCTCCTGCTGACAGAGAACAAGTAGTCAGCGAGGAATTCTACTAGCCCAACTATTAGATTTTCACACGGAAATTTAATAATGGTTACCTGCCGGTTGGTTCTGAACACCCGCTAAAGCTGCGTTCACGTGCACTTGAATCATGGCAGCTAGTTCTTCGGGCGTCAAGTTAAGGTTTCCACGTCGTCCAGTTGCCATTTAGATCTTCGAAACACAACACAAACACACCCCGATAAGTCTATATATCCAATATAGTTATCCTACTTCGTACTTTAATAATTATCAAGTTATGTCAACTCAATATATTAAAGAGTCAAAAGAAATACTTGATTAAATGAAATTTCAACGTCTTACAAAGTGCCAACCAAACATATGAATTCACTATAAAGTCTCAAATTTAAACACAAGTGGGAAAATAAATAGACTGGAGGAAAGTAAATAAAATAAGCGAGACGTGTCAGTCGTCTACGTCTCCATCCCCCAAATCACTGTCGTTGCCGTCATCCTGCGCGGCATTTCCAGCTTCTACAGCTGGGTCCTCCTCCAGATCCTCCTCTGGATCCTCCTCAGGGTCCTCCTCTGGATCTTCTTCTGGATCCTCTTCAGGGTCCTCCTCTGGATCCTCTTCCGGATCCTCCTCTACCGGCACTGGAGGGGCCGGTGCTGGTGCAGGTGCTTGATTTTGCTGTAGCTCCTGAATGTTCCAACTATTTTCCAGGACTCTGTCCACGAGCCAGTCGGCTCTTATCTGCTCGGCACGCAGATCTCTGGCTAAGGTGTTACGAGCTATCTTACTCGTATGTTGCTCTTCCTTGAGCGAGTCGGTTTTACCTGTCAGTTGTCGGATCATCCATCCTTGTGCTAGGATGGTTTCCTGCATTCTTTCTAACTGTTCTTGTTGTTTCTGTATCATGATTCTAAGTAGGTCATTTCCTACTTCTACAGAGTTAACCGGTTCAACCGGCACAGCGATGGTTGGGCGTGATGACGACTCCTCCCCCAGAGCGAGCCTTTTCCTCGCAGCTGAGCGCGTTTCCACGCCATAAGATGGTAAGGGTTCCACCATAGGTGCCTTTCCTGGCGCTCTTGGTGGCGTAAGTTTGTCGGATGATGATGACGATGATGATGATGACATTTCCTGTTAGGTCGTGTAGGTAGTTACGAGTTGTTTTCATTTCTTATTATGAAGTCATAATCTACATAACACAGTTGTGGTACATTGCATAACAAGATATAACAGTTCGGTGCCAGACTACATCTAGTGTCGCGTATTTAGCTATAGTTTAGGTCTACTTCTAATGCAAACCTGGTTCTCTATAGCTAGTGGCTCTGATACCAATCTGTCACACCCTCAATTTCCACTTGCGGAGTTTTACCGCGAGGCGTGTGAACAAACCAGAATCTGAAACACTAGTACGTCGAACGACTCTATATGATTTGATAATACGTTTTCCAAAAATCATTTGATTAACCAATCATCGTAGATTTTAGATTGTCTTAGTTAGTTACCAAAGTTTAGCGGAAGCATTAGTTTAAGTGGTTGAGCGGAAGCATAAAATAAGTAGAGAAACGGGCGCCAACACAAACGCCAAAACAAATGAAAAACCCAAAACAACGTTTGTAAATGAGACTCGATAAAAAATGTCTTCTTCAATGCATGTGAGTGCACCTAGAGCTCCTAGCATCCTGAGAAACATGTAAAGAAACAAGTGTCAACATTAAAGATGAGTGAGTTCACAGGTTTTCATAAATTTGTTTGTTCGGTTATGAGTTTGATTCCCCTGTTATCCCTAACCCGGGATAACGCTTTAGTTCCATTATTCCCAACCCGGAATAACAATGATGTTGGTTCCATTATTCCAAACCCGGAATAATAAAGTTGTTGTTTCCATTATTCCAAACCCGGAATAATAATGATGTTGTTTCCATTATCCCTAACCCGGGATAATATAGTTGTCTCCATTATCCCTAACCCGGGATAATATAGTTGTTTCCATTATCCCTAACCCGGGATAATATAGTTGTTTCGTAATTAAGTTCAATGTTAACATATATAGGTAGCTAGCCTAAAGTTATGTCACGTAAGAGTTCGCGATCGAAGCTGACTGTTGTGCCTCCGTGTTGCCAGGCCTATCACTGACCATGGAGAAGTTAGGCCAAATTATTCACCCATTGACCATACCCGGTCGGCTAGCGCGACTAGCTCGGATGGGGCTTGTCGGGCCCAGTAGTACTACTTATAATTCCCCCGCTATTAAAACCCAATACTAATGATCCGAGAGATTGACGAGGACTTAAGTGATATAGTTGCTTAGTGACCATAACATTACATTAACATCAACTTAGTTACCGAATAGTTATGTGACGTTAATTTCGTATAACGTAAAGAGATTGAGTTTGAAGAGTGTATACATGTTTCTCCCCCTGTTGTTTAAAAACCGGATAAAGTTAGGGGCCGTGAACTCACCTTTAGTTGCTCGGTTACTGTAGCAAAGAAGTTGTAAGGGATGGGACCGCTAATTGCGTCCTAACAAACCAATTGATTTCAAGTCAGTGTGTGAACACACCAATACAAATTCTACACTTAATTTACGCACAAAGTGATACACACAAACAACATACCTAACACTCAAACATAAATGTAAGTATCCTCATGTGATCATAGTAATCAAAACAATTTATCATGAACGTAATCCAATTCATGCAACACTTTGGTGCACACAATCACAAGTTATCAAATTTCAGCTTAATACTCATAATTCAGCTGTTTTCTAGGATTTTTATAAAATAGTTCCAACATTCCAAAAATTCCAATTATTTTACAGCAGGTGACATTTATACTGTAGAAATTTATATAAATTTTCCAAGCACTAAATCTTTACCAATTAACCATAAATATTAATATACTAAGCTGCAGTCAGATTCGTCGCTTCCTGACTGCAGTCCACGGAAGAATTTATTTAAAAGTCACTGATCGTCCAATTAACAAAATTCCAGTTGGAGTTGCCCGGAAATTTCCATACCTAGTTGCTGTACAAATTTCATGATTCGACTCCCTACTGATTATGAAATCCAACTCGATAAACAACTAACAAAATTTCAGGATTTTCACAGCTTTAGTTACTGAACTTATTTGGCCACTTAAAAATATCAAACGACTTCAGAAAAATATGAATCCAGCGCCATTAGATTCGTTATTCAAATCTCTATGTTTTAGACTTCAGAAAATCCGTTTTTCGACAACTAATGACCGAGTTACAGCCAGTTGAAATCGGCTGTAACTATCACTCAGCAACCTGTTTCAGCATATTGTTACCATTAATTCGCATAAACCGTCAATATAACTAACCTAGGCGATCAAGAACTGATTTCCTAATCATAGATCAATACCAATATCACATCCATGCAAACCCTAATCCATACCTCTAGTTTTTTATAAACAAAACATACTTGCAAACTTATAAGTTCCGAAAACAATCATACATGTAAACAATGATCAATCAGCCGATTACATTCAAACACATATAATCCGAATACGATCTTGCAAACGATTATAAATCCTAACCTTTAATAATGGTTAATAACGAGTCGAGACTTGGATGAGAATGGATTCGGCTGTTCAAGCAATATCACGACCGAATGAGATGAACAACCTGCTGTCGCGACCGAGAGATGATGATGGAGTTGTAACAAGCTGCTTATGGTCGAGGGACTGAAAGGAACAAGCTGCTCGCTATCAAAGGGACAAGAGTAAGGCTGCCGACGGCTGTTTTGCTATTAGGGTTTTGTGTTTGTGAAAGATGCATGCATGGTTAGTATATATAGGCGCAAAGAGATGAGGGAATGGGTTGCGGTTTGGGTTTGATCTTGCAATTGATCTCGCAATGGGTTTGCGGTTTTGGGCTTGTTCTCGGCCGAAGGGACTTGGGTTGGTTTGGTTTGGGTTTCACGCGGCCGAGTAGTTTGAGTTTAAGGTTTAAAACTTGGTTAACTCCTAGAGTCACAAGGAATCGAGGTTGGTTCGTGTCGCGGTTCGGTTCGGTTCGTCTACATATTTACTATAAATATTTTATAACTAAAACAATCACATAATCGCACATTACGTATTCACTAACTCGTACACGTTTAATACGTAGCATACAATTTATTCGACAAGTATTGCGTTTAAGTTATCCGAAAAACCGGGATGTCACATCTTGGCCTCCAGCTGTTGTTCACAGATTCTGTGGATTCAATAGCAGATGTGAGACTATAGTTTGCAAAAACACATTGGTCCACCACTCACGCACAAAACACAATGAAATTCGTTATCATTTCATTCTTGATAGCTACGAAAAGAAATTGGTGCGAATAGAAAAAATCCACACCGACGAACAAAAGGCTGATTTTTATACCAAACCATTTTCTTTGTCACGATTTTAATACTTACTGAGAATTAACGGTATGAAAAATTTGCTGACATGTGTGGACGTTGAGATTGAATACGGATCGGACGACGAGTTCGCGTGATCCACATTGGTTTGTAAATATCTTTCTACTTTAGAATTTTGTTAAAACTAAAATCCAAAAAGATGGTTTTGATTTTAGGGGGAGAAATGTTAGAGAAAATACAAAAACATTCGAAAATTTTAAAATAAAAAACATATAAAAATTTGAAATGTACAAAAAACATTGAAAAAGACATAAAGAGTTCAGTGTCATAAAAGGAAATGATAGTACATCAGTGGACTATCACAGTATGCTAAAGAAATGTAAAGTTTTAAAAGTGATAAACGAGTCTTACTATGGATGTGTCGATAGGCTTAACACGTTCAGTAAATTTTTTTCGAGATATAAACTAAATTTTACAACTTCTTAATCTTGTGGATTAACACATCTTGGATATATGGACTTAGTACTCCGAAATTTTGTTTGAAAGATTGCCTGATTCTAAGATACGAGGTCTTTATAGATAGTTGGTATCTGGGGTATTATACAAGTTCTTCTGATTTTGCGGAAGCAATGACCTAGAACTTCTATAATACTTTCGCTATAAACCTCCAAACTGCATGCAATATTGAAAAGAATCGAAAGATCTAATCATTTACAATGCTAAAAAGATTTCTTAAGTTGAACACACCTTAAAGACGAGCCTTCATCTCTTTGTCTGTACGGTAGTACTAACCTGAGCTCTCAAGGTCTCGCACAACCCAGATACAGATATCAATTATGCTATATTCACCTGTAAGATGAAATCTAGGGAATCTGGATACGGGAGTATATTCAAGAAGTGGGAACCACAGATAAGTCAAGTTTCATGAATTCTACCTAAACATATCTTGAAACAGTTGAAAAATTGTGGTAAAGCTTAAGTGGACAAACATATCGACAATCTAAGTAAACGAGTTTAAAACTTAAAGTCTGCTAAAGGTCAATGGTACTGGTGATATGTCTCAATCAACTGATATGATCCTTAGACATGAATTCACAAAAATATGTCTGTAAATATGTTTGTACATAGTTTACATTGCTTATTACATTGTATTTCAGCTTTACAGATTAAAATCAAAAAGATTTTCGGTGAGTTTTAGCATAAACTTACAAAAATACAAAAAGATTTTATTTCTACATTGTTTTCAGCAAACCAATGTTGGAGAACGATCTTCGAAGTCTGGTAAGGTGCTAGAACTGGTGGGAATCTCTTTGACAACAGGCTGGGAGCTAATTTGTTAATTTGAAAAGTCAAAACGATGAAAAGTTCTTTAATTTGAAACTTTGATTTTGAAAATATCAACAGTTTGTTCGTAACGGGTCAAACCGGGGTCATTATCTTGGACTCGGCAGACAAATCGGTTAACCAAGGTCATTAGCTTGGACTTGGTCAACTGAGTGGATTTTCATAACTGATAAAAAGTTGGAAAGTTCAGGGGTTAAAAATGAAAATTTGAAAAAGTTAAAAATTGTGCTTTGGCAAGTTCGGCCGAACTTGCTAAACAAATCAAGTTTGACAATCAGCAAGTTCGACCGAACCTGCAGATGGCTGTGTTGTTTAAAAGGTAAGTTCGCCCGAACTTGAATGGGCTTTCATGATTGGGCTAAGCAAGTTCGCCCGAACTTGACTTGGTATAAATACCAATCAAGTTCAGCCGAACTCACTTATTAGCTATCACACAATCCCTGAGCGAACTTGATTCTCTGAGAAAGTTTGAGCGAAATTGACAATTTGATATCGTTACTTTGCCCAAATCTGCTTGTTTTTGGTGATTTACACACCATCTACAATGGCCAAGGTATAAAATCGATGATAGAACCATGTTTGGATCATTAATGAACAAAACAAGATCTGAAAGTTCAAAATCAGATAGTTCTAGGTGTTGTTGGTTAAAATTGAACCTAGATCTTTAATCTACACATAAAATTGACCGAATAAACATTTTTGATTAAACATAAATGGTCATTTGCATGTTCGAATAGATTTGTAAGTTTGGAGAAGACGACAAAATCGGCCGAACTTGTTGTCAAGTTCGACCGAACTTGCATTATTGTCTTGTTAATAAAATCTGATTTGAATGACATCTTCGACCGAACTTGTTGTCAAGTTCGACCGGACTTGTCTAAACATATGAATAAATGAAATATTAATGTCTTCGACCGAACTTGTTGTCAAGTTCGACCGGACTTGTCCAGAAATAATTAAAGAAAATCCAGATATGTTCGACCGAACTTCATGTATTTGATTTTGAATATCATGTGGAAGTTCGCCCGAACTTGGATCTTGAAAAACTGTAAATTGTTAATATAAGTTCACCCAAACTTATCATTCAATGTTGAACATGTGTTTAATACATGTTCGGGCGAACTTAGGCAGAATGTTGAACATATATATCAAGTTTGCCCGAACTTGATATAAGTGTTAGAAAATTTTTGTGATTTTTTCTCAAAATGCGTGCTAATTGTTTTACGTCATTTTTTAGGCACAGGTTCCAGCACGTGTAATTTCTGTTGAGTTTCCAAAACACACAATACGTGCATTACGCTTGACAAGTCTATCTGTCCGTCACTGAAGGAGTATGACAGTATATTGAAGTTTCTCGAGGAAAGCCATATTCACGAGCTATTACAGAGCGCACCATATCATATCGATCACATATTGTTTACTTCTGGATGAACGCAAGTTTAAGCAAGATGAAAAGACGATCACCTCATCTGTGCAAGTCGACAATGAAGTTAAACCGATTACAGTGACTGAAGACGATATTAGACGGATTCTGGAATTCAAAGATAATGAAGACGATCCGATTCATTTAGACGAGAAGATGGTATGTGGTTGTTTCTTCCGTATGGGTTATAAGGGGAGTGTGAACAAACCGACGCTGAAGAAAGGGGAAGTGCCAAACCCCTACAAGCTTTTGATGCATGCTCTAATTCACACATTCAGCCATCGCAAAGCCGGTTTAGATGATGTTCAAGACTATTTGGCTAGCATGGCAACGACGCTTATTTTGAAGAAGCCGTTCAATGTTTCTAAGATGGTTTTCACTCACATGTCGAAGAACATGGAAGATTCAAGGCTATGCCTATATCCAAGATTTGTTCAGATGTTGATTGACGAGAAGTATCCTAACATTGCACGAGATCCAAATGATGTGTGTATCTGGTTCATCTTGATGAAACAACAGTAAAGAAGCTAATCAAGTTCCAAAAGCAAGCTTTAGCTCCTGTTGCGAAACCAGTGTTTGGAGCTATAAAAGATTCAAATTATATCTCGCCACCTGATAAGTGGAGAAAGGATGGTAGTGATGACGAGAAAGAGCTTAAAGCTGAGCAAGAATGGTTTAAGGAATTCAAACCAAAGGCAAGGAGCGAATGGTTTTTAAAGGCAGAAGCTGATAAGCCTAAAAAGAAACGTGTTGCGAAGAAAGTCGAAACAATGCTTGTCGATGAGGATGAACCTGAAAATGTTGAAGCAGTTGCTGGATCGAGCGCTGCAATGGTTATTGAGAGTCAAGAAACTGTGAAAACGACACAAGATGATGTGATTTCTGCTACTTCTGAGAATGAAGAATCTGATGAAGAAGTTCCTACCAAAGAGCCAGAAAAGACTGAGGCAGAGATTAGAGCAGAAAAGGAAAGAAAATTGGATGCGGATTTTGATCCTAACACTGAAAAAGAATCTGACGAAGAGAGACCGAAGAAAAAGTCTAAGCGTACAAAGTCTCCAGCAATCGAAATTTCTAAGAAGACTACAGGGTCACCTCATACCAAAGGGAAAAGAAAAGCAAAGAAAGTTCAGAAGGCTGTAAGTAAGAGGTACAAAAGCAAGTCCAAAGGCACAGAAGCCACACAAGAACCTTCTGTTGCTCAGGAGAAAGGAGCCACACAAGAACCTCCTCTACAAGAACTTCCTGTTATTGTTCATGATGAAACTGAAAGGCTAGGAGTTACACAAGAACCTCCTGTGTCTGGATTTGTTGCTCCAAAGACTTCTGTTCCTGAAAGTTCTACTCCTAAGAAGTCAACACCGAAAGCTGCAACACCTAAAGATTCAACGCTAAAGACACCGAGAGGAAATCTGTTTGGTGATATGCGACATGGTCCAATCAGTCTCGAAGACTTGGATGAATTTTTCCCAGAATCTAATTTTGAGATGCTAGAAAAGCGAGTGAAGGTGTTAGAAGAAAAAGTTACACAGAATGAGGTTGAAAAGGCCGAGCTTGTTAAGAAAGTGAATCAAATCGAGGTAGAAAAAGAGTTGCTTGATGACAAAGTAAAGTTATTATAAAAGAGAGTATTTCAAAGAACTAATAGAAAGTTTGCAAGACGTGAATGAGAAATTGCAGATTGAGATTGCAGATCTAAAGACTATCCAAGCATTGAACGATCGAAGATTCTTACAGAAAGTGTTAGCAAACAATCTGAATATTGATTTTATTACTGAATACGATCGTCTGGATCGTCAGGAAGCAAAAGAGCATGCTGAGAAAGAGTTAGCTGAAAGTGGTAAAGGAAAGCATGTTGAGGGTGAAGTCCCTAAATTTTCTAAGACTACTTAGAAGTCTTATGATGTTCCTGAGAAACCAACTGAAGATGTTTCGAAAGCTTCTGAGTCTGATATCCAAAAGGTTGACGAAGCTGTCAATCCTTCTGATCCTATTATTGTTTCTGAAGAAAAAGGCAATGAAGAAGCTGAAAAAGATAATAAAGCGGATGAAGAGGAAGAAGGTTACGAGGATTGGAATGTTGGTGATGATGACGATGATTTTGATCAAGGTGGTGATGATTTTGATCAGGGAGGTACAGGTTTAAAGATCACTGAAGCCAAAGTATCTGATGAGTTTGATTTTTCTGACCTAATGGACGATGAGTCAAATAGGATGGGAGATAAAAGTCAGGGGGAGTCAGGGAAGACAGGACCTTCAGATGATATTGATTTGTTAGACATTGATCGTTCTGTGAAGCCTGTGTCTACAGTACCCATGAAGCCTTTGATGCTAATGTTGGAACACAATGTGGAAGAAGGCGAGTTTGTACATAATTACTCAAAAGAAGATTTGGCGAAACTAGTTGAAGTTGAAGCTGAGAACTTAGAGTTTGATTTTGAGGAAGTTATGAATGTTAACACATTTGAACCGAAAGAGTATCAGTATGAGAGAAGGTTTGAAGCTGATGAGTACAATCGAGTGATAGTTGAAGATTGGTCCTCAGATGATGAATCAGATCAGAAAGCTAAGTACGTCGGTCAAAATTCAGAAAGTTTTCCTACTTTTGAAGAGATGTACAAACAGCTTAATGAAGATATGTTGAAAGATAAGATTGCTGAAGCGTTACGAGAAGGAAAGATTCCTAAACCGTTGACCCAAGAAGAGATAGCTGAAGTGAAAAAATCCAGGTTCAAGGAGATGCCACGTGAACGTAAGTTTCGACGTCCACTAGCATTCTTCACCAGAAATAAAGATGTTTCTTTGGGAGATATACTGAGTTGGGGTTGGTTTAAAGAGCTCAACGTATATGCAATCAAAAGGGAATTTGAAGTGCAATACTTCAAATATCTTGCTGATTTCAAGACATTGCCGTATTGGGATATGGAAGAGTTAGTACAAACAGTGAATGTTACTTATCATATGAGGACAATAGGTCAGTTGTTGTGGAAGATGATTAAGTATGGAGCTGTTAAAGGTTGGAATCACTGGAAGAAATTTATTCCAAGACGAAGAGTAAAGATCAATAAGGTTACAGGGAAAAGGACATAACGTTAATTATGAAACGTCCTAGAGCCATGAGGAACATGCCACTTATGCCGATTGAACGGAACTTCTATCCTTTATTCAAGTGGTGGCAGATAGATCCAGCTACTTGCGAAGCGGTGATTGTGTTAAAATTGGAAGATCATCTGGATATTGCTAAGGAACGAGTTGAAGTGATGGGTCATCAGGGTATGAGAGGTTTGTGGAGGACGATAAGGATTCTAGATCCTATGTGGTTGGTTAACTACTCGAGAGAAGATATAAAATGCGTTTTCTACAGCAAGATTGTTTTTGAAGAAAGAGAAAAGGTACATGCGATGCAGTATCAGAAAGTTGTTAACTTTGCTATGCACGAGAAGTAAATTCTGGAAAGATGTGGCAGACGAAGTGGAGGGATCTGGAGAGAGTAGAGTTTCTAAAAGAAGAAACCAGAAATGAGGCGATTACAAAAAGAATGGAAAATGCGGTAAGGCAAAGTTCGTTAAGAATGGCTAACTTTAAAAGACCACCACCAACTGATCAAACGCCTGATCTAAAGCAAGAACGACGAAGGAAGCCGTTCAAGAACTTCTTTGGTCGGGTGCGTTAATGTTTACATGAAGACAGAGTTTTGAAGACTGATACAAGACAAAGACTATATCCAAGGGGGAGTCTGTTGGTGCATCATGTCTATGTCTTAGTCTTATATCGAGTCTGTATTGTATAGAGCTGAATAGGCTAGGTATACGAAATATGTATGTTTAGTTAGCCAAGTTCGCTCATAAGTAACATGTTTATGCATGTTCAACCGAACTTGCTTATGCAAGTTCGGGCGAACTTGTGTCCTTTGGAGTGAACTTGTTAGCTTATAAATACCTAGCTAGCCTATTTCATTTGTAACTTTGGCATTTCAGAGGCGAAGCTCTGTCAGTTTGAAACCAGAATGTTTGATCTATAAAACTGACGTTTAACTGATTAAATCTTGTCTATTGGTAAACACGACGTAATATTTCCGCTATTATGGACGTTAGATATCAAATTTAGGTTCCTAAGCATCGAGGATCGGTCCTACAGTGACATTTAACAATAAAGTAACAAACTAGAAACACTGATGCCTAACATCTGATAGTGCAAATGCACTGTTATATTAAATATAAAACTAATAAACGAAAACTCTGATGACCATCCTCTGCTTCTTTCCTTCTATCAGACCTTTGGTATATTGGTGTAGCAGATGATGTATAGGTAGCAGACTTTAAGAAGACAGAGTTTAGGTGATCAGAGGATGTAAGTTCTGATAGTTGGACCAAACCGCAGATAGAGTATTTGGCTTTATATCATCTGTTCCTTTGTAAAGGGTTCAATCCCAACAATACGTTTTCTATTTTTGTTTTTTACGAGTTAATACTTTTTTTATTATCCATCTAAAAAAATTTAAACTCCTATTTTTTTATTATTGAAAATTATAAAGCTATTCACGATCGGAACATAAAAAATTATATTTGTTTTCTTTAAAAAAATCGGGTGTCTTATTGACGAATGACAGTATACAGTACTTTGGAAGATATTACAGTCTCCCCTACTTTAGAAAATTTCGTCCTGAAATTTAAATTCCGTTAGATATGGTTGTGATTACTTGAAAAATTTGACTTGTAACGTTTTAGTTTCTGTTGCCAGTTTTAGAATAGTACAAAATACGGGAGAAATAAAGGGTTTGCAAAAAGGTTTAAGTGATGACTATGGGGTTAAATGTGTGTGTTCAAGGTTAAGGGTAAATGAAAATAGAAGATTAAGTTGTTAGAGAGATTATATAAAAAGATTTTGGGGGTATAGTTTGGATTCCATAAATGGGATGCACCGCTTGGAGTTAGAATGGTGCCAACTAGTTGTTTAAGATTAGCTTAGTATGAGATTAGGTACTTCTAATAGTTAACACTAGCTAAATCCTACTAACATTGGTCAAGGTCTAATAATAACATAGAACTTTGCATAACAAGAAACAACTACACATCTGACAATATGACAAGGACACTTATATATAGGAAGTACCAGCGGCGTATCCACCATGCCCTTATCATATTGCATTTGTTTTGTTATTCCTAATCATGATAGGTTCTATGTTATGACACACGACAAAACTTGCTATGATTTCCATGAATCGAATTTTTATAGTTATGTGTGCACCCATAATTACTCGATTCGTCATATAGTCTGCATAGTTCATCCCATTGTGTGCGGGTCAAAAGGCACAACAAGTAAGGTTTAGGAAATAGACTACAAACTAGTGTCTGAAACAAGCACACAATTAAACATAGCATGATAAAGAATAAACGTGGAACCACAAGTTATGAATGATAGGACATGTATTCATAGTCTAATGAAATGTATGCAAGTATAGCTAATCAAACAAGTTTCAAGTTCGTAAATAATCATGTATGTTCATAGATTAAGTTTCATAGAAGAATCAAAGTTATACAGAATGAGGGTTATTAGGTATAGTGTTGTAGGAAATGAGTGCAACAAAAAAAATTAAACGTTTGGTAAATAGGAAGATTTTGGTTCTCAAGGTAGGCATTGGCGGTTTAATTTCTGAAGATGGATGATGTAGTCTGAGTTGGTTTAAGTAGGAGGGCTCAGGAAATTGCAAGTGTTGGTCATGAATCTTTCGGGTAAATCCGAGAATAACCTCTGATGTTTTGATAAATTTACAAAACCTTAATAAATTTATTTTAAGACTTTTGAAATATTTATAAAATTCATTTATAAAAATTTATAAACCTACTCGGCCAACCCTTACTGGGCCATGCCGCCGCCCCATTGTCCTTATCTCACCCGACCCGAGTGGGCCTCTCCTTGGGTTGCACAGCCTCCTAACAACAGCTCACGACCAGGTCCACCAACGCCTCAGGCTCACATCACCGATGTGAACCCTCTTGAGCCCAGTGAATTAGGGGCTGCCTTTCAAGCCATGTCCCTGGACCCTGGCGAACAGAACTGGAGTATGGACACTGGAGCCTCAGATCATCTTGCTTCAGAATCTGGTATGATTTCTTAACTTCGTAAAACTTCTATTATAAACATCTTAGTTGGTAATGGTCATCGAGTACCAGTCATCGGATCGGGTCACTCCACCCTTCCCTCTTCCTCGAAATCACTTCAACTTAAAAACATCCAACACACACCAAAAATAATCAAAAACCTTATATCTGTTCGTAAATTTACAACTGATAATTGGGTTAATGTTGATTATGACCCATTTGGTTTTTCTATGAAGGACTATCCGAGTGGGACGATCCTAAGCAACAGTTCGAGTAATCTCTATCCATTTACTGCTTCAACACCAAGCCATGCATCTGCTTTGTCTCCTCTATTGAACCTGAATCTTGGCACAACCGTTTAGGGCATTCTGGTGTTCATCTCCTAGATTATCTACGTTCTAATAAGTTTATTTCATGTAATAAACATTCTAGTTCTACTTTTGTAATTCGTGTCAAATTGCTAAACATAAGCGTTTGCCATTTAATTTATCTACTTCTTGCACGTTGTGCCCTTTTGATATTGTGCATTGTGATCTTTGGACCTTGCCAATACAAAGTAAAAGTGGTTACAAATATTATTTGGTCGTTATTGATGACGACACCCATTTCACTTGGGTTTTCCCTCTAAAGTTTAAATCTGAAACTTTCTCGAAATTTTCCCAGTTTCATAATTATATTCACACACAATTTCATCGAAAGATAAAATCTTTTCAATGTGACATGGGTGGCGAGTTTGAGAACACCCAATTTAAAAACTTTTCCTTACAACATGGGTTACAATTTCATTTCTCATGCCCCCATATCTCCAAACAAAACGAGATGGCCGAACGCATGATTCGTCGCCTTAACGAAGTCATACGTTCCCTTCTTACTCATTCTTCCCTCCCCTACTATTGGGTAGAGGCTCTTCATAATTCGTAATACCTTCAGAACATCCTCCCTTCGAGAACCGTTGGGTTTCGAACACCTACTGCAACCCTCTACCTTAAACAGCCAACTTATGACGATCTACGCTTCGGGTGTTCATGTTACACCCAACCGATGGCGGAAACATTGAGGCGGGACGAAAACGAGATTGCTCCAAACGTCATAACACTACTTTGCGTCAATAAATTAAACATAACCATTTTCATTGATAACAAATTTGAAATACATTGTTCAAATACGAAATACGACAATTCCAAATAACATAACAACTTGAACTAAAATACAATAGTTTAAATTTAGGCGTGTATCTAATCCACCCTAAGTATGATTCTTCCATGGCGTCAACTAGTTTCCTGCAACATGTATTAAAATAATATATATCAACAAAAGTTGGCAAGCATACAAGTTTGGTACATAGCATAATAGTGAATAAAATTTTCCTCATATCCAACATGGTATTGCATATAATTGTTATAAACATACTCAACATGTGTTCTTATATGTCAATCCAAAGTCTAACGCAGTTGTGATTACCCAACATCATCGAAACGAAGAGGGTGTAATATAGTTTACTTAACAATACCACAAGTTTACGGGCGGTGCGTTACTCATATAACACTATATTGGTTAAGGTAGGCTAGCAAAGTTAATGAGCATATAACACAAGTCTAACATAGCATGCGATAACAAGGATATAAACAAGTATCATGTTATTAAGGGATAGAGTAAGTGTATAAACAAGTTTTATTGTGATTTGTAATAGTGTACATGTTGCACCCAAAGTGTTTAAAATAGAAAATGGATCGAGTATGCTCACGGTTTTGCAAAGATTTCCTTTGTTATTCCGTGAAGGGTTGGAGAGTTTCAGGATGGAACACCGAGATTACCCTACATGGGGTAAACGAAGGTGTGTGAGTATTTGGAATGATAACGGAAGATTCGGATTTAGAATGTAAAGTGCAAAAAGTATGAATATGAAAAAGTAATCATCTAGTCTCAATACACCCGTTTTTGACACTATGACAACCCGTAGGGGTGAAATATGGTTTCATGGGTTAGATTACCCATTATAATCGTAACGACGTGTTTAAGGCTTAGATGATATAACCTATTGTCTTAACAAGTAACCATAATGATTATTATCTAGGTTTTGGTTATATATGAAGTTATATATATACTTATATAATATAGTACATAGTAAGTCTATCATAAATATCATGAATGTCATATAAGTCAAGCATGGAGGTAGGATGATGAACATCCATTTAACCTATTGTATGATTCAACAATACCCAAATTGTCACAAGTACAATTCGGATGGTCATGACCAAAATAAAGAAAGTACAAGAGATCACTATACCAAGTAGCCAAGTAATCTTCAACCCGGGTGAGCCGACATCGACATGGAAAGTGTTAACTAAGTGTTGAAGGCTAGAAGAGGTTGTGTCACTTTTAGGCTAGCAAACTACCTGGGATAGAGATGATGGAACAACCTTGTTTAAGCTCACTAATCATAGACTTGATTTAGGAGCATAGGAACATAGGTTTGTTTGAAGAAAAACATAAGTTTAAGAAATTTTATACAAAGCAGAAAGTTCTTGCACTTTTAACCTCAAATATGGTGATGTTCCATCTTGATTTTCCATGGAAAACCTATGGAAACATCCTTAGAGGTGTTCCAAGTGTTAAGAAACAAGAAACAAGTAGAAAGGTGAAGTATAAGTGAGCTAGAACTCACTTGGAAAGTCTTAAACTTTCTGATGTGTTACTGATATGCAACTGAGTTTAGGGAGGTTTGAGATGGAGATTAGAGGGTTTGTAAAGTGGAGGAAGTGAGGGACTGGTGTGGGTTAAATAGGAGGTGATTAGGGTTGAGTTGGGTGGTGTTTAATGCAAGAAACACACCAATGCCCAATCCATGAGCTGGAAATACAATTCTACGGATTTTGCCTTCTGGCAGGGGGCGAGAGGATTAGGGTGACCCGTTCGCGGCCCGCGAGAGGCTTGGGTTACCAAACTTTGTTAAATTTTGACACTTTTAGTCCATGTAAATTATGTTGGTTAGGTTTTAGGTGTTTTTTCGCGTAAAAGGCATAGTATGAGGGTTATTTATTGTTGGAACCTAAAGGTTTATGCATAGTGACAACTAGTCGTAATTATAGGTTGCTTTGTATTTTGTTCAATAGTGTTTTGGGTCAATATGTGTATTGGGTCTTTGGGGTTTCGACTGGGCCTTTAGGGGTTTCGGTCCACATTAGTTGCTAGTATATAATCACTCCTTTATTGTTGTTTAGGGGTTGATTAGTTGCATAAGTTGAGCTGGTCGAAACCATTCAAGGGGGTTCTTGTATCAGTCATTGTTAATTAGTGAATGCAAGATCTTGGTTTGTTTCTATTGCTTTGTTAATCTTTGTGTTTGGCTTTGCTTAATCTTGAATCATCTCGTGTTCGGATTCCGCACTTACACGAGGTTGTGTGTGATATCATTGAAAGATCCGTGTTACGGGACTTACAATTGGGATCAGAGCAAAGAAACCATCTTCTTGGTTCGGTCAATATCACTCTAATTCAAGACAGATTGATTACTGATCACGTTTACAAGTTTTTGAAGGTTTCGACTCAACATTGTTCATCCGTATTCATCATTGTTCTGGGCGTTCTGATGCAATTTTGGTTCGTGGAAATTGAAGATTGTGTTTGCTGCTTTTTCGAGTGTTAGTTGCCAATTCGGAGATTGGAATAATCTTTGAAATTTGGAAATTCCGGATTTGTTGGGATTGCGAGTCAAAATTTTAACATTTAACATTTGTTTTGCAATATTCCGACTCGCAATCGATTGTCTCGACTCGAAACAGCTGATCTCGACTCGAAAGCAACAGGTCTCAACTCGAAATCAAGTGGGGTTTCAAGTTACTTCTTCTATACTCGAGACTGAGGTTTTGACTCTATATTAGTTTCTGGTTCTTGATTACTGTTTCGACAAAACAAACTCTTTCGACTCCGGTTACGACTCGAGATAAGAGATCTCAACTTGTGTTGGTGTCTCGAACGAGAGATTTCGAGTTATACTGGACTTTATACTCAAAACCTTAGATTTCGACTCAGTAGTCTTGACTCGAAAAGACTGTTGTATTTATTTGACGTTGGTTTGACCAGATAATTAAAAGTTTAATAATTATGACTTCCACAAATCAGACTGCTGAACTGGCTGTAATGAACATACACCAAGAACTTAACTCTAAAATTGGGACCACAACTATAATTCCTCGACTGCTTGAGGGAGATGACTTTCAGGAATGGAAATGGCATTTTGAAAAGCATGTTAAGGTAAAAGATGGTAAGATATGGAGGAGTATCATGCGTGGACCAAGAGAAATTACGTATGAGAGAGAAGACGCTCCTGGTATTAAGATTAAGAAGCCTTTTGAGCGATACTCCGATGAAGATTTTGATATTGTTGAAAAGGATAAGAAGGCACTGGCAAATATCATGAATGTCATATAAGTCAAGCATGGAGGTGGGATGATGAACATCCATTTAACCTCATTGTATGATTCACCAATACCCAAATTATCACAAGTACAATTCGGATGGTCATGAAGGAAAGGAAAGTACAAGAGATCACTATACCAAGTAGCCAAGTAATCTTCAACCGGGTGAGCCGACATCTACATAGAAAGTGTTAACTAAGTGTTGAAGGCTAGACGAGGTTGTGTCACTTTTAGGCTAGCAAACTACTTGGGATAGAGATGAGAAAACATCAAGTGAGGGGGTGGATTCAAGGTAGGATAGCCATGGCTTCCAAGGAATCAAACTCTTCCATTACAAGTCTTGTTTCAAGAACAAGCATGGTGGATACAACACTTGTGGGTACAAACGCTTACAAAACAGAAAGTTTGGAGGGATTAAACACATCCTAGATGGATGGAACAACCTTGTTTAAGCTCACTAATCATATACTTGATTTAGGAGCATAGGGAACATAGGTTTGTTTGAAGAAAATACATAAGTTTAAGAAATTTTTATATAAAACAGAAAGTTCTTACACTTTTAACCTCAAATATGGTGATGTTCCATCTTGGTTTTCCATGGAAAACCTATGAAAACATCCCTAGAGGTGTTACAAGTGTTAAGAAACAAGTAGAAAGGTGAAGTATAAGTGAGCTAGAACTCACTTGGAAAGTCTTCAACTTTCTGATATGTTACTGATTTGCAACTGAGTTTAGGGAGGTTTGAGAGAGAGATTAGAGTGCTTGTAAAGTGGAGGAAGTGAGGGAATGGTGTGGGTTAAATAGGAGGTGATCAGGGTTTAGTTGGGTCGTGTTTAATGCAAGAAACACACCAAACAAATACACCAATGCCCAATCCATGAGCTGGAAATACAATTATGCGGATTATGCCTTCTGGCGGGAGGCGAGAGGATTAGGGTGACCCGGTCGTGGCCCGCGGGAGGCTCGGGTCACCAAACTTTGTTAAATTTTGACACTTTTAGTCCCTGTAGAATATGTTTGTTAGGTTTTAGGGTGTTTTACGCGTAAAAGGCATAGTATGAGGGTTATTTATGTAATTTAACCATTAGATCAAGTATTAACATAGATTAATCATATGAATTGCAAATTAGTATTGTGTATGTCCAAATGATGTATAATTGTACGTCACGTATTGGCAAGTTTATTGTACGTTTTCAAGAATCGTAAACAAGTATCATAAGTATAATGAAATCAAGCGTATGAGGTGTATGAATTACGATCAAAGTCTCCGATGATACAACTGAATTACGATAACAATGAACATAATGGCTTCCAAAAATAGAAATATAAGACAGACTTTCTAGTTAAGGAAAACATGAAAAAGCAGGGCGTTACAGTCTCCCCTCCTTTTGGTAATTTCGTCCTGAAATTTAGGAAGACTTAACGAAAAGATGTAGATACTTAGTCTTCATATCACTCTCAAGTTCCCAAGTAAACTCAGCGTCACGTTTTCCTTCTCATCGAACCTTAACAATAGGAATTCGACTGCGCCTTAGTTTCTTGACTCCTCGGTCCATGATTTCGATAGGTTTCTCCACAAAGTGCAAAGTTTCATTGATTTGAAGATCTTCGAGTGAAACTTGAAGTCCTTCCTCAGCTAGACACTTCTTGAGATTTGAAACATGAAAGACGGGATGAACGTTGTTGAGTTCTACAGGTAGGTCCAGTCGATACGCAACCTTGCCAATCCTTTCGAGAATTTTGAAATGACCCACGTAGCGAGGTGCGAGTTTACCTTTCTTACCAAAATGAACTACACCCTTCCAAGGGGATACATTGAGAAGTACTTGATCACCAATGTTGAATTCCAAGGGTTTGCGTCTTTTATCAGCGTAACTCTT
The DNA here is from genome assembly GCA_947069175.1 of Scalesia atractyloides. Classification (NCBI taxonomy): domain Eukaryota; kingdom Viridiplantae; phylum Streptophyta; class Magnoliopsida; order Asterales; family Asteraceae; genus Scalesia; species Scalesia atractyloides. The sequence continues at coordinate 42,948,124 of CAMTDV010000019.1, read as the reverse complement.
TTGACAACTTCGAGCTTTGAGTAGATTATCACGTATTTGTAGAATTTTGTCTGTTGTTTCTTGTATGAGTTCGGGAACAGTGAGTTGAGCTTCACCAATCTCGTGCCAACAGATAGGCGATCGACATTTTCGACCATATAATGCTTCAAATGGTGCCATTTGTATACTAGCGTGATAACTGTTGTTGTACAAGAATTCTACCAATGGTAAGTGTGAATCCGAATTGCCACCAAAATCGATTACGCAAGAACGAAGCATATATTCCAGAGTTTGAATAGTATGCTCGGTTTGACCGTCGGATTGAGGATGAAAAGTGGTACTAAGATTGAGGTGAGTACCGAGAGTTTTTGGAAGGTTTGCCAAAGATGCGAAGTGAAACGACCATCAAGGTCCGAGATGATGTCAATGGGGATACCATGACGACAAATGATTTCATTCGTGTAGATACGAGCCAATTTCTCGACTTTATAATCTTCACGAATAGGGAGAAAGTGAGCGGACTTGGTCAAACGGTCAATGATGGCCCAGATGCTGTCGTGACCAGAAGTAGTAGGATGAAGTTTAGTGATGAAGTCCATAGCGATACTCTCCCATTTCCAGATGGGAATTTTTGGTTGTACGAGTAAACCAGAGGGACGTTGATGTTCATCTTTCACCTTGGAACATGTGAGACACTTCGAGACATAGAGAGCGATGTCTTTCTTCATGCCAGGTCACCAATAAGATGTACGTAAGTCTTGGTACATCTTGTCGGCACCATGATGAATGGAGTATCGAGATTTGTGGGCTTCCTTCATCAAGAAGTCATGGAGGTTGTCACGATTCGCGATCCAGACTCGATTGAGATAGTATAACATACCATCAGCTTTGGACGTGAGTTGTTCTTCAACACCACACTTCATCTCATTGTATAAGTTGTTCTCGTTGATGGATGAGTGTTTTGCCTTACGAATTCGGTTTTGAAGATTGCTTAGGATTTGGAAACAGTGGATACTCTTCGCATGAGATTTACCACTTAAAGCGTTGGTCACAACATTCGCCTTACCAGGGTGATAGCGAATCTCGCAGTCGTAGTTGTTTAGCAATTCCACCCAACGACGTTGATGCATCTTGAGTTCCTTTTGATCGAAGACGTGTTGAAGGCTCTTATGGTCGGTGAAGACCACACACTTGGTACCACACAGGTAGTGTCGCCATATCTTCAATGCAAAAACAACTTCACCAAGTTCAAGGTCGTGCGTAGTTTTGTTTTTCTCATGAATTTTGAGTTGACTTGACGCGTGACTTTGTCCAGTTGCATAAGAACGCAACCAAGACCTCGGTTTGAAGCATCACAATACACGACAAAATCATCGTTTCCGTCGGGAAGAGCAAGGATAGGAGCATTACAAAGCATGTCCTTGAGTGTTTGAAAAGACTCCTATTGTTCGGAACCCCAAACAAAAGGGTTATCTTTTTGAGTCAAAGACATGAGAGGAAGAACAATTTTTTAAAAGTTCGAAATGAAGCGATGATAGTAACCAGCTAGACCAAGAAACAAACAAATTTCGGAAGGAGACTTAGGAGCGATCCAATTCTTTACAACTTAGATTTTTGCAGGATCGACGTGAATGCCTTTCTCGTTCACAACGTGACCGAGAAATTGAACTTCTTTTAGCCAAAATTCGCACTTGGAAAATTTGGCTTATAGTTTTTCACGTTGTAGGAGTTCGAGAATAAGACGCAAGTGTCATTCGTGTTCGTCTTTTGTCTTGGAATAAATGAGGATATCGTCTATGAACACGATCACAAAGCGATCCAAGTATAACTTACACACCCGATTCATTAAGTCCATGAAGACCGCGGGTGCATTCGTTAAACCGAATGGCATAACTACAAATTCATAGTGACCGTATCTAGTATGGAAGGCAGTTTTGGGAGTATCCACTTCGAGGACTAGAAGTTGATGGTAACCAGAACGAAGATCGATTTTGGAAAAACAGGTTGCGCCTTGGAGTTGATCAAAAAGGTCATCGATGCGGGGAAGAGGATAACGGTTTTTGAAGGTGAGTTTGTTGAGTTCACGATAATCAATGAACATACAAAACGAACCATCCTTCTTCATGACGAATAAAACGGGAGCGCCCCAAGGAGAAGTACTAGGGCGTTTAAAGCCTTTATTAAGAAGTTTTTGAAGTTGGCTAGATAGCTCTTGCATTTTCGAGGGTGCTAGGTGATAAGGAGATTTAGCAACAGGCGTAGCGCTAGGAATGAGGTCAATACGAAAGTCGACTGAACGAGGAGGAGGAGGACCAGGCAGGTCTTCCGAAAAAACGTCGGGAAAATCTGTCACACCCTCAATTTCCACTTGCGGAGTTTTACCGCGAGGCGTGTGAACAAACCAGAATCTGAAACACTAGTACGTCGAACGACTCTATATGATTTGATAATACGTTTTCCAAAATCATTCGTTGTAGATTTTATATTAATTACCAATATTTAGCAGAGCATTAGTTTTAAAGTTTGAGCGGAAGCATAAATAAGTAGTGATGCGGGCGCCAACACAAACGCCAAAACAAATGAAAAATCCCAAAACAATATTAATAAATAAGACTCGATAAAGATGTCTTGTTCAATGCATGTGCGTGCACCTAGAGCTCCTAGCGTCATGAGAAACATGTAAAGAAACAAGTGTCAACATTAAAGATGAGTGAGTTCACAGGTTTTCTTAAATTCGGATGTTCGGTTAAAGTTTGTTTTCTCCGTTATCCCTAACCCGGGATAACGTATTGGTTCCATTATTCCAACCCGGAATAATATGTTGTTGCCCCCAATATTCCAACCCGGAATATTAAGTTGTTGTTTCCAATATTCCAAACCCGGAATATTAAGTTATTGTTTCCAATATTCCAAACCCGGAATATTAAGTTGTTTCCATTATCCCCAACCCGGGTAATATCGTAGTTTCGTAATTAAGTTCAATGTTAATTTATATAGGTAGCTAGCCTAAAGTCATGTCACGTAAGAGTTCGCGATCGAAGCTGACAGTTGTGCCTCCGTTTTGCCAGGCCTATCACATGACCATGGCGATGTTAGGCCAATTATTCATCCGTTGACCATACCCGGTCGGCTAGCGCGACTAGCTCGGATGGGGCTCGTCAGACCCAGTAGTACTACTTATAATTCCCCCGCTATTAAACCCAAATACTAACGATCCGAGGAGATTGTCGAGGACTTAAGTGATAAAGCTGCTTAGTGACCATAACATTACATTAACATTAACTTAGTTACCGTATAGTTATGTGACGTTAAATTCGTATAACGTAAAGAGATTGAGTTTGAGAGTGTATACATGTTTCTCCCCCTGTTGTTTAAAAACCGGATAAAGTTAGGGGCCGTGAACTCACATTTTGTTGCTCGGTTAGTGTAGCAAAGATGTTATAAGAGATGGGACCGCTAGTGGCGTCCTAACAAACCAATTAATTCCACGTCAGTGTGTGAACACACTAATACAATTTCTACACGTAGTTTACTCACAAAGTGATACACACAAACAACATATCTAACACTCAAACATGCATGCAAGTATCCTCATGTGATCATAGTAATCAAACAACTTATCATGAACATATCCCAATCCATGCAACACTTTGGTGCATACAATCACAAGTTATCAATTTTCTGTTTAACACTCATTATTTAGCTGTTTTCTAGGATTTTTATAAAATAGTTCTAACATTCCAAAAATTCCAATATTTTTACAGTAGGTGACATCTATACCATAGAAATGTATATAAATTTTCCAAGTCCTAGATCTTTACCAATTAACCATAAATATTAATATGCTAGGCTGCATTCAGATTTACCGCTTTCTGACTGCAGTCCACTGAAGAATTTATTTAAAAATCACTGATCGTCCAATTAACAAAATTCCAGTTGGAGTTGCCCGGAAATTTCCATACCTAGTTGTTGTACAAAAATCATGACTCAAATCCATACTGATTTTAAAAATCTAACTTGATAAACAACTAGCAAAGTTTCAGGATTTTCACAGTTTTAGTTACTGAACTTATTTAGCCCTTTAAAAATATCAAACAACTTCAGAAACTTATGAATCCAGCGCCATTAGATTCCTTATTCAAATCTCTACGTTCTAGACCTCAGAAAATCCGTTTTTCGACAACTAACGACCGAGTTACAGCCAGATGAAGTCGGCTGTAACTATTATTCAGCAGACTGTTTTCAGCATATCTTTATCATAAACTCGTGTAACCCATTCATGCGATTAATCTAGGCGATCAAGAACCGATTTTTAATCATAGATTAATACTAATAACCTATCCATGCAAACCCTACTCAATAACTTTAGTCTTTATAACCAAATCACAGCCTATACATTCAGCTTTCAAACAACATTCAATCTAGTATAAACAATCCGAAACAATGCAATCATCCAATGTAAGCATCATTAACAAATCGGCTAGCCTAACTTCTCGTTCAATCATACTTGGCAAACTTATATGTTCCGAAAACAACCATACTTGTAACTATGATACATCAGCCGATTAAAACATGTATAATCCGAAAACAACACAATCAAAACACATGTATTCCGAAGCAAACTAATCAATTAATCATTCAAGCATATATACGTCCGAACATGATCTCGTAATCAAAGATAAATCCTAACCTTAAGTGACAAGGTAAGTGGCCGAGACTTGGATGTGAATGGATTTGACTTGAAGGTAAATCGCGACCGAGAAGGGGCTTGTTTGCGACCGTGAAGAAGAGTGGGGAGCGGCTGTTTTGCGACTGATATGATGAAGAAAAGCTGCCGTCGGCTGTTTGCTTATTAGGGTTTTGTAGAATCGTGAAGGATACATGCATGTGAATCGTATATATAGGCGCAAAAGGGAATGGTGGTTACGGTTTGGGTAAGCATATGTGGCCGATGATACTTGGATTGCTTTGGTTTGGGTTTGGGCTTGATCTCGCGGCCAAATAGTTTTAGGTTTGCTACGGATTTGGGTTTGATCTTGGCTGAATTAGTTTTAGGTTTTGATCTCGCGGCCAAATAGTTTTAGGTTTGCTAACTTGGTTAATTCCTAGAGTTACAATGAATCAAAGCTGGTTCGTGTCGCAGTTCGGTTCAGTTCGTGTACATATCTACCCTACTTACTCTATAACTAAAACAATCACACCACACACATCACGTATTCATTTAACTTGTGCACGTTTAATACTTAGCATATACATTATTCGACAAGTGTCACGTGTAAGTTATCCGAAAAACCCGGGATATCACAAAATCACACACCACTAGGACATCACTTAGGTCTTTTCCCTTTCCTTTGTTTTCCAGGATGTGGGCTAAAAAGGAAAAGTACTCCTTACATAAGTACTTGTTCGCTTGGGTGCATGACATGAGTTTGAGACCTTTTGAGTGTCTTTCTCCATAGACGTCTAAAGTGTCACAAGACGGAAGAGGAAGTCAAACGAATTTCTTGTGACAAGCGATTTCAGCATGGTTCTTACGAAGCCAACCATGCCTACTATGATATCAAAACTACCCAATTGCATGGATATGAGGTCAATAGAAAACACATGATCGTTAAGAGTGAGAAAACAATCGCGAAGAACAGAGTCAACAGTGATAGATTTGTCATTGGCCACTTCGATAGTGAAAGATTTCGGAAGCTTAGAGCGTGTACATTTTAACATTGGTTCGAATTCTACGGATACAAAACTTTTATCCTCACTAGTATCAAATAGTAAAGAAGCATATAGGATATTAACAAGGAACGTACCGTTCACGACTTCATTGTCGTGTTGCACTTGATTGGCATTGATTTGGAATGTACGTCCACAAGGTTGCTGTTGTTGCTCTTGATTGTTTTGCGGGCATTGGGGACGAAGGTGAGTAGGATTACCACATTTGAATCAGGCTCGAACATTGTTAGCAGGAGCTTGACGGTTTTGGTTTTGGGGAGGTTGCTAGGTGTGGTTGCCTTGTGGCGTTGGGCCATTTCGGCATGCAATGGTGGCGTACAATGTTGGCAGGGTGATGGTGATGGCACGTGGTACACTTGGGATGAGTCCCAATGTAAGGTTTCCTAGCAGGTTCCTGACGGGGATTTGATTTAGCAGCTGGCATAATTGCGTTGCAACTTTGGTTTTGAAACTTTCGTTTTTTACCATTGTTTTTTCACGGTTGAGACTTTAGTTCTTTGGGTTTGGTGGTGGCTTGGTTAACAGATTTGGTCATGATGGGGGTTTTGGATTGCTTATCACGCACACGGTTATCGTTGATTCTAGCGGCTAGGCGGTAAGATAGCTCGATGTTGTCGGGTCTAGAAGCTTGGATGGCGTCGTGAATGGCGGGAGGAAGACCGTTGAGGTATTTCCTAATCGCACGTTCGGGCATGTTTACAAGGTGAGGAACGTTGATGCTTAATTGTTTGAAGCAGGTGGTGTACGTGAGGTTATCGTCACCCACTTCCCTGAGGTGCCAGAATTCTTCCTCGAGCCTTTCTTGCTCGTGCGGAAGACAAAATTCCATCCTCATCATTTTCCTAACCTCGAGCCAAGGGAGGGCATAGGCTTCTTCATTGGAGTGAAGGTTGCGCTCGTTCGTCCACGAGTCGAGGGCTCGTGACTGAAAAACGCCCGTTTCGCTTCAGGTTTTCAAATGCTCGGGACATTCACTCTTGATGAACGTCACTTCAATGCTCTCGAACCATTCGAGCATTGCGATGACACCATCATTACCCGTAAATGGGCTTGGGTTGCAGGCAACAAATTGCTTGTAGCTGAAGGAGGTAGGCTTAGGCTGGGCAACCTTGGAATCAACTGACGAGTTGGGGGTATTAGCAGTAACCTTGCTCACAATATCAGGGATTATGAGCCATTTGCTTAGCCATGAACGCAAGCATTTTCTTGCTTGAGTTCGACTTGGAGTTCCTCTTGGAGTTGGAGAAACGGTTAGAAGACATCCACAAAGTTGATGATAAAAGATGAGACTTGATCATAATGTTTTTGAGAAAAGACAATTTGCATAATTTAGCATGTAACATGTAGCACATAGTTTCAAGTAGTTTACATAGGCAAAACAAGAATTCATATTGTATAATCACAAATATTGACATAAAAGATTGTAAATTTAGTTAGTTCACGAAGGATTATTATTGTTTGAGATTGCGAGGAAAGTGCAATTTGTGTAAATGAATCGAAGCTACAAACGTTCAAAGTATAAAACACATCGAAATTGATTAATCATAAAAGATAGGCTCAATAAAACATTGGAATGTTTCGGGAAGAGAAACGTCGACTATTCCAAAGTGGGTCGAAAATCCTTTCGAGTTAGGGAGACATGCTTTGGCCTAATATGTAGAATAGTCTCATCGAGAAGCGACTAATGGTATTCACCCTTCCAGTTACTACATGTCCCTATTCGATCAAAAATTCGAGACTTTGACGAGATTAAAAATCGAGGAATGGGACTAGTTAACAAGGTGTGGGTTCCACCCCTAACTTGTACCCAAAATATGGTTGGTACTTATCAAACAAGGAGCGAATTCTGACTCGTTGGTAAGGGTCCACTAGAGTTTGAAATGAAGTTTCCATCAAGATGTGGATTTCACTCCTAACTTGATGGCATAACTTCGTGTAAAATCGTAAATGCGGGATGAGGGATTTCACCAAAAATTGCAGGCCATTGGGCCTATCTTGGTGCAAATCGTCTCGTTGGTTTAATATGAGTGTCTTCAAGTGTGTAATTTGTGTAGGTGTCTTAGGAAAGACATGTTGTATATTTAAGACAAAAGAAGAGGTAGGAGCAAAGTTGGAAGAATTAACATTTTAAGCATGAATAAAAAATGGTCAAATTTGGACACTTAAACTATAGACTAGGTCAAGAGCATGGCAATTTTTCTAATTCCCTATAGTTATAGCTCTGATACCAATCTGTCACACCCCAACCGATGGCGGAAACATCGAGGCGGGACGAAAATGAGATTGCTCAAAACGTCATAACACTACTTTGCAACAATAAATTAAACATAACCATTTTCATTGATAACAAATTCGATATACATTGTTCAAATACGAAATACGGCAATTCCAAATAACATAACAACTTGAACTAAAATACAAAAGTTTAAATGTAGGCGTGTATCTAATCCACCCTAAGTATGATTCTTCCATGATGTCAACTAGTTTCCTGCAACATGTATTAAAATAATATATATCAACAAAAGTTAGCGAGCATACAAGTTTGGTACATAGCATAATAGTGAATAAAATTTGCCTCATATCCAACTTGGTAACATTGCATATAATTGTTATAAATATACTCAACATGTGTTCTTATATGTCAATCCAAGGTCTAACGCAATCGTGTTTACCCAACATCATCGAAATGAAGAGGGTGTATTATAGTTTACTTAACAATACCACAAGTTTACGGGCGGTGCGTTACTCCTATAGCACTATATTTGTTAAGGTAGGCTAGCAAAGTTAATGAGCATATAACACAAGTCTAACATAACATGCGATAACAAGGATATAAACAAGTCTCATGTTATTAACGGATCGAGTAAGTGTATAAACAAGTTTTATTGTGATTTATAATAGTGTACATGTTGCACCCAAAGTGTTTAAAATAGAAACGGGATCGAGTATACTCACGGTTTTGCAAAGCTTTCCTTTATTATTCCGTGAAGGGTTGGATAGTTTGAGGATGGAACACCGAGATTACCCTACATGGGGTAAACAAAGGTGTGTGAGTATTTGGAATGATAACGGAAGATTCGGATTTAGAATGTAAAGTGCAAAAAGTATGAATATGAAAAAGTAATCATCTAGTCTCAATACACCCGTTTTTGACACTATGACAACCCGTAGTGGTGAAATATGGTTTCATAGGTTAGATTACCCATTATAATCGTAACAGCGTGTTTAAGGCTTAGATGATATAACCTATTGTCTTAACAAGTAACCATAACGATTATTATCAAGGTTTTGGTTATGCATGAAGTTATATATATACTTATATAATATAGTACATAGTAAGTCTATCATATATATCATGAATGTCATATAAGTCAAGCATGGAGGTAGGATGATGAACATCCATTTAACCTCATTGTATGGTTCATAAATACACAAATTGTCATAAGTACAATTTCGGATGGTCATGAACGAAATAAGGAAAGTACAAGAGATCACTATACCAAGTAGCCAAGTAATCTTCAACCCGGGTGAGCCGCTATCGACATAGAAAGCGTTAACTAAGTGTCGGAGGCTAGATGGGGTGGTGTCACTTTTAGGCTAGCAAACTACTTAGGATAGAGATGAGAAAACATCAAGTGAGGGGTAGATTCAAGGTAGGATAGCCATGGCTTCCAAGAAATCACACTCTTCCATTACAAGTCTTGTTTCAAGAACAAGCTTGGTGGATATAACACTTGTGGGTACAAACCCTTACAAAACAGAAAGTTTGGAGGGATTAAACACCTCCTAGATGGACGGAACAACCTTGTTTAAGCTCACTAATCATATACTTGATTTAGGAGCATAGGAACATAGGTTTGTTTGAAGAAAAACATAAGTTTAAGAAATTTTTATGCAAAACAGAAAGTTCTTGCACTTTTAACCTAAAATATGGTGATGTTCCATCTTAGTTTTCCATGGAAAACCTATGGAAACATCCCTAGAGGTGTTCCAAGTGTTAAGAAACAAGAAACAAGTAGAAAGGTGAAGTATTAGTGAGCTAGAACTCAATTGGAAAGTCTTAAACTTTCTGATGTGTTACTGATATGCAACTGAGTTTAGGGAGGTTTGAGAGGGATATTAGAGTGTTCGTAAAGTGGAGGAACAGAGGGACTGGTGTGGGTTAAATAGGAGGTGACTAGGGTTGAGTTGGGTGGTGTTTAATTCAAGAAACACACCAATGCCCAATCCATGAGCTGGAAATACAATTCTGCGGATTTTGCCTTCTGGTGGTGGGCGAGAGGATTAGGGTGACCCGTTCGTGGCCTGTGAGAGGCTCGGGTTACCAAACTTTGTTAAATTTTAACAGTTTTAGTCCATGTAGTTTATGTTGGTTAGGTTTTTGGGTTTTTTCGCGTAAAAGGCATAGTATGAGGGTTATTTATTGTTGGACCTAAAGGTTTATGCATAGTTGACAACTAGTAGTAATTATGGGTCGCTTTGTATTTTGTTCAATAGTGTTTTGGGTCAATATGTGTATTGGGTCTTTGGGGTTTCGACTGGCCTTTAGGGGTTTCGGCCTACATTAGTTGCTAGTATATAATCACTCCTTTATTGTTGTTTAGGGGTTGATCAGTTGCATAAGTTAGAGCCGATCGAAACCATTCAAGGGGGTTCTTGAATCAGTCAATGTTAATCAGTGAATGCAAGATCTTGGTTTGTTTCTATTGCTTTGTTAATCTTTGTGTTTGGCTTTGCTTAATCTTGAATCATCTCGTGTTCGGATTCCAGACTTACACGAGGTTGTGTGTGATATCATTGAAAGATCCGTATTACAGGACTTACAATTGGATCAGAGCCAAGAAACCATCTTCTTGGTTCGGTCAATATCACTCTAATTCAAGACAGATTGATTACTGATCACGTTTACTAGTTTTTGAAGGTTTCGACTTAACATTGTTCATCCGTATTCATCATTGTTCTGGGCGTTCTGATGCAATTTTGGTTCTTGGAAATTGAAGATTGTGTTTGCTGCTTTTTCGGGTGTTAGTTGCTGATTCGGAGATTGGAATAATCTTTGAAATTTGGAAATTCCGGATTTGTTGGGATTGCGAGTCAAAATTTTATCATTTAACATTTGTTTTTCAGGATTCCGACTCGCAATCGATGGTCTTGACTCGAAAGCAGGTGATCTCGACTCGAAAGTAACTGGTCTCAACTCGATATCAAGTGGGGTTTCAAGTTACTTCTTCTATACTCGAGACTGAGGTTTTGACTCCGGTTACAACTCGAGGTAAGATATCTCGACTTGTGTTGGTGACTCGAAACGAGAGATTTCGAGTTATACTAGACTTTATACTCGAGACGTTAGATTTCGACTCAGTAGTCTCGACTCGAAAAGACTGCTGAATTTATTTGACGTTGGTTTGACCAGATAACTAATAGTTTAATAATTATGACTTCCACAAATTAGACTACTGAACTGGCTATAGTGAACATACACCAAGAACTTGACTCTAAAATTGGGACCACAACTAAAATTCCTCGACTGCTTGAGGGAGATGACTTACAGGAATGGAAATGGCATTTTGAAAAGCATGTCAAGGTAAAAGATGGTAAGATATGGAGGAGTATCATGCGTGGACCAAGAGAATTACGTATGAGAGAGAAGACGCTCCTGGTATTAAGATTAAGAAGCCTTTTGAGCGATATTCCGATGAAGATTTTGATATTGTTGAAGAGTAAAAGAAGGCACTGGCCTACTTAACCATGGCTTTGGCACTAGATATTTCCATTGGATTTAGAACTGCTAAATCTGCCAAAGAGTTATGGGATTCATTACATGAAGTGTATGAAGGTAATGAAGATATGAAAGAGAGTAGACGTAATTTGCTGAGTCATAACTTTAACAACTTCAATTATATCTATGGTGAAACAATAGAAAATAAGCTTCAGAGGTTCGTGAAGTTAATTACTCAGATGACTATTGCTAAGTTGCCATTGTCGAATTCCTTAGTGAACAGACAACTTTTGAATGCATTACCAAAGAGTTGGGATCATCATGTGGCTATGATCAAGAAAACGAAAGACCTAGCGAGATGCAGTCTGTCTGAGATGATCTCTCATATCAAATCATGTGAACTAGATGACAAACAGAGGGAAACAAATCACAGGAATAGTTTGCTTGCTACAGGATTCACTACAACACCCTTTGCTTCGAACAATGCTGCTCTTGTGTCACAAGCTGGATTTCAGATGTTCAGTAGCTCATCATCCAGTAGAGCCACATCAGAACCTCCATCAGCAAATGTTCTCTATCCAGCAAGATCTGCCTTATTGTCCTTCAACGTTACTCCATCATCTGTCAATGTATCAGCTTCAAATTCAATTGTCAAGAATGATATGATTGCTTTCTTTTCTCAATAGTCCAAGGAGAATCTCGACATAGCTGCGTCTGTTATAAATTGTATGAATGCTTTTGCTGCAGGAAAGTTAGAGCCTCCAAAGTTTTCTATGGATGATTTGGATCAAATTCATCCCGAAGATGTAGAAGAAATGGACATCACATGGCAGATGGCTATGGTTGCATTCAGGGCAAAGAATTTTGTAAGGAAAACTGGAAGAAACAAGTGGTAAGGTCTTACCTTTTCAGGACCAACGAAGATGCCGTTTGAGATGCGTTGCTACATGAACCCGGGCATTTGGCTCGAAATTGCACCAAGCCGCAAGTCAATAGGAATCAAACATCAGCACAACCTGCTCCTCCTAACCCTGAGAGAGCCATGGTTACTACAACTAATACCGTAAATGATGCTAATGGAAGTACTCCAGCTTCAGCCTTGGTAGTTCAGCCCGATGCTTCATTTGATTTGGAACTCAGAGATGCAACGACTGAATATTTCTGCTCTAGAGAATTAGACTACTTCTGACAACATTGCTTTCATGACTTCAGATCTTGAGGATCAGGCTTCTGAAGACAACTTTGCATTTATGACTCAGATCCTGTGGGCTCCTGTTCACGGACTCACTACTGAAGAGGTAAGTTCCGCTTTCTATACTCCTGAATGTCGTGGTAAAGTTGAGTCATATCGTTTATACAATGCTGAATTAATTTGAGATCATGATGATATGAGAAGAAATAATTCTACTCTAAAGAAAAATGAGAAATTTTACAAAGAAAAGATTGAAGCTCAGCGAAAAGATATCGCCAAACTTCAACAAGATCTAAGTGTTAAGTGTTGTGTATACGATAATGCAAAAGAAACAATACGTGTCTTGACCAAGGAACTGAAGAGATCAAACAAAAATTCCAAACAAACGAAGTAAATATTAAAATGTTTGACACTTCTAATAAATTGGTCCAAGATATGTACAATGAACAACTGGAATACAAAAAGAAAAAGGGTAGTGGTCTGGGTTATAACAAGGTGCCTCCACCGTTTAATGGTAACTACACCTTTTTGCCAATGACGGTGGAAGAATTGGAAAGGGCAGAGAGTATGACTTATGGTCCAAAACTAATGAGTCATCAAACAGTGGCAAACCAATCCAAAAACTACGTTTGTATCTAAGGGTATTTTCGATGTTAATGCTTCGTCTTTCTGTGCAGATAAATTAACTGAAGTAACATGTGAAGATGTTCTTGGGGATGAACCAGAGTCGAATTATAATTTTTCTAAAAACTCAATAAATGAAACTGTTTCTGAATGTGTTTTTGGACAAAATTTCCTTAATTCGTTTCATAGTTATGTGTCGTCTTTTGGGCCTGATGTTTTGGGCAAAACAGTTGGTGCTTGTGATGAACATTTGAATGATGTGTCTAATGATGGTTGTTTTTCAGTTAATAATGAATGTGATTTTGATGCTTCTGATTCTACAACTACTGATAGTGTGACAGGGGAGGTCCCTCAGAATGCATTCAGTGAAACCACTGAAACTTCTTCTCAAAAGGATCAAAAGCGTTCTGATTCTTCTTCTGAAACAGTCTCAGTGGGAGTCCCTAATGTTGAATCTAGTAGGACCACACTGAAAACCGAAGTTGAATGTGAACCACTAGTAAACACACCTGACGATAAAACTGAACATGTTTTCAAGGAAGAAAAAGTGATCACATCAGATACCAATTCGCAAGAAAAGGTTTCTGAAAAAATCAAATTAAAACTGAATCGTCTTTTGAAAAGAAATTTGATAAAATATCCAAAGATGAAAAGCACCACTCGTCTAAATCTCATGCTTGTGCTAGTTCTGATCAGCAGATGTCCAAATGTTCAGAAAAAGGCACAAGCTAAGCAAGCAACAAAAACGAAGCAAGCTCACTCTTCAAAAGCCAACAGATCTATTTCAGGAACAAAGTACCAAAAGTTCTATATGTTGAAACGGCAGACTTGTTTCAATTGTGGAATTGCTGGTCACATTGCTAGAAACTGTGTTCATTTCCCAAGTGTGCAACAGAAGGTGAAGAATGCACAAAATCAGAGGGTTAAGCCAGACCGATCAAGGTGTTCAGAGTCTAAGACGACTGCAAAGTCAGAGACTGTGAAGAATAACTTTCGCAAGGTTAAGCCTTCTGATCAAGATTGGAATGCAGCCAAGCAAAGAATTCAAAATCGTCAAAATGGTTTCCAAAATAATCAGTATAAAGCTTTCGGTAATCACGATTATCATTGGTCACATAGAAATTGGAAACCTAAACCTAAGGCTGCCCAATCTTACACATCTCAACAAAAATCTGCCATTGATAAATCCTCAAATTTTTTAAACAAAGATAATCTTTTGGCAGAAAGTGACATATGTTGACGCTCAAGGAAAACCCATATCCACAATGGACTAGGTTCCTAAATCTAACTGATCCCGCTAATCGTGCAGGAACAACTGTGGAGGACGACCATGCGACTTTGGTACATGGATAGTGGCTGTTCCAGGCACATGACGGAAGACTTGTCCCAACTCGTCAATGTTAAAGAATTTGATGGTGGATATGTCTCTTTTGCGGGAAGAGAATCTGGTATAATCTCCTTAAAAGGAACTGTGAGAAACGGTGTGCTAAGCTTCGAAAATGTGAACTACGTCCCTGAACTGAAACACAATATGTTAAGCATTTCTCAGATCTGTGATAGAGGAAATTCAGTCCATTTCACAAAGAAGGGATGTTATGTGTTGAAGCCAGGAATTGTAATACCTGAAGACTGGTTCTTAATGACTGCTGAGCGAAGAGGAAATGCGTATGTTATCGACATGAACAAGAAACCTTGTGAAGAACTTACTTGCCTTTTCTCAAAGATATCAGAACATGACAATCAATTGTGGCATTGTCGCTTCGGGCATGTGAACATGAAGAATTTTAATAGACTCGCAAAAGGTCAACTGGTCCGTGATCTACCAATTAAAGATTTCATGCTGGTAGAGAAATGTGTTGCTTGTGCCAAAGGAAAGGCGCATCGAAAGCCTCATAAATCCAAGTCTGCACCCTCGACCAAAGTTGTGCTCGAGTTGCTTCATATGGATCTCTTTGGTCCGGTGAATGTGCTGAACATTGGCAAGAAGTCATACTGTCTCGTGTTAGTCGATGACTATTCACGTTACACCTGGGTTTATTTTCTGAGTCATAAGAACGAGACTGCAAGCTTGGTCAAGCAGTTTATCATTCTGGTTGAAAATAAGGCAAGCACAAAGGTGAAGGCTATTCGATCAGACAATGGGACATAATTCAAGAATATCACTCTTGATACATTCTGCACTAAAAAGGGAATCGATCAACAACATAGTGCACCTTGAAGTCCAGAACAGAATGGAGTAGCTAAGAGAAGAAATCGCACCCTTATCGAGGCAGCTCGAACCATGCTGGCCGACTCGAATCTTCCTAGTTTCTTTTGGGCTGAAGCTATTAGCACGGCTTGTTATGTCCAGAATCATGCTTTAGTAAACAAAAGTCATATGAAAACACCTTATATAGATTATGGAGGGACTTAAACCCTCGGTCTCGCACTTCCGTATCTTTGGTTATCCATGTGTACTATTACTCATGCACTCAAATGGTAAGTTTGAGGTCAAGGGGGATGAATGTTTCTTTATTGGATAAAGGGTCATCCTATAGAGTATACAATAAAGTAACTAAGAAAGTTGTTGAGTCGTGCAACATCGAATGGCTCGAAGAGAATGCTCGGATGCTAGAGTTGGTCCAGACTGGTTATATGATTATGCTGATCTATTTAAATCTTTTAACATTATGTCTAGGGTTCCCACAGATGCAGGGGTGTCCACTATGAGACAACCAATTCTATTCGGTGATACGGAAGAAGATGAACAGGATGAAGGGAGCTAAAAGAATCATACCATAGACCCACCAGGAATGGTTTTTACTGAGCACTATTCGACTCATCAATTCTCCCATCAATTCGCTGAAGTTGCTTCATCAGGTGGTCTTTCTTCTAATGGTTCAGGACCTGGACTATTTGATGATCCCATCCCTGAAGATTGTACGGTCACTACTTCTGTAGTTCAAAATACTACTGCATCTAATGAGGGTGTCAAGCAACACCAATTCAAATCACGACAAGACCATACCTGAAGTGAATATTCTAAAAGTGTTCAAAGAGATCATCCCATTACAAATGTGATTGGTCCTATTAATGCAGGAGTTCAAACCAGGAGCCAATCTGGAACTATTAATACTTGCTTATATTGTTGCTACATTTCTCAAATAGAACCTAAAACTATTGATGTAGCATTGCAGGAACCTAGCTGGGTAGATGCTATGCATGACGAGCTGAACCAGTTTGAGAAGCTAGGAGTATGGAAGCTTGTTGAGTTGCCGAAAGGGTAACGCAAACACGGAACTAGATGGGTATTTAGAAACAAGCAAGATTCTGTTGGAGTTATTGTTCGAAATAAAACAAGATTGGTGGTACAGGGATTTAGACAGATTGAGGGTCTGGATTATGATGAAGTTTATGCTCTTGTTGCTCGATTTGAAGCTATTCGAATTTTCTTAGCTTATGCTTCCTACATGGGGTTCACTGTTTATCAGATGGACGTCAAGACTGTGTTTCTATATGGAGATGTGAAGGAAGAGATTAATGTTGAGCAACCACCGGGTTTTATTAGTCCAGATTATCCAGATTATGCTTACAAACTCGACAAGGCATTGTATAGATTGCACCAAGCACCATGGGCTTGGTATGCAACTCTGACTGAGCATCTTCTGGCTCATGGATACACTCGTGGCACAATTGATCAGACGTTGTTTATCAAGAGAGTGAGCAAGGATCAGATCTTGGTTCAAATTTATGTTGATGACATTATTTTCAGATCAACAAGTGAGGATTTATGCAAGGAATGTTGGAGGCACTGACAGTGATAAGAAATCCACATCAGCTGGTTGTCATTTTTGGGTGACAGACTCATTTCTTGGCAATGCAAGAAACAGCAAACGGTGGCAATCTCCACAGCTGAGGCTGAATACGTTGCGGCTTCTGCATCTTGCTTTCAAGTGGTGTGGATGCAGCATCAATTGCAGGATTACGGTTTGACTTATCTTAATACTACAATCTACTGTGATAATGATGCTGCTATTCAGATTGTGAAAAATCATGTCTTCCACTCAAAAACCAAGCACATTGATATAAAAGTTCATTTTATTCGAGACTGCTTTGACAGAGGTCTTATCAAACTAGAACAAATCGACACAGATGCAAATGCTGCCGATTTGTTCACAAAACCTGTTAGCAGTTCGAATTTCAGGTGCTTGTGGATTTTCTGAAATGATCTGATACACTGACTGAGCATGTTTTTGTAGGTAAATTTGTATATAGAGTTTTCTAATCTTAGATAGTTTCCATTTATACACAAATTTAGGGGGAGAAAATTTCTTTTGAAAAATACAAAAACATGGAAAAATTCTGAAAAATACAAAAATATCAAAAATTCTGAAAAAGACAAAAAGAATCATTGCGTGTCATGGGAAATGAAGTGAATTTTCACATTGTGGTGAAGGGTTGACTCATGTAAAACTAGTATCGAAATAGTTTCACTCTAGAATGATGTGTCAGTAGGCTCTATCTTTAAGGCTGAAAATAGTGGTTGCCTATTCAGAACTTAAATCTGTATATGACCTCAGGAAAGAACGTCACTTGGAATTAGTTCATTTCTATTTGAATGCCTGTGTGATGTCCGGATACACACAATTTTGGTCTAGTACTGAAATCTTTTCTGAAAAAAGTCGTGTATCTCCTTTGTTTTGTGTGACCAAAGACTTGGACATGCTAGGCAGCGTTGGCTTCTGTTTTGCGTGAGCAAAGACCTAGCTATACGTCTGTCGCCTTATAGATCACTTTACACCCGAAAGAGGCCCTCTAGTGCCCAAAAGAAACCCAAGAAACCCATATCAAACTGAGAAAACTCATTTGATATGTACACTATATCATCTCTGCTTTGACCTATTCTATTCTCTTCTCAATCCAGTCCCAGTCAAGGTTTCAGGAATATGGAACAGACTTGTGGAAATATGTGGTAATGAAACTGCAGGCATGATAGTGTGTGCTGATTGGTATTCCGGGATTTGATTAGTATTTTATCTGGGTGTTCATTGTTAAAATACCAAAAACATAATACAAATTGATTACATGGAACCGTATGGAAAAGGCCTAGGGAGGTGAGTTTAGGTGGACAAATATACTGACAATTTGTTCGGATCATTCGGTAGTAGATCAGCGTTGATAAGTGAAGTCAAGCCCAAAACCTCGTGATTTGATCCCTGAGCAATTATGATATTTCCTATCTTTCATTTTTGTAAACAGTTGTTTCATATTATCTATTTTTGTTTTATAGGTTTTTGATCTCATTAAACTTGCTCGGGAGGTTTAAGGGTTATTTAAATGAAAAATAATGTTTTAATTAATTGGTTTGGGTAATTAATTGGTTTTGGTGGGTTTCGACTCGAAATCATGGACCAGGCCCACATCATAAGGGTCCGGCCCATGATAGTCGTCACTTAAAAGGGGATTTCGACTCAAGATCTCCTCATTCCACTCGAAACCTCTCCTCTGATTCTCTCTCATTCTCCGACAAGATTTGTTGATTCCGACTACTGTTCTCCGATCACGACTCATTATCTGTAACTGTTTAAGGTATTTAAGATCTAATGATGATGTTTATTTGATGATCTGTTGGTGTTTTGAAGAACACAAATTGAAGATTTGATGAACTTTTAAGAACCCTAATAAAGAACCTATTTGGTCTTATACAAATTTAACAGATGTTTTTAAGGGTTTAATCCTAAGTTTGATCGGTCAAAGATATTCAAATGGTTATAGTCTCGACTGAGATTTCGACTGGAGATCACCTGGTTTCCTCTGAGATTTCGACTCGAAATCTCCGGGTCTCGATTGTGATTTCGACTTGAAATCTTGTGATCTCGACTTGAGAATATGAGATTTCCACTCGAAACCTTGTGTTTTAAAAATTAAAAAAATTGCTATTCTTTTTCTCGAAATCTGAGCTGTTTACCATTTCCAGCTGATGATTCTATTTGCCAATATTTGTCCATTTACTAAACCATGCTTATACTTGTGTGTTTGTGTAGAATGGATTTGAAGTTTATTTCCGGCCACAATCAAGCGGGATATCTGGCACCACCTCCTGAGAAGCACAAGCAGCTGTACGCATCGTTGATTAAAGGGTTAAATAGTTGTCGTATTGCTCATGCACTTAGAGAAAATCCAATTATATTTGAAAGTCTTATTTTGGAAGACGGCTCTATTTGATGCACAAGGAGGAAATGGCAAAGGATCGATTGAGGTGAAGATTCAAGAGAAGAACGTGACTATGACCGAACAGACTATTCGGGAGGTTCTCCAGGGTTAATGATCAAGAGTCAGATCCAATTGATCTTCCATGAAGGATCGTATCCTCCGCTGATGAATAGGCTTGTTCATCCATATTGGCATCTGTTAATGCACATGTTCATGATGTGCATGACCGAAAACAGAGGAGTAACAAATCAGCTGAACATTACTCAGTCTGCTGCATTCATTTGATTGATCACTAACGAACCTTACAACTACTCTAAGTACGTGTTTAATGGGATGAAGAGGAATATCATTGGAGTGCACAAGGACAAGTTTCTTATGTATCCTAGATTTCTGCAGATGATTCTCAACACGTGCTACTCAGAGTTGGAAAGAACCGGTGATACTTTGGATTTAAAACCAATGGGTCCTACATGTTTCGGTGCACTCATGCCTAAGAAGAATACAACAAGAAAGTTTATGGGAAGGATCAAATTAGAAAGTTTGGTCAATTTGCAGAGACCGATGAGGCAAACGTTGAACCAGTGAATGTTCTAGTTAATGCATTTGTAGCTAAGGAGCATGATGTTCAAGTTGTTGATCGTGTAGAACCAGAGACTGAGATTCATGATTTGGATTCAGAGGTTGATGAGGTGTTAGTTGATTTCGATGGTGATGATGAGGAGGTTCCTCCTGAAGCTGAAATTAGTACAAGTGATTCTACTGTTCTACCAAAGGTGATTACTGCTGAAAGATTGGCGTTAACTTTAAAAACAGTTAGCCAGAAGATTGGGAATCCTCCATCTGTATCTTCGCTACAGATGACGACGCCAAGTGACAAAGACCCACAGGATTCCGATTCATAGCCTATAAAGCAAAGAAAGAGGGATCCTCGACCTGGGGTGTTTATTGAACAACTACAAGATCAACCTATGACTGATGATGATGTTGGCTTGTATGATTTTAATTTCGAGACTGCTCAAACGACAACATAAAGTGTTTTTGATTTTGAAGATGTTGATGCTCCTACTAAGATGTTGATTGAGTCTGAAACTACTGCAACAAGCATGAATCTAGAATCTATATCCATTCCTGAGACCGTAGTTTGTTCAGAGACTCCTGTTAGCGGGTCTGACTTACCCGAGACCCCAGTTACTGCTACAATACCACTTGGAACGACTGTAGTTGGAAGTTCGTCCGTTTCTGTACATGATGAACCACGTAGTTCCAGTGGTGTCAGGAGTGAAGAAAGATTTAAGTTGCCTCTGATCGATGATTCAAGTGATGATGATGAGTTTGTTAGCATTAGATATTTGAAGAAGCGTATCATGGTGCTTGAACATGATTTGATTCACAAAGATGCAAAGATTGTTCATCTTGAAGATATTATTGCTCGAAAGGATCAACAGATTGATCAACTGCAAGGTGATGTTGGGTTATTGTTTTCTATGGTTTATGACATCAGAGGGAAGCTAGAAAAGAAGTTCGGTCAGGAATTTGCGGATCCAAATGATTTAGAAAAGTATAAGAAAGCTGCTGAAGATCAGGCTAAAGCTATTGCTCATAATGAAGAAGAACATGCTGTTGCAATGGATTTATATTTTAGAACCTCTACTGACAAGGAGAAGGATGTTGAAAAGGCAATGAGGTTGAAAAAGAAAAGAGAGCTTGTGGTTATTAAGAACAAGAATTTGAATCCTGTTGATCCAGATGTTCAAGCTACTCATCATTTGATGGACGTTGGAGAGAGCTAATGTGATATAGTTGGTAACAAATCAGGGGTGGTGAGTTGGGGTTTTGATCATGACAGAAAGATGTGGTGGGTTAAAAGGAAGATTGGTCTAATAAAGTGGTATTCGAGGCCTGCACAGTTCCAAACATTCACGAAAGTTGATTTGACTATCCTTTTGATTGCCCCATACACAGATGACAAGCCAAATGGTAGAGGGTTTATGTTTTTCGAGAGACTGAAATGAGAGTGCAAGAGGATTACCATCTATGCACACTGTAGAGTCCTTTTTGAAACCTGCTCCTGGTGTGCGTGATCCTCGAACTAATAAGAGAATGAAGAAGGTTATTTGGCCACCAACGGATAAAGAGAAAACAATACCATTGGTGAATAAGATACCAGATGGAAGCCTGAAGACACTACACTTCGGGGCTTATGATGAGACTTTGGGCCAAGCATTAATAGTTTGTGATGATGATCTGCGGTTTATATTGGCTGATCATGTTGACTTGCTGAATTTGAGTTTGGAAGATCTTGAGATGCTTGCACAAAATCAAATCAGGTCAACTGAAAAGTATGAAGGCACAACAAAGCAGTGGACGTCAGCTGTTGCAGGTGCATTGCATGTGAGGAAGAAAGGTTTCGGGGGTTATCGAAATAATGTAGGAGGCAGTGGAAGCAATTGAAGATTTTGGTTATACTATACTATAAACCTAGGGGGAGGTTATTGGAACATAAAGGTTTATGCATAGTTGATAACTAGTCAAAATTATGGGTTGCTTTGTATTTGGTTCAATAGTGTTTTGGGTCAATATATGTATTGGGTCTTTGGGGTTTCGACTGGGCCTTTAGGGGTTTCGGCCCACATTAGTTGCTAGTATGTAATCACTCCTTTATTGTTGTTTAGGAGTTGATGAGTTGCATAAGTTAGAGCCGGTCGAAACCATTCAAGGGGGTTCTTGTATCAGTCATTGTTAATCAGTGAATGCAAGATCTTGGTTTGTTTCTATTGCTTTGTTAATCTTTGTGTTTGGCTTTGCTTATTCTTGAATCATCTCGTGTTGGGATTCCGCACTTACATGAGGTTGTGTGTGATATCATTGGAAGATCCGTGTTACGGTACTTACATTTAGGTAATTTAACCATAAGATCAAGTATAAACATGTATAATTAAGCATATGAATAGCAAATTAGTATTGCGTATGTCCAAATGACGTATAATTCATGTATGTTACGTATTGGCAAGTTTATTGTACATTTTCAAGAATTGTAAAAAGTATCATAAATATAACGAAATCAAGCGTATGACGTGTATGAATATGTTAAAAGATGAATTTATAAGGAATAATAAGTTTCATTTATGATCAAAGTCTCATATGATACAACTGAATTACGATAACAAAGAATACAAAGGTTTCCAAAAATAGAAATACAAGACAGACTTTTGAATTAAGGAAAGCGTGAAAAAGCAGGGCGTTACAATTCTTGTTACCCAAACCAGTCGGACACCCGCCCCCACAAACTTGCACCTTGCTCAACCCCGTGTGTGTTTCTCGGGTATCCAGCTGACCATCGTGGTTATCGGTGTCTAGATCTAACTACAGGAAAAATAATTTTGTCTAGACACGTAACCTTCAATGAAATCTCCTTTCCATTTTCCAAAACCTACACCACCCCTTCCCCTCAGTCTTACACTTTCCTTGAAACTAATCCCTCCCCTCTCATTTTTTGGCAACTGACCACCCAATCCGTGGCCCAACCTATTTCCGCCTTTCACCCATCAACACCACTACCCTCACAACCCTCTACCCAAGCCCAACATGTTGCCCATTGCCCAACACAACCCCAGTCAGCCCAACACAGCCTCTTTCCCAGCCTACACACAGCCTACGGATCAGCCCACATCTGACCCGATCACACCCTACACCTACACTTATTCACATCGTCAGCCTTCTAACCGCTCCCAAGCCCCACAAACCCATGGACAACCATCTCTACTACCTATCCAACCTGTCCCACCATAGCCTTCACTTCCACCCTCTACACATCTATGGTAACCCGCTCCAAGGATGGTACCATTAAACAAACACAGCCTTACAATCTAAACATCACCTCCATCTCTCCCCTACCTAAATAACATAAATATGCTCAACTTGATCCGAACTGGTCTGATGCGATGCAAACTTAATATAATGCTTTAATAGAAAATAGCACGTGGGATCTTATACCACGTCCTCCTGATGCACACATCATCATACGCATGTGGCTCTTTCGCTACAAATATCATGCGAATGGGACATTAGAAAGATAAAAAGCCCGCCTCATTGTAAATGGAAATCTGAACAGGTTGGTATTGACTATGATGAGATGTTTAGTCTCGTGGTTAAACCCACCACCATTCGTAGAATCCTTAGCTTGGCCCTCTCTGGTCTTGGTCAATTAATCAGCTCGACGTTAAAAATGCATTTTTGCATGGGGAGCTAAATGAGATTGTTTATATGTTTCAACCACCCAGGTTTGTCGATGAGCAGGACCCCAGACATGTGGACAGACTGAAAAAGTCCTTGTACGGTTTGAAATAGGCCCCACGAGTGTGGTATCACCATTTTGTAACTTATATTTTAAAGTGTGGATTCCGTATCTCGACTTTTGATAGTTCGTTATTTATATACAAACGGGTCAATGACATGGCATATTTACTACTCTATGTTGATGATATAGTTCTTACCGCTTCTAATGATAAGCTATTACATCATTTTATCACAACCATGTCTTGTGAATTTTCTATGACTGACCTTGGCAGGTTACATCATTTTTTTGGGAATTGAAGTGCTACATACTAAGGGTGGCTTATTTCTTAAACAACGCACTTATGCTAATGACATCCTGGCACGAGCTAATACGGAACCATGCAAACCATGTCATACTCCAACGGATACTAATTCTAAGGTCAGTGCCACTGCTGGTAACTTACTTCCTGATGGTACTCTCTATCAAAGTATAGCAGGAGCTTTGCAATATTTAACATTTACAAGGCCATATATTTCATATGCCGTTCAACAGGTTTGTTTTCTTCTGCATGCACCAAGAGAGCCACACTTCAACTTTCTTAAACGTATATTACGATATCTCAAGGGCACGCTAGATCACGACTTACATTTAACCCCCTCAAAATTAGTTCAACTCACAGCTTACTCTAATTCTGACTTGGGGGTTGCCCGGATTCCAGACGATCCACATCTAGGTATTGTGTATTTATTAGGGATAATTTGGTCTCTTGGTCATTAAAGCGTCTGGATATAATCTCACGTTCTATTGCTGGGGCCGAGTATCAAGGAGTAGCTAATACTACTGCAGAACTTACATGGATTCGTAACCTACTTCTCGAATTACATGTCCCCATTAGACAGGCGTCGATCATTTAATGTGATAATATTTCAGCAATGTATTTGTCGAATAACCCGGTTAAACACCCACGTACTAAGCATGTGGAAATTGATATTCATTTTGTTACGTCTTGGTGCAATTAAATTCCTACATGTTCCAACTATCAGTATACATATATTTTTACAAAAGGCCTATCGTGACAACCTTTTACTCGTTTCAACTCCAGTCTTTGCATTCGGCCGACTACTGCTTTGACTGCGGAGGTCTAATAGCGGAACATATTAGGCGATCTTTGTATTTTATGTATTATTGTGTGTATATCTCCATTATATTAGGAGATCTTGTTATATATACTATCTCTTGTAAACTAGTATATATTAGGATTGAGTTTGTTAATAAAATTCATTCAGTCATTCCTATTTACACTTATTTCATGGAGTGCTAAAAAGCAACCTACCGTTGCTCGCTCAAGTTGTGAATCTGAGTCTCGTGCCATGGCAAATACTGCAGCAGAACTTGTTTGGATCTCTCATCTTCTTCAAGAACTTCATGCGCTTCCACCATCTCGACCAACCATCCTATGTGATAATCAAAGTGCGTTGTTTCTTGCTCAGAACCCAGTAGCTCACAAACGTGCAAAACACATTGAGCTTGACTATCATTTTCTATGGGAACTGGTTTCTTAGGGCAACTAGCTGCTAAATTTGTTCCAACCAAGCTTCAAGTAGTAGATATCTTTACCAAAAGTCTACCAGCTTCTCAGTTCCCTACTTTTCGTCAAATGCTTCGTCTTGGTCCGCCACCTTTTCGCTTGCGGGGGGATGTTAGATAATCTCATTTAGTTGTGTAGCCGTGTACTTATTTAATTCTTTAGGGGGCTTTGTGTTATTTCTTTGTCTATATATTGTTGTATCTCAATCAATAGAATTCATCCAGTTTAAAACTTTTCAGGCTACCTGAGTAGTGCATCATTAGTAGCTTAACAAAATGTCATACCCTGATCCACAGCGGATTAGGTGACCGGGACGTGATGATTGTTCACAGCTCATGGCAACTAATTAAAAGGTAAATATTATTAATATTCAAATTAAACAAATATCTCAAAACCAAACAAGAATTTAAATAAACCATGCGAAACAAAACATAAGCATAAATCTGGTTTATTATCTAAGGCATATCGCTACATGTCCTCGTCCTCATACTTCAAATTTGCTCATCTGTATCATGTATAATTTTTTTTTGGGTTAACATAAGAACATAAGTTGGTGAGTAAATTTATTAATTATATAAAAATATTTCTATTTATTTATTTAAAAGTGTTAACATGCAATTCAAATGAAACTAAATGATAAAAATAAATAATACCAATAATTAAATAAACCACAACCAACCAACCAATATGATGATGAGATAATGTAAAACTATCGTAATGTTGATGCACTATTGTGTTCGTCACTTGTCGAATAGGCTAGATAGAGCGTGTGTTGAATATTGTATAGGTTAGAATCGAACACACGACCGAAATACGGAGATTTCAGTGTAAAAGGGAACAAGTTCGCCCGAACTTGACCTGTATTGGTCAAGTTCGCCCGAACTTGATGTGCTTTTAGTCAAGTTCGCCCGAACTTGACTAATGCAGGCCAAGTTCGCTCAAGAATGCTCTTAGGAAGTCAAGTTCGGCCGAACTTCATTAGGTCAACTTCGCCCGAACTTCCATACCCTCCAACGAACTTGTCTCCCTATATATAGGTGTGTTGTTCATTTGTCATTTAAGTTTTTGGCATCCCTACGGGGAGGTGCTGCCGGATTCTCTCCAGGAACTCCGGCAGTGGACTTATAAAGATGTATACTCTTTCGGTATGAATGAAGACTTCCGCTGCATTCTACTTCTACTTCTTTCTGTAATAACATTCTACCGAATCGGTTTACGTTTATCCACTAACTTCCGTCTAGAACCGCCTGATCACGGACCTTCAATTAGTATCAGAGCTACGGTTATCACCTATGCTCATGAATTTGGACATTTATAGACATTAGGAGGGGTTTTAGACGTAAATCATGAAATAAACCTACAATCCACGGACAAAATAAAAAATTGAACGGATAGGATTGTTAGAAAACCAATTTCGACCAGATCTATGGTGAAATCATCTAAAAATTCAAAGAAATAAAGATTTGGGATCGAAAAATGTGAAAAATGGCTGATTTGGGAGACCTAGTTCGCCCGAACTTGACAAAGTTTTTCATGAATTTTCATCAAGTTCGCCCGAACTTGACTGATTTTCATTAAAATTAAGCATAAGTTCGCCCGAAAAATTTTGTTGATCGTATTGATGGGATGAGTGTCCAGAAAAAATTTGGCAATAGAAAATTTTTTAAGTTTTTGAAGACCGAACCGGGATGTTCGGGGACACCGTCTAGAGCTTCAGAGTACAGATTTGGTGATACGGTCAAAGAATTTTGAAGATAACGGGAGAGTCATTGATACCGATGCAGAACGTTGATCATTTGGGTGTCGTGACTAGTAATGGGCCTAAACGTTAAATCCGCAGTTGTTAAAAACTGAAAGTTCCGGATTTTCAGGGGGAATTTCAGTGAAAAATTTCAGTATGGTCAAAATTTGCAAAAATGAGGGGGAATAAAAATTTTTCAATATTTGAAGATTCAGGCATTTTTTAAATTTGAGACTACTGCAACAGTATCCGGGTGGTTACCGATTGCAGATTATCAGGAAATGCAGAGGATTGAAATTCATTGGGTATATCAAATTGATGTCTATTTTGAAAGTGGGTGGTTACATAACTTAGTCTTGGAGGAGTTGTTTATCAAATTCTGAGGTCATGGTTGTGGATTGACACCTGAGTCGCGCGTATGGTTTGGAAGCACACACGAGTGCCTATCTTTAACTCTGCTTTGCACATGAATTATTGACTGGACTAATCGCCAGGAGATATAGTTTCAGTTGCCCCGGGTTGTACGCGGTACCATGATTAAAGAAGATGATTTATGGGATCGGATCTTTCCGATAAAGTTGTGTATACCAGTTGCTGACAAAAGAGGCTATATATTTGGGATTCTGTGATCACAGGAAGTTCAGATTTTTCAGATTGTGATACAGGTTGATGCTTAAGGGATGTAGGATTTAGGTCCTGATCTCCGATGTGGGGTTGGTGCATACACGACTGCTTATCATTAACTCTGCAAAGCAAATGAACTATTTTGATTGGGTAAGCCGGAAATAGGGATGTTTTGTAGTTTGAAGGCGCCAGGTTCAGCGGAGATAGCTGTACATCTATCATTGTGACTGAAGAAGAAGAAGAATGTGATTCTGATTATAGACGTGTGATTCTCAGATTTGATGCATTACCAGATTATCTGTTTCTGATGAAGATTTGCTGATTGAGCAGATTACCGATTATGGAAATCTGGGATTTCGGATTTTCGAGGGTATTCGTTGATTTGAAGTTTTCTGATGCGGTGATTCGAAGTTTCTATCAATTACTGGTTGAGTTTTTGATACTTTAGGAGTGTGTGGAATAAACTCTCGATGCTCAACGCTTATTCAAAAAACTGAACTCGGATGCGGTTATCATCGAAATGGAGAAGCTGCTGCATTGATTAGCTTCGAGTTGATAGTTATTCGAGAAAATTTTTCGGTGAAGTAAATCAGAGAAGTCGGAAACCACGCAACCAAAGACCTGAACTGGAGATTTCAGCGGTATTGAAAGTTGTTAATGCAAACCCGGATCATCAATTAACGGGGAATTTGTTGACGCGTCTCGACGACATCGGCAGACACCTTGATTGAAGTTGCAGAGAATATTTAAACACGACTCAAAGTTTTGAAGTTCAAGATCAAGCTTCGACAGTAACGAACAAGGGGGAATCTGTTGATGCACTATTGTGTTCGTCACTTGTCGAATAGGCTAGATAGAGCGTGTGTTGAATATTGTGTAGGTTAGAATCAAACACACGACCGAAATACGGAGATTTCAGTGTAAAAGGGAACAAGTTCGCCCGAACTTGACCTGTATTGGTCAAGTTCGCCTGAACTTGATGTGCTTTTAGTCAAGTTCACTCGAACTTGACTAATACAGGCCAAGTTCGCTCAAGAATGCTCTTAGGAAGTCAAGTTCGGCTGAACTTGATTAGGTCAACTTCGCCTGAACTTCCATACATTCTAGCGAACTTGTCTCCCTATATATAGGTGTGTTGTTCATTTGTCATTTAAGTTTTTGGCCGTGGGGAACCTAATCAGCCAATGGATCCATGTATATGATGATTAGCGATTTGATTAGTGATACAAACCATAAACAAACTACAACTACCACATTATTAAGCATTAACTTTGCATGTATTTGAATAATGAAATACTTAAAAAATGAAACAATGCAACCATGACACATGATACACCCCAAAAACATTTAGGTTGTTAAAAGGAGAATTAGGAAGATCTACTCACGAGTTGCGTTTTGTGATTCCTTGAAACAAACGCACGATGAAAGTGAAAACTCCAAATAATGAAACTACCCTAAGATATAAAATATAAAGTACTAAACCACAAATAAAATATAAATAAACTAAATCTATAATTTGAGGATTTTTGTATAAACTAATTATATTAGATAATTAATTAATTTAACCGATTTCGTTTTATTTGTAAAGTACGTGGCTGGTGTCACCATGGTTTCCTAGATCTTGGATGATCTGGATGAGATCAATGATCAACATCACCCGGAAGGTTAGGAACTTCCCTGATAATATACTTTTACAAATAATAAAAATCGATTACTTTTTATTGTAAGAACATTAATTAAATATATTTAGACTTTTATAAAATAAATTTATAATTTATATTTTCTAGAGAAATCCAAGTAATATTGATAAAGTTTATTTTTAATATTAACTAGTATTAAGGCCCCCGCGTTGCGGTGGGGTGTAAAACCGTGACAAATAGCACTAGTGCCACACCACCGCCAGCAACCACCAACATTAAAGTTGTGATGTGTTAACGCGAAGAAATTCGAACGAAACGTAAAATATATAAAATGATAACTAAGTCCATTCAGGACCTGCGTGTTGTGGTGAACCTGTCAAGCGGGAAAAATAGACGACATAAAAATGTTGAACCATACACGCACATTGCTGCATGTTAACTTACAAAATTTAGAACGAAGCGTAAAAAGAAACGTAAAAACATTGAACCACACACGCACCTTGCACCATGTTAACTCGCAAAATATTAGAACAAAACTTAAAATGAAAAATTTGCCAAATATGAATAGGGTAAGGGACCAAAGTTGAAAGTAAAATGTTATGAGGTTAACTTTAAAAGATGAAAACTTTTAAGCTAAAAGTGAAAATTCAAATACTTTTGGGTTAAAAAGGTAATGTCTAAGTTTTTTTTTTGAAAAGCTCCCTAAGCATAGGATACAAACCTCTATACACCAACATATTAGTTATTTATATTATGTAAATATATTTAAATTATTTTTAGATGATTATAATATGATTAAAATATAAAATATTTCAAAACATGACCGAAAATTCTCAAAAACTACATGAGTTATTCTAATACGATCATGAATAGCAAACAATCATCAATTTAATCAAAACATAACTTAAATACCAAAAACACAAAATCTAATTAAAATAAGAACACTAAAATTATGAACGAATCTAAAATACCCACTATCACAGAAATTGATAGAGAGGTTTTGTAGACCTCAACAATCTAATGAGAATGGACATAAGAATTACCTCGTATGGTGGAGATTGAGAGAGAAATCATAGAGAGAAGTTCCAAGCTCTAGAATAAGATCTTGCTTGAATCAGAGAGTTGTAGAGAGGTTTGCACGAATTAGAGGCTAGGGTTTGCATTTTGGAAGTGGAGAAGTCGTTTGGAGGTTGTTAGGGTTGTTATGGTACACAAATTTGTTATAAAGAAATTTGGGTATTTTTATAACTTTAATGGTGATCTGCTGCCAAGATTTTAATAAACATCGATACCACTTGAACTGTTCACAGCCCCCATACAGGGTAGAGCCGGGGGTTGTGACATCAAAAATCAAGGTGAACCGGAGGAGATAGATTAAGGAAGGCTCTTGATAGAAACAAATTAAGAAAATCGGCAAGATGGAAAACAACGTGGTAATCAAAGTCATGGCAGAAGATTTGGAAGAGGTCATTTCAAAAGAGAAGAGGATATGGAAGAAATACGAATCGAGGAAATAGAGACAAAAAGAAGTTTAAGTGTTATGGGTGTGGTGAATTTAGTCACTTTGTATACGAGTGTAGCAAGTGGAAAGATAAGAAGAAAGAGAAAAAACAAGAGGCTCATCTCGCGTAGGAAGAACTAATGCTATTGCAAATCAAGAAAGTTGAAGAAAGTATAGTTAAAGTCAAGTATGTATATATGTAAACTTAAGAGTCAAGTATGTACATTTGAGAGTTTGAAACTGATTTGTGAAGTTTGTGGCGATCTTCTAGTCGATGTGTCATTTAGTAGTGTCGGTCTAGGGTTATAAAACCCTTCATCGAGTCTGTAACATCACATGAACAGATTGTATGTATGTATGCAAGCAAGCATGTTATTAAATCTGTGCAAGTTTCATCATTCTTTCATCTTGTTCATCCAACTGCGTGTTTGATTACCAACAAATGATCTAGAATTATGGAACTTATATTGAATCAAGAGGGACTTGAAGAAGAAACTCCGAATATAAAGCTATAGTATAGACTATTAACAAATCCAAAAATATCAAAAAGAGGACCATAATAAGAGCCCACCAACCAACAACCTCCTGTTGTTTGATCCTAACTTCCCTCACCACTTACCTTTCCTTTTATTTTAAAAAGGACCCCCTCTCCCTCCTCATTTAATTCCGATCTGACCATATATTTAACGTCAATGTCCAACATAAAAAACATCTTCCTACTTTCGAACCATTATTCAAAATCACAATCAAATTCTATATTTCTAACCCAATTTAACTACCATGGGAATTCTTCCTACTTGTGGAGGCCCTAGTAAAACCCTCTCTTTTCGCGATATGGGCACCGAGTTTGATGACATGTTTGCCACCGGGGACACATAAAAATCGGTAGTCTGCGATTCGAGGGTTAAGAAGCGAAAGGTTCTTTTTCAATCCGGGGAAAACAAGTTCCATACTTGAAGATGCAAAACCAAACAAGGGGAAAGAAAAAGAAAGTGTTGTACCCTTTAAAGAAAGTGTGTCAATGATGGAGATGCAGTCAACTGACCCTTTTGCTGACTTCAAGAAGTCAATGCAAGAAATGTTGGAAGCTGATAAAGGGTTAAACGAGTGGGAAAATGTCCAAGATCATTTGAGTTTATATTTAGCAGTGAATGCTAAGATCAACCATGGTTACATTATTGGAGCTTTTGTTGACTTGTTTTTGGTAAATCTTTGTTCTCCATTATCATCTTCTTCATCATCAACTTCATGTTCAACATCATCATCATCATCAGTCATGGGTCAGGAAAAATCTTTATTAATGGAATCTGGTAGTAATAGTTGCAGTAATAATGGCCACAAGATGATGATGATGATGATATGTGGTGAGTTAACAGAATCTGCTTTATCATTCACATCATCATCATCTGTATCTTCTTCTGGAGCTTGTTCAAGTACTTGCAGTCATTGTTTGTCATCATCTTCATTAGAAGATCGACGATGATAACCATGGAGATGATGAAGATCATCAAAGTCACCTAAAATCACCAGATTATGATTCTTCATCAAAAGTTTGATTTTTCTATTTATGGGAATTTTTGTATATCACTAGTTTTAGTGAATGTTCTAATGAGGGTGAGATTTATCTCTAACTTTCACCATTCTTGTGTTTGTCTCTAGCATATTATTCTCACCGACTCCTCATAATTTTATCAACAAGAAAGTTTATAAACTTTTATTATTATTATTATTATTATTATTATTATTATTATTATTATTATTATTATTATTAACATGTTTCTTCATAAAAGTATAATTTTGGGGAGTTAATAAATAAAAGTTTTGTAAATCTACGGTGAAAAAAATTAAGTAGGTCCTAGTAATATAATTAAAGGCCAACAAGGACAAGATAGATTTATAACGGAAGCAAGCACTAGTAGATGGTAATGAGTCAGATCCATTTCATATTTAGGTTCATGCCCAGTCGAACGTTAGATATCATGCATATCTATGGGTATCGGGTATAGCCTCGTAGTTTGTTAAAATATAGCCGTTTAGATTTCCAAATGCATTGCTATTATAATTAATTTATAAAATATTTATATAACAACTATTAAAAACAAAGTAAAATATTATACATTACATGCATATAAGTTTTATCACAAATAAATTATATAAATATAAATTTTAGATAATTTTATATACGTATACACTTCACAACATAAAAAATATAAATAATATTATTAAATACATATTCTAAAAGCTAAATTAAGTTTCAATAATGTTAACCTACAAAAATAAAGCACTAGACAAGAAATAAGTGAAAATAAAAAGTATCGTTTAAAAAACTCTTGTTAACCTACAAAAAAAAAGCAATAGACAAGAATAAGTGAAAATAAAAAGTAAAGTTTAAAAAACTCTTGGTATACAATTTAGGTATACTGTTATGGTAAACAGGTATATGGTTTTGGATAATCGGGGTCCAATATCACTTAATCCCATACACACGTTCCATACCTGTAGGGTTTTTAAAACTAATCCGATACTCGATCTCTTACCCGTCAGGCTTCAAGTATAAATCCCGGATACTTCGGGTTTCAGGTATACCATCCGTACTCGGTTTACTTTGCCATCCCTAACTTGGACTACAATGATTGATAACATAATCGACTAAAAAATATGAAACTCAGTAAAAAGTATTTAGGTACAAGGCAAGTTATAAAATTATAATACATATAATAACTTGTAAGTTGATTTTATTACAAAAATATATTTCTAATTTTTTATAGGTGAGTAGTTCTTATCGTTTCATGTCGGTTTATGAAAGTTAAAAATTTAGTTTCGGGTGACGTGTGTTGCGTTCTTATTGGTAATGTTTAGCCATCAGAACACATTACGATGATAAATGAGTAAAGGAGTAGCTAACAGATAGAAATGTGGTTCGAGACGGTATTTTATAATCCAATATAAGATTAGGAATTACAAAACAAGTTCGATACACAACCAGGCCATCTTCAGACCTAGTTTGTAATATGATAGAGTTAATATATGGATATTTAATAAGGCTTATAATCTACAAAATGTACAAATTGCCAATGCATTATTCAAATGATAAGACGAAAAAAGTTGAGTCATATGGCATAGAATCTTCATAAAGTAAAAAAGACATCAGTAAAAGGATTGCAACTTTCGCATAATTTATTTGAGGTACAAAGCAGGTAAGAGTATTCATAGTTTTGTATATTATAAAAAGTGGTTATGGGGGAGTTATGAGTGAAGTAGAGAGAAAATATTACTGTTTATCTGTAAATTTGGGGGACACTATTCATCCCTATAATTTTTTAATATTTTTTTAAAAGTGGTTGTGAGTGAAGGGAGAGAAAATGTAATATAAATGTATTAAAAAGTATTATTTAATTGAAAAGCAGAGAGAAAAGATAGTTGTTTTTAGTGTAATATAGAGTCAAATATAAAGGATTGGATGTGAATGCTCTAATACAAGTATACCTTTGTATACGTTAAAACCAATGTTAGATGAATTTTACGGTGAAATCTTTGTTCTAATGATATTGGTGAATTCCTTTACTGGTGAAAGTTTAAATCTCAGTATGAATATTTTAAGAGGATTCTAGATGGTGTAAAATTTTGTGTCGTCGTTCTCAAAAAAATATAAATTTTCTTATAGTTTAGTAAAAATTAAACATATAACAGAAGGCATAAGGGGTCTTTGCTGAATTTTCTTTTTTGGGTTAATAAAGTTATGGAATTTTAAAATACGATAAAGTTGTAAGTCCGTTAACTGATAAATTTATAGATTTTAAACTTATAAGTCCGTTAACTGATAAATTTATTGATTTTTTTAATAATTTTAATAGACTTGTAAATCTTGAATTTAAGGTTATCCAAGGCATTACTTATAAGTCCGTTAACTCATAAATTTATTGACTTTTTTTAATAATTTTAATAGACTTGTAAATCTTGAATTTAAGGTTACCCAACAAGGCACTTGTTTGCTTGCTTGCTTGTACGGCATTCTGCAATAAATGTAAACTGCTGAATTCTAGGCAGGGTTGTGTTGAATAATTAATGACTCAATAATTAAGAAAAAATAATATCAAATTGTTTGTCTGATCCTACCGTTGGATGTCCACCAGAGGGGTCCATGCTATGTTAGGACGTTTGTTGTTTCTCTATTTTAACAATTGATTGAAGTAATAGTAAAAAGAAAACTATATTCTTGCGGTAAATACGTATCACATGCACGTTTTATACTGCAACCAATTTGCACTAAACCACTAAACATGTTGCTTTTCGCGTTGTATTACGCTCATATTCTTTGCAACATGCTGATTTTGTCTTGTATTACGCTCATATTCTTTGCAAACCTGCAAATACATATAGGTCAGTTCAACACGTTATAAATTTAATAAAATAATCGTCAACTCTATAATTGAATACCTGTAGGACTATAGGAGA
Organism: Scalesia atractyloides; assembly: GCA_947069175.1. Classification (NCBI taxonomy): domain Eukaryota; kingdom Viridiplantae; phylum Streptophyta; class Magnoliopsida; order Asterales; family Asteraceae; genus Scalesia; species Scalesia atractyloides. Next base: position 42,912,863 of record CAMTDV010000019.1, on the reverse strand, counting down.
TGTTCAACCGACTCATTATATTCACCACATACCGTACGTAAGGCTGATTCAATTTCAAACCGACATTACCAGGGATGGTGCTTCCAAGCTAGGAATACGCTTAGGGCTGTAAACGAACCAAACGTTCAGCGAACAGTTAGTGAACCATTCGGCGGGAAGTTCGTTTATGTTCATTCGATTCGCTTAGCGAACGAACACGTACAAAGGTCTCGTTTGTTCGACTGCGTTCGTGAACGTTCGGTAATATGTTCGGTTACATTCGTTTGTGTTCATTTGTTTACGTTCATTCGTGTTCGTTTTATTATATTAAAAAATAATAAATGATAAACATTAAGTTAGCTAATATTTGGACAGTCAAGACATTTTTTGTGATAATTATGTCTAAGTTAGTTAAACTTTAAATAATTATGTCTAAGTTAGTTAAACTTGATTCATCGTTTGTTGGTTGTAGTAGATTTCTTGTGTTTTGATTTATTATTTGATGGTTGAATTTAAACTACTTATGTCCAATGTTTAAGGTTAACAATGTTTTCATTTTTTATTTTCAAGTTAAATGTTCTTTACATTCGTTTTTATTCGTCTGTGTCAGTTTGTGTTCGAGACCAGTGTTCACGAATTGTTCATAAACAACTGAATTTCCTTAACGAACGAATACGAACATAAACTTATGTTCGGTATGCGTTCATGAATAGTTCACGAACATGTTTGATCCCTTAACGAACGAACACATAGATGACTTTATTTGTGTTCATTCGGTTCGATTACAACCCTAAATACGCTCGATTTTGCTCGCCATTGGATAGTGTTTTAACGTGCTCTAGAGTGTATATAAATATTAACAAATTTTAGTTGGTTTTAATTAAGTTTTAAATTTATAAACATGATACGATACTATCACTCGTTAGGGAAAATGCTCCCATCATTAGCGTGGGTGATGTTAAGATACCTAAATCGTCCAAAGATACTTAAACATTTAGTATCGGAATGTTATTAACGTCGCAAATTGCATAAAAAGAGATGTTTTGTTGTTTATTTAGTCTTAGGTAAAAGGAATTAATAAGAAATAAATAAAAGATAATTGGTTTTGAAGAAAGTAAAAGATCGATGTGTTAATGCCACAAATTCGTAGGTGATCATTTTGTGGGCATCGTTACATCCCAACAATATTGAAAAGAAGTAGTAGGGCGACCATCCGTAATGCCGGAATCAAACCTAAAAAAATGGAAATAAGCATAATGAAAATTCTTGACGCAACACTTACCCATTGTTGTAGTTTAGTATCAAGTAAAAATAACTCATAGGGGGTCTAGTCCACTAATGTGCCATAAATTATACATGGTTTTAGTGCATAATTACCCATGTTTTAAGGTAACTTTTATTTTAACGTTGAAATACTATATAGATCATTTTAGCTTGGTAATTGCTGGTTTTTAAGGGCTCTTTATAAATGGAAGCGAAAATGGAGCAAAAACGAAGCAAAAGTCCAAGATGCTAAAAAAATCATAAAATACTAGATAGGCACAACCGTGCATGACAACCCAGCAGCACAAGTCAACAAGTCAACCCAAGATCTTGTCCGTTATCTCTTGTATTAGCTCGGGACCAGTGATTTGTACGTCTCCAATCTCGTGCCAACAAATAGGCGAAAGAAACTTACGACCATACAATGCTTCAAATGGAGCCATTTGAATAATAGCGTGATAACTATTGTTGTATGAGAATTCAACCAATGGTAAGTGCGAATCCCAATTGCCGCCAAATCGATTACGCATGACCGAAGCATATCCTAGAAGGTTTGGATAGTACGCTCGGTTTGACCATCAGACTGAGGATGAAAAGCGGTGCCAAGATTTAGCTGAGTGCCAAGGGCGGTTTGAAAAGTTTGCCAAAGGCGAGAGGTGAAACGAGAATCGCGATCCGAGATAATATCAAGAGGAGTACCATGACGGCTAATGATTTCATCCATGTAGATACGATCCAATTTCTCGACTTTGTAATCTTCACGAATGGCGAAGAAATGCACCGATTTGGTCAGACGATCGACGATAACCCAAATGCTGTCATGACCAGAAGAAGTACGAGGCAATTTCGTGATGAAATCCATGGTTATGCTCTCCCATTTCCAGACATGAATTTTTGGTTGTTCGAGCAAACCTGGGGGACGTTGATGTTCTGCCTTGACTTTGGAACATGTAAGGCATTTGAATACGTAAAGAGCGATATCACGTTTCATTCTAGGCCACCAATAGGATGCACACAAATCATGGTACATTTTATCAGCTCCAGGATTGACGGAATATCGGGATCTGTGGGCTTCATTCATCAAAGTAGTCCGAAGATTGAGACGGTCGGGAATCCAAATACGATTATGGTAGTAAAGAATACCATCAGGTTTAGCTTCGAGCGGGTTTTCAACTCCACAATTCAATTTGTTATCGAGGTTACCCTCGTTAATGACGCTAAATTGTGATTGTCGAATCAACTCGTTGAGTTTTCCCACGACTTCGTAGCAACGAAAACTCTTAACATGAATATTACGACTAAGTGCATCATCCACGACATTGGCTTTGCCAGGGTGGTAGAGAATATCACAGTCGTAGTCGTTTAACAAATCTACCCAATGACGTTGACGCATGTTGAGTTCCTTTTGATCAATGATATGTTGGAGGCTCTTATGGTCGGTGAAGACCGTACACTTTGTACCGTAAAGGTAGTGTCGCCAGATCTTTAATTCAAAAACAACTTCCCCAAGTTCAAGGTCGTGAGTAGTATAGTTTTTCTCATGTATTTTGAGTTGTCTCGACGTGTAAGCGATTACTTTGTCTCGTTGCATGAGTACGCAACCGAGACCCTGGTTAGAGGCATCGCAATACATAACGAAATCGTCATTCCTATCAGGGAGAGTGAGGATAGGAGCATTACAAAGCATGTCCTTGAGCGTTTGGAAAGATTCCTCTTGTTCGGGACTCCAAACAAAAGGTTTATCGTCTTGAGTTAACGAAGTCAAAAGAACGACAATCTTAGAGAAGTTCGAGATGAAACGGCGATAATACCCAGCTAGGCTAAGAAACGAACGAATTTCAGAGGGTGACTTAGGTGCAATCCAATTCTTCACAACTTCTATCCTTGCAGGGTCAACATGAATACCGAGTTCATTGACGGTGTGACCTAAGAATTGAACCTATTTTAGCCAAAATTCACACTTGGAGAATTTGGCATAAAGATATTCGGTTTACAATAGCTGAAGAATGAGACGTAATTGTCATCCATGCTCTTCTTTCTTCTTGGAGTAGATTAGGATGTCGTCGATGAATACAACGACAAAATGATCGAGAAAAGGCTTACACACGCGGTTCATGAGATCCATAAACACTGCTGGTGCGTTGGTCAAACCAATAGGCATGACCACGAACTTGTAGTGTCCATAAGGTGTGCGGAAAGCGGTATTGGATACATCTCCTCGGAAACCTGAAGTTGATGATAACCAGAATGGATATCGATCTTTGAAAAGCACTTCGCGCCTTGCAATTGAACGAAGAGATCATCAATACGAGGAAGTGGGTATCGGTTCTTGATTGTAAGTTTATTGAGTTCACGATAGTCAATGCACATCCGAAAAGACCCATCTTTCTTCTTGATGAACAAAACGGGAGCGCCCCAAGGAGAAGTACTAGGGCGTATAAAGCCTTTATCAAGAAGCTCTTGAAGTTGGCTTGATAACTCTTGCATCTCCGAGGGTGCTAAACGATAGGGAGCTTTCGCAAAAGGAGTTGCGCCAGGGATAAGATCAATACAAAAATCGACAGCTCGAGGAGGCGGAGGTCCAGGAAGATCCTCAGGGAAAACAGAAGGAAATTCACAAACGACAGGAACATCACTTATGCTAGGAACTTTGTCTTTCTTTTCCACAACATGGGCGAGAAAGGCAAAGTACTCCTTATGTAAGTATTTTTTTGCTTTGATGCATGACATAAGCTTGAGACCTTTGGATGGTTTCTCGCCATTGACGTGTAGAGAATCACCTTGAGGAAGAGGGAGGCGAATAAATTTTCAGAACAAACAACTTCGGCACGAACTCGTATAAGCCAATCCATGCCTACTATGATGTCGAAACTACCCATTTGCATGGGAATGAGGTCAATGGTGAACGAATGAACGTTAAGAATCAAAGAGCAACCAGAAAGAACGGAATCAACGGAGATAGTTTTACCATTAGCGACTTCGACAGCGAAAGGATTAGGCATTTTAGATCGTTCGCACTTAAGCAAAGGTTCAAATTCTAGCGACACAAAACTCCTATCAGCGCCAGTATCAAATAGGCATGTAGCATAAATATAGTTCACAAGGAACGTACCAGTAATGACGTTGTTAGAACTTTGGGCTTGAGCGGTGGTAAGCATGAAAGCTCGCCCTTTGCAGGCTAAGGCTGTTGCTGCTGGTTGAGAAGGGGACATACATTGGCGAGATGATTGAGATCGCCACATTTGTAACATGCTCGCAAAGGAGCATTCTGACACTGAGGTTAGGTTTGGTTCGGGTTTGGGTTAGGGACAATGGCTTGATTGCTTTGGGTTTGGCGACAATGCCTAGCGAAATGCCCCATCCTGTTACAGTTGGTACATTTCCAATACGGGGTAGAAGGGAGATGGTGGTAGGTGCAACGATCACACCTAGGCCAAGTGCCAGTGTAGTTTCGCTTGGGTGGATCGTTGTTTTACGTGGAGGAGATGGCATTGAGTGGTGTGGGGGTAGGCGGAGTAACGACCGCGTTATTATGAACTGAAGCCTTCCGCTTCTTGTTCTTGTTGTGGTTCTTTTTGGGTTGAGGGGGAGGTGACTTGGTAGTGGTGGTGGTATTGGCAGTGGCTTAATGTGCATGCTTCGTAGGAACCTTGTCGTAGGCCCCCTGAAGGATGCAGTTGTGGTTCAGCTGGATGGTTATGCTAAAGGCTTCTTCGAGGGTTCTAGGGTGGGTTTGCGGCGGCTACGTGATTCATGATCACAGGCAAAAGCGAACGAATAAGCTTGGCTATCGCCTTGGGAACCGTATCCACCTGTCCAAGACAGACGATACTGAATTGTTTGAAGCGAGCGATCAGTCCTTCAGCGTCGCTTCATTGCTGCGTGAGGTTCCAAAATTTGTTCTCGAGCTTCTGGGTCTCGTGGGGAGGACAGAACTGATCTCTCATGAGCTACTTGAGCTCATCCCAAGTGAGAGCGTGAGCTGCTTCGTTGCCACAGTTGTTACGCTCCGTAGTCAACCATTCAAGGGCTCTCTAGCGAAAGACCCTGATAGCGTTAAGGGTTCGAAGGTCATAAGGGCACCCGTCCTGAAGAAAAGTAAGCTTCATCGCATCAAACCAATTGATCATGGCGGTGACTCCATCCATGCCAGTGAATTCTACCGGTTTACAAGCCATGAAATGCTTGAATTGGAAGGACGTTTTTGGGTTATCGGTTTTAGAGTTGGAAGAGGATTTGGGTGTCTCGGAATTCATGGTTTGAAGCTGGCTAACGATATCGGGTATGACGCGGGCCATTTGATCGGCCATTTGCTCGGTGACAAGAACGATGAGTTCTTGCTTGGAGATGGAGTCCTCATTGTCGTTATTGCTGTTGGACCCGTTGTTGGACCTCTTGGACTTCTTGTTCGAGATTGGGGAGTTCATCTAGAGGTTCAACATAGAAGATAAGGGGATGAGACTTGATCATAATATGGGAAAAACAAGTTGTGCATGAATAAGCATGTAATAGGGTTCAAGCATGGTTCACATAAGATTGCATGGGTTCATCAACTATCGTTCACAAAGTTTGCATGAATTCATTAAGCATAGCATGTATAATCACGTATGGATGTGAATAAGAAGTATAAATTTAGTTTGTTCACGAGAATTAGTATTGTTTTTTATTGCAATAAACGTGCGAGTTGTGTAACGGTTTGAAACGAATGAGGTAACTAGTATAAAAGCACATAAAAATTGAGATAACATAAAAGATTGGCTCAATAAAATATGGGATTGTTTCGGGTTGAGAAACGTCTACTATTCCAAAGTGATTCGTAAGATCTTTCGAGTTAGGGAACATGCTTTGGCCTAATAGGTAAAACGCTCTCGTCAAGAAGCGATTAACGGCATTTTACCCTTTCAGTTACTACATGTCCCTAGTCGATCGAAAATTCGAGACTTTGGCAAGATTGAAAATCAAGGAATGGGACTAGTTGACAAGGTGCGGGTTTCACCCCTAACTTGACAACATCGTACCCTAAGTGTGGTTTGTTTCTTACTAATGAGGAGCATATTCCGTGTTGGATCGCTCCATTACTAGCATAGGAACCTAAAATTGGTATCTAACATTCGTATATGCGGAATTATATGACGTGTTAATCGAATATGCAAGATTTACTGTTTAATAATTTTTTATTAATCATAAATGTTCAGTACATGTTAAATCCTGATCGGGCACAGCTTCGCCGTTAGGTGCCAAAGTTGCAAAAGTTACAAATGAAGAAATCAAGGCACCTATTTATAGAGTTACAAGTTCGCTGGGAGGAGATCAAGCTTGGTCGAACTTGTCTTGATCAAGTTCGGCCGAACTTGATCTTACAATATGATTCCGGGCGAACTTGTAAACTATTTACATAAATAACCCTCTATTTTGACCTAATCTAGCCCAAAACAAACAGACTCGATCCAAGACTAAGACATACAAATTATGTACTAACATTCCGACTCGTTTGTAAGATCCACTAGAGTATGAAATGGAAGTTTCCATCAAGATATGGATATCACTCCTAACTTGATGGTATAACTTCGTGAAATATCGAATACGCGGAATGAGGGATTTCACCAAAAATTGTTAGTCATTGGACCTATTTTGGTGCAAATCGTCTCGTTTGCATCATGAGTGTCTTCAAGTCTTCAAGTGTATTGTGTAAAATGTCTTAGGAAAGACATTATGTAAATTTTAAGACCAAAAGATAAGGAAGAAGCAATGAGGAAGAATAAAGTTTTTAAGCATACGACAAGAATGGTCAAAAATGGACACTTAAACTATAGACTAGGCCGAACATGGTAATTCTACCTAATTCCCTATAGTAATGGCTCTTATACCAATCTGTCACACCCCAACCGATAGCGGAAACATCGGAGTGAGACGTAAACGAGATTGCAAGAGACTTCATAACGCTATTAGCGACAATATTTAAACAAAACCCATATTTCATTCATTCAACGATAACATTGTCAAATTACATCATTAAGTCAATTACAACAATTTAGAAATTTAAAGATGAGTAAAACATAAGCATAAAAACAAAATAATACAACATTTTAACCTAACATCTAAATGTGTATCTAGAACATCATCACTACTCCAATTTCATGGCAAAATCTTCATCAACCTGTAACATGTTAAAAATACGAGTTCAATTCAAAGCAAAGGCGAGTACACAAGTTTGGTGAGACATAGCATAAGTATAAAAGTGTAACTCAAATCCACATGGTAATTGTAAGCAAAGTTCATACTAATCATGCAATACTAGATCAAACCCCGAGTTTCCATAAAAGTTTAAACGAGATCGAGCTTCCCTTGCCACAATAGCGACAAGACTAAAATGAGTGTGAATATCTTAACATAACCCCGACGGGCGGTGTGCTGCTCCTATAGCGCTATATATGATAAGTTGGGCTAGCTAAGTTAATGATCAAGCATGTATAATCAAGCATGTATCTAGGCATAACAAGTATTCATGTATAAGGATTGAGCATGTAAAGCATGAGTTTGTGATATGTGTATTTTGATAGGTAAACATGTTACAACCCAAAAGTGATTAAAACGGTAAATGGGTCGAGTGTACTCACCATTTTGCTAAGTCTTCTACTTGACAAGTCCGTGAGAGTAGTGGTTTCGATGGAGTGAACGCCGAGTTATCCTACATGAGGAAGACAAAGGCTTATGAGTATTTTGGGATAAGGATGGAGCATTCGGATTTAGGATACAAAATGTGACAAAGTATGTATTATGAAAATAGTCACTATGTATTAGCACTTGTCCCACTTGTAATAATCCATAAGGATTAGGTGTGGTTTCATAGGTTCAAGACCTATAAGAATCGTTGACAAGGAACTACACACATAGTAATAAACTTATTAACTTGATAGATGCTTATTTAGTCATTACAAGGGTTCGATTTTAAGGATTATATTATAGTCCATAAGTATATATATAAGGTCATATAATAATATAGGAGGTGGGAGGATGTGTCACACCCTGTCTTTTGTGGAAGCGTGTGCATGTGACTTGATCTGTTTCATTGCATTCGATTATAATAAACATCTACATGATTAAAACATCTACGTCATTGCATTCTAATTTCTTGAAATACATGTAAGTTGAAAACATCAACAAAAGTTGAGCAAGTTCATGTGTTTTATGTATATATGCATCAAATGAATCTCAAAAACATTTGAAAGTTCCAGTGTCGAAAATAGGTATGTAGAACGTCTATGAACATGTTGATCATTAATGTTTTGCAAGGACATTAACATATGTGACGACATAGGAGGTACTCAACCCGTGTAGGCAATTTAAGTGTCGAACCCTCGACAGTGGACACAACAGCACTCTAAGTGGTCACCCATGGACCGTGAGTGGGGCTCGCCCATACCCATTAGATCTAACCTTTGTTCCTTGGTCCTCAAAAGGATTAATGGCACCTTAGTTGCAGCCTATGCTCACATGATCTAAGAGTTCATTCCATAGTTCAATCATACCCTTGTTAACATGTATTTCCCCCGAAAGTTGTAAACCGAAAACATTAAGTAAAAGGGGGACATGAACTCACAAGTTTGCGTCCATAATCTCGTGTACCCAAAGTAGATATCCTCAAGCCGTACGACTTCCTACACACGTGCTAAGTTTTATTAGACGTTTAGGTCGCGTAACGACTCGTAGCCTTATATTTATCAAGACCCGTTCTTGGGAATATTGTTAAAAATCATTTATTTTTAACTTGATTCATCATGTATTTCTCACATAAATATTTTCCAAGTATAGGTATACTTGGACTTGCGTATTTTGCCAAGTATTGGTAGTGTATTCGGGTATATATTTATACGTATAGGAATACGTATTTCTTGTGTTTATTAAGTATTTTATACTTAATTTATGTATAATTTTCCGGAATATTATTTTTTATACTAATAAAATCACCAATATAATATTTCTTAAAATATATATATTTTAAGAGGATTTTTATAGAAAAGCATCTATAAATTTATCTTGGCAAAATAAGTATATTTTCGTATATATCTTAAAAATAATATATTTTTAAGATTAAACGTAGAAAAAGAAAATATGCATTTTTAGTTTTCACTAAATGATATATTGTTGATTTGTTTAAGAAAATATATTTTTCTCCATTTAAAATAATATATTTTCTTCTTTGACAAAATATGATATATTTTTTGTAATAGTTATAAAAATCCATATTTTGCCATTTCTTTGGTTTCAAGAATATTGTTTATTACATTTGTTAAGTTACAAATTTATTTCTAGAATATATATAAATATTGTCCACATGTCTGATGTCTGTTGTCCGATTTGTCCATTATTTGAATATAAGATATGTATTTATTTTCTTGTGATGTATTATTCTCAAAGTTCCTAATTTTTGGTATAGCTAATACAAGCAATATACATGTAGCGCATAATTTTTGCGACTTCTAAGTATATATTTTCCTAAATATATATTTAGCCATTTTTATTATAAAAAATAATCCTCCAATACTTGCAATTTTTATAGCAAAAATTCTGGCAACTTTTATATTAAAACCATGACCAAAAATTATTTGTAAACACTTGTTTAAAAATATTTTGCTAAGTGTTGAATTCTTATAGAAACTTTACCATAGTTTCCTTTGAAAAATGAAGGTTTCCATGCTTAATATCATATCATTTTCTTTTCAAAAATTCATCATGAATCATTAACAATCAATCTACAACTTACCATGAGCCATTACATACACTTTTACAAGATGATACATGAACTTGAAGTTTTATAAAATCTTGTAGTATTTTAACATGTTGCCTAACAAGATTTAATAACACTAAATCCATGGTGTTTATTTCATAAAACCCATTCTTGTAACATCTCTATCTTTACAACTTGTAAGATGATTTTTCAAAAATTAATCTTTTTGTATTTTTCTTGTTTCCTACACATCAAGTATTTTATTTAACAGTTAAAATTAGTTTTCTTTCTCTTAGAAAACAAACCATGTTAACTAGTGAAGTAAACTTTAGTTTCTTGAAATGTTCATCTTTGAAATCCCACATTTTAAGATTCACAACTTGTAGGAATCATCATCCTACAAAATCATGTTCATCTTCAAGTTCACTTTTAACATAAAGGATGATCACCATGATTTTCCTCAAGATCCATCCTTACACTTGCTAGATCATGTGTTTAATCATCATCTAGCAAGCTTCTTATGATGATCTACATCATAACACAAGAAATCAACAAACAAGTTCACTGCATACACTTAAGCACCTTTAATTTTCATGTTTTTAAGCTTTATGTTCATGTTCATCTTCATGTTTTAGTGAGATTCTTTAGATTACCAAGTTACATCTTTCTTTAACCACTAACATTATGAGTAAAAACATGATCAAAGAGGCTTACTACTAGCACTATGGCTAGGGAAGAACAAGATGCAAGATGAAGAAGAAAAGAGGTGGTTAATAGCTCCACAAGGTGGTCCTTCAAGTCTCCTTGCTTGCAACCTCCTTATCTATGCTTGATACACCATAGAAACACCTTAGATTACTTGGAAATGAGTTGCAAAGTGGTGGTGTATGGTGGTGGATGGTGGCCGTGAGTTTGTAAGGAGAGGGAAAGAGTGGTTGTGAGTTTTGAAAGTGTGAGGATTTGTGTTCATCCAAGTTCCCTTATGTTCTTTTATCCTCCAACACTTCTTTAACCACAAGGTCTTGTGTTTAATATCAAGGTAACAAATCCAATAAAATATTAAAAGAAAATCATTGGTGTGGGACCCATGTTGTAACCGTCTCCAGGGGGGTGTGTCTTAGTTTGATTTCAATTGTTAGTTAATTGGTTTAGTTAGGATTTAAATGTAATAGTTAGTCTTTAAGGTGTTTAAGGGTTTTTAAGATGTAATATGATGTTCGGTGATCATAACTAGCTTGGTATCATTAAAACAATGCTTCTAGTTAAATTTTGGTGTTTCGGGTATTGTCCGGTTGTTCGTTTGGTTACCCGTTCGTTAAGGTGCTAAATTGCGCAGTTTAGTGTGCCTTAAGGTACCTTTTATGATGGTTTTGATTCCAAACACTAAACCAGTTGTTCTAGACCACTAAACCTCATTTTTGCATTATATTTTAGTGTTAATTTGTGAAAATTGCTGAATTTTTGTTGGTGCATAATGTCTATGTCTTAGTCTTATATCGAGTCTGTATAGTATAGAGCTGAATAGGCTAGTCGTATGAAGTATTTATGTAATGTCTAGACAAGTTCACTCATGAGTTATCATGTAAAGCCAAGTTCGGCCGAACTTGCTTGGGCAAGTTCGGGCGAACTTAGGTCCTCCTCAGGCGAACTTGTAGTTCTATAAGTACCAAGCTAGCCTCTCACATTTGTAACTTTGGCATTTTGGAGGCGAAGCTCTGTCAGTTTGTACTCTTGACGTTTGATCAATAAAACTGATGTTAAACTAATTAATTCTTGTCTATTGGTAAACACGACGTAATATTTCTGCTATTATGGACGTTAGATATCAAATTTAGGTTCCTTAGCATCGAGGATCGGTCCTGCAAGTGGTATCAGAGCTAGAACAACCTAATTTGATAGTAATCAAGACAAGAACACTTTTATTTCATCTCCATTCTTCTATTTTTCAGTACTTTTTCACAAAAAATGAAGAATTCACGGTCAAAATCTTTTCAATTTTGAATATATCATGTAACATACAACAAAGATAAACCCTTGAAAGATTGGAGACCAAATTCAACCGAAGTGATGTCAAAATTTTGAAAAAACCATGTTTGACAAAACCATGTTCATCGAACTTGTTAACCAAGTTCGGCCGAACTTGTGCTAATAACTCACTTTTTCAGTGATTTTTTACTAAGTTCGCTCAAACTTGAGGTGTTTTTGGAGAAATCTTTGTCAAGTCCGCTCGAAGTTACCAATATTTCAATGATTTTATATCAAGTTCGACCGAACTTGGGTAATATCAAGGAAATTCTAGATAAGTTCGCCCGAACTTACAAGATTGTTATCAAATCTTCATTTGCAAGTTTGACCGAAGTTCAAAAGAAATTTTTTCAAAATTAGAAGTCACAAGTTCGACCGAACTTGTGACAAAATCAAAGAATTCTTCATTTTAACTACAAGTTCGACCGAATTTGTAGTAGAACTAACATTTTCAAAAGTTTTGGAGTGTTTTCAGCATACAAGTCTTGTTATTCACAATGGATGATATTCAAAGAGCTTATATGTCCGGAGCTGGTTTGTCGAATGCCAACGTGATCCAACAAGTCAATCTAGACAACGAGATGGGCACGACTGTTAAACCGCCAAAGCTAATGAGCATGGACGAGTATGAAGGATGGAAAGAGAAGTTTACATATTGGGTTCAAGCCATGCATTTCCTAGGCTGGGTGTCGATCGACAAAGGTTATACAGTTCCATTGGACGAACATCAACAAGTTCTGGAGAAATACAAGTACTCCATGACACAGAAAGAAGAATACATTGCTGAGAAAAAGATGATCAGTCTTATCCAACAATCTGTTAAAGAAGATATTCTCGTCTTGTTACCAGAATACACAACTGCAAGAGAACTCTGGCTATCACTTCAAAAGAAGTATCAAGGAAGCGAGATGATCAAGAGCAAGAAAGCTCTCATCATGAAAGAGTTCGAAATCTTCAACATGCTGGAGGGTGAGACCATGAAGCAGATGATTGAACGCTTCTGTCATCTTAAAGTCCAAATGCGAAGACACGGTCTTGAGAAGACGGAACAAGAGTACATCAACAAGCTTGCAGACGCTCTACTAGATGGAAAATGGACTACTTACCTAATGGTTCTGAAGGAAAGCGAAAAATGGGAATTCTTCAAGCTGTCAACATTTATCGATAAACTCGAAGGCCATGAAATGGAACTCTTGAAGATTGCAAAATCAAAGAACGCTAATGTTGTTCAAGATGTTGGTTTGTACTACAAGAGTGGAATGCAAGATAACATTTCAAGCCCAAAGATTCAGACAACATTCAACGCAAGTGTGAATTCTTCAAACAATTCGCAACAGAATCAGAATCAATCATATCCTCAATATGATCAAAGTCCACAGTCTTCATTCTCAAACACTGGTTTAAATTCGTCTTATCAGAGTCAAGCAAATCAGAACCAACAAACAAATTCTGATTCAAATGTATTCAAATGTAACATCGTTGTTAATTTGAATAATGTTGTTTCTGAGCAAACTGCTAAGCAACACATGGCACTTCTCGCCAGTGTTCTAGAATTGTATGAAAGTCTTGTAGCAGGGAAAATTGGCAACCCCGAGATGACCGCTGAAGACTACGACTAGGTGGACGAAGAAGAACTGGAACTCATGGATATAAAGTGGTGTTTAGCATCTATCATCCGAAGGGTCACAAAGTTCGTTGCTCTCACAGGCCGAGATATCGGAAATTCGAGCAATAAACTAGGTTTCGACAAGACAAAAGTCACGTGCTTCAGATGTTGCCAAAAGGGACATTTCAAAAGAGAGTGCAAAAATCCTGAAGCAACGGGAAATCAAAGTCCATTCGGTGGAGGCAACGAGTATTACAAGAAGTCACTTCAGTACAAGCCTTTCCCAAAGAAGACTCAGGTTGAAATCCAAGGAAGCCAAATAGCAGTAACACTAAGAAAGCTATGGTTGCATCAAACGAAGATGATGGTTTGGACTGGAATTCTTATATCGGTAAAAAGACCGGAGTTGCATCGATGGCACAAATCGATGAAGATACATCTGCCGAAGATGCAGCAGCTTTAGAGAATATTCTACTGGAACAGTATCTGCATCAACAACAAGAAGTAGAGGAGTATATTCACATGCAGAATCAAGGAATTTTATTTCCTAACTCTTGTGAAAGTTTTGCAGGTCACATTGATGGAAGTTCTCAGGAACAAGCTGTCGAGGAGAAATCTGATAAAATAGTCATTGATGTTACTCAAGAAGTGAATACCGAAAACCTCAAGGATATTGCCCACAAAGCTTTAATGGAAAATCTAACCAAGATAGGTTCAGAGGTAAATGAAGTTGTCAAAGTACAAGTTGTAGAGGTTGAGAAACCTTGTACAAAATGCACTGAACCATGTATCGAATGTGCCGAAAAATCAAAGATCATTGCTGAAATCAATGTGCATAATGAACTTTTAAAATATGATTATCGCACAATGAAAGATGATTATGGTAGGCTCAGTCGAAACAATATCGAAAAACATGATACTGTGAGGATGCTAAAAGGGACAGTAATGGATAAACAAAAAGCGATTAATATCTATATTAACACCATTGCTGAAATAAGCAACAACTCCTAGACACGAAAATTGAAACAGAACGAGTTCAACAACTTTTGAGAAGTTACACTTGTAACGTATATGTCATTGATCACATCTTTCCGACAATTCCATCGGAAGAAAAACCTAAAAAGAAAAATGGTAAAGAATACAACAATGTTCCTCCACCCCTTGCGAGAAATATTGTCGCAAATCTGCTGATGGGATGGATAAGGCACTCAACATTGAGTTGTTATCTGAAAAGAAAAATGAGTTGCTAGAGAACATTGCTGTAATCTATACTAAAATAGATGATGACAATGCTGTGGTAAAGAAGGTGGTTGAAAATGTTCTGAATGATTCTGATGAAGGCAGCTTTAAAGTGCCAACTTGAGTTCAAAGAATTCTTACTCACATTCCGAAGATGACGATAAATCATCAGATGACGATCTAAGTAATGATCCTAACATTTTTATGTACAAGGTTAAGGATTCTGATAGATTGTACCTTGCTGATAGTTTTCCGATTCAGAACGTGAAGGAAGAATTGTTAGACAAATTCTTTAAACTCGTGGAAGTCACATCAGATGATCTGGAGATCAATGAAAGAAAATTCTATTTCAAACCTAAAAGAAACAATTACCGAAGGAATGGTGGTGATCATCCGGAAAACCGGAGAGCTGGGTTGGGATTAGATGAATCAGATAAACCTAAAAAGAAATCGTCACCATTTCATGAATACAAGAATAAAAACATGAATTTTGTATATGGGACGAACACGGTTCATGAGGAAAGTTTGATTGGCAAACAATCAAATGATGAGTTTAAGAAACAGAAAGAACTTCGAGATAAAGCCAAAATTGCAAGTGGTGCCAAAACAAGTGGTGTAAAACTCACTAAAGGACATCCACATGATTCTCAGACTTGTTTCAAGTGCAACGAAATTGGTCATATTGCACGCCAATGTCCGAAATCAAAGCCGACTTATCTTCGAAGGAAAGAAAGTTCAAATGTTGTGAAACCAAAGCAACCAGAGTTTGTAAAACCTGTAAAGATTTTGAAAAGAAACGAATCAAAAGCTGAAGTTAAATTTTAAAACAGATCAAAAGTTTGAAAATTCAACTTTCGAAAAAGGTGAAACTTCAAAAGCTAATGAAAACAAGTTTTACATCAAAAAGGCTAACATCAAATCTCAAGCCTTGATTACAAAGAAACTGTTAACAACATCCAATGTCACTAAGTCTGAGCCTGTTAAGACTAGTGATAGCATGAAAGAATCAAAATATGAAATCAAGTATGAAATTGTCAAAACTACAAGTGGTAACAGTTTGAAAGATAACAAGAAAGTGAAGTTTTCAAACATAAACATCATAGAAAATTCAGATGATGAATTTGAATTTGATTATGCTGATGAATGTGAGTTTGATTACGATGATGGTTATCCAATTCAACCCAAGACCAAAAAGGCTTGGATCGCGCTATTTAACTAATTGTTGAAATGTGTAGGGGCTCCAGAGATCCGTACTTTCTAAGTGGATTTTGGATAGTGGAGCGTCCAGGCATATGACGGGAATGAAAGCGTTGCTATTCGACATAAAAGCTATCAATGGTGGATATGTTGGATTTGCGGGTAACCAGGGTGGAAGGATAGTCGCCGAGGGAAAACTCTCCAATGGTGTTGTTGCATTCGATCGCGTGAATTATATTGCAGAGTTGGAGAATAATCTTCTGAGCATATCGCAGATTTGCGACAAGAAGTTCACGGTGCATTTCAATGACAAAGAATGTATTATCTTGAAGCCAGGTTTCAAAATACCAGATGAGTGGATTCCGATGCGAGCACCGCGTGAGAATGATCTATATGTTCTTGATATGGGCGTCGCTACCACTTCATCAAAATCAGCGCAATGTTTTGTGACAAAGGCTACTGAGAAAGATTCTATTCTTTGGCATCGTAAGATGGGGCATATTCATTTGCGAAAGATGAATTTCTTGGTTCATAATGATCTGTTAGAAGGTGTAAATCTTCAGAGTTTTCATATGTCTGATCACTGCTTCGAATGTAAAAAGGGAAAGCAGATCAACAAATCTCATCCGAAGAAAATTCTGAACTCAATCAAGTTGCCTTTAGAATGTCTCCAAATGGACTTATTTGGTCCTGTAATTGTTCGAAGCATCTCAGGAGACTTATATTGCTTGGTCGTGACAGATGACTATTCCAGATATTCGTGGGTATTCTTTCAGGAATCAAAAGATGAAACTTCGAGAACTTGGTTATTCTATTCAAGAAACTCGAGAATCTTTATCATCTGCCGGTCAGACGCATTAGAAGTGACAACGGCACAGAGTTTAAGAATAACAAAATGAAGGAATTCTGCAACGCTAAAGAGATTCTGCACGAGTTTAGTGCTCCCTATACTCCATAGCAAAACGGTGTTGCTGAACGGAAGAACAAAACTTTGATTGAAACTGCGAGAACCATGCTTGCAGATTCTAAACTTCAAGTCAGCTTCTGGAGTGAAGCAGTTGCTGCGGCTTGCTACACGCTAAACAGAGTTCTCACTGTCAAACCAACAAAGAAGACATGTTTTGAGATGATAAACCGACGGAAGCCAAATTTGAAATTCTTAGAACCTTTTGGTGCGCCATGTACTGTAATCGATCAAGATGGCAAATTCGGAGCTAAATCTCTTGAAGGTTTCTTTGTCGGATATGCGAGTGCGCTAAGAAGAGTATATGTTCCCTCGTTGAGAAAGGTTATTGAAGCACAACACGTAGATTGTTTTAACTATACAGATCCTATTCAAAGGAAAGGTGACGCGTGCTATTCAACTATCAAAACCTTTGGAAGTCATTCGACTGGCCGGAAGAACCGTCTGAAGAAGAAGTTGCAGCGTTATACTATCTTCCACAGTCAGCGAATCAAGAACAAATCATTAGACCAATTGTGGTTAATCAACCCACGTTGGATTCTTCATCTTCCGAAGAAGTTCCGAGCAAACGGTGTTCAAGTTGAAAATGTTTCTGAAGCAGAAGTAACACCTGCTTCACCTCTAGTGAGTGCTTCTAATGAACCAGGAAACACAACATCAGGTCTCTGCATGCCTCAGAATTAGAATTCTGACTCAGATGAAGCACCAACATTTGATGCTGATGGTGAAACTTCATCGGATGAAGAAGTTGAGCAAATTTCTAACACGTTGAATCAATCTGCTAGTCCGAGAAATCAGAACGAAGCTTCATCAAGTAGTCCTAAGGTTGATGTGAACAGCGATCTGATTGTTTCAAATCAGCAAAGCTCAGTTGATGTTCCAACAGAAGATATACCGCGATCATATTCTTACCATCCGTCATCGAATATTATAGGAGAACTACAAACTGGTGTGCGTACATGAAGCCAAATTAATAAATCACTTAGTTGTTTCTACACCCGAGTTGCACCAACTCAGAATTACTGCTACTACTCATGTTTCATTTCTCAAATAGATCCAAAGACAGTTAATGAGGCTCTGGCTGATGAGAATTGGGTGATAGCAATGCAAGAAGAACGGTTACAGTTCGAGAAGTTGGGTGTTTGGAAGCTTGTAGACTTACCACCGAAGCAAAAATCTATTGACACAAAGTGGGTCTTCTAGTGTAAAAGAGACGATCGGGGTGTAATAGTCAGAAACAAAGCTCGGTTGGTTGTCAAGGGATTTCACCAGCAGGAAGGTATAGATTACACGGAGGTATATGCACCAGTTGCATGATTAGAATCTATACGCTTTTTCCTAGCATTCACAGCTTGGAAAGTATTTAAGGTGTACCAGTTGGATGTAAAATCTGCATTTCTCTATGGTAAACTTCGTGAAAAAGTGTATGTCGGCCAACCACAGGGTTTTGTCGATCCGCTGAACAAGAATAAAGCATATCTCTTGGATAAAGCCTTGTACGGTTTACACCAAGCCCTGAGAGCTTTGTACGAAACGTTATCGCAACATCTCATGGAAAATGGCTTTACACGAGGCACAATGGACAACACTTTGTTTACCAGAGAAGTTGGATCGCATCTGATAATTGTACAAATCTATGTGGATGATATCATTTTTGGTTCTACGGATGACAGTCTGTGCAAAGAGTTTGAAAAGATCATGAAGAAGAAATTCGAGATGTCCTCGATGGGTGAAATGAAATTCTTCTTAGGTCTCCAAGTGGGTCAGCTTCTAGACGGGATATTCATTCATCAGAATAAGTATTATCATGCCATTCTCAAAAGAGTTTGAAATGGATAGCTCGAAGCTGCTTTCGACAACGCTGGTACTAAACCATGGGATTTGCATAGACGAGACGGGAACAAAAGTTGATGAAACACTGTATCGATCGATGATAGGTTCACTGATGTATCTGACGACATCTCACCCAGACATCATGTATCCTACTTGCTTATGTGCGAGATATCAGTCTAGTCCTCGAATGTCACACATGCTGATAGTCAAGCGAATCTTCGGTTACTTAAAGGGATGTCCTAGCACAGGCTTATGGTATCTTAAAAACGACAATTTCGACTTAACGGGATATGCTGACTCAGACTTTCGAGTGGACAAACTGAACTCGAAATCTACAACTGCAGGATGCCAGTTCTTGGGCACACGTTTGGTAACGTGGCAGTGTAAGAAACAGACCACGGTCTCTCTCTCATCCTGTGAAGCGGAATACATTTCTGCTTCCAGCTGTTGCTCACAAATCCTCTGGATTCAGCAACAGATGAGGGATTATGGTCCGCAGTTTCTTGACACGCCTTTATTTGTAGATAACAAAGCAGCCACCGATATAACTAAAAATCCGGTTCATCACTCACGTACAAAACACATTGAAATTCGTTACCATTTCATTCGTGACTGTTATGAAAAGAAATTGGTTCGAATAGAAAAAATTCACACCAACGACCAAAGGGCTGATTTTTATATCAAAGCTTTTCCATTAATAAGATTTAAATATCTAATGCGGCTTAACGGTATTAAAAATTTGCTTACAGGTGCGGAAGCTGAGGTTGAATACAGATCGGATGACGAATTCACGTAATCCGCATTGGTTTGTATGGTTTGTAAATATCTTTCTAGTTTAGGATTTCTTAAAAAATCTAAAATCCAAAAATATGTTTTTGATTTTAGGGGGGGAAATATTTGGGAAAATACAAAAACATATGAAAATTTTCAAACGTGTTCAAAACATTGAAAAAGACAAAAAGAATTTGGTGTCACAAAAAGGAAATGATAGTACATCAGTGGACTATCACAGTATGCTAAAGAAATGGAAAGTTTAAAAGTAATAAACGAGTCTTATTGTAGGATGTGTCGATAGGCTTAACACGTTCATTAAACTGTTTTCGAGATATAAACTAAATTTAGCAACTGCTTAATCTTGTGGATTAACACATCTTGGATATATGGACTTAGTACTCCAAAATTTCGTTTGAGAGATTGCCTGATTCTGAGATACGAGGTCTTTATAGATAGTTGATATCTGGGGTATTATACACGTTCTTCTAATTTTGCGAAAGCAATAGCCTAGAACTTCTATAATACTTTCGCTATAAACCCCAAACTGCATGCAAACTTGAAAAAGTATCGAAAGATCTAATCATTTGCAGTGCTGAAAAGATTCCTTAAGTGGAACACTCCTAAAGACGAGCCTTCATCTCTTTGTCTATACGGTAGTACTAACCTGAGCTCTCAAGGCATCGCATAACCCAGATACAGATATCAATTACGCTATATTCACCTGTAAGATGAAATCTAGGGGATCTTGATACGGGAGTATATTCAAGAAGTGGGAACCATAGATAAGTCAAGTTTCATAAATCTTACCTTAACATATCTTGAAACAATTGAGAAACGTGGTAAAGTTTAAGAGGACAAACATATCGACAATCTAGGTAAACGAGTTTAAAGCTTAAAGTCATCTAAAGGTCAACGGTACTGGTGATATGTCTCAATCAACTGATATGATCCTTAGACACGAATTCACAAAAATATGTCTGTAAATATGTTTGTACATAGTTTACATTGTCCTATAAGTAGTTTATCAGTTTTACAGATTAAAACCAAAAAGATTTTCAGTGTGTTTTAGCATAAACTTACAAAAATTCAAAAAGATTTTGTTTCTACATTGTTTTCAGCAAACCAATGTTGGAGAACGAGTCTTCGAAGTCTGGTAAGATGCTAGAACTGGTGGGAATCTCTTTGACAACGGCCTGGGAGCTAATCTGTAAAATCTGAAAAGTCAAAACGATAAAAGTTCATTAATTGAAACTCTGATTTTGAAAATATCAACAGTTTGTTCGTAACGGGTCAAACCGGGGTCATTAACTTGGACTTGGTCAACTGAGTGGATTTTCATAACTGATTAAAAGTTGAAAATTTCAGGGATTAAGTTGTAAAATTTGAAAAAAGTTTGAATTTGTGTTTGGCAAGTTCGGCCGAACTTTCTAAACTGATCAAAGTTTAACTATGCAGCAAGTTCGACCGAACTTGCAGATGGTTGCTGATTGTTATTCACTAAGTTCGCCCGGACTTCTGGTGGTCTTTTTATGTTGGGCTCAGCAAGTTCGCCTGAACTTGCAGGAGTATTTAAACTCAGCAAGTTCGGCCGAACTCACTTATCAGTTGTCTAACCTCTCCGAGATTAGCACACCAACTACAATGTCTAAGGTGAGATTTTGAACATAGAACCATGTTTTGGACTTTAATCGAAAAACTCAGATCTTAAAACGTAAAAATGATAGATCCAGGTTTTGATGGACAAAATTGAACATAAATCCTTGATAAGAATCATAAATCGACCATGGAATTGTTTTGAATTTGGTTAAAATGATCTTGTATGGTAATTGCAGGTTGATGGTTGTAGTTGATGACAAGTTCGGCCTAACTTGTTATCAAGTTCGACCGGACTTGTTAATAAATCTGTATAAATGAATCAAGTGTATGTTCAATCGAACTTAGCTTAAAACAGAACATATAAACATCATGGAAGTTCGCTCGAACTTATCAATTGAAATCTAAAATCTTGTAATAAGTAAGTTCTCCCGAACTTAGATTTTGATGTTTGAACATGTATTTTACATGATTCGGGCGAACTTGACTATCTCAGATTGTTTAACACTTATCAAGTTCGCCCGAACTTGATAAAAGTGTTAGAAAAATTTGAAACTTTTCTCGTATTGCGTGCTAATTGTTTTGCGTCGTTTTTCAGGTTCAAGAACCAGCAAGGGTGATCGCTATGGATTTCTCGAAATTCCATAACACGTGCGTTACGCTCGACAAGACGATATGTCCATCTTTGAAAGAATACGAGAATATTTGGAAGTTTTTGAAGGAAAGCTCTATTCATCGAGCTATAACGAAACGTACAGTATCTTATAGAAGTCCCACGTATCATTTTTGGATGAAAGCGCGTCTTAGTGATGATCAGAAGATGATTATTTCATCGGTGCAAGTTGGAAATGAAGTAAAGGAGATCATTGTGACTAAAGATGATATTCGACGGATCCTATAGTTCAACGATGATAAAGATGATCTGATATTCTTGGATGAGAAGATGGTTAGAGGTTGTTTCTTTCGAATGGGATATAAGGGGAGCGTGAATAAGCCAACGTTGAAGAAAGGGGAAGTGCCAAACCCCTACAAGCTCCTTATGCGTGCAATCATTCATATATTTAGTCACCAAAAGGCGGGTCTTGACGTTGTGCAAGATTATTTGGCCTGTATGGCAACGACACTGATCTTAAAGAAGCCGTTCAATTATTCGAAGCTTGTCTTTACACATATGTCGAAAAACATGGAGGATTCAAGATTATGTCTTTATCCGAGGTTTGGCAAATGTTGATAGATGAGAAATTCACAAACATCTCCGAGATCCGAATGATGTATTATATCTAAGCCACCTTGATGAAACGCCTGTGAAGAAGCTATTAAAATTCCAGAAGCAAGCTTCAGCTCCTGTTGCAAAGCTAGTTTTCGGAGCTATCAAAGATTCAAATTACATTGCGCCGCCTGATAATAAATGGAGGAAAGACGGAAGCGAAGATGAAAAAGAGTTAAACGCTGAAAAAGAATGGTCCAAAGATTTCAAACCAAAATCTCGAAGCGACTTGTTCTTAAAGGCCAAAATTGAAAAGCCTAAAAAGAAAGGAGCAGCAAAGAAAGTTGATACTATGCTTGTTGATGAAGACGAACCAGAGGATGTTCAAGCTGAGGTTGGATCAAGCGCAACATTTATTGTTGAGAGTCAGGAAACAGTTAAAACGACTCAGGAAGACGAGGTTATTTCTGCTACTTCAGAAAATGATGAAGATTCTGATGAAACGCATGTGAAAGAGCCAGAAAAGACAGAAGCAAAAAGCTGAAATTAGAGTAGAGAAGGAGAAAGAAATGGATGCTGATTTTGATCCAAATCTCGAGAAAGAGTCTGACAAAGAAAGGCCCAAGAAAAAAGCAAAACGTGTAAAGACTGCTACTATTTCATCGACAATAATTACAGGGTCTCCTCAGACAAAGGGTAGAAAGAAAACGAAGAAAGTTCAAAAAGCTGTAAGTAAAAGATACAAAGGAAAGTTGAAAAGCGTAGAAGTTACACAAGAACCTTGGCGCATAGGAGAAAGAAGTCACACAAGAACCTTCTACACAAGAATCTCCTGTTATTGTTTCAAGTGAAGCTGAAAGGCCAGGAGTACACAAGAACCTCCTGTTTCTGGTTTATTGGAAATTCCTGTTAGTCAATCACCGGTTGCTCCAACGACTTCAAATCTTGAAAGTTCTACTCAAGGAAGTCTACACCAAAGGCTGTTACTCCAAAGTCAACACCAAAAACTTCAGGGCCTAATCTGTTTGGTGATATGCATAATGATCCGACTAGTCTGCAAGATCTAAACGATTTCTTTCCAGAGACGAATGTTGAACTTCTGGAAAAGCGTGTGCAAGTGTTAGAAGAAAAAGTGGCAAAGAATGAGGAGGAGAAGGCTGAGCTTATTCAGAAAATGAATCAAAGCAATGTTGAGAAAGAGATGTTGGACGATAAAGTGAAAGTATTAGAGAATGAGCGAGAATATTTCAAAGCTTTGATCGAAAGTTTGCAGAATGCAAATGAAAAGCTGCAGACAGAAATAACATATTTAAAGTCTATTCAAGCCCTAAATGATCAAAGATTTTCCAGGATGCAGAAAGTTTTATCAAATGCTCTGAATATCGATTTCATTGCCGAATATGATCGTCTAGATCAACAAGAAGCTAAAGAACGAGCTAAGAAAGAACTAGCAGTGAATGGTAAAGGTAAGAATGTTGAAGGAGAAGCACATACTTCTTCTGAAGCTGCAGAGAAATCAGTTGAAGAAAATGTTGTTATAGCTTCTGAGTCTAATATTCCAAAGGTTGACGAATCTGTCAAGCCTTCTGATCCTGTTATAGGTTCTGAATAAAAGACAATGAAGAAGCAGAAAAAGAGGATAAGGAAGATGATGAAAAGGATGATTTTGAGTATGAAGATTGGAATGTTGCTGAGGATGACGATGATGATGATCAGGGTGGTGTTGGTCTGAAAATTACTGTAGCTAAAGTCTCAAGTGAATTTGATTTCTCTTCATTGAGGATGATGAATCAAACAGGATGGATCATAAGATTGAGGGGGAGTCAGGGCAGACAGGGCCATCTGATGAGATTGATATGTCTAACGTTGAAATATTTGTAAAGCCGGTTGCTGCAGTACCTTCTAAGCCTTTATTGTTGATGCTAGAGCATAATGTGGAGGAAGGCGAGTATGTGCACAACTATACAAAGGAAGATCTGGCAAAGTTGATCGAAGTGGAAGCTGAGAATCTAGAATTTGATTTTGAAGAGGATGTGTTGAATGTTAACACATTTGAGCCAAATGATTATCAGTACGTTAGAAGATTTGAGGCTGACGAGTATAATAGAGTGATTGTGGAAGATTGGTCTTCTGATGATGAAACAGATCAAACTGCGAAGTATGTCGGTCCTAATACTGATAGTTTTCCTACATTTGAGGAGATGTACAAGCAGCTAGAAGAAGATATGCTGAAAGAAAAGATTGAAGAATCAGTTAGAGAAGGAAAAGTACCAAAGCCGGGACGAACGAAGAAATTGCTCAATCGAAAAACTATTGGTTTAAAGAGATGCCGCGTGAACGTAAGTTTCGACGTCCTCTAGCATTCTTTACCAGAGACAAATATGTGTCATTGGGGGATATCTTAAGTTGGGGTTGGTTCAAGGAACTTAATGTATATGCAATCAAAAGAGAATTTGGAGTGCAATAATTCAAGTATCTTGCTGATTTCAAGACTTTACCTTATTGGGATGTGGAAGAACTGGTTCAGACCGTTAATGTTACATATCACATGAAAGTGATTGATCAGTTATTGTGAAAGTTGATAAAGTATGAAGCGGTCAAAGGTTTCAGATATTGGAAGCTATTCATTCCAGGTCGCCGAATCAAGACTAACAAGAAAACAGGGGAGAAAAACATAACGTTGATAATGAAGCGACCTAGGGTAATGAGAACATGCCATTGATGCCGATTGAACAAAACTTCGATCCATTGTTCAAGTGGTGGCAGATAGATCCAACTACATGTGAAGCTGTTATTGTGTTACGATTCGAAGAACATTTGGATATTTCGAAGGAAAGAGTTGAAATATTGGGATTTCAGGGCATGAGAGGATTATGGAGAACGATCAGGATTCTAGATCCAATGTGGCTTGTTAACTGTTCCAGAGAAGATATCAAAACCTTGTTCTATAGCAAGATTGTGTTTGAAGAACGTGAAAAGGTAGAAGCGACGCAGTATCAGAAAGTTGTGAATGTTTGCTATGCAAAAGAAGTAAATTCAGGGAAGATGTGGCAGACAAAATGGAGGGATCTAGAGAGAGTTGAATTCTTGAAAGAGGAAAAGTGTCTCGAGGCGATTCATGAGAAAACTCGGAAGGCAAGTATTAGAAGGTTTCAGCATATGAACAAAGTGCATCCTACAGGCCATACGCCGGATCCTAAACAAGAACGACGAAAGAAGCCGTACAGGAACTTTTTCGGTCGTGTGCGTTAATGTTTATTATAAAGACAGAGTTTTGAAGACTGATACAAGACAAAGACGATATCCATGGGGGAGTCTGTTGGTGCATAATGTCTTTGTCTTAGTCTTATATCGAGTCTGTATAGTATAGAGCTGAATAGGCTAGTCGTATGAAGCATTTATGTAATGTTTAGACAAATTCGCTCATGAGGGGAGTCTATTGGTGCATAATGTCTTTGTCTTAGTCTTATATCGAGTCTGTATAGTATAGAGCTGAATAGGCTAGTCGTATGAAGCATTTATGTAATGTTTAGACAAATTCGCTCATGAGTTATCATGTAAGGCAAAGTTCGGCCGAACTTTCTTGGGCAAGTTCGGGCAAACTTAGGTCCTCCTCAGGCGAACTTGTAGTTCTATAAATACCTAGCTAGCCTCTCACATTTGTAACTTTGGCATTTTGGAGGCGAAGCTCTGTCAGTTTGTACTCTTGACGTTTGGTCAATAAAACTGATGTTAAACTCATTAATTCTCGTCTATTGGTAAACACGACGTAATATTTCCGCTATTATGGACGTTAGATATCAAATTTAGGATCCTTAGCATCAAGGATCGGTCCTACAATTCTGCAGTTTAAGTGTGTTTCAGGCAGTTTCTGGCACTCAAATCATCACTCGGAAGGTAGTTTCATGATTCCTACTTTCCTACATACAATTCTAGTGGAACCCTTGTACCCGGGGCTCAATCTGTGTCTTATCATCATGTCTGTCTGAGTACTGAACTCCCGTCAGTACTTTTAGTTAGCCTGATAGTCGTGCTAACTTTGTTTTGTGCACTAGTTCAACCATATCGGGTTGCATGCAATAATGATAAGTAGTCATGCAATATTTAATGCATCAGTATGTTCTTGAAAGAAATCAGGAAATCATTCATCTCATTATTTAAATCATGCACAACCATTAAGATACAAATTACCATTTATATTATACAGAGATTACCTGAAAAGTGCCAATTGTCACATTCTCCCCCCGTTAAAAGAATTTCGTCCCGAAATTCAAGTTGTTAGTAGTTGCAGGGGAGTTGTGAAACAAGTGCGGGTATTTAGACTTAATTTGATCTTCACGTTCCCATGTAAACTCGGGACCGTGTCGTGAGTTCCAACGAACTTTGACTAACTTTATATGACTTTTCCGTGTCTTGTGGATCTTCCAGTCCGAAACCTCAACTGTTGGGATTGAACCTTTGGAAAGGAACATATAATACAAAGACAAAACACACCATCCGAGCTTTGGTCCAGCTATCAGAGGTTCCTATCCTCTGATGGGCTTTTTACTGCTTTCAATAAACACAATGCTACGTATCCTCTGATAGAAGAAACTCCCAACCACTGATAGAAGATTACGAGAACAGAGGATTGCCAGCAGTGTTTAGTCTAGCTCTAGTTTAATTAATGTAACAGTGCTATGCACTGATAGTTTTATATTAAGCAGTGTTTGTAGTTAGTTACGTTTGTTAGCTGTCACTATCAACCATTACATCACTGTTAGACGATAAGTGGTTAGATAGTTAGTATAAATAGGCACTCAATGTAACAGTTTTTACTTGTCTTCTTAAAAAGATCAAATTCGCATATCTTCTTCATTTCTTACTATCAAACGGTCATTATTGGGCTAAGGTGGAGTTTGTGAATCACATGCAGTAGTTTAATTACTTGAAAGCATGATGGTGATAAAAACAAATGACCGATTGATTGTTGTAAAAGTTTTCCATTAATCCGCTGCATATATTTTCTGTTTTCAATCATTTTCCATTATTTGAAACAAAAACATTAATCAATTCAAACTTAGATCCTGATAATTGGTATCAGAGCTTGGTCAATCGATTTTGATTTAAACATCAAATTGATTTGAACAGATCAACTCTTTGTTGCTAATTTCGTTCGATAAGTTTTGCTTGAAAACATAGTTTTATTACTATAAAAGTTTTTAAAACACAAATCTGTTGTAAACAAGAGAAATGGAACAAAACACACCGGATTCCAATATTGGATCCATTTTCAAATCACCTATGTTGAAACGAAATGAGTATTTTATTTGGCAACGAAGAATGGGTCACATTCTCGCTCAACAGAACACCGGATGCGGGAGATCCGTTGTGTTTGGACCCCACGTTCCCATGGTTCCAAGTACAAAGGATCCACACACTCAAGTCCCATAAAAGCTCGAAAATTACTCTGAACAGGATTTCCTCAAAATTGAATTGGATGCTAAGGCTTTTAACATCGTTGCTTCAGCTTTGCCCAAGGAGATTTATGTGGGATTACTTCATTGTAATAGTGTTAAAGAGTTGTGGGACGCTCTTAAAGAGCAATTCGGTGGTACTGAAGAGGTGATCGAGAATAATAGAGAAGTCTTAAATCAACAGTATGAAACATTTTGCCATGTAAAAGGTGAGTCACTAACCCAACAGTTCGAGAGATTCAGCAGTCTCATAAGCGAATTGAAACCGGTAGATGTGAAATTTCCAAATTCGACCATCAATAGTCGTTTCTTGAGATCACTACCGGAAAATGGGAGACAATAGCTTATGTCACTCGAACATCTGTTGGTTATAAAGAAATGACCCTCACACAGCTTCATGGTCGACTTCTCACTTATGAGAGAGAGTTAAACCAAAAAAGAAGCTTCAAGAGTCTGGGAAAGTGACTGATGACTATACATTGGGAAAGACTGCTCTCTATAGTCATGAAGAGGGGTCTGGTAGTGGAAAGGATCAGAGTTTTGATCATTACATTGACATACCTTCTGGAAACAATTTCAACTTTGATCCCTATACACCCAATTTTGCTTTTGCTGCAAATTGTGAAAGCCAAACCTCTGACAATCTGAGTTTTGAGATGAATGATTTACAGCATTTGAACCCACGGATTTGGAAGAAATCGACATCCTACACCAGTTGGCACTTTTGAGTGTCAGGGCTAGTATGTTTTACAAAAGAACTAGTAGGAGGTTTCCAGGATTGCATGGGGGGTTAAAAGTTGGGTTAGATAAATCAAAAATAAAATGTTACAAGTGCAATAGGATGTGACATTTTGCCACGGAACGCAGAACTTAAACTGCAGGACCAATTGTTACTCATCCTGGCACCAATCCTCAAAGCATTGTCCAATATTCTCAGTTTACCCCTTCACATCAAATGCAAAATACTGCTCATTTTGCAAGTCCTGTAACAATTATCCCTGTTCATTATGCCCAAACCCCTGCTCCACATATTCAATATGTTCAAGCACCACCTCAAGTGCATGTGCAACAAGCTCCACATGTTACTCAAACTACTCAAACCACTGCTACACCAGCAGAGGTTACACAACAAAGCTTCTTTACACAAGGTTTTGTTGATTGGAGTAGTTTGCCTAAGGATTTAACTGATGAAAACTTTGCACTCATAGCCAAAAATGATTTTGAAAATGAAAACTTGTGTTTTATGGTTCTTGAGACCATAGTTGAAGGTGATGGGTCTGTGAAACAGGAGTCAAAATCTGATGTGGTTGAATGTTGTGAAGGAGTGGTTACACCAGAAGTTATACCTGTGGTTGAAATGAATGATGCTGAGGTTGAAAAAGACAATCTATCTGACCCATGGAACACATAGGTTTGTGAAGAAGAATGTGATTGTGCCCTTATGGCTGCTTCGAAGGTATCATCTCAGATCCTAAAAGATCTATGTTCTGAAAAATGTATTATTGTTTTGCAAACATAAAACAGGTGAATGAAAACCTGAGAAACAAAATTTTGGAAGATGAACTTAAATTTGAAAAACTTGTGAAAGATTTGAAAACAAAATTAAGTGAAAAAGATTCTGAAATGAGTAGCCTAAGGCATGAATCAAGCATTACCAAAGACCAGCTCCAAACCATGGTAGAAAAATATCAGGTTTGTAAACAGGAGCTTGAATCTAGGCAGATCACTTGTGAAAAGTGGGTAGAGTCTTGCAAAGGTTATGAGCTTATGCTTGATGCTCAAGTCAAGAGCAACATAAAGTTTGGTATAGGCTTTAAGGAATATGACCATACTTGTGAAAATTCTGCAAAAATTGATCTGAGCTTGTTGAAATAGTCCCAACAAATTTGGCTGGGGAAGAAATTAAAATCTCGGATAAAGAAGGAAACAAAATTGTCCTTGAAAAACAAGAGGTTTCACCAAAAGAAAAAGAAATTGAAAAATATCAGTTTAAACCAACCTGGTCAGATGAATGTGATATCTTATAAAACTTCAAGCCAATGGACTTTTCAACTCTAGATGGTATAAACGCACCAAAAGCATTGGTGATCCCTATCAAAGACTTGCCGGCATAGGTTACATTATCTGCTCTCAAAAAGTCTGAGAGGAAAAAGAAGGAAAAGGTTAAACACTTGTTTTGTAAATTTTGTGAAAAGAGAAATCATGATACAGCAGATTGCTTTCTTTTGAAAGATAATGATGTTGGATATTTATATCCGGTTCGATAAGTCAATGCTACTGACCGGGTCTTGACCCGTAAGAGTTACACCGTGGGCAACGAACTTAAATCCACTTAACTAATTTAACTGGTAATTACGAACAATATGCGAAACGGATCATAATTATATTTATGATCATGAGCGGGATTATTGTTGCGGGTATTAACTGAGAGACGGGTACATGGACCGAGTGAGACAAGAAGGCTCACCCTACGCCACTTGTCGCACATGAACCTTTGTTGCGCCACATGTCGCACATGGACCCATCTACCGCCACTTGTCGCGCACCAAACTCTTGGCCAATTGCAACACATGCACTATGCATGTGTGCCACTAGGAAAACATGCATAGACCTCTCAACACTTGTCCAAATTCTTATGCATGACTGCCATGTGTTGCACATGCATGAGGCTTCAAGTCTTATATAAAGGGGGTGTGGGTCTTGCATTTGGTGTGGTTGAAAGAACTAGCAAAAACTCTCATAACACACACACACCCACAATCGGCCGAACCGCCGTTTGCCCCGCCGCCGCCGGAACCGCCACGTACCGCCGCTCCACCGTCGCTGGCCTCCGCCACTGCCGCTAGGCCGCCGCCGCTACTCGCGGTTATACCCGCGTTCCGTTTCTTCGTTCACTAGCATGTGTTCGTTGAACCTCGGTGTCTCAACCGGTTAGTCATTAACCGAGGTATATCTTTCTCATCGCTAGTTAGATTTTTATCACTGTGCTCGTATTTGCATGTAGCCGGATCCTGTCGGGTTTCGTTTATTGTTGATCACTCATTTATTTCCGCTGTGTTTTATTAATTAACTCGCTTAATTAATTTATTACTATTTATTGAATAGAGTTTTTGATATAAATTAAATTTTAACCGATCACCACGGAAACCCAACAGTGGTATCAGAGCCTTGGTTACAACATACGAGTCGGTACTAGTCTTTTAACCGGAAATAGAACACAAACTTTAATTATTTTAAAGTTTCTGATCTATATGATTTTAAGGGCAACTTTATTTTTGGTCAATATTTTATTTGTTTTGCTTGACCAAAACATTGCCCGGATTATTTTGTGATTGTTATGAAATATGTAAATCTTGCCCGACCTTGTTTTGTGGTTGCATATTTTATTCGGTTTTGTAATTATATTTTTATGGCAATTTAGATGGTTCAAAGTTTTAATAGATAGGGTTTCTTCCTTTATTGTATTTTTAAAATATTGCAATAAACGAAGATCCGAAGACAAAACCGAGGACACTGAACAGGAGTCATGAAGTCAGTGGGAGTTGTTCGAGACGACTGGATGCACTCAGGTCCATCCTTGTGGTTGTTTGTGTGTTGTGACCCCGTGACCCGTTTGATCTTGCTATTAGGCTCTAGCAAGATCAATTAATGTTTGGCCATATAGATTTACATATTTATCTTGCTATTGTGATTGCTTTTTATCTTATAAGTTGTTATAACATAACCAACCTAAATACCAACATGATTTTAAAAGGAGTTTTAAAATATTAAAACAATCACATTCAAACAAGTTCTAAATTATTTTACAACTTGTTAAAATTTATTTATAAAACCAAGGTTGTTTTGAAAACAAACAAATAGCCAATAAGTTTTGCAAAATTCAATTTTCCAAAACTATTAATAGTTTTCTATTAAGTTAAAATTTGTTATTTCAAGTCGCGACAAATTTAGTTTTAATATGATATTTAAAACTAAGTGTCCTGAGAGATGAAAGGGTTCACCAAGATGTCACGACTAAAATATATACTAAAATTCGCTCTCACGACCCTATTTGGTAAAAATTAAAATTAACCCATAATTAAAATCAATGGTCGATGCCATCCTACTACTAGTAACACTTGGGGCATAATGCGAACCATCAGTGCTGGAGCCACAGCACAGCACTTGGTGTCTAGTTTATCCTTCCAAGGTGCAAGGGCTTCGTCGACACATCTGACCCTTCAACATGTGACCGTTTTAGGACGACTATTACTTTTCTTCTCGTGTTACGTGCTACAGTTGTCTCGAGAACAAAAGTGGTATAGATGAGGCTAAACGTATCAATGCATTGACAAGTGTTGTCTTAGCGGCCTCATACCCGAGAGTTGTGCTCTTCTCACAACTGACAATCGTTGTCAGTCCGCTTAAACCCCTTGCTAATGTTATGTGCTACAACTGCCTTTAGAAAGAGCTTCTAACCGGATTCTCATTCCTTGTTCTAGTTACTGTAATGGGTCATTAATTAAATAAGGAAATATACATCGAAAATACTAATTAAAATCATTGCGTATATAATAGATGTCTAAAGAAAACAACTCCTGCATTCTCAAGTCTATACTTGAAAAAGAAAACTTTGAATAACACCCACTTTCATGAATATCACCGCAATCTGAAAATAGTTCTTAAGATGGCGAAAAAGCTATGCATCTTAGATGGCCCAGTCCCTACCGAGCCTGAAAGTAACACTGCTGCTGCTCGCAAGGCACTGGAAAAAATAAAACGAGGATGCCGTTGAGGTAGCCTGCCTTATGCAAGCCACCATGTCTCCTGAACTTCAGAAGAACATGGAAGATAAAGATGCTTATGACATGATCCAGCAACTGAAAGTCATGTTTTAGAAACAAGCCCGACAGGAGCAGTATGACACCATGAAAAAGCTCATAAAGCTATAAAGTGCTGGAAGGATCATGTGCTTAAGATGAAAGGATACATTGACCAAATGAACAAACTTGGTTATCCCCTGCAAGAGAAATTGCAGCGGACTTCATCTTTAACTCTTCCCCTAGCTCATATGACCAGTTCATTATGAACTATAATATGAATGTGTGGGGGAAGACTGTGCCTGAGTTACATGGTATGCTCAAAACGGCCGAGATGAACATACCACACAAAACCAACCAAGTTCTGATGGTCAAGTCTGGTGGTGTTAAGAAGCCCAAAAACAAGAAAAGATATCATAAGAGCAAAGGCAAGAGAAAGGTTGTTGTTGCTGCCAGAAATGTCACCAACAACAAGCATGTTGCAAAACCACACCCTCCTGAGGAGCGTCAGTGCTTTGAATGTAACCAAATGGGGCACTGAAAAGGAAACTTCCCATAGTATCTAGCCAAGCTGAAATGAACAAGGCCAATAACATTGGCACTTCTTCTGGTATTCTCATTTATGTTATTGAATTTTTCACTGCTTCTAGCAACACATGGGTATTTGATACCAGATGTGGTTATCACAACGTTAATGTCTTGCAGGAACCTGAAAAGTGGAAGAAACTGAAACAAGGTGACATGGAGCTCATAGTTGGTATTGGAAAGAGAGTTCCAGTTTTAGAAACTGGAACACTTTGTTTTTCATGTCTTTCTGGCCTTGTAGTTATTTAAATAACTGTTTGTTTGCACCTGGTTTGACCAGAAACATTATTCCAGTTTCTTCACTGTTTGAACAAGGATTCAAGTATGTTATAATGGAATTTCCATTTCTGCCTACTTGACTAAAGTCTTTTATTTTGAGGCTAAACCTCGAAATGGTATTGATGTTCAAACAAGTAATAACATAGATCATCTTTCTAAAGCGTAATAAAGCTGGTATAAACGAAACATAGTTTTGGCATTGTTGACTTGGCCGCACAAGTAAGGCACGCATAAAATAGGTCTAGTCTGAGGGGATTCTTTAATCCGCTAGACATGACTCCTTTGATGATTGCGAATCTTGCTTAGCTGGCAAACTCACCAAGCACCCCTTCACCTGTGTTGGTGAACGGGCCAATGGTCTTCTAGTACTCACTCACACTGATGTATGTGGCCCTTGCAGAACCACGACTAGAAACCAAGAATGATACTTCGTTACTTTTGTCGACAATTATAGTCGATATCCTTATGTCTATCTTATGAAGCATAAGCACGAAACTTCTGAAAAGTTCAAAGAATTTCAAAACGAAGTAGTAAACCAACTTGCTAGAAAGGTAAAAGTACTTCGATCAGATCGAGGTGGTGAATACCTCAACTTATAATTTCTTGATCATCTAAAGGAACATGGAATAGTTTCACAACCCCCTCCACCTGGCATGCCCCAACTTAATGGCGTGAGTGAAAGGAGAAAATCGAACCCTACTTAATACGGTTCGATCGATGATGTGTAGAACTAACTTGCCTCACTTATTTTGAGGTCATGCTCTTATGATCGTTGCCTGCATTGTCAATTCAGTATGTGGTTGATCTTGAAGAAATTAGAGAACCACAAACAACCGCTAATGGAGTCGGACCGTCTGATCAACAATAGTTGTTGCCAATGAATCAGACATAAACACAGACGTTCGCAGAACTAGTAGAATTCGCCAAGAACCTGATAGATACCTATGGCATCTAAATGGTCCCGAACTCTTATTAGTAGTTGACTCTAACGACGAACCTGCTAACTAGAAATTTGCAATCTTAGATCCGGAATCTAAGAAAGGCAATAAGCCGTGAACGTCGAGATGCAATCTATGCGTGTCAATCAAGTATGGTACTTGGTTGAGCTACCCCCGATTGTCGGGCAGTTGGGAGCAAATGGATTTTCAAGAGAAAAAAACCGATATGCATGGAAATGTCCACACCTATAAATCACGGCTAGTTGTGAAGGGTTTCACTCATACTCAAGGTATTGACTTTGATGAGACCTTCTCGCCCGTTGCTATGATTAAATCAATCTAGATATTGCTTGCCATTGTTACGTACTATGATTACGAAATATGGCAAATGGATGTCAAAACAGCTTTTCTTAATGGATATCTCTCTGAAGATGTCTATATAGTTCAGCCTGAAGGTTTTGTCGATCCCAAATATCCAACTAAGGTGTGCAAACTAAATAAGTCTATTTAGGGACTCAAGCAAGCATCTCGTGGCTGGAATATTCATTTTGACCAAAAGATCAATGAGTTTGGATTTGTCAAGAATGAAGATGAGCCTTGTGTTTACAGAAAGGCTAGTGGGAGCACCATATCATTCCTCATCTTGTATGTAGATGATATACTAATCATTGGAAACAACATCCCTATGCTTAATGAGATTAAACACTATTTGGGATCTTGCTTCACATGAAAGATCTTGGAGAAGCTGCTTACATTCTGGGAATCAAGATCTATACAGATAGATCTAAGCGACTTCTAGGGCTAAGTCAAAGTACATACATCGATGAAATGATATCACGCTTTAAGATGGAAAACTCCAAGAAAGGAGGTGTTCCTATGACTAAAGGAACCGTGTTGAACAAAACGCAATCTCCTTCAATGGACATTGAAATAAAGCAAATGGAAGAAGTTCCATATGCTTCAGCGATTGGATTCTATCATGTATGCTATGTTATGTACTAGAGCTGACGTCTTGTATGCTTTAAGCATGACCAGCCGTTTTTAGCAAAGTCCTGGCATTGCCCATTGGACTACAGTAAAGAACATTCTAAGGTACTTGAGAATAACCAAAGATATGTTCTTGGTGTTTGGAGGAATGGAAGATGAGCTCACTGTAAGGTGTTACACTGATGCTAGCTTCCAAAAGAGAGCGAGATGATTCTCGCTCACAAATAGGATTCGTATTCACTCTAAATGGATGAGTTGTTCATTTGAAAAGCTCCAAACAGAGTGTAGTGGCATATTCAACCACTGAATCCGAATATATTGCTGCATCGGATGCTGTAAAAGAAGTTGCTTGGATGAAGAAGTTCATCACTGACCTCAATGTGGTTTCGAATATTCAAAACCAATTGAGGTGTCCTGTGATAACATAGAAGCTATTGCTCAAACCAAGGAGCCCAAATCTCATCACAGGACCAAGCACATTCTAAGAAAGTTCCTCTATATACCGGAAATACTGGAACAAGGAGACATCTTAATAAGCAAAGTAGACATATATCAAAACCTAGCAGACCGGTTCACTAAACTGATAACTCAGGACAAGCATGACCAACATAGGAATGCTATCGGTCTTAGATTAGCTAGCCATTTGTTTTGATTTAGTATTTGGATGTACGGACATTCAAACAGTTGTACCTTTTGAATTCACCTTTGATTTACTGGTTAAATGCAAAGTTTGAATTTTACAACTGTGTTCGATTTTAATACGTTTAATCCATGAATCTTGTATTATAAATTATCCATAGTCGGTCAGACTCGTGGGAACGACTCTGAATTAGACTATTCTGACTTTGGACTCAAGGAGTTGACTTCCAAACTCACAGACCTCATTATGAATGACGTTGGATGTAACTCGCATCAAATCATCTTCATGGATCTTAGTCATAAGATGTATTCGATTTTGGTATACTCATTTAGTATCCTCTGACCTGAGATACATACTAGAACTTTCGTTTACTAAAGACTATTCTTTGATCAGTGTCAACCGTTGTCGCGTAACTGCCAGTCATAAAGGCATTGGTTGGAAATAGTTGTGAAGTTCAGTGGGAGTTGTATGTAGTCAAGATGGGATTCTGTACTCTTACAATATATGTAACAGTTAGAAATTTGGGGGCCCTCGTTGATTCAAACTGGTGAAGTGTAATGCCTTATCCAAACTTACTTTGTGTTTGATTGGACCACTTTGATTCATGAACGAGAACGATAATGATTGAACGCCATGTGAGATTGAATCCGATCCATGTCTCATTGTTCAATTGATGTCTTTTACAAAAAGGATAGATGACGATGATTACCATAAGTCTATTGTCTTCAAGTAGCAAGTTGTTGCTGAAGGGAAGATACCTTAGTTAGTGACTTTAAAGTGTCATGACCTGTTGGGGGCAGCTATGTGTAGTTAGAGCACCGCTGGCTGTCTGCGTTGAGATCTTATCAGAAACCGTCCAAGTGGGAGCTGTTGGATACTTATGTCCGGTTCGATAAGTCAATGCTACCAACCGGGTCTTGACCCGTAAGAGTTACACCATGGGCAACGAACTTAAATCCACTTAACTAGTTTAATTGGTAATTACGAACAATATGCGAAACGGATCATAATTATATTTATGATCATGAGCGGGATTATTGTAGCGAGTATTAACTAAGAGACAGGTACATGGACCGAGTGAGACAAGAAGGCTCACCCTACGCTACTTGTCGCGCATGAACCTTTGCTGCACTACATGGCGTACATGCATCCATATACCTCCACTTGTCGCGCACCAAACTCTTGGCCAATTGCAACACATGCACTATGTATGTGTGCCACTTGGCAAGCATGCATAGACCTCTCAACACTTGTCCAAATTCTTATGCATGACCGCCATGTGTTGCACATGCATGAGGCTTCAAGTCTTATATAAAGGGGGTGTGGGTCTTGCATTTGGTATGGTTGAAAGAACTAGCAAAAACTCTCATAACACACACACCCACAATCGGCCGAACCGCCGTTTGCCGCCGCCATCGGAACCGCCAGGTACTGTCGCTGCCCCTTCGCCGCTGTCGCCGCTCCAACGTCGCTGGCCTCCGCCACTGCCGCTACTTGCGGTTATACCCATGTTCCATTTGTTCGTTCACTAGCATGTGTTCGTTGAACCTCGGTGTCTCAACCGGTTAGTCATTAACCGAGGTATATCTTTCTCATCGGTAGTTACAGTTTTAATCTGTGCTCGTATTTGCATGTAACCGGATCCTGTCGGGTTTTGTTTATTGTTGATCACTCATTTATTTCGGCTGCGTTTTATTAATTAACTCGCTTAATTAATTTACTATTATTTATTGAACCGGTTTTTTGATAAATAAAATTATAACCGATCACAACGAAAACCCAACGAATGATATAAATAAAACTTGTGTTATACCTAAATCTCCTAGATGCACCATTTGCAACAAAACAAATCATCTTACTCATGAGTGTGTCTATCTCAAAACATATCATCAAAAGGTAAAAGAGATTAGAGAAAAAGCTCTAGAAAGAGAAAATTTAAATCTTGTCAAACATCTGTCACCAAAGCTTTAAATCAAACCTCTGTTCACAGAGAAATTCAAGTAACAGATGCACCTCCATCAAACCAGTTTCCAAGAGGTAAAAGCCAACCTAATTATCAGAAGGTGCCTATGACTTATGAGACTTACAAATACTCTTCCAAGCCAAGGGTAAATAGGTATCCTCATGGTTACCAACAATTGATAGGAGGTAGCTCATAGCAGTGGTTACAAAAGTCTGATCCAACCACTACTCATCAGTCTGAACTTGAGTCTGGATCACCTAATACCCTATCCAAAGCCATTCTGGCTTTGGAGACTACCTGAACTAATTATTTCAAAACATGTGCAGGGAGCTTCTACTTGCCTTGACAGTCTTTGGTATGTAGATAATGGAGGCTCCAGGCACATGACAGGATGTAAAGCCCTACTAAGAGATTTTAAAGCTCATGGAGGGGTGATATATCCTTTGGAAATAATTCAAAAGGGAAGGTGTTAGGATCAGGATGTGTCTCAGCAGGAAAACTCAAGTTTGAGAATGTGAATCTCATTGACAATCTAAAATTCAATCTCTTAAGTGTTTCACAGATGAGTGACAAAGATTATGGTTCCTTTTTCACAAACAAAACTTGCCAAATATTAGGGCCAGAGGTTGTCAAAAAGATTGATCAAATCATTGCAGAGAGCAAAGCACAGTTGACTGCTCATAGAGTAGGAAATGTGTACGTGGTTGATATGTTAAAAGATAATCCTATGTCAAATGCATGCCTGTTCTCAGTTGCCTCAAGCAAAGAGACAGAGCTATGGCATAAAAGACTAGGACACACAAATCTAAAAAATATCTCCACTCTCTCAAAACAAGATCTGGTTAGAGGTGTACCACAAAAACAGTTTACATGTGAAGAGCATTGTGTTTCCTGTTTAAAAGGTAAACAACATAAAAGCTCATACAAGTCAACTGAGGAAACCAAAACAAGTCAGTGCTTATAGTTACTTCATATAGACTTGTTTGGAACTGTAAAAATCATGAGCTTAAAACACAAAAGATTGTCTGGTGGTAGTTGATGATTTTTCCAGGTTCACATGGACTTTGTTTTTACATTCTAAGGATGAAACAACAAACATTTTGCAAAACTTTGTTAAACAAGTTGAAAAGCAATTTGATCTGCCTGTAAAAATCTTTAGGAGTGATAATGGGACAGAGTTTAGGAACAAGAAGTTGGATGCCTTTTGTGAGTCAAAAGGTATTGATAGACAATACAGCATCTCTAGAACGCCAGAACAAAATGGGGTTGTTGAAAGGAGAAACAGAACTTTAATTGAATCAGCAAGGACTATGCTTGCAGACTCAGGTTTACCCTTGTCTTTTTGGGCAGAGGCTTTAAACACTGCTTGCTATGTCCAGAACAGAGTTTTGATAAACCCTAGGCATCAAAAGACTGCCTATGAATTACTTTACAAAATCAAACCTCTGATCTCTTATTTCAAAGTTTTTTGCTGCCCATGCTTCATTTTAAACATCAAGGATTCAATATCCAAGTTTGCAGCCAAAGTTTATTGTGGATATTTTCTGGGATACTCAACCACTGCCAAAGCCTACAGAGTTTTTAACTCAAGGATCAAGTGTGTTGAGGAAACTCTAAATGTGAAGTTTAATGAACTCTCATCCTTGAAAATCCTTGCAAATGGACCCGCTGAATTGTTTGATCTATCTAAATTTACATTTGAAGATGTGTCTATCAAGACTAACCCTGCAGGTACCCCATTTGACGAGCAAGGATATGATTGTATTCTTCCAAGTTTCAAAATCAATCCTACAAGCAGAGGAGAAGATGTGAGTAGTAATGGTGAGAGCTCTGCCAGGTTAACAGTGGTTAATACTCAAACCTGTGCCAGCTCTCAAAACCAAGCATTTGTTGATAAAAGTCCACAACAAATGGATGAAAATCAACTCACCTTCACATCCATACCACCAGTTCCTCCACCACCATTCCAATCAGAGGCCGGACCATCAAATTCACCAGTAGAGGATAGCTCATATGATACACATTTGCACGCTTCACCTCAAAATGCCATTGTCCCAAATCAAGGTGATTTGATTTTCCTCAAAAGCCATCCATTGGATCAAGTTATTGGCAACATCAATGAGGGTGTGCTCTCACAAGAAGCTAAGCCCAAAACATTTGTCTTTTTGCTGGTTTTCTATTACTCACACAGCCTGTCAAGTACCAAGAGGCACTGAAAGACAACAACTGGGTAGAAGCCATGCAAGAAGAGCTCCTACAATTCAAAAGACAACAAGTATGGGAACTTGTACCACTACCAAAAGATGTGAGTCCCATCGGCATAAAGCGGGTTTTTAAGAACAAAATTGATGAAAGGGGTATTGTTGTCAAAAACAAAGAAAGGCTAGTGGTTCAAGGCTACAGACAAGAAGAAGGGATTGATTATGATGAAACTTTTGCTCCAGTAGCAAGGCTGGAAGCCATTCGCCTGTTCTTAGCCTTTGCTGCTAACCACAACATCAAGGTGTATCAAATGGACATCAAAAGTGCATTCCTGTATGGAAAGATCAAGGAAGAAGTATATGTTTGTCAACCTCCTGGATTTGAGGATCATTTCCATCCTGATCATGTTTACAGGTTAAACAAAGCATTGTATGGTCTAAAACAAGCACTAAGAGCTTGGTATGAAACTCTATCCACTTTTCTCTTATCCATTGGTTTTACAAGAGCTAAGATTGACAAAACCCTATTTTTAAAATGGAAAGGAAAAGATTTGATGCTTGTCCAAATTTATGGGGATAACATAATTTTTGGATCTACATATCCTGCCATCTGTGAAGAGTTAAGAAAACTCAAGGCAGCAGTGTAACACCCCGACCGCGTAAAAAACAACAAACCGCGGCAGAAACGTCGGGGAGTCACGTTAACAGATTGTTACAACAACACATGGTAATTAAAATTATGTTTTATTGGATATTGAAATTACATAGTTACATTGTCTTGAAGTTTAAAACAAACTAATTAAACTATTGTCTTTCATATTTTAAGGCACTAAGTCCGCGTCCAATCCTACATGAGCATGCATCGACATCAAACTTGGTTTCCTAAAACATATGTGAAACCGAGTCAGCAAAAATATGTCGGCGAGTACATAGGTTTTGTGAGTGTGTCAAATTCATGGCTTTGAATATGTATTGCAATACCTCGTCAGACTACTAGAGTCGTTAATTTAAAAACCTTGTTATCAAAAGTGTTTGGTATTGCAATGATAACTAACCAACTAAACAAGTTAGTTATAGTTTATAAAAGACTTGTAGCCATGAATCTTGACCAAAACATTTGTTTTGTAAATTCGAGTAGTAAATCGCTTTGAAGAAACTTTGTATGGTTTATATCTTTAATTGAAAATCGTTGCGTGTCATTGTTTGAAAACCTTTGTTCCAAGTGATGCAAATAACAGCACGAATGTAATATGATAAAGGAACTTATATATAGGAAGTACCGGCGGCGTATCCATCATGCTTTTATCACATTACACACGTTTCGTTATCTATTGTCCGTGTCATGAACCAATCATCCATTGTTCGTGTTATAAACCAATTTTTCATCGTCCGTGTAAACAAATCATCTTTGTTTTAATTGTGAAAACTTTTGGTCGTTTTGGTGAATACATTCAAACCTGTGTTAACTCGTCTATACCACCAAAGGGTACCTTTAAATTGCAATAACAAACCACCAAAGGGTTTGTTAAAGTAAATAGTTTCAGTCGTTCCCCAAACTTCCCCACAAACACCGGGAAACTTGGTAACGGGATTGTCAGTCCTATGGTATCATAACTTACTACTGGTCGGCTTAGCAAAAGCTAATGAATGTCATTCGTGTCATGTACATAACGCACCAACAAGTTCGTTCACATTATTGAAATCGTCGTGTTTATATAAACCATAGCATTTGTAATTTGAAAACTTGAAAACAATTTAGAACATATGAATCACCCCAAAATATTTGAAAATCATAAAAGAGGGGAGCTATGTACTCACTTGGGGTTGCAAGGTTTATAAAACTGATTCAGTATCAAAGAAAAGGGTTTTGATACACGAAAATAGTTCTGTCGTATAATTCGCATTTTGCGCATCATTTACTGAAACTTTGACTCGTCACTTTGACTAGTAAACGTGGTAATCAGTATGCACGATCGCTAAGGATCATAACCATCGTGATTACGATCACGTTGCAAAGTCCAATTGGACTTTGCTTTGACCAATTAATGG
This sequence comes from Scalesia atractyloides, assembly GCA_947069175.1. NCBI lineage: Eukaryota > Viridiplantae > Streptophyta > Magnoliopsida > Asterales > Asteraceae > Scalesia > Scalesia atractyloides. Next base: position 42,870,558 of record CAMTDV010000019.1, on the reverse strand, counting down.
TCAAAGCTGAAAGTCAAACACTGTTTGACTTTTAGCTTGAAATAGCTAAAATGAATGAACACTTACTTGTGCTCAAGGCAGCCAAAGATGAAGAAAAGACTTAGAAAACTCAGTTGGGAGACCTCCAACAAAGTGGGAGTTCTCCTCTTAGAGTTATAGAGTGAAAGGGAAAGAATGAGCAAGTTAAAATGTGAGATCAAGGCCTATTTATAGTTGTGGAGGATGGATTTGATGATCACAAGTGTCAAGGACCATTCTAGGATCATTCCACATGTTCAAAGACGTGTAAAGACCAGGCTAGAACTTGGAGATCACGAATCTTGGGTTTCAAAGCTGTAAAACAGTTGTCTGCCATTTTTTGTTGTAACTGAGCATCCCCCGCGAGTCGTGGGAGATCTTGGGGGGTCACTCGCGTGGCGCCTGGGATTCCTAAGTTTCAGAATTGGGAGAATAGGTCCCTGCAGCCTAAAACTTGTTTTTCGACGCATTTTGCCACTTTTAACACCTGTTAACCCTATTTTTAAGCTTTATAAGGAGGATAAAGCATAGGGAACTTGAAAAATGCTCGGAAACTTTTCGGTTGTCGCTTCGTTTGGCCATACGGTTGCGGTTTTCGGTTAATTACGACGAAAATCGTAACGAATGCGCAAATGACCGTAAACGCGTAACGAATGATATTTTTGCATTCCAATCATTAAAATGCTATATTTTAATGATTACAAAAGTTTTTGGATGTGCGTACATGTTCCGAATAACGATATACACGAATCAGCATAGTTTCGCAGAATTTGCAAAATAGCCCTTGAGCTTGCATAAGCGTGTTTTTGCCATACCGAAGCCCTCAAAACTTATTTCTAAGTTATGTAAAGGGTATTTATGGTATGTTTAGCTTATGTCGATATTCCGGAGTGTACGTCGCATTAAACTGATTACGTTTGCGTAATAGTTTGCGATTTCACTTCTAGAAGTCGTTTAAGAGTTCGGAATCGTGCAAGAATCGAATACGTGCAATTGTCATGATAAAAATACAAATCTCATAAATAAAACACAAAAATTTCATTGATTGATAATTCGTCCGGATTGATAATTCACCACAAATGTCACAGTCTCCCCTACTTTAGGAAATTTCAACCCGAAATTTAATTCGAGGAAACTTGTGAAAACAGATGTGGGTATTTCGCTTTCATTTGATCCTCTCGTTCCCAAGTAAATTATGGGCCACGTTTGGAGAACTTTGACTATCGGACTTCGTCTTCGCTTGAGTTTCTTGACTTCACGGTCCAAAATCTCCATAGGTTTCTCACCAAAGTGCATAGTGTCATCAACGTGAATTTCGTCGAGAGGGACGTGAAGATTTTTGTCGGCTAAACACTTCTTTAGATTGGGCACGTGGAATGTTGGGTGAAAGTTTCTAAGTCTAGGAGGTAGCTCAAGTCGGTAGGCCACCTTTCCGATTCTTTCAACGATCTTGAATAGTCCAACGTATCGTGGTGCAAGTTTTCCTTTCTTTCCAAATCTGACTACTCCTTTCCAAGGGGATACCTTGAGTAGGACGTGATCACCAACTTGGAATTCCAAGGGCTTGCATCGTTTGTTCGGGTAACTCTTTTGACGGCTTCTAACTGTCAGAAGGTTCTCGCGTATTTTCTTGACTTCGTCTGTTGTGTCATGAATAAGTTCTGGTCTAGTAAACTGAGACTCTCCAACTTCATTCCAACAGACAGGTGAACGACATTTTCGACCGTATAAAGCTTTGAAAGGCGCCATGTTGATGCTAGCGTGATAACTATTGTTGTAGGAGAATTCGATCAATGGTAGAGCGAATCCCAACTACCACCAAAGTCGATCACACACACTCTAAGCATATCCTCCAATGTTTGTATTGTCCTTTCAGTTTGTCCATCCGTTTGAGGATGATAAGCGGTTCTCAAATTAAGTTTAGTTCCCATAGCAGATTGCATGGTCTTCCGGAAGTGAGATGAGAACCTAACATCTCTGTCAGATATGATGTCCAAAGGAACACCATGACGAGATACAATCTCATCAACATAGATCTTGGCGAGTTTGTCAGCAGAGTAATCCTCACGAATTGCCAAAAAGTGTGCTGACTTTGTTAAACGATCAATGATTACCCAAATGGCATCATGACCTCTAGATGTGCGCGGTAGTTTCGTGATGAGATCCATCGCAATTTCTCCCACTTCCATACCGGAATTTCTGGTTGTTCAAGCAAACCAGATGGGCGATGATGTTCAGCCTTGACTGTGACATCCCGGTTTTTCAGGTATCTTAAACGCACTACTTCACGGTTATTCATTCCTACGCTAATTTGATTCGGAGAATTAAATTACACGCTCGAAATAACTACGCTAACTTTGTGAACTTATCGAGTGAATTACGTGCTATGTGTTATTAGACGTTTATAAGTTTTGTGAGTTATTATATCATGTTTTGATTTCGTGATTATTAGTTTATATAGAAAAAATATATATATTAAATAAATAGCCGAACCAAACCGAGCCGCGAAACGTGTCGACCTCACTTCCTTGTGGCCCAAGTAACTAGCCTAAACTTGAGGCCCAAGTTACCCACCCAAACCCCCCCTGTGCGGCCGCAAATCACCCCACCCTTTCTCCTTTTCTTTTTCCCTTGTTTTGGTATAAATAGGCATGCATGTATGTGTTATGTTTCAAAAACAAAAAAAAAACAAACCTAAACCCTAGCTTCAAAGAGCCGACGGCAACCCTCTCTCTCCCTCTTTTCTCTCGATCGCAACTTCCTCCAAAACCCGAAGTGATTCCAATCTCGTTCCCGGTTGGTTAATCTTCATCGTTGCAAGGTTAGGGTTTTTATTGTTTCGCAAATCACATTAGGGTTTATGAACTCTTGATCATGCTTGTATGTAATGGTAGAATCATTGTTATAAAAGTGTTACGATGTTTAGTTCGATTAATTGTGCGAGTTTTGCGATTATGATGTTTAGTTGGATACAAGAATCATAGGCTGTGCTTTGTGATAAAAATCATATTATATGATTAGGGTTTGCATGAGTATGATGTACATGATGATAGGTGACTAATAAATCTGTTCTTGATCATTTATATTTAACGTCTCGATCGTTTAAGCGTGTTCTATTGCGATAAAAGTCTAAAACAGGTTGCTGAATGGTGTTTACAGCCAACTTCAATTGGCTGTAACTTGGTTATTATTTATCGAAAAGTTGAATTTCTGAAGCCTAAAACGTATATTTTTGAAAAACGCTTCTAATGGCGCTGGATTCATATTTTTCTGAGGTCGTTTGATATTTTTAAGTGGTCAATTAAGTGCAGTAACTGAAGCTGTGTAAATTCTGAAAATTTGTTAGTTGTTTATCGAGTCGGATCTCATAATATGTAGAGGGTTGGGTCACGAAATTTGTACAGAAACTGGAGACGGAAATTTTCGGGAAACTCCCACTGGAATTTTGTTAATTGGATGAACGATGATTTTTAAATAAATTCTCCCGTGGACTGCAGTCAGAAAGCGACGAATCTGACTGCAGCCTAGTATACTAATGTTTATGAATAATTGGTAAAGTGTTAGGACTTGAAAAATTTACATAAAATTCTACAGTTCAGTTGACACCTTTTGTAAAAAAATTGAAATTTTTGGAACGTTGGACCTATTTTATAAAAATCCCCGAAAACAGCCTAGTTATGAGCGTGCAAGCTGAAACTTGATAACTTGCGAATGTGTGTACCAAAATGTTGTATGAGTTGATTTGTGTTCATGATAAGTTGGTTTGATCACTATTTTGGTATGATAATACTTTGCATGCATGATTGTGTTTTCGAAGTTGTTATCATGTGTGCCGCATTGTGTGTTAGTTATGTGTAGGGTTTGTATCAATGTGTTCACACACTAACTTTAAATTGATTGACTTGTTAGGATGCAATTAGCGGTCCCATCATTTGCTACTTCTGTGTTACACTAACCGAGCAATTAAAGGTGAGTTCACGGCCCCTATTTTTATCCGGTTTTAAACAACAGGGGGAGAAACATGTATACACTCTATAACTCTATCTTTTTACGTTATGCGAAATTAACGTCGTTAAACTACTCGGTAACTAAGTTAATTTTAATGTACGTTATGGTCACTAAGCAGCTATATCACGGAAGTCCTCGACAAACTCTCGGATCGTTAGTATTGGGTTAGATAGCGGGGAAATTATAAGTAGTACTACTGGGCCCGACAAGCCCTACCCGAGCTAGTCGCGCTAGCCGACCGGGTATGGTCAACGGGTGAATAATTTGGCCTAACTTTCGCCATGGTCAGTGATAGGCCTGGCAACACGGAGGCACAACAGTCAGCTTCGATCTCGAACACTTATGTGACATAACTTTAAGCTCGCTACCTACATGTTAACATTGAACTTAATTACGAACAACAATGTTATTCCGGGTTAGGAATAATGGAACCAACGACAATATTATTCCGGGTTAGGAATAATGGAACCAACATCATTATTATTCCGGGTTAGGAATAATGGAACTATATCCTTATTCCGGGTTAGGGATAACGGGGGAAAAAAACTTTTAACCAAACTAATGAACTTATAAAAACCTGTGAACTCACTCTTCTTTAATGTTGACACTTGTTTCTTTACATGTTTCTCAGGACGCTAGGAGCTCTAGGTGCACTCACTTGCATTGATCAAGACATCTTTTATCGAGTCTCATTTACGAATATTGTTTGTGTTTTTCTTTAGTTTTGGCGTTTTTGTTGGCGCCCTTTACTTTACTTTACGTTAATGCTTCCGCTCAACTTTAAAACTAATGCTTCCGCTAAACTTTGAAACCAAACTAAGATAATTTGAAAATAACTATGAATAGGTAAACAAATAATTTTTGGAAAACGTATAAACGAATCATATAGAGTCGTTCGATGTTACTAGTGTCTCAGATTCTGGTTTGTTCACACGCCTCGCGGTAAAACTCCGCAAGTGGAAATTTGAGGGTGTGACAGATTGGTATCAGAGCTACTAGCTATAGAGAACCAGGTTTGCATTAAAAGTAGACCTAAACTATAGCTGATTACACGACACTAGACTTAGTTTGGCAATGAACTGTGATATCTTGTTATGTGTTGTACTACAACTGTGTTATGTAAAATATACATGCATATTGTGATGAACGCAACTCGTAACTAACTACACAACCCAACAGGCAATGTCATCATCATCATCCGACAAACCTTTACAACCAAGGGCGCCGGGGAAGGCACCTATGGTCGAACCCTCACCACCTCATGGCGTAGAGACACCCTCAGCTGCTAGGAAAAGACTCGCTCTAGGAGGGGAGTCGTCCTCACGCCCGACCACTGCTATGCTGGTCGAACCGGTTAACTCATTAGAAGTAGGGGACGACCTACTTAGAGATATGATAACAAAATAACAGGAACAACTAGAGAGAATGCAGGAAACTATCCTAGCACAGGGATGGATGATACGACAATTAACAGGTAAGACTGGAGAGCTCGAGGAAGAGCAATATGAGAATAAAATAGCTAGTAACACCTTAGCTAAAGATCTTCGTGCTGAGCAGCTGAGGGCTGACTGGTTCGAAGACAGAGTTCTTGAGTCCATCTGGAGAATTCAAGAACTAGAATAGAAATCAGGCACTTTTACCAGTACCCGCACCAGCACCGGCCCCTCCAGCGCCGGTAGAGGAAGAAGAGGAGGATCCAGAGGAAGACCCGGCTGTAGAAGCTGGAAACGCCGCGGAGGATGACGGCAACGATAGCGATTTGGGAGATGGAGACGTAGAAGACTGACTCGTCTCGCTTATCCCTTTTGTTTCCTTTAGTCTATTTATTTTCTACTTATGTTTGAACTTGAAATTTTATAGTTAAACTGATATGTTTGGATTGCATTTTGTGAGACGTTGAAATCTTATTTAATCGAATATTCTTTTTGATTATTTAATTTATTTGGGTTGACATAATTTAGGGATTATTTAAGTATGGAGTTAGAATAACTATATTGGATATATATACTTATTGGTGTGTGTTTATGTTGTCTTGTGAAGATCTAAAATGGCAACTGGACGTCGCGGAAACCTCAACATGACACCCGAAGAATTGGCCGCAATGATCCATGAACACGTGAATGCTGCTCTGGCAGGTGTTCAAAACCCACCAGCAGCAGGAGGGGGTCTTAACCCCTACAAGATGTTCTTCGATGCGAAACCGAGCAATTTCACGGGTGCAGAAGGGCCCGTAGGACTGGTCCGTTGGATTGAAAAGTCCGAATCGGTGTTCGAAATGTGCAATTGCCTTGAGGCCAACAAGGTCAAGTATGCTGCCTCAACGTTGGAGGATGGGGCACTAACTTGGTGGAATGCACAAGTCCAAACGCGTGGACTTATTGCTGCAAACGCAATGGTCTGGGCTGAGTTTAAGGCCCTAATCAAAGCGGAGTACTGTCCGCAGGACAGAGTTCAGCAGTTGGAGCAAGCACTATGGAACCATAAGATGGTAGGATCTGAAATTGAAGCATACACAGCGAAACATCATGATCTGGTGTTCCTATGTCCCGATCTGGCCAACACTGTTGAAAAACGACTCGAGTTTTACCTTGGGGGACTGGTCCCCGAGATCCAGGGCATGGTAATGGCTAGCAACCCTGCGACTGAGCATCAAGCGATCAGGCTGGCGCATAAACTCACCGATAAGGCGGTGGAACAAAAGAAGTTGCCATCTCGGGGTGTAACTGAAGTTGTCCCTGATAATAAAAGAAAATTTGAAGACTCGCCTGCTCGACAGTCTTCGTCAGCCCAGCCACAACAAGGGAACCAGAAACGGTTCAACAATTTCAACAGCAATCGGGGTCACAATAATCAGCTCGCCAACAACACCCAGAACACCAGCGGCTATGTGGGTCGAAAGCCACAATGTAATCGTTGCAACCTCCATCATCACGGCCCTTGTGCCGGGAATCGCTGCCAACGATGTAGCAAAGTGGGACACGCGGCAAAGGATTGTCGCGAAGAAATCATGTCTCGACAAAACCAAAATCAACACCAGGGTCAGCAGCAGGGTATTAACCCGGGGTGCTATCAGTGTGGTAGCACTGCCCACTTCAAACGAGACTGCCCACAGCTTCGCAACAACAACAACAATGGTGGGAACAACAACAACCACAACCACAACAACCACAACAACAACAATAACAACAACAACAATGGAAATGGTGGCACAGGAGGTGCCAAAGGTCGTGCATTTACGCTAGGCCGCGGAGAGGCCAGAAACGACTCGAACGTGGTCACCGGTAAGTTTCCCCTTAACGATCATTTTGCTACTGTACTTTTTGATACGGGTGCAGATAGGAGTTTTATATCTGAGTTGTTTAGGAAGAACCTAAATCTCACGCCTAAACCCTTAGAGACCCCTTACGTCATAGAACTAGCCGATGGTAAATCTGTAGATGTGACCCATTTAGTAACCGACTGCCAACTTAAACTCGCGGGTCACACCTTTACCATTGATCTGATGACAACTACCCTGGGAAGTTTTGACGTGGTAGCCGGAATGGACTGGCTATCCGACGTCCGAGCTGAAGTCCACTGCTTCGAGAAATCTATCCGTATTCCGCTCTGTAACGATGAAGTCTTGATGGTGCAAGGCGAGAAGGCAGGCGCCATCATAAACATCATCTCTTACATGCAAGCTCAGAAGTATCTTCGGAGGAAGAACTCCTTCGCTTTGCTCGCACTGGTCACCGAGCAGCCTAAGGACGAGAAGCGTATAGAAGATATCCCCGTCGTCCGTGACTTTTCTGATGTTTTTCCAGAGGAGTTACCTGGTCTTCCACCACATCGACAAGTAGATTTTGAAATCGAATTGGCGAACCATGCAACTCCTATCGCCAAGGCCCCGTACCGCCTGGCTCCAGCAGAGCTGCAAGAGCTGTCTACCCAACTTCAGGAATTGTTAGAAAAAGGATTTATCCGACCTAGTACTTCGCCATGGGGAGCTCCGGTCCTTTTTGTCAAGAAGAAGGACGGGACCTTCCGCATGTGCATCGACTACAGGGAACTCAATAAGGTTACCGTCAAGAACCGATACCCATTACCTCGCATCGACGATCTCTTCGACCAGCTTCAAGGGTCAAGCTACTACTCCAAGATTGATCTACGGTCCGGTTATCACCAGTTACGCGTCAGGGAGGAGGATATCTCTAAGACGGCATTTCGTACTCGGTATGGCCATTATGAGTTCTTGGTCATGCCCTTTGGTCTCACCAACGCACCCGCGGTGTTCATGGACCTCATGAACCGCGTGTGTAAACCGTATCTCGACAAGTTTATCATTGTGTTCATCGATGACATACTCATCTACTCTAAAGGTGAAGAAGAACATGCTGAACATCTACGACTACTGCTGGAATTACTTCAACAGGAGAAACTATATGCCAAGCTTTCAGAGTGTGATTTCTGGATTTGGGAAGTTCAGTTCCTCGGGCATATTGTGAATGAAAAGGGTATCCACGTTGATCCTGCCAAGATCGATGCTATCAAGAACTGGGAAGCACCCAGGACACCGACAGAGATCCGCCAATTTTTGGGTTTGGCTGGTTACTACAGACGTTTCATCGAGGGATTTTCAAAGATCGCGCAACCGCTTACCACCCTCATCCAGAAAGGCACCAAGTATGCTTGGGGTGACAAGCAGGAAGCGGCATTTCAATTGCTGAAGCAGAAACTTTGCAGTGCACCCATTCTGTCCTTGCCGGAAGGGACTGATGATTTTGCGGTATATTGTGATGCTTCCATTCAGGGATGGGGATGCGTACTCATGCAACGTGATAAGGTCATCGCGTATGTGTCCCGACAATTGAAGGTTCACGAGAAAAACTACACAACACATGAGCTGTAATTGGGAGCAGTGGTGTTTGCGCTTATGATTTGGAGACACTACCTATATGGAGTGCACAATCTATACAGATCACAAGAGCCTCCAGCATATCTTTGACCAGAAGGAGTTGAACTTGCGACAGCGTCGCTGGGTCGAACTCCTGAATGATTATGAATGTGCCATTTGGTATCACCCGGGTAAAGCTAACGTAGTAGCTGATGCCCTCAGCAGGAAGAGGCACTTGAAACCTCGTCGGGTACGAGCACTACAGTTCACCATTCATTCGGGGTTACCCGAACAGATACGCGACGCGCAGTTAGAAGCAGTTAAGGAAGAAAACATCAAGGCCGAATCTGTGGGAAAGATGGAACGCGATTGGGAAGTAAAACCCAATGGTGCCCGGTATTTCATGAATCGTATAGGGGTACCTCTCTACGGAGACCTCAGAAAGCTAGTCATGGACGAAGCTCACAAATCCCGATACTCTGTCCATCCTGGTTCGGATAAGATGTAACAAGACTTTAAAACCGTGTACTGGTGGCCCAACATGAAAGCGGATATAGCCACCTACGTGAGCAAGTGTTTGACTTGTGCGAAAGTCAAGGTGGAATACCAGAAGCCATCAGGGCTACTACAACAACCTGAGATCCCAGTGTGGAAATGGGATCCGATCTCAATCGACTTTATCACTAAACTTCCGCGAACTCCGGGTGGTTGCGATACCATCTGGGTAATCGTGGATCGTTTAACTAAGTCCGCACACTTCCTAGCGATCAAAGAAATAGATAAGATGGATAAGTTGACTCGCATCTACATTAAGGAAGTAGTTTCTCGGCACGGAGTGCCAACGTCCATCATCTCAGACAGAGATGCTCGTTTCACGTCCAACTTTTGGCAGTCACTTCAGAAAGCGTTGGGTACACGCTTAGATATGAGCACAGCTTATCACCCTCAGACGGATGGCCAAAGTGAAAGGACCATTCAGACCTTGGAAGACATGCTTAGGGCATGTGTGGTAGATTTCGGGAATAGTTGGGAAATCCATCTGCCTTTAGTGGAATTCTCGTATAACAACAGTTACCATACGAGTATATCGGCAGCACCGTTTGAAGCATTATACGGTCACAAATGTAGATCACCGGTCTGCTGGGCAGAAGTCGGTGATAGTCAACTCACAGGTCCTGAGTTGATACTTGAGGCTACTGAAAAGATTGTACAAATCAGAAACCGCATGACAGCGGCACGAGATCGACAGAAAAGCTACGCTGATCTACGACGCAAACCGCTTGAATTCCAAGTAGGCGACCGCGTCCTACTGATGGTGTCACCCTGGAAGGGTGTAATCCGTTTTGGGAAACGAGGCAAACTAAACCCACGGTACGTAGGCCCGTATCGGACCCGTAGCTTATCAATTAGACCTTCCTACCGAACTCAGTGGAGTTCACAACGTTTTTCACGTGTCAAATCTGAAGAAGTGTCTGTCAGATGAGACCCTAGTCATTCCATTGGATGAGATTCAAGTGGATGAACAACTGCATTTTGTGGAACAACCTATCGAGATCATGGATCATGAGATCAAGACTCGAAGGCACAGCAAGATACCGATCGTCAAGGTTCGTTGGGATTCTAAGCGTGGACCGGAGTTCACGTGGGAAAGAGAGGACCAAATGAAAAGAAAATACCCACACCTCTTTGCAGCTGAGCAGTAAGCTAACGTTACCACCAACTAAATTTTCGGACGAAAATTCTTTCAACATGGGGATGATGTGACAGCCTGGGAATTTCTTGTACCATTGCTAACAAACTGAATCTTTGTCCATTGCATTCTAAACCTGTGCGTTGCATTCTAAACCGCATTTACTCAATTTTCGGGACGAAAATTCTTTCAACATGGGGATAATGTGACATCCCGGTTTTTCAGGTATCTTTAACGCACTACTTCACGGTTATTCATTCCTACGCTAATTTGATTCGGAGAATGAAATTACACGCTCGAAATAACTACGCTAACTTTGTGAACTTATCGAGTGAATTACGTGCTATGTGTTATTAGACGTTTATAAGTTTTGTGAGTTATTATATCATGTTTTGATTTCGTGATTATTAGTTTATATAAAAAATGAATATATATATTAAATAAATAGCCGAACCGAACCGAGCCGCGAAACGTGTCGAACTCACTTCCTTGTGGCCCAAGTAACTAGCCTAAACTTGAGGCCCAAGTTACCCACCCAAACCCCCCTTGTGCGGCCGCAAATCACCCCACCCTTTCTCCTTTTCTTTTTCCCTTGTTTTGGTATAAATAGGCATGCATGTATGTGTTATGTTTCAAAAACAAAAAAAACAAACCTAAATCCTAGCTTCAAAGAGCCGACGGCAGCCCTCTATCTCCCTCTTTTCTCTCGATCGCAACTTCCTCCAAAACCCGAAGTGATTCCAATCTCGTTCCCGGTTCGTTAATCTTCATCGTTGCAAGGTTAGGGTTTTTGTTGTTTCGCAAATCACATTAGGGTTTATGAACTCTTGATCATGCTTGTATGTAATGGTAGAATCATTGTTATAAAAGTGTTATGATGTTTAGTTCGATTAATTGTGCTAGTTTTGCGATTATGATGTTTAGTTGGATACAAGAATCATAGGCTGCGTTTTGTGATAAAAATCATATTATATGATTAGGGTTTGCATGAGTATGACGTCCATGATGATAGGTGACTAATAAATCTGTTCTTGATCATTTATATTTGACGTCTCGATCGTTTAAGCGTGTTCTATTGCGATAAAAGTCTAAAACAGGTTGCTGAATGGTGTTTACAGCCAACTTCAATTGGCTTTAACTTGGTTATTATTTATCGAAAAGTTGAATTTCTGAAGCCTAAAACGTATATTTTTGAAAAACGCTTCTAATGACGCTGGATTCATATTTTTCTAAGGTCGTTTGATATTTTTAAGTGGTCAATTAAGTGCAATAACTGAAGCTGTGTAAATTCTGAAAATTTGTTAGTTGTTTATCGAGTCGGATCTCATAATCTGTAGAGGATTGGGTGACGAAAATTGTACAGCAACTGGAGACGGAAATTTCCGGGAAACTCCCACTAGAATTTTGTTAATTGGATGAACGATGATTTTTAAATAAATTTTCCCGTGGACTGCAGTCAGAAAGCGACGAATCTGACTGCAGCCTAGTATACAAATGTTTATGAAATTCTACAGTTTAGTTGACACCTTCTGTAAAAAATTGGAATTTTTGGAACGTTGCAACTATTTTATAAAAATCCTCGAAAACAGCCTAGTTATGAGCGTGCAAGCTAAAACTTGATAACTTGCGAATGTGTGTACCAAAATGTTGTATGAGTTGATTTGTGTTCATGATAAGTTGGTTTGATCACTATTTTGGTATGATAATACTTTGCATGCATGATTGTGTTTTCGAAGTTGTTATCATGTGTGCCGCATTGTGTGTTAGTTATGTGTAGGGTTTGTATCAGTGTGTTCACACACTAACTTTAAATCTATTGACTTGTTAGGACGCAATTAGCGGTCCCATCATTTGCTACTTCTGTGTTACACTAACCGAGCAATTAAGGGTGAGTTCACGGCCCCTATTTTTATCCGCTTTTAAACAACAGGGGGAGAAACGTGTATACACTCTATAACTCTATCTTTTTAAGTTATGCGAAATTAACGTCGTTAAACTACTCGGTAACTAAGTTAATGTTAATGTACGTTATGGTCATTAAGCAGCTGTATCACGGAAGTCCTCGACAAACTCTCGGATCGTTAGTATTGGGTTAGATAGCGGGGAAATTATAAGTAGTACTACTGGGCCCGACAAGCCCCACCCGAGCTAGTCGCGCTAGCCGACCGGGTATGGTCAACGGGTGAATAATTTGGCCTAACTTTCGCCATGGTCAGTGATAGGCCTGGCAACACGGAGGCACAACAGTCAGCTTCGATCGCGAACACTTATGTGACATAACTTTAGGCTCGCTACCTACATGTTAACATTGAACTTAATTACGAACAACAATGTTATTCCGGGTTTGGAATAATGGAACCAACGACAATATTATTCCGGGTTAGGAATAATGGAACCAACATCATTATTATTCCGGGTTAGGAATAATGGAACTATATCGTTATTCCGGGTTAGGGATAATGGGGGAAACAAACTTTTAACCGAACTAATGAACTTATAAAAACCTGTGAACTCACTCTTCTTTAATGTTGACACTTGTTTCTTTACATGTTTCTCAGGACGCTAGGAGCTCTAGGTGCACTCACCTGCATTGATCAAGACATCTTTTATCGAGTCTCATTTACGAATATTGTTTGGGTTTTTCTTTAGTTTTGGTGTTTGTGTTGGCGCCCGTTACTTTACTTTACGTTAATGCTTCCGCTCAACTTTAAAACTAATGCTTCCGCTAAACTTTGAAACCAAACTAAGATAATTTGAAAATAACTATGAATAGGTAAACAAATAATTTTTGGAAAACGTATAAACGAATCATATAGAGTCGTTCGATGTTACTAGTGTCTCAGATTCTGGTTTGTTCACACGCCTCGCGGTAAAATTCCGCAAGAGGAAATTTGAGGGTGTGACATTGACTTTAAGACAAGTTAGGCATCTTGATACATACAAGGCCATGTCTTTCTTCATACCCGGCGACCAATACTGGGTATGAAGATCCTTGTACATTTTGTCTGTACTAGGATGGATTGAATAACGAGACTTATGAGCTTCGTCCATCAATAAGGTGCGGAGGTTGTCTTGACTTGGAACCCACAAGCGGTTCAAATAATAGAGTAATCGATTGTCTCTCGTTTCGAGCTCAAGTTGATGCGGTAATTCACTACCCATCATACCTTGTGTAACACAAGTACGTTGAGCTTGGAAAATACGTGTCTGGAAATCAGATTGAATTCGAACACAATGAAGCTTAACACATTCCTTATGACTGAGCGCATCGGCCACAACATTCACCTTACCAGGATGGTAGCGAATTTCGCTGTCGTAGTCGTTTAAAAGTTCGACCCAGCGTCGTTGTCTCATGTTCAGCTCCTTTTGATTGAATATATGTTGGAGACTTTTGTGGTCGGTAAAAACCACGCATTTCGTACCATAAAGGTAGTGTCTCCAAATCTTGAGAGCAAAAACTACAGCACCTAATTCAAAATCATTGGTCATGTAGTTCTTCTAGTGGACTTTCAATTGTCTTGACGCATAGGCTATGACTTTATCTCGTTGCATAAGAACACAAACAAGGCCTAGGTTCGATGCATCACAATAGACAACAAAATCATCGTTGCCATCGGGTAAAGAGAGAATAGGAGCATCGCAGAGTTTTTGTTTCAGAGTTTGGAAAGCTTCCTCTTGTTTGGGTCCCCACTCAAAAGGCTTCTTCTTTTGAGTCAAAGCGGTGAGGTGAACCGCGATCTTTGAGAGGTTCGTGATGAATCGACGTTAATATCCAGCAAGACCAAAAAATGAGCGAAATTCTGAGGGAGTAGTGGGTGTGTTCCAATCCTTAATCGCAATCATTTTGGAAGGATCCACATGTATACCTTGCTCGTTGACTATGTGTCCCAAGAATTGAACTTCTTTTAGCCAAAACTCGCACTTGGAGAATTTGGCATAAAGTTGTTCTTTCTTTAGTAGTTCCATAGTTAATCGAAGGTGTTGTTCGTGTTCGGCTCGAGACTTGGAATAAATAAGAATGTCGTCGATGAAAACAATGATGAACTTGTCCAAATAAGGTTTACAAACCCGATTCATCAAGTCCATGAAAACAGCTGGAGCATTTGTCAAACCGAAAGGCGTGACAGTAAACTCGTAATGACCATATCAAGTGCGAAAGGCAGTCTTGGGAATATCTTCTTCGAGCACACGAAGTTGATGATACCCCGAACGCAGATCAATCTTTGAAAAGTAACTAGCACCTTGTAGCCGATCAAAGAGATCATCAATGCGAGGTAGGGGATATCGATTTTTGATCGTGAGTTTGTTGAGCTTACGATAATCGATACACATACGGAAAGATCCATCCTTCTTTTTCACAAATAGGACAGGAGCGCCCCGGGGTGAATAGCTCGGACGAATGAATCCTTTATCAGATAGCTCTTGAAGTTGTTTTGATAACTCTTGCATCTCAGACGGTGCAAGACGGTAAGGAGATTTAGCAATTGGGTTGGCACCAGGTACTAGATCAATGCGGAACTCAACTTGACGTACAGGAGGTAAACCGGGTAATTCCTCAGGAAACACCGCAGGATAATCTCGAACAACAGGGATATGCTGAATAGTTTTGCCTTTGCCTTTCTCCTCTATGATATGTGCTAGGAAGGCAACATAGTTCTTTCGTAGGTATTTTTGGGCTTGGTTATAGGTCATGAGTTTAAGGTTACTAGCGGGTTTCTCTCCAAGAACTTCTAAGACTTCACCAGAGGGAAGAGGTATTCGAACTATTTTGTCAAAACAAATAACTTTGGCATGCTTGGTTAACAAATCCATTCCTATGATGATGTCGAAACTCCTGAGTTGCATGGGTGTGAGGTTAATGGCAAAAAGGTGGTTATTGAGGTTCAATTGGCAATCACGAATGATAGAATCTAGTTTAAGAGGTTCCCCACTAGCTGTCTCGACAGTCAAGGGCTTTCCTAGTTTAGTTTTTGGCATTGAAAGTAATGGTTCAAAGGCTAAGGACACGAAACTCCTATCGGCACCCGAATCGAAAAGAACAGAAGCAGGATGATTGTTGACAAGGAACGTACCATTAACGACTTCGTTGTTAGCACGGGCCTCGTTAGCGTTAATGTTGAATGCTTGTCCACGAGCTTGGTTGGCATTGGCTAATTTCAGGCAATTGTTCTTGTAATGGCCCATCTCGCCACAGTTAAAACATGACCCAGGTGGAAAGTGAGGTCGAACGGGATTTGCTTGGAGTTGGACAAGATTCTGAGCAGCTTGGTTTGGAACAGATCGACAAACGTTGGCCAAGTGACCAAATCTTCCACAAGTAGTACATTGACGACACGGTTGATGAACTTGCTGGTGACTGTTGCACCGATTGCACAGCGGTGCAGTACTAGCATATGGCTTCCTCGTAGGAGGTTGAGCTGGTTGGTTTTTGGGAGCTTGATTGGGTTAAGCGGCTGGAGCGGGTTGTGTAGTAACCGCAAAGTTCTGAGAAGCCTTACGCTTCTTTGAAGGTTTGGAAGGCTCAGCTTTGTTTCCTTTTGATTCTGTTGAGTGGTTTTGGTGGATGATTACTTATCGTCTTTGCGATCCTTTTTGACCTGAGACTCGGTCAAAGTCGCAGCTAGCTCAATGGCCTGTCGGACAGTAATTGGGTTACTTCCGGTAAAAATGTCCTGAACAGGATCAGGCAAACCATCGATATACTTCTCGATTGCCTTATCCAAAGGCGTCACCATTGAAGGACAAAGTAAACTCAACTCCTCGTATTGGTCAGTATAAGCACGATGCTCACCACTATCCTGTTTGAGATCATGGAATTCGTTTTAAAGCACCCTCTACTTATGACGAGGACAAAATTCCTTCATCATTAGAGCCCTAAGCTCTTCCCAAGTTTGTGCTAAGGCTACATTAGCACATCTGTCTCTCATAATACCATTCCACCATGTAAGAGCTCTCTTTTTTAATACACTCGACGCAAACTCAACTTTTCGCTCGTTTGGGCATTGCACATGACGAAAAGTACTTTCGAGGCTCTCAAACCATTACAAAAGCCCAGTAGCTCCCTCAGACCCAGAAAACGAGAGTGGTTTAGCCGAACAAAATTGTTTATAGTTGCACGGAACTTGTGCATTGTTATTGTTATTGTTGTTTGCTTGATTGAGTTGGGTCACAAGATTTGGGAGTACAGCAGCAATTTGCTGAGCGGTAATAGCTGTCATTTCAGCATTTTGAGTTGTGTCATGTCTAGGAGGCACTCTAAAAGAAAACATTGAGGAAGATACGTGAGATTGATATAAATCAAGAGAGGTGTTGAAAATATCGATGAAACAAGGATGGTGGTCATTCGTTCGTTTCTCAAAACAAACAAACGACACACGATGACTAATCAAAGTAAATGGGTCTTTATAATGTATCACGAAGACATGCTTTAGCCTATAGGTGGACACTCACCCCAAGAGTTCCCAGGTAAGAGTGACTGGTCCGATTAAGTGGATTTGTACGAACACTCTAACCTTGGACAGAAAACTCGGGGTACAGGCACCCACCCTTCCAGATTGCATGTGTTCACATTAATAAAACCCAAACTTTAACGAGATTTGAAAACCTTGAAGGCTAAAAGAGACCTATGATTCATTTTTGACTTTATGCCTTGAATTTTGTCTTGTTTTTGGTAATCACCTAAGGATAGGTGATGGTGGTGTATTAAGAATCTAAACACAAGTAAACTCGCGTTAGGGTCCTAGGAAGGTTATAGTCTAGGTCAAAGCATTACTAATAACCTAATTCCCTATTACCAGTGCTCTGATACCAATCTGTAACACCCCGACCACGTAAAAACAACAAACCGCGGCGGAAACGTCGGGGAGTCACGTTAACAGATTGTTACAACAACGCATGGTAATTAAAGTTATGTTTTATTGGATATTGAAATTACATAGTTACATTGTCTAGAAGTTTAAAATAAACTAATTAAACTATTATCTTTCATATTTTAAGGCACTAAGTCCGCGTCCAATCCTACGTGAGCATGCATCAACATCAAACTTGGTTTCCTGAAACATATGTGAAAACGAGTTAGCAAAAATATGCCAGCGAGTACATAGGTTTTGTGAGTGTGTCAAATTCATTGCTTTGAATATGTATTGCAATACCTCGTCAGACTACTAGAGTCGTTAATTTAAAAACCTTGTTATCAAAAGTATTTGGTATTGCAATATTAACTAACCAACTAAAACAAGTTAGTTATAGTTTATAAAAGACTTGTAGCCATGAATCTTGACCAAAACATTTGTTTTGTAAATTCGAGTAGTAAATCGTATTGAAGAAACTTTGTATGGTTTATATCTTTAATTGAAAAACGTTGCGTGTCATTGTTAGAAAACCTTTGTTCCAACTGATGCAAATGACGGCATGAATGTAATATGATAAAGGTACTTATATATAGGAAGTACCAGCGGCGTATCCACCATGCTTTTATCACATTACACACGTTTCGTTATCTAAATCACTTGCCATAAACCAATCGTTCATTGTCCGTGTCATAAACCAATCATCCATTGTTCGTGTCATAAACCAATTGTTCATCGTCCGTGTAAACAAATCGTCCTTGTTTTAATTGTGAAAACTTTTGGTTTGGTGAATACATTCAAACCTGTGTTGACTCGTCTATACCACCAAAGGGTATCTTTAAATTGCAATAACAAACACCGAAGGGTTTGTTAAAGTAAACAGTTTCAGTCGTTCCCCAAACTTCCCCATAAACACCGGGGAACTTGGTAACGGGATTGTCATTCCTATGGTATCATAACTTACTACTGGTCGGCTTGGGCAAAGCTAATGAATGTCATTCGTGTCATGTATATAACGCACCAACAAGTTCGTTCACATTATTGAAATCGTCGTGTTTATATAAACCATAGCATTTGTAATTTGAATACTTGAAAACAATTTAGCACATATGAATCACCCCAAAATATTTGAAAATCATAAAAGAGGGGAGCTATGTACTCACTTGGGGTTGCAAAATAATCTTGAATCAAAGACTAAACAAGCTCAAATGTCTGAGAAATCAAACGTGTCCTAAAATTGGATAACTATGTAAATGTCGGGACTTTATCGGTGGATCAGATAGAATGAGGTCTTGTAAACCAAATGAGTGTTGGAACTCATATGAAATGGTTTAACAAAGTCTACATTCTGACTTGAAAAGATTCCTAAGTGCTTTTGACCCGTTATGACTCGTTAAGGTAGCTACTTTAACGGATCATTCATGTAAAAACGTGTTCGGATGGTTAGATATGTGTTATGATAAGTCTAATATGCCAAAATAAGTTTATTATAGTTTCACCACAAGTTTGTATGTCAAAACATTGGTCACATATGCTTAAAGTTGATTTATGCGCAAAAAGGGCATTTTGGTCATTTAAAGGGCATAACAGATGACTTAACATAACACTAACCAAACGACGTGACCATAAGGTATAAACTCAGAAGGTTATTCCCTATACAACCATGGTCACATATATGTGTTTGGTCGGATCCTAAGATCGACCAAACGGGTCGGATTCGAAAGTCAAAGCGGTGGTCAAGACCGCTCGACTTACGACCCTAAATAAGCACTAAACTTAAAGAGACGAGTTAAACATGTTAAACATGTCTAACAAGGTTTATAAAACTGATTTCGTACCAAAGCGAAGGGTTTTGATACCCGAAAATAGTTCCGTCGTATAATGCGTATTTTGCGCATCATTGACCAAAACTTTGACTCGTCACTTTGACTAGTAAACGTGGTAATCAGTAGGCACGATCGCTAAGGATCATAACCATCGTGATTACGATCACGTTCCAAAGTCCAATTGGACTTTGCTTTGACCAATTAATGGTCAAAGCTGAAAGTCAAAAACTGTTTGACTTTTAGCTTGAAATAGCTAAAATGAATCAACAAGGCTAAGTTAGAACACTTACTTGTGCTCAAGGCAGCCAAAGGTGAAGAAAAGACTTAGAAAACTCAGTTGGGAGACCTCCAACAAAGTGGGAGTTCTCCTCTTAGAGTTATAGAGAGAAAGGAAAAGAATGAGCAAGTTAAAATGTGAGATCAAGGGCCTATTTATAGTTGTGGAGGATGGATTTGATGATCACAAGTGTCAAGGACCATTCTAGGATCATTCCACATGTTCAAAGACGTGTCAAGACTAGGCTCGAACTTGAAGATCACGAATCTTGGGTTTCAAAGCTGTAAAACAGTTGTCTGCCATTTTTCTGTTGTAACTGGGCATCCCCGCGAGTCGCGGGAGATCTTGGGGGGTCTCTCGCATGGCGCCTGGGATTCCTAAGTTTCAGAATTTGCAAAACAGGTCCCTGTAGCCTAAAACTTGTTTTTTGACGCGTTTTGGCACTTTTAACACCCGTTAACCCTATTTTTAAGCTTTAAAAGGAAGATAATGCATAGGGAACTTGAAAAATTCATGGAAACGTTTCTGATGTCGGTTCGTTTGGTCGTACGGTTGCGGTTTTCGGTTAATTACAACGAAATCGTAACGAACGCGCAAATGACCGTAAACGCGTAACGAATGATATTTTTGCATTCCAATCATTAAAATGCTATATTTTAATGATTACAAAATTTTTTGGATGTGCGTGCATATTCCGGATAACGATATACGCGAATCGGCATAGTTTCACAGAATTTGCAAAATAGCCCCTAAGCTTGCATAAGGGTGTTTTTGCTATACCGAAGCCCTCAAAACTTATTTCTATGTTATTGTAAAGGGTATTTAGGGTATGTTTAGCTTATGTCGATGTTCCGGAGTGTACGTCACCGTTAAACTGATTACGTTTGCGTAATAGTTTGTGATTTCACTTCTAGAAGTCGTTTAAGAGTTCGGAATCGTGCAAGAATCGAATACGTGCAATTGTCATGATAAAAATACAAATCTCATAAATAAAAAACAAAAATTTCGTTGATTGATAATTCGTCTGTTATTGATACACGATCAGATCACCACAAATGTCACAAGCAGAGTTTGAGATGAGTGCAATGGGTGAGTTGCAATGTTTTCTTGGTTTACAAGTCAAACAAATGCAAAAAGGCACTTTAATTCATCAAAATAAGTATGTGAAAGAACTACTTAAGAAATTTGATATGAATGACTGTAAACCTTTCAAGACACCCATAGCAACATCAAGTTGGTCACTATAGATGGCAGAGATGACCTTGTTGATTAAACATTGTATAGAAGTATGATTGGGTATTTATTGTACCTAACTGCATCACGGCCAGACATTATGTTTGCCACATGTGTCTGTGCCAGATCACAGTCAATGCCAAGAAAATCAGATCTTATTGCTGTAAAAAGGATATTCAGATACATAAAAGGTGCTCCCATACTTGGTATCTGGTATCCAGCTAATGGTAACATTGAGCTTGCAGGATATTCTGGTAGTGACTTTGCTGGATGTAAAACAATAAGGAAGTCCACATCCAGAGGAGCCCAATTCCTAGGGGATTGCTTAGTGTCTTGGCAAAGTAAGAAGCAAGTTATAGTATCCACATCCACTGCTGAAGCAGAGTATATAGCTGCTGCAAGTTGCACTGCTCAAATTTTGTGGCTTCAAAATAAACTCTTGGATTTTGGTGTGACTGCCTTGAGGACTCCTCTCAAAATTGATAGTCAAGCAGCAGAAACATCATCAAAAATCCAGTTTCACATTCCACCACCAAGCACATTGACATCAGACATCATTTTATGAGGGATTGCTACGAAAAAGGTCTGGTTTCTTTACAACATGTCCATACCAAGGATCAACTAGCAGATGTGTTGACAAAAGCACTTGATGCTTCCACATTTGACAGTTTGATATCTAGGCTTGGAATGCTAAACATGGATTAAAAACAACTTGCCTTGTGATTCATGTGTAAATAGCAATAAAATATTTTTAGAAAATCAGAAATCCATCCTTAAAAATAGTTAAAATTGAACTTTTCAATAAAATCCTTAAAGTCTGTTCAAAGCTCTGATAGCACAAAAACACTGTTGTTTTGAAAGATCTATCCACTAATGCAAACCTCTGCTAATATTAATTTGGTCACAAACACTGGTAGTTTTGCTCTAACAGTGATTAGCCAAACAACTGTTTTCCATTGCCAAACAGAGGTTACACGTGACAAATGTTATTCGACAGATGTTGCATCAGACGACACGTCAAGTGCACTTTTTGTAAAACCCTATAAAACCATGTTCTACCTCCAAACAAAGGTTTCACTTCTCTTGTGCGATTCCAAATTTTTCAAAGCCCTTCTTTAAAAAAAATCATCCAAAAATCATGGCTCCTAAAACCAAATCGAAGAAGAAATCGACACAAGAACAACCCCCATTTGTCCCCATCATCAAAACACCACACAATTACACTGCTATTCTCGAAGAAACCGACGTAAACACTCGTTATCATCCAATTTGTATTCTTAAAGAATCAAAATTGAAACATATGTTGGAAGTCAAAGCCCCTGTTTACATCAATTCTTTAAGAGAATTTTGGGCAAAGGCCAAAGTAAACTTATCCGCTGATGGTGTGCCCTATTCTATCACTTCCAAAGTTGGTGGCACACAACTGCAAATAAGCCCACAATCTATCTCCCAAGTCTTCATGTTAAATGATATGCAACATCCGATATCATTTCCTTTGAGGGAGATGCAGCATGAATTCGTTGAAAGAGGTTACACCGGACAGTTGAAAGGTATGACAATCTTCAAACCTAATTTTCCAGCAGAGATGAAATTCTTTTTCCACACATTACTTACATGTGTCTCTTCAAAAACAACTGCTTTCAACGAGATTCCATTGAACATGCAGTATCTAGGATTTGCAATTTTAACTGGTTCTGATTTTAACTTCTCCCGGTGTTGTTCAATGATCTTATTATTAATTTTAAAAATATTCCAAAAAGAAAAGCTTTCTTGATACATCCAAGATTCAGGAGTGTTTACTTGCAAGATCTGATCAAATAAAACGCAAGTAAACAAGGCGCAGCTACAAACGCTGGCAGCCTAAATCATGAAACATTTATACGAATTACAAATTAAGATAAAGTTTCAAAAACAGAAGTAGAGGAGGCTGAGCCTATTTTACAAGAACAAAATGTTTAAGCTCAACCTCCGGCTGCTGAGCCTACTGCTCTAGGTGATCAGGGCATCATAACCGCTACTCTGAAACCCACACCTAAAATCTCCAAAAAGAAACTATCCAGAGCATACCGAAAACCCATCAAACCCAAAAAGGGTCCTCTGGAAGATGAGATTGTGACATCCCGGTTTTCAGGTATCTTAAACGCACTACTTCACGATTATTCATTCCTGCGCTAATTTGATTCAGAGAATTTAAATTACACACTCGCAATAACTACGCTAACTTTGTGAACTCATCGAGTGAATTACGTGCTATGTGTTATTAGACGTTTATAAGTTTTGTGAATTGTTATATCATGTTTTGATTTCGCGATTATTAGTTTATAAAAAAAATAAATATATATTGAATAAATAGCCGAACCGAACCGAGCCGCAAAACGTGTCGACCTCACTTCCTTGTGGCCCAAGTAACTAGCCTAAACTTGAGGCCCAAGTTACTCAACCAAACCCCCCCCCCCTTTGCGGCCGCAAGCCCACCCCCACCCCCTTTCTTTTTCTTTCCTTTGTTTTATATAAATGAGGCATGCATGTGTTATGTTTCAAAAAAAAAAAGAAACACAAACCCTAGCTCTAAGCAAACCGACAGCAGCCCCCCCTCTCTCGATCGCACAAGACTTCAACCCGGATTGATTCCAATCTTGTTCCCGGTTCGCTAATCTTCATCGTATCAAGGTTAGGATTTTAATTGTTTTGCAAATCACATTAGGGTTTATGAAATATTGATCATGATATTGTTTGAATCATTGTTATGAAAAGTGTTATGATTTATGTTTAGTTCGGTTGATTGTGCGAGTTTTTGCGATTGTGATGCTTGGATGAATACAAAAATCATAGGCTGCGTTTTTGTGATAAAAATCAGATTATATGATTAGGGTTTGCATGAGTATTGATGTACATGATGATATGTGACTAATAAACCTGTTCTTGATCATTATTACTTAGCGTCTCGATTGTTTAAGCGTGTTCTATTGCGATGAAAGTCGAAAACAGGTTGCTGAATGGTATTTACAGCCAACCCTTCAATTGGCTGTAACCTGGTCATTATTTATCGAAAAGTGGATTTTCTGAAACCTAAAATGTATATTTTTGAAAAACGCTTCTAATGGCGCTGGATTCATATTTTTCTGAGGTCGTTTGATATTTTTAGGTGGTCGTTTAAGTGCAGGAACTGAAGCTGTGTAAATTCTGAAAATTTGTTAGTTGTTTATCGAGTCGAATCTCATAATCTGTAGAGCGTTGGCTCACGAAATTTGTACAGAAACTGGAGACGGGAATTTAAGGGAAACTCCCACTGGAATTTTGTTAATTGGATGAACGATGATTTTTAAATAATTTCTCCCGTGGGCTGCAGTCAGAAAGCGACGAATCTGACTGCAGCCTAGTATATAAATGTTTATGAATAATTGGTAAAGTGTTAGGACTTGAAATATTTACATAAAATTCTAAAGTTTAGTTTACACATTCTGCAAAAAACTTGGAATTTTTAGAACGATGGAACTATTTTATAAAAAATCCTCGAAAACAACCTAGTTATGAGCGTACAAGCTGAAACTTGATAACTTGCGTATGTGTGTACCAAAGTGTTGTATGAGTTGATTTGTGTTTATGACAAGTTGGTTTGATCACTATTTTGGTATGATGATACTTTGCATGCATGATTGTGTTTTCAAATTTGTTATTATGTGTGCCGCATTGTGTGTTAGTTATGCGTAGGGTTTGTATCAGTGTGTTCACACACTAACTTTAAATCGATTAACTTGTTAGGACGCAATTAGCGGTCCCATCATTTGCTACTTCTGTGTTACACTAACTGAGCAATTAAAGGTGAGTTTACGGCCCCTATTTTATCCGGTTTTAAACAACAGGGGAGAAACATGTATACATTCTATAACTCGATCTTTTTACGTTATGCGAAATTAACGTCGTTAAACTACTCGGTAACTAAGTTAATGTTAATGTACGTTATGGTCACAAAGCAGCTATATCATGGAAGTCCTCGACAAACTCTCGGATCGTTAGTATTGGTTTAGATAGCGGGGAAATTATAAGTAGTACTACTGGGCCCGACAAGCCCCACCCGAGCTAGTCGCGCTAGTCGACCGGGTATGGTCAACAGGTGAATAATTTGGCCTAACTTTCGCCATGGTCAGTGATAGGCCTGGCAACACGGAGGCACAACAGTCAGCTTCGATCGCGAACACTTATGTGACATAACTTTAGGCTCGCTACCTACATGTTAATATTGAACTTAATTACAAACCGACATCATTATTATTCCGGGTTAGGAATAATGGAACATCATTATTATTCCGGGTTAGGAATAATGAAACTAAATCGTTATCCCGGGTTAGGGATAACGGGGGAAACAAACTTTTAACCGAACTAATGAACTTATAAAAACCTGTGAACTCACTCTTCTTTAATGTTGACACTTGTTTCTTTACATGTTTCTCAGGACGCTAGGAGCTCTAGGTGCACTCACTTGCATTGATCAAGACATCTTTTTATCGAGTCTCATTTACAAAATTGTTTGGGTTTTCTTTAGTTTTGGCGTTTATGTTGGCGCCCGTTACTTTACTTTACTTTAATGCTTCCGCTCAACGTTGAAACTAATGCTTCCGCTAAACTTTGAAACCAAACTAAAACAATTTGAAAATAATTACGAATGGTTAAACAAATGTTTTTGGAAAACGTATAAACGAATCATATAGAGTCGTTCGAAGTTACTAGTGTCTCAGATTCTGGTTTGTTCACACGCCTCGCGGTAAAACTCCGTAAGTGGAAATTGAGGGTGTGACAGATTCGTATCAGAGCCTCTAGCTATAGAGAACCAGGTTTGCATTAAAGTAGACCTAAACTATAGCTGATTACACGACACTAGACTTAGTTGGCACCGAACTATGATATCTTGTTATGTGTTGTACTACAACTGTGTTATGTAAGATATAAATGTAAATTGTGATGAACGCAACTCGTAACTAACTACACAACCGAACAGGCAATGTCATCATCATCATCCGACAAACCTCTACAACCAAGGGCACCGGGGAAGGCACCTATGGTCGAACCCTCACCACCTCATGGCGTGGAGACACGCTCAGCTGCTAGGAAAAGACTCGCTCTAGG
Source organism: Scalesia atractyloides (assembly GCA_947069175.1). Lineage (NCBI taxonomy): Eukaryota > Viridiplantae > Streptophyta > Magnoliopsida > Asterales > Asteraceae > Scalesia > Scalesia atractyloides. Next base: position 42,844,661 of record CAMTDV010000019.1, on the reverse strand, counting down.
AGAGGAGTCGTCCTCCCGTTCGACCACCGCTATACCGGTCGAACCGGTCAATTCGTTAGAGGTAGGGGACGACCTACTTAGGGATATGATAAGAAAACAACAGGAACAACTAGAGAGAATGCAGGAAACCATCAGAGCACAGGGATGGATGATACGTCAATTAACGGGTAAGACTGGAGAGCTCGAGGAAGAGCAATATGAGAATAAGATAGCTCGTAACATTTTAGCTAAAGATCTTCGTGCTGAGCAGCTGAGGGCTGACTGGCTCGAAGACAGAGTTCTTGAGTCCAGTTCGAGGATTCAAGAACTAGAGCAGAATCAGGCACCTGTACCAGTACCCGCACCAGCACCGGCCCCTCCAGCGCCGGTAGAGGAAGAAGAGGAGGATCCAGAGGAGGACCCGGAGGAGGATCCGGAGGAAGACCCGGCTGTAGAAGCTGGAAACGCCGCGGAGGATGACGGCAATGATAGCGACTTGGGAGATGGAGACGTATAAGACTGACTTGTCTCGTCAATCCCCCCTTTGTTTCCTTTAGTCTATTTATTTTCTACTTATGTTTGAACTTGAAATTTTATAATTAAACTGATATGTTTGGTTGGCATTTTGTGAGACGTTGCAATTTATTTAATCGAATGTTCCTTTTGATTGTTTAATTTTTGGGTTGACATAACTTGAGGGATGATTTAAGTGTGGAGTATGATAACTATATTGGATATATATATACTTATCAGTGTGTGTTTATGTTGTCTTGCAAAGATCTAAAATGGCAACTGGACATCGTGGAAACCTCAACATGACACGAGAAGAATTAGCCGCAATGATCCAAGAACACGTGAATGCTGCTCTGGCAGGTGTTCAAAACCCACCAGCAGCAGGAGGGGGTCTTAACCCCTACAAGATGTTCCTCGATGCGAAACCGAGCAAATTCACGGGTGCAGAAGGACCCATAGGACTGGTCCGTTGGATTGAAAAGTCTGAATCGGTGTTCGAGATGTGCAATTGCCTTGAGGCCAATAAGGTCAAGTATGCTGCCTCAACGCTGGAAGATGGGGCATTAACCTGGGGGAACGCGCAAGTCCAAACGCGTGGACTTATTGCTGCCAACGCAATGGCCTGGGCCGAATTTAAGACCCTAATCAAAGAGGAGTACTGTCCGCGGGACAGAGTTTAGCAGTTGGAGCAAGCGTTATGGAACCACAAGATGGTGGGATCTGAAATTGAAGCATACACAGCGAAACATCATGATCTAGTGTTCCTATGTCCCGATCTGGCTAACACCGTTGAAAAACGACTTGAGTTTTATCTTGGGGGTCTGGTCCCTGAGATCCAGGGCATGGTGATGTCTATTAACCCTGCGACGGAACATCAAGCGATCAGGTTGGCGCACAAACTCACCGATAAGGCTGTGGAACAAAGGAAGTTGCCATCTCGGGGTGCAACTGAAGTTGTCCCTGATAATAAAAGAAAATTTGAAGACTCGCCTGCTCGACAGTCTTCGTCAGCCCAGCCACAACAAGGAAACCAAAAACAGTTCAACAATTTCAACAACCATCGGGGTCACAATAATCAGTCCGCCAACAACACCCCGAACACCAGTGGCTATGTGGGTCGAAAGCCGCAATGTAATCGTTGTAACCTCCATCATCACGGCCCTTGTGCCGGAAATCGCTGCCAACGATGTGGCAAAACGGGACATGCGGTAAGGGATTGTCGCGGGGAAATCGTGTCTCGACAAAATCAAAATCAACACTAGATTCAACAGCAAGGTATTAACCGGGGGTGCTATCAGTGCGGTAGCACTACCCATTTCAAGCGAGACTGCCCGCAACTTCACAACAACAACAACAATGGTGGGAACAACAACAACAACAACAACCACAACCACAATAACCACAACAACAACAATAACAACAACAACAATGGAAATGGTGGTACAGGAGGTGCCAAAGGTCGTGCATTTACGCTAGGCCGCGGAGAGGCCAGAAACGACTCGAACGTGGTCACCGGTAAGTTTCCCCTTAACGAAAATTTTGCTACTGTACTTTTTGTTACGGGTGCGGATAGGAGTTTTATATCTGAGTCTTTTAGGAAGAACCTAAATCTCACGCCTAAACCCCTAGAGACCCCTTACGTCATAGAACTAGCCGATGGTAAATCTGTAGATGTGACCCATTTAGTAACCGGCTGCCAACTTAAACTCGCGGGTCACACCTTTACCATTGATCTGATGACAACTACCCTGGGTAGTTTTGACGTGGTAGCCGGAATGGACTGGCTATCCGACGTCTGAGCTGAAGTTCTCTGCTTAGAGAGATCTATCCGTATTCCGCTCTCTAATGATGAAGTCTTGATGGTGGAAGGCGAGAAGGCAGGCGCCGTCACAAACATTATCTCTTACATGCAAGCTCAGAAGTATCTTCGGAGAAAGAACTCCTTCGCTTTGCTCGCACTGGTCACCGAGCAGCCTAAGGACGAGAAGCGTATAGAAGATATCCCCGTCGTCCGTGATTTTTCCTATGTATTTCCAGAGGAGTTACCTGGTCTTCCACCACATCGACAAGTGGAGTTTGAAATCGAATTGGCGAACCATGCAACTCCTATCGCCAAGGCCCCATACCGCCTAGCTCCAGCAGAGCTGCCAGAGCTGTCTACCCAACTTCAGGAATTGTTGGGAAAAGGATTTATCCGACCCAGTACTTCGCCATGGGGAGCTCCGGTCCTTTTTGTCAAGAAGAAGGACGGGACCTTCCGCATGTGCATCGACTACAGGGAACTCAATAAGGTTACCGTCAAGAACCGATACCCATTACCTCGCATAGACGATCTCTTCGACCAACTTCAAGGGTCAAGCTACTACTCCAAGATTGATCTACGGTCCGGTTATCACCAGTTACGCGTCAGGGAGGAGGATATCTCTAAGACGGCATTTCGTACGCGGTATGGCCAGTATGAGTTCTTGGTCATGCCCTTCGGTCTCATCAACGCACCCGCGGTGTTCATGGACCTCATGAACCGCGTGGGTAAGCCGTATCTCGACAAGTTTGTCATCGTGTTCATCGATGATATACTCATCTACTCTAAGGGTGAAGAAGAACATGCTGAACATCTAAGATTATTGCTGGAATTACTTCAACAGGAGAAGCTATATGCCAAGCTTTCAAAGTGTGACTTCTGGATTCGGGAAGTTCAGTTCCTCGGGCATATCGTGAATGAAAAGGGTATCCACGTTGATCCCGCCAAGGTCGATGCTATCAAGAACTGGGAAGCACCCAGGACACCGACAGAGATCCGCCAATTTTTGGGTTTGGCTGGTTACTACAGACGTTTCATCGAGGGATTTTCAAAGATTGCGCAACCGCTTACCACTCTCACCCAGAAAGGCACTAAGTATGCTTGGGGTGACAAGCAGGAAGCAGCATTTCAATTGCTGAAGCAGAAACTTTGCAGAGCACCCATTTTGTCCTTGCCGGAAGGGACTAATGATTTTGTGGTATATTGTGACGCTTCCATTCAGGGATTGGGATGCGTACTCATGCAACGTGATAAGGTCATCGTGTATGCGTCCCGACAATTGAAGGTTCACGAGAAAAACAACACATCACATGACCTAGAATTGGGAGCAGTGGTGTTTGCGCTTAAGATTTGGAGACACTACCTATATGGAACAAAGTGCACAATCTATATAGATCACAAGAGCCTCCAACATATCTTTGACCAGAAGGAGTTGAACATGCGACAGCGTCGCTGGGTCAAACTCCTGAACGACTATGAATGTGTCATTCGGTATCACCCGGGTAAAGCTAACGTGGTAGCTGGTGCCCTCAGTAGGAAGGAGCACATGAAACCTCGTCGGGTACGAGCATTACAATTCACCATTCATTCGGGGTTACCCGAACAGATACGCGATGCGCAGCTAGAAGTAGTTAAGGAAGAAAACATTAAGGCCGAATCTGTGGGAAAGATGGAACGCGATTGGGAAGTAAAACCTAGTGGTGCCTGGTATTTCATGAATCGTATATGGGTACCTCTCTACGAAGACTTCAGAAAGCTAGTTATGGACGAAGCTCACAAATCCCGATACTCTGTCCATCCCTGTTCGGATAAGATGTATCAAGACCTTAAAGCCGCGTACTGGTGGCCCAACGTGAAAGCGGATATAGCCACCTACGTGAGCAAGTGTTTGACTTGTGCGAAAGTCAAGGTGGAATACCAAAAGCCATCAGGGCTACTTCAACAACCTGAGATCCCAGTGTGGAAATGGGATCAGATCTCGATGGACTTTATCACTAAACTCCCGCGAACTCCGGGTGGTTGCGATACCATCTGGGTAATAGTGGATCGTTTAACTAAGTCCGCACACTTCCTAGCGATCAAAGAAACAGATAAGATGGATAAGTTGACTCGCATCTACATTAAGGAAGTAGTTTCTCGGCACGGAGTGCCAACGTCCATCATCTCGGACAGAGATGCTTGTTTCACGTCCAACTTTTAGCAGTCACTTCAGAAAGCGTTGGGTACACGCTTAGATATGAGCACAACTTACCACCCCCAGACGGATGGTCAAAGTGAAAGGACTATTCAGACCTTGGAAGACATGCTTAGGGCATGTGTGGTAGACTTCGGGAACAGTTGGGAAATCCATCTGCCTTTAGTGGAATTCTCGTATAACAACAGTTACCATATGAGTATTCAAGCAACACCGTTTGAAGCATTATACGGTCGCAAATGTAGATCACCGGTCTGTTGGGCAGAAGTCGGTGATAGTCAACTCATAGGTCCTGAGTTGATACTTGAGGCTACTGAAAAGATTGTGCAAATCAGAAACCGCATGGCAGCGGCACGAGATCGACAGAAAAGCTACGCTGATCATCGACGCAAACCGCTCGAATTTCAGGTAGGCGACCGCGTCCTACTGAAGGTGTCACCCTGGAAGGGTGTAATTCGGTTTGGGAAACGAGGCAAACTAAACCCACGGTACATAGGCCCATTTGTGATCTTGAAGCGTATCGGGCCTGTAGCTTATCAATTAGACCTTCCTGCCGAACTCAGTGGAGTTCACAACGTTTTTCACGTGTCAAATCTGAAGAAGTGTCTATCAGATGAGACCCTAGTCATTCCGTTGGATGAGATTCAAGTGGATGAACAACTGCACTTTGTGGAACAACCTATCGAGATAATGGATCGTGAGATCAAGACTCGAAGGCACAACAATATACCGATCGTCAAGGTTCGTTGGGATTCTAAGTGTGGACCGGAGTTCACGTGGGAAAGAGAGGACCAAATGAAAAGCAAATACCCACACCTTTTTGCAGCTGAGCAGCAAGCTAACGTTACCACCAACTAAATTTTCGGGACGAAAATTCTTTCAACATGGGGATGATGTGACAGCCTGGGAATTTCTTGTACCATTGCTAACAAACTGAATCTTTGTACGTTGCGTTCTAAACCGCGTTTACTCAATTTTCAGGACGAAAATTCTTTCAACATGGGGATAATGTGACATCCCAGTTTTCAGGTATCTTAAACGCACTACTTCACGGTTATTCATTCCTGCGCTAATTTGATTCGGAGAATTTAAATTACACGCTCGCAATAACTACGCTAACTTTGTGAACTCATCGAGTGAATTACGTGCTATGTGCTATTAGACGTTTATAAGTTTTGTGAATTGTTATATCATGTTTTGATTTCGCGATTATTAGTTTATTAAAAAAAATAAATATATAATAAATAAATAGCCGAACCGAGCCGCGAAACGTGTCGACCTCACTTCCTTGTGGCCCAAGTAACTAGCCTAAACTTGAGGCCCAAGTTACTCAACCAAACCCCCCCCCTTTGCGGCCGCAAGCCCACCCCCACCCCCTTTCTTTTACTTTCCTTTGTTTTATATAAATGAGGCATGCATGTGTTACATTTCAAAAAAAAAAAAAAAAGAAACACAAACCCTATCTCTAAGCAAACCGACGGCAGCCCCCCCCCTCTCTCTCGATCGCACAAGCCTTCAACCCGGATTGATTCCAATCTCGTTCCCGGTTCGCTAATCTTCATCGTATCAAGGTTAGGATTTTAATTGTTTTGCAAATCACATTAGGGTTAATGAAATCTTGATCATGATTGTGTGTATTGTTTGAATCATTGTTATGAAAAGTGTTATGATTTATGTTTAGTTCGGTTGATTGTACGAGTTTTTGCGATTGTGATGCTTGGATGAATACAAAAATCATAGCCTGCGTTTTTGTGATAAAAATCAGATTATATGATTAGGGTTTGCATGAGTATTGATGTACATGATGATATGTGACTAATAAACCTGTTCTTGATCATTATTACTTAGCGTCTCGATTGTTTAAGCGTGTTCTATTGCGATGAAAGTCGAAAACAGGTTGCTGAATGGTATTTACAGCCAACTTCAATTGGCTGTAACCTGGTCATTATTTATCGAAAAGTGGATTTTCTGAAGCCTAAAACGTATATTTTTGAAAAACGCTTCTAATAGCGCTGGATTCATATTTTTCTGAGGTCGTTTGATATTTTTAAGTGGTCGTTTAAGTGCAGTAACTGAAGCTGTGTAAATTCTGAAAATTTGTTAGTTGTTTATCGAGTCGAATCTCATAATCTGTAGAAGGTTGGGTCACGAAATTTGTACCGCAACTGGAGACGGGAATTTCCGGTAAACTCCTACTGGAATTTTGTTAATTGGATGAACGATGATTTTTAAATAATTTCTCCCGTGGACTGCAGTCAGAAAGCGACGAATCTGACTGCAGCCTAGTATATAAATGTTTATGAATAATTGGTAAAGTGTTAGGACTTGAAATATTTACATAAAATTCTAAAGTTTAGTTTACACATTCTGCAAAAAAAATGGAATTTTTAGAACGTTGGAACTATTTTATAAAAAATCCTCGAAAACAGCCTAGTTATGAGCGTACAAGCTGAAACTTGATAACTTGCGTATGTGTGTACCAAAGTGTTGTATGAGTTGATTTGTGTTTATGACAAGTTGGTTTGATCACTATTTTGGTATGATGATACTTTGCATGCATGATTGTGTTTTCGAATTTGTTATTATGTGTGCCGCATTGTGTGTTAGTTATGCGTAGCGTTTGTATCAATGTGTTCACACACTAACTTTAAATCGATTGACATGTTAGGACGCAATTAGCGGTCCCATCATTTGCTACTTCTATGTTACACTAACCGAGCAATTAAAGGTGAGTTCACGGCCCCTATTTTATCCGGTTTTAAACAACAGGGGGAGAAACATGTATACATTCTATAACTCTATCTTTTTACGTTATGCGAAATTAACGTCGTTAAACTACTGGGTAACTAAGTTAATGTTAATGTACGTTATGGTCACTAAGCAGCTATATCACGGAAGTCCTCGACAAACTCTCGGATCGTTAGTATTGGGTTAGATAGAGGGGAAATTATAAGTAGTACTACTGGGCCCGACAAGCCCCACCCGAGCTAGTCGCGCTAGTCGACCGGGTATGGTCAACAGGTGAATAATTTGGCCTAACTTTCGCCATGGTCAGTGATAGGCCTGGCAACACGGAGGCACAACAGTCAGCTTCGATCGCGAACACTTATGTGACATAACTTTAGGCTCGCTACCTACATGTTAACATTGAACTTAATTACAAACCGACATCATTATTATTCTGGGTTAGGAATAATGGAACATCATTATTATTCCGGGTTAGGAATAATGGAACCATCATTATTATTCCGGGTTAGGAATAATGGAACTAAATCGTTATCCCGGGTTAGGGATAACGGGGAAAACAAACTTTTAACCGAACTAATGAACTTATAAAAACCTGTGAACTCAATCTTCTTTAATGTTGACACTTGTTTCTTTACATGTTTCTCAGGACGCTAGGAGCTCTAGGTGCACTCACTTGCATTGATCAAGACATCTTTTTATCGAGTCTCATTTACGAATATTGTTTGGGTTTTCTTTGGTTTTGGCGTTTATGTTGGCGCCCGTTACTTTACTTTACTTTAATGCTTCCGCTCAACTTTGAAACTAATGCTTCCGCTAAACTTTGAAACCAGATTAAAACAATTTGAAAATAACTACGAATGGTTAAACAAATGTTTTTGGAAAACGTATAAACGAATCATATAGAGTCGTTCGAAGTTACTAGTGTCTTAGATTCTGGTTTGTTCACACGCCTCGCGGTAAAACTCCGTAAGTGGAATTGAGGGTGTGACAGAGATCCAAGAGGTTAACCCAGTGACACCACCAAAGTCGCCAACCACTACTGCTACTTCTTCAAAGCAGATGGTAGAAAGATCTCACACCGACTTTGAAACTCCTCCTGCATCCTTACAAAAGGATCAGGTTGTAGGCACAGGGATACCAAATTATGAAGCTCTAGGATCACTTGGTTCTATCTTCCACAACCCCTCTCCCAGGGCAATGTCGCTTTCTACACAACCACTTTCACCAATACCATCACTCCCACCTACCATGTTACCCTTGCTGAATGCAATAGATATTGAGCAGACATTATCCAGCACTTCTCACCAATCCATCAATGAGAATATACTTCAACCAGAAGCTGGGTCTGACTTATTTCTAAATGCTATCCCATCAGCAACTGAAGAGGCTACATCCCTTGGGTTACACGTAACCTTTGGTGATAGTTCAACAATGGCAGCCACTATAATTGCTGAACTCCCTAGTTCTCAATTTGATAGTGGTTATATAGCTAAGACCTTGTTGAAGGCAACCACTGCTGAGGCTACTAAGGTAACCTCTGTCCCAGTTGGAAGTCCCCAGAACAAAGACAAAGGGGCATCTAAGATTGAAGCAAGTGGTAAACCACTTGCTCATGCTATCTTGGATAAAACTACAACATCTGGTAGGAGTTCAGATGATCCTATTAAGTTAGGTGATGAGCTAAAATACCAGGAATTGACGGAAAGGGTTACCAAGGTTGAAACCACTGTCAATGAAATAAAAGATCTTTTGAGACAATTGATCACTATACAGAACCAACCCCCTGTTCCAACCACTGCTGAGCTCAAATTTGCTATGAATCCTATTTTTCAACAAGAGAAACATTTCCTGGAACAAAAACATAAGCATCGGATGATGGAACTCAGGAATATGGTTGATGCAAGATATAATGACACTGTTGCAGATATCAAAGCAATCAAAGCCCACTTGCTCACCACCACTGGGAAATCTCCTCCTACTGTCATTTTTGTAAGTCCAGATGAAGCCAAAAAGGGGAGAAACCTTTGGGAAACAAAAAGTTGAAGATGGATGATGATAAGGCAAGGCCTACAGTGAATATCCCTAAGCCAGATGGGTCAAAGAAACCAGATTTAATTGGAGACATCTTGGCAAGGGCAAAGAACTCTCATAAGAATACTGTGTTTGATGAAGGCAAGGTACTGCTTGAGAAAAAGATTGATCAGCAGTTAGAAAAGGGAGAGACTGGTACCTCAACAAAGAGGAGATCTTCTAAAAAAGCAAGAAAACCAGAATCCACACCTCTCAAAACTAAAGTTGCTACCAATGCAACCACAAAACCTCTGTCATCACAAAATCAACCACATCTTCTCACACAATTCCCATATCCACCCCAACAGATGCTACAACAACTGTTGTGCCAACATCTGTTGACACAACAGAGGTTGCAGCAGATGTTATTACAACCACTACCATCATCACTTTTCCCACTTCAACACAACAACTACCAACACCACAAAGAATTCCAAGCTATCCATCGTCACCATCAATCAGTTTTAAGAGGAGGAAAGTCACAAAGGTCATAAACGAAGAAAAGATCCATGCTCCTATGCCTCTTGCATATGCACCAATGCTAAATCTAACCTCTGCTTCACCAACTGCAACATCTGCTCCTTCAAAAGAAGTGATTCCTACAGCTATAAAATTTCCTCTTGATTTGCCTGCAGTTAAGAAAGAAATCATATCTTTCTATGCTGAAGAAGATCCAGACAAAAGGAATTTCCCATCTTTTCAAGGTTATCGAAAGCCTGTAACATTGATCAGTACGTGGAAATCAAAGAAAAACAGGCAGAGGATATTGCTAGGAAGTTCTCTAAAGGCAAAAGTGATAGAGAAGTGTAGAATCCACTACAATTTCAATTAAGCAAAGTCCAATCACTGGAATGATTTTCAAAGAATCTATCCAACAAGATTTCTTAAGCAGATGATAAGTTCCTAAAAGAAAAATACATTTCACACATCATGGAAACAAATAAATATGCTGCTACGAGAGCACAGTTAAAAGATTGGTCTGTGAGTGAGCTTCAAGAAGAAAATGCAAGAATAGAAGCACAATCAAAAGATCCTCACAACAAACCTACTTGCCTAGATTTGAACAAATACAAAAAGAATGTACCTGAAAAGACCCTGAAGCTTAGAAGAATGAAGGAAGAGCTAATTCAGAATCACTACGGTTCAAAGAACCAGGTCATGAGATAGGGGGCGATAATATTGTTGGATACTTACAAAATACTTGAAGCTAGAAGGAAAAAGGATCCATCAATTCCTCCCAAACCTGATTATTCCAAAGAAGAACTGCTCTCAAAGCCCAACTTTCTAAAAGCCCTAGCTAAACATCTACCCAATCCACACTTGCCTTGCTAAAGCGGAAAAGGCAAGAGGAGATGTCTGAGAAGGTTTACAAAGAGTTTGAGGAAGTATTTATCAAAGAAGGTATCAAAAATCTGATGGACTATCCAACAGATGATAGAAGTGCCAAGCTGGCCGAAGATCTGACAAGAGTAGCTCCTTTCCTATCATCAGCAATAAAAGTTCCTTCAAATAAGCCCTCAAACTCAAAAATTCTAAAGTGGAAGGTCGACTAAGACACCCGCGAATTGACTCTGCTCAAGTCTGATGGTAAAGCTACGAAACTATCTATGGAAGTTGCTTATGGGCTTACAGTAGAAGACTTCCACGAACTACTAAGTTTAGAGCTTGAGAAAGATGCAGATGACTTAGAATCTCTTAACTTTGAACTTCAATTCAAGGGCCAAATAAGAGAATTCTTTCCAAGGAATAAAGATCAAGAATAAAGTATTTTTGTCAATCATCTGTTCCGGGGGAGATTGTTGGGATTGAACCTTTGGAAAGGAACAGATGATACAAAGTCAAAATACACCATTCGAGCTTTGGTCCAGCTATCAGAGGTTCCTATCCTCTGATGGGATTTTTACTGCTTTCAGTAAACACAATGCTACCTGTCCTCTGACAGAAGAAACTCCCAACCACTGATAGAAGATTACAAGAACAGAGGATGGCCAGCAGTGTTTAGTCTAGCTCTAGTTTAATTGATGTAACAGTTCTAGGCATTGATAGTTTTAGATTAAGCAGTGTTTGTAGTTAGTTACGCTTGTTAGCTGTCACTATCAACCATGACGTCACTGTTAGACGATCAGTGGTTAGATAGTTAGTATAAATAGTCACTCAATGTAACAGTTTTTACTTATATTCTTAAAAAGATCAATTTCGCATATCTTCTTCATTTCTTACTATCAAACGATCGTTATTGGGAGAAGGGGGAGTTTGTGAATCACATGCAATAGTTTAATTGCTTGAAAGCATGATGGTGATGAAAACAAACGACCGATTGATTGTTGTAAAAGTTTTCCATTAATCCACTGCATTTATTCTCTGTTTTCAATCATTTTCCATTATTTGAAACAAAAAATAGCAATCAATTCAAACTTAGATCCTGACATCAACAGGCTCTTCGGTAAATTGGAGTTTGCCGTTAACGTGAATCTCATCTGCTGGAATGATGATAGTTTCTTGAGTAGGGCTCTTCTTGAGATTAGACATGTGAAACGTGTTGTGTACACTGCTGAGTTCTTCTGGAAGTTTCAACTTGTATGCGACCATTCCAATTTTCTTCAGAATTTCAAACGGTCCAATGTAACGCAGGTTCAATTTTCCATGTTTTCCAAATCATACTATGCCTTTCCAAGGCGAGAGTTTCAACAAAACCATGTCCCCAACCTTAAATTCCAATGGTTTGCGTCGTTTGTCAGCGTAGATCTTTTGCCTATCACGAGCCGCCTTGATACGGTCACTATCTGGGCAATCTTGTCTGTGGTTTCCTGGACTAATTTCAAACCAATGAGCTATGTATCTCCGGTCTCCGCCCAACACAGTGGGGACCGACCCTTTCGCCCATATAAAGCTTCAACGGGGTGGCCTGGATGCTAGTGTGATAGTTGTTATTATAGGAAAACTCCACAAGGCAAGTGAGTATCCTAGCTTCCTCCCAAATCCATCAGACAAGCACGCAACATGTCCTCCAAGGTTTGTATCGTCCGTTCGCTTTGGCCGTTCGTTTGAGGGTGAAAGGTCGTGCTAAGATTCAATTGAGATCCAAAGGCCTTCTGAAACGTTTGCCAAATCCTTGACACAAATCGACCATCACGATCTGATATGATAGAAACGGGCACCCCATGGCGTGCTACAATCTCCTTAAGATATATCTCCGCCAATTTCTTGGTGCTATCCTTTTCAATGATCGGTAGAAAATGCGTGGATTTGGTGAGTCGATAGACAATAACCCAAATCATATCATGGCCTCTTTGAGTCCTGGGTAACTTAGTAATGCAGTCAATTGAGATTTGTTCCCACTTCCATACAGGAATCTCGGGTTGTTGCAGCAACTCTGAAGGTTTCTAATATTCCGCCTTAACCTTAGCGCAAGTAAGGCAATTACCCACATATGCAGCAATGTCAGCTTTCATCTTAGGCCACCAATAAAAGTCCTTCAAGTCTTGGTACACTTTATCCGATCCTGGATGTATAGAATACCTAGACTTATGGGCTTCGTCCAAAATAAGCGTGCGTAGATCACCGAAGAATGGAACCCAAATCCGTCCCAGAAAGTATAGTATTCCGTCTTCCTTTGCTACCAATTGCGCTTCCATTCCCCGAAAGGATTCATCCTGTAAGTTATCCGATTTCAGCGCTTCTTGCTGAGCATCGTGAATTCGAGAAATGAGATCAGTTTGTATGGTCATATCTAAGGCTCTCACCCTTAGAGGTTTTGCACGCTCCTTGCGGCTCAAGGTGTCCGCTACGACATTCGCCTTGCCCGGTTGGTACTTTATCTCATAGTCATAATCATTCAATAACTCGACCCATCATCGCTGCCTCATGTTTAAGTCCTTCTGATCGAATATGTGTTGTAAACTCTTGTGGTCCGTATATGGTCTAACGAATGTATAGGTAGTGACGCCAGATTTTCAGTGTGAATATCACGACACCTAGCTCAAGGTCGTGCGTGGTATAGTTTTTCTCATGCACCTTCAACTGACGAGACGAGTACGCAATGACTTTGTCCCGTTGCATTAACACGCAATCAAGACCTTGTCAATAAGCATCACAATAAACCACAAACCATCGGTACCGTCAGGTAAAGACAAGATAGGTGCGTCGCAGAGTTTATCCTTCCACGTCCGGAAAGCTGTTTCTTGTGTCTCCCCAATCAAATTTCTTATCCTTCTGGGGTAGGGATGTTAGGCTGGGCAATACTTGAAAAATTCTTAATGAACCATCTGTAATAGCCTGCTAACCCCAGAAATTGTCGTATCTCAGTTGGCGTCTTTGGGGCTTCCCAGTTCTTGATTGCTTCAATCTTGGCTGGGTCTACATGGATTCCATCTCATTCACCACATGACCCAAGAATTGCACCTCGCGAACCAAAAATTCGCACTTCGACAGCTTTGCATACAACTGTTCCTTCTTTAAAAGTTCCAGGATAGCTCGTAGGTGTTGCTCATGTTCTTCCTTGGTTCGTGAGTATATAAGGATGTCATCAATAAACACAATCACGAACTTATCCAGATATGGCTTACACATCCGATTCATGAGATCCATGAATACTGCTGGTGCGTTTGTTAAGCCAAACGGCATGGCAAGGAACTCGTAATGTCCATAACGAGTCCTAAAGGCCGTTTTAGGGATACTTTCTTCTTGTATTCGTAGTTGATGATATCCCCACCTCAAGTCGATCTTGGAGTAGTAGCTAGAGCCTTGCAATTGGTTGAACAAGTTATCAATCCTCAGCAAGGGATACCGATACTTGATGGTTAGCTTATTGATCTCCCTGTAGCCTCTACACAATAATAAAACCGTCGTCCTTCTCTTAAACAAATAATACTAGAGCTCCCCAGGGTGAGAAGCTCGATCTGATAAATCCTTTGTCTAGCAGCTCTTGCAGCTGAGTCGAAAGCTCCTGCATTATTGACGAAGCTAGCCGGTGTGGTGCCTTTGCCACTGGTGCTGCTCCTGGCACCAGATCTATCCGAAACTACACTTGTCGTTGTTGAGGTAACCTAGACAAGTCTTCGGGAAAGACTTCTGGGAATTCCTTCATAACAGGAATGTCTTCTAGCTTTGGCTCATTGGTCTCCTTCTCGACAACATGAGCAAGGAAGGCTATGCAGCCTTTTTGGAGACACTTATGCGCCTTCATAACCAATGTGGGATGTCACAATCTTCCGCCTTATGGGGCCCAGCGTCCTGGCATCAACTGTATGAAGGTCGTGTACTATGGGCGTTTCATCATTCGCAAGAGGGATGCGAATGATTTTCTTATGTCGAACAACTTCAGCTCCATTCTTGGATATCCAATCCATGTCGACTACCACATCAATAGAAAATTTTCATTCTTCAAGTTCAAGTGTACAACCCTTAATAACATCATCTACTTCGACTAATTTCCCATTTGCCGATTCTCCAGAACAGGGGACGTCTAGTTTACTTGTTTCTAAGCCAATTATATCCTTAAGTTCCACAGATTCAACGCTATAGTCGGCGCCAGTATCAAATAGCGCGGATGGAAAATGTCGATTTATAGGGAACGTACTTGTAACTACGTTCGAGTCTTAGCATGCCTTTCGTGCTCCTTTTGTGAAAATACTCCCACAAGCGTGATTTTTCTCCGGGCAGTCCTTCCGATAATGTCCTTTATCGCCACATCCGTAGCAATTCTTGGCCCTTATTGTCTCTATTACTGTCCTGAATTCCATTCACATGCCTCGTACCAGACCATCATGCTTCCTTGCTATGCCCGGTCTTGCCGCAATTTTCACACCTTCGAGTCCTGCACGGACCTGTGTGATGATAACCACACCTATCACACTTGGGTAGTTCTCCTTGGTAGCTTTTATCACTTGTTTTAGCCGTGGCAACGAATGCCTTGACTTTCTTAGTCGCAGCGGTTTCCTTATGTTTGTTGCTTGATTTAAAACTTGCCTAGAATGCATATACTTTCTCTTATTTCTATCCAAAGAAGACTCCACATGCGTCTTCTTTTTCACAGGAATTTTATTCGATCTCTCCATCATTACTCTGCCGTTGGCAGGACCTAGGGCAAGGGTTATCGCAAGAGCGATTCCCAAAATGGGTCCTCTTATTTCGCCATAGTTTGCAGTTCTGCTTGCTTCGTATTGGAAGATTGCCTTAGCGTCTGGCTGGTTCATTGGAGCTTCGAGCTCAGCTCTTGATGCGGGTAAAGGTTCTGATTGGACTTGGCCAGCGTTTCCTTCTCTGTGGTTCCATGAGCTTCTTATGTATAATTCATATTGATGAAATCAAATATTTATTTTGGAATAAATTTTGTCGTCTATGAGCAAACCTCATTTGTTACGCATTATGAGTATAAGGGTAAGGTAATTCCTAATGATGTTTCTGCGATTCCTTCCACCAACATCATTTCGCATTATAGAGAGGTAAATTGAGTTAGAACCGAGTTCTGCTAAGGATATATCGGCTTTTACATACACCATATTAACTTGTTGTGAAGAGAACCTCCGTGGAGTCACCTTACTCCGGTTGATGCAAGTCATACAGTGTTATACAAAATTCGGTGAGGTCTTCCCTTCACCTTGTTCCTTGTTTATTCCTCAAGTCTCCAACTCTTCCATAGTCTTTAGTTTTAACAAAAAGGGGCATGCTTCCTAGAAAATGGGGGGTTGATGGTGAAAATGCAGAGATTGAGTCGTGAGGGTACGTGACTTCTTCCTCGGGACCGAATTGGACCTTGTAGCAACCGTAGAGCGGTTTCCAGGCGCGAATGTACAACCCAAACGATGGAGTGCACTATGGGATAGAGAGTGTGCAGTTACTGATAGGGGTGTTGGTGGTGGTGATATGGTTAGTGGATGAAAGGGTGCATATGGGGTGAAGGACGAGAAGAACCTTCTTGCAGGTGTCATCCATGTGCCTAAATGGAATGGGAATCTGTTAAGAAGGGGAGAATCGAGTGGTCGTTTCCGCCCTTATAATGTGTATTCCATACTTCACGAACCTCGATTTTCCGATGTAGGGAGGACCCCTTTGCCACATTGGACTATGCAAAGCATACATTGATTTTGCTGGGGCTCCAAGAGTCCCAATATGGTTGGTATGGTCTTCATGAATGCCGAATAGAGTGTGGTAAATGGGTTATACTACAGCTCGCGCCATGCCACCTCCTTGGGGCAAACGGATGTCAAGCGTTGGGGTATATCGTCACAACTATAATGGATAAGTTTGGGGTGTTGTAGGCTCTGTACAATTTAAACACAAGAATCTTAAAGTGTTGAGGAAAATCTTTCCCGAGTGTTTACCATCTTCACTTGCTTAGAAATCGGGTCCCAAATAATTCGTAGAAGTGTAGGTGCGAAGTAGACAAAGTCGGACTTCCTACTTTGTAGAGTGTTATAGTAACTATCTCGGTTAGTATTCTATTTGATGGAGGTTTGAACAACTTAGAAATTTTGAATGAGTGATGATCATTAGCTTGACCCGCAGAGTCCACCAGGATTTCCATGTACTACAAGTTGTTATTACATGGGCCCCTGTAATAATAAATTGTCTTGCATGGTCACCCCAATTTTCTCTCGTTCGAAGCAGCTGATCAGTCAGAGAGGGGACACTACTGTCTTCATACCTTCGACATAAAAAGGACCTTTATGGTGGTCCACGCGCTAATATCCGTTGTTGTTACGCGCGAAGTGGCACAATGCTTAGACAAGATAGGATTAAAGAGAGTTCCTAATCATAGTAGTTGGAGGGGCACCTTCAAGATGAGTACCTCATCCTCTTTGTCTGAAAAAGGAGTGTCGTCAATCATGTTTCGTAAATGCCTCAGGGACCTCGTCCCACTGATAAGGTTAATGTCCAAGGTTACCTCCTTCGCCTCGCCGTCATTGCCGTAGTCAGGAACTTTTGCATTTGATAGGGAAGAACAACCATCTTTTACGGAAACAAGCTCAGGGTCTCGTTTGGTAACTACGTCAGCCATAAGCTCCGAAATAAAAGCGAGGTCGAGAGCCTCATTGTGCGAGTCAAGAGTAATAATAGGATTCGAAGTCAAAGGTATCTCGTTCCCGTCAATAATTATCTCGTACACATACATTCATATATATATTAATGTATAATAATGTTACTTAGTATATACAGGAAAATAAATGCAACATGTCACATATAACTCTCGTTTGTTCTTTCGGGGATCATTTCGTCTTTGGCAAGTCTATCCCTCATGGACTGACTATACCTCATTTGGCACATCAGTCGGGGTATTCTCCATCCTTACTAATGTCCTTGCTTTGTCTTTCCTTTGAGAAATGTTTGATTCATGGATCTTGGCGCTTTCGTAAATGTAATGAAAACCTTTTTGTAAAAATGTTTTCGTGAGAGAATCCTAGTGATTGTAGTCTAGACTCGAGAAGGATCCTAGTTCACTACAATCAAGGCTCTGATACTAACCTGTCACACCCTATCTTTTGCGGAAGCGTGTGCGTGTGACTTGATCAGTTTTCGTTGCATTCGATTATAACAAACATCTACACGATTAAAACAACGATACTCATCCATTCATAAGTTTAAAATATTACAAACCATAAGTTGTTTAAACAACCAACCATCACTAGTATTTAATTTGAGTTACAACCGACATAGATTTTAAAGTTCCATAAAGGACTTGTATAACAAAAGTTTAGACTTATGAGGCTTTGCATCTTATATCTCATCAAGGATGAGATATAAGAATCAAACCCTCCAAAATTGGATGACATCGAGACTTGAAATTCAAAAGCTTGATTGTAATGCCAACACCAAGATCTGTCGAATTTCCTGAAATACATGTAAGTTGAAAACATCAACAAAAGTTGAACAAGTTCATGTGTTTTATGTGTATACGCATCAAATGAATCTCAAAAACATTTGAAAGTTACAGTGTCGAAAATAGGTATGTAGAACGTCTATGAACATGTTGATCATTAATGTTTTGCAAGGACATTAACATATGTGACGACATAGGAGGTACTCAACCCGTGTAGGCAATTTAAGTGTCGAACCATTGACAGTGGACACAACAACACTCTAAGTGGTCACCCATGGACCGTGAGTGGGGCTCGCCCGTACCCATTAGATCTAACCTTTGTTCCTTGGTCCTCAAAAGGATTAATGGCACCTTAGTTGCAGCCTATGCTCACATGATCTAAGAGTTCATTCCATAGTTCAATCATACCCTCGTTAACATGTATTTCCCCCAAAGTTGTAAACCGAAAACATAGGGAGACATGAACTCACAAGTTTGCATCCGTAATCTCGTGTACCCAAAGTAGACATCCTCAAGCCGTACGACTTCCTACACACGTGCTAAATTTTATTAGACGTTTAGGTCGCGTAACGACTCGTAGCCTTATTTATTTATTAAGACTTGTTCTTGGCAATATTGTAAAAAATCATTTATTTTTAACCTGATTCATCATGTATTTCTCACATAAATATTTTCCAAGTATAGGCATACTTGGACTTGCATATTTTGCCAAGTATTGGTAGTGTATTCCGGTATATATTTATAGGTACAGGAATACGTGTTTCTTGGGTTTATTAAGTATTTTATACTTAATTTATGTATAATTTTCTGGAATATTAATTTTATACTAATAAAATCACCAATATAATATTTCTTAAAATATATATATTTTAAGAGGATTTTTATAGAAAAGCATCTATAAATTTATTTTGGCAAAATAAGTATATTTTAGCATATATATTAAAAATAATATATTTTTAAGATTAAACGTAGAAA
Organism: Scalesia atractyloides; assembly: GCA_947069175.1. NCBI lineage: Eukaryota > Viridiplantae > Streptophyta > Magnoliopsida > Asterales > Asteraceae > Scalesia > Scalesia atractyloides. The sequence continues at coordinate 42,825,563 of CAMTDV010000019.1, read as the reverse complement.
AAGAAAATATGCATTTTTAGTTTTCACTAAATGATAAATTCTTGATTTGTTTAAGAAAATATATTTTTCTCCATTTAAAATAATATATTTTCTTCTTTGACAAAATATGATATATTTTTGTAATAGTTATCCATATTTTGCCATTTCTTCGGTTTCAAGAATATTGTTTATTACATTGTTAAGTTACGAATTTATTCTGGAATATATATAAATATAGTCCACATGTCTGTTGTCCGATTTGTCCATTATTTGAATATAAGATATGTATTTATTTTCTTGTGATTTATTATTCTCAAGGTTCCTAATTTTTAGTTTAACTAATACAAGCAATATACATGTAGCACATAATTTTTGCGACTTCTAAGTATATATTTTCCTAAATATATATTTAGCCATTTTATTATCAAAAATCATCCTCCAATACTTGCAATTTTTATAGCAAAAATAGGGCAAACTTTTATATTAAAACCATGACCAAAAATTATTTGTAAACACTTTTTTAAAAATATTTTTCTAAGTGTTGAATTCTTAAATTTTTTTGCCATAGTTTCCTTTGAAAAATGGAGGTTTCCATGCTTAATAGCATATCATTTTCTTCTCAAAAATTCGTCACCAATCATTAATAATCAATCTACAACTTACCATGAACCATTACATACACTTTTACAAGATGATATGAACTTGAAGTTTTATAAAATCTTGTAGCATTTTAACATGTTGTCTAACAAGATTTAATAAAACTAAAACATCTCCATCTTTACAACTTGTAAGATGATTTTTCAAAAATTAATCTTTTTGTATTTTTCTTGTTTCCTACACATCAAGTATTTTATTTAACACTTAAAACAAGTTTTCTTTCTCTTAGAAACCAAACCATGTTAATTAGTGAAGTAAACTTTAGTTTCTTGAAATGTTCATATTTGAAATATCACATTTTTAAGATTCACAACTTGTAGGAATCATCATCCTATACAAAATCATGTTCATCTTCAAGTTCACTTTTAACATAAAGGATGATCACCATGATTTTCCTCAAGATCCATCCTTACACTTGCTAGATCATGTGTTTAATCATCATCTGGCAAGCTTCTTATGATGATCTACATCATAACACAAGAAATCAACAAACAAATTCACTACATACACTTAAACACCTTTGATTTTCATGTTTTTAAGCTTTATGTTCATGTTCATCTTCATGTTTTAGTGAGATTCATTAGATTACAAAGTTACATCTTTCTTTAACCACTAACATTATGAGTAAAAACAAGATCAAAGAAGCTTACTACTAGCACTATGGCTAGGGAAAAACAAGATGTAAGATGAAGAAGAAAAGAGGTGGTTAATAGCTACACAAGGTGGTCCTTCAAGTCTCCTTGCTTGCAACCTCCTTATCTATGCTTACACCTTAGGAACACCTTAGGTTACTTGGAAATGAGTTGAAAAGTGGTGATGTATGGTGGTGGATGGTGGCCGTGAGTTTGTAAGGAGAGGGAAAGAATGTTTGTGAGTTTTGAAAGTGTGAGGATTTGTGTTCATCCAAGTTCCCTCATGTTCTTTTATCCTCCAACACTACTTTAACCACAAGGTCTTGTGTTTAATATCAAGGTAACAAATCCAATAAAATATTCAAAGAAAATCATGGGTGTGGGACCCATGTTGTAACCGTCTCCAAGGTGGGGGGTGTCTCAGTTTGATTTCAATTGTTAGTTAATTGGTTTAGTTAGGATTTAAATGTAATAGTTAGTGTTTAAGGTGTTTAAGGGTTTTTGAGAGGTAATATGATGTTTGGTGATCATAACTAACTTGGTATCATTAAAATAATGCTTCTAGTTAAATTTTGGTGTTTCGGGTAGTGTCCGGTTGTTCGTTTGGTTACTGGTTCGTTAAGGTGCTAAATTGCACAGTTTAGTGTGCTTTAAGGTACCTTTTATGATGGTTTTGATTCCAAACACTAAACAAGCTGTTATGGACTAAACCTCATTTTTGCATTATATTTTAGTGTTAATTTGCTGAAAATTGCTGAATTCTGCAGTTTAAGTGTGTTTCATGCAGTTTTTGGCACTCAAATCATCACTTGGAAGGTAGTTTCATGATTCCTACTTTCCTACATACCATTCTAGTGGAACTCTTGTTCCCGGGCTCAATCTGTGTCTTATCATCATGTCTGTCAGAGTACTGAACTCCCGTCAGTACTTTTAGTTAGCCTGATAGTCGTGCTAACTTTGTTTTGTGCACTAATTCAACCATACCGGGTTGCATGCAATAATGATAAGTAGTCATGCAATATGTAATGCATCTGTATGTTCTTGAAAGAAATTAGGAAACCATTCATCTCATTGTTTAAATCATGCACAACCATTAAGATATAAATTACTGTTTATATTGTACGGAGATTACCTGAAAAGTGCCAATTGTCACAGAATGAACCATCCACTTAGGTACCTCTTAGTGTCATGCAAGTCAAGTAGGAGGTGGGAGGATTAACCATCCACTTTGGAACCTCGTATGATGTTCACCACTACACAAGTTACCATAGGTAACAAGGAGGGTCTTAGAACAAGATTAACAATACTAATAATATGAACAAGAATGTAGGGTGTGTCACCACTATGCCAAGTAGCCAAGTGAACTACAACCCCGGGAGCCACACATCGACACACGTTGACGGCTAGACAGGGTTGCGAAACTTTAGAGCTAGCAAACTACTTGGGATAATGATGAAAAAATCAAGTGATGTGTGGACTTAGAGTTAGGATAGCCCAAGCTAACCTTGTAGTCACACTTTCAACAAGTTCTTGACTTAGCATCACTTGTGAGCTTAAAGCTCTTTAAAAACAGAAAATTTTGAGTGTCAAAACACTCTTAGTTACATGTTTAACAACCTTGGTTAGTCTCACTAATCATAACTTTGATTTGGAGCCCAAGAACACAAGGTTTTTTGATGAAAACATGAGTTTCGAAAGAGTTTTGATTATAACAGAAATTTTGGAGCCCTTTTTGGGGAACTTCCAGGTCTGAATTCTCCAAAGAGAGACCATGGAATCATGCCCAAAGAAAAATTAAGCATGTAGGAAAAAGAATGGGACAATTTCGTTAAGTATTGAGTTAGTTATGCTCACTTTAGTGTAGAGGTACATTTCTGCCTGAAAATTTGATTCAAGCACGAACTTGGAGTGTTTTGGGAGGCTTGGAGGCTGTGTAAAGTTAAAAAAATGGCTGGAATATAAGAGGTACTTATAGGGAAATGATTAGGGTTTAAGTGGGTTGGGTTTTGAATAGAATTAGTGTGTCATTAGACTTGAAACAAGCCAAAAAACATACCCAACAAGGGCTGATTTTCAGCCTTTATATTCTTTTTTTTGTTGTTTAAATGTAATAAAAGGTGTATTGAGATGCACTTTACATAAATAAGATGTTACCTAATATTTGGTGTATTATTCATAGGTTATCAAGGTCTAAATTGCATTGCCAAAATGCGTGATAAAAATACATGTAGGTGACATATCAAAAGTCACAAGTATGTTTGATTTATGGTTAGGTATAATCAAGTAAAAACATATAACTTAATCTTAAAATCGAATAACCAAGTATTTGAATATATGGAGATTTGAGAATTACGAATACACAATCAATGTTTACGAGTTAAACTTACGTTTAAGCGAATTATGAATTATGTATCAACCGAATGCACGTATTAATGTATTGACATGCATAAACAATGTATAAAAGATTCATTTTATTACGATCAAAGTCTCGGATTTACAATGATTTGAAAACGACATACGATTACAAGGGAAACAAGTTTCCGTAAAATAGAATTACGATACAATCTTGCTAAAAAAAGGAATTATGATGGGAATTATGTAACGCCTCGCTTTTCGCAGCTTTCCTTTTTTTTAGCAAGATTGTATCGTAATTCTATTTTACGGAAACTTGTTTCCCTTGTAATCGTATGTCGTTTTCAAATCTTCTGATTTTATCTTGGACTCACACTTAAACGAGTGTACTTGAGTTACCTTTGGCTTCTCAAGATAGAAACCTAGTTGTTTCAAGCTCACTAAGTGTTTAATCCAAATAAAAATGTTTTGAACTTGATTTTTACACAAAAAATAGACCAAAACCGACATATGTTTCGTTCACTAAACAGTGGGATGAAGCGGTGACTAAACCGTCATGAAAAGAACTCAAAATCACATCCCGGTTCAGAAGAAAACTTAGTTCCGGATGCACAAAGACGAAAATAGTCGACTTGTATGAACTGGACTGGCTCGTACGAATTGGCTCAGTTCGTACGAACCAGCCCAAGTTCCTATAAGTGATTAAAACTACTCTAAAGACCTCCCCAGCTTTTGGTTTGCTTAGTAACTTAAGTTTGTAAGGATGGACACTCGATTTCCCAAAGAAACGACGCGAAAACACTCGATTTTGGACACGAAACAGCTCAATTCGCACGAAAAGAGCTCAATTCGTACGATCTGGAACCAATTTGTACGAATTGACCTATTGTTGCCACACCGTCACTCCGTTTCAACCGTTTCAGCACTATGTAAGACTGCTGCACTTTTGTTCCTGCTTACAGGCTGACCCGACACTTTCCCTATTCTCCTCCGCTCTTACTCAACCGTTTACGCACCCACATTGAGTATACTTGACCCCTTTTCGCTTAAATGCACTTTTGGGTGTTACATATGTTCTTTATATCAAATCACTACACACAAGCTTAAACTCTTTAAATGCAACCCGCACTTACATGATTATACGTGAATCGTATGTTATTGCTTGATGACTTGTATGCCACCCTTAACATGATAGCTAGCTAGAGGTTGACCCGCCACCCGGAGTACCGGGGTTGTTAAGGCTAACTCTCTTACATTTCGCTTTATTTTCTCTTTAGTAGGTAGACACTAGTTCGCGCGACTCGCACTCGCGGTTTGTTGGTTACTTGTATCAATGTTGTTAGCATAGTTCACATCTCTTACATATGTTCATGCGGTTTATGCGAAACGCTTATTTACTATTACTATGCAAACCTGTATGCTCACCTTTACATTTTTATTGACTTTATTTTAACGTATGTGACAGGTTGATGAGTCCCCATGCTGCAATTAGATTAGGCTGCTAGATACACGCCTAAATTAACTTGTTGAATTTGGCTAGTGTTTGTGTTAAGACATGTGTAATTCATGACAATTGTTTTGTTGAATATTTGTTTAAATGTTTGGGAATTTGAACTGATTAAATATTCGTTGCCAAATAGCTGTTATGGATCTTCTGAACGATCTCGTCGCTTAGTGCCACATCCCGATGATTCCGCCATCGGTTGGGGTGTGACAAAAGTGTTCATTACATCACATAATAACTCGAATCAATTCGTAATTAAACTGACCATTAAAACTTTTCAAGGAATTGAAAGGGTTTGATGAATTCTTTCACTATACGATAAAAATCGGTCTCATTCGGTTCCTCTCATCTTGTCACACACTTCCCCACTACAAAAATTTGCAACCACCTCATCTAATTCACAAATTCAAGCAAGAACAAATTTAGGGCTTGTATCTTGTTTCAACGATTCTCCTTCATTTCTCCACGAAATTCGGTAATTCTGGAGCCTATTCTATTTATTTTTTCCTGCTTTTCAAAAACCTGTCCATCCATTTTTGTTATAGAGGGCAAACCAATCTGAATTTAGGATATGGTGATTCTAGGGTTCTTGAACACTTGAATTTGAGGTTTTTCAATCTGGTTTGTGTTTTGATAAAATTGGATATCTAAACTGATCTTGAATATGTTAGAATAGATTATGGAATTTTTGAAAATTATTGGACTTTTTTTGGATTTATTAGGCAATTTAATTTATCATATTGGTATAGTAAATTATGCAAAAATACAAATAATCAAATTATCATATTACCAATCTTGTAATCAGATTTTTTAAAAGACAATCTAGTTGTGGAATTTTAGAACAATTGTCACATTTAAATCGGTAACTTTTTCATAATATATAGATTACGTAATTCATAAAACTAGTTATACAATTTTTATAAAAATAATTAATGTTATTTTAAAAAAAAATCAAAGTGACTAAAATAATAATTCCATCTAAGTGGTTATAACTTCTTGAATGATGAAATTTAGTGGTTAGATTAGTTAGATTACCTTGAATCAGTTATCTAAAAGTATAACACTATCTATTTATATATTATGATATTATTTTTCTATAATATTTTAATAAAGAAACTCGTATAAAACCATTTATGGGTTATGGAAATAAATCGTTAATTAGTATATATAGATTTATTTGGGTTTGTTGGAAAATTTATAAAAAAATTAAGACTTGTAAGTATAATTAATTTTAAGTTATTACTAATTAAAATATTAAACTCTACTTAAATTTAAAATTATATATATGTATGTATATATATAAGGGGAGATTCATTTGAGAAGAAAATTAAATTGAGTAGAAAGAAAACAAATGGTATAATTGTAAAACATTAAACAGTTTTTCTCTTATCTCATTTATTATTATCTTTGACTAATTAATTAATCATAAAGATTTGCATCATACACACTGTAATTTTGTCCTACATACACTAAAATTTATCCTACACGTGTTAAAATTTAACATACACAGTTCGTAATTCATCCTACACACCTCGTAATTTATCCTACACTTAATTTTTTTATTCTTCGAATTAAATTAAGTAAAATGCAACATTCTTACTTATTGAAATTTCTTCTTTTTTATTCTTACATAAAATTTCTTCTCATTTGAACTGTACAATATATATATATATGTATGTATGTATGTTTGGTTAAGAATATTTGTATACATTTTTTTCAAAATAATATTTTATATAGAATTACCCAAATCCAAGAATCCGAATCATTAGTCACATTTCATCGTTTCGTTTGTTTAGATATTTATTAATTTTATTTTGGGATGATTTTGTGATTGGATTGTATTTGGAATTCTTTATTTTTCTTGGATGATTTAATTTTCGTGATGATACTTCGCAAACTGTGAGTAGATCTCTTTTCTCCTTTTTTTTCAAATAAACGTGTCACAAAAATTCACATATTCATTTTAATCAATTATGAAAGCATGCAGGTTCATGCTGTGGTTTATGTCATAATTGGTGTATTTCTTTGTTTTATTTATGTGCAATGGTTACTCATTCACAAGTGCCTCATTATTCTAAGGCACTTATCATAGTTGACCTTTCCTCATGGCATGAGATGTTGGTATCGCCTCATTATTCTTAAGCTGACCTTTCCTCATGGCTTGGGATGTTAGTATAACCATAATTTGCTTTTCTCATGACTATGGGTATCGCATCATTATTCTTAGGTTGTTTCCTCATGACTATGGGATGATCATTGGTTATGTTATTATTATTGATTGTTTTTCGCTTGTGATTGTTGTTTATTGTTTGTGGTGATTGTTTATTGTTCATTGTTACCTTATCGACACATGATTTGAATGTTAAGGTTCTCTTTTATAAATAAACAAATTATTTTATATAAACATAGATTTACTCACCAACTTCTTTTAGTTGACCCAATTTTTTTTTCACATGGTACATGAACAAGGTTTGATGATGCATGGTGGACATGTAGGATTGCCTTAGACTAAATAAATAGATTTTCTATGTTTATATATTGAATTTTGTTTAGATTATTTGGAAAATTTTTTGTATAATGTGACATTCTAAATTATGTTATGAATAAAATTTGGAACATTTAATAATACCATAAGCTTTAGACAATAATCTCATTTCGACCAATAATCTGCCACGGGTCAGGATGTGACAATTTTCCTCATCCCGTTCCACTCATTCCCCTTCCACTTTTTACACACATTCTCTCTTGCCTTGATAGGCCACCGGGAGTTTGGAATCACTCCATGGTCATTGTTTGTGGACAAGTTATTATGGCCCTTCTTGGTTAAACTCCTTGTGTTGCTTTGGTTATAGATGAAACTTGGCATGAATTAAATAAACTCTGACCAAAATGGTGTGTTATTTCTCTTATTACTCTTTCTACTCTTCTTCTTCTTCTTCTTCTTCTTCATTAATGGGGTTTGCATTTCGGTTTTGGTCATTCATCTTATGGGTGCTCTTGATAAACTTAGTTGTGTGAAGCCTTTTTGTACCCTCATGGTTTGTGACAACCCAGATAATAGTAAAGGGATCCCATTTTGGTAGAGGTTGACCCATTTGTGGAAACATATCTTGTCTCACCCCAACCGATGGCGGAAACATCAAGGCAGGACGGAAGAGATTGCTCATTGCTCATACTACTAATAGTGACAATAATTAATTAAACCGAATTTCATTTCATAAAAACTGTCAAGTACAATATCATTCAGAAATACAACAATACAACAAGTTTGAATAATGACAACATAACAAAACTGATACAACAACATTAAACCTAAACGTCTAAATGTGTATCTAGCGTCATCGCTACTTCGTTTTCATAGCATCAATCTTCTTTACCTGTAACATGTTTAAAATACGAGTTCAATGCAAAACCAAATGCGAGTATACAAGTTTGAGCATAGTATACGTATAAGCATAAGTTTAAACATATCCACATGGCAACTAAGTTTACATACGAGCATAAGCATGCGATATTTCCAGTCAATCCTCTCTTTACGCAACTAGTATAAATAATTCAACATGACCACACGTTCACGGGTGGTGCGTTACTCCTGTAGCGCTATACATGTCAAATGGATGCTCAAAATAAGCTAATGACTATGGTATCACATACGTTCGATCCTAGTATAAGCATAACATACGTATCAAAGCGTTCATGTATAATGGATTGTTCGTGCAAGTAATAAAGCATGAGATTAGTGTTTGTTTTTTATATGTAAACATGTTTCACCCCAAAAGTGATAAACGTAAAAGGGGGTTCGAGTATACTCACGGTTTTGCAAGCGTTCCGACTTGGTATCTGTGAAGAGTTGTTAAGTTGCGGGATGAACACCGAGTTATCCTACAAGAGGAAAAGGTGGGTGTGAGTATTTGGTTGATTATGGGAGATTCGGGATTTGGGATAATGCACACAAAGTAAGGTATACGAAAATACTCACTAAAGTATAGCACTCGTTTGGACACTATAGGAACCCATTAGGGTTTATGTGATTTCATAGGTTATAACACATATTAGAATCTAAACGAGAAACCATACTCTTTAGTGATTAAAGTTACTAGCTCGACTTATGATTATGTGGTCATTATCGAGGTTTCGGTTTAGATATATAATATATACATAGGTTATAACAGTTATACATATAAGTCCATTCATGGATATCATAGAAGTCATATAGGAGGTAGGTGGTATAGCCATCCATTTAGGAACCTCATAAGAGTTCACCACTACACAAGTTGTCAGAGTCAACAAGGAGGGTCAAGAAGAAGTATAAGAATAATAAAATGACATACATACATTATTATACACTAAGTAGCCAAGTAAGCTACAACCCAGTGAGCCAGCGTCGACACATGTCGAAGGCTAGACAGGGTTGTGTTACTTTAGACTAGAAAACTACTTAGGATAAATGGGAAAACATCAAGTGTTGTGTGGACTTAGGTGTAGGATAACCCAAGCTAACCTTGTAGTCACACTAACCTCAAGTTCTTGACTTGGCAACACTTGTGAGCTTATAGCTCTTCAAAAACAGAATGTTTAGAGTGTTAAAACACTCCTATTTACATGTTAAACAACTTTTGTTATTCTCACTAAGCATAACTTTGATTAGGAGCTCAAGAACACAAAGATGAATGAAGAAATGATAAGTTTGAAAGAGTTTGGTCAGTTCTTTGTTTCCACGGTTCCTGACCTCCTCCGATTTTCTTAACTGCAATCTTTACTAAAATCAGCAACTTGAAACTAATCAATGTAGCTTCTCCATTTCAATGTTAATCACATCCGCGTTTGGTTTTTGAATAACCTCTCAAAGCTCAAACTCTTAATATTCGAAAACCCAACCGACAATTGATAGAAATTTTGAACACCACACTTTTGAACTCCAAGTATGTGAATACCCACGAAAATCTAAAATCCTGTCTTCCGTAATCACCATTATGCACACTCTTGAATGATTGATCAGTGTAAATGATAATCTGTACAATAAGCAAACCTTCATCGGATAACAATTTTTTGGTAACACACTTTGATCTAAGAAAGATTCTTACACAATCAAAATCACATTCTTCCTCTTCAGCCACGATAACAGATGTATAGCCTTCTCCGTTAGTCCCGATAGAAACTTAATCTATAACATCCTCTTTCCCCGGCGGTTAGTCTAAAAAGCAACTCATTTGCTTGAAGATTAACCATTTTGACACTTCAGACTATCATAAAGCTGTAGTGTATCTAATATCTTCAAAGCTATCTGACATCTTCTAAGTAACGACAATACAGATGCATCACTCCTTTGACGCTAATCCCACTAACCGGCTTATACGAAAACAAAGACCTCAATCTAATCACCAACTTAAGAATCCGAACTTCCTATGATCACGGACTAAAGTATCTAGATACTTTGCATCCCAGACAATTTTTAGTCCGAACCACCTGAATAATGTTGCACATTTTTCCTATCTGTATTTCCAAAACTGTTCTAATATTTGAAAATTTTTATTCCCCCTCATTTTTGGCAAATTCTGACCTCTCTAAACTCATCACTGAATTTCCACCTCAAAATAGGCAAATTCAGGTTTCTTGCGGATTTATCAATTTTGACTCACTAATAGTCACTTCACCAGATGATAATCATTATGAGTAGGTCTCCGTGACTACCTCACTCTCTATCAACATTCTATCTGTGAATTCATCAAACAGTCTCTTTTGCGCATGAGAGTCCTCGAGCGAATGACTCTTCATGAGGATGACTACTTCGAGAGGATGACTCGTTCATGAGGAAGAGTCATTCATGAGGAGGAGTCCTTCGTGAGGACATGTCCTCCTTCTTGAGGACGAGTACTCGTCCTCTTGAAATGTGTCGACCACTCAAAAAAATGTCATCCTCCCAAAAGTGTCACGTGTCGTATTTCACTCTAAATTATACAATATCCAACACACGCTCTATCTAGCCTATTCGTACAGTGACCGACAGACATAATATGCACTAACAAAATATGAGTGAAAAATACAAATAGGCTTTTTGGCTAATCTGCCATAAAGTATTGGTGTTTGAAATAAAAGGAAAAAAAGGCTCAAGATTAGCAAACTAGGGAATGTAATTGTAGGTGGGGTAAAATAAAAGAAGAACTGAAACAAGAGAATAAAATCAAAATGCCTCGACCATTTGCATACGCGTATTTAGTTTTTCAATCTCGAAATGCATTACCATGTCAAGTTCTAAATTTGAAAGCTCAAAATCTTACATGAAATCTAACATGTGTAGGCTCGTTTTGTCCAATAACAAAGGTCCTAATTGGAGTATCTAGTCCATACACATGGAATTCATATGAATTAGTGGCAATTAATAAGATTATTTCATCAATCAACTGATTTCATTGATTGATTAACAATTACAATACACCGGGAAATTCGACAAAGCTTTGTCTTCTCAGTCACAAAAGTTCTACCAACTAACACCTCACACTAGCTATTTATGGATTTGACCTAGCTACCTTCGTGCGAGGGTAGTTATCTTCGTACGAAGGTAATTTACCTTCTTGCGATGATAATTCCACCTTCATGCAAAGTTAAATACTTACAACATAAAATCTAACAGTTTTGCCAAGTTACAGACATAGTCATAACCCTAAGACGTACGCAATAGACATTATTCACCAACAAACTCCCCCTTGGATGTTGTCGTTGTAACACCCTGATCGAGTAATACAACAACACGCGACAGAAATATCATGGAGTCACGTTACAAATTGCTCAGCCACAACTGATACTAAATTGTTTCACTATCATTAACATCGTTTTACAATACAAGGAAAACATGAAGTTATCTTTTGATTAAAGAAGTCTAAAGTACGGATGTATTCCTATATGCAACAAACTTGAATAATCGAAACCTGAAACATATGTGAAAACGAGACATCAACAAACAATGTTGGGGAGTACAGAGTTTTGTTAGCCAGATTAATGGCAAAAAGTTTAGTGTTGCAATACTTCAACAACTACAAGAGTCGTCTATTGAAAATGGACTCTTTGAAGCCAAGGAATGGCAAAAAGATTTAGTATTGCAATAAATTAACTTGATTATAAAACTTGTGACACAATAGTTTTGTATATGGCAACATGATTAATACTAAGTAATTTTTATGCCATAGAAAATTTGTACATTGTTCATTGTAATCGCCTTGAATTTTGTCATAAAACTTGTGAGTATGTTATTAGAGATCCAATCAAGAATTAATAATAACAATATTGAAATTTGTCAAAATTCGCGTGAGTATTATTAGAAATCAAGTCAATGATTTAAAATAATACTTTTGTTATCCTTCTAAGAATCTAACATATTAAAATATGTAAGAGTTCTACAAGGATTAGGTTATTGAGTTTGAATCAATCAACACAAAATCCGAATGTGATTTGGATAACGCTACAAGAGTAATACAATAAGAACACTTATGTATAGGAAGTACCAGCGGCGAATCCACCATGTTCTTATAGTATTACACTCATTTCGTTATCTAAATCACAACTAATCACAATAACCACATAATCATCGTCTTCGTCACATTGTCTTGTCATATACGTATTAAAGTACACAGAATCCAATAAAGGACTACCAATTAGTACTTTAAACATCCTACAAGAATCTAACTATAAAGATAGATAGATGCTTTAAGGATTTGGTAGCATATCAAGCTATGTTTGGTTCAATATATAAGGCTATACTTTGGTTTAGTATATAAGGCTATACATTGGTTTAGCATATCAAACTGTGCTTTGGTTTAGTCACATTGAATCATAAAGTCCTAAATCCTAATGGTGAGTCGGATAACGCTACGAAGGGTAATACAATAAGCACACTTATATATAGGAAGTACCAGTGGCATATCCACCACGTTCTTATTGTATTACTCTAGCTTCGCTATCTAATTCACCAACAATCTCTACACAAACAATAACCATCATCATCGGCGTGTAAAGCACTTCTTAGAAATCTTACTATAAAGATAGAAGATTTAAGACTGTACTTCAAGTATCCTACTAGGATCAATCTATAAAGATAGAAAGATACTATAAGGATTTGTTTCGTGTCCCCAATTTTCATGTCTTGCATAAAAGGAATATTGCACAAAAATGCTCTTAGTAAACATATAATTGCCATACATTGTGAAAAATTGATTACACATATGAATCACCCAAAACCATCTAGAAAACGTAAAAGAAGGGGGCAATGTACTCGCCTGGGATTGTGTATAGATCTTGTTCAAATGATATAACAAAGCTCAAAGGATCAAGAGTTCAAGTGTCGAAGTGGTTCCTAGTATATTTGATAACTACATGTTAGTGTGTCGAACTTGAAAATGAGAGATTGGATAGAACGAGGTATATAAACCAAACAAGAGTTGGATCTTGTATATTATGGTTTATAATATTAAACACTCTGAATTGGAAGCATTTCAAAGAGTTTTGACTCGCTATGGCTTGCTAAAGTGGTTTACGCCACTTTAACGGGTCATAAACGTAACTATGGGTTTGGGTGGTTAAATATGTCCTATGACAAGGATATTTAGGGTATGTTTTTGACATACTAAACCTTTCAAAACTTATTTCTAAGTTATATAAAGGATATTTAGGGTATGTTTAGCTCGTGTTCTCGTCCCGGTGTGTATGTTGCGCTCAACGGTTTACGTTTAGGTATCGGTTATCGAAATGCCTTCAAAGAAAAAAGTTTTTGAAAGCTCGAAATTTTGCACAAGGGTTACAGTCTCCCTTACTTTAGGAAATTTCGTCCCGTAATTTATTCAAAGGAGACTGTAGAGTGTATTTGAAATGATTAAAAGATGAGCAGAGTGCTAGATTCCAAAAATGTGGAGCATTGTTTAGTGTTGGAAATTTGGGGGTAATTCAAAGAGTAAGCAAGGATATTCAGGTATCTTAATGTATTTAAACCTTTTAGAACTCATGAATCTTTAAAGTGTCATCGAATGTATAAAAATTGTTTCATCGAGTGTGTAAAAATTGTTTTGTATGGCACTATGTTATACTAAGGCACTTAGTAAATCCATAGCAAACAAAGGGGTGTACATTCAAGCCTGGCCATACGTACACGGTTTCTAATGTCCCACGAGGTACATCCCATGTACCATGAGCATCTCATGCATAGGAGACGGGTCAACATACCTATGGCATCAAGGTCGTCACCTTTAATACCATAATATACTCCCGGTCGGCTCGAATAGAGTTAATGAATGTTCTCATCTCGTCTATTGCATTCATTAAACAGATAACAAATAATCACACAATCACATAATGGTCCAAGATAACATAAAACCCTCAAGTGACTCTGTTAATGTTCCAAAGAATAACACAATAAGAACACTTATATATAGGAAGTACCATCGGCGTATCCAACGTGGTCTTATTCCGTCATACCCTTCCCGTTACCTAATCACTCTAGATTTTATGCCATCATCTCAACAAAGCTTACTATGATTCTCATATACCGAACCCCGTAATTAAGTGTGCACCCATAATTACGTGTTTCGTCATATGGTCCACATAGCTCCTCTTGTTAAGTCAAGGTAACAAATATTGAGGTCGAGGTATCATCTAATATCAAACAAACATCGACATAACACAACATTTGTCAGATCATATCGTTGTTTTATACCAGCAATGATAATAATACTTGTTTTGCATCCAACCATTATTTGTAGCAGGTATTTCATTCTAGTATAAATGTTAATATATGTTTCACACTAACCAAACTGGTAGTATGCGTCATATATTAAGCATGGATTGTCATAAACAATGTAAGTTTGTCATGACAATATTTTGAAACCATGTGCTAAGTATGCTAGGTTAACATACTAAGCGAAAAGGTATTTGTAATCATGTGCTATACATATTAGGGTAACAAACCATGTATGTAATATCATGAAAACAAAAGTAGTGGCGATAATCACATAGTGTTCGTAGAAATTGCCGTGCAGAACTTGTATGAATGCATTAATGTGCAATCACAATATGCTAAATTGCGAGATTTGGTTCCTAAAGAACAGAATCCTCGAAGTTTGTAGTTGTAAATTACACTCAGTGCAATCACATTTGAATTTGTAAATGGAATACGAATATCAAGAATGAAGAAAAACTTCTTGAAATTTATATTGTCATTTATTGGAATATGTTCATAGTTTTGGATGACAAGAAGAAAACATAAAGGTTCAAATGATCATGAGTGCTTGATCATCAACTTGAACCTCATTAACATTGAATACTCGTCCATGAGCTAAGTCATCATTAGCAAGTCTAGGGCAGTTTCGTTTGAAATGATTTGGATCACAACAATTGAAACATGTTCCAGCTGGGTAGCGAGGACAAGTTTGAGTAGGGGCTGCTTGGTTTTGGATACAACAGGTCGCAAGTAGTTGTCCAAAAAGACCACATATTGTACACTGGCGGCATGGGGAATTTGTTGGGTGGTGATAGTTGCTACGATTACACCGAGGTTGCTTTCCACGATAAAATCCCTTAAAGGGTACCGAGTTTAGTGGAATTGGTGTGGCAATCGTATAATTCTTCGAAGCCTTACGCTTCTTACAACTTTTGGAAGGTTCACCCTTTGTTTCACTTGATTTCTCTTGTGTAGTTCGTTACTTGTCTCCTTTTTGGAAAAGTTTTCCTTTTCTAACTTGGGAGTCAGTTAGGGTAGCGGCTAATTCCTTAGCCTCCATAAGCGTTGCGGGTTTGTTGCTAGTGACAATATCTTGAATTGGATCAGGTAAGCCATCAATGTATTTTTCAATGGCCCGATCCAAAGGTGTGACCATAGTGGGGCAGAGTAGGCTTAACTGTTCAAATCGGTCAGTGTAGGCACGGTTTTCCCCACTATCTTGTTTAAAGTGATAGAATTTGGTTTCAAGTAGCCTTATTTCGTGTCGTGGACAGAATTCTTTCATCATAAGATTCCTGAATTTTTCCCATGTTTGTGCCATAGCTACATCTGCACCTCTGTCTCTCATGACTCCGTTCCACCAAGTGAGTGCTCTCTTTTGGAAAACACTCGAGGCGAACTCTACCTTGCGCTCAGTAGGACACTGAACATGGCGGAATGTGCTTTCTATACTCTCAAACCGTTGTAGGAGCCCAGTTTCTCCTTCAGACCGATTAAACTCGAGTGGTTTAGCTGAGTTGAATTGTTTGTAGTTACATGGTATAGGAACATTTTTGTTGTTGTTGTTATTGTAGTAGATTTGATTAAGTTGGGCCACAAGGTTAAGGAGTACAGCAGCTATTTGCTGAGCTATCATTGCTGCCATTTCAGCGTTCCTCGAGACGTCACGATGAGGAGGCATCTCGAAGAGGTAGCTATAACAAAATAAGTTAGATTTTGGAAAATTGTTACAAATCTAAACACCATAGTGATTTGAAAATCTCATCTTGGTATTCATTTCAAAATCGTATTCTTGTACTTAGAAGAATAGTGTTGTGAATTTTGTTTCGAAATTTGTTTGAAAATAAACTTTTGTTATACTTTTGGATGAGAAAATAAACCAAGTTAATGGTTTGTGTTAAAATTCCTTTACTTTTGAAAATTAATTTTTAAGATAAAAATATTTTTAATCGATTTTTTTTATATATAAAGAAACTTCGTGTATAAATTTTGAAAACTCTTATCCAAATAAATAAAATTTTGAAAATTTGAAAAGCAAAAAATAGTATTTGAAAACGAGGTAGTATTATAAAGTGTCGTGAGATAAAAGTGAAATTTGTTTCGAATGGGTTGAATATTGTCGTAACATATTACCGCAGGTAACATGTCAGAGTAGTGTCATACAAGTAGTAGTGTTTAGGAATCGTTCGACTGATCAAGGTAGATGGGTTTTCATAATGTTTCGAGAAGACATGCTTTAGCCTATGAGTGAACACTCATCCTAAGAGTTCCCAGGTAAGAGTGACTGGTCCGAAAATGCGGATTTGTACGAACACTCTAGCCTTAGACAGAAAACTCGGGTACAGGAATTCACCCTTCCAGATTGCATGAGTTCACATTATTAAAACCCAAGATTTCGATGAAAATATTTGAGAGTAAAACATTTTGAGAAACCTTTTTGATATAATGTT
Source organism: Scalesia atractyloides (assembly GCA_947069175.1). Classification (NCBI taxonomy): domain Eukaryota; kingdom Viridiplantae; phylum Streptophyta; class Magnoliopsida; order Asterales; family Asteraceae; genus Scalesia; species Scalesia atractyloides. The sequence continues at coordinate 42,808,286 of CAMTDV010000019.1, read as the reverse complement.
TGAGATAAATAGGTCGAGAAACATTTTGTTGAGAGTGTTTGTGAAAATATTTTGAGAAGTATTCCAACGAAAATGTTGTTGAGAAAAATGTTTTGAGGAATACTTTGTGGCAATAAACCAAAGGATTTAGGATAAATCATCTAAGGATAGATGATTTGTAACTCATAGAATAATTGTGGCATGAGTAAGGATGAGGATTAGGATGGAGATCCTAAGTCTACTCATGTTCGGGCCCCTAGGAAGGTTATAGACTAGGTTAAAGGCATTCTAATAACCGAATTCCCTATAACCAGTGCTCTGATACCTATCTGTAACACCCCAATGCGTAATACAACAACACGCGGCGGAAATATCGAGGAGTCACATTACAAATTACTCAGCCACCACTGATACTAAATTGTTTCAGTATCATTAACATCGTTTTACAATACAAGAAAAACATGAAGTTGTCTTTTGATTAAAGAAGTCTAAAGTCCGGATGTATTCCTATATGCAGCAAACTTGAATAATCGAAACCTGAAACATATGTGAAAACTAGACATCAAAAAACAATGTTGGCGAGTACATAGTTTTGTTTGCCGGATTAATAGCAAAAAAGTTTAGTGTTACAATACTTCGACAACTACAAGAGTCGTCTATTGAAAATGGAATCTTTGAAGCCAAGGAATGGCAAAAAGATTTAGTAATGTAATAAATTAACTTGATTATAAAACTTGTGACACAATAGTTTTGTATATGGCAACATGATTAATACTAAGTAATTTTTATGTCATTGAAAATTTGTACATTGTTCATTGTAATCGCCTTGAATTTTATCGTAAAACTTGTGAGTATGTTATTAGAGATCCAATCAAGGATTAATAATAACAATATTGAAATTTGTCAAAACTCGCGTGAGTATTATTAGAAATCAAGTCAATTATTTTAAATAATACTTTGGTTATCCTTCTAAGAATCTAACATATTAAAATATGTAAGAGTTCTACAAGGATTTGGTTATTGACTTTGAATCAATCAATACAAAATCCGAATGTGATTTGGATAACGCTACAAGAGTAATACAATAAGAACACTTATGTATAGGAAGTACCAGTGGCGTATCCACCATGTTCTTATAGTATTACACTTGTTTCGTTATCTAAATCACAACTAATCACAAAAACCACATAATCATCGTCTTGGTCACATTGTCTTGTCATATACATATTAAAGTACACAGAATCCAATAAAGGACTACCAATTAGTACTTTAAACATCCTACAAGAATCTAACTATGAAGATAGATAGATGCTTTAAGGATTTGGTAGCATATCAAGCTATGCTTTGGTTCAGTATATCAGGCTATACTTTGGTTTAGTATATCAGGCTATACTTTGGTTTAGCATATCAAACTATGCTTTGGTTTAGTCACATTGAATCATAATGTCCTAAATCCTAATGGTGAGTCGGATAACGCTACAAAGGGTAATACAAAAAGCACACTTATATATAGGAAGTACCAGCTGCGTATCCACCATGTTCTTATTGTATTACTCTAGTTTCGCTATCTAATTCACCAACAATCTCTACACATAAACAATAACCATCATCATCGGTGTGTAAAGCACTTCTTAGAAATCTTACTATAAAGATAGAAGATTTAAGACTGTACTTCAAGTATCCTACTAGGATCAATCTATAAAGATAGAAAGATACTATAAGGATTTGTTTCGTGTCCCCAATTGTCATGTCTTGCATAAAAGGAATATTGCACAACAATGCTCTTAGTAAACATATAATTGCCATACATTGTGAAAAATTGATTACATGTATGAATCACCCCAAACATCTGGAAAACATAAAAGAAGGGGAGCAATGTACTCGCTTGGGATTGCGTATAGATCTTGTTCAAATGATATAACAAAGCTCAAAGGATCAGGAGTTCAAGTGTCGAAATGGTTCCTAGCGTATTTGATAACTACATATTAGTGTGTCGAACTTGAAAATGAGAGATTGGATAGAATGAGGTATATAAACCAAAAAAGAGTTGGATCTTGTATATTATGGTTTATAATATCAAACTTTTTGAATTGGAAGCATTTCAAAGAGTTTTGACTCGCTATGGCTTGCTAAAGTCGTTTACGCCACTTTAACGGGTCATAAACATAACTATGGGTTCGGGTGGTTAAATATGTCCTGCGACAAGTCTAATATGCCAAAATTAGTTTATATAATTTGTATAATCAGTTTTAGATGTCAAAACAATGCTCTTATATGTTCAAAACTAATTTAAGTCCAAAAAGGGTATTTTCGACATTATAATACATATTCGACTTGTCATTTGACTAACCAAACGGTATGACCTTAAGGTATAACCTCAGAGGGTTATTCCCTATAATACTATGGTCATAATAATGGGCTTGGTCGGATCCTAAAGGTGACCAAATGGGTCGGATTCGAAAGTCAAAGCGGTAGTCAAGGCCGCTCGACTTACGACCCTAAACAAGTACTAAACTAAAAGTGACGAGCTAGACATGTTAAACATGTCTAACTAAGTTTATAAAACTGATTTGGTATCAAGAAGGGTTTTGATACCCGAAAATAGTTCCGTCGTATAATGCGCATTGGCGCATTATTGACCGAAACTTTGACTCGTCACTTCGACTAGTAAACGTGGTAATCAGTAGGCCCGATCGCTAAGGATCATAACCATCGTGATTACGATCACGTTGCAAAGTCCAATTGGCCTTTGACTTGACCAATTAATGGTCAAAACCGAAAGTTAAACAGTAAGTTAAACTGTTTAACATTTAGCTCATAATAAGCTAAAAGAATGAACAAGGCTTAGTTAGAGCACTTACTTGCACTCAAGAAAGCCAAGATTACTAGAAAAACTCAGATGGGAGGCCTCCTAATAAGGTAGCAACTCCACTTAGAGTTTAGAGAAAAGAAAGATGGAAATGAGCAAGGAATTTGGTTGGAGATCAAGGGTATTTATAGTTGTTGGAGAGCTTTAAGATCATGCCAAGTGTTGGACATGTTCTAGGATGTTTCCAAGTATTTAGTGAGGTGTCAAGACTAGAGAAAGTGTGACAAAAATGAGTTATGGGTGTCAAGTCAGATGAACAAGAAGCTGCCAGGTAATTGCTGAAAACTGGCATCCCCTGAGCGTCGCGGGAGGTCTAGGTGATTCTCTCGCGTGGCGCCTGAGATTCCAAAGTTTCAGAATTCACAGAACAGGTCCCTGCAGCCTAAAACTTGTTTTTCGACGCGTTTTTGCACTTTTAACACTCGTTAACACCATTTTTAAGCTTTAAAAAGAAGATAAGAATTCCAAACATATTTCAGGTGTCGGTTCGTTTGGACGTACGGTTGCGGTTTTCGGTTAATTACGACGAAAGTCGTAACGGACGCGCTAATGACCGTAAATGCGTGACGAACGATTTTTTTGCATTCTAATCATTAAAATACAAGATTTTAATAATTGCAAAAATTTTTGGATGTTCGTACATGTTCCGAATAGCGAAATACGCAAATTGGCATAGTTTCACTGAATTTGCAAAATAGCCCCTCAAGTTGCATAAAGGTGATTTTGTCATTCCTAAGCCCTCAAAACTTATATCTAAGTTTTGTAAAAGGTATTAGGGTATGTGTAGCTTATTTCCTTGTTCCGGAGTGTGTGCCGCTACGAGAATCGGCAGACTTTCGTAGTTTGTCATAAATAGTCCCTGTGATCGAATAGGCTTGTTTTAGACATACCAAACCTTTCAAAACTTATTTCTAAGTTATATAAAGGATATTTAGGATATGTTTAGCTCCTGTCCGCATCCCAGTGTGTACGTTGCGTTAAACGGGTTACGTTTAGGTATCGTTATCGAATGCCTTCAAAGAAAAGAGTTTTTGAAAGCTTGAAATTTTGCACAAGGGTTACAGTCGTATTCTTGGTCTGTCTTCAAAATATTCAAAAACTTCAAACTTGTAACGTTACTGCCCAAAGAAATTTTTCAGTGGCTTCCGACGTTCTTCAGATGGTATTGGTGTTTGATCAGTTGCCGGAGCCCATTTCATGAACTGGAATCTTCTAAGATGAGCTCCTTTAGACTTTTCTTCAATCCTTTCAATTCGATGCTGCTCCTTTAGAAATTCATCTTTCTCTAACTCTCTCCAAGATGACTCCCACATCTTTCCAGAATTATACCGTGTGCATAACAAATATTGATCACACCTTGGTATTGCATCGCTTGAACTTTGTCTTTTACATCGAAACAAATCTTGTTATATAACATGCATTTGATATCTTCTTTCGAACAGTTCACTAGCCACATCGTGTCTAATATACAAATAGTTCTCCACAAAGCCCATATCCTCTTTCGTTCGATCATTTCTGGATTTAAATCTTCAGTAACATTCCACGTATCATCAGCCTTCAATAGAATAAACCGCTTCACTAGTCTCAGAATCAACCTGCCACCATTGAAATAATTCATGGAAATTCTGTTCAATCTTCATTAGCGAGATATTTTTCATCACACGTGGTCGTTTCATCACAAGCCTAACATCTTTTTCTCTCGTAACTTTGTCGATCTTGAATCTCTTTTTGGGAATGAATGGTTTCCAACGATTAAATCCATGAGCTCCTTCAAATTTAATTAACTTCCATAATGTTTGATCGTGAAACTTCATTTGGAAGTTAATACATTTCGTATGTACAAGCTCCTCAACATCCCAATAAGGTAAAGTCTTTATTTCCTTCAAGTACCGAAGATATTGCACACCAAACTCCCTCTTGATGGAGTATACGTTCAAATCCAGAATCCAACACCAGCTCAATATATCTCCCAGAAATTTATCTTTATCACGAATAAAATAAGCAAACGGTCGTCGAAACTTCCTTTCCTTTGGTAATTCCTTGAACCACGTCTTTCTAGCCTCAACAATTTCTTCTTTTGATAAGCGTTTTGGTATACTTCCCTCAGTAACTGTCTCTTCAATCTTTTTCTTCAATAACTCATCATTCGCTTCACTGAATAATTCTTCAAATGTAAGAAAGTTATCAGCGTTCCCTCCAAAATACTTAAACACTTCATCATCATCAGATGCGTCTTCAATAATCACCCGATCATAAGTATCAACATCTGGAATATATTTGTAAACATAACTATTTGGCTCATATGTACTGATGTTATTCAGGTCCTCTTCAAAATCAAACTCAAATGATTCTTCTTCAACCCCGAGTATTGTATCTATCTAATCCTTTTTATAATTGTGCACAAATTCTCCTTCTTTAATATTATACTCTAAGTATAAGATTCAGGGCTTATGGCAATTAGGAACAACTGTCATTGGCATAGTTGTGAAGATTCCTGATTGTTCTTCATCGTGAGTTAGTTCTTTTCTGTTACTCCTGATTTTGAGCATCATCTTCCTGGTTGGTAGAATCATTCAGATAAGCATCATAGTCTAATGATTCGTTGATCTTCACTGATTCAATCAATAATCATGTTCCCCCTGGGTGTTATCATCATTATCACCCTTCTTATCGTCATCATTCTTTTTATCATCATTCTTTTCTGGTCATCATCTTTCTCTTTGTCATCCTCGTCTTCCTTATAAACATCAATTTATTTATCAACTTCAGCATGCATTTTCTTTCTGTCTAAAAATTTCTGCTCTACCGATCTATTAGACAAATCAAGAGGTTCACCCACTAATACAAATTTCACCGACAAAACAACCTTAACACTTGAACTTGATTCTAGCTAAGTTTGAACGATTATAGGATCCACTATATTCTTTCCTTTTCCTAACACAACAGCTTCTTCTTCAACTTTTCGTTGTCGTTCAGTTGCTCATTGTCATGCCTTTTCAACCTCCAAACTGTCATATTTAGCATTGAAATCTATTCCCAGGTTGCTAGCTAACACCATTTGCAGGATTTTTAATTTTCTATTACTTCTCGCTCCTTCATCTTCAAAATCATTAACCACCTTTCTTAACCTCCCATTATCCGTAACTAAATTTTCAATCACGACCTTCGTGTAGTCTCTATTATTCTCTAGAAAATTCACTCTACCTTTTGGAATCTCTTTGATCTCTTCCAAGTCTTTGATTTTGCTTTCAAGCTCTTCTATCTTGGTATTGTTAAACAAATCAGCACTAAAACCTTCAGTGAATGGAATGTCTCCAAAATCATATGAGAACTTGTCATTTAAAGATCGTTTAGGACCAGATTTATGTGCAGAACGTCGAGGAGATGGTGGTGTTGGTCGTTTTTGTGATGATGGTTGTGGTGTAGGTTGTGGAGCTATAACATGTTGTGGTGAAACATGTACCGGAGAAATATGACCAGGTGGACTTGGTGTTTTTTCAACATTCTCAGCTGCTGGTGTCTGCTTTCTGATATACTTTCATCTTGCTTTAATTGCAGGAGACCCGGTTGCCTTTTTCTTTATGACGGTCTTACTTTTAACTCTGTGTGCCTTCTAGTTTGGCTGTTCAGCTTCAGAATCATCATCAGACGAAATATACACATAATCGTCTTCACCAACAACTTTTCTTCTTACCTTGAGCCAATCTTTCAGCTTTATGTGCTCTAACAAATGTATCCTAAGAATCTTCATCGTTATCACCACCAGCACCTTCTTTCTCTTGTCTGAAGTATTAGAAAATACTTCATATTCAACATTAACTTCCTTTTCAACATTCTCCACATTCACCTCTCTTTCCACATTCTGTTCAGTTTCTACATCATGTCAGTAGTTTCATCTCTAGGCATTGTTTCAATCTTTCTATAATGTGCTTTGGCTTTTGGAGTACTCTTTTTCTTAGCATCCTCTTTTCCGTACCACGTACCCTTTTCGGCTCATAACCTTCCATTTGAGCAGCCTCATTATCAGAATTACTACATTTATCTTTCAGAGGTGCCTTGTATTTCTTGTCTTTGATCCTCCCAAAGATTTTTCTAGCAACTGACTCTGTATTTTGCTTCAAGTATTGATTAATCCTGACTAAAGATAACCCGGTCAAGTGATCTAGAGGTAGCACATCCTTCTTGTTTTTCTCCAGATTAGGGAACTGATCATCATGCATCAGTTGAACAAAACACGGATACTGTAGAAACTTCTCTTCGTCAATTTTCTTCTTCATTTGCTCAAAGATCATCTTCGTGAAGTTGTAAGGCTTGTTTAGTGTGAGTGCATCGATCATGCACATTTGGTAATCAACTATAACATCTCCTCCCCCCTTCCTGTGGCTAAAGAAAATATCACTGAATGTCGAAAAACTTCTAAGGACTTCCAAGATAAGCTTTGTCAAATTGCGTATTGACATGCCCTTTGTATCCCATTCTATAGAAGCATCCTTTACACATACGTTCTGTATACATCATCGGATCTTCGTCTTTGTCTTTGAAATCCAACACTCGTCGTATAAGATCTTCAGTAATAAAAACTTCTTTATCTTCATTCTTGATCCAAACAAATGATTTGATAGCTTTCTTCTCTAGAATATACTTCGCATGTTCCCAAAATCTTTCAATATGTGATTTATAAGCTTTGTGGGGATGTGTGAGTGCTTTAACTATCGGCAGTTCGCTCATAAACTTCAAAATAGATTTGAACGTAGAAATTTCTGGAATCTTTTCATCAAGAACACAACAGATGTTGTGCTTCTTATCAAAGTTCGTTTCCTTTTCCTGAAAAAATATAATCACGAAAAACTTTGAAATTTTTCAGAAAAATATCTTTTACCTTCATGCGAAGGTAACTAGTGCGAAGTGAACTTTTACCTTTGTGCGAAGGTAAATGACCATAATACACTTTTTGCACTTCATCTTCGTGCGAAGATAACCTTATACACACTTGATAATTTTTTCTCGGTTTTCGTGAAATTGATGATACCAAAATAACCTAAAAGTGCCGATTTTCATAATGGTATGTTAAATTTAATTTTGGCCCATTAGATTGTCCTAGATCTACGGTTTTCAATTTGGTTAGCCGATTTAGTTGATCCTATGTTCAATTTAAGTCTAAACCGGTTCAAACTACCTTAGGAATTGTTCCTGGTGTGCAAATCTGTAACCCTTGTGCCAAAATTTAGGGTTTTCAAAAACTTTTTCTTTGAAGGCATTCTGCAAACCGATAGTTAAACGTAACCCGTTTATCATGATGTACACTCCGGGACGAGGACGTAAGCTGAACATACCTTAAATACGCTTTACATGACTTAGAAATAAGTTTTGAGGGCTTCGATATGGCAAAAACACACTATTCGAACTCCAGGGTCTATTTTGCAAAATCTGCGAATGTACGTCGATTCGTGTATTTCTTAATACGAAACACGTACGCACATCCAAAAATTTTTGTAATCATTAAAATCTTGTATTTTAATGATTGGAATGCAATAATATCATTCGCTACGCAATAACGGCCGTTTTCACGTTAACTAAAGCGCTTGTCGTAATTAAGCGAAACGCGTAACCGTACAACCGAACGAACCAACACCCGGGACATTTTTGGACACATTTCAAGTATCCTAAGCTTTATCGTCTTTATAGAGCTTAAAAATGAGGTTAACGGGTGTTTAAAGTATCAAAATGTGTCAAAAACAAGTCCAAGGGCCATTTCTGCCAATTCTCAAAAGTTTACCCCAGACCAAGGCCTTACAGACCGTAAGGCAAACCTCTTACGGTCCGTAAGAGGTCCCTAGATTAGCAAATACTTGGCAGCTTCATGTTTACTTCCTTGGACACTAATCACTTGATCTTGTGACACTTCCTCTGGTTGCAACACCTCATTATACACATGTAATAATCCTACAACATCTCCTAACACTTGGAATGATCTTGTGGCTTCAAGAAATCTATAAATACCCCCATGGTTGCAACCATTTTCTTTGCTCATTTCTCATTCTTTCTCTCTTGCTCTAAGTTGGAGTGCTACCACCTTTGTGGAGGCCTCCCATCTGAGCATTCTTCTTCTTGGAGCTCTTCAAGTGTTCTTCAACACAAGTAAGTGCTCACTTCTAGTCTTTTTGAGTGTTATGTGTGACATCCCGGTTTTTCATGTATCTTAAACGCTTTGCTTCACGGCTATTCATTCCTACGCTAAATTGATTCGGAGATTTATTTTACACGCTCGAAATAACTATGCTAACCTTGTGAACTTATCAAGTGAATTACGTGTTATATGTGTTAGACGCTTATAAGCTTGGTGAGTGATTATGTTGTGTTTTGATTTCGTGGTGATTATTTATAAAAGATATAGTAAATAGATAAACGAACCGAACCGGGTCGCAAAACGGGTGGACCTCACTTCCTTGCGACTCAAGGAGTTAACCAAAACTTGAGGATCAAGTTTTAGACCCAAACCGACCCACCCCAAACCCGTGCGGCCGCGAGCACCCAACCGCAAACCCTTTCTCATTTTCTTTTCCCTCTTACACTATATATGCATGTTTTATGTTTCAAAAACAAAACACACACACAAACCCTAGTTCCAAACAAGTCGACGGCAGCCTCCTCATCCCTCTCTCGGTCGCAAACAGCCTTCCCACTTTCCTCTCGGTCGCGATCTTCATCATCATCCGATTCGACTCCCATCTAGTTCTCGGATCATTGATCTTCATTGTTAAAGGTTAGAGTTTATCATTGTTTGCAAAGTCATACTTATAAACTCTTGATCATGCTAGAATGTAGTGGTAGAATCATTATCATGAAGGTGTACGATGTTTAGTTCGATAAATTGTGCTAGTTTGCGATTATGTTGATTAGTGGAATCAAGAATCATTAGGCTGCGTTTTGTGATAAAAACCATATATGACGATTAGGGTTTGCATGAGTATGATGTACATGATGATATATGATTGATAAATCTATTCTTGATCGTTTATAGTTAACGTATCGATTGTTTAAGCGTGTTATATTGCGATAAAATGTCGAAATCAGGATGCTGAATGGTGTTTACAGCCAACTTCAACTGGCTGTAACTTGGTTATTATTTATCGAAAAACGGATTTTCTGAAGCCTAAAATGTATATTTTTGAAAAACGCTTCTAATGGCGCTGGATTCATATTTTTCTGAAGTAATTTGATATTTTTAAGTGGCCAATTAAGTTCAGTAACTGAAGCTGTGAAAATTCTGAAAATTTGTTAGTTGTTTATCGAGTCGGATCTAATAATCTGTAGAGAGTCGGATCACGAAATTTGTACAGCAACTGGATATGGAAATTTCTGGGAAACTCCCACTAGAATTTTGTTAATTGGACGAACGGTGATTTTTAAATAAATTCTCCCATGGACTGTAGTCAGAAAGCGACGAATCTGACTGCAGCCTAGTATATTAATATTTATGAATAATCAGTTAAGTTTTAGAACTTGAAAAATTTACATAAAATTCTACATCTTAGTTGATACCTTCTGTAAAATAATTGGAATTTTTGGAATGTTGGAACTATTTTATAAAAATCCTCGAAAACAGCCTAATTATGAGTATATAAGCTGAAACTTGATAACTTGCGAATGTGTGTACCAAAGTGTTGTATGGATTGATTTGTGTTCATGATAGGTTGGTTTGATCACTATGTTGGTATGATGATACTTGCATGCATGATTTGAGTTTTAGGAATTGTTATTGTATGTACCGCATTGTGCGTTGTTATGTGTAGGGTTTGTATCAGTGTGTTCACAAACTAACTCTAAATCAATTGACTTGCTAGGACGCAATTAGCGGTCCCATCATTTGCTACATCTGTGTTACACTAACCGAGCAACTAAAGGTGAGTTCACGGCCCCTAATTTTATCCGGTTTTAAACAACAGGGGGAGAAACATGTATACACTCTACAACTCTATCTCTTTACGTTATATGAAATTAACGTCATTAAACTATTCGGTAACTAAGTTAATGTTAACGTACGTTATGGTCACTAAGCAGCTATATCACACAAGTCCTCGACAATCTCTCGGATCGTTAGTCTTGGGTTAGATAGCGGGGAAATTATAAGTAGTACTACTGGGCCCGACAAGCCCCACCCGAGCTAGTCGCGCTAGCCGACCGGGTATGGTCAACGGGTGAATAATTTGGCCTAACTTTGCCATGGTCAGTGATAGGCCTGGCAACACGGAGGCACAGCAGTCAGCTTCGATCGCGAACACTTACGTGACATAACTTTAGGCTAGCTACCTACATGTTAACATTGAACTTAATTACGAATCAACAATATTATTCCGGGTTAGGGATAATGGAACCAACAACGTTATTATTCCGGGTTACGAATATTGGAACATCATTATTATTCCGGGTAAGGAATAATGGAACCATCAGTATTATTCCGGGTTAGGAATAATGGAACGAAATCGTTATCCCGGGTTAGGGATAACGGGGGAAACAAACTTATAACCGAACAAATGAACTTATGAAAACCTGTGAACTCACTCTTCTTTAATGTTGACACTTGTTTCTTTACATGTTTCTCAGGACGCTAGGAGCTCTAGGTGCACTCACTTGCATTGATCAAGACATCTTTTTATCGAATCTCATTTACGAACATTGTTTGAGTTTTTCTTTAGTTTTGGCGTTTGTGTTGGCGCCCGTTCCTTTACTTTACTTTAAATGCTTCCGCTCAACTTTAAAAACTAATGCTTCCGCTAAACATTGAAATCAAACTAAAACAATCTAAAATTAACTATGAATGGTTAAACAAATGATTTTGGAAAACGTATTAACAAATCATATAGAGTCGTTCGACGTTACTAGTGTCTCAGATTCTGGTTTGTTCACACGCCTCGCGGTAAAACTCCGCAAGTGGAAATTGAGGGTGTGACATTATGATCGGACCCAACTCATGAGCTTCCGGTGAGATTTGCTTAGCTAACCGAGGCGGAATTCATTGTTCATGGAGTGAACAAACGAACAACAAGTATGATGATTACTGTTAAACCGTCTGTATCTTGTATTAATCATCTTTGGAAAGATTACAGACTCGAGCAGGGCTTCGCCTCTGATCAACTAAACAACATATGAAACAAACATCCTAAGTCACTTATTTATAGGCAAGACATGACAGCACCAAATGACTCAGGACTCAAAGATTTTCGCAAGAAATTTTCATGCAAAAATCCACAATAATTTTCGTGCAAAAATTCTTGTCTTATACAAAATCATAACTTTTAAACATAAACTTTTGATACTGCGAAACCCTATCTATACAACAGACTCGTCCTAGACGAAGGCAACAGACATATGTGCACCAACAGAATCCCCCTTGGATGTTGCCGCAGTCTTGGACAGTCTTCAAACTTTTCTGCAAAAATCTTCAAACAAATTTGACTTGATTATCCGAAAAAACGGTTTAGGTGGCTTTCGACGCTCCTCTGAAGCAATGGGAGTTTGATCTGTTGGAGGAGGTTGATTGTACGTGTTGCCAAACTTGAATCTTTCTCTAGAAGCCAACTTTCGTCTTGCCTCGATTCTTTCTTCATTCTGATCTACCTTTTTCTTCTCTTTGGCCTCAAGCTTTCTCCAGGATGTGTTCCAGTCTTTACCTGAATTAATATTGTTAGCATAACATACATTCACAATCCGCTGGAACTGCAAGGCCTATTCCTTATCTTTTTCTTCATAGCTGATCTTGATGAAGAATAGCCTTTCGATATCTTTCTCTGAGCAGTTTATAAGCCACATTGGATCCAAGACACTAATTGCAGGCCATAACCCATAAATTCGTTTGTGCATGATCATGGTTTCTGATAGATCTTCAGACATATCCCATGATCCTTCATCAGGCTCTACACATATAACAGCCTCCCAAGTACTTGAGTCATAGTGCCACCATTTGAAGATCTTGTAAAAATCTTGTTCCATCTTCTTCAGGGGCATGTTCTTCAGCACACATGGACATTTAACAATCAAGGTCACATTCTTTTCTTGCGTCACTGAATCAATCTTTGTGACAGTGCGTGGCTTGTGTGGTTTCCAGTAGTTGAAACCATGAGCAGCTTCAAACTTGATTAACTTCTAAAGACGTTGATCATTTAGTCTCAACTTCATACTGAACGTCTTTGTCTGCACTAACGCGTTCACATCCCACTCAGGTAGAGTCTTTATATCACCCAGATGTTTGAAGTATTGAACTCCAAACTCGTGTTTCAATGCATAAACATCTAGTTCCTCAATCCATCCCCAACTGATAATATCACCCAGAGATACATCAGGGTCTCTGGTGAAGAAAGCTAATGGACGACGAAACTTCCTTTCTGGAGGTATCTCTTTGAACCACTTTTTCTTCATTTCAATGATCTCTTCTTTAGTCGGTGGTTTAAGAGTTTTTCCTTCTTTTATTGCTTCTTCTACTTTGCGCTTAAGCAGATCATCGTTCACTTCAGAAGACATTTTAGCAAAGGTAGGAAACACATCTGTTCCTTCACCTGTATACGTTGCCTCTACATTTTCGTCATCTGAATCCCAATCTTCTATAACCACTTAATCATAATCGTTTGCCTGTGGGACATCTTCAAAAACATAATCATTTGGCTAAGAACTTGTGTTCTTCATTTCTTCCTCAAAATCGAACTCAAATGTCTCTTCATCTATTCCCAACATCTCAGCGAGATCAACCTTTGAGTAGTTATGAACATACTCTCCTTCTTCGACATCGTGCTCAAGATAAATGACTTTGGGTTTTGGCACTGTCTCATCGACATCTTTCGACGACTCCCCCTGAACCTGTTCATCTGTTAGTTCAAATATAGAGTCATTCATGTAAGCATCAACGATCATACTTTCATTATTAAACAAGTTTAGTACAGATTCGATTCCTTCCTTCTCTATCTGGTCAAATGTTTCATCTACCAAATCATCGATCTCTCTTTCTAACTTCCTCTGAGCTATGGCCTTTTCCTTCTTCATCGACTCTAACACTCTCGCCCTGTAGCACAAACCTCTTCCCAACATCAACCGCTGGATCATAAACTACTATCTCAGAAGATACCGGCACGGATTCAATCAAAGGATCCGAGAAAACCACAACTTCAGGCTCAGGCTGGCTGAAAGTAGGAATATCATCAATCTTGTACTTTCCCTTACCTTCAGCATTTGATAAGGTTTTGAAGCTCGTTCCCTTTCTGCGATTCTCTGCCTGGCTTCCTCTCTCTATCTTTTCAATCTCATCTGCTAGAGAGATACCCAGAGTTTTGACAAGTATTTTCTTCATCAATTCAACCTGTTTGTTGTTCGACTCTCTTTCAGCTTCATATTCTTCCATTTTCTTTATCATTCTCTGACTTTCTGATTCGTGGCTCTTTAGAGTGGCCTTCAAAACTTCTCTTTCGTTTTCCAATACTTTAATTCTTTCTTCATAGACTATGATCTTCTTTGTTGCTTGAAAGAATTTTTCATTATTATCAGTAACACACCTTAGAATCTTCCTGATGCTGTCTCTGTCGGATTCATGTACCTTGATTTGATCCTCAACATTCTTAAGTTTCCACTGTAATTCTTCCAACCTTCCTTCATAAACTTTATCTGCTGAGAAAGCTTCTCCATCAGGAACTTCACCAAAATCTAGATTGAAGTAATCAAACCCTGAATTGAATGTCTCGTGAATAGGGTGAGATGACCATGGAGGTTCCGGTTGTGATGTGGTAGGAGGAGTGCCAATAGGAGGACGTGGAGGAAATGCAACCGTGGTTCAACCGTTGGATGAGGAGATTGAGCACGTTGAGGAGGGTCAACTAGAGGATTAACGGTTGGAGGAGGAGATGGAGGACGTTGAGTAGAGGCTTCAACTGAGGGAGTAACTGGAGTATCAGCTGTCTTTGTTCGTAATTTGATCTTGAGCCTCTTTGTGGTAGACTCAGGTTTCTTGACTGTAGTGTGCTTGTCTCTTTTTCTAGCTTTCTTCTTTGCAGGCTTAACAGTGGATGTCTCTTTTTCAGTCTCAGATGGTTCATACGTAAAATAATCATCCCTTGTTGCCTTTCTTTTCTTTTCTTTAGCCAACCTTTTCTCTCTTTCAATCCTTTCTTGCTCCTTTCTTTCTCTCTCTTTTCTTTCGCCTTCTCTCATCTCTTCAGAATCAGTGCTTGAAGATGGCCCTTCATCATCACCACCTCCTGCTTCGGTATCACCACCAACCATTCTTTCTATTTCTGCAGTGGTGTCTTCAACAGATTCCTCAACATGTGTCGTATCTGTAGTGTGCACAGTTTCTTCAACACGTACCTCTTCAACCTCAGGTTCATCAATCAAACCTGTACTAACACTGGGCTATTTTTTTTGGCGCTTAGGAGCAGAGTAGGAAGTTTCTGAAGCTTTCTTTCTTTTCGCAGTAGAAGGTGCTGATCCTGCTTTCTTTCGGCCATAGTGACCTTTGCTTTTCTCACCTGCGCTTTTGATAAACCATGTGCTTCTCTTTTCGATAAAATCTTCCATCATTTTTGACTCTTCATTTTCGTCACCACTTCCCTCATTCCTCCACTTTCCCTCTGGAGGAGCAATATAATTTGCCTTTATGAATGTACCAAAGATTTGCTTGAATGCTGGAGCCTTTCCTCCCTTTCGGTAATTGTTGATGTTGTGGAGGTCTGATGGAGGCATATGTTCTAAATCTAATATATTGTCTTTCTTCTTCTTCTCAAGATTAGGGTGTAAGTGGTCGAGAATCATCTGAATAAATCCCGGATACTGCAAGAATCGACCCTTTTCCAAATTCATCACCAACTGCTCGAAAATCAACTTGCTGAAGTTGTAAGGTTTGTTCAGAATGACCGCCACAATCATGCACATGTAATAATCAACAGGATTGTCCTAACCCCCTTTTCTGTGGCTTAAGGCACGTGTAACACAGTGAGCTAGGAATCTGTTAGGAAGTCCTGGTCTGTTGATCTTGAAAGGAGCTGAATTCACGTAACCGTTGTATCCCATTTGGTAAAAACAACCTTTGATCAACTTCTCTGTAAAACCCGAAAGATAGTGGCTTTCATCTCTCAGACGCAACATTGTTCGGATAAGATCTTCTGTGATAGTAACAACTACATCATCCTTCCCGACTCTGACTGCTGAAGTAATAGCCCTTGGTTCGGCTTGAAACTCTGTTGCGCTCCAAAAACGGTCAACATGAGATGCATACACATTACGCTTATGTGAGAGAGCATAAAATATCAGCAACCTTTCAAGAAAATCAAGATACTGCGAAAAAAGAGCAAATTCTGGCCCATCTTTATCAATAAGGCAGCATGAGTTGTGCATAGGGTGGAACTCGTGTGCGGTTTTATGTGAAACATAGAGACATAAAAAAAGTTAGACAAAATTTCTCAAAAATATAGATTCTTCACAAATTTCGTGCGAAAATTTTCTTTCAAGACACAGAAGAAATTTTCGTGCGAAAATATATCAAACATATTATAACATGTTGCATCATTTATTTTCGTGCGAAAATCCAGTATTTTCATACGAAAAGACGCTTCGTCCCCAACAGTTATACAATTTTGAACCGACTCAAAAACACATATAATTTTTGTGATTTTTATGAAACTGACACAGTAAAACTAGGTTAAAATAGCCGATTTTAAGATTAGTAGGTTTAATTTTAAGTTTTACCAGCTAGTTTATCCTAGAACTACGTGTTAAGTCCGTTTAAGCCCAAATCGTTCAAGTTTACGGTTCGATTTCAATGGTATACCTTCACCATTATAGGAGGTGTGCAAATCAACCTCCCTAATGTGACAAATCGGTCAGAAAGTGAGTAGAATGAGATGTAACAAGAAATCGCCTCAGAGAATCCGCACCAAAATAGCCTTCAGATTTCATACGAAATCTATTACTCACACTCATATATAGCTCACAGATTTTCGTACGAGAATTGGCTAGCATAGATTTGCCCAATTTTCGTGCGAAAATGTTGAAACCTTTTGAAATATTTTAAACTTTCCAACTTTTTCGTTTGATTTCAGTTTTAATTATCCATACAGTTGACCAAGTCCAAGTTAATGACCTTGTTTAACTGATTTGGCTACGAAGTCCAAGTCAATGACCTTGGTTGACCATGTTTTAACCAAAACTGACATTATCCTTTGATTTTAAGTTTCAAATTAATGAACTTTTAAACGTTTCAAACCAGACTTTGTTTCCAGATTAGCTCCCAGACCGTAATTCAAAAGATTTTCCTCTGCATTCCGTCACTTTTGACTTTGAAGATCTGTTTTCCATCACCGGTAGTCAGAAACTTAAAGTAGAAACATAGAAAATCTTTTTGAATTTTGAATACGTCTTAAGATAAAACCTTAACGAAATATGAACAGACATATTTACAGGCATATTTTTGCGAGTTTGTGTTAGAGGATCATATCAGTTTATTGAGACACATTACCAGCACCGTTGCTCTAGATAAAACCTTAAGTTCTCAAACAGATTTTCTTTAGATTGTCAGTATAATGATCCACTTAAACCTCTACATTTCTCAACTACTTCAAGATATGTTAGGTAATTTTTAGCAACATGGCTTAATCTGTTTCTCACCTCAGAATATACTCCCGCATCGAGATTCCCTAGATTTCATCTCACAGGTGAATATATCTAACTGATATCTGTAGAGGGGTGAATTGTGAAACCTTGAGAGCTCAGGTTAGTACTTCCGTACAGGGAAAGAGATGAAGGCTCGACTTTAGGTGGTGTTCCTCTTGGGAATCTTTTCATTTTTGTACTGCAGAATGTCGTATCTTTTTATGACATTTTTCTTCATTTTTATGCAACTTTGGGGTGAATAGTGCGAAAGTATTATACAAGTTCTAGGCCATTGCTGACGTAAAATCAGAAGAACTCATATAATACCCCCGATATCAACTAAATATAAAGACCTAGTTTCTCAGAATCTGGCATTCTCTCAAACAAAATTTCGGGGTACCAAGCCCATATATCCGAGAGATGTTAAACCACAGATTTACCAGTTTATCTTTTTAGGTTTATATCCTGAAAGCATTTTACTGAACGTGCGAAGCCTACTGGCACATCCTTAGAAAGACCTGTTTAGATACTTTTAAACAATACATTTCTTTAGCGTACTGTAACGGTCCACTGATTTACTATCATCTCCTCTTATACACAAAACTTTTTTTTTTTAATGTTGTTGTATTTTTTATTATTTTTTTTCAATGTTTTTGTATTTTTCATGATTTTTTCAATGTTTTTGTTTTTTAATGCCTTTTTCTCCCCCTAAAATCAAAAACATATTTTTGGATTTTGTTTTTAAGAAAGCATAGAAACTATTTACAAAAAAACATTTGACTTACCAGTGATGATCACATCACAACATCGTCATCCTCAAATTCAACCTCATAAACATCCCCTGATGTCAGATTCTTTAAACCATTTAATTTTGAAAGATTTTGAAATCTTGCTCTGTCAAAAGCTTTGGTGTAATAATCTGCTTTTTGGTCAGTGTGGAGTTTTTCAATTCATACCAAACTTTTCTCGTGACAGTCACGGATAAAGTGGTATCGAATCTCAATATGTTTAGTGTGTGAGTGTTGACAAGGATTGATTGTGATATCAATAGCTGCCTTGTTATCTACATATATGGGCGTATCAAGAAATTGCAGTCCAAAGTCTCTCATCTGTTGTTGTATCCACGGTATTTGGGAACAACAACTGGATGCTAAAACGTATTTAGCTTCACAAGTAGAGAGAGGGACTGCGCTCTGTTTCTTGCATTGCCACATTACCAAACGTGTTCCAAAGAACTGGCAGCCTGCCGTTGTAGATTTAGCGTTTTGCTTGCAGCAACCAAAATCAGAGTCCGAGTAACCCGCAAGGTTGAAATCGTAATGGTGTGGATACCATAAGTCGGTGCTTGGGCATCCTTTTAAATAGCGCATTCTTTTGACGATAAATAGATGTGATTCCTTCGGGTTTGACTGATATCTGGCGCAAAGGCATGTGGGGTACATGATATCTAGTCTTGTAGCTATGAGATACATCAAGGATCCGATCATGGAGCGGTATAATATTTCATCGACTCTTTCTTCATGCTCGTCTGGACAAATGCGTGGTTTGTGGCTAAAGGGGTAGATGCAGGTTTAGTTCCTGTGATGTCAAATCTCTCTAACACGTCATGAACATACTTCGTCTGGTGAATGAAAATACAGTCTGCCAGTTGTTCAACCTGAAGCCCCAAAAAGAATTTCATCTCTCCCATAGCACTCATTTCAAATTTCTCTTTTATGACTTTCTCAAAGTCCTTACACAGCTGTTCATTTGTCGATCCAAAGATGATATCGTCCACATAGATTCGCACAATAATCAGATGTCCATCTACTTCCTTGGTAAAGAGGGTGTTGTCTACTGTTCCTCTAGTGAATCAGTTAGCCAGAAGATGTTTGGAAAGCGTCGCGTACCAGGCTCTCGGTGCCTGTTTAAACCGTACAGTGATTTGTTTAGCAAGTAGACCTTATCCTTGTGTAACGGATCGACAAACCCGGTGGTTGGCCGATATATACCTCTCTTTTACTTTACCATACAGGAAAGCAGACTTCACATCTAATTGGTACACTTTAAATCATTTCCATAGGGCGAAAGCCAGGAAAATGCGTATAGCTTCTAAAAGTGCGACTGGGGCGTGGACTTTGTTGTAGTCTATCCCTTCCAGCTGACGAAAACCTTGAACTACGAGCCAAGCTTTGTTGCACACAACCACTCCTCTATCATCTCTTTTGCACTTGAAGACCCACTGAGTGTTTATCTTTTTCTGTTTTGGTGGTAAGTCAACAAGTTCCCAAACTCATAGTTTTTGGAACTGCAATAATTCTTCCTGCATCGCTTCCACCCAACTGTCATCTTTAAGAGCATCTCTATAGCTTCCTGGTTCTACCTGAGAAACAAAACAACTATGAGAAAATCTATTCCAAAGTGCAGAAACTTTAGAATAACAACAACTTAGATCCTTATTGATCTGATTTCGTGTTTTCACGCCGGCTTGCAAATCTCCTATGATGTTGTCTGATGGATGGTAGGTGACTGTTCTTGGCATTACTTCGCCTGGAACATTTACTGTATTTTCCAGATTAGTGATATTCTGATCAGCAACTTGTTCTGAAGAAGTAGCCTCATTTCTAGCACTGGTTTCGGCTGCTTGACTGTTAAGATAACTTGTAATTTTTTATGATCATTCATCAGAACTAGATCCCCCATTTTCAAAGGTAGGAGTTCGTTCATGTTCTGCATTAGCTAGTAGAGTGGAAGATGGTTCTGCATCATTCAGAACTGGTGCAACAACAGGTTCTGACTGATTGTTGCTCAGACCTGCTTCCCTGGAAGGTGTTGCTGTTGGAGAAATCACCAGTGGCCCTGTTACTTGCTCTTGATTAGATATCTGATGTTGTTGAAATAACAAGATAAGCTCTTCCTCAGATGGTTCTTCTGGCAAATCAAACGAATTCCACAACCCTTCATAATTGAACAGCCAAGGATCTCCAGGTTTTTGCATGGGTGTTGTGTATCTCTGGCAATCCACATGTTGAGCAATGATGACCTGATTCAGGCTTGGAAGATAGACTCTCTTTTGCGGACTTGCATACCATACGAAGAATCCTTCCAATGATCTGGCTCCAAATTTTCCTTCCGGGCCCAAAACAGTACACGGTGATCCAAAAGGTTCCAAGAACTTCAGATTAGGCTTTCGCTGGTTAAGAAGTTCGAAGCATGTCTTGTTGTGAGGCTTGACATCATTACATGATTAAGGGTGTAACATGCAGATGCAACTGCTTCGCTCCAAAAGCTAATAGGCAATTTTGAATCAGCAAGCATCGTGCGTGTAGTCTCGATAAACGTTCTGTTCTTTCATTTAGCTACTCCATTTTGTTGAGGAGTATAGGGTGCGCTGAACTCATGATGAATACCCTTAGCGTTGCAGAATTCAAGCATTTTGTTGTTCTTAAACTCAGTACCATTGTCACTTCTGATTCTTTTGATAGGTAAATGGTAAAGATTTTCAATCTTTCAAAACAAGATCATCAAATTTTCGAACGTTTCATTCTTGCTCTCTTGAAAGAAAACCCACGAGAACCTTGAGAAGTCGCCGGTTACTACAAGGCAGTATTGATCTCCTGTGATACGTTTCACATTGACAGGCCCAAAGAGATCCACGTGAAGCCTTTCTAGTGGAAGCTTGATTGAGTTTAGTAACTTTCTTGGGTGTGATTCCTTATGCTGCTTCCCCTTCTTGCATCTAAGACAATCATCCGATAAGTGAAAACTTTTAAGATTCACCCCTTCCACTAGATCGTTGTGCACCAAGTAATTTATCTTCCTTAGGTAAATGTGACCCATCTTTCTATGCCAATGAATTGATTCTTTTTCAGTGGCCTTAGATACAAAACACTGTCCTTCCTTTGAAGTAGTGGATTCGACACTTATGTCTAAGTCATATAAATCATTTTCATGTGGAGCGCGCATAAGGATCCACTCATCGGGAATTATGAAACCCGGCTTAAGAATAAGACACTCTTTATCGTTGAAATGAGTTATGAACTTCTTATCACAGATATGTTAAATGCTCAATAGATTGTTCTCGAGCTCAGCAATGTAGTTCACTTTGTCAAAAGATACAACTCCATTTGTCAGAATTCCTTCTCCCACGATCCTGCCGCCCTGTGTTCCGGCAAACCCAACATAACCTCCCCTAATAGCTTTTACATTGTACAGCAAAGCCAACATCCCTGTCATGTGCCTAGAAGCTCCACTGTCCATGATCCACTTTGAAATGATTGACCTTGGAAGCCCCTGCACACATGAAAAACATATTACTTAAAGAGAGAGACCCAAGCCCTTTCGATCTTGGGTGGGATGGCAATGTCAACCTTTGGAACATTGGCAACTTTGATATCTTTCTTAAACTCAATCCATTGTCGAGTCTTTGATTCAGTCTTTTCTTTTGATTTGACTGGGACATTGGTTGATTTTATGGTCACAGGAGATGTTTTTGCTTTAGCTACCCAGGTTTGTGCCTTTGAAAATGCCTTTTTGATGTAAAGATTAGATTCTTTCTTTTCATTTTTCTTTGATGTTTCACCAACTTCATATTTTGAAATGATTTCAGTTGTTGGTTCCTCATTAGAATTGGAATTATCTTTTCGTTTTAAAATCTTTGTTGGCACAAACTCTGGACCCTTTTTCTTTTCATCTACTATAAACCTCTTTTGTTCATGAACTGGTTTTGGACGATTTTGAGAACATTGTCGTGCAATATGCCCAACTTTGTTACATCTCTAGCACGTTCTACTTTCGTTTCCAATAGTGTGTTCCAAAGCCTGTTCACGAAGATCCTTTTCTTTCTTAAACTCGTCGTTGGTTTGTTTGTGACTTCTTTTTCTTCAACAGTGCTAGTTCCAAAAACAAACTAAACTTTCTTTGTAAAATTTGTCTTTCGGGATTTGTTATTTATTTTCTTTTCAAACCCTAAACCATCCCTCTTGTTTTCGAGGTAACTTCTACCTCTTGGATGAATGGTTTTGTTAGACTTCTTTGGTTTAAAGTAGAAACTAACAACTTGTTTTTCAAGATCAGATGTGTCAACTTCAATGAGTTTAAAGAATATGTCGAAAAGCTCAAAGTGAACGTTCTGGACTGGAAATTCTTCATCAGTATATAGTTTATCTGATCCTTCATTTAAACCATTATCTGATGCTGTGATAAAATTTTCATGAAAACTTTTTTCACTTCCAGAAGGTGAACTTAACTCTGATTTCTCATTGTGCGACTCATCACTCTCATAAATTGTGTTATCAGACTCATTTTCAAAAAAAATTTCAACCACTTTGGTTACCACCTCGGATTCACAGTCCTTCTCAGATTTGGAATATGCTACGTCAAGATTTCCAGGCAGCTCGTTACTCTTTTCAGTGAGTAAATTTAAGTTTAGCGCCTTATCCACCCCGTCAGGATATTTCTTAGCATAGCTATTCCACATAGGGGGTGCAACATGACCATAACATTTTCCTAGGTTTTTATCACTCTTCTTACCTTCTTTGCTATTTTCTATTTTTGGAAGAATGTGATCAAGGACACACATGCTGGCAGAATAACTGATTAACAATTTTTAACTCTTTCAGATTCAATTTTAGTCTTCTCCAGCTCACTTTTCAGCTCAACAATTGTGTTAATGTGCAGATGAATGGCCATTTGTTTGTCCATCACAGTTGCTTTGAGCATTGAAAGTGTTTTGTCATCTTCTTTGACTGTTTTCTCATACTGTCGAATGGTCCTGCTGAGTTTATCATATGATTTTTTTATGGTGTTATAATCATATGACAACTTATCATTGTATGTTTTAAGTTCTTTAAATGCTTTCTCTTTCTTAGCACATTGCTCACATGCTTTGGCACATTTCAAGCATTGGTTGTTTCCTTTACTGTTTCAACCTTACCTGTTCTTCCACACTGACTACCTATTTGGTATTGGCCATGAGTGCTTTGTTGGCAATGTCAATTAAGCTCTCCAGTGTTACAGGTTTGGTTACATCAATCACCTCCATACACTCTGTCTTTGTCTCCTCGGGACTTTCTTCTTTGTGACCAGAATCGAAGCTACCTGCAAAAGTTTTAAGAATTTTGTCAAACAGATAGGGTTTAGGAGTACCTCTGAGACATTCTTCTTCTTCTGCTGATGATTTGAAGAAGTCTTCCAGAACTTCTTCCATTTCTTCTTCTGAGACTTCTTTTGATGATTCAGGTTCTCCCATGATTTCAGCAATAAGAGCAAGGCTTTCCTTTTTGGAGGTTCCAATTTAACCCTTCATCTTCCTGTGTGACCACTAGAGCTTTATCTTTCGAATTTGAAGCTCCATCTTCAATTTGTTCCATTCTTTTCTCTGGCTGTAGTCGATGATAAATTGCCTTTTTGTAATAATCATCCCCAAAAGGATTGTGATTTCCCCTTACTTCACGATTTGGACATTCACGCTTAAAGTGTCCTTTCTCCCTGCATTTGAAGCATGTAACTTTGGATTTATCAAATCCTAATTTTCTATCAAGGCCTCTCAAATCATCGCTCCCTGTAATTTCCATGAAACGCTGAGCTCTTTGAACCACTGATGCCATCCACCACATAATATCATTCAATTCCATTTCTTCTGGATCAATTTGGTCATAATCTTCTTTTGTCATTTCCGGATTTCCGATTCTCCCAGCTACTTGGCTTTCATAGGATTCCAGAACTGCTGCAAGTATTACCATTTGTTGCTTAGCGGTTTGCTCATTGAAGTCTTGAGCATTCTAAAGGTTTACTGCGATGTTACACTACAAAATTCGCTGGTTAAGTTGGATTTATTTTGCTGATTGTTTTGTGGTTCATTGGAGCTTTGAGACGATTGTTGCCCTTGGTGATTATTTGGATTGAAGGAAGCAAATGTTTGAAATCCACTTGACTGGTTGGATGCTAGGCTACCATTGAGTTGGCATTGAAATCTGTTTGAATCTTGGGACTCTGAACATGTGTATTTGGATTCCCTTTGTAATAGAGACTCACATCCTGTTGTGCATTCTACTTTTTGCTCTTTGCCATTGTCTGCATTTCTAATTCATGCCCTTCCAATTTTTCGATGAATCTTGGCAGACTGAGACTATCATACTCGGCTCCGCTCTTCAAGATTGTTAAATATGTTACCCATTCTCTTTCAGGTAGTGAATCTGCCAATTTATCGACTAATTCTTCATTAGTTTTGACAATTCCCATATGCTTCATTTGAACTACCAGGTGGCAGTATCTTTCTATGAGCTGCTTCATTGTTTCGCCTTGAAGAAGATTGAACACTTCAAATTCTTTGTTCAATAGCGCTTTCTTTCGTTTTCTGAGTTGAGTACTACCTTGTGCCCTCAATCTCAACGCAAACCATAACGACTGAGCATCGTTGTCATGTTGTAAAAGAACCAAGATATCTTCCTTTATGGCTTGTTGTAGAAGATTCATCATCATCTTCTCATTAACGTATTTTTCTCGTTCGTCATCGGACAAACGAGCCAAGTTCATTAAGTGGTGCTTGGTATTTGTTCTCGAGTGCAAACCAGCAATTTAAATTTGTTGCTTGAACCCAGTTCTTGAATCTTTCACTCCAACTTTCGTAATCTTTGATGTTCATGAGCTTCGGAGGCTTTTTAGTGGTTCCCATTTCATTTTAGAGATTCATATTCTGAGCTACTACGGAAGTTGTAACTGCTTGTGTGGCAAACGCGTTATGAAAATCTTTCTCACCTGACATCTTAAAAATACTTATAACAGAAAAACAGATTAAAACTGATTAGCCTGATGCAAACTGAAAATCAAGAATGAATAGGAAATTTTCGTATGAAATGGTATCCTAGATTTTCGTGCGAAATCTTGATTTTCATACGAAAATATAGTTTCATGCGAAAAATTATATATACTATAAATTCAAACTTTTCATAGGTTAATCTCCTGATTTTCGTACGAAATATAGTATTTCGTGCGAAAATTCTTATCTGCTTTGAACACTTGTTTACAATTTCACGTTTTCTGCAATTTCAAGCATGATTTTGATGGATTTTAGGTTTGTATGTTTCAGTGAACTGTTTAGTATTGATTTTAACACATTATACCAATAACCTAGTCCAAATTGTCTATGAAATCCTTCAGATCTAGATTAAGTTCCAAGAAAGAGTAGAAGAAGAGTTTTCAATGGATGTATCTTGAACTTTGAAGGTTGAATCCAGCTGAAACTTGGTTGTTTGTTCTCAATTCAGACCTCAAGGCTCTGATACCACTTGTGAGTATTAGGATCGGACCCAACTCGTGAGCTTCCGGTGAGATTGCTCAGCTAACAGAGGTAGAATTCATTGTTAGTGGAGTGAACAAAAGAACAACAAGTATGATGATTACTATTAAACTGTTTGTATTTCGTATTAATCAACTTTGGAAAGATTACAGACTTGAGTAGGGCTTCACATCTGATCAACAAAACAGCACATGAAACAACAATCGTAAGTCACCTATATATAGGTAAGACATGATAGCACCAAATGACTCAGGACTCAATTTTTGCACGAAATTTTCGTGCGAAAATTCACAAGAACTTTCGTGCGAAAATTCTTGTCTTATACAAATCATAACTTTTAAACATAAACTTTTGACACTGCGAAACCCTATCTATACAACAGATTCGTCCTAGACGAAGGCAATAGACATATGTGCACCAACAATCTTGTTTATCTTTTTTAACTATTTCAAGGTAAAAGTCAAACAGTGTTTAACTTTCAAAGCACCATTAATTGGTCAAGTCAAAGTCCAATCGGACTTTACAACGTGATCATAATCATGATGGTTATGATCCATAGCAATCATGCCTACTGATTACCACGTTTACTAGTCGTAGTGAGAGAGTCAAAGTTTCGGTCAATAATGCGCAAAATGCGCATTATACGACAGAACTATTTTTGGGTATCAAAATACTTTGTTTTGATACCAAAACATTTTTATAACTTCATTAGACATGTTTTGATATGTCTAACTTGTCACTTTTAGTTTAGCGCTAATTAGGGTCGTAAGTCGAGTGGTCTTGACTACCGCTTTGACTTTCGAATCCGACCCGTTTGGTCGATCTTCGGATCTGACCAAACTCATATTAGTGACCATAGTTATATAGGGAATAACCCTATGAGGTTATACCTTATGATCACACCATTTGATTAGTTTTATGATAAGTTGCTTATATGCCCTTTATAAATGACCAAAATGCCCTTTTTGCGAATAAACTCATCTTTAGCATTTGTAACCAACTTTTTGACGTATAAAATGATGTTGCAACTTTACTAAACTTATTTTGGCATATAAGACTTATCAATAGACTAGTTTGACCATTCGAACTGTTTACGCAAATGACACGTTAAAGTAGCGTAAACTACCTTAACGGGTCATAACGGGTCAAAAGCACTTAGGTTCCATTCTAAATCAGAATGTTAAGTTTAGTAAACCATTTCATATGAGTTCCAACACTCATTTGGTTTATAAGACTTCATTCTATCCGATCTCTTGTTTTCAAGATTCGACACTAACATATAGTATCCGATACACTAGGGACTACTTCAAACTTGAACTCTTGAACCTTTGAGCTTTATTTTATCATTTTATCAAGACCTATACGCAATCCCAAGTTGTGACATCCCGGGTTTTTCGGATAACTTAAACGTAATACTTGTCAAACTAATTACGTGCTATGTGTATGAACGCGTATGAGTTAATGAATACGTGATGTGTGATTACGTGAATTGTGTTAGTTACAAAATATATGTATATATAATAAATATGTGCACGAACCAAAACGCGACACGAACCAACTTTGATTCCTTGTGACTCTAGGAATTAACCAAGTTTAGAACTCAAACTATTCTCGGCCGTGTGCAACCCAAACCGCAAACCCAAACCGAGATCAAACCAACCTTGAACATATCCCGGCCGCAAGATAAAACCCAAACCGACCCAACCCAAGTCCCTCGGCCACAAGCTTAAGCCTAACCGTAACCCTCATCTCCTTTGCGCTATATATACACACACCCATGCATGTTTCATTCACAAACACAAACCCTAACAAGCAAAACAGCCGTCGGCTGCCTTCTCTTGCTCCATTGATCGCGAACAGCTGATCATTCATTCCAATTTACCACAAACAGCCCTTGTTCACCTCCATTCAGTCGCAAGATCAACCATTGTTCACCTCTATTCGATCACATAACAGCCTACTACTTTTCTCAGCCGCGAATAACTTCTTTTCTCGGTCACGGATCTTCTCGGTTGCAAGCAATCTTTGATCACCGATCTCTTATAGTACTCACGGTTCGTTTACCTTGTTATTAAAAGATTAGAATTTGTCATATGCTACAAGATAATATTCGGATACATGTGTTTTGATTGTGTTGTTTTCGGATTATATGATTGAATGAAAGGTTAGGATAACCGATTTGTTAATAATGTTTGCGTTGGATGTTTGTTTGAAAATCTGAAATCATGAGCCTTGTTTGTTTATAAAAACTAGAAGTATGAACTAGGGTTTGCATGGATATGTTATTAGTATTGATTATGACTAGGAAACCGGTTAAAGATCGCCTAGGTTAATCATACGGGCGGGTTATGCGAATTCATGATAATGATATGCTGAAAACAGTTTGCTGAGTAATAGTTACAGCCGACTTCCTCTGGCTGTAACTCGGTCGTTAGTTGTCGAAAAACAGATTTTCTGATGTCTAGAACATAGAGATTTGAATAAGGAATCTAATGGCGCTGGATTCATAATTTTCTGAAGTCATTTGATATTTTTAAAGGGCAAATAAGTTCAGTAACTAAAGCTGTGAAAATCCTGAAATTTTGTTGGTTGTTTATCGAGTTGGATTTTAAAATCAGTAGGGATTCGAGTCATGAATTTTGTACAGCAACTAGGTATGGAAATTTCCGGGCAACTCCAACTGGAATTTTGTTAATTGGATGATCGGTGATTTTTAAATAAATTCTTCCGTGGACTGCAGTCAGAAAGTGATAAATCTGACTGCAGCCTAGTATATTAATATTTATGGTTAAATGGTAAAGATTTAGGACTTGGAAAATTTATATAAATTTCTACAGTATAAATGTCACCTACTGTAAAAATATTGAAATTTTTGGAACGTTGGAACTATTTTATAAAAATCCTAGAAAACAGCTGAATTATGAGCGTCAAGCTGAAATTTGATAACTTGTGATTGTGTGCACCAAATTGTGGCATGGATTGGTTTATGTTCATGATAAGTTGTTTTGATCACTAGGTTCACATGAGGATACTTGCATGCATGTTTGAGTGTTAGATATGTTGTTTGTGTGTATCACTTTGTGCGTAAATTATGTGTAGAATTTGCATTGGTGTGTTCACACACTGACTTGGAATTAATTGGTTTGTTAGGACGCAACTAGCGGTCCCATCTTTTATAACTTCTTTGCTACACTAACCGAGCAAATAAAGGTGAGTTCACGGCCAGTAACTTTAACCGGTTTTTAAACAACAGGGGGAGAAACATGTATACACTCTCAAACTCAATCTCTTTACGTTATACGAATTTAACGTCACATAACTATTCGATAACTAAGTTAATGTTAATGTAATGTTATGGTCACTAAGCAGCATTATCACTTAAGTCCTCGTCAATCTCTCGGATCGTTAGTATTGGGTTTAATAGCGGGGGAGTTATAAGTAGTACTACTGGGCCCGACAAGCCCCATCCGAGCTAGTCGCGCTAGCCGACCGGGTATGGTCAGCGGGTGAATAATTCGGCCTAACCTCGCCATGGTCAGTGATAGGCCTGGCAAAACGGAGGCACAACAGTCAGCTTCGATCGCGAACACTTACGTGACATAACTTTAGGCTAGCTACCTATATATGTTAACATTGAACTTAATTACGAATCAACTGTATTATCCCGGGTTGAGGATAATGGAAACAACAACTTATTATTCCGGGTTTGGAATAATGGAAACAACAACTTATTATCCCGGGTTTGGAATAATGGAAACAACAACTTAATATTCCGGGTTTGGAATATTGGAAGCAACAACTTATTATTCCGGGTTGGAATAATGGAACCAATTCGTTATCCCGGGTTAGGGATAACGGAGAAAACAAACTATAACCGAACAAACGAATTTATGAAAACCTGTGAACTCACTCATCTTTAATGTTGACACTTGTTTCTTTACATGTTTCTCAGGACGCTAGGAGCTCTAGGTGCACGCACATGCATTGAACAAAACATCTTTTATCGAGTCTTATTTATAAATATTGTTTTGGGGGTTTTTCATTTGTTTTGGCGTTTGTGTTGGCGCCCGCTTCACTACTTATTTATGCTTCCGCTCAAACTTTAAAAACTAATGCTTCTGCTAAATATTGGTAACTAATTTAGATAATATAAAATCTACAACAAATGATTTTGGAAAACGTATTATCAAATCATATAGAGTCGTTCGACGTACTAGTGTTTCAGATTCTGGTTTGTTCACACGCCTCGCTGTAAAACTCCGCAAGTGGAAATTGAGGGTGTGACAGATTGGTATCAGAGCCACTAGCTATAGAGAACCAGGTTTGCATTAGAAGGAGACCTAAACTATAGCTGAATTCACGACACTAGACTTAGTTTGGCACCGAACTATTATATCTTGTTATGCAATATACCACAACTGTGATATGTAGATTATGCCTTCATAATAAGAAATGACAACAATTCGTAACTAACTACACGACCTAACAGGCAATGTCATCATCCTTATCGTCATCATCATCCGACAGACCTACGCCACCAAGAGCGCCAGGAAAGGCACCTATGGTGGAACCCATACCATCTTATAGCGTGGAGACACGCTCAGTTGCGAGGAAAAGGCTCGCTCTGGGGGAGGAGTCGTCATCACGCCCAACCATTGCTGTGCCGATTGAACCGGTTAACCCTGTAGAAGTAGGAATTGACCTACTTAGAATCATATTACATAAACAACAAGCACAGATAGAAAGAATGCAGGAAAACCATCCTAGCACAAGGATGGATGATCCGACAACTTACTGGTAAAACCGACTCGCTCGAGGAAGAGCATCATACGAGTAAGATAGCTCGCAACACCATAGCCAGAGATCTGCGTACTGAGCAGATAAGAGCCGACTGGCTTGAGGACAGAGTCCTAGAAAATAGTTGGAACATTCAGGAACTGCAAAATCAAGCACTTGCACCAGCACCGGCCCCTCCAGTGCCGGTAGAGGAGAATCCGGAAGAGGATCCAGAGGAGGACCCTGAGGAGGATCCAGAGGAGGATCCAGAGGAGGATCCGGAGGAGGACCCAGCTGTAGAAGCTGGAAATGCCGCGCAGGATGACGGCAACGACAGTGACTTGGGGGAAGGAGACGTAGACGACTGACACGTCTCGTTTATTTTGTTTATTTTCCTTCAGGTTATTTATTTTCCCACTTGTGTTTAAACTTGAGACTTTATAGTGAATTCGTATGTTTGATTTGCACTTTTGTAAGACGTTGAAATTTCAGTTAATCAAGTATTTCTTTTGACTATTTAACATATTGAGTCGACATAACTTGATAATTATTAAAGCACGAAGTAGGATAACTATATTGGATATATAGACTTATCGGGGTGTGTTTGTGTTGTGTTTCGAAGATCTAAATGGCAACTGGAAGACGTGGAAACCTTAACTTGACGCCCGAAGAGCTAGCTGCCATGATTCAAGAGCACGTGAACGCAGCTTTAGCGGGTGTTCAGAACCAACCGGCAGGTAACCATTATTAAATTTTCGCGTGAAAATCTAATAGTGAGGCTTGTAAAATTCCTTGCTGACTACCTATTCTCTGTCAGCAGGAGGGGGCTATAACCCCTACAAGATGTTCCTCGACGCAAAACCAAGCAAATTCTCGGGGGCAGAAGGACCCATTGGACTGGTCCGCTGGATCGAAAAATCTGAATCCGTTTTTGAAATGTGCAACTGCCTAGAGGCCAACAAGGTTAAATACGCAGCCTCAACACTGGAAGATGGAGCACTGACATGGTGGAATGCACATGTCCAAACGCGTGGACTTATAGCTGCGAATGCAATGGCCTGGGCCGAGTTCAAGGCCCTAATCAAAGAGGAGTACTGTCCACGAGACAGAGTGCAACAGTTGGAGCAAGCCTTATGGAACCACAAGATGGTGGGATCTGAAATTGAAGCTTACACCGCAAAACACCATGACTTGGTATTTCTGTGTCCCGAATTGGCCAACACTGTGGAGAAAAGACTCGAGTTCTATCTTGGGGGTCTGGTTCCGGAAATTCAGGGTATGGTAATGGCTAGTAACCCTGTAACTGAACATCAAGCAATCCGATTGGCTCACAAACTCACCGATAAGGCGGTGGAACAGAAGAAGCTGCCAGCACGGGGTACAACTGAAGTTGCCCCGGATAACAAAAGAAAGTTTGAAGACTCAACTATTCGACAGTCTTCATCATCCCAGCCGCAGCAGGGGAACCAGAAACGGTTCAATCACTACAACAGCCACCGGGGTCACCAAAATCAGCCCGCCAACAACAACAACAATAACCAGAACGCAGGCGGCTATGTAGGTCGAAAGCCGCAGTGCAGTCGCTGTAATCTTCATCATCACGGCCCTTGTGCCGGGAATCGCTGCCAACGATGTGGCAAGGTGGGACATGCGGCAAAGGATTGTCGTGGGGAAATCATGTCCCGACAAAATCAAAATCAACCCCAGGGTCAGCAGCATGGTATTAACCGGGGATGCTATCAGTGTGGTAGCACTGCTCATTTCAGAAGAGACTGCCCACAGTTGCGTAACAACAACAATAATGGTGGAAACAACCACAACCACAATAACCACAACAACAATAACAACAACAACAATAATGGGAACGGTGGCACCGAAGGTGCCAAAGGTCGCGCATTTACATTGGGCCGCGGAGAGGCCAGAAACGACTCGAACATGGTCACCGGTAAGTTTCCCCTTAATGAACATTTTGCTTCTGTGCTTTTTGATACGGGTGCGGATAGGAGCTTTATATCTGAGTCCTTTAGGAAGAACCTAAATCTCACGCTTAAACCATTAGAGACCCTTATGTTATAGAATTAGCCGATGGTAAATCTGTAGATGTGACCCAAATCGTATCCGGCTGTCAACTCAAACTCGCGGGCCACACTTTTACCATTGATCTGATGACAACTACCCTGGGTAGTTTTGACGTGGTAGTCGGAATGGACTGGCTATCCGACGTCCGGGCTGAAGTTCTCTGCTTCGAAAAATCTATCCATATTCCGCTCTCTAACGACGAAATCCTAACGGTACAAGGCGATAAGGCAAGCGCCGTCACCAACATCATCTCTTACATGCAAGCGCAAAAGTATCTTCGGAGGAAGAACTCCTTCGCTTTACTCGCACTGATTACCGAACAGCCTAAGGAAGAGAAACGTATAGAAGACATCCCTGTCGTCCGTGATTTTTCCGATGTATTCCCAGAAGAACTACCTGGTCTTCCACCCCATCGACAATTGGAGTTTGAAATCGAATTGGCAAACAATGCAACTCCTATTGCCAAGGCTCCATACCGCCTAGCTCCAGCCGAGCTGCAGGAGCTGTCTACCCAGCTTCAGAAGCTATTAGAAAAAGGATTTATCCGACCAAGCGTTTCGCCATGGGGAGCTCCAGTCCTTTTTGTCAAGAAAAAGGACGGGACTTTCCGCATGTGCATCGACTATCGGGAACTCAACAAGGTTACTGTCAAGAACCGATACCCGTTACCTCGCATCGACGATCTCTTCGACCAACTTCAAGGGTCAAGTTACTACTCCAAGATTGATTTACGGTCTGGTTACCATCAGCTACGCGTCAGGGAGGAGGATATCGCTAAGACGGCATTTCGCACTCGGTATGGCCATTATGAGTTCTTGGTCATGCCCTTCGGTCTCACCAACGCACCTGCGGTGTTCATGGACCTCATGAACCGCGTGTGTAAACCATACCTCGACAAGTTTGTCATTGTGTTCATCGATGACATACTCATCTACTCCAAAAGTGAAGAAGAACATGCTGAACATCTACGATTACTGCTAGGATTACTCCAACAGGAAAAGCTATATGCCAAGCTTTCGAAGTGTCATTTCTGGATTCGGGAAGTTCAGTTTCTCGGGCATATCGTGAATGAAAGGGATATCCACGTAGACCCTGCCAAGATTGAAGCCATCAAAAACTGGGAAGCACCCAAGACACCGACGGAGATCCGCCAATTTTTGGGATTGGCTGGTTGCTACAGACGTTTCATCGAGGGATTCTCAAAGATCGCACAACCGCTTACTACCCTCACCCAGAAAGGCATCAAGTGTGCTTGGGGTGACAAGCAAGAAGCAGCATTTCAATTGCTGAAACAGAAACTTTGCAGTGCACCCATTCTGTCCTTGCCGGAAGGGACAGATGACTTTGTAGTGTATTGTGATGCTTCCATTCAGGGATTGGGATGCGTACTCATGCAACGCGATAAGGTCATCGCGTATGCGTCGCGACAACTGAAGGTTCACGAGAAAAACTACACGACGCATGACCTGGAATTGGGAGCAGTAGTGTTTGCACTTAAGATTTGGAGACACTACCTCTATGGAACGAAGTGCACAATCCTTACGGACCACAAGAGCCTCCAACACATCTTTGATCAGAAGGAGTTAAACATGCGACAGCGTCGCTGGGTCGAACTCTTGAACGATTATGAGTGTGCCATTCGGTACCACCCGGGTAAAGCTAACGTGGTAGCTGATGCCCTCAGTAGGAAGGAACACTTGAAACCACGTCGTGTACGAGCATTACAACTCACTATTCATTCGGGGCTACCCGAACAAATACGCGACGCCCAGTTAGAAGCAGTTAAGGAGGAAAACATCAAAGCCGAATCAGTGGGAAAAATGGAACGCGATTGGGAAGTAAAGCCCAATGGAGCCCGGTATATCATGAATCGCATATGGGTACCTCTCTACGGAAACCTCAGAGAGCTAGTCATGGATGAAGCTCACAAATCCCGATACTCTGTCCATCCGGGTTCGGATAAGATGTATCAAGACCTTAAAGCTGCGTATTGGTTGCCCAACATGAAAGCCGATATAGCCACCTACGTGAGTAAATGTTTAACTTGTGCAAAAGTGAAGGTGGAGTATCAAAAGCCATCGGGGCTACTCCAACAACCTGAGATCCCAGTGTGGAAATGGGATCAGATCTCAATGGATTTCATCACTAAACTCCCGCGAACCTTGGGTGGTTGCGATACCATCTGGGTGATCGTGGATCGTTTAACTAAGTCCGCACACTTCCTAGCTATTAAAGAAACAGATAAGATGGAGAAGTTGACTCGCATCTACATTAAGGAAGTAGTTTCTCGGCACGGAGTGCCAACGTCCATCATCTCAGACAGAGATGCTCGCTTCACGTTTAACTTCTGGCAGTCACTCCAGAAAGCGTTGGGAACACGCTTAGATATGAGCACAGCCTATCACCCTCTGGCTGATGGTCAAAGTGAAAGGACCATACAAACCTTGGAAGACATGCTTAGGGCATGCGTGGTAGACTTCGGAAATAGTTGGGAAATCCACCTGCCTCTAGTAGAATTCTCATATAACAACAGTTATCATACGAGTATTTCGGCAGCACCGTTTGAGGCATTATACGGTCGTAAATGTAGATCACCGGTCTGCTGGGCAGAAGTCGGTGAAAGTCAACTCACAGGCCCTGAGTTAATACTGGAGGCTACTGAAAAGATTGTACAAATCAGAAACCGCATGGCGGCGGCACGAGATCGACAGAAAAGCTACGCTGATCAATGACGCAAACCGCTCGAATTTCAAGCAGGCGACCGCGTCCTACTAAAGGTGTCACCCTGGAAGGGTGTAATCCGCTTTGGAAAACGGGGCAAACTTAACCCACGGTACGTAGGCCCGTTTGTAATCTTGAAACGTATCGGACCCGTAGCTTATCAATTAGACCTTCCTGCCGAACTCAGTGGAGTTCACAACGTATTTCACGTGTCAAATCTGAAGAAGTGTCTATCAGATGAAACTCTAGTCATTCCATTGGATGAGATCCAAGTGGATGAACAACTACACTTCGTGGAAAAGCCTATTGAGATCATGGATCGTGAGATCAAGACTCGAAGGCACAGCAAGATTCCGATCGTTAAGGTTCGTTGGGACTCTAAGCGTGGACCGGAGTTCACGTGAGAAAGAGAGGACCAAATGAAAAGCAAATACCCACACCTCTTCGCAACTGAGCAGCAAACTAACGATACCAGTAACTAAATTTTCGGGATGAAAATTCTTTCAACATGGGGATGATGTGACAACCTGGAAATTTCTCATA
Organism: Scalesia atractyloides; assembly: GCA_947069175.1. NCBI lineage: Eukaryota > Viridiplantae > Streptophyta > Magnoliopsida > Asterales > Asteraceae > Scalesia > Scalesia atractyloides. The sequence continues at coordinate 42,772,413 of CAMTDV010000019.1, read as the reverse complement.
CATTCGCGTACCACTGTTAACTAAATTCTTGTGCATCACACTTGGAAATCTTTGTGCATGGCACTTGGGAACTTCTTGTAACGTTGCGTACCATCATTAACGAACTAACTCTTTGTGAGTGGCACTCTAAACATGTACGCTACAGTCTAAACCGCGTTTACTCAATTTTCGGGACGAAAATTCTTTCAACATGGGGATAATGTGACATCCCGGGTTTTTCGGATAACTTAAACGTAATACTTGTCAAACTAATTACGTGCTATGTGTATGAACGCGTATGAGTTAATGAATACGTGATGTGTGATTACGTGAATTGTGTTAGTTACAAAATATATGTATATATAATAAATATGTGCACGAACCGAAACGCGACACGAACCAACTTTGATTCCTTGTGACTCTAGGAATTAACCAAGTTTAGAACTCAAACTATTCTCGGCCGTGTGCAACCCAAACCGCAAACCCAAACCGAGAACAAACCAACCTTAAACATATCCCGGCCGCAAGATAAAACCCAAACCGACCCAACCCAAGTCCCTCGGCCACAAGCTTAAGCCTAACCGTAACCCTCATCTCCTTTGCGCTATATATACACACACCCATGCATGTTTCATTCACAAACACAAACCCTAACAAGCATAACAGCGTCGGCTGCCTTCTCTTGCTCCATTGATCGCGAACAGCTGATCATTCATTCCATTCAACCGCAAACAGCCCTTGTTCACCTCCATTCAGTCGCAAGATCAACCATTGTTCACCTCTATTCGATCACATAACAGCCTACTACTTTTCTCAGCCGCGAATAACCTCTTTTCTCGGTCACAGATCTTCTCGGTTGCAAGCAATCTTTGATCACCGATCTCTTATAGTACTCACGGTTCGTTTACCTTGTTATTAAAAGATTAGAATTTGTCATATGCTACAAGATAATATTCGGATACATGTGTTTTGATTGTGTTGTTTTCGGATTATATGATTGAATGAAAGGTTAGGATAACCGATTTGTTAATAATGTTTGCGTTGGATGTTTGTTTGAAAATCTGAAATCATGAGCCTTGTTTGTTTATAAAAACTAGAAGTATGAACTAGGGTTTGCATGGATATGTTATTAGTATTGATTATGACTAGGAAACCGGTTAAAGATCGCCTAGGTTAATCATACGGGCGGGTTATGCGAATTCATGATAATGATATGCTGAAAACAGTTTGCTGAGTAATAGTTACAGCCGACTTCCTCTGGCTGTAACTCGGTCGTTAGTTGTCGAAAAACGGATTTTCTGATGTCTAGAACGTAGAGATTTGAATAAGGAATCTAATGGCGCTGGATTCATAATTTTCTGAGGTCATTTGATATTTTTAAAGGGGCAAATAAGTTCAGTAACTAAAGCTGTGAAAATCCTGAAATTTTGTTGGTTGTTTATCGAGTTGGATTTTAAAATCAGTAGGGATTCGAGTCATGAATTTTGTACATAAACTAGGTATGGAAATATCCGGGCAACTCCAACTGGAATTTTGTTAATTGGACGATCGGTGATTTTTAAATAAATTCTTCCGTGGACTGCAGTCAGAAAGTGATAAATCTGACTGCAGCCTAGTATATTAATATTTATGGTTAAATGGTAAAGATTTAGGACTTGGAAAATTTATACAAATTTCTACAGTATAAATGTCACCTACTGTAAAAATATTGGAATTTTTGGAACGTTGGAACTATTTTATAAAAATCCTAGAAAACAGCTGAATTATGAGCGTCAAGCTGAAATTTGATAACTTGTGATTGTGTGCACCAAATTGTGGCATGGATTGGTTTATGTTCATGATAAGTTGTTTTGATCACTAGGTTCACATGAGGATACTTGCATGCCTGTTTGAGTGTTAGATATGTTGTTTGTGTGTATCACTTTGTGCGTAAATTATGTGTAGAATTTGCATTGGTGTGTTCACACACTGACTTGGAATTAATTGGTTTGTTAGGACGCAACTAGCGGTCCCATCTTTTATAACTTCTTTGCTACACTAACCGAGCAAATAAAGGTGAGTTCATGGCCCCTAACTTTATCCGGTTTTTAAACAACAGGGGGAGAAATATGTATACACTCTCAAACTCAATCTCTTTACATTATACGAATTTAACGTCACATAACTATTCGGTAACTAAGTTAATGTTAATGTAATGTTATGGTCACTAAGCAGCATTATCACTTAAGTCCTCGTCAATCTCTCGGATCGTTAGTATTGGGTTTAATAGCGGGGGAGTTATAAGTAGTACTACTGGGCCCGACAAGCCCCATCCGAGCTAGTCGCGCTAGCCGACCGGGTATGGTCAACGGGTGAATAATTCGGCCTAACCTCGCCATGGTCAGTGATAGGCCTGGCAAAACGGAGGCACAACAGTCAGCTTCGATCGCGAACACTTACGTGACATAACTTTAGGCTAGCTACCTATATATGTTAACATTGAACTTAATTACGAATCAACTGTATTATCCCGGGTTGAGGATAATGGAAACAACAACTTATTATTCCGGGTTTGGAATAATGGAAACAACAACTTATTATCCCGGGTTTGGAATAATGGAAACAACTTAATATTCCGGGTTTGGAATATTGGAAGCAACAACTTATTATTCCGGGTTGGAATAATGGAACCAATTCGTTATCCCGGGTTAGGGATAACGGAGAAAACAAACTATAACCGAACAAACGAATTTATGAAAACCTGTGAACTCACTCATCTTTAATGTTGACACTTGTTTCTTTACATGTTTCTCAGGACGCTAGGAGCTCTAGGTGCACGCACATGCATTGAACAAGACATCTTTTATCGAGTCTTATTTATAAATATTGTTTTGGGGGTTTTTCATTTGTTTTGGCGTTTGTGTTGGCGCCCGCTTCACTACTTATTTATGCTTCCGCTCAAACTTTAAAAACTAACGCTTCTGCTAAATATTGATAACTAATTTAGACAATATAAAATCTACAACAAATGATTTTGGAAAACGTATTATCAAATCATATAGAGTCGTTCGACGTACTAGTGTTTCAGATTCTGGTTTGTTCACACGCCTCGCGGTAAAACTCCGCAAGTGGAAATTGAGGGTGTGACACAAGTGACTACATAGCTCCCCTCTTTTACATTTTTCAATTGCTTTTGGGGTGATTCATATGTGTAACCAATTTTCTCAATGTATGGCATATATGTGTTTACTAAGTACTTTTGTGTATAATTCCTAATATGCAAATACGATAGTTGACGAGACGAATCCTTGTTGAATCTTTCTATCTTTATAGAATGATTCTTGTAGGATATTTGAAGTACAGTCTTAAATCTTTCTATCTTCATAGTGAGATTTCTAAGAAGTGCTTTACAAGACAATGATGGTTTATGTGTAGAATTGTTGGTGATTTAGATAACAAAACTAGAGTAATACAATAAGGACATAGTGGATACGCCGTTGGTACTTCCTATATATTAGTGTACTTATTGTATTACCCTTCGTAGTTATTCGAATCACCATTAGGATTTAGGATTTTGTGATTTAATGAGACAAGACAAGTGACTAAACCAAATCCTTAAACCATCTATCTATCTTCATAGTTAGATTCTTATAAGACGTTTAAGTACTAAATGTCACACCCGACCCGCAGCGGAATAAAAGTCAGGGCATAATTGGGTTATCACCAAAGCCCGTGATATTTACTAAGAAGTTTCATATTTATTAAATTCAAATTACAAACTTAAATATCCAAAAACAAAATTCATACAATTACAAAGGAAAATGAAACTATGTATTTATTCCAAAGCATAAACTTGTTTATTCTTCTAGGCCATCCTAAGTGTTTCCTGTCTCGGCTAGATCACCTGTATCATGTGTAAAACGGGGGAGATTTTGGGTCAACAAAAGTTGGCGAGTAAACCTTGATAAAACATTTTAACTAATTTCTTGTTTTATTTATTAAAGAAAATTCGTGCATTAATCACATGTGAGCAAACATATATATGTAAACAATCACAAACCACTTTGGATGAGTATATGACATGAATGATGATGTATTTGAGATCAAGGCTCAATCAAACGGAGCCGATCTAATGAGGCTCCTGATGCTCAACCCGTATCCCACGGGGAACTGATAGGCCTAATGAAATGCGTGCACTGAAATGATAAATTTAATCTACATATAATTCACACAACAATCAATACACATTTGATCACGGATAGGATGTATGCACAAGTGTTTAAATAAAATAAAAGAATAGTACAACACATGATACACCCCAAAAGATGATTAAAACGGGGAATTGGTAGAGATTCACTCACAGTGGGTGCGTTTCTTGATAATGATGAATGCGCACGAATTTATGATTCAACCGACGAGGGAAAACTAACCTAAATAATAACTAAATAATTTGATAAATAAATAAATTTATTTGAGATTAATATTTTTAGTTAGTTTCTTAATGAGATTTTTGGATTTATTTTTTATGAGTTTATTGCAAATTTTTAACCTTAGGAATCTTATTTTTAAGTATTTTTAAAAAAATATTTAAAACTTAAATAAATAAAAATAAGAAAACAATTTTTTTTTAAAAAAATGTTGACCTGGACAGGTCTGACCGGGTCTGACCGGTCGGATTGCATGACATTCAGGCGGCGAGTGAGGTTCGAACTCGGGACCTCTCTTATACGTGCACGCAGCTCTACCAACTGAGCTACGTGTCTAACCCGTAATATTCTCTATTTTAATTATATATATATACTAACTAGCTTTAACCTTATTTAGTTTTTATTAAAAATGATTTAATATGGCCGAAACCGGTTACAGAACCCGGAATCGAACTCGGGACCTTCGGTTCGAGTGCACACAGCCCAACCAGTTGGGCTATGTGTCTAATCTGTATAAACACTGGGTTATATTAATTTTATATATATGTTGTGAATTGATCTGAATAAGTTTAAAAATATTGGTTTTATTTCAGAAAGTCGGAAACATGTGTGATTCGAACGTGTGTTTTGTATTTGCACACAGTCCACCGCTGGACTGTGTGTCTAACCCGGTTAAATACCCGTTTTTATTTGTATTAAAACACTAACTCAACTTCATCTTTTTCATCATTCGAAAATCCCGACAGTGATCCCGGCTGAATGAACTGATTTAACAGTTTTGATTATTGTTTTGAGCAAATAAACTACCAATCAAGAGATAGCAAGGAGGTTTAGATAATTATACCGTCTGGAGAACAACTGCGGTTTTCTGGTTAGAAATTCCGGCGATATTCCGGCGAGTGCGAAAGTCTCCGGCAACGTGCTTTGAAAGAATTAATGTTTCAAGAAGAGAGTGCGGTTCTGAGTGAAAAAGTTTACAAGGAATCGAGTGGGTATTTATAAGATGGACAGGCTGATTGGTTTCGATATGGAGACCAAAATTCACGGTCAAAGATTTCAATTCTCAAAAGAAACGGTTTTGACTCAATTGTGTGTTAAGCAACGGTTATAACCGATGCCGAATCAAGTTTACGCATTTCGATCTTGGGAAAGTAGCCACATTTGCAGAGTTTCGGTTTTATTCCGGCGATTTCGAGTTCTGGGCGCGCTTATTTATAGGTTTTGTCTTTTGGTTTTACCATAAATGTTATTTGTTTAAGTATTTGAACACAAATAAGTGTGTGGCGGAGTGGTGTGATGTGGGTGTGTCTACACGGGAGACCCGGGTTCGAGACCCGGCTACCTTTTTCCGTTTTATTATTATTATTTTTTTATTATTTGATTTATTTATCATTATTATTTATTAATTATGGTTTTAAATTCCAACATATTTATTAATTTGGTATCATTTAAAATAACCGGCATAATAAATACGCAACGAACATTTAACCGAATATTTGATTATTAAACGAAGCGGGTTTTGAAACCCGTTTTTCGACGAATGTTACAGTATTCCTCTACTTTTAGAAATTTCGTCCTGAAATTTAAGTAGTAGTGGTAATTGGAAAAAGATGCGGGTATTTTTCGCGCATTGAGTCTTCACGTTCCCAAGTAAACTCGGGTCCTCGCTTTGACTGCCAACGTACTCTGACAATTGGAATACGACTTCGCCTTAAACGCTTCTCTCCGAAATCCATGATTTCCACTGGTTTTTCAACAAAGTGCATCGATTCATCGACTTGAATGTCTTCTAGAGGAATATGGAGGTTTTCATCGGCGAGGCACTTTTTCAAGTTTGATATGTGGAATGTGGGATGAATTCTGTTGAGCCCTTCTGGTAGGTCAAGCTTGTATGCTACAGGACCTACTCTTTCGAGTATCTTGAAAGGTCCTACGTAGCGTGGTGCTAGCTTGCCCTTCTGGCCAAAACGAATCACTCCCTTCCACGGTGATACTTTTAAAAGTACTTGATCACCAATGTCAAACTCCAAGGGCTTGGGTCGTTTGTCAGCATAACTCTTTTGACGACTTTGAGCCGCTAGAAGATTGTTTCGAATTTGAAGGATCTTGTCGGTTGTTTCTTGAATTAATTCTGGTCCGGTGATTTGCGCTTCCCCAATTTCGTGCCAACATACTGGAGATCGGCACTTACGACCATATAAAGCTTCGAAAGGAGCCATGCCGATACTTGAATGATAGCTATTGTTGTACGAAAATTCAACTAATGGTAGGTGAGCGTCCCAGTTCCCTTTGAAGTCTATGACACATGCGCGTAGCATGTCTTCAAGGGTTTGGATGGTGCGTTCAGATTGACCATCAGTTTGAGGATGAAAAGCGGTACTGAGGTCTAATCGTGTACCCAAAGCGGTTTGTACGGCTCGCCATGTTCGTGAAGTGAAACGACCATCACGGTCTGAAATGATGCTTAATGGTACACCATGATGGCTTACGATCTCGCTGATGTAGATACAAGCTAACTTCTCGTTCTTGAAGTCCTCGCGAATCGGAATGAAGTGAGATGACTTTGTAAGACGATCGATTATTACCCATATGGTGTCATACCCACTGGAGGTGCGAGGTAACCCGGTAATGAAATCCATGGTTATGTTTTCCCACTTCCATACAGGTATTTCGGGTTGGACTAGAAGTCCTGAAGGTCTTTGATGTTCAGCTTTTACTTTGGAACATGTAAGGCACTTGGAAACAAAAACAGCGTTATCCTTTTTCATGCCAGGCCACCAGTAGGTGTATCATAGGTCTTGATACATCTTGTCGGCTCCTGGGTGTACAGAGTATCGTGTTTTGTGCGCCTCATTCATGAGGAAATCATGAAGGTTATCGCGATCAGGAATCCATATGCGGTTTAAATAGTATAGAATACCATCGGATTTGGTTTCGATTTTGAGTTCAGCTCTACATGACAGCTCATCGCGTACGTCATTTTCTGTTACAAAAACATGTTGAGCTGCCCAGATTCGATCTTTGATGTCGGTTATGATTTGCGAACATAGAAGACGAATGGAGTTCGCATAACCTTTTCTACTGAGCGCATCGGCCACCACGTTTGCCTTGCCAGGATGATACCGAATTTCACAGTCGTAGTCGTTGAGAAGTTCGACCCATCTTCGTTGCCTCATATTCAACTCTTTCTGGTTGAAGATATGTTGGAGACTCTTGTGGTCAGTGTATATTTCACACTTGGTACCGTAGAGGTAATGTCTCCATATCTTGAGAGCGAACACAACGGCTCCAAGTTCCAGGTCGTGGATGGTGTAATTCTTCTCATGAGCTTTGAGTTGCCTAGAGGCATAGGCTATCACTTTTCCTCTTTGCATAAATACACAGCCTAGCCATTGCCCTGATGCATCGCAATATACCACAAAGTCATTGCAACCCTCAGGAGTGTGAGGATAGGTGCGTCACAAAGTTTTTGCTTTAGAGTTTGGAAGGCCTCCTCTTGCTTAGGTCCCCATATGAAGGGTTTTCCTTTATGAGTCAAGGCCGTGAGTGGTACAGCAATACGGGAAAAATTGGCAATGAAGCGTCGATAGTAACCAGCCAAACCAAGAAATGACCTAACTTCGGTAGGGGTACATGGCGCTTGCCATTCCTGTACTGCCTTGATTTTTGAGGGATCGACATGAATTCCCTTGTCATTGACGACATGTCCAAGGAATTGTACTTCTCCTAACCAGAATTCGCATTTTGAGAACTTAGCGTAAAGCTTTTCAGTCCTTAAGAGTGTAAGGATGAGTCGAAGGTGTCGCTCATGATCGGATTTAGACTTGGAGTAGATAAGGATGTCGTCGATGAAGACTATGACGAAACGGTCGAGGTAGGGTTTGCATACCTTATTCATTAAATCCATGAAGACAGCGGGGGCATTGGTTAAACCGAAATGCATGACCATGAACTCGTAATGACCATAACGAGTCCGGAAGGCGGTTTTTGGGATATCTTCTTCGTGCACTCTGAGCTGATGATAACCAGAACGAATGTCGATTTTTGAAAAACAGGTGGCGCCTTGAAGTTGGTCTAGGAGGTCATCAATGCGAGGCAGTGGATAGCGATTTTTAATCGTTAACTTGTTGAGTTCCCTATAGTCAATACACACGCGAAACGTTCCATCTTTCTTCTTCACAAAAAGAACAGGTGCACCCCAAGGCGATGAGCTAGGACGTATGAATCCTTTGTCAGTCAGCTCTTGTAGTTGACTGGCCAGCTCTTGCATTTCGGATAGGGCTAACCTATAAGGAGATTTTGCGACTGGTGTAACGCCAGGTACAAGATCGATGCAAAATTCGACTTCTCTCACAGGAGGAAGTCCTGAAATGTCGTCGGGAAAGACCTGTGGGAATTCCTTCACAATTGGGATATCTTCGAGTTTCCTCTCCTTGTTTCCCTTCTTGACGACATGAGTTAGGAATGCGACATAGTTCTTGCGGAGATATCTTCGGGCTTGAAGGCAGGACATTAATTTGAGTCCTTTCGAAGGGGTTTCCCCAAAAATACGTAGTGTCTGACCGTCTGCAAGAGGAATGCGAATGAATTTTTCGTGGCACACCACTTCAGCGTGATGCTGGCTGAGCCAGTCCATACCGATCATAACATCGAAACTTCCCAACTTCATAAGAATAAGGTCAATTGGAAAATCGTGATCGTTTAGGGTGAGAGTACAATTGCGTATAATAGAATTTAATGAAACGGATTTTCCGTCAGCAACTTCCACCGTTAGAGATTTGATGAGATTAACACGAGGTTGGTCGAGGATAGGTTCAAATTCTAAGGACACAAAGCTTTTATCCGCACCAGTATCGAATAATATGGATGCATAACTACCATTGATGAGAAACGTACCGTTGACCACGTTATTGTCAGCCCTGGCTTGGTTGGCATTGATATTGAAAGCTCTCCCTCTGGCAGGTGGGGGAGCTTGGTTAGCTTGGTTTACCGAGTTTGTGTGAGCTTGGGCATGGATGATGTTCACTAGGCGTGGACATGTGTTCCTGAAGTGGTTTGGGTCCCCACAGTTGAAACAAGCTCGCATGGGTTGCATCATGGGGTAGTTGGGTTGGTAGTAAGGTTGGGCTGCGTGTTGTGAAGGTGGTAGAAGTAAGGGTTGTTGGGTTTGGCCCACTATCTGATTTTAGGTTTGGGTTGGAGGTTGATTGCGGTTCATTCGTTGAAGGGTACGGCAGGTTTGGATGGTGTGACCTGCACGGCCACAACTTGTGCAATGTTGACAGGGGTTTTCGGGAGGGTGATGGTATTGACAGCGGTTGCACTTTGGGTGTGGGCCAGTGTATGGCTTTTTGAATGGTGCGAATGGAGGAGCAATTTGGGTGATTGGTGCAGCAGTGATAGGAGGGTTGGTTTGAGTGACAGCAAAATTCTTGCCATTTCGCTTCCTCTTACCAGCAAACTTCGAGGATGAGACTGGGTGGTTTGGAGTTGGGGTCTCAATGGGTTCTTTCTTCTTCTCATCTTTGAACTTGCCGTTTCGAATGCGATTTTCAGTGAGTTCTGTAGCTAACTCCATTGCGGCTTTAAGTGTTGCAGGCGAAGTGCTTAAAACAGAATCTTGAATTTTCGAGGGGAGGCCTGGAATGTAGTGTTCAACTAAGCGGTACAAGGGGGGTGAACAAATTTGGGATCATCTGGTTCAACTCGAGAAATCTCTTATTATATGAAGTGTGGTCTCCTTCCTTTTGTTTCAATGCGTGGAATTCGTCTTCCAGCTTTTTGATTTCGCTTCTTGGACAGAAGCGTCTTGTCATGAGTTCCCTTAACTCTTCCCATGTTAAGGCCATGGTATCTTCAACTCCTCGCTTACCCTTTTCCGTGTTCCACCAGGTAAGGACTACCCCAAACAGTCTTCTAGTCGCGTAACGTACCTTACGGTCCTTGGGACAATCGCAATTGAGGAAAGTGTTTTCCATTTCTTCAAACCAGTGAAGGAGGGCGGTAACACCTTCGGTCCCTTCATATTTTGGGGGATCGCAGGATTTGAAGTGTTTGTAGGTGCACTTGGGGGTTTGGAAGGAGGGTTGGCGACGCTCTGGTCTTCTTGGTTGGGAGGGTTGATGGGATTAGCGGTGAGAGCTTGTTGAACTTGAAGCACGATGTCAGGAAGCACTACGGCCATTTGTTTAGCAATTTGTGTGGCCAAGCATTCGCTTGACTTTCCTGACTTTCTACCTCCACGTAGTTGCCTAGCCGACATCTACAGGTACATATATAGGAAGATTGTGAGTCTAAGAATTTTCTAGGTGTCATGTGTCGTAAAAAGAATGAAAAACAACATAACTGACAATAATTTAACTACATCCATAGGATGTATTGGGTTTGCTCATGTTTGGGCCTCCAAATGTCCCCCATACCATTGCCTGTGTAGTCATGTGGGCCCCCATGACTATTGGGCTTGGTAGGATTCACATTGGTGTCGGCGGGTTAACACTCGCACCACCCTAATAAAAATCGTAAAATATGATTGCGAGATGTATGGTAGGAGGGTGTCCAGGTGTAGACACAATGACAACTCAAAGTGGGGTTAGCTCACACGACGTTTGGTATAGCATGCTTTGGCCTAATAGGTCCTTCGTACTCTCATCGTTAGTCCCCAGGTAGGCAAACTGGTCCTTTATTTTGGATTTATACGAATGCCAAGCCTAGAAAGGACGTTCCGACTACCGGTACTCGTACCCTTCCAGTTACTACATGCCCGTCGTGAGAACTCACTTTGATGTGATTTGAAAAATACAAAATCATTGCAAAAATCATGGAAATCGTGAGGTGTGTGCTCTCCTAGATATGATATGTTATGAGGATATGAATTATGATGAGCATTGCATAATAACATGTATTTGTGAGCGTGCTTGCATAATATTGGGTGTGAAAATAAACATGAAACATATAAACATCATGAATTTTGCATGTAACGCATAAACAATTAAAATTTAATCAACTATAGTATAGGCTCTAAGGGTCTAACAACCTATCCTATATCCCTATAGTCACAAGCTCTGATACCAATCTGTCACACCCCGACCCGTAGCAGAATAAAAGTCGGGGCATAATTTGGTTATCACCAAAGCTCATGATATTTACTAAGAAGTTTCATATTTATTAAATTCAAATTACAAACTTAAATATCCAAAAACAAAATTCATACAATTACAAAGGAAAATGAAACTATGTATTTATTCCAAAGCATAAACTTGTTTATTCTTCTAGGCCATCCTAAGTGTTTCCTGTCTCGGCTGGATCACCTGTATCATGTGTAAAACGGGGGAGATTTTGGGTCAACAAAAGTTGGCGAGTGAACCTTGATAAAACATTTTAACTAATTTCTTGTTTTATTTATTAAAGAAAATTCGTGCATTAATCACATGTGAGCAAACGTATATAAGTAAACAATCACAAACCACTTTGGATGAGTATATGACATGAATGATGATGTATTTGAGATCAAGGCTCAATCAAACGGAGCCGATCTAATGAGGCTCCTGATGCACAACCCGTATCCCACGGGGAACTGATAGGCCTAATGAAATGCGTGCACTGAAATGATAAATTTAATCTACATATAATTCACACAACAATCAATACACATTTGATCACGGATAGGATGTATGCACAAGTGTTTAAATAAAATAAAAGAATAGTACGACACATGATACACCCCAAAAGATGATTAAAACGGGGAATTGGTAGAGATTCACTCACAGTGGGTGCGTTTCTTGATAATGATGAATGCGCACGAATTTATGATTCAACCGACGAGGGAAAACTAACCTAAATAATAACTAAATTATTTGATAAATAAATAAATTTTATTTGAGATTAATATTTTTAGTTAGTTTCTTAATGAGATTTTTGGATTTATTTTTTATGAGTTTATTGCAAATTTTTAACCTTAGGAATCTTATATTTAAGTATTTTTAAAAAATTTTAAAACTTAAATAAATAAAAATAAAAAACAAATTTTTTTTAAAAAAATGTTGACCTGGACAGGTCTGACCGGGTCTGACCGGTCGGATTGCATGACATTCAGGCGGCGAGTGAGGTTCGAACTCGGGACCTCTCTTATACGTGCACGCAGCTCTACCAACTGAGCTACGTGTCTAACCCGTAATATTCTCTATTTTAATTATATCTATATATTAACTAGCTTTAACCTTATTTAGTTTTTATTAAAAATGATTTAATATGGCCGAAACCGGTTACAGAACCCGGAATCGAACTCGGGACCTTCGGTTCGAGTGCACACAGCCCAACCAGTTGGGCTATGTGTCTAATCTGTATAAACACTGGGTTATATTAATTTTATATATATGTTGTGAATTGATCTGAATAAGTTTAAAAATATTGGTTTTATTTCAGAAAGTCGGAAACATGTGTGATTCGAACGTGTGTTTTGTATTTGCACACAGTCCACCGCTGGACTGTGTGTCTAACCCGGTTAAATACCCGTTTTTATTTATATTAAAACACTAACTCAACTTCATCTTTTTCATCATTCGAAAATCCCGACAGTGATCCCGGCTGAATGAACTGATTTAACAGTTTTGATTATTGTTTTGAGCAAATAAACTACCAATCAAGAGATAGCAAGGAGGTTTAGATAATTATACCGTCTGGAGAACAACTGTCGTTTTCTGGTTAGAAATTCCGGCGATATTCCGGCGAGTGCGAAAGTCTCCGGCAACGTGCTTTGAAAGAATTAAAGTTTCAGGAATAGAGTGCGGTTCTGAGCGAAAAAGTTTACAAGGAATCGAGTGGGTATTTATAAGATGGACAGGCTGATTGGTTTCGATTTGGAGACCAAAATTCACGGTCAAAGATTCAATTCTCAAAAGAAACGGTTTTGACTCAATTGTGTGTTAAGCAACGGTTATAACCGATGTCGAATCAAGTTTACGCGTTTCGATCTTGGGAAAGTAGCTACATTTGCGGAGTTTCGGTTTTTTCCGGCGATTTCGAGTTCTGGGCGCGCTGATTTACAGGTTTTGACTTTCGGTTTTACCATAAATGTTATTTGTTTAAGTATTTGAACACAAATAAGTATGTGGCGGAGTGGTGTGATGTGGGTGTGTCTACACGGGAGACCCGGGTTCGAGACCCGGCTACCCTTTTCCGTTTTATTATTATTATTATTTTTTTATTATTTGATTTATTATCATTATTATTTATTAATTATGGTTTTAAATTCCAACATATTTATTAATTTGGTATCATTTAAAATAACCAGCACAATAAATACGCAACAACATTTAACCGAATATTTGATTATTAAACGAAGCGGGTTTTGAAACCCGTTTTTCGACGAATGTTACACTAAATGCTAGTCCTTCATTTGGATTCTTTGTGTACTTTAATGCGTATTAGACAAGACAGTGTGACAAGACAAGTGACTACACCAAATCCGTCAAGTATCTATCTATCTTAATAGTTAGATTCTTGTAGGATGTTTAAAGTACTAAATGGTAGTCCTTTATTTGGATTTTTTGTGTACTTTAATGCGTATGAGACACGACAATATGACAAGACGATGATTATGTGGTTATTGTGATTAGTTATGTTTTAGATAACGAACGAGTGTAATACCATAATAACATGGTGGATACGCCGCTGGTACTTCCTATTTATAAGTGTTTTTATTGTATTACTCTTGTAGCGTTATCCAAATCATATTGGGATTTTGTGTTCGAATGTTTCAAGGTACAATATCCAAATCCTTGTAAAACTCTTTCATATTTTTATATTTTAGATTCTAGAAGGATATCCAAAGTATTATTTTAAATCATTGATTTGATTTCTAATAATACTCACGTGAGTTATTACAAATTTCAATATTGTTATTATTAATCCTTGATTGGATTTCTAATAATAATATACTCACAAGTTTTATGACTGAATAAGGCGATTACAATTAACAAAATACAATTTTCAATGGCATAAAACTTACTTAGTATTAATCATGTTGCCATATACAAAACTATTTTGTCACAAGTTTCATAATCAAGTTAATGTATTGCAGTACTAAATATTTTTGCCATTCTTTGGCTTCAACGAGTCCATTTTTAATAGACGACTCTCGTAGTTGTCGAAGTATTGCAACACTAAACTTTTTGCCATTAACTTGGCAAACAAAACTATGTACTCTCCAACATTGTTTGTTGATGTTTCTTTTTCACATATGTTTCAGGTTTCATTATTCAAGCATGCTGCACATATGAATGTATCCGGGCTTTAGACTTCTTTAATCAAAAGACAACTTCTTGTATTCTTTGTATTGTAAAACAATGTTAACTATAACGAAACAATTTAGTACCAGTAGTTGTGAGCAATTTGTAACGTGACTCCCCGACATTTCCGCCGCGTGTTGTTGTATTACGTGATTGGGGTGTTACAAAATCAACCACTACAATCTATGAAATTTGGGCTGCCCTTCGTTTTACACTTGCAAGTTTATCTTCGTTCAGAGAAAACACGACAGTAACATATGAACTATCTTCGTGCGAAGATAGTTTATATAGTGTTCTATCTTCATGCAAAGATAATTATCTTCGTGCGAAGATAACTCCTTTGAGAGAAGGTAAATATGATTTTAGCATTTCGTTCATTTTAACCAGTTTAACGACCCACTCAGTTGACCAAGTCCAAGTTAATGACCCTGGTTAACTGATTTATCTACCAAGTCCAAATTAATGACCTTGGTTGAACACTTTGTGAACAAACTAATGTTTTTAGGCAATGTAAAGTTTAAATTAATAAACTTTTGATCTTCTTAAAACATTTTATCAATTAATATAAGCTCCCAATCCATTGTCACAAGATTTTCCTTAGCATACAACATCTCTGGATTTTGAGAAACTAAGATAGAAATAAAATCTTTTTGGTTTTTTCAAACTTTATGCTAAAACACACTGAAAATCTTTTTGGGTTTTCTGAAATAAAATTAATGAACTATGTACAAACATATTTACAGAAATATTTTTGTGAGTTTTGTGTTAGAGGATCATATGAGTTTTTGAGACATATCACCAGTACTATTGACATTTATTTTGACTTTAAGTTTTGAACAAATTCACTTAGATTTTCAATATACTGATCCACTTATACCTCTTACACATTTCTCAATTGTTCCATGATATGTTAAGTAATTTTAAGAACTTAACTCAATAGTGTTTCTCACCTCAGAATATAGGATATGGTGATTCTAGGGTTCTTGAACACTTGAATTTGAGGTTTTTCAATCTAGTTTGTGTTTTGATAAAATTTAATATCCTAAACTGATCTTGAATATGTTAGAATAGATTATGGAATTTTTGAAAATTATTGGACTTTGTTTGGATTTATTAGACAATTTAATTTATCATATTAGTATAGTAAATTATGCAAAAATACAAATAATCAAATTATCATATAACCAATCTTGTAATCCTATTTTTTAAATGATAATCTAGTTGTGGAATTTTTAGAACAATTATCACATTTAAATTGGTAACTTTTTCATCATATATAGATTACATAATTCATAAAACTAATTATACAATTTTATAAAAAAGATTAATTTTATTTAAAAAAAATCAAAGTTATTAAAATAATAATTCCATCTAAGTGGTTATAACTTCTTGAATGATGAAATTTATTGGTTGGATTACTTAGATTACCTGGAATCAATTATCTTAAAGTATAACAATATTTATTTATATATTATGTGTTATGGATGAAATTCTGACCCCATATCCTGAATTATATCTTGACTTAATCATAGCTGTTAACGATCAGGATACCAGACCAGGATTTTGGTAACATCCTGAGGTAATATCCTGGTGATTACTAATTATTTGCATGCAGGACATAGCTGCAGGATCACAACGTTCACGGAGACTCCTTCACCTGAAGACTCGGTCTAAATGGTTGGAAGAAAGACGTTGAAGCCGCAATACCTGGTCAACAACGTTCACTGGCGAATATTCCAAGGGATCCCACCATTTTAGGAGAGTTTGTTTTTCTTTGTAACTATAAATGCCGGATAAACAAATCGATATGTAACAACACATTCACTCACTACTCTCGAATTCTGTCATTTACTTTCACAATTATACAAAAACACTCAACACTAGCAATTCTTGTAACACTTAGCAACGATCTGGGAATTATCATGCACTGTATCCTGATGTTTAAGCAATAATAAGAACAAAGCAGCAGCGATTGTCAGCTCCTGAGATTTTATGCCGGAGATCTAGATTAATCAAGGGCTTTCCTCGTACGTGTCGTGTCAACCTTTACATTTTTGCTCATTGTTTGATTGTTGATATAGCTCAATATCCTGAGTTGTATCCTGAAAATTGTTTTTACAAACTAGCAAACCAATACAAGCTTCATTAACACTGCTAGCACACTACCTCACAAAACTAATTTGATCACTAAATTGCTTCGGTAATTTTTGACCAAAACAATTTGGCGCCCACCGTGGGGCAAGTGGTGCTATTTCTAATCAAAAGTTTTCTAAAATCACTAATCGATTTTTTATTCTCTAATCTTTTTGCAAGATTATTTTTTATGGCTTCTCAGTCAGGTTTGAGCTTTTCTTCGGTGCCCGCATCAAGTTCTGCCGTAACTGGTTCATTACCACTTCCTCCAGTCCAGACTTCTCAGAGAAGGAGTGAAAGCCAAATATATCGGGATGCTACTGCAGCTCAAAATGCTTCCAGATCCGGAGTTCCGGAAAGAACTCTGATTTTTGTTTCTAATGATGTAATTTTATCTTTTTTTGGTAGTATACAGGATCAAATAATGAAACAACATGAAACTAACCAACTCATGATGAAGGAAATATAGCCCTTGAAGTCCAACTCCAAGAGACCTGCTGAGTATATTGTTACCGCTTTGCAGCCAGGATGCTACTTTAGTTCGGCAGTATATACTGAGGATGATCAGGGCAATGTCGTACCAAACCATTCCTGGAGCAATGCTCTAGAAATACCCTTATCAGCCAGAATATCGACTGTGAGGGCCCAAGATACGCTCGAGGATATTGCCAGAATCAACAGACTGGTAACTTATCTAATCATGTTAATACTCTTGCTACTAACAATGTTGGATCTTTGCAGGATACAAGTGTAACCTCAGCACTCTCTAGAGAGCTTCAGAAGTTGAAAGATATGATATCAAGTGTACCTGGGGTAGTGCAGCCCATACCGAAAGTGTCCCAGGATAGTCACAACATATCCCGCTTTGTTCGCTACATTTGTGATGCTGAAATCCTAAAGAGCTTCCAAACTCCCAACATGAAGCTTTATGATGGGATGACGGATCCTGGAGAGCATATTGCCTAGTATAGGGAGAGGATGGAAGTGAATCCTATTCCACCGAATCTTAAAGAAGCATGTCTCTACAAGGGCTTCGGCTCTACTCTGACAGGATCAGCCTTGAAGTGGCTCTTAAGCGTTCCACCTCATTCAATTACATCATTTGCTCATTTGTTAATTTGTTTAACAGTCAGTTTTCTTGTAGTAGAAGCTTTGAAAAACTAACAAGTGACCTCTACAGGATAACACAGGGACCTCAAGAATCCCTTAGGGATTACGTGAACAAATATAGTAGGGAATCCCTGGATATCCCAAACATTGATGTTTCTACGGCAGTACAAGCATTCAAGATGAGATTACAGAAGGATTCCCAATTTTATGAGGATCTTGTGATGAATCCCTGCGGGAATTTGGATGAAGCTCGGAATAGAGCCCTAAGATATATCAAGCTTGAAGTCGACAAGAAAACGCAAGAGGGGATGAATTCATCCTCAACATATGAATCAACTAACAAGAAGTCAGAATCCTCATACAAGCCATATCGCTCTAAGCCATATGGCAAGAATGACAACAAAAAAGTGAATGCTGTTGAGGACGAGGATCCTCAGGAGTATCCTGAGTTATCTGAATACTGTTTTTTCTGTTAATACTCCTGAACTAATATATGCCATGCAGGGTTTAGGAGATAAAGCAAGGTGGCCTAGGAAGAACCAATAAAAGGCTGATTGGAAGGATAAATCCAAGTGGTGTGCCTTCCATGAAGATTTCGGACATGTAACGGAAGATTGTATAGCCCTGAGAAAGGAGATAAGCTATCTACTAAGCAAAGGCTACTTGAAAGATCTTATTGGCAGGAAGAAGAATAAGGGTCAGGATACTGACAAGGATCCTGAACGAGCAGCATCGTCTCCCCCAGATGCCAAGATAATCAATTTCATATCCGGAGGATCTGACATATGTGGGACCTCTTATTCTGCAGCCAAAAGGCATGCCAAAGAGGCAAAGGCAGAAAGAGGAGATAAGCCAACGAGGATGATGATGCTTACGAATGACAAAGTCATAACATTCGATAGTGACGACCAAGATAACATCCAGGATCCTCATCATGATGGTCTGGTAGTTACCTTGTATATCACTAACCATTTTTTATGCAGGATATTGGTGGACAACGGGAGCTCGGTCAACATTATCCAGTTAGAGACCCTAAAAAGGATGAACATCCCAGAAATGGAGATTACCTCGAAATCAACCAGGATATTCGATCAGGATACCCAAAATAGGTTTCTCAGAATAATAACATAACAACATCGGATAATACTAAAAGGATAGTTTATTATGAACATTCCAAAATGTCATATTCTTGGCTTCGTCTTAAACCAAGACCCATCCACCAAGAATGGGATAAGGTCTAAAAGCATATAAACGATGATGACCAAAGGATTCGTCCTGGAACCCAGGATCCTTCCACCTTAGGTCATCACAAAATACTAATGTTTAAAGTGCAGGAAAAGAAAGAAGAAGATGGGAGAGAACTTTACCTTTTTTACTTCCTTGAACAAGGCTAAATGGGGATAAGGACGAGAAGATATAGGGAGACAATGAGTAGAAATAGCCTGGACGGTTACATCATATCATGTCAGGGGTCTTATCTCTTAAATTGCCTCCTTAAACGTAAAAATATATCAGTTAGGATCAGGATCTTAACAACTATATTTTTGGTGACAATTGTTATGAGTGAAATTCTGAGCCCATATCCTGAATTATATCTTGACTTAATCATAGTTGTTAACGATCAGGATACCAGACCAGGATATTGGTAACATCCTGAGGCAGTATCCTGGTGATTACTAATTATTTGCATGCAGGACATAGCTGCAGGATCACAATGTTCACGGAGACTCGTTCACCGGAAGACTCGGTCTAAATGGTTGGAAGAAAGACGTTGAAGCCGCAATACCTGGTTAACAATGTTCACAGGCGAATATTCCAAGGGATCCCACCATTTTATGAGAGTTTGTTTTTCTTTGTAACTATAAATACCGGATAAACAGATCGATAGGTCACAACACATTCACTCACTACTCTCGGATTCTGTCATTTACTTTCACAATTACACACAAACACTCAACACTAGCAATTCTTGTAACACGTAGCAACCATCTAGGAATTATCCTGTACTGCATCCTGATTCTTAAGCAATAAGAAGAACAAGGCAGCGATGATTGTCAGCTCTCGAGGTTTTATGCCAGAGATCTAGATTGATCAAGGGCGTTCCTCGTACATCTCGTGTCAACCTTTACATTTTTGCTCATTGTTTGATCGTTGATATAGCTCAATATCCTGAGCTGTTTCTGAAAAGTGTTTTTACAAACTAGCAAACCAATACAAGCTTCATAAACACTGCTAGCACACTACCTCACAAAACTAATTAGATCACTAATTTGCTTCAGTAATTTTTGACCAAAACATTATGTTATTATTTTCCTATAATATTTTAATCAAGAAACTCATATAGAACCATGTATGGTCTTAGGGAAATAATTCGTTAATTAGTATATATGGTTTTATTTGGGGTTGTTGGAAAATTTTTAAAAAAAATTAAGACTTGTAAGTATAATTAATTTTGAGTTATTACTCATTAAAATATTAAACTCTACTGAAAGTTACAATTATATAGACTTAATCTTTACACACACATATATACATAAGGGAAGATTCATTGGAGAAGAAAATTAAATTGAGAAGAAAGAAAACAAATGGTATAATTGTAAAACATTAAACAATTTTCTCTAATCTCATTTATTATTATCTTTGACTAATTAGTTAGTCATAAAGATTATCTTCCTACAGACACTAAAATTTATCCCACACGTTTTAAAATTTATCAAATACATATTGAATTTTAACCTACACAGCTCTTAATTCATCCTACACAGCTCGTAATCTATCCTACACTTATTTTTTTTCTTCTTTGAAAAAATATATTTTTTTAGAAAATAAGTTACAAATTTAATGTAGTTAGCTATTAAAAAGGAAGACTACCAATTAAAGATCTATCTATGTTTACCAATATACTCTTACACTAATATTAAATACAAAAATTAAATATATATATTGAAATTTCTTCTTTTTTGTTCTTATATAATTTTTTTCTCATTTGAACCCTACAATATATATATATATATATATATATATATATGTTTGGTAAAGAATATTTGTGTACATGTTTTTCAAAATAATATTTTATACAAAATTACCCAAATCCAAGAACCTGAATCATTAGTCCTATTTTATCGTTTCGTTTGTTTAGATATTTATTAATTTTATTTTGGGAGGATTTTGTCATTGGATTGTATTGGGAATTCTTCATTTTTCATGGACGATTTCATTTTCGTGGATGATACTTCGCAAACTGTGAGTAGATCTATTTTCCTTTTTTTTTCAAATAAATGTGTCACAAAAATTAAGATATTCATGTTAATCAAATATGAAAGCATGCAGGTTCATGGTGTGGTTTATGTGATAATTGTTGTATTTGTTTGTTTCATTTATGTGCAATGGTTAATCAATTCACAAGTGCCTGATTATTCTTTGGCACTTATCATAGTTGATCTTTCCTCATGGCATGAGATGTTGGTATCGCCTCATTATTCTTAGGTTGACCTTTTCTCATGGCTTGGGATGTTGGTATCACCACTATTTGATTTTCTCATGACTATGGGTATCGCATCATTATTCTTAGGCTGTTTCCTCATGACTATGGGATAATCATTGGTTATGTTATTTTTATTGATTGTTTTTCGCTTGTGATTGTTGTTTGTTGTTTGTGGTGATTGTGTATTGTTCATTGTTACCTTATCAACACATGATTTGAATGTTAACGTTCTCTTTTATAAATAAACAAATTATTTTATATAAACATAGATTTAATCACCAACTTCTTTTAGTTGACCCAATTTTTTTTCACATGGTAAATGAACGAGGTTCGATGATGCATGGACAGTTGACATAGAGGATTGCCTTAGACTAAATAAATGGATTTTTCTATGTTTATGTATTGAATTTTGTTCAAATTATTTGGAAAAGGTTTTGTAAAATTTGACATTATAAATTATGATATGAATGAAAATTGGAACATTTAGTAGTGCCATAAGCTTTAGACAAAAATCTCATTTCGACCAATATTCTGCCACGGGTCGGGATGTGAGAATATTCCTCATCCCGTTCCACTCATTCCCCTTCCACTTTTCACACACATACTCTCTTGCCTTGATAGGCCACCAGGAGTTGGAATTACTCCCTGAATTCACATGTAACAAATTAGTTTAAGAGACAGCGCGCAGGGGGGGGATTTGTAATCAACAACCCTCATTAAGTTGTTTGATTCTTACAGCTGATACACATAATCTTCCCATGGTCATTGTTTGTGGACAAGTTATTATGGACATTCTTGACTAAACTCCTTGTGTTGCTTGGGTTATAGATGAAACTTGGAATGAATTAAATGTTTAAACTTTGACCAAATGGTGTGTTATTTCTTTGATTACTCTTTCTACTCTTCTTCTTCATTAATGAGGTTAGCATTTCGGTTTTTTGTCATTCATCTTATGGGTGTTCTTGATAAACTTAGTTGTGTGAAGCTTTTTTGTACCCTCATGGTTTGTGACAACCCATATAATAGTGAGGGGATCCCATTTTGGTAGAGGTTGACCCATTTGTGGAAACACATGTAACGCCTTGCTTTTTCATGCTTTCCATGTTTAGAGAGCTAGTCTTGTATTTCTATTTTTGGAAACCTTTGTATCTCGTAATCGCATTTTCGTTGTAACCTTTGTAATCGAGACATGAATCATAATGGAATATACATTTTATCTCTGTACTTGATATACACAATCATACATACTTATCATGATGCTCACACTCGGAAATGTGACATACTTGCTAATACGCGACATTGATACATTATACATACTATATACGTGATGTTCATACTCGACCTCGATCATTTTATACATGCATACACGATGTAACATGATACTTATACATACAATGCTTTATTATTTCATAAAATACATTATAATAGCATTAAAACCCGTCACACTTGAACCAAACAACTAACAACAAACTTCCCAGCCGGACAGGTCCTTACGGACCGCAAGGGGAAACCCTTACGGGTCTGTAAGGGGATCTGGGCGGGACAACTTGTTTCAAACTCACGGGTTTGCACGAATCCCACTCTTTACACTCCTCCAATCACCTCTAAGCTCCATTAAAGCTCACCCAACAACCACCTAACTCATCCATATAAATACCACCTCTAATCCAAGCTTTTTCACACTTTAAACACCTTCTAATCTCTCTCAAATCAGTTGCAACATCAAATCCGAGCAGATTCATACCATCATACTAAAGTGAGCATAACTTGCTCAAAACTCAACAAAATCTCTTGATTCTTCTTTCTTTTTAGTTGGTTAATCTTTAGGTTTGAATCCACGGATTCTCCATGGAGAATCCAGACCTGGAAATGCACATAAAGTGTCCCAGAACTTTCTGTTATGTTTCAAACACTTTCAAAACATGTTTAATCTCAACTTTTCTTCACTCATCCTAGTGTTCTTGAGCTTCTAATCCACTTGGTGATTAAGGAGACTAACCTAGGTTGTTATACATGTAATTAGGAGTGTTTAAACACTCCAAACTTTCTGTTTTCATAGAGCTTAAAGCTCACAAGTGATGCAAGCCTAGAACTTGTACATGTTTGTCTACCTTGGTTAGCTTGGGCTATCCTAACTCCAAGACCACACATCACTTGATGATTTCTCATCATTATCCCAAGCTAGTTTGCTAGTTGAAAAGTAACACAACCCCGTCTCGCCTTCGACGTGTGTTGACGCATGCTCACTGGGTTGAGAATTACTTGGCTACTTGGTATAGTGACACCATTTACATTCTTGTTATTCATATTTGTTATTCATATTGTTCTTGACCCTCCTTGTTGTCTATCATAACTTGTGAAGTGGTGAACTCATATGAGGTCCCTAAACGGATGGCTATGCCACCTACCTCCTCCATGACTTCCATGAAATCTTTGTTAAGTTATAGTTTATTATTATGTACATATGTATCTATGGACTATAATATAATCCTGAAACCGAACCCTTGATAATGACTAAATAATCACCTATCAAGTTAATAAGTTTTATCACTAAAGTGTGTAGTTCCTTGTCACGATTCTAATAAGTCTCGAACCTATGAAATCACATCAAACCCATTCGGGTTATCATAGTGTCAAGAACAAGTGCTATAACTTAGTGATTATTTTCATACCATAATACTTTTTTCTTATTTCCGTCATCATGCACGATAATCCAAATCTTTCGTTAAAACTCATACTCATTCCTATGTTCTTCTTGTAGAAAGACAAGGTGCCAAACCCTAATCACAACAAGCTCGCGGGATTTCTCTAAGTTAAACACTTTAGCAAAACCGTGAGTACACTCGACCCATTTACCGCTTTCTCACTTTTGGGTTGTAACATGTTTACTTATCAAAATACACTTATCACAAATTCATGCTTTTACATACTCAATCCTTAATACATGATGCTTGTTATGCTTAGATACATGCTAGAATTATACACGTTCGATCACTAACTTAGCTAGCCCAACTTGACATATATGGCGCTATAGGAGTAGCACACCACCCGTCGGGATTATGTTAAGATTATCACTCATATTAGTCTCGTCGCTTTTTGCGACGAGGGAAGCTCGATCTCGTAAACTTTTTGTGGAAACTCGGTGTTTGATCTAGTATTGCATGATTAGTATATACTTTGCTTACAAGTACCATTTGGATTCGAGTTATACATTTTATACCTATGCTATGTATTCACCAAACTTGTGTACTCGCCTTTGCCTTTGCATTGAACTCGTATTTTAAATATGTTACAGGTTGAAGAGGATATACATGATGAAGGCGAGTAGGAATACTTTAGAAACTCATTCTAAACTTACTAGATTAGCTTATGTTGTATTTTGTTTCGTTGTTGTAACATTCAATTGTTGTATTTTGCTTCCAATGATGTACTTGACAATTATCTTATGAAATGAAAATTATGTTTTAATAAAAAATTTTCACAATTAGCGTTATGATGTCTATTGCAATTTCGTTTTTGTCTCACTCCGATGTTTCCGCCATCAGTTGGGGAGTGACAACACATCTTGTGATCAACCCTCATTTATTAAGGGTATCATTGTTGGCCTACACGGTCTATATGCTAAGCTTCAATGATAAGCCAAAGCTTGTTATGCAATTTGTCTAACACGGTTTATTTGTTAGGCTTGGCGTGGACCAAGACTTGGTGAGCCCATGTTAAAGTCTATACGCCCTTATATATATTATTCTTTATAACGTCACTCGTTAAATAAAGATCAATCACCACAATCAATCACAAGTATCATTAGCAACTATACCTGCTTTATTTTCTGGTTTTAAATATAAATTAACAACGAGCAAAAGATAATCAATTAATTAGTTGGTAATTTAAAGTTGATTGGTAAAAGTCGTGTTCTTTGGGTTCAATACTTGTTTCTTTCATAAACTTATTACAAACGATAGGTACACTTTCCTTTTGTGTGTGTTTAGTCTATGTAATAAGCATTTCATATAAATTTAAAACTAGATAAAGTTATTAAGTGAACTCACTTAATCGTGTAACTTTTTTTTAGCTGTGTCGCTTTGAGATACTCAAGATTCATATACTATGGTCCGTGTAACTTATTTTAGCCTGATATTTGCTTCTTTAAAGTTTTGAGCTTTTTCTAAGAAAACCACTATTTTTTCTTGAGGAAACCCTTATTTTGTTTTATCTTGAGAAGACCCTTATTTTTTCTTGATTTGAGGAGACTCTTATTTTGAATTGGCAGGATGCTCAGGCATGGCCCATGTCTTCAGCGACAACTTGACATACTCTTGATTTTCTTTGTTTTTTTGCTTGTTTATTATTTTATGGCAATGAGTTACAAGGAAAAACAATAAAAAGATGGAGTATGAATGAAGTGAATATAATGTTTAATTTCCTGCACATCAAATATCGCCACAGTTGAACATTTGCTTGTCCTTAAGCAAAACTCGTAAATATAGGGCTAAACACACCCAATCGGAATAAGTTGAAGAGAAAGGTGATCTGCAATTGTGTTAAGATTCCTAATGAAGTTCCCGAATTGGGACTAGGTATACATTTATGAAATTAACAAGTCACATGATGGGTGTTTTTCCATAGGTACGCATTTAGCAAACATGAATGTTCGGTATCCGGTGGGTTTAGATGGAAGTTTGGATATGATAGTGCTAATTCGATAGAAATCTCTTAAGAATAGTCATAAGTAGAAGGATTCCATTCATACCAAAAGAGCATACATCATCTTACAAGTTGGATAGAGTATCATGCAATCTTTTTCGCATTTTCCCTAGATTCTCCAAAATTTAACAACTATGAACACATGACACCAATTTATAGACATTGGCTTTGGAGAGGACGAGTCCTTCATGAGTTTGAGTCCTTCGTGAGGACGAGTACTATTCCTCTCGAAAAGTGTCGTCCTCTCGAAAGTGTCATGTGTTCGTATTTCACTCTAAACTATACAATATGCAACACACGATCTATCTAGCCTAGTTGTACAATGGCGGAAACACAAAATATGCACTAACAGTTTCCCCCTTGTACGTCACTATCGAATCTTGATCTATAAATATGTAAGCCGTGTTTGGATATTCTGCAACTCGAATCAAGCATTTAATATCTTCAATGAATTCCCCCTTGATTGATGATTCAGGTTTGTATTTGCAGTAGCATATTCCCCTTGAAATGACTCCCCTAGAATGACACTTTAGTTCTTTGTTTGCACGGTTCCTGACCTCCTCTGATTTGCTTAACTGCAATCTTCACTAATAATTAGCAACTTAAAACTAATTATTGCAACTTCTCCATTTCAACGTTAATCACATCCGCATTTGGTTTTTGAATAACCTCTCAAAGCTCAAACTCTTAATATTTAAAAACCCAACCGACAATTGATATAAATTTTGAACCCCACACTTTTAAACTTCAAGTATGTCAATACCCACGGAAATCTAAAATCCCGTATTCCGTAGTGTCCATTATGCACACTCTTGAATGATTGATCAGTGTAAACGATAATCTATACAATAAACAAATCTTCATCGGATAACAATTTTTTTGGTAACACACTTTGATCTAAGAAAGATTCTTACACAATCAAAATCACATTCTTCCTCTTCAATCATGATAACAGATGTATAGCCTTCTCCGTTAGTCCCGATAGAATCTTAATCTATAACATCCTCATTCCCCGGCAATTAGTCTAAAAAACAACTCATTTGCTTGAAGATTAACCATTTTGACACTTTAGACTATCAAAAAGCTGTCTTGTATCTAATATCTTCAAAGCTATTTGACATCTTCTAAGTAACGACAAATACTGATGCATCAGTCCTTTGACGCTAATCCCACTAACCGGCTTGTACGAAAACAAAGACCTCAATCAAATCACGAACTTAAGAATCCAAACTTCCTATGATCACGGACTAAAGTATCAAGATACTCTGCATCCCAGACAATTTTTAGTCAGAACCACCTCAATACTGTTGCATGTTTTTCCTATCTATAATTCCAAAAATGTTCTAATATTTGAAAAATTTTGTTCCCCCTCATTTTTGGCAAATTCTGACCTCTCTAAACTTATCACTGAATTTCCCCCTCAAAATAGGCAAATTCAGGTTTCTTGTGTAGGAACGTCCACGATTAGCACGGGAACCTAAATTTGTTATCAATTGTCCGATTAGGCGGAAACTAATGACAAGTTAACCAAATAACAAGAATTACTCATTTAAAGGTTGTTTTCATTGATATTAAGTTCAATACATTCGAGAACCGGATCCGACAGAGCTTCGCCGTCTCTGTGCCAAAATCTCTCCAAGTTACAAATGAAATCCCAAGGCACCTATTTATAGTGGTGGAAGTTCGCTGGTGATGGAGCATGTTCGGGCAAAATTGACTAAGTCAAGTTCGGCCGAACTTGATTTCAACAACACCGTGACCAACGAACTTGACCTCCCTCTCACATAAATACGCCTAGTTTCTAACAGATTAAGCCGTATTCACTCAGACTCGATACATAATGACGTAGGCAACATACATATGCACCAACAGACTCCCCCTTGGATGTTGCCGTAGTCATATACTTTTAAAATCTTCTGAGTCTTCCGATATTTAGTTCTTAAATAAACTTTATCATCTTGATCTTTATATCCTCTTTCTTTTTCGTTGAACTTTGTCTTGATAAAACTTTTAATCAACATGCTCTCCCTAGCTTTAAGCTTTAGTCTCAGACTCCCCTTTGCTTTGATATTTAGACTTCAAACTCCCCCTATCTTTGAGCTTTCTAAAATCTTTTGACAATGTTTTTATCCAGCTCCTCCTCAAACTTAACTACCTGTCAATATAAATTCTGACATTCAAATAAACATTTCAGATTAACTGTTTTTAAAATATTGTACCATCAACATTTCAAACTTTAATCTTTACTTCAATCTTTTCAAAAACATTAATTGTTTCAAGTTCAAATTAATGACCTTGAATACAATTTACTTTTAAGACCTTCAACTTTCATATTTTTATCAATTGATTTATAAAAATCCACTTAGTTGGTCAAGTCCAAGTTAATGACCTTGATTAACCAAATATATCAACCAAGTTCAAATTAAGGACCTCAGATTGAAAATCCGTTATGAACAATCTGATTTTAAAGTTTCAATTTAATGAACTTTTAAACATTCATCAGATTTTCTTACCAGACTTCGAAGATCCGTTCTCCAACATTGGCTTATTGAAACTGATATAGAAACAAAATCTTTTTGTATTTTAGAAAATTTATACTAAAACACACTGAAAATCTTTTTGATTTTTCTCTTGAAAATCAAGCAAAGTATTTACAGAACTTTTAACAAGTAAAGTAAATTATGTACAAACAAATTTACAGACATATAGCGTAATTGATATTTGTATCTGGGTTAATGCGAGACCTTGAGAGCTCAGGTTAGTACTTCCGTACATACAAAGAGATGAAGGCTCGTCTTTAAAGGTGTGTTCCTCTTAAGGAATCTTGATTCTTTTCAAATTTTGCATGATAATATGGGGTTTTTTAGCAAAAGCATTATAGAAGTTCTAGGCTATTGCTTCCGTAAAATCAGAAGAACTTGTATAATACCCCAGATATCAACTATATATAAAGACCTCGTATCTCAGAATCAGGCAACCCTTCAATCGAAATTTCGGAGTACTAAGTCCATATATGCAAGATGTGTTAATCCACAAGATTAAGCAAGTGAAAAATTTAGTTTATATCCCGGAAACAATCTACTGAACGTGTAAAGCCTATCGACACATCCACAGTAAGACTTTTTTTAGCACTTTTAAACTTTTTAATTCTTTAGCATACTGTGATGGTCCACTGATGTACTATCATTTCCTTTTTGACAACGAAATTCTTTTTGTTTTTTTCAATGTTTTTGTACATCTTGAATTTTTCAAATGTTTTTGAATTTTCAAATTTTCCATATGTTTTTTATTTATCTAAAATTTTTCTTACTCCCCCTAAAATCAAAAACATATTTTTTTGGATTTTATAATTAAAGAAATCCTTCTAAAAATGGAACAAACCAATGAGGATCCCGAGAACTCGTCGTCCAATCCTTTTTTCATCTACTGCATCATCACCTGTCAGCAGAACAAACCATTAATCTTTGATAACATCAACTTGTAGAAACCACTTGTCGGAAATAAAATTTTTAAATGATTTTTCAATATAACAATCAGTGTTCTGTTTAATGATGTGGATTCTTGTGATTTCAAAAACGTCAAAGATTATGACTTTCTAGATAAGTTAAAAAACTCATGGAGCTCCGCTATCCTATATCAACTTTGATAAAGTGGATCTTGGGACTCCTGTACATGAAACAACTATTTGAAAAATGAAACCCAAATCTTTTTGGTTTTGGGTTTGTACTGATAAGCATCATAACCATATTCTAACTCTTCATCATATTTAAAATCATCATCAAACATTTCGTCCAATGTCGATTCTGAAAACGTTTTGACCTTTTCTTTCTTTGTCTATTTATTACTGACTCAGTTGATTTGACATTTTTAGTTTTATCAGCTATAGACTTTGGTTTTTCAGATGATGAAAGCCTTTTCTTAGCCACCCATGATTGTAATTTGCTTCTTGCTTTCTTGATATAGAACCTAGAATCTTTGATTTCATTAAACCTTGAAGTTTCACCTTTTTCAAATGTTGAGTTTTCATTCTTTGACTCAGTTTTAGGTTTCACTTTGCATTTAGATTCATAGTTTCTTTTTGACTCTGTGACATTTTTCAAAATCTCTAGTTGTTTTTACTTTTCACCTTTTGATTCGGATTTCCTTCGAGGAAACAAGGATTTAAATTCAGACACTTGCGAGCAATGTGACCAACATTATTGCATTTAAAGCAAGTTCGATTATCAAAACCATTTCCACTAGTGGATTTTACTCCTCTTGTGCACTTGGTCTTAGCCTTGACCCGAAGTTCTTTTTCTTTCTTGAATTCATCATTAGATTTCTTACCGATCATACCTTCTTCCTGAACCGTATTTGTCCCATACACAAACTTCATGTGTTTACTGTATTCATGAAATGACGACTTCTGGTTCTTTCTTGCTTCTTCTTCACTTTCCTCCAAACCCAATCTTGCTCTCCTGTTCTCAGGAAAATCACCACCAACCTTTCGGTAATTGTTAGCATTACTTTTAGGTTTCGAGTAAAATATTTTCTCGTTTTTCTCGAGATCATCTGATGAAACTTCTACAAGTTTGAAAAACTTATCAAGTTGGTTCTCTTTCACGTTCCGAATCGGAAAACTATTATCGAAGTATAATCTATCAGATTCCTTAATCTTGTACATGACAACATTAGGATCATTACTTAGATCATGTTCTGATGATGTATCGTCATCTTCATATTGTGATTTCAAGCTGTTCAAACTCGATTTGGCACTTTCAGAGCTGCCGTCATCAGAATCATTTCCCAACACCTTTTTAGCCACATTTGTTACCACCGCTTCATTGTCATCACTTGATTTCGTAAAGTCTACGTCAATGTTCTCAGGCAATTTATTTCTTTTATCTGAACGAATAAGAATATTAAATGCCTTTTCAATTTCATCATCTTTCTTGCAGGAATAACTTGCAAGAAGTGGTGGAGGAACACATCCGTACTCTTTACGCTTTGATTTTTCACTATTTTCCTCTGATTTAATCGTAGGTAAAATGTGATCAATGACCTATGCGTTTGTGGTGAAGCTCTTTAGAAGCTTTCTTACTCTTTCTGATTCTATTTTGATGCCGTGAAGCTCACGTTTTGTTTCAGCAATTGTATTAATGTACATGTTAATGGCCTTTTGTTTCTCAATTACTGTAGTATTTAACATTTTTACAGTAGCGTTAATTTCACTATTAGCATGTTCAACATATTTATATTTGCTTGATATTTTGTCATAAGGTTCTTTTATGGTTCTGTAATCATAACGAAAGTTTTCGTTGTCTACAGTCAATTCTCTTATGACTTTGACTTTATCAAGACATGGTTCACAAGGATTTGCGCACTTTGTGCAAGATTTTTCAACCTCCACAACTTT
This sequence comes from Scalesia atractyloides, assembly GCA_947069175.1. Classification (NCBI taxonomy): domain Eukaryota; kingdom Viridiplantae; phylum Streptophyta; class Magnoliopsida; order Asterales; family Asteraceae; genus Scalesia; species Scalesia atractyloides. The sequence continues at coordinate 42,740,916 of CAMTDV010000019.1, read as the reverse complement.
CATAACTTCTTTTTCAGTCATTTTTACCTCAGCTTTTACCTTTTCTGCCACTGATTTGAAAGCTTCTTGCCTTTCCATCTCAAGATAAGCTAACTCTTCTTCCTCAGCTCTCTGCCTATATCCTTCCAGAATAGCATTTTCCACAGCAGCATCAACATACGATGTCTCAGATTCATCCACTAACTCTGCTATCATAGCAACACCAGTTTTCTTTCCGATGTATCTGTTCCAGTCGAAACCATCTTCTTCATGAGTGACAACAAGAGCTTGTTCGGTTTTCTTTGCAGATTTATCTTCAACTTCGACTTGTGTTCTTTTCAGATATGGCTTGTATTGAAGAACTTTCTTGTAGTACTCATTGTTGCTGCCGAAAGGATTTTGGTTTCCACTTGCTTCTTGATTGTTGCATTCTCGTTTCAAATGCCCTTTCTGTCTACACCTGAAGCATGTGACTTTAGACTTGTCGAAACCAAGCTTATTGGTTGAATTTCAATATCCATTCTAGTGAGCGCCAGAAATTTGGAAACTCTTCTGATAATGGATGCAAGGCTCCATTTGATATCCATTAGCTCCAATTCTTCTTCATCCACCTGATCATAATCTTCGGCGGTCATCTCTGAATTACCGATCTTTCCAGTAACGAGACTTTCATATGATTCAAGAACGGTAGAGAGAAGTGCTATGTGCTGTTTAGCCACCTTTTCTGGAAATACATTCTTCAAATCAACTACTATGTTGCACTGGAAAACATTTGAATCAGAATTAGCTTGGCTTGTCTGATTTTGAAATGGTGAGCTTGAACTTGCACTTGTATATCCAGCATATGGAGATCTTTGACTTGGAGAAGAATTTGTATTTGCACTAAATGATGTTTGAATTTTCAGTCTTTGAATCGGAGTATCTGGAATACCTCCTTTGTAATAAACACCGACATCTTGAACAACATTAGCATTCTTTGATTTTGCAATTTTCATCAACTCCATTTCATGACCTTCCAATTTGTCGATGAAGGATGAAAACTTGAAATGTCTCCAAGATGGACTATTCTTCCGAATCGTCAGATATGTTGTCCATTCTCCTTCTGGAAGTGCATCGGCCAACTTCTCGATTTGCTCTTCATTAGATCTTTTGATATCATGTCTCCGCATCTGGACCATGAGGTGACAGTATCTATCGATCATCTGCTTCATTGTTTCACCTTTTATTATTGTGAAGATCTCAAATTCCTTTTTGATTAAAGCCTTTTTGCTTTTGATCATTTCATCATTTCCTTTGAATTTTTCACAAATAGAATTCCATAATTCTTGCAAAATATCATATTCTGGCAATAGTATTAAGATATCTTCCTTCACTGATTGTTGTATCAAGCTGATCATTTTCTTCTCCGCAACATAGTTATCTTTGTCGGTATTTGAAAACTTATTCAGCGGAAGATCTTGATCATGCTCATCCTTTGGCCATTTGTACCCATCCTCAACTGCAACCCAGCTGTTGAATTGATTCGCTTGTGTCCAATTCACAAACTTTTCTTTCCATCCTTCAAATTCATCCATGCTCATTAGCTTTGGTGGTTTCGATGTAGTACCCATTTCATTGTCAATATTCATCTGGTTCGCAGCTAGAACATTAGCATTTGATGAAGAAGCCATTTGAGAGACGAATACATTGTGGAAATCTTCCATTTTGACAATCCGTAGACTTATCTGAAAATACGATAAAAATCACTAGAAATTTGATTAGAAACAGACAAGCTCGGTCGAACTTGTGTGAAAACAAGTTTTGATTTTAGGTTTTCACAAGTTCGGTCGAACTTATATTACAAAGTTCAAATTTTATCACACAACCTCAAGTTCGGTTAAACTTGATGTAGTTTTGAGAAAAGTTTTTACTTCGAGCCGACTTATGAGAATGATTTCAAGAAACAGGTAAGTTCGGTCGAACTTAGATAATCTCTCAAGAAGATGTTCAAGTTCAGTCAAACTTGTGACACAAATATAAAGAAATTTGATCAAGTTCGGTTGAACTTGATCAAAAGTATTGAAAATTTCTTCAAGTTCGAGCGAAGTTATCACAATTTCATGAAATCAAAAGTATTGAAAATTTCTTCAAGTTCGAGCGAAGTTATCACAATTTCTTGAAAAAATCTATCAAGTTCGGTCGAACTTGAATAAAAACACTGAAGTTTTACTCAAGTTTGGTCGAACTTGATGTTGAGTTCGGCTGAAACTTGTTTCCAAAACATGGTTTTTTTCAACCTTTTGATATCAAATCGTTTGAATTTGTTGTCCAAACTCTCAGGGGTTTGTTATTAGTGTGTTTTACATGACATATTCAAAATAACCCATTTTTGACCATGAAATCATCAAATATGTGAAAATGTTAAGAAAAAAGATAGAATGGGGTAGAATAAGAGAGATTCTTGTCTTGATTCCAGCAAATTTAGGAATCCAGGCTCTGATACCACTTATAGGAACGCCCACGATTAGCACGGGAACCTAAATTTGTTATCTATTGTCCGATTAGGCGGAAACTAATGACAAGTTAACCAAATAACCAGAATTACTCATTTAAAGGTTGTTTTCATTGATCTAAAGTTCAATACATTCGAGAACCGAATCCGACAGAGCTTTGCCATCTCTGTGCCAAAATCTTTCAAAGTTACAAATGAAATCCCAAGGCACCTATTTATAGTGTTGGAAGTTCGCTGGTGAGGGAGCATGTTCGGGCGAACTTGACTTCAACAACACTATGACCAGCGAACTTGACCTCCCTGTCACATAAATACGCCTAGTTTCTAACAAATTAAGCCCAATTCACTCAGACTCGATACATAATGACGTAGGAAACAGACATATGCACCAACATCTTGTGGACTTATCAATTTTGGCCCACTAATAGTCACTTCACCAGATGATAATCATTATGAATAGGTCTCTGTGACGACCCCACTCTCTATTAACATTTTATCTGTGAATTCATGAAACAGTCTCTTTTGCGCATGAGAGTCCTCGAGCGAATGACTCTTCGCGAGGCTGACTCATTCATGAGGACGAGTCATTCATGAGGACAAGTTCTTCGTGAGGAGTAGTACTCGTCCTCTCAAAAGTGTCAAATGTCGTATTTCACTCTTAATATACAATACACAACACACGCTCTATCTAGCCTATTCGTACAGTGACCGACACACATAATATACACTAACAAAATACGAGTGAAAAATACAAATAGGCTTTTTGGCTAATTTGCCATAAATTGCTGGTGTTTGAAATAAAAGGAAAAAATGTCTCAAGATTAGCAAACTAAGGAATGTAATTGTAGGCAAGGTAAAATAAAAGAAGAAGCAAAACAAGAGAATAATATCATAATGCCTCGACCATTTGCATACGCGTATTTAGTTTTTCAATCTCAGGATGCATTACCTTGTCAAGTTCTAAATTTGAAGGCTTAAAATCTCACATGAAATCTAACATGTGTAGGGTCGTTTTGTCCAATAACAAAGGTCCTAATTTGAGTATCTAGTCTATACACATGGAATTCATATGAATTAGTGACAATTAACAAGATTATTTCATCAATTAACTAATTTCATTGATTGATTAAAAGTTATAATACACTGGGAAATCCGACAGAGCTTTGTCATCTCGGTCGCAAAAGTTCTACCAACTAACACCTCACACTAGCTATTTATGGACTTGACCTAGCTACCTTCGTGCGAGAGTAGTTATCTTTGCACGAAGGTAATTTACCTTCGTGCGAAGATAATTCCACCTTCATGCAAAGTTAAATACTTAAAACATAAAATCTAACAGTTTCGCCCTATTACAGACACGGTCATAACCCTAAGACGTAGGAAATAGACATTATTCACCAACAAACTCCCCCTTGGATGTTGCCGTAGTCTTGTTCTATCTTCAAAATATTCAAAAACTTTAAACTGGTAATGTTACCGCCCAAAGAAATTTTTCTGTGGCTTCCGACATTCTTCAGATGGTATTGGTGTTTGATGAGTTGCCGGAGCCCATTTCATGAACTGGAATCTTCTAAGATGAGCTGTGTAGGAACGTCCACAATTAGCATGGGAACCTAAATTTGTTATCTATTGTCCAATTGGCGGAAACTAACGACAAGTTATCCAAATAACAAGAATCACTCATTAAAATGTTGTTTTCATTGATCTAAAGTTCAATACATTCGAGAACCGGATCTGACAGAGTTTCACCGTCTCTGTGCCAAAATCTTTCCAAGTTACAAATGAAATAACCAAGGCACCTATTTATAGCATTACAAGTTCGCTAGTAAGTGGAGAAGTTCGGGCGAACTTGACTTCATCATAACCATCTCAAGAGAACTTGACCTAAATCTCACTTAAATACGGCTCGTTTCTAACAGATTAAGCCCTATTCACTCATACTCAATACATAATGACGTAGGCAACAAACATATGCACCAACAGACTCCCCGGTTGTTGCCGTAGTCATTGACTTTTAAAATCTTCCGAGTCTTCTGATCTTTAGTTCTTGAATAAACTTTAACATCTTGATCTTTATATCCTCTTCTTCTTTCTTGAGCTTTGTCTTGATAAAACTTTTAATCAACATGCTCCCCCTAGCTTTAAGTTTTAGCTTCAGACTCCCCTTTGCTTTGATCTTTAGACTTCATACTCCCCCTAGCTTTGAGCTTTCTGAAACCTTTGGACAGTGTTTTATCGAGCTCCCCCCAAAACTTTACATTCTGTTTCAAAGTTCAAAGACATTCAAATAAACATTTCAGATTAAAAAATTTGTTATAAAATCTCAAAGTTTGAATCTTCTTTTTAATCTTTTCAACTCTTTTAGATATTCAAGTTCAAATTAAAGCCTTGAACACTTGATATTTAAGCCTTTGTTTACTTAATAAAATTTCCAATTATGAAATCCACTTCGTTGACCAAGGCCAAGTTAATGACCTTGGTTAACAAATTTCATTTAGCAAGTCCAAATTAATGACCTTGGTTTGAAACCGTTGTAGTTGAACTAATGTTTTTTTTCAATTTTAAAGTTTCAACTTAATGAACTTTTTGACACTTTTGATCATTTTTTGTTTTTCACAGATGTCATCAAGATTTTCAACATAAAAGCACCTTACCAAACTTCGAAGAACTGTTCTCTCCATCATTGGCTCGTTGAAACTAATGAAGAAATAAAATATTTTTGATTTTTAGAAAGTTTAAGCTAAAACACACTGAAAATCTTTTTGATTTTTATCCGTAAAGAAATTTATAGAAAGTAAACTATGTACGAACATATTTACAGACATATTTTTGTGAACTCGTGTCTAAGGATCATATCAGTTGACTGAGACATATCACTAGTACCGTTGACCTTTTGGGACTTTAAGATTTAAACTTGTTTACTTAGATTGTCGATATGTTTGTCCACTTAAACTTTACCATGTTTCTCAACTGTTCCAAGATATGTTAGGTATGATTTATTAAACTTGACTTAACTGTGGTTCCCACTTCTTGAATATACTCCCGAATCCAGATTCCCTAGATTTCATCTTACAGGTGAATATAGCGTAATTGGTATCTGTCTTTGAGTTAATGCGAGACCTTGAGAGCTTCGGTTACTAGTACGGTATAGACAAAGAGATGAAGGCTCTTCTTTAAGGTGTGTTCCACTTAAGGAATCTTTTAAGCATTGCAAATGATTAGATCTTTCGATTCTTTTCAAATTTTGCATGCTAATTTGGGGTTTTTAGCAAAAACATTATAAAAGTTCTAGGCTATTGCTTCCGCAAAAATCAGAAGAACTTGTATAATACCGCAGATATCAATCATCTATAAAGACCTCGTATCTCAGAATCAGACAACCATTCAATCGAAATTTCACAGTACTAAGTCCATATATCCAAGAGATGTTAATCCACGAGATTAAGCAGTTCTAAAAATTTAGTTTATATCCTGGAAACAATTTACTGAACGTGTAAAGTCTATCAACACATCCATAGTAAGACTTGTTTATCACTTTTAAACTTTACAATTCTTTAGCATACTGTGATAGTCCACTGATGTACTATCATTTCCTTTTGACAACCAAATTCTTTTTGTCTTTTTTGATGTTTTTGAATTTTAAACATTAAATTTTCTTACTCCCCCTAAAATCAAAAACATATTTTTTTAATTTTAGGTTTTTTAAGAGATACTATTCTAAAAGATAACAAACCAATATGGATCCCGAGAACTCGTCGTCCGATCCCATTTCCCAACATCTGCATCTGTACCTGTTTAACAAATAAACCATTATCCTCATTTGCATGAAAGAATCAAATGGTTTTAAAATCAGTATTTCATTCAACGGTGTGGATTTGCACAATTTGATTTTAACAAATTTTCCTTTTCAACATCTTCTTTTCTCAAAATGATTAAGAATTTGACTTTCTGAATAAGTTAAGAATCATGAAGCTCCGTTATCCAGATTTATCTTTGACGAATTGAATCTTTGGAACTTTTGCACACAAAGCAACTATTTGAATAAGGAAACCCAAACCTTTTTGGTATTGGGTTTGACATGATAAGCATCATAAACAACTTCGAACTCATAATCAAAATCAAAATCATCATCAAACATTTCATCCGATGTGGATTCTGAAAACGTTTTGACTTTGTCTTTCTTTGTCCGTTTGGTTACTGACTCGGTTGATTTAACATTTCAGTTTTGTCAGCAACAGACTTTGGTTTTCAAATGAAAAATTTTTCTTAGCAACCTAGGATTGTAGCTTGCTTCTCGCTTTCTTGATATAGAATCTAGAATCTTTGTTTTCATTAAATCTTGAATTTCACCTTTTTCAAATGTTGAGTTTTCAAACATTGAACTCGTTTTAGGTTCTATTTGATTCCGTAACAAGTTTCACAATCTCTGGTTGTTATTGCTTTTCATCTTTTGACCCAGTTTTTCTTCGTGGAAACACAGGCTTTATATTCAGACACTTGCGGGCAATATGACAAACAGTATTGCATTTAAAGCAAGTCCGATTATCAGAAACATTTCCACTAGTGGGTTTCACTCCACTTGTGGACTTGATCTTAGCCTTGTCCCGAAGTTCTTTTTATTTCTTGAATTCATCATTTGATTTCTTACTGATCATACCTTCTTCTTGAACCGTATTTGTCCCATACACAAACTTCATGTGTTTACCTTTGTATTCATGAAATGGCGACTTCTGGTTCTTTCTCGGTTCTTCTTCACTTTCCTCCAAACCCAATCCTGCTCCCCTGTTCTCAGGTAAATCACCACCAAACTTTCGATAATTGTTAGCATTCCTTTTGGGTTTTGATTAAAATCTTTTCTCATTTTTCTCAAGATCATCTGATGAAACTTCTACAAGTTTGAAAATTTTTAAAGTTGGTCCTCTTTCATGTTCCGAATCGGAAAACTATCATCGAAGTATAATCTATCAGATTTCTTAATCTTGTACATGATAACATTAGGATCATCACTTATATCATGTTCTGATGATGTATTGTCATCTTCAGATTGTGATTCTGAGTTATTCGAACTTGATTTGGCGCTTTCAAAACTGCCTTTATCAGAATCATTCTCTAACACATTTTTAACCACATTTTTTACAACCACTTCATTGTCATTATTTGATTTTGTAAAGTCTAAGTCAATGTTCTCAGGCAATTTATTTTTCATTTATGATAGAAGTATATGTTAAATACCTTTTCAATCTCATCATCATTCTTGCAGGAATAACTTGCAATAAGTGGTGGAGGAACACTTCCGTATTCAGTACGCTTTGATTTATCACCATTTTCCTCCAACATAATCGTAGGAAGAATGTGATCAATGACATACGCGTTTGTGGTGTAACTTTTCAGCAATTGTCTTACCCTTTCTATTTCTATCTTTATGTCATGAGCTAACGCTTTGTTTCGGCAATAGTATTAATGTACTTGTTAATTGCTTTTTGTTTTTCAATTACTGTGGCATTTAACATCTTTACATTAGCACTGAGTTCAAGATTAGCTTTTTCGACAATTTATTATTTGCTTGTTATTTTGTCAAAGCTTCTTTTAGAGTTCTGTAATCATAACGAAAATTATCGTTATGTACAGTTATTTGATATCCATTAGCTCCAATTCTTCTTCATCCACCTGATCATAATCTTCAGCGGTCATCTCTGAAATACCGATCTTTCCAGTAACGAGACTTTCATATGATTCAAGAACGGTAGAGAGAAGTGCTATGTGCTGTTTAGCCACCTTTTCTGGAAATACATTCTTCAAATCAACTACTATGTTGCACTGTAAAACATTTGAATCAGAATTAGCTTGGCTTGTCTGATTTTGAAATGGTGAGCTTGAACTTGCACTTGTATATCCAGCATATGGAGATCTTTGACTTGGAGAAGAATTTGTATTTGCACTAAATGATGTTTGAATTTTCAGTCTTTGAATTGGAGTATCTGGAATACCTCCTTCGTAATAAACACCGACATCTTGAACAACATTAGCATTCTTTGATTTTGCAATTTTCATCAACTCCATTTCATGACCTTCCAATTTGTCGATGAAGGATGAAAACTTGAAATGTCTCCAAGATGGACTATTCTTCCGAATCGTCAGATATGTTGTCCATTCTCCTTCTGGAAGTGCATCGGCCAACTTCTCGATTTGCTCTTCATTAGATCTTTTGATATCATGTCTCCGCATCTGGACCATGAGGTGACAATATCTATCGATCATCTGCTTCATTGTTTCACCTTTTATTATTGTGAAGATCTCAAATTCCTTTTTGATTAAAGCCTTTTTGCTTTTGATCATTTCATCATTTCCTTTGAATTTTTCACAAAGAAAATTCCATAATTCTTGCGAAATATCATATTCTGGCAATAGTATCAAGATATCTTCCTTCACTGATTGTTGTATCAAGCTGATCATTTTCTTCTCCGCAACATAGTTATCTTTGTCGGTATTTGAAAACTTATTCAGCGGAAGATCTTGATCATGCTCATCCTTTGGCCATTTGTACCCATGCTCAACTGCAACCCAGTTGTTGAATTGATTCGCTTGTGTCCAATTCACAAACATTTCTTTCCATCCTTCAAATTCATCCATGCTCATTAGCTTTGGTGGTTTCGATGTAGTACCCATTTCATTGTCAATATTCATCTGGTTCGCAGCTAGAACATTAGCATTTGATGAAGAAGCCATTTGAGAGACGAATACATTGTGGAAATCTTCCATTTTGACAATCCGTAGACTTATCTGAAAATACGATAAAAATCACTAGAAATTTGATTAGAAACAGACAAGCTCGGTCGAACTTGTGTGAAAACAAGTTTTGATTTTAGGTTTTCACAAGTTCGGTCGAACTTATATTACAAAGTTCAAATTTTATCACACAAGCTCAAGTTCGGTTAAACTTGATGTAGTTTTGAGAAAAGTTTTTACTTCGAGCCGACTTATGAGAATGATTTCAAGAAACAGGTAAGTTCGGTCGAACTTAGATAATCTCTCAAGAAGATGTTCAAGTTCAGTCAAACTTGTGACACAAATTTAAAGAAATTTGATCAAGTTCGGTTGAACTTGATCAAAAGTATTGAAAATTTCTTCAAGTTCGAGCGAAGTTATCACAATTTCTTGAAAAAATCTATCAAGTTCGGTCGAACTTGAATAAAAACACTGAAGTTTTACTCAAGTTTGGTCGAACTTGATGTTGAGTTCGGCTGAAACTTGTTTCCAAAACATGGTTTTTTTCAACCTTTTGATATCAAATCGTTTGAATTTGTTGTCCAAACTCTCAGGGGTTTGTTATTAGTGTGTTTTACATGACATATTCAAAATAACCCATTTTTGACCATGAAATCATCAAATATGTGAAAATGTTAAGAAAAAAGATAGAATGGGGTAGAATAAGAGAGATTCTTGTCTTGATTCCAGCAAATTTAGGTATCCAGGCTCTGATACCACTTATAGGAACGCCCACGATTAGCACGGGAACCTAAATTTGTTATCTATTGTCCGATTAGGCGGAAACTAATGACAAGTTAACCAAATAACCAGAATTACTCATTTAAAGGTTGTTTTCATTGATCTAAAGTTCAATACATTCGAGAACCGAATCCGACAGAGCTTTGCCATCTCTGTGCCAAAATCTTTCAAAGTTACAAATGAAATCCCAAGGCACCTATTTATAGTGTTGGAAGTTCGCTGGTGAGGGAGCATGTTCGGGCGAACTTGACTTCAACAACACTATGACCAGCGAACTTGACCTCCCTGTCACATAAATACGCCTAGTTTCTAACAAATTAAGCCCAATTCACTCAGACTCGATACATAATGACGTAGGAAACAGACATATGCACCAACATCTTGTGGACTTATCAATTTTGGCCCACTAATAGTCACTTCACCAGATGATAATCATTATGAATAGGTCTCTGTGACGACCCCACTCTCTATTAACATTTTATCTGTGAATTCATGAAACAGTCTCTTTTGCGCATGAGAGTCCTCGAGCGAATGACTCTTCGCGAGGCTGACTCATTCATGAGGACGAGTCATTCATGAGGACAAGTTCTTCGTGAGGAGTAGTACTCGTCCTCTCAAAAGTGTCAAATGTCGTATTTCACTCTAAATATACAATACACAACACACGCTCTATCTAGCCTATTCGTACAGTGACCGACACACATAATATACACTAACAAAATACGAGTGAAAAATACAAATAGGCTTTTTGGCTAATTTGCCATAAATTGCTGGTGTTTGAAATAAAAGGAAAAAATGTCTCAAGATTAGCAAACTAAGGAATGTAATTGTAGGCAAGGTAAAATAAAAGAAGAAGCAAAACAAGAGAATAATATCATAATGCCTCGACCATTTGCATACGCGTATTTAGTTTTTCAATCTCAGGATGCATTACCTTGTCAAGTTCTAAATTTGAAGGCTTAAAATCTCACATGAAATCTAACATGTGTATGGTCGTTTTGTCCAATAACAAAGGTCCTAATTTGAGTATCTAGTCTATACACATGGAATTCATATGAATTAGTGACAATTAACAAGATTATTTCATCAATTAACTAATTTCATTGATTGATTAAAAGTTATAATACACCGGGAAATCCGACAGAGCTTTGTCATCTCGGTCGCAAAAGTTCTACCAACTAACACCTCACACTAGCTATTTATGGACTTGACCTAGCTACCTTCGTGCGAGAGTAGTTATCTTTGCACGAAGGTAATTTACCTTCGTGCGAAGATAATTCCACCTTCATGCAAAGTTAAATACTTAAAACATAAAATCTAACAGTTTCGCCCTATTACAGACACGGTCATAACCCTAAGACGTAGGAAATAGACATTATTCACCAACAAACTCCCCCTTGGATGTTGCCGTAGTCTTGTTCTGTCTTCAAAATATTCAAAAACTTTAAACTGGTAATGTTACCGCCCAAAGAAATTTTTCTGTGGCTTCCAACATTCTTCAGATGGTATTGGTGTTTGATCAGTTGCCGGAGCCCATTTCATGAACTGGAATCTTCTAAGATGAGCTGTGTAGGAACGTCCACAATTAGCATGGGAACCTAAATTTGTTATCTATTGTCCAATTGGCGGAAACTAACGACAAGTTATCCAAATAACAAGAATCACTCATTAAAATGTTGTTTTCATTGATCTAAAGTTCAATACATTCGAGAAGCGGATCTGACAGAGTTTCACCGTCTCTGTGCCAAAATCTTTCCAAGTTACAAATGAAATAACCAAGGCACCTATTTATAGCATTACAAGTTCGCTAGTAAGTGGAGAAGTTCGGGCGAACTTGACTTCATCATAACCATCTCAAGAGAACTTGACCTAAATCTCACTTAAATACGGCTCGTTTCTAACAGATTAAGCCCTATTCACTCATACTCAATACATAATGACGTAGGCAACAAACATATGCACCAACAGACTCCCCGGTTGTTGCCGTAGTCATTGACTTTTAAAATCTTCCGAGTCTTCTGATCTTTAGTTCTTGAATAAACTTTAACATCTTGATCTTTATATCCTCTTCTTCTTTCTTGAGCTTTGTCTTGATAAAACTTTTAATCAACATGCTCCCCCTAGCTTTAAGTTTTAGCTTCAGACTCCCCTTTGCTTTGATCTTTAGACTTCATACTCCCCCTAGCTTTGAGCTTTCTGAAACCTTTGGACAGTGTTTTATCGAGCTCCCCCCAAAACTTTACATTCTGTTTCAAAGTTCAAAGACATTCAAATAAACATTTCAGATTAAAAAATTTGTTATAAAATCTCAAAGTTTGAATCTTCTTTTTAATCTTTTCAACTCTTTTAGATATTCAAGTTCAAATTAAAGCCTTGAACACTTGATATTTAAGCCTTTGTTTACTTAATAAAATTTCCAATTATGAAATCCACTTCGTTGACCAAGGCCAAGTTAATGACCTTGGTTAACAAATTTCATTTAGCAAGTCCAAATTAATGACCTTGGTTTGAAACCGTTGTAGTTGAACTAATGTTTTTTTTCAATTTTAAAGTTTCAACTTAATGAACTTTTTGACACTTTTGATCATTTTTGTTTTTCACAGATGTCATCAAGATTTTCAACATAAAAGCACCTTACCAAACTTCGAAGAACTGTTCTCTCCATCATTGGCTCGTTGAAACTAATGAAGAAATAAAATATTTTTGATTTTTAGAAAGTTTAAGCTAAAACACACTGAAAATCTTTTTGATTTTTATCCGTAAAGAAATTTATAGAAAGTAAACTATGTACGAACATATTTACAGACATATTTTTGTGAACTCGTGTCTAAGGATCATATTAGTTGACTGAGACATATCACTAGTACCGTTGACCTTTTGGGACTTTAAGATTTAAACTTGTTTACTTAGATTGTCGATATGTTTGTCCACTTAAACTTTACCATGTTTCTCAACTGTTCCAAGATATGTTAGGTATGATTTATTAAACTTGACTTAACTGTGGTTCCCACTTCTTGAATATACTCCCGAATCCAGATTCCCTAGATTTCATCTTACAGGTGAATATAGCGTAATTGGTATCTGTCTTTGGGTTAATGCGAGACCTTGAGAGCTTCGGTTACTAGTACGGTATAGACAAAGAGATGAAGGCTCTTCTTTAAGGTGTGTTCCACTTAAGGAATCTTTTAAGCATTGCAAATGATTAGATCTTTCGATTCTTTTCAAATTTTGCATGCTAATTTGGGGTTTTTAGCAAAAACATTATAAAAGTTCTAGGCTATTGCTTCCGCAAAAATCAGAAGAACTTGTATAATACCGCAGATATCAATCATCTATAAAGACCTCGTATCTCAGAATCAGACAACCATTCAATCGAAATTTCGCAGTACTAAGTCCATATATCTAAGAGATGTTAATCCACGAGATTAAGCAGTTCTAAAAATTTAGTTTATATCCTGGAAACAATTTACTGAACGTGTAAAGTCTATCAACACATCCATAGTAAGACTTGTTTATCACTTTTAAACTTTACAATTCTTTAGCATACTGTGATAGTCCACTGATGTACTATCATTTCCTTTTGACAACCAAATTCTTTTTGTCTTTTTCGATGTTTTTGAATTTTAAACATTAAATTTTCTTACTCCCCCTAAAATCAAAAACATATTTTTTTAATTTTAGGTTTTTTAAGAGATACTATTCTAAAAGATGACAAACCAATATGGATCCCGAGAACTCGTCGTCCGATCCCATTTCCCAACATCTGCATCTGTACCTGTTTAACAAATAAACCATTATCCTCATTTGCATGAAAGAATCAAATGGTTTTAAAATCCGTATTTCATTCAACGGTGTGGATTTGCATAATTTGATTTTAACAAATTTTCCTTTTCAACATCTTCTTTTCTCAAAATGATTAAGAATTTGACTTTCTGAATAAGCTAAGAATCATGAAGCTCCGTTATCCAGATTTATATTTGACGAATTGAATCTTTGGAACTCCTGCACACAAAGCAACTATTTGAATAAGGAAACCCAAACCTTTTTGGTTTTGGGTTTGACATGATAAGCATCATAAACAACTTCGAACTCATAATCAAAATCAAAATCATCATCAAACATTTCATCCGATGTGGATTCTGAAAACGTTTTGACTTTGTCTTTCTTTGTCCGTTTGGTTACTGACTCGGTTGATTTAACATTTCAGTTTTGTCAGCAACAGACTTTGGTTTTCAAATGAAAAATTTTTCTTAGCAACCTAGGATTGTAGCTTGCTTCTCGCTTTCTTGATATAGAATCTAGAATCTTTGTTTTCATTAAATCTTGAATTTCACCTTTTTCAAATGTTGAGTTTTCAAACATTGAACTCGTTTTAGGTTCTATTTGATTCCGTAACAAGTTTCACAATCTCTGGTTGTTATTGCTTTTCATCTTTTGACCCAGTTTTTCTTCGTGGAAACACAGGCTTTATATTCAGACACTTGCGGGCAATATGACAAACAGTATTGCATTTAAAGCAAGTCCGATTATCAGAAACATTTCCACTAGTGGGTTTCACTCCACTTGTGGACTTGATCTTAGCCTTGTCCCGAAGTTCTTTTTATTTCTTGAATTCATCATTTGATTTCTTACTGATCATACCTTCTTCTTGAACCGTATTTGTCCCATACACAAACTTCATGTGTTTACCTTTGTATTCATGAAATGGCGACTTCTGGTTCTTTCTCGGTTCTTCTTCACTTTCCTCCAAACCCAATCCTGCTCCCCTGTTCTCAGGTAAATCACCACCAAACTTTCGATAATTGTTAGCATTCCTTTTGGGTTTTGATTAAAATCTTTTCTCATTTTTCTCAAGATCATCTGATGAAACTTCTACAAGTTTGAAAATTTTTTAAAGTTGGTCCTCTTTCATGTTCCGAATCGGAAAACTATCATCGAAGTATAATCTATCAGATTTCTTAATCTTGTACATGATAACATTAGGATCATCACTTATATCATGTTCTGATGATGTATTGACATCTTCAGATTGTGATTCTGAGTTATTCGAACTTGATTTGGTGCTTTCAGAGCTGCCTTTATCAGAATCATTCTCTAACACATTTTTAACCACATTTTTTACAACCACTTCATTGTCATTATTTGATTTTGTAAAGTCTAAGTCAATGTTCTCAGGCAATTTATTTTTCATTTATGATAGAAGTATATGTTAAATACCTTTTCAATCTCATCATCATTCTTGCAGGAATAACTTGCAATAAGTGGTGGAGGAACACTTCCGTATTCATTACGCTTTGATTTATCACCATTTTCCTCCGACATAATCGTAGGAAGAATGTGATCAATGACATACGCGTTTGTGGTGTAACTTTTCAGCAATTGTCTTACCCTTTCTATTTCTATCTTTATGTCATGAGCTCATGCTTTGTTTCGGCAATAGTATTAATGTACTTGTTAATTGCTTTTTGTTTTTCAATTACTGTGGCATTTAACATCTTTACATTAGCACTGAGTTCAAGATTAGCTTTTTCGACAATTTATTATTTGCTTGTTATTTTGTCAAAGCTTCTTTTAGAGTTCTGTAATCATAACGAAAATTATCGTTATGTACAGTTATTTCTCTAATGACTATGACCTTTTCAAGACAAGGTTCACAATGACTTGCGCACTTTGTGCAAGGTTTTTCAACCTTCACAACTTTCAAAACTTCCTTGTCAGACATACTTACCTCAGCTTTTACCTTTTCTGCCTTTGATTTCAATGCTTCTTGCCTTTGCATCTCAAGGTAAGCTATTTCTTCTTCCTCAGCTCTCTGCCTATAACCTTCTAGAATGGCATTTTCCAAAGCAGCATCAACATACGATGTCTCAGATTCATCCACTACCTCAGCCATCATAGCAACACCAGTTTCCTTACCGATGTATATGTTCCAGTCAAAACCATCTTCTTCATGAGTAACAACAAGAGCTTGTTTAGTTGTCTTTGCAGATTTATCTTCTACTTTGAATTGTGTTCTCTTCAGATATGGCTTGTATTGAAGAGTTTTCTTGTAGTACTCGTTACTGCTGCCAAAAGGATTTTGGTTTTCACCTGCTTCTTGATTGTTGCATTCACGTTTGAAGTGTCCCTTTTGTCGACACCTGAAGCATGTTACTTTTGACTTGTCAAATTCGAGCTTATTGCTTGAATTTCCAATTTCCTTTCTAGTG
This sequence comes from Scalesia atractyloides, assembly GCA_947069175.1. Lineage (NCBI taxonomy): Eukaryota > Viridiplantae > Streptophyta > Magnoliopsida > Asterales > Asteraceae > Scalesia > Scalesia atractyloides. Next base: position 42,724,731 of record CAMTDV010000019.1, on the reverse strand, counting down.
AGTGCCGCAAACTTGGTAACACTTCTGATGATAGATGCCAGACTCCACTTTATATCCATCAGCTCCAACTCTTCTTCGTCCACCTGATCGTAATCCTCGGCAGTCATTTTCGGATTACCGATCTTTCCAGCAACAATACTTTCTTACGATTCAAGAACAGTAGCAAGAAGTGCTATGTGCTATTTGGCCACCTTTTCAGGAAATACATTCTTCAAATCGACTGCTATGTTGCACTGGAAAATATTTGAATCAGAACTGGCTTGGTTTGTCTGAGTTTGAAATGACGAGCTTGAACTAGCACTAGTATATCGAGCATAAGGAGAACTTTGATTTGGAGAAGAATTTGTATTTGCACTAAATGTTTTTTCAATTTTCGGGCTTTGAATCGGAGTATCTTGAACACCTCCTTTATAATAAACACCGACATCTTGAACAACATTAGCATTCTTTGATTTTGCAATCTTCATCAACTCCATTTCATGACCTTCTAGTTTGTCGATGAAGGATGACAACTTAAAATGTCTCCAAGATGGACTATTCTTCAAAATCATCAGATATGTTGTCCATTGTCCATCTGGAAGTGCATCGGCTAATTTCTTGATTTGCTCTTCATTAGATCGTTTGATATCATGTCTCCGCATCCGTACCATGAGGTGACAGTATCTATCGATCATCTGCTTCATAGTCTCACCTTTGATCATTGTGAAGATCTCGAACCCTTTCTTGATCAAGGACTTTTTGTTTTTTATCATTTCATCACTTCCTTTGAATTTGTCACAAAGAGCGTGCCATAATTCTTGTGATGTTTCATATTCTAGCAATAATATCAAGATTTCTTCCTTTACTGATTGTTGAATCAAGCTAATCATTTTCTTATCTGCGACATAATTTTCTTTGTCGGTTGGTGAGAACTTGTTCAACGGAAGATCTTGATCACGCTCATCCTTTGGCCATTTGTAACCATCCTCAACTGCAACCCAGCTGTTGAATTGATTCGCTTGTATCCAATTCACAAACTTTTCCTTCCACCCTTCAAACTCATCCATACTCATTAACTTTGGCGGTTTCGACGTAGTACCCCTTCCGTTGTCAATATTAATCTGGTTCTCCGCAAGAGTATTAGCATTTGATGAAGAAGCCATTTGTGAAACGAATACGTTGTGGAAATCTTCAATTTTGACAATCTGAAGACCTATCTGAAAATACGATCAAAAAAACACTATAAAATTGATTAGAAACAGACAAGTTCGGTCGAACTCGTTTGAAAATCAGTTTTTGATTTCAGTTTTTAACAAGTTCGGTCGAACTTAGATGACAAAACTTCAAATTTTTCACACACAAGCAAGTTCGGTCGAACTTAGCTACAAGTATTCAGTTTTATATTGTTTCGAGCGGACTTGTGAAGGTTTCAAGTGAAAACAGGTAAGTTCGGTCGAACTTATGTGAACTATCAAGAGGATTCTCAAGTTCGGGCGAACTTATATGAGAAATTCAACAAAAATAATTCAAGTTCGGTCGAACTTGCTTTAAAAAGTTGGACTATATCATAAATTCGAGCGAACTTTTATAAAAACCCTTGAAAATTCTATCAAGTTCGGTCGAACTTGATTAAAATCAGTGAACTTTAAATTAAGTTCGGTCGAAGTTGATGTTAAGTTCGGCCAAGACTTATTTCCAAAACATGGTTTTTTCAACTTTTTGATCTCAATTCGATTGAATTTGATGTCCAAACTCTCAGGGGTTTACCACAAGTGTATCTTACATGACATGTTCAATTTTTAGCTGATTTTGTCCATGAAATCATCACATATGTGAAAATGTTAAGAAAAATGATAGAATGGAGTAGAATAAGAGAAATTCTTGTCTTGATTCCAGCAAATTTAGGTATCCAGGCTCTGATACCACTTGTAGGAACGTCTACGATTAGCACGGGAACCTAACTTTGTTATCTATTGTCCAATTAGGCGGAAACTAATGACAAGTTAACCAAATAACAAGAATTACTCATTTAAATGTTGTTTTCATTGATCTAAAGTTCAATACATTCAAGAACCAGATCCGACAGAGCTTTGCCGTCTCTGTGCCAAAATCACTCCAAGTTACAAATGAAATAACCAAGGCACCTATTTAAAGCATTGCAAGTTCGCTGCTAAGTGGAGAAGTTCGGGTGAACTTGACTTAGTCAAGTTCGGCCGAACTTGACTTCATCATAACCATCTCAAGCGAACTTGACCTAAATCTCACTTAAATACGCCTCGTTTCTAACAGATTAAGCCCTATTCACTCAGACTCAATACATAATGACGTAGGCAACAGACGTATGCACCAACAAGCTGCTTTAGACTTGTCTTCAATCCTTTCAATTCGATGCTGCTCCTTTAGAAATTCCTTTTTCTCTAACTCTCTCCAAGATGACTCCCACATCTTTCCAGAATTAATACCGTGTGCATAGCAAACATTGATCACACCTTGGTATTGCATCTCTTGAGCTTTGTCTTTTACATCGGAACAAATCTTGTTAAAGAACATGCATTTGATATCTTCTTTCCAACAATTCACTAGCTACATTGGGTCTAATATACAAATAGATCCCCACAAACCCTATATCCTCTTTCGTTCGATCATCCCAGGATTTAAATCTTCAGTAACATTCCAGGTATCATCAGCCTTCAATAGAATAAACCGATTCACTAGTCTCAGAATCAACCTGCCACCATTGAGATAATTCATGGAAATTCTGTCCAATCTTCATTAGCGACATATTTTTCATCACACATGGCCTTTTCATCACAAGCGTAACATCTTTTTCTCTCGTAACTTTGTCGATCTTTATTCTTTTTATGGGAATGAATGGTTTCCAACAATTAAATCCATGAGCTGCTTTAAATTTAATTAACTTCCATAATCTTTGATCGTGAAACTTCATTTGGAAGTTAATACATTTCATATGTACCAGCTCCTAAACATCCGAATAAGGTAAAGTCTTTAGATCCTTCATGTACCGAAATATTGCACACCAAAATCCCTCTTGATGGCGTATACGTTCAAATCTGGAATCCAACCCCAGCTCAATATATCTCCCAGAAATTTATCTTTATCACCAATAAAATAAGCTTACGATCGTCGAAACTTCCTTTCCTTCGGTAATTCCTTGAACCACGTTTTTCTAGCCTCAACAATTTCGTCTTTTGATAAGCGTTTTGCTATACTTCCCTCAGTAACTGTCTCTTCAATCTTTTTCTTCAATAACTCATCATTCGCTTCACAGAATAATTCTTCAAATGTCGGAAAATTATCAGTCTTCTCACAAGAATACTTAAACACTTCATCATCATCAGATGCGTCTTCAATAATCACTTGATCATAAGTATCAACATCTGGAATATATTTGTAAACATAACTATTTGCCTCATATGTATTGATGTTATTCAGTTCCTCTTCAAAATCAAACTCAATGATTCTTCTTCAACCCCGAGCATTATAGCTATCTCCTCCTTTGTATAATGGTGCACAAATTCTCCTTCTTTAATGTTATACTCTAAGTATAAGATTCAGGGCTTATGGCAATTTGGAACAATTGTCATTGGCATAGCTGTGAAGATTCCTGATTGTTCTTCATCGTGAGTTTGTTCTTTCTGCTACCCCTGATTTTGAGCATCATCTTCCTGGTTGGTAGAATCATTCAGATAAGCATCATAGTCTAATGATTCGTTGATCTTTGCTGATTCAATCAATAATCCTATTCCCCCTGGGTGTTGTCATCATCATCACCCTTCTTGTCGTTGTCATTCTTTTTATCATCATTCTTTTGTGGTCATCATCTTTCTATTTGTCATCCTCGTCTTCCTCATAAACATCAATTTCTTTATCAACTTCAGCATGCATTTTCTTTTTGTCTAAAAATTGCTGCTTTACCGATCTAGCAGATAAATCAACATGTTCACCCACTAATACAAAATTCACTGATGAAACAATCATAACCCTTGAACTCGGTTCTGGAGTATACTCCGCTTCTGGCTCAGTTTGAATGATTACAGGATCCACTATATTCTTTCCTTTTCCTAACACAGCAGCTTCTTCTTCAGCTTTTTGTTGTCGTGTAGCTGCTAGTTGTCGTGTCTTTTCAACCTCCAAACGATCATATTTAGCATTGAAATCTATTCCCAGCTTGCTTGCTAACACCATTTGCAGCATATCAAATTTTCTATTACTTCTCTCTCGTTCATCTTCAAAATCATTAACCACTTTTCTTAACCTCTCGTTTTCTGTCACCAAACTTTCAATCATGACCTTCATGTAGTCTCTATCATTCTCTAGAAATTTCACTCTACCTTCTAGAATCTCTTTGTTCTCTTCCAAGGCTTTGATTTTGCTTTCAAGCTCTTCTATCTTAGTATCATTAAACAAATCAGCACTAAAACCTTCAGTGATATGAGAACTTTTCATTTTAAGATCGTTTAGGACAGAATTTCAGTGTGGAATGTTGATGAGATGGTGGTGTTGGTTGTTTTTGTAATGATGGTTGTGGAGTAGGTTTTGGTGTAGGTTGTGGAGGTATAACATGTTGTGGTGATACATGTACCGGAGAAATATGAGCAGGTGGACTTGGTGTTTTTTCAACATTCACAGCTGCTAGTGTCTTCTTTCTGATATACTTTCATCTTGCTTTAACTGTAGGAGACCTGGTTGCCTTTATCTTTGTGACGGTCTTACTTTTAACTCTGCGTGCCTTCTTTGTTGGCCGTTCAGCTTTAGAATCATCATCAGATGGAATATACACATCATCATCTTCACCAAAAACTTTCTTCTTCTTAGCTTGAGCCAATCTTTCAGCTTTCTATGCTCTAACAAATGTATCCTAAGAATCTTCATCGTTATCACCACCAGCACCTTCTTTCTCTTTGTCTGAAGTATAAGAAAATACTTGATCTTCAACATTAACTTCCGTTTCAACATTCTCCACATTCACCTCTGTATCCACATTAAGTTCAGTTTCTACTTCCTCGTCTGTAGTTTCATCTCTAAGCACTGCTTCGATCTTTCCTTTATCTACTTTGGCTTTTGGAGTACTCTTTTTCTTAGCATCCCCTTTTCCGTACCACGTTCCCCTTTTCGGCTTATAACCTTCCATTTGAACATCCACATTATCAGAATTACTACACTTATCTTTTGGAGGTGCCTTGTATTTCTTGTCTTTGAGCTTCCAAAAGATTTTTCTAGCAACTGGCTCTGTATTTTGTTTCTAGTATTGATTAATCCTCACCAAAGATAACTCGGTCATGTGATCTAAAGGTAGGACATCCTTCTTGTTTTTCTCCAGATTAGGGAAGTGATCATCAAGCATCATTTGAACAAACACAAATACTGTAGAAACTTCTCTTTGTCAATATTCTTCTTCATTTTCTCAAAGATCATCTTCGTGAAGTTGTAAGGCTTGTTTAGTGTGAGTGCAGCGATCATGCACATTTGGTAATCAACTATAACATCTCCTATAGCTAAAGCATATATCACTGAATGTATGAAAAATTTGTTTGGCCTTCCAAGATAAGCTTTGTTGAATTGCGTATTGACATGCCCTTTGTATCCCATTCTATAGAAGCATCCTTTGCACATACGTTCCGTATACATCATCGAATCTTCGTCTTTGTCTTTGAAATCCAACACTCGTCATATAAGATCTTCAGTAATAAAAATTTCTTTATCTTCATTCTTGATCCGAACAATTGATCTGATAGCTTTCTTCTCTGGAATATACTTCGTGTGTTCCCAAAATCTTTCAATATGTGATTTATAAGTTTGGTGGGGATCAGTGAGTGCTTTAACTATCGGCAGTTCGCTCATAAACTTCAAAAGAGATTTGAACGGCAATTTCTAGAATCTTTTCATCAAGAACACAACAGATGTTGTGCTTCTTATCAAAGTTAGTTTTCTTTTCCTGAAAAAATATAATCACGAAAGACTTAGAAATTTTTTTCAGAAAAATATCTTTTACCTTCATGCAAAGGTAAATGACCATAATACACTTTTTGCACTTCATCTTCGTGTGAAGATAACCTTATACACGCTTGATAAATTTTCCTCAATTTTTCATGAAATTGATGATACTAAAACAACCTAAAAGTGCCGATTTTCATAATGGTATGTTCAATTTTAATTTTGGCCCATTAGATTGTCCTAGATCTACGTTTTTATGTTTGGTTAGCCGATTTAGTTGATTTTACGTTAAATTTAAGTCCAAACCGGTTCAGACTACCTTAGGCATTGTTCGTGGTGTGTCAATCAACCACTATAATCTAAGAAATGAACTATGTACAAACATATTTACAATCAGATTTTTGTGAGGTTCATGTTAGAGGATCATATCAGTTTTTGAGACATATCACCAGCACCATTGACCTTTATTTTGACTTTAAGTTTTAAAAAAATTCACTTAGATTGTATGTATACTGATCCACTTAAACTGTTAGGATCTGAGTTTGATTTACTTGTAGTTTTTGATTCAATAATGAAAATATGATTGAAATTGAAAGTAAATTGCAGCGGAATAGAATGGAAAACTTTTACTACAAGTAAAGGTCATTTGTTTTCATCATCATCATGTTTTCAAGTATATAAACTTTGCATGTGATTCACAAACTCCCCCTCAGCCTATTGCAACAATTTGATAGTACATGAAATAGAAAAATATTATTGGTGTAAATTTTTTTAAGAAGACGAAGTTTACTGTTACATCGACTCTACTATTTATACTAACTATCTAACCTCTAAGCATCTTTTGATGACGTCAGGGTTGATAGTGACATCTAACAATAGTATAACTAACTCTAAGCACTGACCTCTAACAACTGATAGTGCAAAAGCACTGTTACATTGAAAATAAAACTAATAAAACTAAACTCTGATGACTAAGCTCTGCTCCTTTTCTTCTGTCAGACCTTTGATAATTGTTATGGCAGATGATGCATAAGTATCAGACTTTAGAAAGACAGAGTTTAGAGATCAGAGGATCTAACTCTGATAGTTGGACCAAACCGCGAATAAGTAATTTGGCTTTATATCATCTATTCCTTTGTAAACGGTTCAATCCTAACAATCTCCCCCTGGAACAGATGATGCCAAAAACCCTTTTATTGTTGGTCTTTATTCCTCAACAGTAAATCTCTGATTTAACCTTTGAACTGCAATTCGAAATTCAAAGATTCCACATCATCATCATCCTTTTGTAGTACCAGATCCATCAGTTTTTGGAGGTCTTCTACACACAGCCCATATGCATCCTCCATTTTCATCTTGGTAGCTTTGCCCTCAGACTTGAGCAGAGTCAATTTTGGGAGTTTTTGTCAACTTTCCACTTTAGAATTTTTGGGTCTGATGGCTTTTTAGGATGGAAAGTTATTGTTGAGGTGGGTAGGATTGTTTGATGAGCCATTTGAGACAGATCTTTTGCAAGCTTTTGACTGGTCTCATCAGTATGGAAGTTAATCAAATTTTGGATGCCTTCCTTGTAGGACCGATCCTCGATGCTTAGTAACCTAACTTTGATATCTAACGTCCATAATTGCGGAAATATTACGTCGTTACCAATAGACAAGAATTAATTAGTTAATCGTCAGTTTCATTGATCAAACGTTCATATTACAGACTGACAGAGCTTCGCCTCTACACTGCCAAAGTTACAAATGAGACACACAAGCTAGGTATTTATAGCACAACAAGTTCGGCCATGGAGGATGCAAGTTCGCCCGAACTTGCCTATGCAAGTTCAGCCGAACATGCATACTTTACATGTTTATTCCCGAACTTGGCTACAACCATTCATAAATACTTCAAAACCTAGCCTATTCAGCTCTATACAATACATACTCGATATAAGACTTAGACATAGACATTATGCACCAACAGACTCCCCCTTGGATATCGTCTTCGTCTTTTATCAGTCTTCAAAACTCTGTCTTCATATATACATTAACGTACCCGACCAAAGAAGTTCTTGTACGGCTTCTTTCGTCTCTCTTGTTTCGGATCCGGCGTTTGATCAGTTGGCGGTGGTCTTTTAAAGTTAGCCATCTTGAGCGAACTTTGCCTTACCGCTTTTTCCATCTTTTCTTTAATCGCCTCACTTTTGATTTCTTCTTTATGAAATTCAACTCTTTCAAGATCCCTCCACTTTGTCTGCCACATCTTCCCTGAATTCACTTCACGTGCATAGCAAACATTGACAACATTCTGATACTGCATCGCTTGTACCTTTTCTTTTTCTTCAAAAACAATCTTGCTGTAGAAAAGGCATTTTATATCTTCTCTCGAGCAGTTTACCAACTACATAGGATCTAGAATCCTTATCGTCCTCCACAATCCTCTCATACCTTGATAACCCATCACTTCAACTCGTTCCTTCGCAATATCCAGATGATCTTCAAACTTTAATACAATCACTGCTTCGCATGTAGCTGAATCAATCTGCCACCACTTGAATAAACGATAAAAGTTCTGTTCAATCGGAATAAGCGGCACATTCCTCATGGCTCTAGGACGTTTCATAATCAACGTTATGTCCCTTTCCCCTGTAACCTGATTAACCTTTATTCTTCATATTGGAATAAACGGCTTCCAATTATTCCAACCTTTTTCAGCTTCGTACTTAATCATTTTCCATAACAATTGATCAATTGTCTTCATCTGATAAGTAACGTTCACTGTTTGCACTAGCTCTTCCATATCCCAATACGGCAAAGTCTTTAATCAGCAAGATATTTGAAGTACTGGACTCCAAACTCTCTTTTGATTGCATATACGTTGAGCTCCTTAAACCATCCCCAACTCAATATATCTCCCAAAGAAACATCTTTATCTCTGGTGAAGAATGCTAGTGGACGTCGAAACTTACGTTCACGAGGCATCTCTTTGAACCAGGTCTTTCTACCTTCAACTATCTCTTCTTTGGTCATTGGTTAAGGAATTTTTCCTTCTCGTAGCTCTTCAACAATTCTATCTTTCAACATATCTTCATTTAGTTGTTTATACATTTCTCCAAAAGTAGGAAAATTTTCTGAATCCTGACCAATATACTTATCTTTCTTTTATATTTCATCATTTGAGGACCAGTCTTCAACAATCACATGATTATACTCATCGGCCTCAAACCTTCTTTCATACTGATACTCTTTAGGTTCAAATGTGTTAACATTCATAACCTCTTCAAAATCAAACTCCAAGTTTTTAACTTCAGCTTCAACTAGCTTCGCCATATCTTCTTTCGAGTAATTATGTACAAACTCATCTTCTTCAACATTGTGTTCCAACATCAGTATTAAAGGTTTCGTAGGTACTGCAGTCATAGGCTTCAAAAATCGATCAACATCTAATAAATCAATATCATATGAAGGCCCTTTTTGCCCTGACTCCCCCTGGCTTTTATCTTCCATTCGATTAGATTCATGGTCCATCAGATCAGAAAAATCAAATTCATCAGAAACTTTAGCTTCATTGATCTTTAAGCCTGTACCATCCTGATCAAAATTATCATCATCATCCCCTACATTCCAATCTTCATGTCCTTCCTCTTCTTCATCCTTATTCTTATCCTCTTTCTCAGCTTCATCATCGTCTTTTTCTTCAGTAACAATGGTAGGATTAGAAGGCTTGATAGATTCGTCAACCTTTTGTATATCAGACTCAGAAGCTTTTGAAACATCTTCAGTAGACTTCTCGGGGACATTAGAAGATTTCTATGTAGTATATTAAGGGGCTTCTCCCTCTACCTGCTTCCCTTTACCACTCTCAGCCAATTCTTTCTCAGCACGTTCCTTGGCTTCTTGACGATCCAGACGATCGTAATTGGCGATAAAATCAATATTCAGATTATTGGATACCACCTTTTGCAATCTGATGAATCTTCGATCATTCAGAGCTTGAATTCTTCAATTCTGCAATCTCTGTGTGTAGTTTTTCATTGGCGTCCTACAGACTTTCTATCAACACTTTGTAATATTCACGTTCATTCTCGAGCACCTTCACTTTATCATCAAGAATTTCTTTTTCGACTTCGCTTTAATTCACCTTCTTTACGAGCTCTGCCTTTTCTAACTCAATCTGCGCAACTTTATCTTCCAAAACCTTCACATGTTTTTCTAACATTTCAGCATTCGTTTCAGGGAAAAATTCATCCACGTCTTCAAGACTGATTGGACCGTGTTGCATATCACCAAACATACTTCCCCTTGGTGTCTTGGGTGTTGAATCTTTTGGTGTTGCAGCTTTCAGTGTAGTCTTCTTCGGCGTAGAGCTTTCAGGAATAGAAATCTTTTGAGCACTCGGCAATTCAGCGATCGGAACTTCAACAAATTCAGACACAGGAGGTTCTTGTGTAACTCCTTACCTTTCCGCTTCAGATGAATGATAACAGGAGGTTCTTGTGGAGGAGGTTCTTGTGTTACTCCTTTCTCCTGAGCACTAGAAGTTTCTTGTGTGGCTTCTGTGCTTTGCACTTTGCTCTTGTATCTTTTGCTCACCGCTTTTCTGAGCTTTTTTAGCTTTTCGTTTTCCTTTAGTATGCGGTGACCCTGTAGTTTTCTTTGATATTTCGGTAGCATGAGACTTTGTACGCTTCGTCTTTTTCTTAGGCCTCTCCGCATCAGATTCTATTTTCTGCATTCGGATCAAAATCTGCATCAAGTCTCCTTTCTTTTTCTGCTCTTATTTCAGCCTCTGTCTTTTCAGGCTCTTTATCAGATTCTTCATTTTCGGACGAAGCAGAAATTACTTCTTCTTGAATTGTTTTCACCATTTCTTGACATTCATTAACGACTTCAGCGCTAGATCCAGCCACTACCTCAACATTCTCAGTCTCTTCCTCATCAACAAGCAATGTTTCAACTTTCTTTGACGCTCGTTTTTTCTTTGGTTTATCAGCTTCAGCTTTCAAAAACCATTCTCTTCTTGCCTTCAGTTTGAATTCTTTAAACCATTCCTGCTCGGCTTTAAGCTATTTTTCGTCGTCTCTACCATCCTTTCTCAATTTGTTTCCAGGTGGCGAGACATAATCAATATCTTTAATCGCTACGAATACTGGCTTCGCAATAGGAGCTGAAGCTTGTTTCTGGAACTTGATAAGCTTCTTCACTGTGGTTTCGTCGAGGTGAACTAAATAGAGAACGTCATTTGGATCTCGAGCTATGTTGGGATACTTCTCATCAATCAACAATTGAATAAATCTTGGATAAAGGCACAATCTCGAATCCTCCATATTCTTTGACATATGAGTAAACACTAACTTCGAAACATTGAACGACTTTTTCAGAATAAGCGTCGTTGCCATGCTAGCCAATTAATCATGAACATCATCTAAACCGTCTTTGCGATGGCTAAAGGTATGAATCAACGCATGAATCAGAAGCTTGTAGGGGTTAGGCACTTCCCCTTTCTTTAGTGTTGGCTTGTTTACACTTCCTTTGTATCCCATGTGGAAAAAGCATCTGCGAACCATTTTCTCGTCTAGATGAATTGAATCATCTTCTTTATCCTTAAGCTCCAAAATCCTTAGAATATCGCCTTCAGTAACTGTGATCGACTTTATCTCATCACCAACTTGTACTATAGAAGAGATCGTCTTCTCGTCAGCGTTTAGAGTCGCGTTCATCCAGAAGTGAACAATATGAGATCGATAAGAAACGGTGCGCTCAGTAATTGCACGGCGAATATGACTGTCTTCGAGAAACTTCAAAATGTTGTCATATTCTTTCAGCGACGGACAAATAGACTTGTCAAGCGTGATGCATGTATTGTGAGTATTGGAAAACTCAACTGAGATAACATGCGCTGGAACCTGCGCATGAAAAACGACATAAAACAATTAGCACGCTTTTCGAGGAAAAATCACAAAAATTTTTCTAACACTTTAATCAAGTTCAGGCGAACTTGATTAGTGTTAAACACACTGATTTTAACAAGTTCGCCCGAACATGTAACATAAATGTTCAATTTTTTTCCTAATGCAAGTTCGAGTGAACTTACAGTTTTTTATTAATCAATTTTTCCTAAGTTTGGCCGAACATGTATGAGACACATGTTTTTATTAAAGAACAAGTTCAGGCGAACATACAATTCAAACAAATCGCTTTTGGTTAATATAAGTTCGGTCGAACATGATTGGATCAAAAAAAATTTCAACAATCAAGTTCGGTCGAACATGTTTCTGGTTCATTTAGTTGTGTTTTGGACAAGTCCGGTCGAACTTGACAACAAGTACAGCCGAACTTATCGTCTTCTTCAACAGATCCACCAAGTTTAATCATGCAAACATGTATTTCAGTTCAATCAAAAACAATTTCACGGTCAATTTTAAGTATCGATCAAAGATCTATGTTCAATTTTGTCCAATAACGCCTAAAACTATCAGATTTTTAGTTTCTAGATTTGGTTTTGTTTCTTTAACAGTTCAATCAGGTTTATTCTTAATTAAGTACCTCTTCCATAGTAATTGGTGTGCTAATCACCAAAAACTAACTTCGATTGGACAGTATAACGGCTCAAAAGTTCCAATTTCTCACGAATTCTCTCTAAAAGCTTAAGTTCGCTCAAAATAGTTCTGATATCAAGTAAATGAGTTCGGCCAAACTTGAATGGTATTTATACTATGTTAAGTTTGGGCGAACTTGTTAAGCCCAACATGAGGCCCATAGAAGTTCGAGCGAACTTATTGTAAAAGCAAACAATCATCTGCAAGTTCGGTCGAACTTGTTGTTTGTTAAACTTGAATTGTTTAGCAAGTTCGGCCGAACTTGCCAAACCTCAAAATTTTAACTTTTTCAATTTTTCATTTTTAACCCTGAACTTTCCAACTTTTTACCAGTTATGAAAATCCACTCAGTTGACCAAGTCCAAGCTAATGACCTTGGTTAACCGATTTGTCTACCGAGTCCAAGTTAAAGACCCCGGTTTGACCCGTTACGAACAAACTGTTGATATTTTCAAAATCAAAATTTCAAATTAATGAACTTTTTATCGTTTTATCTTCTCAGATTAACAAATTAGCTCCCAGCCCATTGTCAAAGAGATTCCCACCAGTTTAGCACCTTACCAAACTTCGAAGATCCGTTTTCCAACATTGGTTTGCTGAAAACAATGTAGAAATAAAATCTTTTTTTATTTTTGTAAGTTTATGCTAAAACACACAAAAAATCTTTTTGATTTTAATTTGTAAAGCTGGAATACAATGAAATAAGCAACGTAAACTATGTACAAACATATTTACAGACATATTTTTGTGGTGTCTAAGGATCATATCAGTTGATTGAGACATATCACCAGTACCGTTGACCTTTATATAACTTTAAGTTTTAAACTCGTTTACCTAGATTTTCGATATGTTTGTCCACTTAAACTTTACCACTTTCTCAACTGTTTCAAGATATGTTAAGATTGAATTCATGAAACTTGGCTTATCTATGGTTCCCACCTCTTGAATATACTCCCGTATTCAGATTCCCTAGATTTCATCTTACAGGTGCATATAGCGTAATTGATATCTGTATCTGGGTTCTGCGAGACCTTGAGAGCTCAGGTTAGTACTATCGTGCAGACAAAGAGATGAAGGCTCGTCATTAAGGTGTGTTCCACTTAAGGAATCTTTTCAGCATTGCAAATGATTATATCTTTCGATACTTTTCAATATTGCATGCAATTTGGTATTTAATGCGAAAATATTATAGAAGTTCAAGGCCATTGCTTCCACAAAATCAGAAGAACTTGTATAACACCCCAGATATCATCTATCTATAAAGACCTCGTATCTCAGAATCAGGCAATCTTTCAAACGAAATTTCGGAGTACTAAGTCCATATATCCAGGATGTGTTAATCCACAAGATTAAGCAGTTGTAAAATTTAGTTTATATCTCGAAAACAATTTACTAAACGTGTTAAGCCTATCGACACATCCGCAGTAAGACTCGTTTATTACTTTTTAAAACTTTACATTTCTTTAGCATACTGTGATAGTCCACTGATGTACTATCATTTCCTTTTATGACACTGAATTCTTTTTGTCTTTTTCGATGTTTTTGAACATTTTGAATTTTTATATGTTTTTGGATTTTAAAATTTTTCGAATGTTTTTGTATTTTCTCTAACATTTCTCTCCCTGAAATCAAAATCATCTTTTTGGATTTTAGTTTTTAATAAAATTCTAAACTAGAAAAGTATTTACAAACCAATGTGGATCATGTGAACTCGTCGTCCGATCCGTATTCAACCTCACCGTCCGCACCTGTCAGCAAATTTTTCATACCGTTAATTCTCAACAAGTATTTAAACCGTGATAATGAAAATGGTTTGGTATAAAATCAGCCTTTTGTTCGTCGGTGTGGATTTTTTCTATTCGTACCAATTTCTTTTCGTAGCAATCACGAATGAAATGATAACGAATTTCAATGTGTTTTATGCGTGAATGATGAACCAGATTTCTAGTTATATCGATGGCTGCCTTGTTATCAACATACATCGGAGTGTCTAGAAATTGCGACCATAGTCTCTCATCTGTTGTTGAATCTACAGAATCTGTGAACAACTGTTGGAGGCCGAGATATACTTAGCTTCACAGGTAGAGAGAGCGACTGTAGTCTGTTTCTTACACTGCCAGGTTACCATTCTTGTTCCGAAGAACTGGCATCCCGCTGTTGTTGATTTAGAATTCAACTTATCTACACCAAAATCAGAATCAGCATAGCCTGTGAGGTCGAAATTGTCGTTCTTCGGGTACCACAAGCCGGTGCTTGGGCATCCTTTCAGATATCTGAAGATACGCTTCACGATCTGCATGCGTGAGATCCTCGGGCTTGACTGATATCTGGCCCATAGGCAGGTTGGATACATAATATCTGGACGCGATGCCATCAGATACATAAGTGATCCAATCATCGATCTGTATAACGTCTCGTCAACTTTGGCTCCAGTCTGGTCAACGCAAATGCCGTGGTTAAGAGCAAGAGGCGTAGATAGAGGCTTCAAGCTTTCCATTCCAAACTTCTTCAAGATGTCGTGAACATACTTAGTCTGATGAATGAAAATACCATCCGGAAGCTGATCTACTTGCAAACCAAGAAAAAACTTCATTTCGCCCATCGAGGACATTTCGAATTTCTTTTTCATGATTCCCTCAAACTCTTTGCAGAGACTATCATTTGTAGATCCAAAGATGATGTCGTCAACGTAGATTTGAACTATAATCAGATGGCCATCAACTTCTCTGGTGAAAAGAGTACTATCCACAGTTCTTCTGATAAAGCCGTTTCCGACGAGATGTTGCGACAACGTCTCGTACCAAGCTCTCGAGGCTTGGTGTAGACCATAAAGTGCTTTATCCAGTAGGTACGCTTTCTTCTTGTTAAGTGGATCGACAAACCCCGGTGGTTGTCCAACGTACACCTTCTCGCGTAATTTTCCATACAGAAAAACTGATTTGACATCCAATTAATAGACCTTAAATCCTTTCCATGATGCGAAAGCTAGAAATATTCGAATAGATTCCAATCGAGCTACTGGTGCATAGACTTCAGTGTAGTCTATCCTTTCCGGCCGGTGAAATCCCTTGACAACAAGCCTAGCTTTGTTACGAACAATAACTCCTCTATCATCATGTTTACACTTAAAGACCCATTTTGTATCAATTACTTTCTGATTTTCTGGTAGGTCTTCAAGCTTCCACACACCCAACTTCTCAAACTACAATTATTCTTCTTGCATTGCTTGTACCCAGTTTTCATCTGCTAAAGCTTCATTAACTGTCTTAGGCTCAATCTGAGAGATGAAACATGAATGGAAACAATAGTTCTGGGTTATAGCAACACGTGTGTAGAAACCACTGAGTGCTTTATTAATTTGCCCTCGAGTTCTAAGACCAGTTTGAAGTTCTTCGATAATATTTGTTAACGGATGATAGGAATAATATTTGTTCACCTGGAACATCTACTGAGTTTTGCTGATTATTGATGTTGAGATCAACAACCAATTCAATGTTTGGAGAGCTTGATGAAGCTTCATTTCTGGTGTTTGGGACTGCAGATTGATTAAGAAGACTTGTTATCTGCTCCACTTCTTCATCTGAAGAAGATGATTCCCCATCAGCATCAAATGTTTGTGCTTCATCTGAATCAGAATCTTGATTCTGAGGCATACTGGGCTCCATTGTTGTATTCATTGTTTCAGTAGAGACATTTGTTGGAGGAGTAGTAGGTGTTGATAATGTTTTAGAAACATTTTCAGCCGGAACACCACTATTGTTTGAACTTGCGCCAGAAGAAAATTGATCCAACGTGGGTTGATTAACCACAATTAGTCGAACAATTTGCTCTTGATTCGCTGACTGGTGAAGATAATATAATGCTGCAACTTCTTCGTCAGTTGGTTCTTTGGGCAAGTAAAATGACTTCCAAAGGTCTTCATAGTTAAACAGCCACGCGTCACCTTTCCTTTGAATAGGATCCGTGTAATTGAAACAATCCACGTGCTATGCTTCAATAACCTTTCGCAATGAAGGAACATATACTCTTCTCAACGGACTCGCATATCCGACAAAGAAACCTTCGAGAGATTTAGCTCCAAATTTGCCATCTTGGTCTATTACGGTACATGGAACACCGAATGGTTCTAAGAACTTTAAATTTGGCTTCCGTCGGTTTATCATCTCAAAACATGTTTTCTTTGTTGGCTTGACAGTGAGAACCCTGTTTAGCGTGTAGCAAGCCGCAGCAACTGCTTCACTCCAGAAGCTGATTGGAAGTTTAGAATCTGCAAGCATGGTTCTCGCAGTTTCAATTAAAGTTCGGTTCTTCCATTTAGCAACTCCGTTTTGCTGTGGAGTATAGGGAGCACTAAACTCGTGCAAAATACCTTTTGCGTTGCAGAAATCCTTCATTTTTTATTCTTAAAATCCGTGCCGTTGTCATTTCTAATGCGTCTGACCGGCAGATGATAAATGTTCTCGAGTTTCTTGAATAGAATAACCAAGTTCTCGAACGTTTCGTCTTTTGATTCTTGAAAGAATACCCACGAATATCTCGAATAGTCATTTGTCACGACCAAGCAATATAAGTCTCCTGGTATGCTTCGAACATTTACAGGACCAAATAAATCCATGTGGAGACGTTCTAAAGGCAACTTGATTGAGTTTAGAATTTTCTTCGGATGAGATTTCTTGATCTGCTTCCCTTCTTGCATTCCAAGCAATCATCAGACATCTTAAAACTTCGAAGATTTACGCCTTCTACAAGATCATTATGAACCAAGAAATTCATTTTTCGCAAATGAATATGCCCCATCTTTCGATGCCAAAGAATAGAATCTTTTTTAGTAGCCTTTGATACAAAACATTGTGCTAATTGTGATGAAGTGGTAGCAACACCCATGTCAAGAACATATAAATCATTCTCACGCGGTGCTCGCATCAGAATCCACTCATCTGGAATTTTGAATCCCGGCTTCAAGATAATACACTCTTTATCATTAAAATGGACTGTAAATTTCTTGTCACAATTCTGCGATATACTCAGAAGATTTTTCTCAAGTTCTGCAATATAATTCACGTGATCAAAAGAAACTATGCTATTGGAGAGTTTTCCCTCGGCGACTATCCTTCCACCTTGATTTCCTGCAAATCCAACATATCCACCATTGATAGCTTTAATGTCGAATAGCAATGCTTTCGTTCTCGTCATATGCCTAGACGCTCCACTATCCAAAATCCACTTTGAAAGTACGGATCTTTGGAGCCCCTGCAAAATTCAGCAATTAGGTGAAAAGCTCTACCCAAGCCTTCTTGGTCTTGGGTTTTCCTGGATAACCATCATCAAAAGCATATTCAAACTCATCAACATCATCAAAATCAAATTCATCATTTGTTTCAACAATGTAAATGTTTGAAAATTTCACTTTTTTCTTATCTTTTACGGATTTGACATTATCGTTCTTGATTTCTGTTTTAATTTCTTTCACATTCTCACTAGTCTTCACCTGCTCAGACTTAGTGATTCTAGCCTTTGATTCTTTAGTGTTGTCAGTCTTTACTAGCTCAAACTTAACAACACCAGATGTGGTTGACCTTTTCTTGGCAATCCAGGTTTGAGATTTGATATTAGCCTTTTTGATGTAAAACTTGTTTTCATTGGACCTAGAAGTTTCACCTTTTTTGAAAGTGGAATTTTCAAAAATCTTTTCAGACTTTGGTTTAACTTTTGGTTTAACACTGGTTGCTTTGGTTTAACAATATGAGAATCTCTTCTTCGAGGATAAGCCAGTTTTGATTTCGGACAATGTCGTGCCATATGACCAATTTCATTGCACTTGAAACATGACCCATTATCAAGAGGATGTCCTTTAACCGGTGGTTTTACCCTACTAGAGGTTTTGGTACCACTTGTAACCTTGGCTTTATCTCGATGTTCTTTCTCCTTCTTGAACTCATCATTTGATTGCTTACCAATCAAATTCTCCTCATGAACTGTATTCGTCCCATATACAATCTTCATGTTTTTGTTTTTATATTCATGAAATGGTGACGGTTTCTTTATAGATTCGTCAGTTTCTTCTTCTAAACAAAACCCTGCTCTCCGGTTTTCTGGATGATCACCACCGTTTCTTTGGTAATTGTTTCTTTAGGTTTGGAATAGAATTTTCCTTCATTGATTACCAATTCCTCTGATGTGACTTCCACGAGTTTAAAGAATTTATCAAGCAATTCTTCTTTCACAATCTGAATCGTGAAGCTATCATCAAAGTATAGTCTATCTGAATCCTTAATTTGTATATTACAATATTAGGATCATCACTTAGACCATCTTCTGACGACTTATCGTCATTTCAGATTGTGAATCGAAATTCTTTGAACTCGAGTTGGCGCTTTTAAAGCTGCTATCATCAGAATCACTTAAAACATTTTCAACAACTTTGTTAACCATAGCGTTGTTATCATCATCAGATTTAGCATAGACTATATCAATGTTCTCTGGCAACTCGTTTTTCTTTTCAGAAAGTAATTCAACATTAAGTGCCTTGTCCTTCCCTTCTGTAGATTTAGCACAGTATTTCTCGCAAAGGGGTGGAGGAACATTGCTATATTCTTTGCGCGCTTTCTTTTTGGGTTTTTCTTCCGATGAGATTGTTGGAAGAATGTGATCGATAACATAGGCGTTAGTGGTATAACTTCTTAACAATTGTCGAACTCTTTCAGTTTCAATTGTCATATCTTGAAGTTGTTGTTTGATTTCAGCAATGGTGTTGATATAAATGTTAATTTCTCTTTGTATATCCATTACTGTACCACTCAACATTCTTATATTATCATGTTGTTCGGTGTTATTTCTGTCGAGTCTGCCATAATCATTTTTCATTTTGTCATACGATTCTTCATTGTGCGATAATCATATTTTAACAAATCGTTATGCACATTGTTTTCAACGATGATCTTTGATTTTTCGGCACATTCGACACAAGGTTTAGTACAATTTTGTACAAGGTTTCTCAACCTCTACAACTTGTACTTTAATAACTTCTTTCTCGATAACCTTTACCTCTGGACCTATCTTGGTTAGATTTGCCATTAAAGCTTTATCTTCCGTGTCCTTGAGGTCTTCGACTTTCATTTCTTGAGTGATATCAACAATCACTTCATCAATCTTTTTCTCCTCAACCACTTGTTCTATTGTGCTTCCATCAAAGTGACCTGCAAAACAGTCACAAGAATTAGAGGATAAAATTCTTTGTCTCTGCATATGGATATATTCCTGTTCTCTCTGTTGTTGATTCAAATATTGTTCCAGAATAGCTTGTTCAAAACCTGCTGCTTCTGCTTCTTCCTGTGTAGAATTATCTTCAACTATCTCTGCCATAAAAGCAACTCCGGTCTTTTTCCCAATATAAGAGTTCCAGTCAAAACCGTCATCTTCTATAGATGCAACAATGGCTTTCTCCATGGTACTACTGTTTGGCTTTTCTTGGAACTCAACTTGAGTTTTCTTCGGGAACGGTTTATATTGAAGTGCCTTCTTGTAATATTCATTCCCTCCTTCGAAAGGACTTTGATTTCCGGTTGCCTCTGAGTTTTTACACTCTCTTTTAAAATGTCCCTTCTGTCGACATCTAAAACACGTGACTTTGGATTTGTCAAAACCCAATTTGTTGCTGGAGTTTCCTACGTCACGGCCTGTGAGTGCTACGAACTTTGTCACTCTCCTGATGATCGAAGCTAAGGACCATTTGATGTCCATTAGTTCGAGTTCTTCCTCGTCAATCTAGTCATAATCTTCTGCGGTCATCTCGGGGTTTCCGATCTTACCAGCAACAAAACATTCATAAGATTCTAAGACGGTAGCGAGTAGTGACATATGTTGTTTTGCAACTTCTTCTGAAACAACATTGTTCAAATTCACTGCGATGTTGCATTTGTAAACATTCGGATCAGAACTTTGCTGTTGGTTCAGATTTGCTTGACTTTGAAATGTTGAACTTGAACCGGTGCTCGAGTAAGAACTTTGGGGACTTTTGGACATATTGAGGCTGTGAATGATTCTGGTTCTGTGGAGAAGCATTCATGTTTGCACTAAAAGCAGTTCCAATTTTTGGACTCGAAATGTTATCTTGCATTCCGGTTTTGTAGTACAAACCGATGTCTTGAACAACATTAGCATTTTTGACTTCACTATCTTCAGAAGCTCCATTTCGTGGCCTTCGAGTTTATCAATTAATGTTGACAACTTGAAGAAATCCCACTTATCACTATTCCTCAGAACCATCAAATACTTGATTAATCACGTTGTCGTTTGACAAACTAGCTCCTGACATATAAGCTCTTAGTTGATCCTCCATGGTGAATAACTAAACGTGTACGCTGAAAATTTTTCAAAAACTTTAAAAACAATTAGTCCTACTACAAGTTTGGTCGAACTTGTAGCAACAAATGAAGAATTCTTGAATTTTCTAACAAGTTCGGTCGAACTTGTTAGATTGATTTTGAAAGAATTTGTTTATCTTCGGTCGAACTTACCCTTTGAACAAACACATAGAACTTCGAGTGAACTTGTCAACAATTTCGATGAAATACAAGCAAGTTCGGGCAAACTTACTTAAAACTTTCTTGATTTACACAAGTTTGGTCGAACTTGATGTAAAATTGATGAAAATTCAGTATCTTCAAGCGAACTTGACCAAATTTCTTCAAAAATCACCTTTGTTCAGGCGAACTTACTAAAAATCACTTGAAAAGTGATGTTTTAGTGCAAGTTCGGCCGAACATGGCCAACAAGTTCGTTCCAGAAAGTTTTCGAAAACATGGTTTTTTCAAAATTTCGACATGAATTCGGTTGAATTTGGTCTCCCAATATTTCAAGTGTTTATCTTTGTTGTATTTTACATGATATATTCAAAATTCAAAATATTTTGACCATGAATTCTTCATTTTGTGATCAGAAGTTAAAGAAAAAGAAGAATGGAGTAGAAATAGAAGTGATCTTGTCTTGATACTTTCAAATCAGGTTGTTCTAGCTCTGATACCACTTGTAGGACCGCTCCTTGATGCTTAGGAACCTAAATTTGATATCTAACGTCCATAATAGCGGAAATATTACGTCGTGTTTCTAATAGACAAGAATTAATCAGTTAATCGTCAGTTTCATTGATTAAACGTTCAGATTACAGACTGACAGAGCTTCGTCTCTACACTGCCAAACTTACAAATGAGACACACAATCTAGGTATTTATAGCACAACAAGCTCGGCCATGGAGGATGAAAGTTCGGCCCAACATGCATACTTTACATGTTTATTCCCGAACTTGGCTATAACCATTCATAAATACTTCAAAACCTAGCCTATTCAGCTCTATACAATACAGACTCGATATAAGACTAAGACATAGACATTATGCAACAACATTCCTTTATGTGCTCATACACTCTTTTATCTTCTTCTTCCATATTCATTTGTCTTTTTCTTTGATTCAAGGCCAAAATAGATAGAGTAGATGTTTCTGATGGTTTTTAAGACTGTTGAGTCTGTTGAGTTGTATCCTCTGCTGGATACTCTGGCTTACTTGGCAATGTTGGATTATTTTTCTTCTTTTCTCAAGCCACTTGTATGTTTCAACTACCTTAACCTCTGTCCACCTCATGATTTGGTTCTTCGACCCATAATATGCAGCAATCAACTATTCCATCATTCTTCTTAACTTTAAGTTCTTTTCAGGCAATTTCTTGTATTTATTCCAATCTGGAGGTGTTGGCTTTTTGAGAGGATCTTTCAGCATATCTTGCATTCCTTGTACTTCTTCTTCCAACTCTCTCACAGACCAGTCTTTGAATTGTGCCCTTGTAGCCTTATATAACTTGGTTTCCATGATGTGATTGATGTAGTCTTCTCTAAGGCTTTTGTCTTCTCTATCTAATAGTTGTTTGGACAAGTATCTTGCATAGTCTTCTATACTTTTGACTTTGCTCAACTGAAATTGCGAGTAATTTTGAATTACTCTGTCAGACTTTCCCTGAGTATCTCTTTTGGTGATATCTTCTGCTTGTTTGACTTTAAGCTTCTTGTATTCTTCCAAGTTTCTTGGTTTGGGATAACCTTTCAGAGATAGAAATTCCCTTTTATCTAGATCTTCTTCTGAAAAGAAACATTTGATCTCTGGTTTAACAGCTTATAGCTCCAGAGGGAATTGAGTGGCAAGAGGCACTTTTGTAATTTGAGAAGAAGGAAGTTTGACAACTGCTGTGGTGGACACTGATTTTGATGACACATGTATAGGAGAAGGGATGATCTTGTCATCAAGTATAATATTTGTGGTTTTTCTCCTTTTGAATTGGATATTGGGTGATTTTGGTTGCGGAATTCTTGTGGGTGTAGGCAGAGATATGGTGAAAGTTGGAAATATGATCATAGCAGTTGGTGGATTAACAGTTGTTATAACCTCTGTTGTGTCAACTGGTGTAACATCTGTTGTGGTTGGTGTATCAAATGCTTTTGAAGAAAGAGGTGTAAGTGTTTTTGTGGGAGCAGTGGATATGGTTGGATTAGCAACTGTCTTAGAAGGAATGGATGTTGATGCTGATTGCCTTGTTTTTCTAACAGGCACCTTCTTTGTTGAAGACCCAACATTTTCTTTTTCTTTTTATAGAGCAATCTTTTTCTCAACCAATGCTCTGCTCTCAACCATTACCCTTTTCTTTGTATTCTCCTTTTCCCTTGCAAAGATGTCAGTTGTTTCATCAATCTTTTTAGAACCATATGGTTTACGGATAACCACTGTTGGACGCGCAACTTTGGTATTAAGCTTTAACACTTCTTTCTTTAAAGGTATCTCCCCCTTTTTGGCATCATCAGTGTTGACCAATATTACTGTAGGAGGAGGAGCACCGGTGGTTTAAAGGAGATGAGCCTTGGTTGGCTTAATATCTGCAGCAGTGTCCATATATCTGGCATCAACCATGTTTCTAAGCTCTTGCATATAATTTGTGTTGAAGATCAGCATAATGTTTTTGTTGTAGAAACAGAGGGTCTAAGGCTTGTTTGAGATCATCAGTGGATAGGACAGAGGGTTGGCTCTTTGTAGCTAACATCTGTTTTAGCAAATCCTTGATTTCATCAACAGAGCTTTCAATTTTAGTTACTCTCTCCGTCAAATCCATGTATTTTAGATCATCACCTAACTTAATAGGATCATCTGAACTCCTACCACAAGTGGTAGTTATATCTATGTCATCATGAACAAGAGTCTCAACCCCTGTTTCAAACATAGATGCCCCTTGATCTTGGAACTGGGGAATTTCCATTGGAACAGAGGTTACCTTGGTAGCCTTAGCAGTGGTTGCCTTCAAAAGGGTCTTATATATGTAACCACTATCCAATTGAAAACTTGGGAGTTTAGCAATTGTAGTAGCTGCTCTTGTTGAACTATCACCAAGGGTTACATGTAACCCAAGGGATGTATCCTCTTCATGTGCTGAGGGGCTAGCAATACGTACAAAATCAGACCCAGTCACTTGTTGGAGTATATACTCATTGATAGGTTGGTGAGAAGAGCTGGTTAATGTCTGTTCCAACTCAATTGCATTCAGCAAAGGCAATATGTTGGGTGGTAGTGATTTTGTTGGTGACGGTTGTGGTGCAGAAAGAGACATTACCCTGGGAGATGTGTTTGGAACATAGAACCAAGTGGTCAGGTTGAGATTCTAACATCTATTGTGAAGAAGTAGCAGTAGGGTTTTCAAGTGATTTTTGTGTTGTCACTGGGTTAATCTCTAGGATCTCATCTTCCAGAGGGCCCTTTTTAGGTTTGGTGGGTTTTCTGGATATTTTCTTTGGTTTCTTTTTGGAGATTGTTGGTGTGGGTTTAAGGGCAGTGGTTGCAATGCCCTGATCACCAGGAGCAGTGGGCTTAGTAGCAGGACGTAGAGATTGAACATTGTGTTCTTGGAAAGCTTGCTCAGCCTCCTCTACTTGTGTTTTTTAAACTTTATCCAGATTTGTAATTCTAATAAAAGTTTCATGAGTTAGACTGCCTGGTTGTGAAAAAGCGCCTTGTTTAACATCATTATCAGGTAACTGATTATGAAGATAAACACTCAAGAATCGTGGATGTATCAGAAAAGCTTTCCGTTTTGCAATATTATTAAAATTTGCCACAAGATCATTGAACAGTATCTGAGAAAAGTAAAAATCTGATCTAGTTAAAGTGGCATAGCCCAGATACTGAATGTTCAATGGTATTTCATTGAAAGCTGTGGTCTTTGCTGAGAGACATGTTAAAAGAGTGTGAACAAAAAATCTCATCTCAGCAGGAAAATTGGGTATGAAGATTGTCATACCTTTAAGTTGCCCAATCTAACCTCTTTCCAAAAATTCAGCTTGCATCTCATTTGTAGAGAATGACACAGGATGTGCCATATCATTCAATTTGAACACTTGGGAAATAGATTAAGGGCTTATTTGCATAAGTGTTTTGCCCACTCTTGAGATAATAGCATAAGGAACATCCTTTTGACAATGAACCTCTGCATTTGCCCAAAATTGTCGTTATGCATCTTGATAGATAGGGGCTTTGAAAGGTTAACATGTTCAAAAATTTTGATTCTTTCAAGATTTTTATCATTGAATGATATCTTGTGTTTGAATCGGTTGCCTCAAGAATTGCTGTGTAATTGTGAGGACTTTTGATTATGAGCATAAATGGTGGTGGTTCGGTTGAGATTTCGCTTTTGATTTAGCTTTGGGTGCCATGATTCAGGAGAAAAACCGTTTTGAGAATTTTGAATTCAGCACGGCAAAGTGAACCTCTGTTGTGGATAAAACAGGGTTTTATAGGGTTCTGAAAAAGTGATGATGATGTGTCATCTAACGCAAACAAGTGATGAATAACGTCTGACCACGTGTAACCTCTGTGTGACAATGGAAGAGAGTTGTTTGGAGAAACACTGTTTGAGAACATGGGCAGTGGATGGGAACAGTGTTTTGAAACTATCAGAGGATACACTTTTGACAGTGGATAGACTTTACTAAACGACCAGTGTTTTGATGCTATCAGTGTTTGAAACATACTTTAAGGATTTATTAAAGAATTCAAATTTAAGCTTTTTTTAAGGGTGAAATTTTGATTTTCTGAAAACATTTTTATGCTATATACACATGAATTACCAGAAAATTTGTTTTTAATCCATGTTTAGCATTCCAATCTTAGAGATCAAGCTTTCAAAAGTAGATGTATCCAATGCTTTTGTTAGAACATCTGCTAGCTAATCCTTAGTATGGACATGTTGTAAAGAAATCAAACATTTTTCATAGCAATCCCTCAGAAAGTGATGTCTGATGTCAATGTGTTTTGTTGTGGAGTGAGAGACTGGATTTTTGATGATATTTTATGCTGCTTGACTGTCAATTTTGAGAGGAGTCTTTAAAGTAGTGATACCAAAATCCAAAAGTTGATTTTGAAGCCACAGGATTTGTGCAGTGCAACTTGCAGCAGCAATGTATTCTGCCTCAGTAGTGGATGTGGACACTTCAACTTGTTTTTTACTTTGCCAAGACACTAGGAAATCACCTAGGAATTGGACACCTCCTGATGTGGACTTCCTTGTTGGCCTGCATCCAGCAAAATCACTATCTGAGTAACCTGAAAGCTAAATATTTCCATTAGCAGGATACCAGATACCAAGTGTGGGAGCACCTTTTATGTACCTGAATATCCTTTTGACAGCAATAAGATCCGACTTTCTAGGTAGTGACTGTGATCTGGCACAAACACATGTTGCAAACATGATGTCTGGCCTGGAGGTAGTTAGGTACAATTAAGACCCAATCATACTTCTATAAAGTGTTTGATCAACCAAGTCATCTTTATCACAACAATAGTGACCATCTTTGAAGTTGCCATGGGTGTGCTGCAAGGTTTACAATCATCTATATCAAACTTTTTAAGCAGTTCTTTGACATACTTATTTTGATGGATGAAAGTTCCATTGTGCATTTGTTTGACTTGTAAACCAAGAAAACATTGCAACTCACTCATTGCACTCATCTCAAACTCTACTGCCATGCATTTTCTGAACTCTTCACACATGGCAGTGCATGTGGATCCAAAAATGATGTCATCCTCATAAATTTGGACAAGCATCAAATCCTTTCCTTTCCATTTTAAAAACAAGGTTTTATCGATTTTACCTTTTGAAAAACCTATGGATAAGAGAAAAGTGGATAGAGTTTCATACTAGGCTCTTGGTTCTTGTTTTTGACCATACAGTGCTTTGTTTAACTTGTACACATGATCAGGATGGAATGGATCTTCAAATCCAGGAGGTTGGCACACATACACTTCTTCATTGATCTTTCCATACTGGAATGCACTTTTGATGTCCATTTGAAACACTTTGATGTTATGGCTACCAGCAAAAGCTAAAAACAGTCTGATGGCTTCTAACCTTGCTACAGGAGCAAAGGTTCATCATAGTCAATGCCTTATTCCTGTCTGTAGCCTTGAACCACGAGCCTTGCTTTATTTTTTACAACAATACCCCTTTCATCTGTTTTGTTCTTGAAGATCCACTTTATGCCAATTGGACTCACATCCTTAGGCAGCGGTACAAGTTCCCAAAATTGTTGTCTTCTAAACTGAAGGAGCTCCTCTCGCATAGCCTCTACCCGACTATTGTCTTTCAGTGCCTCTTGGTACTTGACAGGTTGGATGACTGATAGAAAGCCAGCAAAGAGGCAAATGTTTTGGATTAGCTTCTTGTGAGAACTCCCTGATTTATATTGCCAATAACTTGATCCAATGGATGGCTTTTGAGGAAGATCAAATCACCTTGATATGGGATAAGTGCATTTTGAGGTGAAGCTTGCAAATGTGTATCATCTAAGCTATCCTTTGTTGGTGAAATTGATGTCCAACCTCTGATTGGAATGGAGGTGGTGGTATGGGAGGTATGGTAGTGACAGTTTGTTGATTTTTATCCAGATTTGATGGATATTTATCAAAAGTGTTTTTGTTTTGTGAGTAGGCAGAGGATTGAGAATTAATCGCTGTTGAACCAGCAGTGCTTTCACCATTATTACTAACATCTGCTCCTTTGCTTAAAGGACAGATCTTGAAATTTGGAAGTATGCAATCATATCCTTGCTCTTGTAGTGAGGACTGTGATGTACCTGCAGAGTTAGTCTTGACAGACACATCTTCAAATGTAAATTTATCTAGATCAAACAGTTCAGCAGGATTTGCTGGGATTTTCAAAGATGTAAGTTCATTGAACTTCACATTTAAAGTTTCTTCAATACACTTGGTCCTAGAGTTAAACACTCTGTAGGCTTTGTCAGTGGTTGAGTATCCCAGAAAATAACCACAGTCAACTTTGGCTGCAAACTTGGAGATGGAATCTTTTAAGTTCAAAATAAAACAAGGACAAGCCAAAGACTTTGAAATATGAGATCAGAGGTTTGATTTTGTAAAGCAGTTCATAAGCAGTCTTTGGAGGCCTAGCGTTAATCAAAACTCTGTTCTGAACATAACAAGCAATGTTTATAGCCTCTACCAAGAAAGACAAGGTAAACCTGAGTAAGCTAGCATGGTTCTTTCAGATTCAACAAGAGTTCAATTTTTTCTTTCAACTACCCCATTTTGTTCTAGGGTTCTTTGGACACTAAATTGACTAGCAATCTCTTTGGACTCGCAGAAGGCATCGCTCTCCTTATTTCTAAACTCTGTCCCATTATCACTCCTAAAATTTTTACAGGAGGTCATATTGCTTTTCAACTTGTTTGACGAAATTTTGCAATATACCAGTTGTTTCATCTTTGGAGTGTAAAAAGAAAGTCCATGTAAACCTTGAAAAATCATCAACAATGACTAAACAAAATCTTTTCTTCATTAAACACATGATTTTTACAGGGTCAAACAAATCCATGTGCAGCAATTGCAAGCACTTTGTTATTTTGGACTCTTCAATTGACAAGTAAGAACTTTTATGTTGTTTACCTTTTAAACAGGGAACACAATGTTCTTCACAAGTAAATTGTTTATGTGGTAAACTTCTGACAAGACAATTTTTATAGTGTGTGGTGATTATTTTCAGGTTTGTGTACCCAAGTCTTCTATGCTATAACTCTGTCTCTTTGCTGGATGCAACCGAGAACATGCATGCATTTGACATAGGGTTATCTTTCAACATATCAACCACATACAAATTGCCACTCCTATGAGCAACAAGTTGTGCTTTGCTCTTAGCAATAATCTGATCAATCTTTTTAACAACCTCTGGTCCTACAATTTGACGGGTTTTCTTTGTAAAGAAGGAACCATATCCTTTGTCACTTATTTGAGAGACACTCAGAAGATTGAATTTTAGATTGTCAATTAAATTTACATTTTCAAATTTGAGATTCCCAGCCTGAACACACCCTGAACCCAACACCTTCCCTTTTGAATTGTTACCAAAAGATATATCACCCCCTCCATGAGCCAAGAAGTCTTTGAGAAGGGCTCTAC
Source organism: Scalesia atractyloides (assembly GCA_947069175.1). Taxonomy (NCBI): domain Eukaryota; kingdom Viridiplantae; phylum Streptophyta; class Magnoliopsida; order Asterales; family Asteraceae; genus Scalesia; species Scalesia atractyloides. The sequence goes on along the minus strand of CAMTDV010000019.1, from coordinate 42,695,718 downwards.
ATCCTGTCATGTGCCTGGGGCCTCCACTATCTACATACCATTAACTATCAATGCAAGTAGAAGCTCCCTGCACACAAGTAAACAATTTGTTTAGATGAGATTCCAACGCCAGGATGGCTTTGGATGGGTTCATAGATTGTCCACTCTCAAAACCAGGAATATGGTCAGTCGTTTGAGTTTGCCTTTGTATCCACTGTTGTGAACCATTTCCTGTCAGATGTTGGAAACCATGAGGATATCTATTCACTTTGGGCTTTGAGGGTTTTTTGTAACCTTCATAGCTCATAGGAACTTTTTGATAAACTAGTTGTCCATGTCCTCTTGGATACCTGTTTGCAGGTATAGCATCTGTCACTTGTACCTCTCTGGGAGAGAGGTTTTGTTCAATGCTTTTGTGATAGATGTTTCAACAGGTTCAAAGGTCTGCTTAGTTTATTTCTAACAGGGCTTGAACTTTCTTTCTCAAGAGCTTTTCTTTGGTCTCTTTTACCTTTTGATCATAGGTTTGAAGATAAGTACACTCATGAGTTAGATGATTTGTTTTCCCACAGATAAAGCATTTTGAATCATTTGGGATTACATGTGTTTTGTTTACTTCATATACTTTCAAAAGAAAACAATTTTCTAATACATGGTTTCTTTTGTTGCAAAATTCACAAAACAGATGTTTGATCTTTTCCCTTTTCTTTTTATCAGATTTCTTCTCAGCAGATGTTGTAACCTCTGCTGGAAGATCTTTGATGGGAATGATACTTGCCTTTGGAGCCTTGACACCATCAATGGTTGAGAAGTCCATTGGCTTAAAATTTTCAAGAATTTCACATTCATCAGACCATGTGGGTTTGAATAGGATTTCTCAATTTCTTTAAAAATTGAAGATCCTTTTTGTTTTTCAAGAGAAATTTTGTTACCATTTTCATCAGTGATTTTTATCTCATTTCTAGCCAAATTTGTTGGAACTACTTCAACCTTTCCAGATCAGTTTTTGTAACATTTTCAATGGCTTCTTCTTCAGTTCCAAAACCAATGCCAAATTTTATGTTACTCTTGATATGTTTTTCTAGCATCATTTCAAAACCTTTTGAAGATTCTACCCATTTTTCACATGTGATCTGGGTATCCTCTAACTCCTTTTTGCAAACTTGGTATTTATCTACCATAGTTTTGAGTTGGTCTTTGATTATGCCAGTTTCATGATTTAAGCTACTTATCTCAGAATCTTTTGAAAATAATTTTGATTTTAACTCTATGATAAGTTTTTCAAAATTAAGTTCATTTTCTAACATTTTGTTCCTAAGGTTTTCATTCACCTGTTTAATGTTAGCAAAAGCTATTATACATTTTTCTGAACAGAGATCCTTTAGGATCTGAGGTGATACCTTAGAAGCAGCCATAAGAGCACAATCACAATTATCTTCACCATCCTGTTAATCCCATGGATCTGATAGAGAGTTCTTTTTTTCATCAACAGTGTTTTGAGTAATCGCTGGTGTAACCACTGCTTCATCACAATTTTGACTTTCAACAGACTTAAACACTTGTTCCACAAACTCATCACCATCAACAATTGTCTCTAAGGCCATTAAACAAAAGTTTTCATGTTCTAAATCATTTTTGGCCATAAGAGCAAAGTTTTCATCAGTTAATTGCTCAGGCAAACTGCTCCAATCCACAAAGCCTTGTGTGAAAAAGCTTTGCTGGTTAACCTCTGCCGGAGCAGTGGTTTAACTAGTTTGTGTGCTTTGTGGTGCTTGTTGCACATGCACTTGAGGTGGTGATTTTTGGACACACTGAATTTGTGGAACGGTGGTTTGGACATAATGCACAGGAACAGTGGCAGCAGGATGTGCATAATGAGTAGTGTTTTGCACTGGATGGACAGGGGTCTATTGGGCATATTGGACAGTGCTTTTTGTGTGCTGAGGTCTAAGGATGTGTTACAATAGGTCCTGAAACTTGAGATCTACACTCTCTGGCAAAGTGTCCTAGCCTGTTACATTTATAGCACTTGATTTTAGATTTGTCTAACTCAACCTTTGACCCCCCATGCAGCCCTGGATATTTTTTACCAATTCTTTTCTAAAACCTGCTTGCTTTCACACTTAGCAAAGCAACTTGATGTAAAATGTCCATTTCTTCTAAGTCATTTGGATCAAAGTGTCGAAGGTCATTTAACTCAAAAGAGAGATTATCAAAGGTTTGGCATTCCCCACTAGCAGTAAAAACATAGTTTGGAGGATGAGAATCAGAGTAAAAGTTCCCTCCAGAGGTTATATCAATAAAATGATCATAAACCTGATCCTTTCCATTTCCAGAACCCTCTTCATGACTATAAAGAGTAGTGTTACCCAAGGTATAGTCATCTGTTACTTTCCCTGACTCTTGCAACTTCTTTTTCTGGTTCAACAATCTCTCATAAGTGAGTAGTCGACCATGAAGTTGTGTGAGGATCATTTCTTTAAACCCAACAGATGTTCGAGTAACGTAAGCTACAGTCTCCCATTTTTCTGGTAACGATCTTAAGAAACAACTATTGACTGTCTAATTAGGAAATTCCACATTAACCAGTTTCAATTCACTGATGAGACAGCTAAAACGTTCGAACTGTTGTGTTAATGACTCACCTTTTACATGACAAAACGTTTCATACTGTTGATACAAAACTTCTCTATTGTTTTCGATCACTTCTTCAGTACCACCGAATTGCTCTTTAGTGCATCCCATAACTCCTTTGCATTATTGCAGTGGAGCAGACCAGCATAGATTTCATTGGGTAAGGCAAATGCAACAATGCAAAATACCTTAGCATCCAATTCTATTTTCTTGAAATCCTGCTCGGAGTAATTTTCAGGATTTTTTGGCACTTGAATATTGGGATCCTCTATGCTGGGAACCATAGGAACATGTGGTCCATACATAACGGATCGCCAACAATCGGTGTTCTGCTGAGCTAAAATGTGACCCATCTGACGCTGCCATATGAAATATTCATTTTGTTTCAGCATCGATGGTTTAAACATAGATCCAATGTTGGATTCTTGTGTGTTTTGAGACATTTTTCCTTGTTTACAACATATTTGTGTTTTTAAAAACTTTGAACGTAACAAAACTGTGTTTTCAAGTAAACACTATCAAACTAATTAGCAGGGAGAGCTGATCTTTCAAATCAAATTGATATTAATCAAATTTTGATTGACCAAACTCTGATACCAATTGTTTGGATCTGAGTTTGATTTACTTGTAGTTTTTGTTTCAATAATGAAAATATGATTAAAATTGAAAGTAAATTGCAGCATAATAGAATGGAAAATTTTACGACAAGTAAAGGTCGTTTGTTTTCATCATCATCATGCTTTCAAGTATATAAACTTTGCATGTGATTCACAAACTCCCCCCAGCCTATTGCAACAGTTTGATAGTACATGAAATAGAAGAAGATGGTTGGTGTAATGATCTTTTTAAGAAGACGAAGTTTACTGTTACATCGACTCTACTCTTTATAATAACTATCTAACCTCTTAGCATATTTTGATGACGTCAGGTTGACAGTGACATCTAACAATAATATAACTAACTCTAAGCACTGACCTCTAACAACCGATAGTGCAAAAGCACTGTTACATTTCAAATAAAACTAATAAAACTAAACCCTGATGACTAAGCTCTGCTCCTTTTCTTCTGTGAGGCCTTTGATAATTGTTGTAGTAGATGATGCATAAGTATCAGACTATAGGAAGACAGAGTTTAGAGATCAGAGGATCTAAATTCTGATAGTTGGACCAAACCGCGGATAGAGTAATTTGGCTTTATATCATATGTTTCTTCGTAAAGGGTTCAATCCAAACATAAACCCCTTACACATTTCTCAATTGTTCCAAGATATGTTAAGTAATTTTAAGAACTAGACTTAACAGTGTTTCCCACCTCAGAATATACTCCCGTATCAGGAGTCCCTGGATTTCATCTTACAATTGAGTATATCTTATTGTTATCTGTATCTGGGTAGTGTGAGACCTTGAGAGCTCAGGTTAGTACCACCGTACCGACAAAGAGATGAAGGCTCGACTTTAATGTAGTGTTCCAATTTGGAATCTTTTACTGCTATTATAATGTCTTTCCATACTTTCAATTTTCATGTTGTTTTCGAGTTAACAAGCAAAAGTACTCAATAAGTTCTAGTCCATTGCCGACGCAAAATCATAAGAACTTGTATAATACCCAGATATCAATTGTTATGGGTGGATTTTCTAACTCATCTCCTGAATATATATCCTGACTTTACATGTTAATCATATCGACCAGGATATGGTAACATCCTGCAGGGGTATCCTACTCGTTACTAACGGTTTACTTTGTATGCAAGGTACAAATGGTCACAAGACTTGGTCTTCTTGAAGACTCGTTCACGGCAGTTAGAAGAAAGACGTTGGAAGCCAGAAGAGATAATCAACAACGACCATAAGGGAATATTCGCAGCATCCCTAGAATATAGGATAGTTAGTTATCTTTGTTTACTATTTAAAGGGGACTTGGATCAGCAGTAAGACACATGAAATCTCGTACACTTTAACTTTCTAATTGCAGCAACAATCACAAACCCTCACAACACTTAAACAATTCGATCATTGTAACACTTAGAGCTGATCCAAGCAGTATCCCGAAGTTGTATCCTGTTGTTTAATCAATAAGAAGAACAAGGCAGCTGGCGATTGTTAGCTCCCGATATTTTATGTCGGCGATCTAGATTGGTCAAGGGCTTTCCTCGTACATCCATTGTCAATTTCTACTTTTATCGCATTTACTTGTTAATTTGATATAGTTCATTATCCTGGAACTATATCCCGAAACTGTTTTCACAAACAATCAATTTAACATATTTTTACGAATCACAATAGCATGCTACCTCACATACTAAGTTTGATCACTTAATTGCTTCGGTAATTGTTTACCAAAACAATTTGGCGCCCATCGTGGGGCAAGTGGTGCTATTTCTAATAAAAAGTTTTCTAAAATCACTAATCGGTTTTTTTTTCTCTAATCTTTTTGCGAGATTATTTTTGATTGCTTCTCAGTAAGGTTTGAGCTCTTCCTCGGTTCCCGCGTTAAGCTCTGGTGTAACTGATTCATTACCTCTTCCTCCTCTACCAGTACAGACTTCTCAGAGAAAGTGAAAGCCAGACAGCTCGAGACACCACTGCTGCTCAAAATGCTTCCAGATCCGGAGTTTCGGCAAGAACTCTGATTTTTGCTTCTAATGATGAAATCTTATCTTTATTTGGTAGTAACCAACAGGAAACTAACCAACACATGATGAAGGAAATACAACTCTTGAAATCCAACTCCAAGAGACCTGCTGAGGATATTGTTACCCCTTTGCAGCCTAGGATGCTGAACTTTTGTTCGCCAGTATATACTGAGGATAATCAGGGCGATGTCGTACCAAACCATTCCCGGAGCAATGCTCCTGAAATACCCTCATCAGCCAGGATATCGACTGTGAGGGGCCCAGGATACGGTCCAGGATTTGGCCAGAATCAATAGACTGGTAACTTATCTAAGAATGTTAATACTCTTGCTACTAACAATGTTGGATCTTTGAGGATACAAATGGAACCTCAGCACTCTCCAGAGAGCTTCAGAAGCTGAAGGATATGATATCAACTATACCTGGGGTAGTGCAGCCCATACCGGAGGTGTCCCAGGATAGTCACAACATATCCTGCTTCGTTCGCGACATTTGTGATGCGGAAATCCCAAAAAGATTCCAAACTCCCAACATGAAGCTTTATGATGGGACGACGGATCCTGAAGAGCACATTGCCCAGTATAGGGAGAGGACGGAAGTGAATCCTATTCCGCCGGATCTTAAAGAAGCATGTCTCTGCAGGGGCTTCGGCTTTATTCTGACAGGATCAGCCTTGAAGTGGCTCTTAAGCGTTCCACCTCATTCAATTACATCATTTGCTCATTTGGTTAATTTGTTTAACAGTCAGTTTCCTTGTAGTAGAAGCTTTGAAAAGCTAACAAGTGACCTCTACAGGATAACACAGGGACCTCAAGAATCCCTTAGGGATTACGTGAACAAAATTAGTAGGGAATCCCTGGATATCCTGAACCTTGATGTGGCTACGGCAGTACAAGCATTCAAGATGGGATTACAGAAGGATTCCAAATTTTATCAGGATCTTGTGATGAATCCTCGCAGGAATCTGGATGAAGCTCGAAACAGGGCTCTAAGATATATCAGGCTTGAAGACAACAAGAAAATGCAAGAGAGGATGAATTCATCCTCAACATACAAATCAACGAACAGGAAATCGGAGTCCTCATACAAACCATACCGCTCTAGGCCGTACGGTAAAAACGACAGCATGATAGTGAATGCTGTTGAGGATGAAGATGGCAAAGAATATCCTGAGTTATCTGAATACAGTTTTTCTGTTAATACTCCTGAACTAATATATGCCATGCAGGGTTTAGGAGATAAAGCAAGGTGGCCTAGGAAGAACCAACAAAAGGCTGATTGGAAGGATAAATCCAAGTGGTGCGCCTTCCATGAAGATTTTGGACATGTAACAGAAGATTGCATAGCCCTGAGAAAGGAGATAAGCTATCTGCTAAGCAAAGGCTACTTGAAAGATCTTATCGGCAGGAAGAAAAACAAGGGTTAGGATACAGACAAGGATCCTGAACGAGCAGCATCGCCTCCCCCAAATGCCAAGATAATCAATTTCATATCCGGGGGATCCGATATATGTGGGACCTCTTATTCTGCCGCTAAAAGGCATGCCAAATAGGCAGAGGCATAAAGGAGGGATAAGCCAACAAGGATGACGATGCTTACGAATGACAAAGTCATAACATTCGATAGTAACGACCGGATAACATCAAGGATCCTCACCATGATGGTCTGCTAATTACCTTGTATATCGCTAACCAATTTGTACGCAGGATACTGGTGGACAACGAGAGCTCGGTCAACATCATCCAGTTAGAGACCCTGAAAAGGATGAACATCCTAGAAATGGAAATTACCTCGAAATACACCGTGCTTTAGGGTTTAGTGGATAAGCAAAGAATATTGTTGGAGAGATAAAGCTACTTGTCTATATTGAGGGAGTAAATTCTATGCAGCGATTTTGTGTCATGGATTCATTATCCTGCTACAATATTATATTAGGCAGGCCATAGATTCATGATATGAAAGTCGTGCCTTCCACTTATCATCAATGTGTCAAGATCCCTACTCCTTGTGGGTAGTCAAAGTGGAAAGCGACCAGTAAGAAGCAAAGGAATGCTATTCCTCTTCAATGAAGGCGACAACGAAATCCAGGGCAAGATAGCAATTAAAGATACAAGCCCAGGATATCATGGAAACTTCGGAGCAGGATGTTAAAAAGATTATCCTGGATCAAGATAATCCTGATATCTCGGTGCTTGTAGGGGCCAATATCCCTCAGGATATTGAGAGTCAACTTACTAACTTTTTGAAATGTAGGATGTCTATGTTTGCATGGAAACATGAAGACATTACAGGTATATCAAAAGATATTATAACTCATAAACTTGGAATTGACAGGTCTTTCATGCCAATTCAGCAAAAGAGAAGGAAATTTTCTCCTGAAAGAAATGTGATTATACAAGAGGAGGTTGAAAGATTATTGAAGTCCAGGATGATTAGGGAAGTCCAGTTCCCTAAGTGGCTAGCAAACGTAGTGGTGGTTCAAAAGAAGAATGTGAAATGGAGAGTTTGTGTAGATTACACAGATCTCAATAAAGCTTGTCCGAAAGACCCGTTCCCATTGCCTCATATAGATTCGATGGTGGATGCAACTACCGGCCATGAAATGCTGATCATTATGGATGCATCTTCAGGATTCCAGCAAATCCAAATGGATCCATCTGATCAAGAAGATACAGCATCCATGACACCTACAGGTATATACTGTTATACTACCATGCCTTTTAGTTTAAAAAATGCAGGTGCAACATACAAAGGCTAGTCAATATGATGTTCAAAGACAAACTGGGGGACACAATGGAGGTGTATATTGACGACATGGTGGTAAAATCCAAGAAAGCTGAGGATCATCTCAAGGATCTTGAATGTGCTTTCAATATCCTGTGCCAGTATAATATGAAGCTGAATCCTGCTAAGTGTCACTTCGGAGTGGGGGCATGAAAATTTCTAGGATATATGGTGACCAAGAGGGGAATTGAAGCAAGTCCAGAACAGATTAAAGCTGTCCTGGATCTCAAATCACCATCCAATATAAAGGATGTTCAAAGGCTAACAGGGAGAGTAGCGACATTTAACATGTTCATATCAAGATCCTCATAAAGTGCAAGGAATTCTATGATATCCTGAAGAAAACAAAAAGTTTGAATGGGGTAAAAGACATGAAGTTGCTTTGCAAGAGTTGAAGCAATATCTTTCAAGTGCACCCCTGTTAATGAAGCCTGAGGATGGTGAACCCTTATCCGTATATCTTGCAGTATCAGGGAAAGCAGTAAGTGATGTTTTGGTAAAGGATCACGAAGGTCAACAGTATCCTATTTATTATGCTAGTAAAAGTTTGTTAGATGCTGAAACCAGATACTCACATTTAGAAAAACTAATATTTGCTCTAGTAATGGCATCAACTAAGCTTAGACATTACTTTGAAACACATAGGATTCATGTTAAAACCAATTATCCTAACTAAAACGTGCTTAGGACGCCCGTCTGGTAGAATGGCTAAGTGGCCCGTAAAACTAAGTGCATATGATTTAATATATGAACCTAGAAATGCTGTATAATCTCAAGCTCTAGCAGACTTTGTGGCTGATTTTAGTAGTGATATTCAAAATGAAGCTGACCTAGAAGTACAACAACTAGGTGAGAATTCAGGATCTTGGATATGGTATACTGATGGTGCATCTAACGTAAGAGGTGTAGGATTAGGGATACTACTAAAATCGCAACAGGGGGACGTATTACCCCAGGCTATTAAATGTGAATTTCCTGCTACTAATAATGAAGTTTAATATGAAGCCTTGATAGCAGGATTAGAATTGGCTAAGAATATGAATGTTGAATGTTTACAAGTGTACGTTGATTCCCTGTTGATTACTAACCATTTCAATGGATCTTATGCAGTCAAAGGCGAAAAGTTAGCTTAATATCTTGAAATTGTTAAAACATTAGCAGGATATTTTGAAAATTTTACACTTGAACAGGTACCAAGAGAAGAAAATGTTGAAGCACATGCTCTAGCAAATTTAGGAACTACTGTCAGGATACTGAAGGGAACTCAGATACCAATACTACATATCCTGTATCCTGCAATGGAACTTTTCAAGTCTCAGGATAAGGAAGTAGTAATGGTGCAGGATCCTGGTAACATATATCCTAAGGAAAATCCCGAATCCTGGATGACTCCAATTATTAAGTATCTTGACAAAGGAGATATCCCAAGGGATGAGAATCCCAAAGCTTTCAGAATGAAGGTATCCCGTTTTACTATTATAAATGATGCTTTTCATAGGAAATCCCTTGCAGGTCCATATCTTAGGTGCTTGGAAGATCCTAAAACCAAGGAGGTACTTGAGGATCTTCCAAGCACCTCAGTACCTCATTGGGAGATATGATACCAAGATCCTCGAAAGCTATACATCTTAAGGCTTATTTCAAGTGAGTTTAGAATTTGATTTCTAACTCAGGATGGTATGAATTCTATATCTTTTGAATATATACTTTTGGTTGAGTTATTTTTCTTTGAAACCCAATACTGACTTAAGCATCGGAGGGGTGTTAGCCAAGCTAACACCAACCTTTGTTTAAAGATGTTTGTAGGATATGCTTCAAGATACTTGCTCAAAATGAATTGAAAGATTAGAGGATTGGCCCCCTCTCTAATGTTTCAGGGATTCAGATCCCTTCACAGGTTTAAAGGTATTCACCTTTCTTTTGAATTGGCTATAAACACCCCGACTGGAGCGCAAGTATCCGGGTATAGTTCAAGATGGCGGGACCAGTTCATGTAAAGTGGCTGACAATTTCGTTATTGTTGGCTATATCACAGATCCTTACGGTATATGGGGATTGATCACCTATGACATCTGTGTATTTTAAATCCTTGTACAACTCTGAACAATTCAATTATCAATAAAACGTTGAGTTTTGATCCAAAGATTTGTTTATTTATGTTTGACAATTTCATGTTTTGATTCTTATTTTATTTCAAACTCTAAAACATTTTCTGGAAAGTTAATCGCCAACTGTTACGTAAATGTAACTAGTTTAATGCGACATACACTTCGGAACAATGACACAACCTAAACATACTTTAAATACCCTTTACATAACTTGGAAATAAGTTTCGTAGGGTTCGGTATGGCAAAAACATGTTTATTCAGCTTTAGGGGCTATTTTGCAAAATCTGCGAAACTATGTCAATTCGCGTATTTTGCTTCCGGAACATGTTCGGACATCCAAAAATTTTTTTAATCATTAAAATATCATATTTTAGTGATTGGAATGCAAAAATGTCATTCTTTACGCATTACGGTCATTTGCGCGTTCGTTACGATTTTTGTCGTCATTAACCGAAAACCGCAACCGTACGACCGAACGAACCGTCATCCGAAACATTTCCAAGCATTTTTCAAGTTCCCTATGTTTTCTCATCTTAATGAAGCTTGAAAATGAGGTTAACGGGTGTTAGAAGTGCCTAAACGCGACAAATCAAGTTTGCCATTTTGAGAAACTTGGTCTCTGCAGGGGTGCTTACGGACCGTAAGCATGGACCCCATACGGTCCGTAAGCAGTGCCTAGATAGCAGAGACAGAAACTTCCAGCCAGTTTCCATGTGAAACCTTGAAAATTTCGTCCAATAAAAATCCGACACGTGTCCCGGAAATTCTTGGTTGTCACATGTAGCCGAGAGGGACCAACGACGCCGTCATGTTATTTAATAACCTCTGAACGAGCATCGAGGAAAGTCGGGGAACCAAAGTGGTGAAAATACCAAACTTCAAATTTTTGAAGGTCCTTACGGACCGTAACAACATCTGGTTATGAAACTTGTTTTGACACTCTGATAACTTGGTAATAAGTATAAGAACGTGTAGGAACATGTTCGGCTCGTCAAGTCCAGGCCTAAGGTCGGCTCGCAACCGAAAGTCGCAAATTTTGACTTCTGCTTTGACTTTCAGTTCTGACCCGATTTAGCAACATTAGCTTTTGTTCCTAAGTTGCATTATGACCATGTTATACTATGCTATAACCCTCTGAAGTTATAGGACAAGGTCATGTAGTAATTTGAGTTTTTATACAAGTATCTGATAAATACGCCTAGAATTGCCCTTTTGTCACAAACGAAGGTTTTGACCACTAATAAGCATATAAATGAGTTGTAAACTGAATTATTATATTAATACACCTATTTTCATAGTAGTAACCTGGTCATAAACTATGTTTAACTGTTTAACATAATTAACACGTTTAAAGTGACCAAACCACCATTTGGGCGTATAAAATGGTTTAAACATAAACTTGACATCAAAACTCATTACCTACTGATGTAATATCATCATTAGAATAATTTGGGATGTTCATTCTTGTTGAAACTAAGTTTAAGCTATAGTTTGCAGATTATGTTCTTAAATGACGATATTGCCCTTTCGGCACTTTAAATGGGTTTTAAACATTTAAATGAACCAAAACTTTATACCCACTGATGTAATATATATATAAACATATTTTGGTCATACAAACCTGGTCAACGACAGTTTTACTTAAATACCATTTAAATCGTCATTTAGCGACTTAATCGCCATTTCGGCGCACAATATGGTTTAAAACCATATTAGAGCATTAAGGCTTGATACCTACTAATTTCAAAACATATTTTCAACTTATTAATAGTAGGTACATGTCCCAAACTCAGACTCTCAAATAAGTTACAAATTATATGTGAAATGACCAAAATACCCTTTCGGGACATAGTTTGGTCTTAAACTATAAACCACGCATATAATTGATGTCCTACTGATATAACATCATAATATAGGTATTTTTAAAGAATGTTTATGTTATTAACATTAGTTTACTTATAAACTCGTTTATTACATTTTAAAATGACGAAATTGCCCCTTTAAGGCATAGTTTGCTTTTAAAACCATAACGGGCTAACATATCAGTAACCTATTGTTATAATAACATATGTTAAACTTAATGGCATATGGAACTTGTATAAGACACACCCGGTTACCTAGTTTCGCTTATATGCGTTCGGTTAGTCCTACGTGACTAGTTTATGCAATTTAACCGAAACGGGTTTAACCATATCAAAATATTCTCAAATTCCAGAATGTAGAATGGTAACCCATATTATATAATTCCTAGTACTTGTCGGGTCCAAAATGCATTCTCTTCCGGTGATCGCATAATCTAGCGTTTCGTACCGTTTTCTTTAATTTAAAGTTAGCCGGTCTATGTCAATGACTAAATAAAGACCCGCTAGCTATTTAATCAGTTAATAAAACCATCCATTCCAGACTAGAGACTTCCGGTAGATTGTCGCCAAGCTAGTTTATTTTGATTACGATTGTGCTTTGCTTATTTTCTTATTACTAAGGACTTTACAAGCCAGATAAATACTTTAACTTATTTTCCCTTATACGGGCTTGGGAAACGGTATACTAATACCTCATGGTTGGATATGGGATCAAAGACCAATGAGTCGGGAATTCAAATAATCCATTTTAATTCGTATTGCTTAATATTAAACATTTGGGGGTTAAAACGACCGTGTCCTGTATATCCACAGCTCATTTAATTGCAAATGGCCACGTCCTAGGCACGGGGTGCAGGCATACACCCGTCAGATGCGAAATTAAAATTATGACCCATTAGGGGTGAACTTATTAAAGGTGTTAAAGTGGTGTGTTGATTAATCATGATCCTGGCATAGTTTTCGGGCTCTAAATGTATTATTAGCATGTAAAACTGATAACATGAAAATTATTTGTCCCAAGTTATTTATTAAAACTAAGTACCATTGCGTACACTAAATGTTTTCAAAATATTTTCAAAATGAGTTTGCTAAATGTATTTACCTTCAAAAGACTAAGCGCAGGTGACAAGTATACATAATTAGGCTGGAAGTGCTCGGCGAAGCTTAAGAGGAATTGCAACCCTTTGCTTAGAAGCCCTTAGTCTGTTAAATTTCCTTTTGTAATTACATTTCGATCCGCCTGTGGATCTAGTTACAAGCATTGTATTTATTATTTTGAACTTTGAACATTCAAACGTTTATAATAGTAATTATCCAGACTTCCACTGTGTTATATTGTATTGTGTGGTAATGATGATATCAACTTACGTCACGATATTCCCCAACCGGGCCCACCAGGTTACACGTGGAAATTAGGGGTGTGACAGGTTGGTATCAGAGCCAACTCTCGAGTGAATTAAACACTAGCCTTTTGTGTTTAATCTCGAGAATACATATTAACACATATCTCTTTGACTTTCGAGTCTAGACTTTGACCTAGGTGTAATCATTTCCATCTTATTATTCTAGCTTACATTTTGTTTAACTTGTTTTTGAAACAGGAACAATGCCGCCTAAGTTTAGACGTGGAGGAAAGGGTAAAGGACCCATGAGGGGTGGACCCTCAATGACTGGACCATCCTTCAGGCCACCATACAGACCCTCTTTAGCTGGAGCAGCCAACTTAGCTGAAAACAACCCTTACGAAAGATCCGGAGATTCTTCATCCCCCTTTGAACCTTACCGACATTCGATCTCACATGAATACTCCCCGCCTCAATCGCATTCCCAACATTCTTACCATTCTCACCATTCTCACCACTCCCACCAATCGCACCATTCACACTCCCATTCACACCAATAATACTTCAACTTTAACTTTGATAACCCTATTAACAAACCCTCACCCGAAACCGCTCCAGTTTACTCACCGACACATAAGGAGGAAGATTCCGACCCGGAGGAATTCCCGCAAAGCGGATCGTATGGTCATCCTATTGAGCTGTCTAGCAGCTCGAACTCCGTGGCAGGATCTCCATTTAGAGCTCCTGATCAATTTGACCAAAGATGGGCACAATATGTGTTCGTCAACACGCCCTCGTACCATAGCACTCACCAACACCAAAACCCATCACTGCATCCTCACCAAGAGGATCTTGAAATGCAACAGGTGGATCAACCTCAGCCACCACCTGAATCATCATCACAACCACGCCGAAGGCGTGGAGCACGTATGTCAGTACGTGCTGGTCAAAGGTCGGGTTCGCTACCACCTTTGCCACCCTCTTACCCCATCATCCATGAGGACCCACAAATGGGTGGACCCTCAAACACCTTGCCAGTGGTGGAACCCCCGCCGCAACCAGCTGTTGAGCCTTTGCCGCAACCACCTCTACCACCGTCGGATTTTGCCAATCCAATACCTGCATATACAGGACCATCAGGGTCACACACTGTTGACCCTCCTGGCTTGTATAATTACATTCACCATGGTTTAGAGCAAGATCCATATTATGATGCAATTATTCATAATAACCTTTATCATTCCTCTTACTCTTCCTACCCACCTCCTTATACCTCTACCGGGTATCCACCTTATGGATATCCGTATCCAGTTGCGCCTCAGCCGCAACCACCTCCACCTCAGCCGCAACCCCAACCACAAGTACCACTCGAGGCCATTAATGAGGCCTTGGATCAAGTAAGGGAAATGCGACAACAGGTCAAGAAATCAGAGAAGAAAACAACGAAATTTATTAAGAAGCTTTACAAAGTCGTAAAAGGAAGGAAGGATGACTAACTTTGTATTTTCATATATGTAATTTAATTCCAAAAGTCCCTGCGTGGACATTGTTATTTCTGTTAAGTTCCTGCGTGAACTATTTTTGTTATTCTAAGTCCTATATATTAGGCAATTTTGTAATGTTCCTTTTAGTAAAATTTCCTTATTATTATTTACTTCATCCAATCAATCATCATGATTTTATTCAAGAGTTATTGATCCGCTATATTAACCCAAAAATCCATCAGCCAATGGCTATAATAGATTGGCAAATGAAAATTTCGGAAGTAGCCTTTCTCTCTAGCAACGGTGAACAATGTTCAACTTTCGAATTTATCATTTCTCTGTGTCAAACCTAATTGCCTAAGTGATTAAGTTAGATCCTGGCTAAAATGTTCAAACACTTAATAGTAATGTAAAGCCAATGAGCAATAATACAGTAGTGACGCATGACGCACTAACTGATATATTCTGGACTATGTCCAATCTATAAATGCCTATGATGGTCCTTTGAGACCTAGGTTATATATAAGTATACCACATTTAATATTTAAAATTCCGTATGGTCATAGAACCATGTTGTGAATAAGGGTACGCCATAACATCTAACCAAAATTCATCTCAGAATTTAGAAGTGAAATTTGCAACAATGGCGGAATCAAACGAAGTGAATAGTAAGCGCAACGATCACGACGCTAATGAGAACATCGTCATAAATAATAATGACTTAAGAGAACTTATTGCCACAGAAGTTGGCAAAGCCTTAAAAGATATGTCTGAACTTCAACCTGAATCGAGCGCTTCTCGCTCCAAACCCGTCTCAAAATCTAAAACTCAGCCTAGCCACTCAAGAATGAAAAAGAGCAAGGCACACTCGAATGTGAGGAGTATAGCAAAGAGTGATGAGCATCCTAAGAAGCCGAATGTCGGTGGTGACGGTTGCTCCTACAAGTACATCGTGTCTTGTAGACCCCGTGATTTTAATGGGCAAAAAGGAGCTGTAGAATGTTTAAGATGGCTTGATGAGATGGAAACAGTAGTGGATATCAGCGGCTGCGTTGATAAGAATGTTGTTAAGTATGTGTCTCAGTCATTCAAGGGTGATGCCCTTATCTGGTGGAAAGCATTGGTTCAATCTACAGGCAAGGTTTATCTTTACAATTTGAGTTGGTCCAAGTTTGTGGACTTGGTGAAAGATACCTACTGTCCGCCCCATGAGGTAGAGAAAATTGAGTTAGATTTCTTAAATCTGACTATGAAGAACATGGATTGTCGGAAATTTGTTACCGACTACAACTATCTCTCAAGGCTAGTGCCTTATTCAGTCACCCCGTAGCCCAAACGTATCGCACGTTTCATCAATGGGCTAGCTCCAAAAATCAGGAGAATGGTTAAGGTGGTGCAGCCTGGCACCTACAAATCTGCTATAGAACTATCCCTCTCCCTCACACAAGATTATGTGAGGCAATGTCAGTTAAGACTGACAATGATGGGAAGCGAAAACGGGAGGACGGAAACTCCCAGAAATTTAACAAGAAAGGAAAACATGGTTTAGTAAGGATAATCAAAAGTCGAGCGACAAACCCACGTGCAAGACGTGTGGAAAGCAACATTATGGACAGTGTCGCTTAGATCAGAAACCGAAACAATGCAATATCTGCAAGAAGACTGGACATCGATCACATGGTTGCCGAAACATAAAAGATGCTACTTGCTTTGGATGTGGTGAGAAGGGCCACATCAAAACAAGTTACCCAAAGGCAAATACCGAGGGTATACCCAAAACCTCAGAGGCAAAGAAAGCCACTGCCAGAGCTTTTCAAATGAATGCTAAGGAAGCTGTGAAGGATAACAATGTCATAACGGGTACGTTCCTTATCAACAACGCTTTTGCTAGAGTCCTTTTTGATTCGGGTGCCGATAAATCGTTTGTAGATCATAAATTTAGTGAACTATTAAACTTGCCCGTAAGAACTCTAGACATAACATATGAAGTAGAGCTCGCTGATGGAACTATAGAAACCGCTTCTTCCATTCTTGATGAATGCACCATACCCATCAAGAATCATTCTATCCATGTCTCTCTTTTACCCATGAAACTAGCGGGATTCGATGTAATCTTAGGCATGGATTGGTTATCGCATAACCAAGCACGCATTGCCTGTGATAAGAAACTCATCAAGATCAACTCCACGTCTGGTAAAATCCTCACCATTCATGGAGATGAACACTTTGCATTGCCGGATAAAGTAGTTTTGCTTAAAGCATCTAGATGTATGACGAAAGGATGTGTCATCTATAAGGCACAAGTCACCGTTGATAGAACTAAATCGAAGACTGAAGATATACCTATCATCTCTGAATACCCAGACATGTTCCCAGAATAATTACCTGGCCTACCTCCTGATAGGCAGGTAGAGTTTCGAATTGATATCATACCTGGAGCAGCCCCCATAGCTAAAGCTCCATAACGTTTAGCGCCAACAGAGATGAAAGAATTGAGAACCCAACTGGACGAACTTTTAGAGAAAGGTTTTATCCAACCTAGCTCTTTGCTTTAGGGAGCTCCTATCCTTTTCATTAAAAAGAAGGATGGATCAATGCGGATGTGCATTGATTACCATGAACTCAATAAGATAACACTCAAGAATCGTTATCCTTTACCCAGGATCGATGATTTGTTCGATCAGTTGCAAGGTGCGAGTTTCTTCTCAAAAATTGATTTAAGTTCAGGATATCACCAACTTAAAGTTAGAAATGAGGATGTTCCGAAAACTGCTTTCAGAATGAGATATGGTCACTACGAGTTCTTAGTGATGCCTTTCGGGCTCACTAATGCACCCGCAACATTCATGGATCTCATGAATAGAGTCTGCAAGCCATACTTAGATAAGTTTGTCATTATCTTCATTCACAACATACTTATCTACTCCCGTATTCAATCTGATCACGAGAAACATTTAAGGTGCATCCTCGATATACTACATCAGGAAAAGTTATACGCAAAATTTTCTAAGTGTGAATTCTGGCTACGTGAGGTTCAGTTCCTTGGTCACATAATAACCGAACATGGTATCCAAGTAGATCCAGCAAAGATAGAAGCAATAATGAATTGGGAAGCCCCAAAGACGCCTTCTGAAATACGTAGTTTCTTAGGACTGGCTGGTTATTATCGAAGGTTCATTGAGAACTTTTCACTAATAACCGCTCCTTTAACAATCTTAACATGTAAGGATACTAAATCCAACTGGGGTCCAAAGCAACAAGAATCCTTTGAGACATTAAAGTTTAAGTTAAGCAATGCCCTGGTGTTAACTCTGCCAGAAGGTATTGAAGAATTTGTGGTTTACTGTGACGCCTCGCACACGGGTATGGGATGTGTGCTCATGCAGAGAGGCAAGGTGATTGCCTATGCATAACGGCAATTGAAAGTGCATGAGAGAAACTACACCACCCATGATTTGGAACTGGGTGCGGTAGTATTCGCACATAAACTTTGGAGTCATTATCTATATGGAACAAAGTGTATCATTTACACTGACCATAAGAGCCTTCAACATTTGTTCAATCAGAAGGATTTGAACATGAGGCAACGTCGATGGATGGAAACACTCAACGACTATGATTGTGAGATTCGATATCATCCAGGAAGGCGAATGTAGTCGCTGATGTGCTCAATCGCAAGGAAAGAGTCAAACCTTTAAGGATCAATGCCAAGAGCATTGAACTGAAGAGTAGCTTGAGTGAAAAGCTGCTAAATGCACAAAGGCAAGCCATGCCTGAGGACAACTTTGCCAAAGAAGGATTAGGTGCAACTATCAATAAGTTAACATCTGGAAAGGACGGAATGATTAGGCTTAATAATCGGATCTGTATTCCGATCTTTGGAGGACTTAGAGATGTAATCCTCCAAGAAGCACATAGTTCTAAATATTCGGTTCACCCAAGAAGTGACAAGATGTATCAAGATCTGAAACCCAGTTATTGGTGGATGGGTATGAAGAAGGATATAGCCAATCATGTAGCAAAGTGCTTGACGTGTTATCAAATTAAGGCAGAACACCAGAAATCTTCAGGACTTCTACAACTTGAGATCCCAGTGTGGAAATGGGAAATGATAACAATGGACTTCATCACTAAGTTGCCCAAGACCAAGCGTGGCAATGACATGATTTGCGTTATTGTGGATAGATTAACCAAATCCGCTCACTTCTTACCAATTAAAGAAACATATGATTCTGATAAGCTAGCTAAGCTTTATGTGGATGAGATTGTGTCCTTGCATGGTGTGCCGACATCTATTGTATCCGATAGAGATACAAGATACACATCTCACTTTTGGAAGAGCTTCCAACAATCTCTAGGCACGAGACTAAACTTTAGTACGGCTTACCATCCTCAGACGGACGGACAAAGCGAGCGTACCATTCAAACCTTGGAGGACATGCTTTGAGCTTGTGTGATTGATTTAGGCGGGAGTTGAGATGATCACTTACCCCTAATCGAGTTCTCTTACAATAATAGTTATCACACAAGTATTAAGGCCGCTCCATTTGAAGCCTTATACGGAAGAAAATGTAGGACACCTGTATGTTGGGCCGAAGTTGGAGAAGCCCAACTATCTGGACCCGAAATCATCCTCGAAACCATGGAAAAGATTGTGCAAATCCGTGATCGAATTAAGGCAGCTCGTGACAGACAAAAGAGCTATGCCGACAAAAGGCGTAAACCATTACAGTTCCAAGTTGGGGATACAGTTATGTTAAAAGTATCACCTTGGAAAGGTGTAATGCGTTTTGAGAAAAGGGCAAGTTAAGCCCGAGATACATCAGACCATTCGAAATAATCGAATGTGTCGGACCCGTAGCTTATAGGCTTAAGCTACCGGAAAAGCTCAGTGGAATCCATGATGTTTTCCATATCAGCAATTTGATGAAATACCTCGTGGACGATTCGTTAGCAATGCCTCATGAAGATATTCAAATTCATGAAAACTTGCGTTTCATAGAGAAACCAATTGCGATCAAAGATCGGCAGGTTAAAAAGCTTCGTAGGAAGCACGTACCTATTGTGAAGGTCAAATGGGATGCCCGTCGAGGTCCCGAATATACTTGGGGAGTCGAATCCAATATGCGACAAAAGTACCCTTATCTATTTGAATAAATCTCAAGGTCGAGATTTTTATTAAGGGGGTGAAGATGTGACACCTTGAAAATTTCATCCAATAAAAATCCGACACGTGTCCCAAAAATTCTTGGTTGTCACATGTAGCCGAGAGGGACCAACGGCGCCATCATGTTATTTTAATAACCTTTGAACGAGCATCGAGGAAAGTCGGGGAACTAAAGTGGTGAAAATGCCAAACTTCAAATTTCTGAAGGTCCTTACGACCGTAACAGCATCTGGTTACGGACCGTAACAGCATCCGGTTACGGACCGTAAGATTAAACAAATCTTGGTTTCAGTAAGGCGGTTACAGACCGCAAGCCTTTATGGTTACGGTCCGTAACCAATTCAAATCTATGGGCGCCAGGGGTCCTTACGGACAGCAAGGAATAACCCTTACAGTCCGTAAGGGGGTGCCAGCGACAAAAACATGGCAGCCTGCTGTGCTTGCCACCTTGCTCACCATTGCCACCATCCTCCTGCTTGTGCCACGATCCTACCCACTTGCACTTATCCTAGATAACCTCCTAACACCTGGAGTGATCCCATGTTTCCTCCATTGCTATAAATAGCACCCTTGAGTTAAGCTCCAACTTGCTCATTCCTCTCATTCACCTCTCTTGCTCACTTGGAAAGCTCCTACTTATCTTGGAGCATTCCATGAGTTCTAAGTCTTTCTTTGGTTCACTAGTAAGTGTTCCAACTCAGTTCTTTCCTTTTTAATAGGCTTTAAGCCAATATCAAAGCGTTGACGTAAAACCGCTTTGACTTTGAGCTAAGACCATTGTGGTCCAGCCAACGTTCGTAACGAACATGGCTGCGTGATCGTAATAAGGTAGGTGTTAACCCTTCAAGAGGGCACCTCCTGATTACCACGTTTGCTTGGTCAATTGACGGGTCAAAGTTATGTTAACAAATAGTCAAACGGGTCAGTTTTGAAATAAAATCATAAGTAGCAATGTAGGTGTTATGGAACATGTTTTGACACTCTGATAACTTGGTAATAAGTATAAGAACATGTAGGAACATGTTCGGCTCGTCAAGTCCAGGCCTAAGGTCCGCTCGCAACCGAAAGTCGCAAAGTTTGACTTCTGCTTTTACTTTCAGTTCTGACCCGATTTAGCAACATTGGCTTTTGTCCCTAAGTTGCATTATGACCATGTTATAGTATGCTATAACCCTCTGGAGTTATAGGACATGGTCATGTAGTAATCTGAGTTTTTATACAAGTATCCGATAAATATGCCTAAAATTGCCCTTTTATCACAAACTAAGGTTATGACCACTAATAAGCATATAAATGAGTTGTAAACTGAATTATTTTATCAATACACCTATTTTCATAGTAGTAACCTGGTCATAAACTATGTTTAACTATTTAACATAATTAACATGTTTAAAGTGACCAAACCGCCCTTTTGACGTATAAAATGGTTTAAACATAAACTTGACATCAAAACTCATTACCTACTGTGTAATATCATTATTAGAATTATTTGGGATGTTCATTCAGGTTGCAAAGTAAGTTTAAGCTATAGTTTGCAGATTATGTTCTTAAATGACGATATTGCCCTTCGACACTTTAAATGGGTTTTAACATTTAAATGAACCAAAACACCCACTGATGTAATATATATATATATATATATATATATATATATATACACATATTTTGGTCATACAAACCTGGTCAATGACAGTTTTACTTAAATACCATTTAAATCGTCATTTAGCGACTTAATTGCCATTTCGGTGCACAATATGGTTTAAAACCATATTAGAGCATCAAGGCTTGATACCTACTAATTTCATAACATATTTTCAACTTATTCACAGTAGGTATATGTCCCAAACTCAGACTCTCAAATAAGTTATCAAATTATATGTGACATGACCCAAATACCCTTTTGGGACATAGTTTGATCTTAAATTATAAACCACGCATATAATTGATGTCCTACTAATATAACATAATAATATAGGTATTTTTACAGAATGTTTATCTTATTAACATCAGTTTACTTATAAACTCGTTTATTACATTTTAAAATGATGAAATTGCCCTTTTAAGGCATCGTTTGCTTTTAAAACCATAACGGGCTAACATATCAGTAACCTACCGTTATAATAACATATTTTAAACTTAATGTCATATGAAATTTGTATAAGACAACCCGGTTACCTAGTTTCGCTTATATGCATTCGGTTAAGCCTACGTTACTAGTTTACGTAATTTAACCGAAACGGGTTTAACCATATCAAAATATTCTCAAATTCCAGAATGTAGAATGGTAACCCATATTATACAAGTCCTAGTACTAGTCAGGTCCAAATTGCATTTTCTTTCGGTCATCGCATAATCTAGCGTTTCGTACCGTTTTCTTTACTTTAAAGTGAGCCGGTCTAAGTCAACGACTAAATTAAGACCCGCTAGCCATCTAATCGGTTAATAAAACCATCCATTCCAGACTAGAGACTTCCGGTAGATTGTCGCCAAGCTAGTTTATTGTGATTATGGCTGTGCTTTGCTTATTTTCTTATTACTTAGGACTTTGCAAGCCAGGTAAATACTTTAACTTATTTTCCCTTATACGGGCTTGGGATACGGTATACTAATACCGCATGGTTGGATATAGGATCAAAGACTAATGAGTCGGGAATTCAAATAATTTCGTATTGCTTATTAAACATTTGGGGGGTTAAAACGACCATGTCCTGGATATCCACGGCTCATTTAATTGCAAATGGCCACGACCTAAGCACGGGGCGTAGGCATACACCCGTCAGATGCTAAATTAAAATTATGACCCATTAGGGGTGAACCTATTAATGGTGTTAAAGTGGTGTGTCGATTAATCATGATCCCGGCATAGTTTTCGGGCTCTAAATGTATTATTAGCATGTAAAACTGATAACATGAAAATTATTTGTCCCAAGTTATTTATTAAAACTAAGTACCATTGCGTACACTAAATGTTTTCTAAATATTTTCAAAATGAGTCGGTTAAATGTATTTACCTGTGAAAAAACTGACGTATTTTCAAAAGACTAAGCGCAGGTGACAAGTATACATAATTAGGCTGGAAGTGCTCGGCAAAGCTTAAGAGGAATTGTAACCCTTTGCTTAGAAGCCCTTAGTCTGTAAAATTTCCTTTTGTAATTACATTTCAATCCGCATGTGGATCTAGTTACAAGCGTTGTATTTATTATTTTGAACTTTGAACATTCAAATGTTTGTATTAGTAATTATCCAGACTTCCGCTGTGTTATATTGTATTGTGTGCTAATGATGATATCAACTTACGTCACGATATTCCCCAACCGGGCCCACCGGGTTACATGTGGAAATTAGGGGTGTGACATTCCAGCTGTTTGCAACTTGTTTTGTTGTTTCTCTGTTTTGGGGACCAAGTTAAGAGTTCAACAAGTCCTCAAATCAGTCCCTAACACTTGTGGTGGAGATCATTCCTTGTAGTACACACAATCCACGTGTAATGATCCTACAATCCAAGAACTCATATAAATAGCAAGCTCCATTCCATTCATCCGTTGCTCATTTCTTTTCTTTCTCATCATTCACTCTAAGAGGAGTTGCTACCACTTGTTGGAGGCCTCCCACCTGAGTTCATCTTCTTCCTAGAACACAAGTAAGTGTTCTTCCTTGGCTTGTTTAGCTATTTCAAGGTAAAAGTCAAACAGTGTTTGACTTTCGGCTTTGACCATGAATTGGTCAAGACAAAGTTCATTTGAACTTTGCAACGGGATCGTAATCACGATGGTTATAGTCCTTGTGACTAAACCTACTAATTACCACGTTGACTAGTTGTAGTGACGAGTCAAAGTTTTGGTCAATAATGCGATAAATGCGCATTATCCGACGGACCTATTTACGGGTATCAAAACACTTTGTTTTGATTTCAAAACATTTTAAAACTTAGGTTAGACATGTTTTGGCATGTCTAACTCGTCACTTCTAGTTTAGTTCTTATTTAGGGTCGTAAGTCAAGCGGTCTTGACACCGCTTAGACTTTTGAACCCGACCCGTTTGCTCGATCATTAGGATCCGACCAAACATATTTTGTGGCCATAGTTGTGTAGGGAATAGCCCCAAGGGGTTATACCTTATGGTTACTTCGTTTAAGTAGTTGTATGATAGGTAGTTTATATGCCTTAGGAAAATGACCAAAATGCCCTTTTTGCGCATGAATTCAATCTAAGTATATGTAACCTAAATTTTGACACTTAAGCTAATTGTGCAACATTATTAAACATGTTTAGGCATATAAGACTTATCATAGGACTAGTTACACCATCCGAATGCGCTTTTGCGCAAACGCCGTGTTAACGTAGCTTAAACTACCTTAACGAGTCGTAACAGGTCATAAGCACTTAGGATTGCTTTCAAATCAGAATGTAGGCTTTGTTAAACCATATCATATGAGTTCCAACACTCATCTGGTTTAAAAGACCTCATTTTATCCGATCTCCCGATTTAGGTTCCGATTTATTAACATAATGATTCCATACTAGGTGCCACTTGATTCCTTGACTTTCTGAGCTTTGTTAGTTCACTAGATCAAGGATACCTGCAATCTCAAGTGAGTACATAGTCCCCTCTTTTACTTTTGCAAATATTTTGGGGTGAAACACATGTGCCTACTTGTTACTTTATTGATTTCATGCTTTTATGACATATACTTGCTATGTTCATCTAGTACATATATAGTACATGATTTCAATTATGTTTTGCTATGTATGTTGAGTTGAGCATGCTAGCACATTGATTTATGAATTACTTTTGCGGCATATGTTGATTTAGCATATGAGCACATTGATTTTACATTATATTTTGCTATGTATGTTGCCTGAGCATGCTAGCTCATTCATTTCATGGACATTCCTACTACGTAAGTTACTTAGCATACTTAGTACGTGGTTTTTACATGACATGCTTACATTGGTTATGACATTTGGTATGTTTAACGGGACAAGAATACATTCATTAACATTGATCAAGCCGCTCGATAGTATGTAATGGTACCATAGGACTTGATAAATCCCGTTCTCTGCTTCCTATGTTTGTTTGGAAGTAGGGAATGACAGAATCCGAAAACATTTTTGATAAACCTTTAACTTGTTAAGGGTTTATCCGACAGTCTCAATGCTTGAATGTATGCGACAAACATTGCTACATAAATGTTCATATCAAATAAAGCATTGGTTTTGCAAAACATGACTTTAATTTAAACTTTGGTTTATTCAAGACATTGATTTGTACAAGACATTTGGTTATACACGACATATTACATATGGTTTAAGTAAAGACTTTTTCTTTATTTGCCATACAAGACATTTGTTATACATGACTTGGTCTATACTTAACAGTGTGACATATGACATTGTTTACACATGGCATTTGACATGGTTTTAAACTAGACATTTTCGTCGGTTGGTTTATTGTGGGTGATTTAAATAACGAGATGTGTGTAATATGATAAAAGCATGGTGGAGATGGCACTGGTACTTCCTATATATAAGTGCTTTTATGATATTACATATCGTAGCGTTATTTAAACCACTTTGACAAAGACAAAGACATGACACATTTGGCACAAATAACATATATTTTTCACAAGACATTGTTTTACAAATGGCATGTTTTATATAATTCATTTTCATTCAGTTAATTATTTAACCGTACATCTTTCTTTTATATCATTTGATTTTCATATTTATTTTAATATGACTTTAGAAAAGAAAACATTTTATAAGGTTCATGACTACTTTTCGTTATACTATTATTTAACTTCAAGTCATGAATCCTCATCAACAAAACCTATGTATCTCACAGGCATTTTTATGCTGATGTACCTATTTTCACCTGTGTTTCAGGAGCTAATATCTGAGTTTGATCATGCTACACTTAGGCAGACTTGGGCTTTAGTGACTTAAAACCAAGCAAGACAAATAAATTTATGTTATGTTTCCGTTAAATTCCCGACAATGTAAACAATTTGAATCAATAATACAAAACTTTAGTTACCATGGTTGTTGAAACAATAGTTCTGTTAGTCCACTCCCCGACGTTTCCGCCGCGGTTTATTGTTTTACGCAGTCGGGGTGTGACATAAAGATTGCTATCAGAGCCAATGGTTATAGGGAATTAGGTTATTAGTAATGCTTTGACCTAGATTATAACTTTTCTAGGACCCTAACACAAGTTATCTTGTGTTTAGACTTTAAAACATTACCATCACCTATCCTTAGGTGAGTACTAAAAACAAAACAAAATGGAAGGCATGAAGTAAAAATAAATCATCGATCTCTTTTAACCTTCAAAGTTTTCAAAATCTCATCAAAGTTTGGGTCTTATTAATGTGAACACGTGCAATCTGGAAAGGTGGGTGCCTGTACCCTGAGTTTTCTGTCTAAGGCTAGAGTGTTCGCACAAATCCGCATTATCGGACTAGTAACTCTTACCTGGGAACTCTTGGGGTGAGTGTCCACTTATAGGCTAAAGCATGTATTCCCGATACATTATAAAGACTTATTTACTTTGATTAGTCAATGTGTGCCATTTGTTTGTTTATGGGTAAACGAACGAATGACCACAATCCTTACATTTGTCGATATTTATCCATCTTATTTGGATTATTCAACCTTCATCAAACTCATTTTCTCTCATGCTCTCTCTCTTATAGAATGCCTCCTCAACGAAACGTAAATACGGACGCCGACATGGCGGCTCTAATCGCTCAGCAGTTTGCTGCTGTACTACCAAATCTCATTACTCAAATTAACCAAGCCAACAGCAACAATAATGCACATGCTCCATGCAACTTTAAAAAGTTTAATTTGGCTAAACCACTCAAGTTTAGTGGTTCTGAGGGAGCAACTGGGCTCCTCCAGTGGTTTGAGATTCTTGAGAGCACTTTTCGCCATGTTTAGTGTCTTGATAATCGTAAAGTTGAGTTTGCTTCAAGTGTGTTTCAAAAGAGGGCGCTCACTGGTGGAACGGAGTGATGAGAGATCTAGTGCAGATGTCACTATGGGTCAGACATGGGAGGAACTTAGGGCTCTAATGATGAAAGCGTGCTGCCCTCGTCACGAGCAGAGGGCACTAGAAAATGAGTTCCACGACCTAAAGCAAGACAGTGGTGAGCATCGTGCTTACACAGATCGGTATGAGGAGTTAAGTCTGCTATATCAAACGATGGTCACGCCTTTGGATAAGGCGATTAAGAAATACATTGATGGCTTGCTAGATACCATTCAGAATATCGTCACCGGTAGCAACCCAACTACCGTTCGACAAGCCATTGAGCTTGCTGCTACCTTGACTGAATCTCAAGTCAAGAAAGGTATTTTCCATAGAAAGGGTGACAAAAACAGTCCAGCAAGAATGAGAAACAAAAGGGGAAAAAGGCTGAGTCTTCTAAAAAGTCGAGGAAGCGTAAGGCTTCCAAGAACTTTGTTGTTGTTACACAGCCCAACCAAGTTGTTCCTAATTAGCCTGCACAACCACCAGTTAAAAAGTAGTATGTTGGCAATGCACCTTCGTGCAACAAGTGTAACAGCCACCATCAACCACATGTTCACTGCCGCATTTGCACTAACTGTGGGAAATCTAGTCATCTTGCCAACACTTGCCGTTTCGCTCTTACCCAAAATCAGGCAGCACAAAACCATGTGCAGCAACCAGCCAATCTAGCACGACCTCACTACCCACCTGGTTCTTGCTATAACTATGGTGATCTCACCTACTACAGGAACCAATGCCCAAATTTGGCAAATGCAAACAAGGCTCAGGCTCGTGGAAGAGTCTACAACATGAATGCCAACGAGGCACGCGCAGACAACGAGGTGGTGAACGGTACGTTCTTTGTTAACAAACACCTGCTTCTGTTCTTTTTGATTCGGGTGTCGATAGAAGTTTTGTATCCCTAGCTTTTGAACCTTTACTTTCAATGCCTAGAACAAAACTAGGAAAACCCTTGATAGTCGAAATAGCTAGTGGCGAACCCCTTAAACTTGATTCTGTCATCCGTGATTGCCAATTGAACCTTAACAACCATCTTTTTGCCATTGACCTCACACCAATGCAACTCGGAAGCTTTGGCATTATAGTAGGAATGGATTGGTTGACCAAGCACCATACTGAGGTGGTTTGTTTTGACAAGATTGTTCGTATACCTCTCACGTCTAATGAAATCCTAGAGGTTCGAGGAGAAAAGCCCGTTAGTAGCCTTAAACTCATGACTTGTACCCAAGCCCATAAATACCTATGAAAGAATTATGTAGCCTTCTTGGCACATGTCGTAGAGGAAAACGGAAAACACAAGGGAAAAACTATTAAGGACATCCTCGTTGTTCAGTATTATCCTGAGGTGTTTCCTGACGAACTACCTGGTTTACCCCAGCACGACAAGTCGAGTTTCGTATAGACCTTGTACCTGGTGCCAACCCTATCGCCAAATCCCCATACCGTCTTGCACCATCTGAGATGCAAGAGTTATCTAAGCAGCTTCAGGAGTTGTCTCACAAAGGATTCATTCATCCAAGTTTTTCACCTTGGGGCGCTCCAGTCCTATTTTTGAAAAACAAGGATGGATCTTTCCGTATGTGTATCGATTACTGTGAGCTCAACAAACTCACGATCAGGAATCGATATCCCCTATCTCACATTGATGATCTCTTTGATCAGTTACAAGGTGCTACCTGCTTCTCGAAGATTGACATGCTTTCTGGGTATCATCAACTTCGTGTTCACGAGGAAGATATTCCCAAGATTGCTTTCCGCACAAGATATGATCGTTATGAGTTTACTGTTATGCCCTTTGGTTTAACTAATGCTCCTGTTGTTTTCATGGACTTGATGAATAGGGTCTGTAAGCCTTATTTGGACAAGTTCATCATTGTTTTCATTGATGATATTTTGATCTATTCAAAGACCCGAGCTGACCATGAATAACATATATGTCTAACGATGGAACTCCCAAAGAAAGAACAACTTTATGCCAAATTCTCCAAGTGTGAATTTTGGCTAAAGGAAGTCCAATTCATGGGATATTTTGTCAACGAACAAGGTATTCATGTAGATCCCGCTAAAATCAGTGCGATCAGGGATTGGAGTACACCTAATACTCCTACCGAGGTTCGTTCTTTTCTTGGTCTCGCAGGTTATTATCATCGCTTTATTGCAAACTTCTCCAAGATTGCGGTTCCTCTCACTTCTTTAACTCAAAAGAAGAAACCTTTTGAGTGGGGACCCAAACAGGAAGAAGCTTTTCAGACCCTGAAACAGAAACTTTGTAATGCTCCTATTTTATCCTTACCTGAAGGTAACGACAATTTTGTCGTCTATTGTGATGCATCGAACTTAGGCCTTGGATGCATTCTCATAAAAAGGAACAAAGTTATAGCCTATGCATCAAGACAATTGAAGATTCACGAGAAGAACTACACAACTCATGATCTTGAGTTAGGTGCTGTAGTTTTTGCACTCAAAATTTGGAGACACTACCTTTATGGTACAAAATGCGTAGTTTTTACTGACCATAAAAGTCTCCAACATAATTTCAATCAGAAAGAACTAAACATGAGGCAACGACGTTGGGTTGAACTCCTAAATGACTACGATTACGAAATTCGCTACCATCCTAGTAAGGCGAATGTCATGGCTGATGCATTGAATCGTAAGGAACGCGTCAAGCTGCACTGTATCCAAGTTCGATCTGATACTCAAACCTGCATTTCTCAAGCTCAACTTACTTGTGTTTCATAAGACTTGATGGCTAAGGAATTACCATATAATTATGAGCCTCATCTTGAGCTGAAAAACAATGGGTTATATTATTTCATGGACCGTTTGTGGGTCCCAGGTCAAGAAAATCTCCGCACCTTGTTAATGGATGAAGCTCACAAGTCTCGTTATTCAATTCATCCTGGTGCAGATAAAATGTATAAGGATCTTCGAACCCAGTATTGGTGGCCGGGAATGAAGAAAGACATTGCCTTATATGTATCCAAATGCCTTACTTGTCTTAAGGTTAAGGCAAAACATCAACACCCCTCTGGATTATTGGAACAACCAGAGATACCAGTTTGGAAATAGGAAAACGTTGCTATGGATCTCATTACCAAACTACCACGCACTAAGAGAGGTCATGATGCCATTTGGGTAGTCATTGATCGTCTAACAAAGTCAGCACACATTATAGCAATCCATGAGGATCTATCTGCTGATAAAATGGCCAACATATATGTAGATGAGATTGTATCTCGACATGGTGTTCCTTTGAACATCATATCTGACCGTGATGCTTGATTCTCGTCTAACTTTTGGAAAACCATGCAATCTGCCATGGGAACCCAACTTAATTTGAGCACAGCTTATCATCCTCAAACGGATGGTCAATCTGAAAGAACAATCCAGACACTAGAGGATATGTTTAGAGCTTGTGTGATCGATTTTGGTGGTAGTTGGGATTCGCATCTACCGCTGATCGAATTCTCCTACAACAATAGTTATCACTCCAGCATCAACATGGCTCCTTTCGAGGCTTTATATGGTCGAAAATGTCGTTCACCGGTCTGCTGGAATGAGATAGGTGAAGCTCAGCTTACTAGACCTGAACTCATTCTAGAGACTACAAACAAAGTTAAAAATATTCGTGATAACCTTCTGATAGCTAGAAGTTGTCAAAAGAGTTACACGGATAAACGTCGCAAGCCCTTGGAATTTCAAGTCGGTGATCACGTCCTACTCAAGGTATCCCCTTGGAAAGGTGTGGTTAGATTTGGAAAGAAAGGAAAACTTGCACCACGATATGTTGGACCATTCAAAATCGTTCAGAGAATCGGAAAAGTGGCCTACAGACTTGAGCTACCTACTAAACTTGGGAATGTTCATCCAACTTTTCACGTGTCCAACTTGAAAAAGTGTCTAGCCAATACAAACATCCACATCCCCTTGATGAAATTCGCGTTGATGACACGATGCACTTTGTCGAGAAACCTGTGGAGATAATGGACCGTGAAGTCAAGAAACTCAAGCGTAAACATATACCACTTGTTAAAGTTCGCTGGGAATCCAAACATGGTCCAGAATTTACATGGGAATGAGAGGATCAAATGAAGGCCAAATATCCATCTATTCTCACAAGTTTCCTCTAAATAAATTTCGGGATGAAATTTCCTAAAGTATGGGAGACTGTGACATCTATGTATTTTAAATCCTTGTACAACTCCGAACAATTCAATTATCTTATGTTTGACAATTTCATGTTTTGATTCTTATTTTATTTCAAACTCTAGAACATTTTCTGGAAAGTTAATCGCCAACTGTTACGTAAACGTAACAAGTTTAATGCGACATACACTCTGGAACAATGACACAAGCTAAACATACTTTAAATACCCTTACAAAACTTAGAAATAAGTTTTGTAGGGTTCGGTATGGCAAAAACATGTTTATTCACCTCTAGGGGCTACTTTGCAAAATCTGCGAAACTATGCCAATTCACGTATTTCGCTATCCGGAACATGTTCGGACATCCGAAAATTTTTGTGATCATTAAAATATCATATTTTATTGATTGGAATGCAAAAATGTCATTCGTTACGCATTTACGGTCATTTGCGCGTTCGTTATGATTTTCGTCGTAATTAACCGAAAACCACAACCGTACGACCGAACGAACCGTCATCCGAAACATTTCCAAGCATTTTTCAAGTTCCCTATGTTTTCTCATCTTTATGAAGATTGAAAATGAGGTTATCTTAGAAGTGCCTAAACGCGACAAATCAAGTTCAGGGGCCTGTTTTGCCATTTTGAGAAACTTGGTCTCTGCAGGGGTGCCTACGGACCGTAAGCATGGACCCCATACGGTCCATAAGTAGTGCCCAGACAGCAAAGACAGAAACTTCCAGCCAGTTTCCAGCTGTTTACAACTTGTTTTGTTATTTCTCTGTTTTGGAGACCAAGTTAAGTGTTCAACAAGTCCTCAAATCAGTCCCTAACACTTGTGTGGTGGAGACCATTCCTTGGAGAACATCTAATCCAC
This sequence comes from Scalesia atractyloides, assembly GCA_947069175.1. NCBI lineage: Eukaryota > Viridiplantae > Streptophyta > Magnoliopsida > Asterales > Asteraceae > Scalesia > Scalesia atractyloides. Next base: position 42,663,667 of record CAMTDV010000019.1, on the reverse strand, counting down.
ATGTAATGATCCTACAATCCAAGAACTCCTATAAATAGCAAGCTCCATTCCATTCATCCATTGCTCATTTCTTTTCTTTCTCATCATTCACTCTAAGAGGAGTTGCTACCACTTGTTGGAGGCCTCCCACCTGTATTCATCTTTTTCCTAGAACACAAGACTTATCATAGGACTAGTTAGACCATCCGAACGCGCTTTTGCGCAAACAACGCGTTAAAGTAGCTTAAACTACCTTAACGAGTCGTAACGGGTCATAAGCACTTACGATTGCTTTCAAATCAGAATGTCGGCTTTGTTAAACCATATCATATGAGTTCCAACAATCATTTGGTTTACAAGACCTCATTTTATCCGATCTCCCGATTTAGGTTCCGATTTATTAACATAGTGATTCCATACTAGGTGCCACTTGATTCCTTGACTTTCCGAGCTTTGTTAGTTCACTAGATCAAGGATACTTGATATCTCAAGTGAGTACATAGTCCCCTCTTTTACTTTATTGATTTCATGCTTTTATGACATATACTTGCTATGTTCATCTAGTACATATATAGTACATGATTTCAATTTGTTTTGCTATGTATGTTGAGTTGAGCATGCTAGCACATTGATTTATGAGTTACTTTTGCTTGTTGGAGGCCTCCCACCTGAGTTCATCTTTTTCCTAGAACACAAGTAAGTGTTCTTCCTTGGCTTGTTTAGCTATTTCAAGAGAAAAGTCAAATAATGCTTGACTTTCGGCTTTGACCATGAATTAGTCAAGACAAAGTTCATTTGAATTTTGCAACGTGATCGTAATCACGATGGTTATAGTCCTTGCGACTATACCTACTGATTACCACGTTGACTAGTTGTAGTGATGAGTCAAAGTTTCGGTCAATAATGCGATAAATGCGCTTTATCTGACGGAACTATTTACGGGTATCAAAACACTTTGTTTTGATATCAAAACATTTTAAAACTTATGTTAGACATGTTTTGGCATGTCTAACTCGTCAAGTTTAGTGCTTATTTAGGGTCGTAAGTCAAGCGGTCTTGACAACCGCTTAGACTTTTGAACCCGACCCATTTGGCGATCATCAGGATCCGACCAAACATATTTTGTGGCCATAGTTGTGTAGGTAATAGCCTCCAGCCCTTATACCTTATGGTTACTTCATTTAAGTAGTTGTATGATAGGTAGTTTGTATTACTTAGGAAAATGACCAAAATGCCCTTTTTGCGCATGAATTCAATCTAAGCATATGTAACCTAAATTTTGACGCTTAAACTGATTGTGCAACATTATTAAACATGTTTAGGCATATAAGACTTATCATAGGACTAGTTAGACCATCCGAACGCGCTTTTGCGCAAACAACGCGTTAATGTAGCTTAAACTACCTTAACGAGTCGTAACGGGTCATAAGCACTTACGATTGCTTTCAAATCAGAATGTCGACTTTGTTAAACCATATCATATGAGTTCCAACAATCATTTGGTTTACAAGACCTCATTTTATCCGATCTCCCGATTTAGGTTCCGATTTATTAACATAGTGATTCCATACTAGGTGCCACTTGATTCCTTGACTTTCCGAGCTTTGTTAGTTCACTAGATCAAGGATACTTGATATCTCAAGTGAGTACATAGTCCCCTCTTTTACTTTATTGATTTCATGCTTTTATGACATATACTTGCTATGTTCATCTAGTACATATATAGTAGTTGATTTCAATTTGTTTTGCTATGTATGTTGAGTTGAGCATGCTAGCACATTGATTTATGAGTTACTTTTGCGGCATATGTTGACTTAGCATATGTGCACATTGATTTTATATTATATTTTGCTATGTATGTTGACTGAGCATGCTAGCACATTGATTTCAAGGACATTCCTACTACGTATGTTAGTTAGCATACTTAGTACACCGTTTTTTCATGACATGTTTACATTGGTTATGACATTTGGTATGTTTAACGGGACAAGAATACATTCATTAATATTGATCATGCCGCTCGGTAGTATGTAATGGTACCATAGGACTGAATCGCATTCTTCGCTTACTAGGTTTGTTTGGAAGTAGGGAATGACAGAATCCGAAAACATTTTTGATAAACCTTTAACTTGTTAAGGGTTTATCCGACAGTCTCAAGGCTTGAATGTATGCGATAAACATTGCTACATAAATGTTCATATCAAATAAAGCATTGGTTTTGCAAAACATGACTTTGATTTCAACATTGGTTTATTCAAGACATTTATTTGTACAAGACATTTGGTTATACATGACATATTACATATGGTTTGAGTAAAGACTTTTTCTTTATTTGCCATACAAAACATTTGTTATACACGACTTGGTCTATACCTAACAGTATGACATATGTCATTGTTTACACATGACATTTGACATGGCTTTAAACTAGACATTTTCTTCAGTTCGTTTATTGTGGGTGATTTAAATAACGAGATGTGTGTAATATGATACAAGCATGATGGATATGCTGCTGGTACTTCCTATATATAAGTGCTTTTATGATATTACATATCGTAGCGTTATTTAAACCACTTCGACAAACACAAAGACATGACACATTTGGCACAAATAACATATATTTTTCACTAGACATTGTTTTACAAATGGCATATTTTATACAATTCATTTTCATTTAGTAAATTTTTTAACCGTACATCCTTCTTTTATATCATTTGATTTTCATATGATTTTAGAAAAGAAAACATTTTATAAGGTTCATGACTAATTTTCGTTAAACTATTATTTAACTTCAAGTAAATGAATCCTCATCAACAAAACCTATGTATCTCATAGGCATTTTTATGTTGACGTACCTATTTTCACATGTGTTTTAGGAGCTAATATATGAGTTTGATCATGCTACACTTAGGCGGACTTGGGCTTTAGTGACTTAAAACCAAGCAAGACAAATAAATTTATGTTATGTTTCCGTTAAATTCCCGACAATGTAAACAATTTGAATCAATAATACAAAACTTTAATTATCATGGTTGTTGAAACAATAGTTCTGTTACTCCACTCCCCAATGTTTCCGCCGCAGTTTGTTGTTTTACGCAGTCGGGGTGTGACATCACCCTCTCTAGCGAAAGGGTATTTTAATACTGTCACACCCTGGTCGTAGCGGAAGCGCAAACATGTGACTTAACGCTAATCATTGCAATCAACTGTGTAAACATAATTATAACCAACAATGATGCCATATGTTATACAAATTCAAATTCAAGTTTACATGTTCCAACAAGTTTCATAAGTTTACCAAAACAATATGTAATTAAGTTACATCTCCAAAATATGTTTGTTATAATCGTAGTTTTAAGTCGAGGTTTTGACCCCTATATGACCAAACAAGGAAGGGATATATGAGGCAAATCCTCCAAAAGTAGCCATCATTGTATCTGTCGAGAATCCATCACTGGTTAAGCCCTATTTCCTGAAATACATGTAGTTTGAAAAATCAACAAAATTTGAGCGAGTTCATGTAGTTTTGTTTTCGAATAAGTTGTCATAATTGTTATCCAATATTGAAATCCAGGTATGTAAAATAATTATGGAATATCAGGATCTATCAGTGGGTAGCGAGCCCTCTGATACTATGCACCATAAATATGTAACCAAACCGAGGACAATTTGTTCTCAATTGGGATCACAAAAGCACTCCATGGTATACAACTAGGATTGGAGCGTGCCTCAAGCTCAATAGATCTACACCTTTTGAACCTTGGTCACTAAGTGATTAATGGTTACTAATGTTATATTGTTATCCAATCCTACTTACGCACATCGATCTTATTGTCATCTAACTCCATAACTAACATATCATGTGGCTTGACATGTATTTCCCCCGAATGTTATAAAACCGAAAGCGTTTAAATGAAAGGGGGGCATGAACTCACTGAATAGCTTTCCTTGTGTACAACTCTCGGTGTTTCTCCTTGGCCTTGAACCGAAACCTACAGGTGTTCTAATTCCCATTAGACACTTAAGTCTATGTTTGTTCTATGTACAAGTTCCCATCTTATGTTAGTTGTTCTTAATCATTTTATTCATTAATTATTTCTTGACTTAGTAACATATATTTTGTTATTGAGTCTTGAATAGTGTGTGAACGGCGTTGTTCGTTCCTTGTCCTTGTGCCTAGCACACTTGTCATTGGGCCTAGCCCATGTCATTGGGGCTAGCCCACGTCCTTGTGTCATTGGGCCTAGCCCATGTTCTTGTGTCATCGGGCCTAGCCCATGTTCTTGTATCATTGGGCCTAGCCCATGTTCTTGTGTCATTGGGCCTAGCCCATGTGTTGGTGTCATTGTCCTAGCCCATGTGCTTGTATTGTTGGGCCTAGCCCATGTCTTTATATTCTTGGGTCTAACCCATGTTTTTTTATCTTTGGGCCTAGCCCATGTTTTTGTATCTAGTTACATTTATTTTTCAAAATAAATATGTATAATTATAAAATAATATTTCCAATATTATTTTTAGTATATGTATGTTTATTATTTTTCAAGTGTACACTTACGAAATTATACACGTATTCTAGTGTTAAGGTTCCCGTATTTCTTATTTCTTGACAAGATTTATTACTTGTAATTTTTATGCTTTTCTGGAAATTATATCTCTTAAAAATAATATATTTTTAAGCCTCGTAGGGAATATATATATATTTTTTACCAATCTTGTTATATATATTTTGTGTATAAGTCCATTTACTTATCCAAGTCCATATAAATCAATGATTATATATATGAGTTTATTTATATATTTTATTATATTTTTGTCCAAACACTCAAGTATGGGTATTTTTGTGTGTATTTCCTTCGAGTATTTTCTTTGGTATTTTGAGGGTTTTTATGTTCATACTCTATTGAGAGTATTTAGTGTTTTAGTTTTCTTATCTTGTCTATTACATATATTACACATAATATACACATACCACACAAAAATCCTTGGTGAGCATTAATTATATATTTCCCTAAATATATATTTATACCTATTTTTATCCTTTTAGAAATATTTATTTTCTTAACTTGTATTTTTATATAAAAATAGGGCATGGCCATGTTTAATTTATTTAAATATCGAAAAACCAAAAGTTTAATAGTAAACTTTATATTTTTCTAAGTGTTGAATTTGTATAAAAATTTGGCTATAGTTTCCCCTAGATTTAGGAGTTTTCCCATGTTTATAAACATGTGTTTATGCTTTACAAAACTCACTTGATCATCAAAATAATTTCTATAAGTTTAAACAACTTCATACATACACTTTTTACATGATGATGATCTCAAAACTTTATAAAAACATGTAGTCTTTTAGTATGGTGCTTAACATGTTTTGTTATCTTCAGAAATGTTAATTATCCACTAATTACACAACTTTTGTAGAAATCATGTTTAACAACATGTTCATCCATTTACAAAAATAACTTTAAGTCCATGTTTATGTATTGTAAATCATTTTAACTAGTTCATTAGTGACCTACATCAAGTTCATCAACATGGATCTTTCAAGATCTATGTGTAAACTTTCAAGATCTTTCAATACAACACTACTACACATGATAATCATCAACCTAAGCACAAAATAAACATACAAAACATCGTTTCATTTCAAGATCATGTTTGTTTTCTTTATATCCTTAGTGTTCTTCATGTGTTCATTACTTTTAATTTATGTCTCTTGATGGATTCACTTGTACATGATAAATATACTAGTAACAAGGATTAAAACAAAGATTAAGAGGCTTACTACTAGCTCTAGTGGCTAGGTAAGTGGCAAGAACACTTAGATCAAGAAGATGATGCAAAAGTGGTGGATGAAAGCTCCAAAGAGAGGTCCTTCAACTTCTAGCACTTGAATACTTCTTAGATGGTCTTCACACACCCTAGGATGGTCTTAGAATACTTGAGAGATGGATGAACAATGGAGGTGAAGTGGTGGTGATTGTGGCCATGAGGTAGGAGGAAGGTGGTGGTGGTTTGAGTTTTGAATTTTGTTGAAAGGATGAAGTGATAAGATTAGAGTTTTATGCATCAAGATCCTCCAACATCCATGTGACCTTTAGTTCTTTTGCTCAATATCAACTTAAAATCCTTAATAAAATAATCAAAAGATTAGGGCATGGTGGGGCCCCTTGTGACCGTCAACATGAGGGGTGGGGTATTGGTTTGGTTTCAAATGTTAGTTAGATGTTTACTTGGAATCTGGGATGTTTAGTTAAGGTGTTATGTGCATTAGTGTTTTTAGGATGAATTATGGTGTTTGGTGATTATAACTAGCTTTGTAACACTAAACAATGCTTCTAGTGAAAATTTGGTGCTTCGGGTAGTGTCCGGTTGTTTGGTTGGTTACCGGTTCGTTAAAGTGCTAAATGGCACAGTTTAGTGTGTTATGAGGTACCTTTTATGACTGTTTTAATTCCCGGCACTTTACAAGTTATTCTGGACACTTTAACCTTATTTATATATTATATTTTAGTGTACAATTGCTGAATTTTGCTGATAAATGCTGAATTCTGCATTTAAAGTGTGTTTTGGGCACTTTTAAGTGCATTAAATGATTTCCGGAACGTGTTAAGTTAAATCCTTGTTTTCCCATATAGGATTTAATATATGATTGTTATTGGACTTCTATCTAGGTCCTAGAACTGTCGTTAAGCTGAGTACCAGAGTTGTGCTGACACAGCTAGTCTAACCGGCAAGCCTACTAGTTGTTTTAGTGCATTGTTTCCAGTTGTTTTTAAACGAGACTATCCACATGAATTATATGCACTAATTTGATGTTTTCATGACAGTTTATGATATATGAGATGCAAGCAAGTAGTTTAAGACATTTTAACACATAATAACATGATTAAATTAATAGTTTATTTGTACAGAAATTACCCGAAAGTTGACAGTTGTCACATACTCCCCCTGTTAAAAGGAATTTCGTCCCGAAATTCAAGCTGAGTTATCCGTTACAGGAGTCTTCTCAAACAGGTGAGGGTATTTGACCGTGAGTTGATCTTTACGTTCCCAAGTATACTCGGGTCCGTGTCGAGAGTTCCAACGGACTTTGACTAGCTTGATACGACTTCTCCGTGTTTTCTGGACTTTCCAGTCCATAACCTCAACAGGTTCTTCGATAAATTGGAATTTGTCGTCTATATGGATCTCATCCGCAGGGATGATGACTGTCTCCTTAGTTGGACTCTTTTTGAGGTTAGACACATGGAATGTGTCGTGTACATTATTGAGTTCCTCGGGTAATTTAGCTTGTATGCAACAGTATCGATTTTTGCCAGAATTTCAAAGGGTCCAATATATCGTGGGTTAAGCTTTCCACACTTACCAAATCTAGCTACGCCCTTCCAAGGCGAGACTTTCAACAAAACCTTGTCTCCGACCTCGAAGGATAATGGTTTACGTCTTTTGTCCGCGTAGCTCTTTTGTTGATCACGAGGTGGCTTGATTCGCTCGCGAATTTTGAATATCTTGTCTGTGGTTTCTTGGACCAGTTTGGTACCAATGAGTTGTTTGTCACCAACTTTCGCACAGCATAGCGAAGATCGGCACTTAGGTCCAAAAAGTGATTCAAAAGGTGTGGCCTTAATGCTAGTGTGATAGGTGTTGTTGTAGGAAAACTAATGGTAAATGAGTATCCCAGTTTCCGCCTAAGTCCATCACACAAGTGCGAAGCACGTCTTCTAAAGTTTGGATGGTTCGCTCGCTTTGACCATCAGTCTGCGGATGAAACGTTGTGCTTAGATCTAGACGAGATCCAAACAAAGCTTGAAATGACTGCAATATCTGCGATACAAAGCGACCATCTCGGTCTGAGATTATGGAGACTGGCAATCCGTGACGTGCCACAATTTCCTTAAGGTACAGCTCAGCTAGCTTCTTAGTACTATCATTCTTACGAATCAGTAAAAGCGAGCCAACTTGGTTAACCGATCTATAATCACCCAAATCATGTCATGTCCTCGAAAGGTTCGTGGGAGATTGGTTATGAAATCCATTGATATATGTTCCTACTTCCAAACAGGAATCTCGGGTTGTTGTAATAATCCAGATGGTTTCTGGTATTTGGCCTTGACCTTTGCACAAGTCAGACATTTCCCAACATAGGTTGCAATGTCTGCCTTGAGGTTAGGCCACCAGTAGTACTCTTCAAGTCTTGGTACCTCTTATCCGATCCTGGATGAATTGAGTACTTTGACTTGTGGGCTTCGTCCAGTACTAAGTCTCGTAAATATCCAAAATAGGGAATCCAGATTCTTCCCATGAAATATAAGGTTCCATCTTTATCTGGTTCCATTTGTTTTTCCATCCTCGCAATTTCTGCTGGGATGTTTTCTAGTTTTAAAGATTCTTGTTGTGCCTCACACACACGGGTTGTGAAGTTTGTCTGAATTGTCATCTCCAAGGCTCGTACTCTCAGTGTCGTGACTCGTTCCTTGCGGCTCAAGGCATCTGCTACAACGTTCGCCTGGTCCGGATGATACTTGATTGTGCAATCGTAGTCATTTAACAATTCAATCCAACGTCATTGACGCATATTTAATTCTTTCTGATTAAATATATGTTGAAGACTCTTGTGATCCAGGAATATAGTACATTGGGTACCATATAGGTAATGCCGCCAAATCTTCAAGGCAAACACCACCGCACCTAACTCGAGGTCATGCGTGGTATAATATTTCTCGTGAACCTTCAATAGACGTGACGCATACGCGGTGATTTTTCTCGTTGCATAAGCACGCAACCTAAACCCTGATGTGAAGCATTGCAGTACACCACGAAGTCATCGGTACCGTCAGGAAGTGATAAGATTGGCGCATCACATACTTTATCCTTTAAGAGTTGGAATGTCTCTTCTTACTTTTCATCCCAAACAAACTTCTTGTCTTTTTGCGTAAGTGTCATTAGTGGTTGAGCAACTTTAGAAAAGTTCTCAACGAATCTCCTATAATAGTCCGCTAATCTGAGAAATTGTCGAACTTCGATTGGAGTATTGGGTGCTTCCCAATTCTTAATGGCTTCAATTTTTGATGGGTATACATGAATACCTTTCTCGTTCACCACATGGCTGAGAAATTGTACTTCGCGAATCCAAACTTTACACTTCGAAAATTTCGTGTAGAGTTTCTCGTTCTTTAGAAGTTCTAGAATGGTTCTCAAATGTTGCTCGTGCTCATCCTTCGATTGCGAATATATTAAGATATCATCGGTAAACACTATCATGAATTTGTCAAGATACGGCTTCCACACGTGATTCATTAAATCCATAAAGACTGCGGCGCATTTGTTAGGCCTAATGCATAACGAGAAAATCGTAATGACCATAAGAAGTCCTAAAAGCCGTTTTCGGTATGCTTTCTTCTCGTATCGCAACTAGTGATATGCAGACCTTAAGTCTATCTTGGAATAGAAGCTCGAACCTTGTAGTTGATCAAGTAAGTCATCAATTCTCGGTAGCGGATACCGATTCGGGATAGTAAGCTTATTCATCTCTCGGTAATCGATACACATTCTGAACATTCCATCCTTTTTCTTCACGAATAAGACCGGAGCTCCCCAAGGCGAAAAGCTCGGTCTAATGAATCCTTTATCTAGCAACCTTGAAGTTGTGTAGATAATTCTTGCATTTCAGAAGGTGCTAGTCGATATGGAGATTTGGCTATAGGCGCGGCTCCCAGTACCAAGTCGATGTGTAATTCGACTTGTCGTTGAGGTGGCAATCCCAGTAAGTCTTCCGGAAAGACTTCAGGGAATTCCTTCACGATCGGAATGTCTTCGAGCTTAGGCTCCTCGGCCTTCTTGTTGACAACATGTGCTAGAAAAGCGATGCAACCTTTCCTTAAGCACTTTTGGGCTTTCATGCAATTAATGATTCGTAGTGGCGTGTTTTGCTTTTCCCCATGGACCATCAAAGGTTCTCCGCTTGATATAGGAATACAAATAATCTTTTCGTGACATAAGATTTCAGCTCGATTTTAGGATAGCCAATCCCTGCCGATAACAATGTCGAAACTACATAATTGAACTGTTAAGAGATCTATGTCGAACTTTCGTTCACCCAGTTCTAAGGTACATTTCCTTATAACTTCGCTCGATTCTACCAGTTTTCCGTCAACTAGTTCAATCGAGTAAGGAATATATAATTTGCTCGATTCTACCCCAAATACATTTCTAAATTCCTTAGAAATAAAAGTAAAGTCTGCCCCGGTATCAAAAGTATAGATGCAAAGTGGTTGTTTATAGGGAACGTACTGGTGACCACATTCGGGTCCTCGCGTGCGTCCTTAGCTCCATGCACCAAAGCTCTACCCCGAGCTTGATTCCTTTCGGGCAATCTTTCTTGAAATGCCCTTTGTCACCACAGTTATAGCATCCATCAGTTGTTCCTCGACATGCGGTAGTAGTATGCCCAAACTTTCTACACTTGCCGCATTTTGAACCTCGGCCTTCCCCATAATGGTGGAAAGGGCATTTGGGACATTTTGGTGCTTCTCCACCATAAGGTTTCCTCTGTGGTAGCGGCATAAGCTTTCGCTACTTTGTTTTCCCTCGGCGCTTGCCTCTTGCCCCTATTAAAGCTGTTACCACGAGTAATTTTCTTAAAGTGGGAAAACTTCCTCTTGTTGGAGTCCGTAGTCTCCACAGGAGCTTCTTTCTTGACTTCCCCAAGTTTCGGTAACTTCTTTTGACGTACAACCTCTTCAGTAAGGCTCATAGCTAACTCAATCGCTTCCCCAATTTCAGTCAGTTTTGATGAAGTCACCAGGCTTAGAATTTCAGGGGCGAGTCCCCATACAAATCGCTCAATCCTTTTGAATTCCGGTTCCACTAAGTACGGAACCACTCGTGAAAAATCATGAAACCTTTGGACATATCCCGCGATGTCAGAGCCAATCATCTTAAGATTCCAAAATTCCGTTTCCAACTTTTGAATTTCGGATCTTGAACAATACCTCTTTCTCATGATCTCTTTCAACTCCTCCCAGGTCAGACCATGTGCAGCATTGTCTCCTTTGGTCTGCACCTGGAGATTCCACCAAAATAACTCTCCATCATTGAAGAGTCCAGTGACATAAGTGATTCTTTACTCAACAGGACACTTGCTCATTCGTACGACCAGTCTTTTCGGTCCATCGTACGAATGAAACAGTACCGCCGGTGCCATCGAAGTTCAGAGTCTTGCAGTCCAAAACCTGCTTATAAGTGCAACATGAAAGAGATTAGGTACACCAACTCAAGAATGGGATTCAAAGCACGAATAGAATAAACGAGGATATCATGTGGTTATATGAATAACCAAAGGTTACCGGTAGGTGGGATGGTTCTGTTTTGACCTCTGGTTCCGCTGCTATGCTCGGAGAGGTTGGCCTCGTGTTGTGCAATGGCCTGAGATATGCGCTCGTTTAGTTCTGCTTGAGTCGTTGGGAGTAGGTCATTATTGACACTTCTTCGGCGAGTAGGCATAGTCTTCTAGTACGAAATATCGATTGTAATTAGAAGATTGTTCAATAATGAAAGAAATATTTATTATAAAAAAATATATATATTAAAAATCTTGTTTGTTTATTATTACTTTATTTTGTCGAGTATAAGAAACATCACGTCGGATAAGAGGTAAGAAGTCGTGTATATGGCGTACAACACAATCACAACAACATGCAATATCTGACGTTCATGCGCACCATGGCATAATAAATAAACATCATCCACAACAATATAAAATCAACCACGACATATCAAAATATCAACCAACACATCACAATATCAACCAACACATCACAATATCAACCAACGACGACATAAATAAATACAATGCGAAACAAGAAAATATACTTCCATACATGATTGACAACTTAGTACATTTGTTCATGAAGAATTAAATGGACTTCGGGTTACATAACCCTAGTCGATACAAGTTCATACAATACAATATAGAAGTAAAGTTTTCCTCTTCATTGTATCTTCGTCTCTAGTCGTCATAAAAGTTGGATCTTCTGACTTGAGTCTTCGGAAGCTGGATCAACAAAAGCTGGGGCTGATCCCCAATGGTAACTAGTACTGATCTACTGAGGTGGCAGGGGTGGAGGGGATGGTGACCTATGGAGAAACATGCGGTGATAGGCCAACTCCTCCTCTATCCCAGAGACATGGTGAACGGAGGCAGCCTGGATACGCTCCTACTCACGCATGCGTGCCTCGAATGGACATTTGGGGTGGTGATAGGGACACAGGGGTAGTGGAGTCGATGGTGGTGGTGAAGATGGTGCATAAGGTGGTGGTGACGGTGGTGTTGGTGGTAAGTCTGGGGGTGTGGTTGGCGTTTATGGTAGCGGTGAGGGTGGTGCAGGTGGTGCTCTAGTAGCAACCTGAGCAGGGCGCTGACCCTGGAGCTCGTGAATCATACGATAAAGCTGAGCTATCTTGCGGTCATGTGCTATCACTTCATCCTCGAGAGGAACTACAGGAAAATGACAGGGGTGATATGGGTCAGACGGGCATATGCCCGGTGGAGGAGAAGGGGGATACCTACGGTAACGGGGTGGCGAAGGGTATGAAGCATGCATGGGTGGTGCAGTAGGGGGTGGGGGTCCAGCCCAATGAGATGATACGGCCGCGTGTGGGTCATGGATGGGATGATAAGTGGAGCTACTCATAAAGAGTTGGGGTGGCTGCTCGTAACGTTGGGGCGTACCGCCCAATGAGTGGTGGCGTGGAGGTCCAGAAAATGGGGAAAACGTAGGAGTGGGGATGCTAGCATAAGATGGGCCTACAGAAATATGCGGTGGTACAAAAGGTGGGGGTAACACGGTGTCAGGTGAGTGAACTGGTGAAGGTGTGCCTGGTACAGCAGACATAGCATCATCAGACATGTGTCCATCGTCAGAGTCAGATGATGAGGATGATAGGTCAATAACGGGGATGACTGGTGGGGGTAGCTCAAGTATGGCTAGCTCATCGATAACCTCGCCGTCCCGCAACTCGACATCCATATGGTCGACATGGAAGACAGGCATGACATCATCCTTGTCATCATCTAGTTTGATGACCGGCGGATGGCAGCTAGTGGTGCGACTAAGTGCACCACTACGTGCACCACTACGTGCTCCCCATCTGGATGACCATGGATGGCCACATCATGCTGGGGCTAGGGTACGGCTAGCACATCGTCCTCAAGATCGTGCATGTGATCCTGGTCATCTCCCATGTAGTAGTCGGGTAGGGCAAAAGGCTGATAGGCGTCGAGGTCCTCGTCATCGGAAACCTCGTGAACGGTTGCGTCCTCAGGAGGTATAGCCGCAGCAGCCTCAACACCAAATCCGTCATCTGAGAAGTACTCCATATGGTCCTCCTCGTACGAAGAAGCTGAAGAAATGGTCCTGGCAAATACAATTCGTACAACGTATAAACATAAAGGTTAGTAATTAATTAATACTTATGATATATTTAATTTTAGCCATCAAACCTCATGCAAGTTCATTGGTTTCGTGAAATCCTAGTGTTCTCGTGTCTATCCATTATAGACTAATCAGGAATAAACTTTTGTTCTTTCCTATGGTTGAACTCGTGTGATAGATCCTCATGTTATCGTGACATTTTGTAATACGTTTGTCATATATTAGAAAACAGTTTTATAATGTTATAAACGTTGTTTTCGTTTGATAGCCCCTGGTGATTATAGACCAAACTTAGTAAAAAGTTTGTACCCGGTTCACTACAATCGAAGCTCTGATACCAATCTGTCACACCCTGGTCGTAGTGGAAGCGCAACGTGTGACTTAACGGTAATCATTGAAATCAATCGTGTAAACATAATTATAACCAACAACGATGCCATATGTTATACAAATTCAAATTCAAGTTTACATGTTCCAACAAGTTTCATAAGTTTATCAAAACAATATTTAATTAAGTTACATCACCAAAATTTGTTTGTTATAATCGTAGTTTTAAGTCAAGGTTTTGACCCCTATATGCCCAAACAAGGAAGGAATATATGAGGCAAATCCTCCAAAGTGGCCATCGATGTATCTGCCGAGAATCCATCACCGGTTAAGCCCTGTTTCATGAAATACATGTAGTTTGAAAAATCAACAAAAGTTGAGCGAGTTCATGTAGTTTTGTTTTCTAATAAGTTGTCATAATTGCTATTCAATATTGAAATCCAGGTATGTAAAATAATTATGGAATATAAGGATCTATCAGTGGGTAGCTAGCCTTTCGATACTATGCACCGTAAGTATGTAACAAAACCGAGGACACTTTGTTCTCAATTGGGATCAAAAAAGCACTCCATGGTACACAACTAGGAGTGGAGCGTACCTCAAGCTCAATAGATCTACACCTTTTGCACCTTGGTCACTAAGTGATTAATGGTTACTAATGTTATATTGTTATCCAATCCTACTTACGCACATCGATCTTATTGTCATCTAACTCCATAACTAACATACCATGTGTCTTGCATGTATTTCCCCCGAATGTTATAAAACCTAAAGCGTTTAAATGAAAGGGGGACATGAACTCACTGAATTGTGTTCCTTGTGTACAACTCTCAGTGTTTTTCCTTGGCCTTGAACGAAACCTACAGGTGTTCTAATTCCCATTAAACACTTAAGTTAGTGGTTCTTAATCGTTTTATTGATTAATTATTTCTTGACTTAGTAACATATACTTTGTTGTCGAGTCTTGAATAGTGTATGAACGGCGTCGCCCGTTCCTTGTCCTTGTGCCTAGCACACTTGTCCTTGGGCCTAGCCCACGTCCTTGTGTCATTGAGCCTAGCCCATGTTCTTGTGTCATTGGGCCTAGCCCATGTGTTGGTGTCATTGGGCCTAGCCCATGTGCTTGTATTGTTGGGCCTAGCCCATCTCTTTGTATTCTTGGGTCTAACCCATGTTTTTGTATCTTTGGGCCTAGCCCATGTCTTTGTATTCTTGGGTCTAACCCATGTTTTTGTATCTTTGGGCCTAGCCCATGTTTTTTTATCTAGTTACATTTATTTTTCAAAATAAATATGTATACTTGTAAAATAATATTTTCAATATTATTTTTAGTATATGTATGTTTATTATTTTCCAAGTGTACACTTAGGGAAGTATACACGTATTCTAGTGTAGGTTCCTGTATTTCTTATTTGTTGACAATATTTATTACTTGTAATTTTTATGCTTTTCCCAAAATTATATCTCTTAAAATAATATATTTTTATGGCTCGTAGGGAATATATATTTTTTTACCAATCTTGTTATATATATATATATATATATATATATTTGTTGTATAAGTCCTTTACTTATCCAAGTCCATATAAACCAATGAATATATCTATGAGTTTATTTATATCTTTTATTATATTTGTCCAAACACTCAGATATGGGTATTTTTTTGTGTATTTCCTTGGTGTATTTTCTTTGGTATTTTGAGGGTTTTTATGTTCATACTCCATTGAAAGTATTTAGTGTTTTAATTTTCTTATCTTGTCTATTACATATATTACACATAATATACACATATCACACAAAAATCCTTGGTGAGCATTAATTATATATTTCCCTAAATATATATTTATACTTGTTTTTATCCTTTAAGAAATATTTATTTTCTTAACTTGTATTTTTATGTAAAAATAGAGCATGGCCATGTTTAATTTATTTAAACATCTAAAAACCAAAATTTTAGTAGTAAACTTTATATTTTTCTAAGTGTTGAATTTTTATAAAAATTTGGCCATAGTTTCCCCTAGATTTAGGAGTTTTCCCATGTTTATAAACATGTGTTTAAGCTTTACAAAACTCACTTGATCACCAAAATAATTTCTATAAGTTTAAACAACTTCATACATACACTTTTTACATCATGATGATCTCAAAACTTTATAAAAACATGTTGTCTTTTAGTATGGTGTTTAACATGTTTTGTTATCTTCAAAATGTTAATTATCCACTAATTACACAACTTTTGAAGAAAATCATGTTTAACAACTTGTTCATCCATTTACAAAAATAACTTTAAGTCCATGTTTATGTATTGTAAATCATTTTAACTAGTTCATTAGTGACCTACATCAAGCTCATCAACTTTTTCTTCATGGATCTTTCAAGATCTATGTATACACTTTCAAGATCTTTACATACAACACTACTACACATGATAATCATCAACCTAAGTACAAAATAAGCATACATAACATCATTTCATTTTAAGATCAGGTTTGTTTTCTCTATATCCTTAGTGTTCTTCATGTGTTCATTACTTTTAGTTTATGTCTCTTGATGGTTGTATTATACATGATAAATATACTAGTAATAAGGATTAAAACAAAGATCAAGAGGCTTACTACTAACTCTAGTGGCTAGGGAAGTGGCAGGAACACTTAGATGAAGAAGATGATGCAAAATTGGTGGATAAAAGCTCCAAAGAGAGGTCCTTCAACTTCTAGCACTTGAATACTTCTTAGATGGTCTTCACACACCCTAGGATGGTCTTAGAATGCTTGAGAGATTGATGAACAATGGAGGTGAAGTGGTGGTGATTATGGGCATGAGGTAAGAGGAAGGTAGGGGTGGTTTAAGTTTTGAATTTTGTTGAAAGGATGAAGTGATAAGATTAGAGTTTTAGGCATCAAGATCCTCCAACATCCTTGCGAACTTTGGTTCTTATGTCCAATGTCAACTTAACATCCTTAATAAAATAATCAAAAGATTAGGGCATGGTGGGGCTCCTTGTGACCGTCAACATGAGGGGGGGTATTGCTTTGGTTTCAAATGTTAGTTAGATGTTTTGTTGGAATCTAGGATGTTTAGTTAAGGTGTTATGTGCATTAGTGTTTTTAGGATGAATTATGGTGTTTGGTGATTATAACTAGCTTTATAACACTAAAACAATTTTGCTAGTGAAAATTTGGTGCCTGGGGTAGTGTCTGATTGTTTGGTTGGTTACCGGTTCGTTAAAGTGCTAAATGGCACAGTTTAGTGTGTTATGAGGTACCTTTTATGATGGTTTTAATTCCCGGCACTTTACAAGTTATTCTGAATACTTTAACCTTATTTCTGCATTATATTTTAGTGACAATTGCTGAATTTGGCGATAAATGCCGAATTCTGCATTTAAAGTGTGTTTTGGGCACTTTTAATTGCATTAAATGATTTTCAAAACGTGTTAAGTCAAATCCTTGTTTTCCCATATAGGATTTAATATATGATTGCTATTGGACTTCTATCTAAGTCCTAGAACTGTCGTTAAGCTGAGTACCGAAGTCGTGCTGACACAGCTAGTCTAACCGGCAAGCCTACTATTTGTTTTAGTGCATTGTTTCTAATTGTTTTTAAACGACACTATCCACATGAATTATATGCACTAATTAGATGTTTTCATGGCATTTTATGATATATGAGATGCAAGCAAGTAGTTTAAGAAATTTTAACACATAATTGCATGATTAAATTAATAGTTTAAATGTAAGAAAATTACCCGAAAGTTGACAGTTGTCACACATACTCTCTAAGATTTAAAGGTTTTCACCTTTCTAAGTCTTGGAGTTTATACACTCTCGCCTGTAGCGCACGAAACAAGGGTTTAACCCCAGGACACCAAGTGTTTATCCCCATGATACTAAAGGTTTATCCCCAGTGAAACTATAGTTTTCGAAAGATTTCATAAATGTGATCATGATCACACACATTCTTTCATTGAGGAAACGTTACAAAATTCGATCATTAAGTGAAGGGATACTCATGTATGTCATATACTGATGCAATATCCTGCACAGACAGCGGACATCCATGCTGGAGACATTGCAAAGGATTCAAAGGTTGGAATTGAAAGTTATTGAACAAGTATTTCTGGTATGGTTTTTATTTTTCAAAGATTGAAAGCCTTACCTACATAATCCAAATATCATATTATTCAACCGAGTTTCTGTCTAACATTTTGATTAAAGGAAACAAAAATGTTGAACATTTAATCAGTATCCTGACCAGGATATTCGGTGAGGATATTCAAAGCATGTTTTTCAGAATAATAACATAACAACATCGGATAAGGCTAAAAGGTTAGTTTATTATTAACATTCCAAAATGTCACATTCTTGGCTTCGTCTTAAACCAAGACCTATCCACCAAGAATGTGATAAGGTCTAAAAGCATATAAGCAATGATGACCAAAGGTTTCGTCCTGAAACCCAGGATAAACTCCACCTTAAGTCATCATAAAATACTAATGTTTAAAGTGCAGGAAATATAAATTGTTCAAGTGCAGGAAAAGTAAAATTGTTTAAGGGATTACAGACCATTCAAATTAAAAAAGTAGGCTCCGGCCTAGGCATCAAATATCCATCATCGCCCACTTCGCTACCATCATGTTGCAGCACCTTCAGCAACATCCTCGGCAGCATCATCAACCATATCCTCACCACCAGCATCAGCATCTTGACCACCAGCACCAGCATCAGCCTCAACATCCTTGGGAGCTTTAACCGCCTTCGAAGGCTGCTCAACCACCAGTTTGGTAGGGCACTCCACAGGTTTCCCTCCCAGGTCCTTTAGCTTCACCTCCCATGTATCGATATTCCAGGCAGGGCATTCAAAGCCCACAGCTTTGGCTTCATATGCCATTTTCAGCCGGGCTTGGAGGAGGGAAATCATGACAGAACCTTTGAGGCCTTCCCGGTAGGAGTTCATATCCTGCTCATGCTGGAGTTGGGCTGCATCCACCTTGGCCTGGGCATCTTGATTAGCCTTTTGGATGGCAGCCTGAGCTTCCTGAGTCATTGCCTTGTATTTGTCCTCGTAATGTTGGTATTTGGCGGCAGCAATCTTTTCATAGTTCTTGATCGTGATTTGAGCTTCCTTCAGCTTGGCCTCTAGCATCCTATTGACCCCACATGCGTCCTCGTAAAGATGCGTCAGGCGACCGAGACCCTGCAGTCCGAGATACAGGTATCAGTATATACATAAAATAATCAGGATATTTGTTCATCATATATGCACATGATACAGGATAAGGATATTTACCTGGTTAAGAGAAGAAGTCATCAAGGCACTGGACTCGAGGAATCCCTGGTTCTCGTAGGGAAAAGCCTCATCGGTAGCAGGGGAGTTTGTTTCTTCTCTTTTGAGAGCTGGTGGCACGTGGCTTTGTGTCAGGGGAAGGTCTAGGCATGGTCGTGGCCTTGGAACAGGTTGCAGGCTTGTATACAGAGGATGGCTTGCTGGATTCCTTCTTCGCTTGGACAGGGCCAGAGTAGCTGTCAAGTTCTTTAAGATAAAGACCTCTGAGATTTTGGCTGGCTCTGCACAAAAGGGAGAATTCTCAATCATAACTTTAATTTCATAATTACGTAACTATGTATGAAAGTATATAATCTTTACCATACATGTTGGATGAAAAGTATTGACTTGAACTTGGGTGATGAGACGAGAAGCTTTTGTCGCTTTCAAATAACTTGTAAATTGTTTTGATCCTTTCCTCAGATTCTGCAGTAGGAGGAGCTAGTTCCTTGAAATTTGCTACATGGAAGAAACAAGGATATCAATTCAGGATATAACATGAAGATACATTTGGGGATATCCCTAAAACCCTAAATCCTATCAGCGGCCAACCACTTCGTCGGAAGGTCAACGCCTTCGTCGATAGAGTCCCTCTTAATAAAGAAAAACTTGCGTTTCCAATCATCCTCGTTTTTTGTCACTTTAAGGATGAGGGGGTTGTTAGCGGAGGGAAAAAGCAAGAATCTACTAGAACCGTGTGATCTTAGGCGATAGGCGATGGGAATATCCTCAATACGCAGGTCAGGGATATGATGGGTCTTAATCCGGTCGAGTATAATCAAGACCCTCCAGATCATAGGCATGGTTTGAGCGAAGCTAAGCTTGGTGGTGCGAAAAAACTGCATAATAAACTAAGGAAATGGGTATCGAAGTCCTATAGAAATGGGTAGGCTAAAAAACAGATCCACTCCTCGGATACAACATCTGATCGGAGATTCCGGTCAAATGGCTGGATAACTGCCTTGTCGGGAAAAGCACTGGAAGCCCCGAGGGCAGCGATGTCGGCATTATCGAAGGAGCACACCTTTTTCTCTGGATTCTTGAGAAGATTCTGTTGGGTGAAAGTCGAAGTAGAGTCACCGGTATGCGATCGTGTACGAGTAGACATGGAAGAATTGAAAAAAGAACAGAGAAAACAAAGAGAGGATAAAGAGATAATACCTGATAACTCTGAAAAATGGTGCTAATTATCTAAAGAGTGGGAGAAAATATAGGCCAGAGATAGGATGTGATGAGTGAATTTCGCCTTGGAAGTTACAAGCTGTCTTATCAAACGTCTACCTCCCATTAAAAGCCTGAATCTACGCAAAGAAAAATATATCCGTTTAGATCAGAGGATCCCAACAGCTATATTTTTTGGGACAATTGTTATGGGTGGAATTTTCTAACTCATATCCTAAAGATATATCCTGATTTTACACGTTAATCATAGCGACCATGATACTGAACCAGGATATTGGTAACATTATGCAGGAGTATCCTACTCGTTACTAACAGTTTACTTTGTATACAAGCTACAAATGATCACAAGACTTGGTCTTCCTGAAGACTCGTTCACGACAGTTAGAAGAAAGATGTTGGAAGCCTGAAGAGAGAGTCAACAATGGCCATAAGGGAATATTCGTAGCATCCTTTGAATATAGGATAGTTAGTTATCTTTGTTTACTATTTAAAGGGAACTTGGATCAGCAGTAAGACACATGAAATCTAGTACACTTTCACTTTCGAATTGCAGCAACAATCACAAACACTCACAACACTTACACAATTCGTTCATTGTAACGCTTAGAGCTGATACAAGTAGTATCCTGAAGTTGTATCCTGCTGTTAATCAATAAGAAGAACAAGGCAGCTGGCGATTGTTAGCTCCCGAGGTTTTATGCCGGCGATCTAGATTGGTCAAGGGCTTTCCTCGTACATCCAGTGTTAATTTCTACTTTTATCGCATTTACTTGTTAATTTGATATAGTTCATTATCCTAGAACTATATCCTAAAACTGTTTTCACAAACAATCAATTTAACATATTTTTACGAATCATAATAGCACGCTACCTCACATACTAAGTTTGATCACTTAATTGCTTTGGTAATTTTTGAGCAAAACATCAATTATTTATAAAGACCTAGTATCTCAGAAATCGGCAATCTCTCAAACAAAATTTTGGTGTGCTAAGAAATATATCCGAGAGATGTTAACCCACTAATTAAGAAGTTTTCTTTATGTTTATATCTCAGAAACAATTTACTGAACGTGCGAAGCCTAATGTCACATCCTCAGTGAGATTTGTTTAGACTATTTAACATTGCAAATCATTAGCATACTGTGATAGTCAACTGATTTACTATCATTTCCTCATTTCACACGAAAACTCTTTTTGTCTTTTTCTATTTTTGTACATTTTTGTATTTTTCAGGTTTTTGTGTTTTGCACAACATTTCTCCCCCTAAAATCAAAAACATATTTTTGGAATTTTGTTTTAAAGAAAGAAATTCTTAAAACTATAGATGTGACAAACCGATGTGGATCACGAAAACTCATCATCCGATCCGTATTCAACCTCAATTTCCCCATCTGATGTCAGATTCTTCATACCATTTATTCTTAAAAGTTATTTAAATCGTTTTCGATCAAAAGCTTTGGTATAAAAATCTACGTTTTGTTCATCAGTGTGGATCTTTTCTATTTGAATCAACTTTTTTTCGTGGAAATCATGGATAAAGTGATGTTGAATTTCAATATGTTTAGTTTTTTAATGTTACGGATTTTTAGTTATATCAAGAAATTGCAATCTAATGTCTCTCATCTGTTGTTGTACCCATAGAATATGGGAACGACAACTGGAAGTTGAAACGTATTCAACCTCGCAAGTAGAGAGAGCGATCGTGGTTTACTTCTTGCATTGCCATGTTACTAATCGTGTTCCGAAGAACTTGCAACCAGCCGTTGTGGATTAGCGTTAAGTTTGCAGCAATCAAAATCTGAATCTGAATATCAAGTGAGGTCGAAGTTGTTGTTTCGCGGATAGCACAAGTCGGTGCTTGGGCAACCCTTTAGATATCTGAATATCCGCTGGACAATCATCAGATGTGATACTCTAGGACTGGATTAATATCGGGTGCAAAGGCATGTTGGATACATAATATCCGGCCTAGATGCTATGAGGTACATAAGTGATCTTATCATTGATCTGTATAAAGTGTCATCAATCTTCACTCTAGATTCATCTAGGCATATGCCATGATTAAGTGCCAATGGGATAGATAATGGTGATGTTCCTGACATTTCGAATTTCTCCAAGATATCGTGAACAAACTTCGTCTTATGAATGAAGATACCCTCAGGGAACTGATCTACCTGAAGTCCCAAAAAGAACTTCATTTCTTCCATTGAACTCATTTCAAACTTCTTTTTCATGACTTCTTCAAAATCTTTGCATAAAGCATCCTTCGTTAACCGAAATATGATGTCATCAACATAAATTTGTACGATCAGCAAGTGTATGTTTCTTCCTTTGTGAAGGGCATGATATCTACAGTGCCTCTGATAAAGCCATTGGATAACAGGTGTAGAGAGAGGGTCTCATACCAGGTTCTCGGGCCTGATGCAACCCGTATAATGCTTTATCTAGTAAGAAAACCTTGTCTTAATGCACTAAATCGACAAACCCTGGTGGTTGGGCGACATAAACTAACTCTTTCACCTTTCCGTAAAGGAAAGCAGACTTAACATCGAGCTGGTACACCTTAAACCCTTTCCATGACGCAAATGCCAGGAAAATGCGGGTAGCTTCTAGTCGAGCGACCAGAGCATATGCCTCTGTAAAATCAATACCCTCCTTTTGATGAAAACCTTTAACAACTTGGCGAGCTTTATTACAGATCATCTCTTTTACACTTGAAAACCCATTTTGTCACAATAGCTTTGTCATTAGCTGGTAGGCCAACAAGCTTCCAGTCTCCAAGGTTTTCGAATTGTTGCAGCTCCTCCTGGATTGCATTTACCCACCTCTCATTGGCAAGCACTTCTTTGTTTGATTTCGGTTCGATCTACAAAATTAAACAACGATGTAAGCATATATCTTGAATAGGTGCAATTTTGGTATAAAAACAACTCAAATCCTGATTGATCTTACTTCTTGTTTTTACTCCAGTGTGCAATTCTCCAATAATGTTATCTGATGGGTGGTAAGACATTGTCCTCGGCATTACTTCATCAGGAACATTCACTTCATTCTCCAGATCCGTGATATTCTGTTCAGCAACCTGAGTACTTGTAGATGCTTCATTCTGATTACCAGGAACCGCATATTAATTTAGTAGACTTGTGATCTGCTCGGATCCTTTATCTAAACTAGATCCTCCATCATCATATGTCGGCTCAGCATCTGAATCAGAATCTTCTGGTTGATCCAAAGTTGGTTATGTATTCACTATTGGTTCGACAACAGGTTCTTGTTGTAAATTGGTCGGACCTGCTACAAAATCATTTGTGCCAACTTGTGATTCAGTAACCAATATTGCTCTTGGAACTTGTTCTTGAGCAGACGCTTGTTGTTGGTGATATAACAACACAAGTTACTCTTCATTTGGTTCTTCTGGGAGATCAAGTGAATTCCATAAACTCTCATAATTGAACATCCAGGGATCACCAGGCTTTTGAGTTGGTATAGTATATTTCTGACAATCGACATGTTGTGCAAGAATTACTCTGTTAAGACTTGGCAGAAATACTCTTCTCAACGGACTAGCGTAACCCACGAAAAATCGTTCCATAGATTTTACCATCCGGGTCAATGACTGTACATGGAGATCTAAAAGGTTCCAAGAACTCTAGATTTGCATTCGTTGATTAAGCAACTCAAAGCATGTCTTCTTATGTGCCTTAATGGTTAATACCCCTGTTCAACGTGTAGCAAGCAGAGGCAACGGCTTCGCTCCAAAAACTTACAGGTAACTTTGAATCAGCGAGCATCATGCGTGTTGTTTCTATAAGAGTACGATTCTTACATTCAGCCACTCCATTTTGTTGCGGAGTATAGGGGCCCTAAATTCGTGAAGAATACCTTTGTCATTACAGAATTTAAGCATTCGATTATTCTTAAACTCAGTTCCATTATAACTTGTAATTCTCCTAATGGCAAAATGTATAAATTTACAAGCTTTCGGAAGAGAATCATTAGATTTTCAAATGTTTCATCTTTACTCTCCTGAAAGATCACCCACGAGAATCTTGAATAGTCGTCTGTCACAACAAGGCAGTATAGATCACCATATATACTTTTCACATTTACTGGCCCGAGAAGATCCATATGTTGCCTCTCTAGTGGTAATTTGATAGAATTTAGTAGCTTTCTCGGGTGTGATTTCTTACTTGTTTCCCCTTTTTGCAGCTAAGACAATCGTCATTCAGATGAAAACTTTTGTGATTAACACCCTCCACTAGGTTGTTGTGTGCGCTAGGTAGTTCCTCTTTCTCAAATAGATATGCCCCATCTTTCTATGCTATAATATCGACTCTTTCTCAGTCACCTTCGTTACGAAACATTGTGCCAACTTTGATGTAGTGGATGTGAGGCTCATGTTTAGGACATAGAGATCGTTTTCTCGAGGAGCACGCATGAGGATCCACTCCTTAGGAATTTTGAATCCCAGCTTCAAAATTAAGCATTCTTTATCATTGAAGTGCGTTGTGAACTTCTAATCACAAATCTGTGAGATGCTTAGTAATGTCACACCCTCACCGTGTGCGGAAACCACGGTGGTGACTTCATATTAGAGACCAAGGCATGAAAGGAAATTTTACTATTATGTTGAAACATTTCATTTACATCTTTTTTGAATCAAACTCGACAAACAACTAAATAAATAAAACAACTCCTTCATGAAAGCAACATAAATAGCTAAATCTCGTTTATTTTGATAGCTAGGCATTCCTATATGAGCATGTCTTGATATCTAAGCATGATTACCTGAAACATGTAGAAAATCTGTCAACTAAAAATAGTTGGCAAGAAACATAGGTTTTGGTAGTAAAGCACGGTAAACGAAAATTTTACAATTCAACAAGTATATCCTTCATAACTACACATTATATAACAAACACATGATGTACACAATCAAACCTCTTGACATAACGAATGATTACAGTTTCGATCACCCTAGTCGCGATGGGTAGGTTTGTCAATCCTATAGCACTATAATCTACTACAGTTGGCTTGAATAAGTTAATGATTGTGCATAGGTTAACGATTATCATGGATGCTTGCTCTAAAGAACATGTATGATCATGAAAGACTTGTTTAACGATTTGAATTGCATAAAAAGAATGATTTTATTGACTACATGCTCCACCCCAAAAGTTAAAAATAGTAAAAAGGGGGCTATGTTCTCACCTAGATGATTGATTTTGAGCTTGCGCGTTCTCAATGATTACAAGTAAACCCTAATGATTTTAAGGATGGTTAATTAAGGCTATGAATATGTTATCATGATGGCTGTAAATGATATTGGGTACAAGGACCCTTGATTAAAAGTAAATCGATTAGTTTTTTGAAAGTATAAAAGTTAATAGCTTTCGGCGTTGTTTTTATTTTATGCTTTAAAAATAGTAAATGACGTCAAAAAGATTATGAAAATTTCCAGTCAACTAAATTAGAATGTGGTTTACAACTTTCATTTAGAAAATTTTTCTGTTTGGAACCTAGAAAATAGTCAAAACCGTGAATCTTTACAGATGATTCAGCTTTGCACTTCAGTTTGGTTTTAGTTGGTTGGGGGTCCAAACAAAAGTGTTTTTAAGCGTGCCATATATCGTTAAAACCGTATTTCTATGTATTTAATTATTAAGTAAGAGTTTACTTTATTTGGGTAAGTGTTGACCAAGTTATGGTCGTCCAAAGTCACAACACAGAATCTGTCCAAAACGGGAATAACACTTATGTGTTCCCGTTGTTCAATTTAATGGTTTTCATGCGTAAATAAAATATAAAACATGTTCTTAGATCATAGATGATATAATATGTAGATTAATTTATGTTGAAATAAAGTGCAAAACAAAGGATAATAGTGCAAGAATAGTAAATATTTGTATGAAGACCGAAATATAAATAAAGATCGGTTTTTGATGAACTTACTTGGAAGCAAAAATTCCTCAATCCAAGAAGGCAAGGAGGAAGAAAAGGTGCAGGGATTTTTGAGAGTTTTTGGTGTGAAAAATGGTGAAGGGAATGTTGGTATTTATAGTGGGACAAAGGGGTGTAGGTGTCAGCATGTGCAAGACAAGTGTAAGAATGAAAATGCATGGAGGACAAGTGTTGGGTGGTTATTATAAACCATGTCTTCAAAACAAGGGGTAAATTAAAAAGGTGGGCATGGAAGATTCATCCATTTTTTTAAAAACTCATTCTTTTTTATATAAATCTTATTATATTTTATAAAAGTTTGGTGTGAGTTTGTGAGTTTTTAAATTTATTTACTAAAGAAATAATATTACCCATTTATTATTATAAAATTTAGTAAATAATATTTATATAAGTAGCTAGACGACATATCACGTCTTAAGATTTATAAAAGTTTAAGACACGCGATGTTTCTGAATGACGTAAGACAAAAACCTCTAACTTTGGTTTTTTTTAATATTATTCACTTATGATGTATTATTGGACGCTATACCGATCATGTTGACCAAATCATGGACTTTTTCAACATAACCGGTTCGTCACCAATGCTTTTTTCGGTAACTTAACACTAAGTGATAATTAGAAGTACTTGCATAATCATCTTGTTAGCACGTTAAATAATAAATATGCACGTATTATTGAGTCGCTAGATACGAAAATGATTGACGATTAATAACTTGAAATTTCACGGTTGTTACAGTCTCCCCTAGTTCAGTGAATTTCGCTCTTAAATTCAACCAAGAGGAACGTATATTATCTTGGGAAGGATAAGTTATGATGTACCATAACTAGGGTAGTTCTAGGTCCGACTCCTAGTCCCACTTTCAATGTACTATTAGCGCTTATATATAGGGTGTACCGCAGCTAACCCACCACACTTTTGGCACTTTGAAAGCGTACTAGTTACCTACCAAAACTACCTACTAGCTTAGCTAATGATGGATAGCATGATTGAGTTCTAGAAATTTTCTAAGGGTTTAAGGTCCTTGTTACACAATGGGATTCCAATGCACACCAATGTACATGTAAATCCACCATTACGTTGCACACCGCAATGGTCAATTCACCTTACACGGGTGAGCTATATGATCCAATTATGCATCTATGAGGTGATAATAATTATGTAGGCGAAAATTATGGCCGTTATTGAAAGGTGATGGAAACATGTACTTTTGAGATTCGTGATTTATGTTCATATAGATAACAACCCAAACAAAGCTATCATAGTTCCAATCAAAACAAGACATGAAATCCAAAACATGAAATTGTAATATGATATAATCTAAACATGATACACCTCAAGTTTTAAACCAAACATGGTATAGTCCAACTGAAATGATATGAGATAGCAAATAAGAAAATAGGAACATAGATATTAGCCTCCCCTAGTTAAGAGGGTCGCATCCTAAAAATTAAGTAGTAGAGTCATCGTTATCTTGATCGATTGCTTCATGATTACCAATGAAAAAGGCTCGACCTATACCAGGGAGAGGTTGTTGATTCGATTCAGGCTAGGGAATTGGTTCTTGAAGTGATCAGGGGATCCACACTCATAGCAAGTTTTAGCCTTGGTTTTGACAGGGACGATGGCTTGATTAGACTTAGTCGTTGCAGGCGAGCGACAATTTTCAACCAAATGTCCGAAACGACCACAATTGGTGCACTTGCGGCATGGAGCATTAGGAAGGTGGTCATACTTGAACTTTCCACAAAGAGGATATGGGCCAGTACAAGACTTCCTAGCTGGAACTTGGGTAATAGGGGCAACTTGAGTAATTGGGTAGCGGAAGTCACCGCAACAAAGTTCTTTTCTGTTTTTGTTTCTTACGTTGGTAATCACACTCACTATTCTCTTTCTTGTCTCCTTTCTGAAATAGTATTTTTGACTTGACTAAATCATCTGTGAGGGACGCATTTAAACGAATAGCAGCTTCGAGAGTAGTAGGATTACTCCCCATAACAGTACGCCTAATTTTTGAGGTAGACCACCGATGTACAGATCAATTTTTCTACTGAGAGGGGTAACCATATAGGGGACTAAAGTGCAAAGCTCATGAAAACCAGAGGTTTAGGTTAGATTTTCCCCACTATCTTGGGTTAGTTCCTAGAGTTCAGCCTCCAACTTTTACATTTCGTTCTTTGGACCGAACTCAGCAATTAGAATTTCCTTGAGTTGATCCCAAGGAAGGGCCAAAGCAACATCTGTGCCCCTAGTTTGTTTCTCTGCATTCCTCCGTGTGAGTGCCCTTTTGTGGAATGCACTAGTAGCATACTTTGTTTTCAGATTGGCAGGGTATTCACACATGTTGAAAGTATTTTCCATACTCTCAAACCACTGTAATAGACCAGTGGCACCTTCGGATCCAGCAAACTTGAGAGGGTTACACGAGTTGAACAATTTGAAAGTGCAAGGGTTGGCATTGCCATTATTGTTGTTGTATTTGAGCCATCATATTTGGAATGACGGCTGCAAGTTGTTGTGTAATGAGGGCGGCGATCTCAGTAGTTTCCGTAGCATCACGTCGAGGAGGCATTCTATGAAAATTAGTTTACGAATAATGAGAATTGGAATACAAGATATATAGTAATATAACGTGACATAGAATCAAATCACTTTATCCATTATTACTTATTAATGTCTTTAAAAGAATCTTGAATAACGAAATATATATAAAGGAAAAACAATTGACTAAAGAAAATATTAGGTCCACATGATACGGAGAAGACATGCTTTAGCCTATAGGTGAGCACTCACTCCGAGAATTCCCAGGAAAGTGTGACTGGTCCTTTTTGGATTTGTACGAACACTCTTTCCTAGACTGAAGACTCAGTATACAGGCACTCACCCTTCCAGATTGCACGTGTTCTTTATATCATATGGGCCTTCAATCATGACGAGAATTAAGTATTGGGCTTTATTTGGATCCGAGTCACTTGAGATGATGATGCATTGGTATGTGCTAGTTCCATCTTAAATGAGCTCTCAATCTTCTTCCTTGTTCCTTTTTTTCCTTGTGGGCCGCTATATCCATTGGTTGTTATTAACTTCCATACTTGTGAGCCACTTTGCTCTAATCGATTAGGCTTTGAGATTCATCGTAAGAGGGTAGGTCAGACGTGTCGTGGAATTTAGGGGTCGCGAAAGTTTTGAGATACATCAGTTGAATAGGATGACGTATCTATAAAAGGAAGAATAATCACGTATGTCGAAGCAAAGAAAAATAAAGAAATAAACTCTTAGGGTTATAGACTAGGTCCTAACTAAATATTAGATCTAATTCCCTATAATCAAGGCTCTGATACCAATCTGTCACACCCTCACCGTGTGCGAAAACCACGGTGGTGACTACATATTGGGGAGGGACCAAGGCATGAAAGGAAATTTTACTATTATGTTAAAACATTTCATTTACATCTTTTTTGAATCAAACTCGACAAAGAACTAAACAAATAAAACAACTCCTTCATGAAAGCGAAATAAATAACTAAATCTCGATTATTTTGATAGCTAGGCATTCTTATATGAGCATGTCTTGATATCTAAGCATGATTACCTGAAACCTGTAGAAAATCTGTCAACTAAAAATAGTTGGCAAGAAACATAGGTTTTTGGTAGTAAAGCGCGGTAAACGAAAATTATACAATTCAACAATTATATCCTTCATAACTACACATTATATACCAAACACATGATGTACACAATCAAACCTCTTGACATAACGAATGCTTACAGTTTCGATCACCCTACTTGCCATGGGTGGGTTTGTCAACCCTATAGCGTTATAATCTACTACAGTTGGCTTGAATAAGTTAATGATTGTGCGTTAACGATTATCATGGATGCTTTCTATAAAGAACATGTATGATCATGAAATACTTGTTTAACGATTTGAATTGCATAAAAAGAATGATTTTATTGACTACATGTTCCACCCCAAAAAGTTAAAATTAGTAAAAAGGGGGCTATGTTCTCACCTTGATGATTGATGTTGAGCTTGCGCATTCTCAATGATTACAAGTGAACCCTAATGATTTTAAGGATGGTTAGTTAAGACTATGAATATGTTATCATGATGGTTGTAAATGATATTGGTTACAAGGACCCTTGATTAAAAGTAAATCGATTAGTTTTTGGAAAGTATAAAAGTTGACAGCTTTCTGTTTTGCTTTTGTTTTATGCTTTAAAAATAGTAAACGACATCGAAAAATTATGAAAAATTCCAGTCAACTAAATTATAATGTGTTTTACAACTTTCATTTAGAAAGTTTTTCTGTTTGGAACCCGGAAAATAGTCAAAACCGTGGATCTTTACAGATCATTCAGCTTTGCGCTTTAGTTTGGTTTTAGTTGGTTGGGGGTGCAAACGGAAGTGTTTTTAAGCGTGCCATATATCGTTAAAACCATATTTCTATGTATTTAATAATTAAGTAAGAGTTTACTTTATTTGGGTAAGTTTTGACCAAGTTATGGTCGTCCAAAGTCACAACACAGAATCTGTCCAAAACGGGAATAACACTTATGTGTTCCCGTTGTTCATTTTAAAGGTTTTCATGCGTAAATAAAAGATACAACATGTTCTTAAATCATAGATGATATAATATGTAGATTAATTTATGTTGAAATAAAGTGCAAAGCAAAGGATAATAGTGCAAGAATAGTTAGTATTTGTATGAAGACCGAAATATAAATAAAGATCGGTTTTGATGAACTTACTTGGAAGCAAAAATTCCTCAACCCAAGAAGGAAAGGAGGAAGAAAAAGTGCAGGGATTTTTTAGAGTTTTTGGTGAGTTTTAGTGTGAAAAATGGTGAAGGGAATGTTGGTATTTATAGTGGAGCAAAGGGGTGTAGGTGTCAACATGTGCAAGACAAGTGTAAGAATGAAAATGCATGGAGGACAAGTGTTGGGCGGTTTTCATAAACCATGTCTTCAAAACAATGGGTAAATTAAAAAGATGGGCATCGAAGATTCATCCCTTTTAAAAAACTCATTCTTTATATATAAATCTTGTTATATTTTATAAAAGTTTGGTGTGAGTTTGTGAGTTTTTAAATTTATTTACTAAAGAAACAATATTACCCATTTATTATTATAAAATTTAGTAAATAATATTTATATAAGATGCTAGACGACATATCACGTCTTAAGATTTATAAAAGTGTCAGGATCTAAGTTTGAATTGATTGTTTTTTTGTTTCAAGTAATGGAAAATGATTGAAAACAAAAAATAAATGTAACGGATTAATGGAAAACTTTTACAAACAATCAATCGGTCATTTGTTTTCATCACCAGCATGCTTTCACGTAATTAAACTATTGCATGTGATTCACAAACTCCCCTTAGCCCAATAACGATCATTTGATAGTAAGAAATGAAGAAGAAATGCGAAATTGATCTTTTTAAAAAGACGAGTCTTAACTGTTATATTGAGAACCTATTTATACCGTTTATCTAACCACTGATCGACTTTCAACGACGTCAGGGTTGATACTGACGGCTAACAAACGTAACTAACTACAAACACTGCTTAAACTAAACTATCAGTGCATAGCACTGTTACATTGATTAAACTAATACTAGACTAAGCACTGTTGGCTATCCTCTGTTCTTGTGATCTTCTATCAGCGGTTGGGAGTTTCTTCTATCAGAGAATAGGAATCAATGTGTTTATTGAAAGCAGTAGATACTCATTAGCGGTTTAGATCCTCTGATGGTTTGATCAAAGCTCGGATGGTGTGTTTTGGCTTTGTATCATCTGTTCCTTTCCAAAGGTTCAATCCCAACAATCTCCCCTTGGAATGGATGATGCCAAAAACACCTTATTCTTGATCTTTATTCCTTAGAAAGAATTCTCTTATTTGACCCTTGAATTGCAGTTCAAAGTTAAGAGATTCTAAATCATCAGCATCCTTCTCAAGCTCTAAACTTAGTAGTTCGTGGAAGTCTTCTACTCTAAGCCCATAAGCAGCTTCCATGGATAGTTTAGTGGCTTTACCATCAGACTTGAGAAGTGTCAATTCATGCTAGTCTTTGTTGACCTTTCACTTTAGAATTTTTGGGTCTGAAGGCTTTCTTGAAAGAGCCTTTATTGTTGAGGTTAGAAAAGGAGTTATTCTTGTCAGATCTTCTGCCAACTTCGTACTTCTATCATCTGTTGGATATTCCATCATATTTTTGATGCCTTCTTTGATGATTACTTCTTCAAACTCTCTGTCAACCTTCTCTGACATCTCCTCTTTCCTTTTTCGCTTCAGCAAAGCAAGTGTGGATTGGGCAGATGTTGAGCTGGGCTTTTAAGAAAGTTGGGCTTTTAGAACAGCATCTTCTTTGGCATAGTCAGGTTTGGGAGGCATTGATGGATCCTTTTTCCTTCTGGTTTCTAGCATCTTTTAGGTATCCAACACCCTTATCTCCCCCATCTCATTACCTGGTTCTTTGACCCATAATGATTCTTAATTAGCTCTTCTTACATTCTTCTGAGCTTCAGCGTCTTTTCAGGACATTCTTTTTGTATTTGTTCCAATCTGGGCATGTAGGTTTGTTGTGAGGATCTTTTAGTTGTTCTTCTATTCTTGCATTTTCTTCTTGAAGTTCACTCACAGACCAATCTTTGAACTGTGCCCTAGTTGCATCATATTTCTTTGTTTCCATGATGTGTGAGATGTACTTTTCTTTCAAAAATTTATCATCTGCTTCAGAAATCTTATTTGATAGATTCTTTGAAAATCTTTCCAGTGATTGGAATTTGCTCATCTTAAACTGAAATTGGAATCTGCACTTCTCTATCACTTTTGCCTTTAGATAACTTCTTAGCAGTATCCTCTGCATACCTTTCTTTGAGTTCCAGATACTTATCAATATTTGAAGGATTTGGATAACCTTGAAGAGATGGGAAATGCCTTTTGTCTGGATCTTCTTCAGCGTAGAAATATATGATTTCTTTCTTAACTGCATGCAAATCAAGAGGAAACTTTATAGCTGCAGGAACCACTTCTTTTGAAGGAGCAGATGTTGTAGTTGGGGAAGCAGAGTTTAGGTTTAACATTGGTGCAGATGCAAGAGGCATAGGAGCAGGGATCTTTTCTTCATTTATGACCTTTGTGACCTTCCTCCTCTTAAAACAGATTGATGGTGATGATGGATGGCTTGGAATTCTGGGTGGTGTTGGTAGTTGTTGTGTGGAAGTTGGAAAGGTGATGGCAGTGGTTGTGATAACATCTGATACAACCTCTGTTGTATCAACAGATGTTGGCACAACAGTTGTTGTAACATCTGTTGGGGTGGATACGGGAGTTGTATGAGAGGATGTGGTTGATTTTGTGATGACAGAGGTTTTTGTGGTTGGTTTGGTAGCAACTTTAGTTTTGAGAGGTGTGGATTCTGGTTGCCTTGCTTTTGTAGAAGATCTCCTCTTTGTTGAGATACTAGTCTCTCCCTTTTCTAACTGCTGATCAATCTTTTCTCAACCAGCACCTTGCCTTCATCAAACACAGTCTTCTTATGAGACATCTTTGCCCTTGCCAGGATATCTTCAGTTCTGTCAGGCTTCTTTGAGCCATCTGGCTTAGGGATATTCACTGTAGGCCTTGCCTTTGAATCATCCATCTTTAACTTTTCTTTTCCTAAAGGTTTCTCCCCTTTTTGGCTTCATCTAGACTAACAAAAATGACAGTTGGAGGAGATTTACCAATGGTGGTGAGCAAGTGTGCTTTAATTGCCTTGATGTCTGCAGCAATATCATTGTATATTGCATCAATCATATTTCTGAGTTCCATCATCTGATGCTTATGTTTTTGCTCCAGGAAATGTTTTTCTTGTTGAAAGATTGGATTTATTGCAGATTTGAGCTCAGCAGTGGTTGGATCAGGGGGTTGACTCTGAATAGTGATCAACTGTTTCAAAAGATCTTTAATTTCATCAACAGTGGTTTCAACATTGGTAACCCTCTCCGTTAATTCTTGGTAATTTAGCTCATCACCTAACTTAATAGGATCATCTGAACTCCTACCAGATGTGGTAGTTGTATCTAAGATATCATGAGCATGTGGTTTGCCACTTGCTTCAATCTTAGATGCCCCTTTGTCTTGGTTCATGGGACTTCCCACTGGAACAGAGGTTACCTTAGTACCCTCAGTAGTGGTTGCCTTCAACAAGGACTTAGCTATGTAACCAGTGCCAATTGAGAACTTAAGAGTTCAACAATTGTAATGGCTGCCTTTGTTGAACTATCACCAAGGGTTACATATAACCTAAGGGATGTAGCCTCTTCATTTGCTGATGGACTAGCATTTAGAAATAAGTCAGACCCAGCTTCTGGTTGAAGTATATTCTCATTGATGAGTTAGTGAGAAGTGCTGAATAATGTCTGCTCAATATCTATTGCATTCAGAAAGGGTAACATTGTTGGTGGAAGGGATGTTATTGGTGAGAGTGGCTGTGTAGAAAGCAACATTGCCCTGGGAGAGGGGCTGTGGAAGATAGAACCAAGTGATCCTAGAGCTTCATAATTTGGTGGCCATGTGCCTACAACCTGATCCTTTTGTGAGGATGCAGGAGGAGTTTAAAAGCCGGGTTGAGATCTTTCTACCATCTGCTCTGAAGAAGTAGCAGCAAATGGTTTGTGACGTTGGTTCTGTCACAGGGTTAACCTCTGGGATCTCATCTTCCAGAGGACCCTTTTTGTGTTTGGTGGGTTTTTGGGATGCTCTGGATGGTTTCTTTTTGGAGATTTTAGGTGTGGGTTTCAGGGCAGCAGTTGTAATGCCCTGATCACCTAGAGCAGTAGGCTCAGCAGCCAGAGGTTGAGCTTGAACATTTTGTTCTTGTAAAATAGGCTCAGCCTCCTCTGCTTCTGTTTTGGAAACTTTTTCTTGATTTGTTATTCGTGTAAATGTTTCATGATTGAGGCGGGCAGGGTTGTATACGGCGCCTTGTTTACATGCATCTGATTTTTTCTGATCTTGCAAGTAAACACTCAAGAATCTTGGATGTATCAAGAAAGCTTTTCTTTTTGGAATATTATTAAAATTGTTTAAAATATCATTGAACAGCACCTGGGATAGGTTAAAATCAGAATCGGGTAGTATTGCAAATCCCAGATACTGCATGCTCAATGGAATCTCGTTGAAAGCAGTTGTTTTTGCAGAGACACATGTAAGTAAAATGTGGAAAAAAAATTCATCTCTGCTGGAAAATTGGGTTTGAAGATTGTCATACCTTCCAACTACCCGGTGTAACCTCTTTCAACAAATTCATGCTGCATCTCCCTCAAAGGAAATGATACCGGATATTGCATATCATTTAACATGAAAACTGGGGAGATAGATTGTGGGCTTACTTGCAAGCGTGTGCCACCAACTTTGGAAGTGATGGAATTGGGCACACCATCAGCGGATGAGTTTACTTTAGTCTTTGCCCAAAATTCTCTTAAAGAGTCGATGTAAACTGGGGCTTTTACTTCCAACATATGCTTTAATATTGCATATCATTGGCTTGAAGTTATCAAAAATATCACATTCATCTGACCAGGTTAGTTTAAACTGATATTTTTCAATTTCTTTTTCTTTGGTAAAACCTGTGGTTTTTCAAGAACAATTGTGTTTCCTTCTTTATCAGTGATTTTAATTTCTTCACCAGCCAAATTTATTGGAACTATTTCAACCAGCTCAGAGTCAATTTTTGCAACATTTTCACAACTATGGTCATATTCCCTAAAGCCTATACAAAACTTTATGTTGCTCTTGACTTGAGCATCAAGCATAAGCTCATAACCTTTGCAAGACTCTACCCATTTTTCACAAGTGATCTGGGTAGATTCTAGCTCCTGTTTGCAAACTTGGTATTTTTCTACCATAGTTTGGAGTTGATCTTTGGTTATGCTTGTTCCATGCCTTAGGCTACTCATTTCAGAATCTTTTTCACTTAACTATGTTTTCAACTCTTTAACAAGTTTTTCAAACTTAAGTTCATCTTCTAAAATTTTGTTTCTCAGGTTTTCATTCACCTGTTTTATGTTTGCAAAAGCAATAATGAATTTTTCAGAAAATAGATCTTTGAGGATCTGAGGTGATACCTTTGAAGCAGCCATAGAGCACAATCACATTCTTCTTCACACACATTTGTGTCCCATGGGTCAGATAGATTGTTTTTTTCAACATCAACAGCATTCATTTCAACCACAGGTGTAACTTCCGGTGTAACCACTGCTTCACAACATTCAACCACATCATATTTTTATTGTTGTTCCACAGACTCATCACCTTCAACTATGGTCTCAAGAGCCATAAAACACAAGTTTTCATTTTCAAAATCATTTTTGGCTATGAGAGCAAAGTTTTCATCTGTTAAATCCTCAGGTAAACTACTCCAGTCAACAAAACCTTGGGTAAAGAAGCTTTGTTGTGTAACCTCTGCTGGTGTAGAAGTGGTTTGAGTAGTTTGAGTGACATGTGGAGCTTGTTGCACATGCACTTGAGGTGGTGCTTGAACATATTGAATCTGTGGAGCAGAGGTTTGGACATGATGAATAGGGAAAGTTGTTACAGGATTTGCAAAATAAGCAGTGTTTTGCATTTGTTGTGCAGGGGCAAACTAGGAATATTGGTCAGTGCTTTGAGGTTTGGGGCCAGGATGTGTAATAATTAGTCCTGCAGTTTGAGTTCTCCATTCCCTAGCAAAATATCCATCCTATTGCACTTGAAACATTTTATCTTTGATTTATCAAACCCAACTTTTAACCCCCCAATGCAATCCTGGAAACCTCCTACCAGTTCTTTTGTTAAACTTACTAGCCCTGACACTCAAAAGTGCCGACTGGTGTAGGATGTCCATCTCTTCCAAATTCATGGGTTCAAAGTGTTGTAGGTCATTCATCTCAAAACCCAGATTGTCAGAGGTTTGGCTTTCACAATTTCCAGCAAAGGCAAAATTGGGTGTATAGGGATCAGAGTTGAAATTGTTTCCAGAAGTTATGTCAATGTAATGATCAAAACTCTCATCCTTTCCACTGCCAGACCCCTCCTCATGACTATATAAAGCAGTGTTTCCCAGAGTATAGTCATCGGTCATTTTCCCTGACTCTTGTAACTTCTTTTTCTGGTTCAACTCTCTCTCATAAGTGAGATGTCGACCATTAAGTTGTGTCAAGGTCATTTCCTTGTAACCAACAGATGTTCGAGTGACATAAGCTACAGTCTCCCATTTCTCAGGTAAAGATCTCAAGAAACGACTATTGACTGTCGAATTTGGAAACTCCACATTTACCAATTTGAGCTAACTGATGAGACAGCTATCTCGTTCGAACTCTTATGTTAATGACTCACCCTTGTAGGAACGTCCACGAACAGCTCGGGAACCTAAATTTATTATATATTGTCCGATTAGGCGGAAACTAATGACAAGTTAACCAAATAACAAGAATTACTCGTTTAAAGGTTGTTTTCATTGATCTAAAGTTTAATACATTCACGATACGGATCCGACAGAGCTTCACCGTCTCTGTGCCAAAATCTCCAACTACTTTCAAATGAAATCCCAAGGCACCTATATATAGGAGTGGAAGTTCGCTGGACATGGATGAAGTTCGGGTAACTTGACTTCCCAAAACCATCCTCGAGCGAACTTGCCTACAAACTCACTTAAATACGCCTTATATCTAACAGATTAAGCGTTATTCACTCAGACTCGATACAAGACTATTCTATAGACAATATGCACCAATAGACTCCCTCTTGGATATCTACTTTGTCTTATTAGGTCTTCAGAAACTCTAGTTTATTCCAGACTCGTTCTTGTGTAACGACGAAGGCAACATACATATGCACCAACAGACTCCCCCTTTGATGTTGCCGCAGTCATCTACTTTCATAGACATCTTTGACAATAATCATCCTCGTCAGTCTTCAAAAGTCATAGTCTTCTTTGAATGCCTCGTAATCATCAGACTTCAAATAAGCTCCTGAGCCTTTATATTTATCTTTGAATAAGCATTAAACTTTATAATCTTCAAACGTTCTCTTTTTTTAATTTAACTTGTTAAAACTTTTAATCTCCAAGCTCCCCCTTGTTGTGAGCTGTGCTCCTCCTAGCTTTGAGCTTTATCTTCAATCACGTTTCATCATGCCCCCTAAAACTTTACTATCTATTTCAAAGTACTTGGGAATTCAAATAAACATTTCAGATTCTAACTTTGAAAATTTGGTATCACATGAATTCCACACCACCTCTACAAAACTTGTACTTCAAATTTTCATTTTTCAGTTATTTCAAGTTCAAATTAATGACCTTGAAACATTTAACGTTTAGAAACCTTCAACTTTCAATTATTGAAATTAAATCCACTTAGCTGATTAAGTCCAAGTTAATGACCTTGATTAACGAATTTTGTTTACCAAGTCCAAGTTAATAACCTTGGCTAAACCCGTTGTGAACAACTGATATTATCTTCAATTTTGAAGATTCAAATTAATGAACTTTTTCTTACCAGACTTCGATGATCCGTTCTCCAATATTGACTCGTTGAAAATCTTTTTGGATTTAAAAAACAAGTAAAATATTTACAGAACTCTTAACAAGTAAAGTAAACTATGTACAAACATATTTACAGACATATTTTTGTGATATCGTGTCTAAGGATCATATCACTTTTGTTGAGACATATCATCAGTACCGTTGACCTTCTGATGACTTTAAGTTTTAAACTCGTTTACCTAGATTGTCGATATGTTTGTCCACTTAAACTTCATCACGTTTCTCAATTGTTCAAATATATGTTAGGGTATGATTTATGAAAACTTGACTTAACTGTGTTTCCCACTTCTTAAATATACTCCCGAATCCAGATTCCCTAGATTTCATCTTACAGGTGAATAAGCGTAATTGATATATGTATTTGGGTTGTGCGAGACCTTGAGAGCTAAGGTTAGGATTACCGTACAGACAAAGAGATGAAGGCTCGTCTTTCAGGTGTGTTCCACTTAAGGAATCTTTTCAGCATTGCAAATGATTAGATCTTTCGAATTTTTTAGGTTTGCATGCCATTTTTGGGTTTTAGCAAAAAGCATTATAAAAGTTCTAGGCTATTGCTTCCGCAAAATCAGAAGAACTTCTATAATACCCCAGATATCAATCATCTATAAAGACCTCGTATCTCAGAATCAGGCAACCCTTCAATCGAAATTTCGGAGTACTAAGTCCATATATCCAAGATGTGTTAAACCACAATTTTAAGCAGTTGCTAAATTTAGTTTATATCCCGGAAAGAATATATTAAACGAGTAAAGTCTATCGACACATCCACAGTAAGACTCGTTTATCACCTTTAAACTTTACAATTCTTTAGCATACTATGATAGTCCACTGATGTACTATCATTTCCTTTTTGACAACAAATTCTTTTCGTCTTTTTCGATGTTCTTCTACTTTTTGAAATTTTTCAATGTTTTTGAATTTTCAATTTTTTCATATGTTTTTTTATTTTTCAACAATTTTCATACATTTCAGATTTAAAGAAATTTTTCTAAAAATGTAACAAACCAATGTGGATACCGTGACCTCGTCGTCCAATCCTTTTTCTCAAACATGTATCTACAATTGTTTAACAAACAATTATTAAACTCATTTACCACTTGTAAAAGCAGTTTGAACTTGTTAGAACTTTAAAATAAGTTTTTCTGCTCAACGGTGTGGATTTTCATAATTTTGACTTTTCAAAAATTTTGCTTTTAACAACCACTTGTAATTTCAAAAACTTTTCTTTTTAACTACTCCCCATCGAAATGACAAAGATATGACATTTTTGGATAAGTTAAACTGATATGGAGCTCTGCACCAGAATCAACTTTTGATCAAG
Source organism: Scalesia atractyloides (assembly GCA_947069175.1). Lineage (NCBI taxonomy): Eukaryota > Viridiplantae > Streptophyta > Magnoliopsida > Asterales > Asteraceae > Scalesia > Scalesia atractyloides. Next base: position 42,623,571 of record CAMTDV010000019.1, on the reverse strand, counting down.
TAGATCTTGGAACTCCTGCACATGAAAGGATTTAGTTAAAAAGTTCAACCCAAGCCTTCTTGGTCTTGGGTTTTGGATATAACTCCTCATACACATCTTTGTAATCACTTTCGTATGCTCATTAATAAGCATATTCAACATCACAAACTTCAAACTCACAATCAATTTTACTTTTATCTTTCTTAATTGATTTGACATTTTTAGTTTTATCACAAACATTCACTTTTTCAGGTGATCTCTTTTTAGCAATCCATGCTTGAGAATTAACTCTAGCTTTCTTGATATAAAACCTAGAATCAATGTTTGACTTTGAAGTTTCTCCTTGTTGAAAAATTGAATTTTCAAATTTTGATTCATTTTTAGGTTTTATTTCAAGATTGGATTCAACATTACGTTTCATTTCTTTTATGTTAACGTTTCTTTTCACAATCCCGATTTGATCATTTTCATATTGCTTTTATTTTACCTCTTTTGAATTTTCTTTTCTTCGGGGATACACAGGCTTAGACTTCGGACACTTGCGAGCAATGTGACCAACTTCATTGCATTTGAAGCAAGTCCGAGTATCATGAACATTTCCACTAGTGGATTTTACTCCACTTGCGGATTTACCCTTGTCCCGAAGTTCCTTTTCTTTCTTGAATTCATCGTTTTCTTACCTATCAAGCTTTCTTCCTGAACAGTGCTCGTTCCGTACACAAACTTGATGTTCTTACCTTTGTATTCTTGGAACGTTGACTTCTGATTCTTCTTCGGTTCATCTTCAGCTTCTTCCAAACCTAAACCTGCTCTCCTGTTCTCAGGAAAATCACCACCGTTTCTATGGTAATTGTTAAAATTTCGTTTCGGTTTAGAATAAAACTTCTTTTCATTTTTCTCAAGATCATCTGATGAAACTTCCACAAGTTTAAACAGTTTATCGATTTGATCTTCTTTCACATTCTGTATCAGAAAGATATCATTGAAATATAATCTATCAGATTCCTTAACCTTGTACATGACAATGTTGGGATCATCACTTAGATCAATTTCTGATGATGTATCGTCACTTTCAGATTGTGAACCAGAACTGTTTGAACTCGAGTTAGCGCTTTTAAAACTGCCGCCATCGGAATCATTTCCTAAAACATTCTTTACCACATATTTTACCACCGATTCATTGTCAACGTTTGTTTTTGTAAAGTCTACGTCAATGTTCTCAGGCAATTTATCTTTCTTTTCTGAAAGAAGTACAAGATTAAATGCCTTTTCAATATCATCATCTTTCTTGCAGCAGTAACTTGCAAGAAATGGTGGAGGAACATTTCCGTAAACTTTACGCTTCGAGTTATCACATTATCCTCTGACTTGATCGTAGGAAGAATGTGATCAATGACATATGCATTTGTGGTGTAACTTTTTAGTAATTGTCTGATTCTTTCTGTTTCAATTTTCATTTCGTGAAACTCACGCTTTGTCTCAGCAATTGTATTAATGTACATGTTAATTGCATTTTGTTTTTCAATAATTGTAGCATTTAACATGGTGAAACTAGCATTGAGTTCACTGTTAGCTCTTTTGACATGTTTATATTTGCCTGAAATTTTGTCATAAGCTTCTTTTATGGTTCTATAATCATAACGAAAGTTTTCGTTATGTTTAGTCAATTCTCTTATGACTTTGACTTTATCCAGACATGGTTCACAAGGACTTGCACACTTTGTGCAAGGTTTTTCAACCTCCACAACTTTCACAACTTCCTTTTCAGACATGTTTACCTCAGCTTTTACCTTTTCGGCTTCTGCTTTCAACTCTTCTTGCTTTTGTGTCTCAAGGTAAGCTATTCCTTCTTCCTCTGTTTGTTGCATGTATCTTTCCAGAACTGCATTCTCCAGGATTGCTTCTTTTTTAGCTCTCTGCATTAATGCTTCTTGAATAGCATTTTTGATAGAAGCATCCACAAATGATGTATCCGATTCATTCACAACCTCTGCTATCATAGCAACACCAGTCTTCTTTCCGATGTATTTATTCCAATCGAAACCATCGTCTTCATGATTGGCAACAAGAGCTTGTTCGGCTTACTTTGCATGTTTATCTTCAACTTCAAATTGTGTTCTATTCGGATATGATTATTATTGTAGTGCTTTCTTATAGTATTCGTTACGGTTCCAAAAGGGTTTTGGTTTCCACTAGCTTCTTGGTTGTGGCATTCACGTTTGAAGTGCCCTTTTTGTCGACATCTGAAACAAGTAACTTTCGTTTTGTCGAAACCAAGTTTATTGCTTGAATTACCAATATCCCTTCCAGTGAGTGCTACAAACTTTGAAATCTTACGGATAATCGATGCTAAGGACCATTTGATGTCCATCAGTTCCAACTCTTCTTCATCTACCTGATCGTAATCCTCAGCAGTCATTTCAGGATTTCTGATCTTTCCAGCAACAAGACTTTCATACGATTCCAGAACTGTAGCAGGAAGTGTTATGTGCTGTTTTGCAACTTTTTCAGGAAATACATTCTTTAAATCTACTGCTATGTTGCATTGGAAAACATTTGAATTAGCAGTGGATTGGCTTGTCTGATGATATTGACTTTGAGAAGAAGAATTTGAACCGACATATGAATAACCAGTGTTTGGAGAATACTGATTTTGTGACGACTGATCTGATGTATTCATGTTTGCACTAAATGCCGTTTGGATTTTTTAACTTTGAATCAGAGTATCTGGAACACCACCTTTGTACTAAACTCCGACATCCTGAACAACATTAGTGTTTTTAGATTTCGCAATCTTCATCAATTCCATTTCATGACCTTCAAGCTTGTCGATGAAAGATGATAACTTAAAATGTCTCCAAGATGGACTATTCTTTAAAATCATCAGATACGTTGTCCATTCTCCTTCTGGAAGTGCATCGGCTAGCTTCTCAATCTGCTCTTCGTTAGTTCTCTTGATATCATATCTTCGCGTCTAGACTATGAGATGACAATATCTATCAATCATTTGCTTCATTGTCTCTGCTTTGATCATCATGAAGATCTCAAACTCTTTCTTGATCAGGGCCTTTTTGCTCTTGATCATTTCATCACTTCCTTTGAATTTTTCACAAAGAGAATTCCATAATTCTTGAGAAGTATCGTATTCTTGTACTAATATCAAGATATCTTCTTTGACAGGTTGTTGTATCAAGCTGATCATCTTCTTTCAGCAACATATTTCTCTTTGTCAATCACTGAAAACTTGTTCAGTGGAAGATCTTGATCACGTTCATCTTTGGGCTATGTATAACCATCTTCAATCGCAACCCAGCTGTTGAATTGATTCGCTTGAATCCAATTAACAAACTTTTCTTTCCATCCCTCGAACTCGTCCATACTCATCAACTTCGGCGGTTTCTGAGTAGTACCCATTTCATTATCGAGGTTCATCTGATTGACCACAATTAAATTTGACGTTGAGGCTTGAGCTACTCCAGCTGCAAATGCGTTATGGAAATCTTCCATTTTGAAAATCGAGACACGTACGCTGAAAACACGATAAAACTTTGAAAAAGATTAGAACTACTACAAGTTCGGTCGACCTTGCAGTGAAAGAGTGAGAATTTTTCAGTTTTAAACAAGTTCGGTCGAACTTGTTGTTGACAGATGAAAATTTCAGTTTATATCCAAGTCCGGTCGAACTTTGATGAAAGCTTTCAAAGATTTTTGATTTCGAGCGAACTTGTGAAAATTAATGTGAAATAAAGATGTTCGGTCGAAGTTAAGCTTGACTTTTTAAGAAAAACACTAAGTTCGGGCGAACTTAGCTTGGATTTCAATAAAAAAACTTCAAGTTCGGGCGAACTTAGCTTGGATTTCAATAAAAACTTCAAGTTCGGGCGGACTTAATTGAATTTTCAACAGAATTATATCAAGTTCGGTCGAACTTGATAGAAATTCAAGAAAAATTCAATAAATCCGAGCGAACTTAGCTTAAAATCATTGAAATCTCTATCAAGTTCCATCGAACTTGATAAAAATCAATGATTTTTAATCAAGTTCGGGCGAACTTGAGGTTAAGTTCAGCCAACATAATTTTGACAAACATGGTTTTTGCAACTTTTTGATGTCAAATCTTGTGAATTTGATGTCTAAACTCTCAGGGGTTTACCACGAATTTATTTAACATGACATATTCAAAATTGGACAAACTTTGACCGTGAAATCTTTGTTTTTGATCAAAACTTAAGAAAAATAGAAGAATGGAGATGAAATAGAGAGATTCTTGTCTTGATTTCGACAAATTCAGGTATCCAGGCTCTGATACCACTTGTAGGAATGTCCACGAACAGCTCGGGAACCTAAAGTTGTTATCTATTGTCCGATTAGGCGGAAACTAATGACAAATTAACCAAATAACAAGAATTACTCGTTTAAAGGTTGTTTTCATTGATCTAAAGTTCAATACATTCAAGATACGGATCCGATAGAGCTTCATCGTCTCTGTGCCAAAATCTCCAACTACTTTCAAATGAAATCCCAAGGCACCTATATATAGGAGTGGAAGTTCGCTGGACATGGATGAAGTTCGGCCGAAATTGACTTAAGCAAGTTCGGCCGCCCCCAAAACCATCCTCGAGCGAACTTTCCTACAAACTCACTTAAATACGCCTTATATCTAACAGATTAACTCCTATTTACTCAGACTCGATAGAAGACTATTCTATAGACAATATGCACCAATAGACTCCCTCTTGGATATCTACTTTGTCTTGTTAGGTCTTTAGAAACTCTCGTTTATTGCAGACTCGTTCTTGTGTAATGACGAAGGCAACATACATATGCACCAACAACCCTTAACATGGCAAAACGTTTCATACTGTTGATTTAAAACCTCTCTGTTATTCTCGATCACCTCTTCAGTGCCACCGAATTGCTCTTTAAAAGCATCCATAACTCTTTAGCACTATTACAATGAAGTAATCCTGCATAATTCTCATTGGGCAAATCTGAAGCAACGATGCTAAAAGCCTTAGCATCCAATTCGATTTTGAGTAAATCATGTTCTGAGTAATTTTCAAGTTTTTTAGGGACTTGAGTGTGGGGATCCTCTATGCTTGGAACCATGGGTACATGTGGTCCAAATACAACGGATCTCCAACATCCGATGTTCTGTTGGGCGAGAATATGACCCATCCTACGTTGCCAGATAAAATACTCATTTCGTTTCAACATATGTGGTTTGAACATGGACCCAATATTGGATTCCGGTGTGTTTTGTGCCATTTCTCTTGTTTACAACAGATTTGTGTTTTAAAAACTTTTGTAGTAATAAAACTCTGTATTCAAGCAAAACTTATCAAATGAAATTAGCAACAAAGAGCTGATCTATTCAAATCAATTTGACGTTTAAATCAAAATCGATTGACTCAGCTCTGATACCAATTGTCAGGATCTAAGTTTGAATTGATTGCTTTTTTGTTTCAAGTAATGAAAAATGATTGAAAACAGAAAATAAATGCAGCGGATTAATGGAAAACTTTTATAAACAATCAATCGGTCGTTTGTTTTCATCACCATCATGCTTTCAAGTAATTAAGCTATTGCATGTGATTTACAAACTCCCCTTAGCCCAATAACAATCGTTTGATAGTAAGAAATAAAGAAGAAATGCGAAATTGATCTTTTTAAGAAGACGAGTCTTAACTGTTACATTAAGCACCTATTTATACTGTTTATCTAACCACTGATCGTCTTTCAATGACATCAGGGTTGATAGTGACAGCTAACAAACGTAACTAACTACAAACACTGCTTAAACTAAACTATCAGTGCATAGCACTGTTACATTGATTAAACTAATACTAGACTAAGCACTGTTGGCTATCCTCTATTCTTGTGATCTTCTATCAGCGGTTGGGAGTTTCTTCTATCAGAGAATAGGAATCAATGTGTTTATTGAAAGAAGTAGATACTCATCAGCGGTTCAGATCCTCCGATGGTTTGATCAAAGCTAGGATGGTGTGTTTTGGCTTTGTATCATGTGTTCCTTTTCAAAGGTTCAATCCCAACAAAAAGTTTAAGACACACGATGTTTCCGAATGACGTGAGACAAAAACCTTTAACTTTGGTTTTTTTAATATTATTTTCACTTATGATATATTATTGGATGTTATACCGATCATGTTGACCAAATCATGGACTTTTTAAATATAACTGGTTCGTCACCAATGCTTGTTTCGGTAACTTAACACTAAGTGATAATTAGAAGTACTTGCATAATCATCTTGTTAGCACGTTAAATAATCAATATGCACGTGTTAATGAGTTGAGTCGCTAGATATGAAAATGATTGACGATTAATAACTTGAAATTTCACGGTTGTTACAAGTTAATTATTCTCTAATTCAGCAATATAGTTGACTTTGTCAAATGAGATCACGCCATTAGAAAGTTTTCATTCTCCAACAATCCTTCCACCTTGATTTCCTGCAAACCCTACGTAGCCTCCACAAACAGATTTTAGATCATAGAGCAAGGCTAGCATTTCTGTCATGTGCCTAGAAGCTCCATGGTCCATAATACACTTAGATATAATTGACCTCGGGAGCCCTTGCACATATAAATAAGTAATTACTTAAACAGTGAAACTCAAGCCATCTTGGTCTTGGGTGGGTTAGGAATAACAAAATTTGGAACTTTAATTCCAACATCCTGTGCATTCTTAGCCTTGGTTTTTACTTCTAATTTTTCAGAAACAGCTTGTTTTGATTTCTGCAGGAGATATTTTTGTTTTAACTACCCAAGTTTGTGTTTTCATAATCTCCTTTTTGGAGTAGAATTTTGAATCCTTCTGTTCACTTTTGTTTGAGGTTTCACCAATTTCAAATTTTGAATATTTGAAAATCATTGGTTTCACTATATTTTAAGATTTGTTATCTCTTTTTAAAATCTGTGTTGGTACAAACTTAGGAGTCTTTTGTTTCACATCTTCCATAGACTTTTTCTCATTGTAAACAAATTTTGAGTTACTTTGAGTACATCGTCGTGCAATGTTCCCGACTTTGTTACATTTCCATCATGTTCTACTATCAGTTTCAGTAGATGAACCCAAATTCTGCTCATGACATTTTTTCTCTACATGAAACTCTTCGTTAGATTGTTCCTTTCCCAACCTTTCTTTTTCTTTTTCAAAACTTGACCCAAACACAAAGTTTACCTTCTTTTGAAAATTTAATTTCTTAAACTTATAATTTGATTTCTTAACATACCCCAACCGTTTCCTTTTGTTCTAAGGATAATTCTTACCTTTATGATCCTTTAAGAGCTTTTAGATTTAAAATAATAAGACTCATTCAAAGTTTCAAGTTCCGAAAGATGTATTTCTGTAAGTTTAAACACTTGTTCAACTTTTCCAAGATTCACATTCTTAATCGGAAATTCGTGATCAGAGTTGTAGGTCCGTGATCAGGCGGTTCTAGACGGAAGTTAGTGCGTAAACGTATATATCAGTTTCGGCAGAATGTTATTAAGAATGGAGTAGAAGTATAATACAGCGGAAGTCTTCATTCATATCGAAAGAATATACATCTTTAAGTCCAGCTACCAGTGTTCCAGGAGAGAATCCGATAGCACGTCCCCGGAGGGATGCCAAAAACTTAAATGACAAATGAACACACACCCATATATAGGGTAACAAGTTCGCCCAGAGTGTACATGGACAAGTTCGGGCGACTTGTCCTTCATAGGACAAGTTCGGGCGGACTTGTTCCCATTTACATTATAATCTCCGTATTTTGGTCATGTATTCGATTCTAACCTATACAATATCCACACATGCTCAATCTGGCCTATTCGACAAGTGACGAACACAAAATGCATCAACAGATTCCCCCTTGTTCGTTACTGTCGAAGCTTGATCTTGATCTTCAAAACTCTGAGCCGTGTTTGAATACTCTGCAACTTCAATTAAGGTGTCTGCCGATGTCGTCGAGACGCGCCAACATATTCCCCCTAATTGATGATCCGGGTTTGCATTATCAACTTTAAAAACCGATGAAATCTCCAGTTCAGATCTTTGGTTGCATGGATTCCGACTCCTCTGATTTACTTGACCGACAATTTTTCTCGAATAACCATCAACTCGAAGCTAATCAATGCAACAGCTTCTCCATTTCGACGATAACCGCATCCTTGTTCAATTTTTGAATAAGCATTGAGCATCGAGAGTTTATTCCGCACACTCTTAAAGTATCAAAAACTCAACCGGCAATTGATAGAAACTTCGAATCACCGCATCGGAAAACTTCAAATCAACGAATACCCTCGAAATCCGAAATCCCGATTTTCGTAATCGCAGTTAAGCACCCTTCAGAAAGATTTGATCAGCAAATCGGTAATCTGCTCAATCAGCAAATCTTCATCGGAAATAAATAATATGATAACACATCGAATCTGAGAAACATACGTCTGTGACCAAAATCTCATTCTTCCACTTTAGTCACAATGCCAGATATATAGCTATCTCTGGTAGACCAGCGCCACTTAATCACCAAACATCATCATCCAACAGCGGTTAGTCCAAAGAGAAGAATGATTCATCTGCTTGAAGACTAAAATTAATGGCCACCAAAGGCTATCATCGGTTATATCTTGAATAACTTTAGATCTCCTTGGTAATTTTGAACCATCCGTCTGCGGAGCTAGTCACTAATTCCTAAGATCATCACCGAACATTTTGACGTCCTCAGTTCCTCACTGGTACTAATGACAGCTAATCCAGCTAACTGTTCCTTCACTGAAGATCAAGACTCTAACCCTTAAGCATCAATCTGTATCATGATTTGAAAAATCTGAACTTCCTGTGATCTCTCAATGAATCTCAATCCTCTGCATTTCCCGAAAATCTGCAATCGGTAACCACCGTGATACTATTGAAGTAGTCACGAATTTCAAAAATGTCGGAATCTTTTTATATTGAAAAATTTTTATTCCCCCTCATTTTTGCAAATTCTGACCATATTGAAATTTTCAATGAAATTCCCCCTCAAATCTAGAACTTTCAGTTTTTAACAAATGCGGGTTTAACGTTTAGGCCCAATGCTAGTCACGACACCCAAATGATCAACGTTCTGCACCGGTATCAATGACTCTCCCGTTATTTTCAAAATTTTGTGACCATATCACCAAATCTCTACTCTGAAGCTCTAGACAGTGTCCCCGAACATCCCGGTTCGATCATCGAAAACTGGAAAAAATTGCTATCGCCAAATTTTTTCTGGACACTCATCCCATCAATACGATTAACAAAATTTTTCTGGACACTCATCCCATCAATACGATCAACAAAATTTTTCCATGCCTTGTCCACAAAATTTTTCCAATTTTTTTTTGGGCTCCTGGACATGTTCGGGAGAACTTGTCCACAATGTCACCAATTGCCAGGTTCGGACGAACTTGGTTGCCCAACACCAAGTTCAGGCGAACTTGGTTAATATGATACAAGTTCGGGCGAACTTGATCAATGTGTTACAAGTTCGAGCGAACTTGATCAAAATGATACAAGTTCGGGCGAACTTGATCCTCCAAATCGAGCCATTTTTCACATTTTGGATCTAGAATCCTTATTTCTTCGAATTTCGAGATTATTTCACCATAGGTCTGGTCGAAAATGGTTTTCTAACAATCCTATTCGTTCAATTTTACTTTTTTTTTCCGTGGATTTTATGTTTATTTGATGATTTACATCTAAAACCCCTCCTAATGTCCATAAATATCCAAATTCATGAGCATAGGTGATAACCGTAGCTCTGATACCAATAGTAGGTCCGTGATCAGGCAGTTCTAGACGGAAGTTAGTGCGTAAACGTATGCAACAGTTTTGGTAGAATGTTATTAAGAATGGAGTAGAAGTAGAATACAATGGAAGTCTTCATTCATACCGAAAGAGTATACATCCTTAAGTCCAGCTATCGGAGTTCCTGGAGTAAATCCGGTAGCACCTCCCAGAAGGGATGCCAAAAACTTAAATGTCAAATGAACAACACACCTATATATAGGGTAACAAGTTCGCCCGGAGTGTGCATGGACAAGTTCGGGCGAACTTGTCCATCACATGACAAGTTTAGGCGAACTTGACCATAACATGTCAAGTTCGGGCGAACTTGACCTTCACAGGTCAAGTTCAGGCGAACTTGTTCCCATTTACACTATAATCTCCGTATTTTGGTCGTGTGTTTGATTCTAACCTATACAATATTCAACACACGCTCAATCTATTCGACAAGTGACGAACACAAAATGCATCAACAAGAATATAGTTTGTCCAATCCTTTCATTGTATAAGCAACCAATGTAGAATCATCATCCGATCAAGAATTCGATTTACCAAGATAATTCTAATGAAAGCTTTCCTTATTTTCAGAAGGTGAACTTGAACTACTTTTCTCCAAATTCGACTCAGCACTTTCAAATTCTGTGCTATCAGTCTCACTTCCTATAACCTTTTCAACCATAGTTTTAACCACATCAGACTCACAATCGTTATCTGATTTAATGTATGTTACATCAATGTTCTCAGGCAGCTCATTGTTCTTTTCAATTTTCAAATTTAAATTGAGCGTCTTTGTCACCCTAGATGGTTTCTTTCTAGCATAGCTTTCCCACATGGGTGGTGGAACACAGTTGTAACTTACACTTTTTCCTTTACCGTTCTCATCATCTTCTTCCTTTTCAATTTTCGGAAGAATATGATCAATGACGTATGAACTCGTGGAATAACTGATTAACAATTTGTTAACCCTTTCAGTTTCAAGTTTCATTTTTTCAAGCTCATTTTTAAGTTTAGCAGTTGTGTTAAGATGAGTGTTAATTGCCATTTGTTATCCATTAAAGTTGCATTAAGCATTGACAATGTAGCACCATCTTCTCTTTTTACTTGGTCATATTGTTTAATTGCTCTGGATAATTTGTCATAAGCTTTTTTAGTCTCATTATAATCATTTGACAAATTATCCGAAATTTTTTAAGTTCTGAAAAGTTTTTATCTTTCTCAGCACATTCCTTGCAAGGCTCTTCACACTTCTTGCAAGGTTCGCAACTTCGATAATTTGAGCTTTAACAATCTCTTTGGCCGACTCTTCAATACATTCAATAACCGACTCTTTCTTGACTTCATCAGACACTACCTCTTTAAGGTTTGCCATCATTGCTTTGTTTACAATCTCTGTCAAGTTCATGGCGTTCATTTCTTTTTCCACATCAATCAATTCCAAAACTTCAGGCTTTGTTTCTTCTTCAGATGATGCTTGATAGCTTGAATCAAAATAACCTGCAAAAGTTGGAAACATATTAGGTGGAATCAAGTGTATAAAAGCATTATGCAATATATTTTCTTCCTCGGAACATCGCTCATAAAATATCCTTCAAGGACAGCTTCCTCAATAGCTTTTTCAAAGACTGCTTCAGAACACTCCTCTGTTTCCGGTTCAGGATCTTCAAATATCTCAGCAAGTAGTGCGAGACTTCCATTCTTTGAGATGTACTTGCTCCAGTTAAAGCCTTCATCCTCTTGAGCTACTACTAAAGCTTTGTCTTTGGCAGTTGATGGACCGTCTTCAATTTGCACCATCCTTGCATTTGATTGAGGTGTGAAAGTCGCTGATAGATAGCTTTCTTGTAGTAGTCGTCAACGAAAGGATATTGATTGTTGTTCACTTCTTGGTTAGTACACTCTGGTTTAAAGTTTGCTTTTTCTCGGTATCTGAAACAAGTAAACTTTGACTTATCAAACCCAAGTTTTCCATCCAAACCTCCCAAGCTATTTCTTCCAGTAATATCTATAAAACGTTGTGCTCTACGGACTATCGAAGCCATACACCATTTGGTATTAATCAATTCTAACTCTTCCGGATCAATCTGATCGTTATCCTCTTTTGTCATGTTTGGATTTCCGATCTTCCCGGCAACAAGGCTTTCGTATGATTCAAGAACTGAAGCAAGCAATGCCATGTGCTGCTTCGCGGTATGTTCATTGAAGTCTTGAGCATTCTTGAGATTTACAACGATATTGCACTGCAAAATCCTTTGGTTTTTGTTAGATTGACTTGATTGGTTGCTTTGAAAATTGTTTGGACTCTGTGAAGATTGTGGTGTTTTAGGTGAATTCGGATCAAAACTAGGAAACGATTGAAATCCAGATTGAGTAGAAGGTGGACTTGTAGAACTATCAGCATTGAAGGTTTTTTGACTTTAGGACTTTGAATACCAACATAACTGCTTTTAAAGTACAAGTTCACATCTTGCGGGATTTGTCCACCTTTTGACTTTGCCATCTTTTGCACCTCTAATTCATGGCCTTCGAGATTTTCTATGAGTTTTGCTAGCGTGTAAACACTATATTCAACACCATTATTCAGAATTGTCAGATACGTAGACCATTCTCCCTTAGGTAAAGCATCTGCCAGCTTATCAACTAACTCCTCGTTAGTCTTCTGGATTCCAAACCTCTACATTTGAACAAGCAAGTGACAGTAGCGTTCAATCAACTGTTTCATATTTTCGCCTTTCAACAAGTTGAAAATATCAAACTCTTTCCTAAGTAGCGTCTTTTTGCTCTTCCTCATATCTGAACTACTTTGGAACTTCAATCTCAATACATTCCACAATGTTTGTGCACTATCATCATGTTGTAATAGTGCCATATATCTTATTAATTGATTGTTGCAATATATTCATCATTTTCTTCTCGTTGATGAATTTCCCTTTCTCTCCGGTTGTGAACAGGCTCAACGTACTTTCCAAACTATTTTTCCCACTGGTGTGATGTACTGCTCTTCAATAGCAAACCAAAAAGTAAAATGATTGGCTTTCACCCAATTCACAAATCGTTCACTCCAATTATCATAATCTACTAGATTCATCAACTTCGGTGTGACACTTGTGTCTTTCAATCATCGTATGATTCTAATAAATTTTGTATTTAATGAAACATTTTGATTTATTCCGAGATTTGAATAAATACATATGACATTTCACGTTTTCAACTCTTATACAATTTCAACCCCTCAAAGCTTTTCTAGAAGTTATACGTAAACTGTTATGCAAACGTAATCAGATTAACGCGAAATACACTCCGTGACAAGGACATAAGCTAAACATACCCTAAATACCCTTTACATAACTTAGAAATAAGTTTTGAAGGGTTCGGTATGGAAAAAACACGCTTATTTAACTCTAGGGACTAGTTGCGACAAACTGCGAAAGTCTGCCAATTCTCGTATATTTTAATACGAACCATATTTACACATCCAAAAATTTTTGTAATCAATAAAATCTCGTATTTTATTGATAAGAATGCAAAAGTATCAATCGTTGCGCAATTCGATCGTTTTCGTGTTCATTATAGCGTTCGTTGTAATTAAGCGAAAAACGCAACCCTGCAACCAAACGAACTGACATCCATGACATTTTTAGACATAATTCAAGTCACATATGTTTTACCTTCCTCATAGAGCCTAAAAATTGGGTTAAAGGTGACAAAACGCGATGAAACAAGTCCAGGGGCCAAATCTGCCAACTTTTCAAAGTTTCCGCCCCTGCCAGGGCCTTACGGACCGTAAGAGGTGCCCCCATACGGTTCGTAAGGGGTCCCCAGATCAGCAACTTCCTAGCTGCAACATGGCAGCTTCTTGTTGATTCCTTGCCCTCCAAGCTCGCGATTTTTGCCACATTTCACCTGTATTGGACACCTCGGAGGACACTAATCAATATCATAACACCTCATTGGACACTTATCATGATTTGGGAGCTCCAAGATCACTTTAAATAGGTGATCGAGTTGCTCATTTCAATTGCACCTTAATTGTTTCTTTCTCTCTTCTATTGGAGCTTGTTTCAAGCAATTGGAGACACCTACTGAAGTTCTAAGCCTTCCTTGTACACAAGTAAGTGTTCTAGTTTTTCTTTTACTATTTTAGCTTGTTATGAGCTAAAATCAAACAACTTGACTTTCTTTTTGACTTTCGGTTATGACCATTTTTGGTCAAGTCAAAGTACAATTGAACTTTGCAACGTGATCGTAATCACGAAGGTTATAATCCCTAGCGATTGCACCTTCTGATTACCACGTTTACTAGTCGAAGTGACGAGTCAAAGTTTCAGTAAAAAATGCGCAAAATGTGCATTTAACGACGAAACTATTTTTGGGTATCAAAACACTAAGTTTAGTTACCAACTCAATTTTGCAACTTGGTTAGACATGTTTTGACATGTCTAACTCCTCACTTCTAGTTTAGTGCTTATTTAGGGTCGTAAGTCGAGCGGTCTTGACCACCGCTTTAACTTTTAAATCCGACCCGTTTGGTCGATCTTAGGATCCACCAAACACATATTTGTGACTATAGTTGTATAGGGAATAACCTACTAAGGTTATACCTTATGGTCAAGTCGTTTGGTTAATGTTATGATAAATCGCTTATTATGCCCTTGAAAATGACCAAAATGCCCTTTTTGCACATAAATTCATTTAAGTCATGTAAACTGATGTTATAACATTTTAAATTATATTTGTGCACTTAAGACTTATCATAGGACATGTTTGACCATTCGAACACGCTTTTACGCAAATGACATGTTATGTGACATATGTGGTATTACGAATCTGTAACCATTATGAACAAGTTTAACAATTAATGAAATTTTGTAATTTATTTATGGGTTTTGTTTATTTATCATGACAATTGCACATATTCAATTATTACACCATAACAAACTCTCGAACAACTTCTGGAAGCGAAATCGCAAATTGTTACGCAAACGTAATCAGTTTAACGTGACGTACACTCCAAAACAATGACACAAGCTTAACACACCCTAAATATTCTTTGTATAACTTAGAAATAAGTTTTGAAGGGTTTGGTATGTCAAAAACAAGCCTATTCGATCACATGGACTATTTACGACAAACTACGAAAGTCTGCCGATTCTCGTAGCGATGCACACTATGGAACAAGGTCATAAGCTAAAAACACCCTAAATACCCTTAACATAGCTTAGAAATAAGTTTCGAGGGCTTCGTTATGGCAAAAACCTGCTTATACAACTTTAGGGGCTGTTTTGCTAATTCTGCGAAACTATGCCGTTACGCGTATTTCCTAATCCGAAACATGTACGCGCATCCAGAAATTTTTTTAATCATTAAAATCTTGTATTTTAATGATTGGAATGCAAAAATATCATTCGTTGCGCATTTACGGTCATTTGCGCGTTCGTTACGATTTTCATCGTAATTAACCGAAAACCGCAACCGTATGACCAAACGAACCGACATCCATGACATTTCCAGACATATTTCAAGTTCCCTATGCTTTATCGTCCTTATGGAGCTTAAAAATCATGTTAACGGGTGTTAGAAGTGCCAAAACGAGACGAAACATGTGAAGGGGCCTGTTCTGCCAAATTTTGAAACTTGCTGTCAGCTAAAGGCCATGTGGATGTCATCCACAATCCCATGTGGTCCGCATGAGACCGCCAGATCAACTGTTTTGTTGGCATCAGCTGGTTAACTATCTTGATGACCAAGCATACGAAATTGCCACCCTTTCTTCTACATTTGGCAAGTGTTATGACACTAATCAAACCCCTTGATGACTCATGGACACTTGTAATGACCATGTAGCTTCAACTCAACTATAAATAGGCCCTTGATCATTCACTCCAACTTGCTCACTCATATCTTTCTATCTCAAACACTCTAAGTGGAGGCTCCCACATTGTTGGAGGCCTCCTACTTGAGTTTTCTGGTTCACTCTTGGAGCTCTTAGGTGTTCTTCAACACAAGTAAGTGCTCTATCCTAGTCTTGTTATTTCTTTTAGCTCTTTCAAGCTAAAAGTCAAACGGTGTTTGACTTTCAGCTTTTACCATTAATTGGTCAAGACAAAGTTCAATTGAACTTTGCAACGTGATCGTAATCACGATAGTTATGATCCATAGCGATCATGCCTACTGATTTACCACGTTACTAGTCATAGTGACGAGTCAATGTTTCAGTCAATAATGCGCAAAGTGCGCGTTATACGACGGAACTACTTTCAGGTATCAAAACACGTTTTTATACCAAAACATTTTTATAACTTAGTTAGACATGTCAAAACATGTCTAACTCGTTAGTTTTAGTTTAGTGCTTATTTAGGGTGGTAAGTCGAGCGGTCTTGACCACCGCTTTGACTTTCGCATCCGACCCGTTTGGTCGATCTTATGATCCGACCAAACATATATTTGTGACCAAGGTTGTATAGAAAATAACCCCCTGAGATATACCTTATGGTCACGTCGATTGGTTAGTGTTATGCTATGTCGTTAGTTATGCCTTTATAAGTGACAGAAATGCCCTTTATGCAAATAAATCAACTTCAAGCATATGTAACATAAATTTTGACATGTAAATTGGTGTTACAACTTCATCAAACAAGTTCTGGCATATTAGAATTATCATAACACATATCTAACCATCCGAGCACGTATTTATGCAAATCACTTCGAATAAAGAAAAAAAACATGACATCTTTCACACAAAACACGACATCTTTTACACAAGACATATTATATCTTATACAAGTTACTTCATTTGGTTATTTACTTAACCTTACGTCATTTCTTTTACAACATTCCATTTTCATATGATTCTCTAAAAAGAAAACCTCTTTATAAGGGTTCATGGCTACTTTTTAGTTAAACAATTCTTTTAACATTCATAGCCATGAATCTTCAACACAAAACCTATGTTACTCATAGGCATTCTTATGCTGACGTATTTAATTTCACATGTGTTTCAGGAGCGAATGTCTGAGGTTGAGCATGCGACACTTAGGGTGGACTTGGGCCTTAGTAACTTAAAATCATGAAGGACAATTTAATTTATGTTATGCTTTTAGTTTAATCCAAGACAATGTAAACAATTTAATTCAATAATACAAAACTTATTACAATGGTTGTGAAACAATAGTTCTGTTACGTAACTCCCCGACGTTTCCACCGTGGTATGTTGTTTTACGCGGTCGGGGTGTGACAGAAAGATTGGTATAAGAGCTCATGGTTTTAGGGAATTAGGTTATTAGTAATGCTTTGACCTAGACTATAACCTTCCTAGGACCATAACATAAGTTATCTTGTCTTTAGATCTTAAAACAATACCACCACCTATCCTTAGGCGAACACCAAAACAGAAACACAATTTCCAAAACGATTTTGAAATCAATCGTTTATTCTTGGATGATTTGTTTTTGGCTTAAAGCCTTCAAAATCTCGTCAAAGTTTGGGTTTTAATATTGTGAACACATGCAATCTAGAAGGGTGGGTGCCTGTACCCTGAGTTTTCTGACTAAGGCTAGAATGTTCGTACAAATCCACTTAATCAGACCAGTAACTCTTACCTGGGAACTCTTGGGGTGAGTGTCTACTTATAGGCTAAAGCATGTCTTCGTGATACATTATAAAGACCCATTTAATTTGAATAGTCGCTGTGTTGTTTGTTTGTTTGGACTAACGAACAAATGACCACCATCCTTACATTTCGCCGATATTTATAACATGTCGTTTTTTATTATCTAACATTCATCTCACCCATTTTCTCTCATTTTTTCCTCGCTTTTAGAAAAACATGAGAGAAATGGGTGAGATGAATGTCATATTATCGGGCAGCCTTGATAGCTCAGCAGTTTTCTACAGTACTACCCAATCTCATAACTCAAATAAACCAAGCCAACAATAACAATGCACCTGCTACGTGCAGCTTTAAACAGTTTAATTTGGCTAAACCACTCAAGTTTAGTGGTTCTGAAGTAGCAACTAGGCTCCTACAGTGGTTTGAGAGTCTTGAGAGTACATTCCGATGTGTCCAATGTCCGAATGAGTGCAAGGTTGAGTTTGCCTCGAGCGTATTCCAAAAGAGGGCGCTCACGTGGTAGAACGGAGTGGTAAGAAATAAGGGTGCTGATGTTGCGATGGGTCAGAGTGGGGAGAGCTTCGAGCTCTTATGATGTAGGAGTTTTGCCCGCGTCATGAACAAAGGGCACTTGAAAACGAATTCCACGATCGTAAAGATGATAATGGAAAGCACCGGGCCTATACCGATTGGTAAGAGGAGTTGAGCTTGTTGTGTCTTACGATGGTGACGCCTTTGGATAAGGCGATTGAAAAGAACATAGATTGTCTTCCTGACCCAGTTCAGGACATTGTCACCGGCAGCAACCCTACTTCCATTAGACAAGCCATTAAGCTAGCTACAACCCTAACTGAATCTCAAGTCAAAAAGGGTGAACTACACTGAAAGTGTGACAAGAAACCGTCTGTCAAGTATGAGAAAGGAAAGGGAAACAAGGCCGAAACCTCCAAGAAGTCTAGGAAGCGTAAGGCTTCCAACAACTTCGTTGTTCTTACACGGCCCAATAAAGCTGCTCTTAAGCAGCCAGCACAACCACCTGCTAAGAAACAATATGTTGCTACCGTACCTCTGTGTAACAAGTGCAATTGTCATCATCAACCCCATCTACAATGCCGTCAGTGTACTAACTGTGGGCGATCTGGTCACTTGGCCAACACCGGTCGTTGTGCTCCTATTAGGAATCATGCTGTTCAGAACCTTGTTCAACAGCCAGCAAATCCTATACAACCTCATTATCCACCAGGGTCTTGCTATAACTGTGGTGATCTCACTCACTACAGGAACAACTACCCGAAGTGGGCAAATGCAAACCCGGCTCGTGGACGATCTTTCAATATAAATGCTAACAAGGCGCGTGTAGACAACGGAGTGGTGAATGATACGTTCTTCGTCAATAACCATCCTGTTTCAGTTCTTTTTTATTCGGGTGCTGATAGATGTTTCGTATCCCTAGATTTTGAACCTTTGCTTTCCATCCCTAGAACCAAACTAGGAAAGCCCTTGACAGTAGAGGTAGCTAGTGGCGAACCTCTTGTACTCAATTCTGCCGTTCCTAGTTGCGAATTGAACCTTAATAAACATCTTTTTTCCCATTGACCGCACGCCAATGCAACTTGGGAGCTTTGGCAACATAGTAGGAATTGCCTGGTTAACTAAACACCATGCTGAGGTGACCTATTTTGATAAAATCATTCGTATACCTCTCTCGTCTAGTGAAGTGTTATAGGTTCTAGGAGAAAAACTCGTTAGTAGCCTTAAACTCATGACCTGTACCCAAGCCCAAAAACACCTACGAAAGAATTATGTCGCCTTCTTGGCACATATCATAGAGGAGAAAGGCAAGGGAAAAAACTATCCAAGATATCCCCGTTGTTTCGGGATTATCCTGCAGTGTTCTTGAAAAGCTACCTGGATTTACCCCCGGCACGTTAAGTCGAGTTTCGTATGGATCTTGTACCAGGTGCCAACCGTATAGCCAAATCACCTTATCGTCTTGCACCATCTGAGATACAAGAGTTGTCGAAACAACTCCAGGATTTATCTGACAAGGGATTTACTCGTCTGAGTTTTTCACCTTGGGGCGCTCCAGTCCAATGTCCGAATGAGCGCAAGGTCGAGTTTGCCTCGAGCGTATTCCAAAAGATGGCACTCACATGGTGGAACGGAGTTGTAAGAAATAGGGGTGCTAATGTTGCGATGGGTCAGACTTGTGAAGAGCTTACAGCTCTTATGATGAAGAAGTTTTGCCACGGCATGAACAAAGGGCACTTGAAAACGAATTCCGCGATGTTAAACAAGATAGTGGAGAACACCGTGCCTATACCAATCGGTATGAGGAATTGATATAGTTGTGTCCCGCGATGGTGACGCTTTTGGATAAGGCGATTGAAAAGACGTAGATGGTCTTCCTGACCCAGTTCAGGACATTGTCACCGGCAGCAATCCTACTTCTGTTAGACAAGCCATTGAGCTAGCTGCAACCCTGAATGAATCTTAAGTCAAAAAGGGTAAACTATACCGCAAGGGTGACAAGAAACCGTCTGTCAAGTCTGAGAAATGAAAGGGAAACAAGGCCGAAATCTCTAAGAAGTCTAGGAAGCGTAAGGCTTCCAAGGACTTCGCTGTTGTTACACAGCCCAATCAAGTTGCTCTTAACCAGCAAGCACAACCACCCGCCAAGAAACAATATGCTGCTACTACACCTCTGTGTAACAAGTGCAATTGTCATCATCAACCCCATCCTACAATGTCGTCAGTGTACTAACTGTGGGCGATATGGTCATTTGGCCAACACCTGTCGTTGTGCTCCTATTCGGAATCATGCTGTTCAAAACCCTATTCAATAGCCAGCCAATCCTATAAGACTTCATTATCTACAAGGTTCTTGCTATAACTGTGGTGATTTCACTCACTACAGGAACAACCGCCCGAATTTGGCAAATGCAAAGCCCGGCTCATGGACGAGCTTTCAATATAAATGCTAAAAAGGAGCTTGTAGACAACGAAGTGGTGAACGGTACGTTCTTTGTTAACAACCATCCGGTTTTAGTTCTTTTCGATTCTGGTGCTGATAGAAGTTTCGTATCCCTAGCTTTTGAACCTTTGCCTTCCATACCTAGAACCAAACTAGTAAACCCCTTGACAGTAGAGGTAGCTAGTGGCGAACCTCTTGTACTCAATTCTGTCGTTCGTAGTTGCCAATTGAACCTTAATAACCATCTTTTTTCCCATTGACCTCAAGCCAGTGCAATCGAGAGCTTTGACATCATAGTAGGAAAGGACTGGTTAACTAAACACCTTGCTGAGGTGACCTGTTTTGATAAAATCGTTCGTATACCTCTCTCGTCTGGTGAAGTCTTAGAGGTTCGAGGAGAAAACTCGTTAGTAGCCTTAAACTCATGACCAGTACCCAAGCCCAAAAACACCTACGAAAGAATTAGGCAAGTGCAAAACTATCCCCGTTGTTTCAGAATTATCTTGAGGTGTTTCCTGAAGAGCTACCTGATTTACCCTCTGCACATCAAGTAGAGTTTCGTATAGATCTTATACCTGATGCCAACCCTATAGCCAAATCACCTTAACGTCTTACACCATCTGAGATGCACGAGTTGTCGAAACAACTTCAGGAATTATCTGACAAGGGATTTACTCTTCCGAGATTTTCACCTTAGGGGGCTCCAGTCCAATGTCCAAATGAGCGTCAGGTCGAGTTTGCCTCCAGTGTATTCCAAAAGATGGCGCTCACGTAGTGGAACAGAGTGGTAAGAAATAGGGGTGCTAATGTTGTGATGGTTCAAACGTGGGAAGAGTTCGGAGCTCTTATGATGAAGGAGTTTTGCCCGCGTCATGAGAAAGGGCACTTGAAAACGAATTCCACTATCTTAAACAAGATGGTGGAGAACACCGTGCCTATACCGATCGGTATGAGGAGTTGATCTTGTTGTGTCCTGCGATGCGGACGCCTTTGGATAAGGCGATTGAAAAGTACATAGATGGTCTTCCTGACCCAGTTCAGGACATTGTCTCCGGCATCAACCCTACTTCTGTTAGACAATCCATTGAGCTAGCTGCAACCCTGACTGAATCTCAAGTCAAAAGGGTAAACTACATCACAAGGGTGACAAGAAACCATCTGTCAAGTCTGAGAAATGAAAGGGAAACAAGTCCGAAACATCTAAGAAGTCTAGGAAGTGTAAGGCTTCCAAGAACTTGGTTGTTGTTACACAGCCCAATCAAGCCTCTCTTAACCAGCCAGCATAACCACCTGCCAAGAAACAATAGGCTGCTACCGTACCTCTGTGTAACAAGTGCAATTGTGATCATCAACCCCATCTACAATGCCGTCAGTGTACTAACTGTGGGCGATCTGGTCATTTGGCCAACACATGTCATAGTGCTCCTATTCAGAACCCTATTCAATAGCCAGCCAATCCTATATGACCTCATTATCCACCAGGGTCTTGCTATAACGGTTGTGATCTCACTCACTACAGGAACAACTGCCCGAAGTTGGCAAATGCAAACCCGGCTCGTGGACGAGCTTTCAATATAAATGCAAATGAGGCGTGTGCAAGCTACATTGTGCTTAATTGCATATTCAAACCCGTATCTTCCACGCTCAACGTACTTGTGTTACATAGGGTGATGAATTACCACATCATCTTGAGCTTCAACATGAAACAAAGGACAATGGGTTACTTTATTACTTGAACTGTTTATGGTTTCCAAGCAAGACAATCTCCGCACCTTGATAACGAACAAAGCCTATAAGTCTCGTTATTCAATCCATCCTCGTATAGACAAAATGTACAAGGATCTTCTTACCCAGTATTGGTGGTCGGGTATGAAGAAAGACATAGCTTTGTATGTCTCCAAATGCCTTACCTGTCTTAAGGTAAAAGCAGAACATCAATGCCTTCTGGTTTTCTTGAACAACCAGAAATTCTGGTTTGGAAATGGGAAAACAATGCTATGGATCTCATTACCAAATTACCACGCACTCCTAGAGGTCGCGATGCCATTTGGGTAGTCATTGATCGTCTAACAAAGTCAACAAACTTTTGCCGATTCGTGAGGATTTCTCTGCTGACAAACTTGCTAAAATCTATGTTGATGAGATTGTATCTCGTCATGGTGTTCCTTTGGACATCATATCAGATCGTCATGCTCGATTCTTATCTCACTTTTGGAGGACCATGCAATCTGCCATGGGTACCAAACTCAATTTGAGCACTGCATATCATCCTCAAACGAATGGACAATCCGAAACGACAATCCAAACACTGGAGGACATGCTTAGAGCTTGTGTGATTGACTTTGGTGGTAGTTTGGATTCGCATCTACCTTTGATTGAATTCTCCTACAATAACAATTATCACTCCAGCATTAACATAGCACCTTTTGAAGCTCTTTATGTTCATCCAACTTTCCACGTATCCAGTTTGAAAAAGTGTTTGGCTGATGAAAACCTCCACATCCCTCTTGATGAAATTCGTGTTGATAACATGATGCATTTCGTCGAGAAACATGTGGATATTGTAGGAACGTCCACGATTTGCACGGGAACCTAAATTTGCTAGCTATTGTCCAATTAGGCGGAAACTAATGACAAGTTAACCAAATAACAAGAATTACTCATTTAAATGTTGTTTTCATTGATCTAAAGATCTGACAGAGCCGTCTCTGTGCCAAAATCTCTCTCTCTACAAACGAAATCACCAAGGCACCTATTTATACACATACAAGTTCGCTGGTAAGTAAAGGAGTTCGGGCGAACTTGACTTAGTCAAGTTCAGCCGAACTTGACATCTCACATACCATTTCCAGCGAACTTGACCTCTAACTCACTTAAATACGCCTTGTTTCTATCAGATTAAGCCCTATTCACTCAGACTCAATACGTAATGACATAGGCAACAGACATATGCACCAACAGACTCCCACTTGGATGTTGCCGTAGTCATTGACTTTTAAAATCTTCTGAGTCTTCTGATCTTTAGTTCTTGAATAAACTTTAACGTCTTGATCTATATATCCTCTTCCTCTTTCTTGAGCTTTGTCTTGATAAAACTTTAATCAACATGCTCCCATTTGCTTTAAGCTCTCCCCCTTGCTTTAAGCTTTCCGGTATCTTCAATCTTTGCTTTATCAACTCCCCTCAATCTTTAATTCCTGTCTAAATACTATCTGACATTCAAATAAACATTTCCGATTTAAATTTTGAAATTTTGTACCATCAATATTTCAAACTTTTAATATTCACTTCAATCTTTTCAAAACCTTTTAAATATTCAAGTTCAATTTAATGATCTTGAACACTTTTAACATTTAAGACCTTTGTTTGCTTAAAAATTTCCAATTATGAAATCCACTTGGTTGACCAAGTCCAAGTTAATGACCTCGGTTTGAAACCGTTGTGATTGAACCAATGTTTTTTCTTCAGATTTTAAAGTTTCAATTTAATGAACTTTTTAACACTATTGATCATTTTTGGTTTTTCACATATGTCATCAAGATTTTCACCATTATAGCACCTTACCAGACTTCAAAGAACCGTTCTCCATCATTGGCTCGTAGAAACTAATGAAGAAACAAAATCTTTTTGATTTTTAGAATGTTTATGCTGAAACAAACTGAAAATCTTTTTGATTTTTATCTGTAAAGCAAGTAAAGAAAGTAAACTATGTACAAAGATATTTAAAAATATATTTTTGTGAATTCGTGTCTAAGGATCATATCAGTTGTTTGAGACACATCATCAGTACCGTTAACCTTTTGAGACTTTAAGTCTTAAACTCGTTTACCTAGATTGTCGATATGTTTGTTCATTTAAACTTCATCACGTTTCTCAATTGTTCCAAGATATGTTAGGTATGAATTATGAAACATTACTTAATTGTGTTTCCCACTTCTTGAATATACTCCCGAATCCAGATTCCCTAGATTTCAACTTACAGGTGAATATAGCATAACTGATATCAGTTTCTGGGTTATGCGAGACCTTGAGAGCTCAGGTTAGTACTATCGTACAGACAAAGAGATGAAGGCTCGTCTTTAGGTGTGTTCCATTTAAGGAATCTTTTCAGTAATGCAAATGATTAGATTTTTCGATTCTTTTCAAGTTTGCATGCAGTTTTTAGAGGTTTATAGCATAAAGTATTATCGAAGTTCTAGGCTATTGCTTCCGCAAAATCAGAAGAACTTGTATAATGCCCCAGATATCAACTCTCTATAAAGACCTCGTATCTCAGAATCAGGCAATCCTTCAATCGAAATTTCGGAGTACTAACGCCATATATCCAAGATGTGTTAAACCACAAGTTTAAGAAGTTGTGAAATTTAGTTTATATCTCAGAAACAATTTACTGAACGTGTAAAAGTCTATCGACACATCCACAGTAATACTCGTTTATCACTTTTTAAACTTTACAATTATTTAGCATACTGCGATAGTCCACTAATGTACTATCATTTCCTTTTTTACAACAAAATTCTTTTTGTCTTTTTTAATGTTTTTGTACTTTTTTTGAAATTTTCAATGTCTTGAAATTTTCAACCTTTTCATATGTTTTTGATTTTTCTAAAATTTTCTTACTTCCCCTAAAATCAAAAACATATTTTTGGATTTTAGGTTTTGAGAAATACAATACTAAAAAGATAACAAACCAACGTGGATCACGAGAACTCGTCGTCCGATTCCATTTTCCAACATATGTATTTGCACCTGTTCAACAGACATAACCATTAAAATATCTTTTAACATGACAGCATAAATGGTTATAAAATCAGTATTTCTTTCAACGGTGTGGATTTGCACAATTTGATTTTTGAAAAATGATTTTTCCAACTTCTTCTTTCTCAAAATGATTAAGATTTTCGACTTTCTAAATAAATTAAGTAACATGGAGCTCCGCTATCCAGATATAACTTTGACAAATAGGATCTTTTGGAACTCCTGCACACAAATCAACTATTTGAATAAGGAAACCCAAACCTTTTTGGTTTTGGGTTTGACTTGATAAGCATTATAAACACTATCAAAATCATCATCATATTCAAAATCATCATCAAACATTTCGTCCAATGTCGATTCTGAAAACGTTTTGACCTTTTCTTTCTTTGTCTGTTTGACTACTGACTCGGTTGATTTAACATTTTCAATTATGTCAGCAACAGACTTTGGTTTTTCAGATGATGAAAACTTTTTCTTAGCAACCCAGGATTGTAGCTTGCTTCTCGCTTTCTTGATATAAAATCTAGAATCTTTGTTTTCATTTGTTTTTGAAGTTTCACCTTTTTCAAAAGTAGAGTTTTCAAACTTTGATCCAGTTTTAGGTTTCACTTCGCATTTAGATTCATAGTTTATATTTGACTCTGTGACAGATTTCACAATCTCTTGTTGTTTTTGCTTTTCATCTAATGACACATTTTTTCTTCGTGGAAACACAGGCTTTAGATTAAGACATTTGCGAGCAATATGACCAATAGTATTGCATTTAAAACAAGTCCATATCAGGAGCATGACCACTAATGGGTTTTACTCCATTAGTGGACTTGGTCTTAGCCTTGTCCCGAAGTTCTTTTTCTTTCTTGAATTCATCATTTGATTTCTTACCGATCATACCTTCTTCTTGAACCGTATTTGTCCCATATACAAAACTTATGTTTTTACTTTGTACTCATGGAATGGAGACTTCTGGTTCCTTCTGTTGGTACACCTGGTGTTCGTCACTTGTCGAATAGACTAGATAGAGCGTGTGTTGAATATTGTATAGGTTAGAATCGAACACATGACCGAAATATGGAGATTTCAGTGTAAACGGGATCAAGTTCGCCCGAACTTGACCTGTATTGGTCAAGTTCGATCGAACTTGACATGTCTTTAGTCAAGTTCACCCGCACTTGTCCTGTGAAGGACAAGTTCGCCCGAACTAGATTATGGCACATCCGGGCGAACTTGTCTCCCTATATATGTGTGTGTTCATTTGTCATTTAAGTTTTTTGGCATCCCTATGGGGAGGTGCTGCCGGATTCTCTCCAGGAACTCCGACAGCTGTACTTATAAAGATGTATATTCTTTCGTTATGAATGAAGACTTTCGCTGCATTCTACTTCTACTCCTTTCTGTAATAACATTCTACCGAATCAGTTTACGTTTATCCACTAACTTCCATCTAGAACCGCCTGATCACGGACCTTCAATTGGTATCAGAGCTACGGTTATCACCTACGCTCATGAATTTGGACATTTATGGAGATTAGGAGGGTTTTAGACGTAAATCATCAAATAAACATACAATCCACGGACAAAATCTAAAATTGAACGGATAGGATTGTTAGAAAACCATTTTCGACCCGATCTATGGTGGAATCATCTCGAAATTCGAAGAAATAAGGATTTTGGATCGAAAAATATGAAAAAAGGTTGATTTGGGAGACCAATTTCGGCCGAACTTGACAAGATTTTTCAAAATTTCTCTCAAGTTTGCCCGAACTTGACTGATTTTCTTTGAAATTAAGCACAAGTTCGCCCGAACTTGTCTATTTCATGCAAGTTCGCCCGAACTTGGTGGTGGCCAACCAAGTTTGCCCGAACTTGTCAGGATGCCTAAAAAAATTTATTGCTCGGTTTGATGAGACGGGTGTCCAGAAAAAATTTGGTGACAGAAATTTTTTCGAAATTTTAACGTCCGATACTGACTGTTCGGGGACACCATCGGAGGCCTTAGAGAGAGGCTGAGATGATGAGGTTAGAGATGGTTGAAGATGAGAGGGTAGTCATTGATACCAAAGCAATTTGGTGATCATTAGAGTTGAAGACTACCGAAGGGCCTTAAAGTAAATTCCGCGTTTGTTAAATACTGAAAATTCCGGATTTGAGGGGGAATTTCAGTGAAAAAATTGGTATGGTCAGAATTTGCAAAAATGATGGGGAATAAAAAATGTTCATCTTATGAAGATTCCAGCATTTTTGAAATTCGTGACACTGCAACAGTATTCGGGTGGTTTCCGACTATAGATTAACCGGGAAATGTAGAGACTTGAGATTCGTTGGGATTTTGTGATCACATGAAGTTTCGAGTTTTCAGTTCATGATACAGAGTGATGCTTAAGGGTTAGAGTCTTGATCTCCGGTGAAGGAACAGTTAGCTGGATTAGCAGTCATTGGTACCAGTGAGGACCTGAGGACGTTCAAAACGTTCGGTGATGATCTTAGGAAATAGTGACTAGCTCCGCAGACGGATGGTTTCAAAATTACCAAGGAAATCTGATGATAGCCTTTGGTGGCCATTATTTTTAGTCTTCAAGCATATGAATCATTCTTCTCTTTGGACTAACCGCCGTTGGATGATGATGTTTGGTGATTAAGTGGCGTTGGTCTACCGGAGATAGCTATATATCTGACATTGTGACTGAAGAAGAAGAATGTGATTTTGATCACGGACGAATGTTTCTCAGAGTCGAAGTGTTATCAGATTATTTGGTTCCGATGAAGATTTGCTGATTGAAAAAGATTACCGATTTGCTTATCTGGAGTGATTATGGAAATTGGGATTTCAGATTTTTGCGGGTAAACATTGATTTGAAGTTTACCGGTGTGGTATGTTGATGTTTCTATCAATTGTCGGTTGAGTTTTGAAGATCGGAAGATCGAGCATCGGAGATATGCGCTAAACTGAACGCGGATGTGGTTAAACTTGAAATGGAGAAGCTGCATTGATGAGCTTCAAATTGGTGTCTATTCAAGATAATCTGCCGGTCAAGCAAGTCAGAGGAGGTTGGAAACTGTGCAACAAATATCTGAACTTCATGGGGAATTACATGTTGATAATGTAAACCCATATCATCAATTAAGGGGGAATTTGTTGACGCGTTTCGACGAAATCGGCAGATACCTTGATTGAAGTTGCAGAATATTCAAACACAGCTCAAATTTGAAGACCAAGATTCGACAGTAACGAACAAGGGGGAATCTGTTGGTTCACCTGGTGTACATCACTTGTCGAATAGGCTAGATAGAGCGTTTGTTGAATATTTTATAGGTTAGAATTGAACACACGACCGAAATACGGAGATTTCAGTGTAAAAGGGATCAAGTTCGCCCGAACATGACCTGTATTGGTCAAGTTCGCTCGAACTTGATGTGCCTTTAGTCAAGTTCGCCTGAACTTGGCCATAGCACATCCGGGCGAACTTGTCTCCCTATATATATGTGTGTGTTCATTTGTCATTTAAGTTTTTGGCATCCCTATGGGGAGGTGCTGCCGGATTCTCTCCAGGAACTCCGGCAGCTAGAATTATAAAGATGTATAATCTTTCGGTATGAATGAAGACTTTCGCTGCATTCTACTTCTACTCCTTTCTACCGAATCGGTTTACGTTTATCCACTAACTTCCGTCTAGAACTGCCTGATCACGGACCTTCACCTTCTCGGCTCTTCTTCA
Source organism: Scalesia atractyloides (assembly GCA_947069175.1). Classification (NCBI taxonomy): domain Eukaryota; kingdom Viridiplantae; phylum Streptophyta; class Magnoliopsida; order Asterales; family Asteraceae; genus Scalesia; species Scalesia atractyloides. The sequence continues at coordinate 42,594,724 of CAMTDV010000019.1, read as the reverse complement.
TTTTCCTCCAAACCCAATCCTGCTCTCATGTTCTCAGGAAAATCACCACCAAACTTTCGGTAGTTGTTAGCATTACTTTAAGTTTCGAGTAAAATCTTTTCTCATTTTTCTCAAGATCATCTGATGAAACTTCTACAAGTTTGTAAAATTTATCAAGTTGATCCTCTTTCACGTTCCGAATCGGAAAACTATCATCAAAGTACAATCTATCAGATTCCTTAATTTTGTACATGACAACATTAGGATCATCACTTAGATCATTTTCAGATGATGTATCTTCGTCTTCAGATTGTGATTCCGAGTTGTTCGAACTTGATTTAACACTTTCAGAGCTGCCTTTATCAGAATCATTTCCCAACACATTTTTAACCACATCTTTTAACACCACTTCATTGTCATTATTTGATTTCGTAAAGTCTACGTCAATGTTCTCAGGCAATTTACCTTTCATTTATGATAAAAGTAATATATTAAATACCTTTTCAATCTCATCATCTTTCTTGCAGGAATAACTTGCAAGAAGTGGTGGAGGAACACTTCCGTATTCTTTACGCTTTAATTTATCAACATTTTCCTCCGACTTAATCGTAGGAAGAATGTGATCAATGACATAGGCATTTGTGGTGTAACTTTTCAGCAATTGTTTTACCGTTTCTGTTTCTATCTTTATGTCATGAAGCTCACGCTTTGTTTCAGCAATAGTATTAATGTACATATTAATTGCTTTTTGTTTTTCAATTACCGTGGCATTTAACATCTTTACATCAGCACTGAGTTCAAGATCAGCTTTTTCGACATTTTTATATGTACCTTTCATTTTGTCATAAGCTTCTTTCATGATTCTGTAATCATTTTTCATTCTGTACAGTCATTTCTCTTATGACTTTGATCTTTTCAATACAAGATTCACAAGGATTTGCGCACTTTGTGCAAGGTTTTTCAACCTCCACAATTTTCACAACTTCCTTGTCAGACACACTTAACTCAACTTTTACCTTTTCTGCCTATGATTTCAACACTTCTTGCCTTTGCATCTCAAGGTAAGCTATTTCTTCTTCCCCAGCTCTCTGCATATATCCTTCCATAATGGCGTTTTCTAGAGCGGCATCAACATACGATCTCTCATATTCATCCACTACTCTGCCATCTTAGCAACACCAGTTTTCTTTCTGATGTATCTGTTCCCGTCAAAACCATCTTCTTCATGAGTAACAACACGAGCTTGTCTGGTTGTCTTTGCGGATTTTTCTTGTACTTCCACTTATGTTCTCTTTGGATATGGCTTGTATTGAAGAGCTTTCTTGTAGTACTCATTATTACAGCCGAATGGATTTTGGTTTTCACCTGCTTCTTGACTATTGCATTCACGTGTCCTTTTTGCCCACACCTGAAGCATGTAACTTTTGACTTGTCAAATCCAAGCTTGTTGCTTGAATTGCCAATATCCCTTCCAGTGAGTGCCACAAACTTGGTAACTCTTCTGATGATAGATGCTAGACTCCATTTTATATCCATCAGCTCCAACTCTTCTTCGTCCACCTGATCGTAATCTTCGACGGTCATTTTCGGATTACCAATCTTTCCAGCAACAAGACTTTCATACGATTCTAGAACAGTAGCAAGAAGTGCTATGTGTTGTTTCACTTTTTCAGGAAATAAATTCTTAAAATCGATTGCTATGTTGCACTTGAAAACATTTGAATCAGAACTAGATTGGTTTGTCTGATGCGACTGATTGTTCTGATTTTGGAATGAAGAACTTGAACTAGCACTTGTATATCCAGCATACGGAGAACTCTGATTTGGAGAGTAATTCATATTTGCATTAAATGTTGTTTGAATTTTTGGACTTTGAATCGGAGTATCTTGAATACCTCCTTTGTAATAAACACCGACATCTTGAACAACATTAGCATTCTTTGATTTTGCAATCTTCATCAACTCCATTTCATGACCTTCTAATTTGTCGATGAAAGATGACAATTTGAAATGTCTCCAAGATGGACTGTTCTTCAGAATCATCAGATACGTTGTCCATTCTCCCTCAGGAAGTGCATCGGCCAACTTCTCAATTTGCTCTTCATTAGATTTCTTAATATCATGTCTTCGCATCTGGACCATGAGGTGACAATATCTATCAATCATCTGCTTCATAGTTTCACCTTTGATCATAGTGAAAATCTCGAACTCTTACTTAATAAAGCCTTTTTGCTCTTGATCATTTCATCACTTCCTTTGAATTTGTCACAGAGCGAGTGCCATAATTCTTGTGAAGTATCATATTCTGGCAATAATATCAAGATAACTTCCTTCACTGATTGTTCTATCAAGCTGATCATTCTTTTCTCAGCAACATAATTTTCTTTGTCAGCCGGTGAGAATTTGTTCAGTGGAAGATCTTATCATGCTCATCTTTTGGCCACTTGTAACCAACTTCAACTGCAACCCAGCTGTTGAATTGATTTGCTTGTATCCAATTTACAAATTTTTTTTCCACCCTTCGAATTCGTCCATACTCATTAGCTTTGGCGGTTTTATCGTAGTACCCATTTCGTTGTCGATATTCATATGGTTCGCCGCAAGAGTATTTGCATTAGATGAAGAAGCCACTTGTGAAACAAAAACGTTACGGAAATCTTCCATTATGATAATCTGAGTACTTATCTGAAAAACGATCAAAAACACTCGAAAATTGATTAGCAATAGACAAGTTCGGTTGAACTTGTGAGAAAAACATATTTTGATTTCAACTTTCAACAAGTTCGGTCGAACTTAGATGAAAGATTTTAAATTTTATCACACACAGTCAAGTTCGGTCGAACTTGAGGTTGGTTTTGAAAAATTTCACACTTCGAGCGGACTTGAGAAAAAGGTTTCAAGAAAAATAGGTAAGTTCGGGCGAACTTATATGAGATTTCAAAGAATTTATCAAGTTCGGGCGAGCTTGTGAATGGATTTCAACAAAATTTGATCAAGTTCGATCGAACTTGATCAAAATTAGTGAATTTTCCAGCAAGTTCGAGCGAACTTATTCAAACTTCTTGAAAAATCGATCAAGTTCGGTCGAACTTGATTAAAATCAGTAAAATTTTAATCAAGTTCGGTCGAACTTGATGTTAAGTTCGGCCATAACTAGTTTCCAAAACATGGTTTTTCCAACTTTTTGATATCAATTCGATTGAATTTTATGTCCAAACTCTCGGGGGTTTACCACAAGTCTATTTTACATGACATATTCAATTTTCAGCCAATTTTGTCAAGGAAATCTTCAAATATGTGAAAATGTTAAGAAAAATGATAGAATGGAGATGAAATAGAGTAATTCTTGACTTGATTCCAGCAAATTTAGGTATCTAGGCTCTGATACCACTTGTAGGAACGTTTACGATTAGCACGGGAACCTAAATTTGTTATCTATTGTCCAATTAGGCGGAAACTAATGACAAGTTAACCAAATAACAAGAATTACTCATTTAAATGTTGTTTTGATTGATCTAAAGTTCAATACATTCGTATTGGATCCGACAGAGCTTCGTCGTCTCTATGCCAAAATCTCTCTCTCCACAAATGAAATCACCAAGGCACCTATTTATACACATACAAGTTCGCTGGTAAGTGAAGGAGTTCGGGCGAACTTGACTTAGTCAAGTTCGCCGAACTTGACATCTCACATACCATTTCTAGCGAACTTGACCTCTAACTCACTTAAATACGCCTTGTTTCTAACAGATTAAGCCCTATTCACTCAAACTCAATACATAATGACGTAGGCAACAGACATATTTACCAACAGATATATTGGACCGTGAAGTCAAAAAGCTCAAGCGCAGACGCATACTAATTGTTAAAGTTCATTGGGAGTCAAAACGTGGCCCATAATTCACTTGGGAACGAGAAGGCTAAATGAAAGCAAAATGTCCACATTTATTCTCACAAGTTTCCTCAAATTAAATTTCAGGATGAAATTTCCTAAAGTAGGGGAGACTGTGACATTTGTGTCTTTCAATAATCATAGAATTCTGAACAATTTTGTATTTAATGAAACATTTTGATCTCTTCCGAGATTTGAATAAATAAATATGGCATTTCACGTTTTCAACTCCTATACGTAAACTGTTATGCAAATGTAATCAGTTTAACACGAAATACACTCCTAGACAAGGACATAAGCTAAACATACCCTAAATACCATTAACATAACTTAGAAATAAGTTTCGAAGGGTTCGGTATGGCAAAAACACGCTTATGCAACTCAAGGGACTATTTGCGACAAACTACGAAAGTCTGCCAATTCTCGTATTTTTTAATACGAACCATATTTACACATCCAAAAATTTTTGTAATCAATAAAATCATGTATTTTATTGATAAGAATGCAAAAATATCAATCGTTGCGCAATTTCGGTCGTTTTATTGTTCGTTATACCGTTCGTTGTAATTAATCGAAAAACGCAACCGTACAACCGAACGAGAACCGACATCCATAACATTTTTGGACATAATTCAAGTCACATATGTTTTAACTTCCTCATAGAGCCAAAAAATTGGGTTAAAAGAGGTTAAAGGTGACAAAACGCGACGAAACAAGTCCAGGGGCCAAATCTACCAAGTTTTCAAAGTTTCTGCCCCTTCTAGGGACTTACGGATCGTAAGAGGTGCCTCCATACGGTCTATGAGGGGTCCTCAGATCAGCAGCTTCCTTGCTACGACATGGCAGCTTCTTGTTCATTCCTTGGCCTCCAACCTTGCGATTTTTGCCACATTTCACCTGCATTGGACACCTGGGAGGACACTAATCAATATCATAACACCTCATTGGACACTTGTTATGATTTGGGAGATCCAAGATCACATAAATAGGTGATCAAGTTGCTCATTTCAAGTTGCACCTTCATTCTTTCTTTCTCTCTTCTATTGGAGCTGGTTTCCAGCAATTGGAGACCTCCTACTGAAGTTCTAAGCCTTCCTTGAACATAAGTAAGTGTTCTAACCTAGTCTTTTTTATTATTTTAGCTTGTTATGAGCTAAAAGTCAAACAGTTTGAATTTCTGTTTTACTTTTGGTTATGACCATTTTTTGTCAAGTCAAAGTTCAATGGAACTTTGCAACGTGATCGTAGTCACGAAGGTTATAATCCCTAGCGATTGCACCTTCTAATTACCACGTTTACTAGTCGAAGTGACGAGTCAAAGTTTCGGGTCAAAAATGTGCAAAATGTGCATTCTACGACGGAACTATTTTCGGGTATCAAAGCACTAAGTTTTGATACCAAATCAGTTTTGCAACTTAGTTAGACATGTTTTGACATGTCTAACTCGTCACTTCTAGTATAGTGCTTATTTAGGGTCGTAAGTCGAGCGGTCTTGACCACCGCTTTGACTTTCGAATCCGACCTGTTTGGTCGATCTTAGGATCCGACCAAACACATATTTGTGACCATAGTTGTATAGGGAATAACCTACTGAGGTTATACCTTATGGTCACGTCATTTGGTTAATGTTATGATAAGTCGTTTATTATGCCCTTAAAAATGACCAAAATGCCCTTTTTGCGCATAAATTCATTTTAAGTATACGTAATCAAATTTTTGACATATAAAATGATGTTATAACATGTTCAATTAAATTTGGGAACTTAAGACTTATCATAGGACATGTTTGATCATCCGAACACGCTTTTTTGCAGATGACACATTAAAGTAGAGGAAACTACCTTAACGAGTCATAACGGGTCAAAATCACTCAGGATCCTTTCCAAATCAGAATGTTAAGTTTATTAAACAATATCATATGACTTCCAACACTCATTTGGTTTATAAGACTTCATTCTATCCAAATCTTCGGATTAAAGGCCCGATGTTAACATTGTTATCCGTTATTAGGACACACTTAAATCATCGGACTCTTGAGCTTTGTTTATATTCTTGAACAAGGACACTCTTTCAATCCCAAGTGAGTACATAGTCCCCTCTTTTACGTTTTTCAAATGTTTTGGGGCGATTTATACGTACTGATCACTACTTTCGGTTTTCATGAAATTATACATGTTTTGATTATCTAGTACATATAGTACATGGTTTCAAAGACAAGTTACATGGTATATTGACTTAGTATACTTACACATGGTTTCAAAGACAATTTACATGGTATATTGACTTAGTATACCTACACATAGTTTCAAATACATTTTACATGGTATATTGACTTAGTATACCTACACATGGTTCGAGTTTTTGAAGACCGAATCGGGATGTTCAGGGACACCGTCTAGAGCTTCAAAGTACAGATTTGGTGATACGGTCACAAAATTTAGAAGATAACGGGAGAGTCATTGATACCGATGCAGAACGTTGATCATTTGACTAGTAATGGGCCTAAACGTTAAATCCGCATTTGTTAAGAACTGAAAATTCTGAATTTCAGGGGGAATTTCAGTGAAAATTTCAGTATGGTCAGAATTTGCAAAAATGAGGGGGAATAAAAATTTTTCAATATTCGAAGATTCCGGCATTATTGAAATTCGTGACGGCTGCAACAGTATCCGGATGGTTACCTATTGCAGATTATCGGGAAATGTAGAGGATCGAGATTCATCGGGTGATCACAGGAAGTTCCGAATTTTCAGTTCATGATACAGAGTGATGCTTAAGGGTTAGAGCTCTGATCTCCGGTGAAGGAACAGTTAGTTGGGTTAGCAGTCGTTAGTACCAGTGAGGAACTGAGGACGTTCAAAACGTTTGGTGATGATCCTATGTAGGACCGATCCTGATAGCTTAGGAACCTGGATTTGATATCTAATGTTCATAATAGCGGAAATATTACGACATGATTACCAAACAACAAGAATTAGTCAATTAATCGTCAATTTTATCGATATAACATCAAGTCTCCAATTTAGAAGAGCTCCGCCTCAAAGTGCGCAAAGTTACAAATGACCATGACATGCTAGCTATTTATAGAGTGGTAAGTTCGCTAGAGGGTGTTGAAGTTTGGGCGAACATGACATAGTCAAGTTCGGCCGAACTTGACTTCACAATGCCTTCTCAAGCAAACTTGACCCTCAATTACATAAATACTTCGTTTTGCTAGCCTATTCACATCTAATCTATACAGACTCGATATAAGACTAAGACATAGACATTCTGCACCAACAGACTCCCCCTTGGATATCGTCTTCGTCTTTTATCAGTCTTCAAATATAACTTTAACGAGTGCGGCCGAAGAAGTTCTTGAATGGCTTCTTACGTCTTTCCTGCTTCGGATCTGGCGTCTAATCTGTAGGAGGCACTTTAGTCATATACTGAAACCTTCTGAGCCTTGCCGCCCTACCTCTTTCATGTATCTATTCAAGACGCTTTTCTTCTTTCAGAAACTCAACACGTTCAAGAACCCTCCAGCTCGTTTCCCACATCTTTCCTGAATTAACTTCATGAGCATAGCAGACGTTAACAACCCTTTGATATTGCATGGCTTGTTATTTTTCACGTTCTTCAAACACTATCTTACTATAGAACAAGCTTTTGATATTTTCTCTCGAACAATTAACTAACCACATCGGGTCTAGTATCCTGATCGTTCTCCACAAACCTCTCATACCTTGAAACCCTAATCTTCAACCCTTTCTTTAGTGATATCCAGATGTTCTTTGAATCGTAATACTATCACTGCTTCACATGTGTTAGGATCAATCTACCACCACTTGAACACCGGATAAAAATTTGGTTCATTCGGCATTAAAGGCATGTTCCTCATCGCTCTCGGTCATTTCATGATTAACGTTATATCTTTTTCTCCTGTCTTCTTATTCGTTTTGTTGCGACGCTTTAGAATAAACTGCTTCCAATATCTAAAACCCTTTGTCGCTTCAAACTTGATCATCTTCCATAGTAACTGATCAATGAACTTCATATGATATGTGACATTCACGATTTCAACAAGCTCCTCAACATCCCAGTACGGTAGAGTCTTGAAATCGGCCAGATATTTGAAGTATTACACCCCAAATTCCCTTTTGATTGCATAGACATTTAGTTCTTTAAACCACCCCCAACTTAGGATATCACCTAATGACACGTCTTTATCTTTGGTAAAGAATGCTAGAGGACGTCGAAACCTACGTTCACGCGGCATCTCTAAACCAGGATTCCTTTGCTTGAGCTATTTCTTCCTTCGTCATTGGTTTTGGAACTTTACCTTCTCGAATTGATTCCTCGGTCTTATCTTTCAACATATCTTCATCCAATTGCTTGTACATTTCCTCGAAAGTAGGAAAACTATAAGTATTAGGACCAATGTACTTCGCAGCTTCATCATTTTCATCATCAGAGGACCAATCTTCCACTATCACCCTGTTATACTCATCTGCCTCGAATCTACGCTGATAATGGTATTCATTAGCTCAAACGTATTAACATTCAACACTTGTTCCTCAAAATGAAAATCCAGAGATTCAGCATCAACTTCAATCAACTTGGCCAGATCTCCTTTAGTATAATTGTGCACGTACTCGCCTTCTTCAACATTGTGTTCAAGCATCAACATCAAAGGCTCAGTCGGTACTGCAGCAATAGGCTTTGCAGACATATCAACATCAGTCATATCTATATCATCAGTTGGCCCTGTTTGCCCTGACTCCCCCTGAATTTGATCATTCATTGCATTTGCTTCATCATTCAGAAGACTTGTGAAATCGAAGCTTTCAATCACTGACGCATCAACCACCTTTATACCTGTACCACACGGATCATCATCATTACCTCCATCATGGTCACAATCATCTTTCGGATCGTCAGTTGGTGGTTCATCATCTTTATTTTCATCTTCTGCTTCATCTTCATCCTTTTCTTCAGAAACAATTTCAACATCAGAAGGCTTGACAGATTCGTCAACCTTAGCAATCTCGGACTTAGAAGCTTTTTCAACATGCTCAATATTCTCATCAACAGACTTTTCAGCAGCTTCAGAAGATTTAGGTGCATCACCTTCAACACCTTTACCTTTACCACTAGCTGCAAGTTCTTTCTCAGATCTTTCTTTCGCTTCTTGTCTATCCAGACGATCATACTTAGCAATGAAATCAATACCAAGTGTATTAGATAACACTTTCTGCATCCTTGTAAATCTTCGATCATTTAGGGCTTGTATCTTTTTCAGATCATCAATTTCTATCTGCAGCTTTTCATTTGCATCTTGCAAAATCTCAATCAATGCCTTGAAGAATTCTCGTTCACTTTCTAACACCTTTATCTTGTCATCCATTATTTCTTTCTCCACTGAGCTTTGATTTACTTTCTTGATCAGCTCAGCTTTCTCTTCCTCGTTCTTTTAAACTTTGTCTTCCAATTCTTTGACACGCTTTTCCAGAACATCTACATCTGTTTCAGGAAAGAAATCATCTAAATCCTGCAGATCCACTGGTTCATTTGGAATATCACCAAATAGATTTGACTGTGACTTCTTTGGTGTTGACTTAGGAGTAGTAGCTTTTGGAGTAGACTTCTGTGGAGTTGCTTTCCTCGGAGTTGAGCTTTTAGAATGAACACTTTTAGGATCAGGAGATTGAATCACCGGTACTTCAAGTAAATTCGACTCAGGAGGTTCTTGTGTAACTCCTAGCCTTTCTGCTTCAGAAGAAATGATAAGAGGAGGTTCTTGTGTAACTCATGGATGTTCAGCTTCAGATGAAATAACAATAGGAGGTTCTCGTGTAGGAGGTTCTTGTGTAACTACTCTCTCCTGTGTACCAGAAAGTTTATGTGTTACTTCTGTGCTCTTTGGCTTTCCCATATATCGACGACTAGCAGGTTTCTGAGTTTTCTTTGTTTTCTTTCCTTTAGCTTTCGAAGACCCTTTAGTCTTTGTCATTGATACTGTAGCAGACTTCACACGCTTAACCCTTTTCTTAGGTCTTTCTTCATCATATCTCTTTTTCCAGATTAGGATCAAAATCAGCATCAGTCTCTTTGATCTTTTCTGCTTCCTTTTCAGCCATAGCTTCTTTGTTTCCTTCTTGAGAAAATCATCAGAATCATCATCGTTCTTGGAAGTAGCAGAAATAACATCATCCTCTTGAGTAGTCTTTTCAGTTTCCTGACTCTCAACAACAACTGCTGCACTTGAACCAGCCTCTGTTTGCACATTAGTAGGCTCATCTTCATCTATCAGCATTGTTTCAACTTTCTTTGTTGCACGTTTCTTTTTCTTCTCAATTTCAACTTTAACGAACCACTCACTGCGAGCTTTCAACTTAAAAGTCTTAAAGCGTTAGTTTTCAGCATTCAATTCCTGTTCATCACCACTACCATCGTTCCTCCATTTGTTTTCTGGCGGTGCAACATAGTTTTCATTCTTCGACGCTCCAAAGATGGGTTTTGCTATCGGTGCTGAATCTTGCTTTTGAAACTTTAACAATTTCTTCACTGTAGTCTCATCGAGGTGACTGAAATATAGAATGTCATTCAGATCACGTGCAATGTCTGTAAACTTTTCATCAATAAACATCTGCACGAACCTCGGATACAAACACAATCTCGTGTCTTCCATATTGTTCGACATGTGCGTGAATACAAGCTTTGAATAGTTATACGGCTGCTTCATAATCAATGTCGTTGCCATGCAGGCCATATAATCTAGAACATCATCAAGGCCCGCCTTTCTGTGACTAAAAGTATGAATGATTGCGTGCTTGAGGAGCTGGTAGGGGTTAGGAACTTCCCCTTTCTTCAATGTCGGCTTGTTTACGCTCCCTTTGTAGCCCATGCGGTAGAAACAACCTCGTACCATCTTCTCATCTAATAAAATAGGATCATCTTTATTGTCGTTGAATTGCAAGATCCTTCGTATATCATCCTCAGTGACAGTGATCGTATATCATCTTTATCGACGAAGTGATAGTCTTTTTATCTGCACTTAGGCTTGCGTTCATCCAGAAGTGATATGTATGTGATCTGTAAGACAATGTATGCTCTGTAATAGCTCGGTGAATAGGGCAGTCCTTCAGAAACTTCAATATACTTTCATATTCTTTCAGCGATGGACATAATGCCTTGTCAAGCATAATACATGTATTATGGAACTTAGAAAAATCCATAGTGATCACCCGCGCTGGTGCTTGTACCTGAAAAGTGAAGCAAAACACTTAGCACGCATTACGAGAGAAATCACAAAAATTTTCCAACACATTAACATCAAGTTCGGGCGATCTTGATGTTGGTATAACAAACAGTTTGAATTCAAATTTGCCCGAACATGCATAACAACATGTTCAATATATCCACTATAAGTTCGGGCGAACTTACATATTTCAACTTCTTAAAACCTAAGTTCGGTCGAGCTTACTAACAACAACTGAATTATCATCTCATAAGCAAGTTCGGTCGAACATACATTTTATTGAGATTTTAATCAATTTCCATTAGATAACAAGTTCGGCCGAACTTGTTATCTTCTTCAACAAAACTGCAATTTACATTCTATGACAATCTGATCAAATTAAGAACAATTTCACGGTCGATTTATGTTGATTATCATGATTTGAAGTTCAATTTGTCCTAACATTCCTTAGATCTATCAATTTTAGATCTGAGTTAAGCATTCTCGTTCAATTAACGGTTGAAAAATCGCACACAGATAGTAAGTTCGCTTAGAGAGTTTGATTGTGAATAATGAAGTTCGGCCGAACTTGCAAGGCATATATACCCTAGCAAGTTCGGGCAAACTCGCAAGCCCAGATATGAAGCCCATCTTAAGTCCGGGCGAACTTGCTTTTTCTCAAACAAACCCAAACAAGTTCGGTCGAACTTGCTTCAAACAGAAAACTTTTGAACTTTAAGCAAGTTCGGCCGAACTTGCCTAAAACCCATTTCAAATTTTTGTAATTAAGTCCCTGAACTTTTCATTTTTTTACCAGTTCTGATAATCCACTCAGTTGACCAAGTCCAAGCTAATGACCTTGGTTAACCAATTTGTCTGCCGAGTCCAAGTTAATGACCCCGGTTTGACCCGTTACGAACAAACTATTGATATTTTTAAAATCAAAGTTTTAAATTAATGAACTTTTCATCGTTTTGGCTTATCAGATTTTACAGATTAGCTCCCAGCCCGTTATCAATGAGATTCCCACCAGTTTTAGCACCTTACAAACTAAAAATCTTTTTGGTTTTAACATGTAAAGCAAATAAACTATGTACAGAACAATGTAAACTATGTACAAACATATTTACAGACATATAATTGTGAATTCATGTCTAAGGATCATATCAGTTAACTGAGACATATCACCAGTACCTTTAGATGACTTTAATTTTAAATTTGTTTACCTAGATTGTCGATATGTTTGTCCACTTAAACATTACCACGTTTCTCAACTGTTCCAATATATGTTAAGGTATAAATTATGAAACTTGACTTATCTGCGGTTCCCACTTCTTGAATATACTCTTGCATCAAGATTCCCTAGATCTAATCTTACAGGTGAATATAACGTAATTGATATCTGTATCTGGGTTAATGTGAGGCCTTGAGAACTCAAGTTAGTACTACTGTACAAACAAATAGAAGAAGGCTTGACTTTAAAGTGTGTTCCATATAAGGAATCTTTTCAGCACTGTAAATGATTAGATCTTTCGATACTTTCCAATTTTGCATGCAGTTTAGGGATTTATAGCGAAAGTATTATAGAAGTTCTAGGCTATTGCTTCCGCAAAATCCGAAGAACTTGTATAATACCCCAGATATCAACTGTCTATAAAGAACTCGTATCTCTCAAACGAAATTTCGGAGTACTAAGTCCATATATCCAAGATGTGTTAATCCACAAGATTAAGCAGTTGCAAAATTTAGTTTATATCTTGGAAACAATTTACTGAACGTGTTAAGTCTATCGACACATCCACACTAAGACTTGTTTATCACTTTTAAACTTTACATTTCTTTAGCATACTGTGATAGTGCACTGATGTACTATCATTTCCTTTTTATGACACCGAATTCTTTTTGTCTTTTTCAATGTTTTTGTACATTTTTTGAAAATTTTCATATGTTTTTGTATTTTCCCAAATATTTCTCCTCCTAAAATCAGAAACATATTTTTGGATTTTAGATTTTTAAGAAATACTAATCTAGAAAGATAAATAACAAATCAATGCGGATTATGTGAGCTCGTCGTCTGATCCGTATTCAACCTCAGCTTCCGCACCTGTCAGCAAATTTTTAATACCGTTAAGACTCATTAGATATTTAAATCTTGTTAAAGGAAATGCTTTGGTATAAAAATCAACCTTTTGTTCGTCGGTGTGGATTTTTGCTATTCGTAGCAATCACGAATGAAGTGATAACGAATTTCAATGTGTTTAGTACGTGAGATGAACAGGATTTTTCGTTATATCGATGGCTGCTTTGTTATCTACGAACAAAGGCGTATCAAGAAACTGCAAACCATAATCCCTCATTTGTTGTTGAATCCAGAGTATTTGAGAACAACAGCTGGAAGCAGAAATGTATTCTGCCTCACAGGTAGAGAGAGAGAGACCGTGGTCTGTTTCTTGCACTGCCACGTTACCAAACGTGTTCCGAAGAACTGGCATCCTGCCATTGTAGATTTCGAGTTCAGCTTGTTCACTCTGAAGTCTGAGTCAGCGTATCCCGTTAGATAAAAATTTTCGTTCTTTGGATACCACAAGCCGGTGCTTGGACATCCCTTCAAGTAATGGAAGATTCGTTTAACTATCTGCATGTGTGACACTCGAGGACTAGACTGATATCTCGCACATAAGCAGGTAGGATACATGATGTCTGGGCGAGATGCCGTCAGATACATCAGAGATCCTATCATTGATCGATAGAGTGTGTCATCAACTTTGGTTCCCGTTTTGTCAATGCAAATCCCATGATTCAGTGCCAGCGGAGTCGAAAGCGACTTCGAGCTATCCATTTCAAACTTCTTGAGAATGTCGTGAACATACTTTGTCTGATGAAAGAATATGTCGTCTGGTAACTGATCGACCTGTAATCCGAGGAAGAATTTCATTTCACCCGTGGAGGACATCTCGAATTTCTTCTTCATGATCTTTTCGAACTCTTTGCAAAGACTATCATCTGTAGAACCAAAGATGATATCATCCACATAGATTTGTACAATGATTAGATGAGATCCGACTTCTCTGGTAACCAATGTACTGTCCACTATGCCTCTTGTAAAGGCGTTTCCTACGAGATGTTGCGATAACGTCTCGTACTAAGCCCTTAGGGCTTGGTGTAATCCGTATAAGGCTTTGTCTAGGAGATAAGCTTTGTTCTTGTTCAGCGGATCGACGAAACCTGGTGGTTGGCCGACGTACACTTGTTCACGAAGTTTACCATAAAGAAATGCAGATTTTACATCCAACTGGTACACCTTAAATCTTTTCCATGCTGGGAACACGAGGAAAATGCGGATAGACTCTAATCATGCAATCGGTGCGTATACTTCTGTGTAGTCAATACCCTCTTGCTGGTGGAAACCTTTGACAACCAACCGAGCTTTGTTTCTGACTATTAGACCTCGATCGTCTCTTTTACACTTGAAGACCCACTTAGTATCTATAGCTTTTTGCTTCAGTGGTAAGTCCACAAGCCTCCAAACACCCAATTTCTCGAACTGTAATAGTTCCTCTTGCATTGCTATCACCCAGTTCTCGTCCCCCAGAGCTTCATTAACAGTTTTTGGCTCTATTTGAGAAATGAAACATGAATAGTAGCAGTAGTTTTGAGTTGGAGCAACTCGGGTGTAGAAACAACTAAGTGCTTTGTTGATTTGGCTTCGTGTACGCACACCAGTTTGTAATTCACCAATGATATTCATTGAAGGATGGTAAGAATATGATCGCGGCATTTCTTTGTTAGGAACATCAACTGAGCTTTGCTGATTTGAGATGTTCTGCTCAATGGTCACTTCAACATTAGGAGCACTAGATGATGCTTTCTTCTGATTGCATGGGTTTGCAGATTGATTCAACATGTTAGATATCTGCTCAACTTCTTCATCTGATGAGGATTCACCATCAGCATCAAATGTCGGCGCTTCATCCGAGTCAGAATTCTGATTCTGAGGCATGCTTGGCACTGTTGTTTCATTTCCTGGTTCGGAAGACACATTTGATGGAGTAATAGCAGGTGTTATTTCTGCTTCAGAAACATTTTCAACTTGAACACTGCTATTGCTAGGACCTGCTCCGGAAGACGAAAGATCCAACATGGGTTGATTAACCACAATTGGTCTAATGATTTGTTCTTGATTCGCCGACTGTTGAAGTTAATATAACGCTGCGATTTCTTCTTCAGACGATTCTTCCAGCAAGTCGAATGACTTCCAAATGTCTTGATAGTCAAACAACCATGCGTCACCTCTTCTTTGGATATTCGTATAGTTAAAGCAATCCACATGTTGTGCTTCAATTACCTTTCTCAACGAGGTAATATATACACGTCTTAGCGGACTCACATATCGGACAAAGAAACCTTCAAGCGATTTGGCTCCGAATTTACCATCTTGATCGACTACAGTACATGGCGCACCAAATGGCTCTAAGAATTTCAAATTTGGCTTCTGTTGGTTAATCATTTCAAAACAGGTCTTCTTCAATGGTTTGACAGTTAGAACTCTGTTTATGTGTAGCAAGCCGCAGCAACCGCTTCACTCCAGAAGCTGACCGGAAGCTTTGAGTCTGCAAGCATGGTTCTCGCAGTTTCGATTAAAGTTCTGTTCTTCCTTTCAGCTACATCGTTTTGCTGTGGAGTATAGGGTACACTAAACTCGTGCAGGATCCCTTTAGCATTGAAAAATTCTCTCATCTTATTATTCTTAAACTCTGTGCCATCGTCACTGCGAATGCGTCGTACAGGGAGGTGATAAAGGTTCTCTAGCTTCTTGAAAAGAATCACCAAGTTTTCGAATCTTTTGATTCTTGGAAGAAAACCCGTGAGTAACGTGAATAGTCATATGTAACAACCAAGCAGTATAAGTCTCCTGAAATACTTCGAACGTTGACAGGACCAAATAAATCCATGTGGAGACGTTCAAGCGGCAACTTGATTGAGTTCAGAATTTTCTTCGGATGTGATTTCTTGGTCTGCTTTCCCTTTTTATATTCTAAGCAATGATCAGACATATTAAAGCTCCGAAGATTACACCCTCAACCAGATCATTATGAACCAAGAAATTCATTTTACGCAAATGAATGTGCCCCATTTTACGATGCCAAAGAATAGAATCTTTCTTAGTAGCCTTTGTCACAAAACATTGCACTTATTTTGATGAAGTAGTAGCGACGCCCATATCTAAGACATATAAATCATTCTCGCGCGAAGCTCGCATCAGAATCCACTCATCAGGTATTTTGAAACCAGGCTTCAGTATAATACATTCTTTGTCGTTGAAATGCACCGTGAACTGTTTGTCACAGATATGCGATATGCTCAGAAGATTATTCTCTAGTTCTGTAATGTAGTTCACACGATCAAACGATACAATGTCGTTGGAGAGTTTTCCCTCGGCGAGGATCCTTCCACCCTGATTACCAGCAAATCCAACATATCCGTCGTTGATAGATTTTATGTCGAACAAAAGAGCTTTCATTCCTGTCATATGCCTGGACGCTCCACTATCCAAAATCCACTTTGAAAGAACGGATCTCTGGAGCCTCTGCACATATTAAAATCTAGTTAAAGAGCGCGACCCAAGCCTTTTTGGTCTTGGGTTTTGATAGAAAGCTTGGTAATCATCTTCATAATCTCCATCTGAACCTCCACTGTCGTTTACATTTTCAAACTTACTTTCTTTTTAACTTTTGAATTATTACCACTTGTAGATTTGATAGTTTCGGATTTGGTCTCAGACTTTGATTCTTTTTTGTTATCAGTCTTAACAAGCTCAGACTTGATAACATCTGATGCAGTTGTCTTTTTCTTATCAATCCAGGCTTGTGATTTAATGTTTCCCTTTTTGATGTAAAACTTGTTTTCATTTGCCCTAGAAGTTTCACCTTTTTTGAAAGTTGAGTTTTCAAATTTCTTTTCAATTTTAGGTGTAACTTCAGGTTTTGATTCGTTTCGTTTCAAAATTGTTATAGGTTTTACAAACTCTGGTTGCTTTGGTTTAACAACATCTGAACTTTCTTTTCTTCGAAGATAGGTCGGCTTAGATTTCGGACACTTCCGTGCAATATGACCGACTTCGTTGCACTTGAAGCAAATCCAATTATCATGTGAATGTCCACTAGTGGATTTTACACCACTTATGGCTTTTCCCTTATCTCGAAGTTCTTTCTGTTTCTTAAACGCGTCTTTTGATTGCTTCCCAATCAAAGTCTCCTGATGAACCGTGTTTGTGCCATAAACGAATTTCATGTTTTTATCTTTGTACTCGTGAAATAGTGACTTTTTCTCAACTGGTTCTTCTTCCTCATCTAGACCCAACCCAGCTCTCCGGTTTTCTGGATGATCACCACCCTTTCTCTGGTAGTTATTGTAATTTCTTTTGGGTTTAGAATAGAATTTCTTTTCATTTTTCTCCAGGTCCTCGGATGAAACTTCAACCAATTTGAACAGTTTATCCAATTGATCTTCTTTGACATTCCGAATCGAAAAACTGTCATCAAAGTATAATCTATCAGATTCCTTAACCTTGTACATAATAACGTTAGGATCATCATATAGATCATCTTCTGATTATGTATCGTCATCTTCAGAATTTGTGTCAGAACTGTTCAAACTCAAGATGGCGCTCTCAAAGCTGCCATCATCAGAATCATTCAGAACATTTTCAACCACCTTTTTCACTACCGCATTGTCATCATCTGATTTAGTAAAGACTACCTCAATGTTCTCCGTTAACTCATTTTTCTTTTCAGATAACAACTCAATGTTTAGTGCCTTATCCATCCCATCAGCAGTTTTGCGACAATACTTCTCGCATAGGGGTGGAGGAACATTGCTGTATTCTTTACCATTTTTCTTTTTAGACCTTTTATCATTTTCTTCCGACTATATCGTAGGAATAATATGATCAATGACATATGCGTTAGTGGTATAACTTCTTAAAAGTTGTTGAACACGTTCTGTTTCAATTTTCATGTCCTGGAGTTGTTGTTTAGTTTCGGCAATGGTGTTAATGTAAATGTTTATTGCTTTTGTTTGTCCATCACCGTTCCTTTTAACATCCTCACAGTATCATGTTGTTCAATATTATTTCTGTCGAGCCTGCCATAATCATCTTTCATTTTGTCATACGCTTCCTTCATTGTACGATAATCGTATTTGAAATGTTCATTATGTACATTGAGTTCAGCGATGATGTGTGATTTTTTGGCGCATTTTGCACATGGCTCGTTACATTTTTTACAGGGTTTTACAACCTCTACAACTTGCACTTTGACAACTTCCTTTACCTCTGGACCTACCTTGGTAAGATTTGCCATCATAGCTTTATTGGCAATGCCCTTGAGGTTTTCAGCATTCACTTCTTGAAAAACATCAATGATAACTTTATCAATCGGCTTTTCCTCGACCACTTGGTCCTGAGAACGTCAATCAAAGTTACCTGCAAAACTAGAAGTTGAATTAGACGTTAAAATCCCATGTGTCTTCATGTGAAGATACATCCCTTCTTGTTGTTGTTGTTGCAGATACTGTTCCAGTAGAGCATTTTCCATCGCTGCTGCTTCTTCGGCAGAAGTATCTTCAATGATCTCATCCATCAATGCAACTCCTGTCTTCTTTCCAATGTAAGAATTCCAATCGAAACCATCATCTTCATTGGTAGCAACCACTGCCTTCTCGGTATTGTTGGATGATTTCTCTTGAATCTCAACTTGAGTCTTTTTCGGAAATGGTTTATACTGAAGCGAATTCTTGTAGTATTCGTTTCCACCTCCAAATGGACTCTGATTGCCCGTTGCTTCAGGATTTTTGCATTCTCTCTTGAAATGCCCTTTCTGTCGGCATATGAAACAAGTGACTTTTGATTTATCAAACCCTAGCTTGTTGCTTGAATTTCCGATATCTCGGCCTGTGAGTGCAACAAACTTTGTCACCCTTCGAATGATAGAAGCTAAAGACCACTTTATATCCATCAGCTCAAATTCTTCTTCTTCCACCTGATCATAGTCTTCAGCGGTCATTTATGGATTGCCAGTTTTCCCGGCCACCAGACTTTCATATGATTCTAGAACTGTAGCGAGAAGAGTCATGTGTTGTTTTGCAACTTCCTCAGAAACAACATTGTTTAGATTACAGCAATGTTACACTTGTACACATTTGGATCAGAATTCGTTTGTTGATTCTGATTTGTTTGACTCTGATAAGAAGCATTTGACCCTGTGCTTGAGAACGAAGAGCTTTGTGGACTTTGGTCATATTGTGGTTGATTCTGTGGCGAAGAAGTTATATTTGCATTAAATGCTGTTTGAATCTTTGGGCTTGAAATGTTGTCTTGCATTCCGTTCTTGTAATACAGACCAACATCTTGAAGAATGTTAGCATTCTTCGACTTTAAAATCTTTAGAAGCTCCATTTCATGACCTTCAAGTTTGTCGATGAATGTAGACAACTTAAAGAATTCCCAGTTAGGACTTTCTTTCAGAACCATGAGGTATGTAGTCCATTCTCCGTCAGGTAACGCATCTGCAAGCTTATCGATGTACTCTAGTTCTGTCTTCTCGAGACCGTGTCTTCTCATTTGGACTTTCAGATGACAGAAACGCTCAATCATCTGTTTCATTATCTCGCCCTTCAACATGTTAAAAATATCGAACTCCTTCATGATGAGAGCTTTCTTACTCTTGATCATCTCTGCGCTTCCTTGGTATTTCTTTTGCAGTGATAGCCAGAGTTCTCTTGCAGTCGTGTATTTGGGCAATAAGACCAAAATATCCTCTTTAACAGATTGCTGAATGAGGCTAATCATCTTTTTCTCAGCAATGTACTCATCCTTTTGAATTGTGGAATACTTGTATTTCTCTAGAACTTGCTGATTTTCATACAACGGAACAGTATAACCTCTCTCGATAGCTACCCAGCTTTGGAAATGCATGGCCTGAACCCAGTAACTGAACTTCTCCTTCCATCCTTCATATTCGTCCATGCTCATTAATTTCGGTGGTTTATAACGTGCGTGCCCATCTCGTTGTCTAAATTGACTTGCTAAATCACATGGGCATTGGATGTTCCCACTGCCGTCATAAACGCTCTCTGAAGATCATCCATCACGAGTATCGAGACACGTACGCTGAAAACACGTTAAAACTTTGAAAATTGTTAGATTTACTACAAGTTCGGTCGAACTTGTAGTGGGAATGAAGAATTTCAGATTTTTTCACCTAAGTTCGATCGAACTTAGTGTATTGTGATTTAATAATTTCCCTTGAGAACTTCGAGCGAACTTATAATTGGATTTTTATAAGAATCTTACAAGTACGGGCGAACTTAGCTAAAGTTTTTCTGATTTTTATCAAGTTCGGTCGAACTTGATAAAATATCAATGATTCCTTAGTAAGTTCGAGCGAACTTAACTATAAAACTCTCAAAAACCTTCAAGTTCGAGCAAACTTGATAGAAAAACACTCAAAAAGTGTGTTTCTAATGCAAGTTCGGCCGAACTTGAGTTACAAGTTCGATGATAATGAGTTTTTCAAACATGGTTTTTGCAACAATTTGACACCAATTCGTTTGATTTTAGCCTCCAAACTCTCAGGGGTTTATCTATGATGTATTTAATATGTCATATTCAAAATTGGACAGAATTTGCTTGTGAATCTTCATTTTAGTGTAAAAGTTAAGAAAAATAGAAGAATGGAGTAGAATTAGAAGTGTTTTTGTCTTGATATCAATCAAATTAGGCTATTCTAGCTCTGATACCACTTGTATGACCGATCCTGATAGCTTAGGAACCTAGATGTGATATATAATGTCCATAATAGCAGAATATTACGACATGATTACCAAACAACAAGAACTAGTCAATTAAGCGTCAATTTTATTGATATAACATCAAGTCTTCAATTTGACAGAGCTCCGCCTTAAAGTGCGCAAAGTTACAAATGACCATGACATGCTAGCGATTTATAGAGTGGTAAGTTCGCTAGAGGGTGTTGAAGTTTGGGCGAACTTGACATAGTCATGTTCGGCCAAACTTGACTTCACAATGCCTTCTCAAGCGAACTTGACCCTCAATTACACAAATACTTCATTTTGCTAGCCTATTCACATCTAATCATACAGACTTGATATAAGACAAAGACATAGACATTCTGCACCAACATCTTAGGATTTAATGACTAGCTCCGCAGACGGAACATTTCAAAATTACCAAGGATATCTAAAGTTATTCATGATATAATTGATGATAATCTTTGGTGGCCATTATTTTTAGTCTTCAAGCAGATGAATCATTCTTCTCTTTGGACTAACCACCGTTGGATGATGATGTTTGGTGATTAAGTGGCACTGGTCTACCGGAGATAGCTATATAGCTGCCATTGTGACTGAAGAGGAAGAATGTGATTTTGGTCACAAACGTATGTTTCTCAGATTCGATGTGTTACCAGATTATTTGTTTCCGATGAAGATTTGCTGATTGAGCAGATTATTGATTTACTGATCAAATCTTTCTGAAGGGTGCTTAACTGTGATTAGGGAAATCGGGATTTCGGATTTCGAGGGTATTCGTTGATTTGAAGTTTTCCGATTCGGTGATTCGAAGTTTCTATCAATTGCCGGATGAGTTTTTGATACTTTAGGAGTGTGCGGAATAAAGTCTCGATGCTCAACGCTTATTCAAAAACTGAACTCGGATGCTGTTATCGTCGAAATGGAGAAGATACTGCATTGATTAGCTTCAAGTTGGTGGTTATTCGAGAAATTTGTCGGTCAAGTAAATCAGAGGAGTCGGAAACCATTCAACCAAAGATCTGAACTGGAGATTTTAGCGGATTTTAAAGTTGATAATGCAAACCAGATCATCAATTAAGGGGGAATCTGTTAACGCGTTTCGATGACATCGGCAGACACCTTGATTTAAGTTGTAGAATATTCAAACACGGCTCAAAGTTTTGAAGTTCAAGATCAAGCTTCGACAGTAACGAACAAGGGGGAATCTGTTGATGCACTATTGTGTTCGTCACTTGTCGAATAGGCTAGATTGAGTGTGTGTTTAGTATTGTATAGGTTATAATCGAACACACGATCGAAATACGGAGATTGTAGTGTTAAAGGGAACAAGTTCGCCCGAACTTGACCTGTATTGGTCAAGTTCGATCGAACTTGACATGTCTTTAGTCAAGTTCGCCCGCTCTTGTCCTGTGAAGGACAAGTTCGCCCGAACTAGATTATGGCACATCCGGGCGAACTTGTCTCCCTATATATGTGTGTGTGTTCATTTGTCATTTAAGTTTTTGCAATCCCTCTGGGGAGGTGCTGCCGGATTCTCTCTAGGAACTCCGGCAGCTGGACTTAAAGATATATACTCTTTGGGTATGAATGAAGACTTCCGCTGCATTCTACTTCTACTCCATTCTTAATAACATTCTATCGAAACTGTTATTTACGTTTATGCACTAACTTCTGTCTAGAACCGCCTGATCACGGACCTTCATATATTGACTTACTATGCCAAGTACATGGTTTCAAAACATTTTCATGACAATCTTACATTGTTCAAGACATTTTGGTGCGTTGAATATACAATGATACATGCATTAACATTGATCACACCGACCGGTAGTATGTAATGGTACCATAGGATTGACAATCCCTTTCCCACTTCCTAGATTTGTTTGGAAGCGACTTTAGGGAATGACAGAATCCGATGAGCATTGATAGACCTTTGTCTTTATAAGGGTCTATCCGACAGTCAACAAGGCTTGAATGTATTCACCAACAATCCTTGACACACCCTCAAAAATCCACTTACGGGGTTTTACCACGAGGCGCGTGACAAACCAGGATCCAAGACACTAGTCATATAGAATGACTCTATATGCAAAATATATGTTTAAACAATCCAACCATGCAGTTTAATAAATGCGGAAGCGTAAGTAAATGTAAATAAAGTGTGCGCCAAAATAAATGCCCAAACCAAAATACTTAAAAGTAAAGATGCAAATGTTTAAGGTGAACTAGTTTTCATGCTTATGTCGTGCTCCTATGCGAATATGATACCCTAACAACCTGAGAAAACATGCAAAAGAGAACAAGTGTCAACAATTAATGAAGAGTGAGTTCACGAGTTTCAAACATAAGTAGTTTTCCCCACTTGTTCAACCCCGAACCATTGCCTCATAAGTTACCCTGATCCAACCCATATCAGATTAATATTACGTAATTTAGCAGTTCATGTTATATGTTTAGGTAGCTAGCCTAGGTCATGTCAACAAAGTGTTCGATCCGAAGCTGACGTTGTTGCCCCTGTTGTGCCATGTCTATCACCAACCATGGCTAAAAAGTTAGGCAAATTCTACACTCGTGACCATCAACGTTCGGTCTAACTGGCGCGACCAGTTCGAGTGGGGCTTGTCGGGCCCAGTAATACTACTAAAAACTTCCTCGCTATAATCCAATACTAACGGCATCGTAAGTGTTAAGGGGACTAGTATGTGATATATGATTCCTTGTGACCATAACCATATAACATAACTCTAAATAAATATGCGTTACTGTACCGTGATGTATGCCACTCATACATCCCTGTAACGTGTATATGTTTTAAATAGAAGGACGTTACTGTACCGTAATATAATCAACCCATATATCACTGTAACATGTACATGTTTTCTCCCCCTGTATGTTGTAAATGTTTAAGGAAATAGGGGCCGTGAACTCACCTTAAGTTGCTCGGTTAGACTCTTAACAGGTATTATAGTCGAAGTGGTTCAAGCACGTCCTATTATGATTACCACTTAGTTTATTAGCGTGTTCAAGAAATACACATAAATCCTTGCATTTACCTTAACACGTTTCAGGTATTTTTACGTTGACGATTCATATACTCTTAGCATGCATATACATACACATAGATATCACACGACAATTTCAAATAAAGTCTAACTCGATTATAAACGGCTCATTCATTCACAAGTAGCACATGCAACATTTAAACACAGACATATGTAAGTTATCATGTTTCAGCTTGTACGTTCATAACTGGGCTGTTTTCGGGAATTTTTATAAAATAGTTCCCACGTTCGAAAATTTCCAATCTTTTTACAGAAGGTGTCAATTATACAGTATAATTTTGTATAAAATTTTCAAGCCTTGGTTCCTTACCAATTATTTATAAGAATTTATTTACTAGGCTGCAGTCAGATTCGTTGCTTTCTGACTGCAGTCCACAAGAAAAATCATTTAAAAATCATCGTTTATCCGATTAATAAAATTCTAGTGGTAGATTTTCGAAAACTCCTGTTTCCAGTTAGTGTACAAATTTCGTGACCTAACCCCATAGAGACTATGAGATACGACTCAATAAACAACCTGCAAATTCTGCAAAAATTACGCAGCTTCAGCTGCTGCACTAAATAATAATTTAAAAATAGCAAACAACCTCAGAAAAATATGAATCCAGCGGCATTTAAAGCATTTTTCAAAAATTCACGTTTTAGGCTTAAAAAAATCCACTTTTTGATAAATAACGGTCGGTTTACAGCCAATCGAAGTTGGCTGTAAATGTTAATCAGCTTTCTGTTTTCAGTTTTATCGTACTAGAACAAGTTTAAACGACCATAACACTTAGTTTTATCGATTTACATCAGGTTAAAGTATCAATTATCATCTAGTACATCAAGATTCACACAAACCCGAAGGCAAATGACACCCTAACATCATCATGAACGCAACCACTCTCATGTAGACATGCATATCATTCTAGTAATCAAGTTAAACATTATAATGAATAAGATTATCATGAAGCACCAAAAACACAGCCCTGTTTACAATGATTCAACCCGAAACAACCACTAAAACGACTAACCTTGCAAGGATAGATGATGAACTAGAGAGAGGATAGCGAGAGAGAAGGAGAGTAGCGAGAGGGAGAGAGATCGCGAGAAGGGGGGTCTCCACTGCCATCGCACACACCAAGGGGGCTCTAGGGTTTTGTGAATGTTTTGCCAAAACATGCATGTACGTATATCATAGGGGTCGCACAAGAGGGGGGTGGTTTGGGTTTTAACTGGGCCGCAAGGGGTTTGGGGTGGCGGGTTGGGCTTGGTTTGCGCAAGGAACGGGGTTCGGTTTCAGGTTCGGGTTTTTAAACAAACACATATAATACGTTAATTATTCGCGACGCTATTTAATTATTCTTATACATAATTAAAAGGTAGAATAAATAAGATGGAGTCAAATAAATATAGGAAATTGAATCAGAACAATACCTGATTTTTCCGGGATGTCACATTATCCGCAAGTTGAAGGAATTTTCGTCCCGAAAATTGAGTGAGCAAAAGTTTGAAGGTTGAGCAAGGGTATAGTTATTGTAGGATTTCCGGATTGTCACGTTCACCCCCTGTTACAAGAATTTCGCCCCGAAATTTAGTTCGCGTTACTTGGTTCTCGTGATTCGGTTGCAAAAAGGTGAGGATATT
This sequence comes from Scalesia atractyloides, assembly GCA_947069175.1. Classification (NCBI taxonomy): domain Eukaryota; kingdom Viridiplantae; phylum Streptophyta; class Magnoliopsida; order Asterales; family Asteraceae; genus Scalesia; species Scalesia atractyloides. The sequence continues at coordinate 42,569,115 of CAMTDV010000019.1, read as the reverse complement.
TTAATCCGGTCCACGCTTAGAGTTCCAAGTGTACTTGGTTCTCTTTCCCAAGTGTACTCCGGTCCACGCTTAGAGTTCCAAGGAACCTTGACAATTGGTATTTTACTATGTCTCCGTGTTTTGACGTACATAATTTCGATTGCTTCTTCAATGAACCGCAGTTGTTCGTCCACATGGATCTCATCCAGTGGAACGGCTAATGTTTCATCTGACAGACACTTCTTCAGATTTGAGACATGAAAAATGTTGTGAACTTCACTGAGCTCATCAGGAAGGTTCAACTCATAAGCTACCTGACCGATTTTCTTTGTGATTTCAAACGGACCAACATATCGCGGGTTTAGCTTACCTCTTTTGCCAAAACGAATCACGCCCTTCCAAGGTGATACTTTCAGTAGGACCCTATCGCCTACTTGAAATACTAATGGCGTCGCTGATCGGCATAGCTCTTTTGGTGATCTCGAGCTGCTGCCATACGGTTTCGAATTTGAACTATCTTTTCAATTGCTTCCAGAACCAACTCTGGACCAGTGATTTGACTATCACCAACTTTCGCCCAACAAGCAAGCGAGCGACACTTTCGTCCATACAGCGCCTCGAATGGTGCTGCTTGGATACTCGTGTGATAACTATTGTTATAGGAAAACTCCACCAAAGGTAGATGCTTGTGACAATTGTGAAAAATTCCGGTAAACTTTGATTGGCACAAGTCCATGTAACCGAACGGGATATGTGTATCATGATATTATAATGATTATGCGTGATACCCAGGACGAAACAGGTACACCATAATTGGTCCTAAACTTTAAGTATGATTAAAACAATAATTATGTGTAAACCTTGTGAAATTTCATGACTTGTGTGTTGTGCGAAACGATATATGTTATATCTCAGAGAAATCTGAGAACACGTCATGGTGGACATAATAATACTATTAAGGACCAACGATGCGAGGTTGGCATCCTTAGCCGTGAACAATATGTTAAACGGAGGCTTGACGTTTAACAGCGCATTAAACCTTTGATGTTGATTATTAGGTTATCGGTGGCATTATTTAAGATTCCGAGTTCAAGGAATAACTTGGTTTTGTGCCATAGACTTTGACATAAGGTTTGAAAATATTCCAAGCCTGGGCACGCAAAACGAAGCAGCTCCTGGTTGGGGAAACGCATTCGTTCCGGGCATAACATAAGGCAACCGAACGTGCAAGGAACGATCGATCAAGCTTAAAAACAGTTAAACGAGCGTCAAACGAGACTTTCATGATTAAAACGCAACTGGGTTCGGAATTTTAGACGGTTATGTATAATTTTTAAAATCGAGTCTTTTGACACTAAGTACGCGCAAAACGGAGTCCGTCACGCAATCGAGAACGCGCGCCGGATCCGAAAACGAACCCAAACAAACAACGGAAGATAAACATCATCTTTAGGCGCTGAAAACCAAGCACGAGGTGTCCCTTGGGGGGCCCACATGTGCCGCCACCCCCTTATTTAATCAATTTTATTTTTTTTCTTTTAAATTTAATCAAAAATTTCCTTTCTCTCTCACAAAAATTCTGGTTCCTTTCAAGAATATCAGCTGATTTCATCATAAACTTCCACAAATCCAAGGTATTAACTCAGTTCCACAAGGTTTTAAGCTTGGTTTCTTGATTAAACATGATTTATAGCCGAAAACGCTTTTTAATCCATGAATTTTGGAGTTTTAAACAAGTTTTAGGGCTGAATATGAACACCATATGAAACCCATAGTGTTATATGGCAGCCATGGTCACTAATCATTGGGGTTTGATACCCTAATCAACTCTTATTCGAAAAAAATCGCTTAACTTTTGATTAACCTAAAAACAATGAAATAAAACTTGATTGATCTAAGTTCTAGCATATTTGGGTTATACTTGGTGTGTAGGTACTGAATATAGCCTTCACACACTTCTGGGATCAAGATAAACGCTTGGAATCGGAAGAATCGCTAGGTATATCATACGAAAACCGAATCTAGGCTAGGCAGAAAATTGTTTTGCCTATAACTTTGTCCGTGAGACTTGGATTGAGCTGAAACTTGGTTTGATGATGTAAGATATTGTCTGAAGGTCCACATAAAATTGTAGAATTTTTGGAATTTTCTAAGATTTTTGGTGAATTTTTAACTATTTTACTGAAAGAATTTCGGGAAAAATATCAAACGGATTCCATAAATCACCAAATTTGCAGAAACACCAAGGAACATATGGGGAACGATCTGGGAAATTTTGGTGTTATTGGTATTTCCATACCATTATCCGAACACGTTAAACTATTGACTGTGGCTGGCACGCGAATCGGTGCCCGGAAGCCAAACTGAAAACTAATACTACCCTGACATTCATCACCATATCAGTGTCTTATAGACTCAATCTGGAGTAAAAACTCCTGACCAGATCCAAGTTCTAACTATTACCAACTTAGATACTGATTTGAATCCATACTTGCATGTGGGTTACTAAAGTTGATCCAGTTGCTTGATCACTCTTGTGTTGAGATCACTGCTCGCACGGTGAGTTTCACTACCCGGCTTTTAACTGTTTTATTGTTTATTTGGGGTGGAATGCATGTTACAAACTGTGTTGGTTACACAAACTTATGAAGGGAATTTTACTTCCCTAACACATGAACTGGTTATAAACTGTGCTGATTACACCAATCTGGGAGTGAGTTTTACTCTCCCACTTCTAAACTATGATACTGTTTCTAAGATGGTTGGCATGTTATGAAACTGTATTAACTGCACCAATATTTGATGTGAATTATCTAACACACGAACTACCTCCCCTATGCAAGACAAGTGATTAACGTAAGCCTGTGGACAGTGGATAATACTATCGGTTTGACCAACCCAGTGCCACGACTGACAGTGTGTCGGCACCAGGCTACTGCACTCGTCCTAATTTGGTTGTGTTGTTAGGCATAACTACTAAGGGGCGTTGAGGCAGTTGGTGGACCGGGAGTGTCTGGATGACACGACCCGGGGTAAAACAGTCAAGGTTTCACTTGTATACTCATGTGATTCCATCTGCGACTATGACTAAGACCGTCATTATGATTATGACCCATGCAATTAAACTTGTTAACACATGTTGTTACACAACGACTAAACTAGTAGAACTCACGCAGCGTTTAGCTGACCTTTTCAAAACTAACGTGCATTTCAGGTAACTTGAGACTGAGGGATCCATGTATATGGTTCAAGACGTGTTTGTAAACGAATCCTGATATAGACACATGCAGCTTAGAAGACTTATGTGGTTCATGGGAACACGCAGTTGTAACATACATGTAGTATGTGAGCAACATTTTGTAAGCAATAAAATGTAGTGTCTTTATAAACAATGCGCTTGTACCAGAGGTGTCTGTTGCCTCCCGTATAATTTTTCTTCCGCTGCGAGTTTGGGTATGACAGAAAATGGTATCAGAGCCATTGGTTATAGAGAGTTAGGTGCCTTTAAGGTAACCTAGAGTATAACTACAGGCTCGGACTTTAACGGACATCATTGGAAAAATTAACCTCAACTAAAAATGCTTAGTGAACACTGTAAAGTATCCTATTTGCAAGTACCAGGATGGCCTTGTGGGGCAAGTGGGTTATTATGGTCCGGAATGTAATGACAGACTTGCTCATACGGGGCAGTGTTGGGAAAGCCGCGGTAATAAGCACACTTAAATACGTGGAATGATACATATGTGTACCAAGGTGATAGTGTGCGAATGTTGTGCGAGAATTGATACATGAATTGGGATTGGTGGATAATGCGTTATTACATATGCCTTTGGGGTAGGTAGAAAACTGGTATTACAGTCCATTCCACATTCCCAATGACCACATATTTAACATCCACTAGAGTTGGATTCCTATCACTCACACAATGGTTATTTATATTTTATGATGTGAGACCTCAAGCCTTTAGTGCAATACGATCTCACCAACCTATCCTTATAACTATTATAACAATGATTGCACGCCAGAATGGTATTTTAAAAAGAACATAGATACACAAATAACGCGCAGGTCGTTCTGATAGACTGGGAGGATGTGTACGGATCCTCACTTCACTCCTTGTTGCATCACATTCGATTGTTATACAATCGCAGAGTTCGAACATCTTACGAAATTTTTTCATCTTTGAATCCGCAATTATTTGATTGTCGGCTGGATTCCTCTATGGCTTGCAATATTGGCTTTAGCTTTCACGTTGTGTGATACTATAATACTTAGCGGTATTCATTAGCACGTGTTTCGATATATTATATCTGAATATGACGATCTCCGGGTCATGGAGATGGTATGAGGTGCGTGAATAAGTTACCCTTCCTGTTGTCATTTGATTCCTTGGGACATAAAGTTGGTGATGGTGCAGGTCCATTTGAAATGCTTGCGTTGTGAAACTTCGTTTCGTGTAACCATCGGTTACATTGTGTTCTTTTATGATTGTTGATTGTTTCGAATTTAAGTTGGTTATTTGCAAAAAGTAGTATGAGGCCCGAATATCGTGGAGAACGGAATATTGATCAGGTATATGGGTGTGGTGGATATGATGCGGTACTTCCTATATATAAACACCCGGCTACATGATCAAGGTACCGTTACTCAGGACAGACGGGCTTCATGTTGCGATTTGTTCGGTTATGTTTTGGGCAATGCGGTAGTGAGACTTCGACCCGGTTGATGCGATAGAGGACGCCCTAGTTGTCGTAACCACGATGTCTATACATGGTTGTAGTAATTTTACATGAAAAGTAGTTGGGTCGACATGTAACGACTTTTGGGTTAATCCAGGAAAGGTTCTTTTTCGAAATCATAATACGACTTTCGAGGAGTACTACACCCTAGTAGTATTCTGGATTAAACTAATTAGGTATAGCCGGTTATAGCTTACCCACATCGATGACCCAATGATCGATTCACGATCATTAGCAACGTTTCCGTCTTCAATAAGATAATTCAGCGTGAGTTATTTCTTTTGGCGGGATTTGCTAGAACGTATAGCATATATTTCCGTTATTAGCGGTTGTTCGCTAATGGTGCAATCACTCATTCTTAATAAGGACGCGTAATTATCATTGGTATTGATAACCCAAGAGGATTTAGGGTTAACACATAAATGGAGAAACTTATTTGATGTAATTAAAGTTTGGTGAGGAATTGTGTGAATACGGACCTGACGGCGATAAGGCTTGTGGAGGCGGGAACAATTTTGCTGATATTCCTCGCAACCGTTCATACCTCGTATTAATATGACCCTCCTATGTATACATTTAATCAAAAATATACAACATTAACCGTGGTCCAATCCAAGTGTCAATTTGGTAAATTTCGATTGAGGATGACCTAACACCGGTGCAAATTCGGAAAACTATAATCATGAAATAATCCGACTCACTGCTTCAAATCAATTCAATTCTCTTTACTAACAATAATGGAAAGTATTGAGGTCTGATACATGTAAATTACTAAAGTGATATACCCTACTTTTAATCAATGGTCAACCATGTTGCGGTACGTCCGCTGGAATTACGACAGGTGTCCTGGGACCAAGTGACTTACAACCTTGAATCCTACTGATTTAGTTCGAACTACTACAAGATAATTCCCCAGTAACTCGAAGAAGTAGGGAATGAACGAAATGAAGGACCGTAACGAAACTACCTTTTAATGAATATTTAATAAACAAATGACACAAAGCAAATTTTTCGTCGAACGATTATTTTACTTATACATATTTATGTGTGTCAAAATTCGAAGGACGAGATTTAAAAGAATCGTATAGAATTTTTATATATCAAAGGATTCCCTGTTTTTAGCTCGCATAACTTCGTAAAAATAAATTTCAATGAAAGACAAGATCGCCTTTGAGTGGTATTCGGGTACCGTAATACGATGACTAACCCATGGGACAACTCCTATCCAAACCTGTAGACTCCAGACCACTGGTTCTTTTGATCCTTGTTCGGTAATATTTTTGTGATGGCTATACTATGTCTTGAACCAACATTAACCGTATGAGGGCGGTGCATTCATGCTAGAAATCTCATAAGTGGATACATGGTTCTTTTGATTCCGTGCGATTAAGGCTTTCCGCGTCACGATAACTACTACGACCGTACGAGTGGTCCTGGGTAGGGACTAACTCAGATACTTAGATGTCTATAAAACATGGTGACTCCCCGACTCTACTATAATAATAAGACCCGGGAAAATACCATATGTCTTCCCCCCTTCCTTGAAACATTGGAGGAGTCCAGATATGTATACGCGAGGTTGTTCACAATTCCTAAGGGATGTTTTAAATTCCCTTCGGACCTTTGTAAAGGTGTTATTTGGTAAGGTCTCCTACATGTGTAGGAGGATGATACATGGGATACACTGACTTTCATCTGTCGATTGGACACAAAGTGAACGATACCCTACGTGTGTGAGTAACCAAGAGTATGCGTTATACGGTGTTGCTTGTCCTCGTGAGTATAGGAGAAATAAATTCTTGAGATCAGGGGAGTTTTGTTGAACTACCCCTCGTCTTCCTTCGAATGGTTGGTACCTTCAATTGATTTTCAGTTTGATCGATTTAAATAAGTATTCGAGAGAGACGATGTTACTAAGGAACTCGATTCTTCGTTGATTTCGAGTGACGATAATTCTTGTGCTACTTAAAGAAACAAGAACGGGAGAAATCTTAAGTATAATACCAATATACACCTTCATACCTGTGTATTCGTACCACGAGTGAAATTCATGAGCGGGGGATGATTGTCAGAAGCAGGTGCGCTATCATTTGCATGATTTTTGCCTCGGTTATTGGGGATGAGCATTTTGGGGCCATTCTAGTGTAAACAATACTTATAAACATGTATCAAGGTCACATATTCAATCATCCCATATCACCTAATTTCATTGCACGCATAAGTCCACAACCTGTATAACCAACATACTTGACATGTGGTAATGATATCCGACATTATGCAACTATTAGAAATTTACACGTAGACTTAACCCAAAAGAGGCCAATGCTTAAAGGCGCGGTCAGATCATGTTACCACGGTGACGTACATACGCCATACTACGAAAAGCACGAACTACCCTGCATGACGGAACATGGTCAAAACTAAACTCTCTTTGAAATGGAATAGTCATGAGTCGTCTGAATTTCGTAATTGGTGTCTTTTGTGTGCCGAACCCACCTGGGGAAAGCTAACCTGTAAATCTAGTAGTCCCGATCATTCCAGATGAAGGGACTAGTGAATCTTCAGAATATGTCCCTTGGATATCATGTCCATTCAGAGGGAAATTCCGTCAGTAAGCACGTCGTATATACTTAAAAGAGGAATAAGACTTTGACGCGACGACTAATCCTCCTCAAAATTGGAAATTTATGTAATATATGCTACGAATTGTAAATACCTCGATGTGCGATACTAAGTCAAATTAAATAACCAAAGTGTAGATCGGTGCTTGGTTAGATGCACCGACTGGAGGTGAAATGGCATGCATAACCTTTACTCGCATCCTAGCCGTCAGAGTGCTAGACTTATCTCGATTATTACGACTTTCATTCAACCTCCTTGAAACTGTTTTTGTTATTTCAAGAGATTATCAAGCGAGTGTGGATCTATGTTACTAAATTTCCCAGCAGCACGTATTCTTTCTGTGCCCTATTGGGAGACAGAACGGACTAATCCTTCGACCAAGGGGTCGAGAAACTCAACAATCCTAGTCTTGACCAACCCGGGGGGCGGGTTTTCGTTTCTTATTTACATTATTACGAGTATGAGACTAACAGGAAAAATTAGATTCAGTGGTCAATTGTCCCTATCGGACTAGGGTGACTATGAATTCGGACTTCAGCCCATGGTTTTATAAAACCACACAAATTTCCCAATCTAAACCAAGATCGGTTGGCCTGAATGAACTTGATGAAACCCGTACGTTTAAGCAGTAACTTAATTGGTGGAGGTGCCAAGATGGGAAGGCATTATATCTTTCAATACTAACATACGGTGCAGATCATACCACGTCCAACTGGGACTTGAAAAACCACGGGACCGAGAAAGGCAAGTGGTGATAAACTATCTTGTGAACTGTACCACCTCACCCAGATAAGGATGAACAGTATACAACTGGTACCCCCCCCCCTCTAAAACAAAAACATTTATTTCATTAACGGAAACTATAAGGTACAAACGTTTGAGATTTAAACAAGGCCATATCCTAGCAGACTAAAAATCAACTGTTTCACAAAAGTTCACCAAAATGGGAAATGATTACTTCTTGTTGTTTCCATTAACAATATCTTTATGAAACGTTAGTACAACATGGCTATGTTCCAACCCTGCTGGGGGTACTTCGGCGATGGGGAACCTTGATTTGATGACTCGTTATTTAGTTATCTTTTACAGAATTACCCGTACGTCTACAATCAATGCTAAGCCCATGTGTAGGGGCATTACAGTGATACTTGTGGTCATTAGACACTCATCAGGCCTTAAATATTTCTACGTGATATAGTAGCATTCTTGACGTTGTGCCACTGAAATTAAAAACCGCATTGGGCGCCCACCCTATCATTCCTGGTATATGGGAATTTTTATACGATATCTCTCGGAGAATCACATCGATGTCATCGAAGTTGCTAAGTTGTTTCCTTCGGGAAAAGAGACCGATAGTTGTACAACAGTTGGAGCCAAGATCCCAAAACATAATACAAACTGGAATTATTATTGTAGAAATTCCATATCCTTATGACATGATTAGACTACTGGTGAGTAGTTCGGGCACCCTATTGATGTGAGGGTGCAGATTCGTTGTTACTCGTGTACATGCTTGCCTTATGGCAACCGTAGGCTCGTAAAAGCCTTTCTCTTCCTCTACCATAGAGTAGGGACTCTCGTGGGCGGTTAGTATTAGCCGAAGATACTCACGTACATGACAACAAGGGAAGATTGGCGTGCACCACTCGGTAAGACCCAAATTTATTCCCATAACACAAACATGCGGAGCATGGTGCTCATTATTGCAATGTTCGAAACAAACCTTGGGAAAGTACCCATACCCTTCGTCTATAAGAGGTGTGTAAGAACTATTAAATGAAATCGTAATTGAAACTTTTGGTGTATGAATGGTGAAGATAATGAATGCAAAGAAAACGTAATAATTACAGTCAGCTATAAGCTGAATATGAAACTCATATCCTACTGTGAGTCCAACAACACTCTCACTTTCAGCTTGGAAGTGATGACAGACGTTACTCTTAACAATACATAGGAATTGTGGATGGACAAACTACATTGCTACTATGTAGCATAATTATCATCTCCGTACGATGATTATACTAAACGAAAAGCGAAAACATACTTGTCTGTCAGATAACGGACAAGAATATAAATACGGAACTTTCCAATGGATTACTAAATGGAATTTCGAGGACTAAATTCTTTTAACCGGGGGAGACTGTGACAATTGTGAAAAATTCCGGTAAACTTTGATTGGTACAAGTCCGTGGTAACCGGACGGGATATGTGTATCATGATATTATTATGATTATGTGTGATACCCAGGACGAAACAGGTACACCTTAATTGGTCCTAAACTTTAAGTATGATTAAAACAATAATTATGTGTAAACCTTGTGAAATTTCATGATTTGTGTGTTGTACGAAACAATATATGTTATATCTCGGAGGAATCTGAGAACACGTCATGGTGGACATGATACTATTAAGGACCAACGATGCGAGGTTGGCATCCTTAGTCGTGAACAACGTGTTAAACGGAGGCTTGACGTTTAACAGCGCATTAAACCTTTGATGTTGATTATTAGGTTATCGGTGGTATTATTTAAGATTCCGAGTTCTAGGAATAACTTAGTTTGGTGCCATAGACTGTGACATAAGGTTTGAAAATAATCAAAGCCTGGGCATGCAAAACGAAGCAGCTCCCGGTTGGGGAAACGCATTCGTTTGGGCATAACATAAGGCAATCGAACATGCAAGGGACGATCGATCAAGCTTAAAAACACTTAAACGAGTGTCAAACGAGACTTTCATGATTAAAACGCAACTGGGTTCGTATTTTTAGACGGTTATGTATAATTTTTAAAATCGAGTCTTTTGACACTAAGTACGCGCAAAACGGAGTCCGTCACGCAAATCGAGAACAAGCGCCGGATCCAAAAACTAACCCAAACGAACAATGGAAGATTAACATCATCTTTAGGTGCTGAAAACCAAGCACGAGGTGTCCCTTGGGGGGCCCACATGTGCCACCACCCCCTTATTTAATCAATTTTATTTTTTTTCTTTTAAATTTAATCAAAAATTTCCTTTCTCTCTCACAAAAATTCTGGTTCCTTTCAAGAATCCCAGCTGATTTCATCATAAACTTCCACAAATCGAAGGTATTAACTCAGTTCCACAAGGTTTTAAGCTTGGTTTCTTGATTAAACATGATTTCTAGCCGAAAAAACGCTTTTTAATCCATGAATTTTGGAGTTTTAAACAAGTTTTAGGGCTGAATATGAATACCACGTGAAACCCCTGGTGTTATATGGCAGCCATGGTCACTAATCATTGGGGTTTGATACCCTAATCAACTCTTATTCGACAAAAATCGCTTAACTATTTGATTAACCGAAAAACAATGAAATGAAGCTTGAGTGATCTAAGTTCTAGCATATTTGGGTTGTACTTGATGTGTAAGTACTGAATATAGCCTTCACACACTTCTGGGATCAAGATAAACGCTTGGAATCGGAAGAATCGCTAGGTATATCATCCGAAAACCGAATCTAGGCTAGGCAGAAAATTGTTTTGCCTATAACTTGTTCCGTGAGACTTGTATTGAGCGGAAATTGGTGTGGTGATGTAGGGTATTGTCATGAATGTCCACGTAAAATTTTAGAATTTTTGGAATTTTCTACGATTTTTGGTGAATTTTTAACTGTTTAACCTAAAGAATTTCAGGAAAAATATCAAACGGATTCCATAAATCACCAAATTTTGCAAAAACACCAAGGAACATATGAATGATCTGTGAAAATTCGGAGTCCATTGGTTGAGTTTGGATTTGGGTTAAAAATCCGTGTTTTTTGCGAGTTTTCGGTAGCCGGCAACGCATCGAAACTAAATCGGAAAAATCCCAAAATTTACTGAGAAGTTCCTGGGCACGTATAAGGTGTTCTGGAAATTTTTTGGATTTTTTTAATTAATTATCGTATTTACTTGGAATTATGTGGTTAAAAATAGGTTTATAAATAATTTATTTAAATAAGTAAATTAACAAAATAAATTCCCAGAAATATTTCCCATAATCTACAGATTTTTACTAATTTATATAAAAATTTACAGATTTTTATATAGAATATAGATTAAATGGGAATTTAGGAAATTAAAAATAGATTATTTTAAAGCAATTTCGGCAGTTTACCGAATAACAAACCTGCCGGAACTGGGAACTGACCCAACCCGACAAATACTATAATTGGAACACTGGGAGTATTCCGGGAGATTCCCGGGAAAATTGGGCACTATGGGTGTGCTCTAAGCTAATTCGGGAGAATTCCCGACGGTGAAAATGGAAACTCAAATTTGGGCAACTTAGACCCCCCGAACACTCAAACTCCCTTAATGAAAAGTTAATCATTATTGAATAACCATGTGATCGTAATATTGGTATTTCCATACCATTATCCGAACACGTTAAACTATTGACAGTGGCTGGCACGCGAATCGGTGCCCGGAAGCCAAACTGAAAACTAATACTACCCTAATGTTCATCACCATACCAGTGTCCTATAGACTCAATCTAGAGTAAAAACTCCTGACCAGATCCAAGTTATAACTATTACTAACTTAGATACTGATTTGAATCCATACTTGCATGGGTTATTAAAGTTGATCCAGTTGCTTGATCACTCTTGTGTTGAGATCACTACTCGCACGGTGAGTTTCAATACCGCGCTTTTAATTGTTTTATTGTTTATTTGGGGTGGAATGCATGTTACAAACTGTGTTGGTTACACAAACTTATGAAGGGAATTTTACTTCCCTAACACATGAACTGGTTATAAACTTTGCTGATTACACTAATCTGGGAGTGAGTTTTACTCTCCCACTTCTAAACTATGATACTGTTTCTAAGATGGTTGGCATGTTATGAAACTGTATTAACTGCACCGATATTTGATGTGAATTATCTAACACACGAACTACCTCCCCTATGCAAGACAAGTGATTAACGTAAGCCTGTGGACAGTGGATAATATTATCGGTTTGACCAACCCAGTGCCACGACTGACAGTGTGTCGGCACTAGGCTACTGCACTCGTCCTAATTTGGTTGTGTTGTTAGGCGTAACTACTAAGGGGCGTTGCTGCACGTGACGCAGTTGGTAGACCGGGAGTGTCTGGGTGACACGACCCGGGGTAAAACAGTCAAGGTTTCACTTGTATACTCGTGTAATTCCATTTGCGACTATGACTAAGACCGTCATTGTGATTATGACCCATGCAATTAAACTTGTTAACACATGTTGTTACACAACGACTAAACTAGTGGAACTCATGCAGCGTTTAGCTGACCTTTTCAAAACTAACATGCATTTCAGGTAATTTGAGACTGAGGTGATCCATGTATGTGGTTCAAGACGTGTTTGTAAACGAATCCAGATATAGACGCATGCAGCTTAGAAGACTTATGTGGTTCATGGGAACACGCAGTTGTAACGTACATGTAGTATGTGAGTAACATTTTGTAAGCAATAAAATGTAGTGTCTTTATAAACAATGCGCTTGTACCAGAGGTGTCTGTTGCATCCCGTATAATTTTTCTTCCGCTGCGAGTTGAGGTGTGACAATGCTTCTCCCAGCCTTTACCAAAGTCGATTACACACGCTCTAAGCATGTCTTCGAGGGTTTGAATGGTACGTTCACTTTGACCATCAGTCTGAGGATGGTATGCTGTGCTCAAGTAAACGCGTGATCCCAAGGATTTCTGTGCTGATTGCCACAAATGAGAAGTAAAACGTGAATCACGGTCGGATATGATGGATATTGGCACTCCATGCCGAGCTACTATTTCCTTCATGTACAGCGCTGCAAAGGTATCAAACTTATCGGTTTCCTTGATCGCTAAGAAGTGAGCCGATTTGGTTAATCGGTCGATAATCGCCCAAATTGTATCCTTTCCAGTGGGAGTTTTTAGTAGACCTGTAATAAAGTCCATAGTGATTTGTTCCCATTTCCAAACGGAATCTCAGGCTGTTGCAGTAGCCCTGATGGCTTTTGGTATTCTACCTTGACCTTGGCACAGGTTAGGCATTTGCTTACGTAGGTGGCTATTTCAGCCTTCATGTTCGGCCACCAGTAAGTTGTTTTGAGATCTTGGTACATCTTATCCGACCCTGGATGAACAAAGTACCTTGATTTGTGAGCTTCGTCCATTATGAGTTCCCACAAGTTTCCGTAGAGGGGCACCCATATCCTACTAAGAAAGTAACGAGTTCCATCCGGTTTGGTTTCCCAATCACGTTCCATCTTGCGTAATTTCTCAGCTTCCAGATTTTCGGGTTTTACTGCCTCCAACTGAGCGTTGCGAATTTGTTTGGGTAGGTTAGAGTGTATCATAAGTTGTAAGGACCGAACTCGTCGAGGCTTCTCATGTTCTTTTCTACTGAGAGCGTCGGCTAAGGCTTTTGTGGTCGGTGTAGATTGTACATTTGGTTCCATAGAGATAGTGCCACCAGATTTTTAAAGCAAACACCACGGCTCCTAACTCTAAGTCGTGAGTTGTGTAGTTCTTCTCGAGTACCTCCAGCTGCCGAGATGCATAGGCAATGACCTTATCACGTTGCATGAGTACACATCCAAGTCCCTGAATGGAAGCGTCGCAGTACACTATAAAGTCTTCGGTCCCCTCAGGTAAGGACAAAATAGGCGCACTACAAAGCTTCTGCTTCAGCACCTGGAATGCTTCCTCCTGTTTGTCACCCCAGATATACTTGGTTCCTTTCTGGGTTATAGATATAAGAGGTTGAGTGACCTTTGAAAAACCCTCAATAAAACGACGATAGTAGCCTGCCAAACCAAGAGACTGTCTTACTTCTGTTGGAGTTTTGGGCGCCTCCCAACTTTTGATGGCTTCAATCTTTGCCGGGTCAACGTGGATACCTTTTTCATTCACTATATGCCCAAGGAATTGCACTTCTCGAATCCAGAAGTCGCACTTTGAAAATTTGGCATAGAGTTGTTCCTGTCGCAGCATTAAACGCAGATGCTCTTCATGTTCCTCCTTAGTCTTAGAGTACACCAGTATGTCATCAATGAACACGATTACGAATTTGTTGAGATAAGGCTTACAAACACGGTTCATGAGGTCCATGAATACCGCAGGTGCGTTTGTTAGTCCGAATGGCATAACCAAAAATTCATAGTGGCCATAACGTGTGCGAAATGCGGTCTTGGAGATGTCTTCCTCCCGTACATGCAACTGATGGTATCCCGACCTTAGATCGATTTTGGAATAGTAACTTGACCCTTGGAGCTGGTCAAACATGTCATCGATTGGAGGTAAGGGGTATCAGTTTTTGATAGTAACTTTGTTGAGCTCTCTGTAATCAATACACATACGGAAAGTTCCATCCTTCTTCTTGACAAAAAGGACTGGAGCTCCCCATGGTGATGAGCTCGGGCGAATGAAGCCTTTGCCTTATAGTTCCTGAAGTTGAGTAGAAAGTTCTTGCAGTTCAGATGGGGCTAATCGGTATGGAGCCTTAGCGATTGGTACTGCGTGTTTTGCTAGCTGAATTTCGAATTCGACCTGCCTATGCAGTGGTAGACCAGGTAAGTCTTCAGGGAAGACGTCAGAAAATTCACATACGATAGGAAAAGCCTCAACTTTCCTCTCGTCGCATGGTTGTTCGGTGACATTGGCTAAGATTGCGTACGAGTTTTTCTGTCGGAGGTACTTCTGAGCTTTCATGAAGGAAATGATGTTGGTTACTACACCACCCTTCTCGCCATGAACGATTAGGATCTCACCGCTTGAGTGAGGTATACGAATAGCCTTTTCGCGGCATAAGATTTCTGCTCGATTTTCAGATAACCAATCCATGCCAACAACAACGTCAAAGCTACCAAGTGTGGTTGGCATGAGATCGATGGTGAATAGATGGCCAGCCAGTTGTAGCTGACATCCGTAGACGATGTGGGTTATATCTACCGATTTTCCATTGGCTGACTCTACCAGGTATTTGACCTCTAATTCAACAGGGTTAATGTCCAATAGCTTTCTAAACGACTCGGAAACAAAACTCCTATCCGCCCCGCTATCGAATAAAATATGAGCAAAACTGTTGTTTAAAGGAAATTTACCAGTAACCACTTTAGAATCATTATGAGCCTCACCTTTTCCCAATGTGAATACACAACCCTTAGCTCCACCACTTCCACCAGCATTATTGTTATTATTGTTCTGATTCCGGTTCTGATTTCCACCACTGTTTCCCTTGTTCAGTTGGGGGCAATCTTTCTTGAAATGACCAGTGCCACCATACTAATAACATGTCCTGGTGACTCCAGGTGGCTGTTGGGTCTGATTAGTGTTTTGCTTCGAGTTAAGGTTTACCCTGTAGTCCTTAGCGGTGTGGCCTCCCATACCACATCGCTGACAACGACCGCAGTGCCCGAAATGATGACGGTTACATTTGTTGCACAGAGGTTTCTTTCCAACATACTTTTGATGCATATGTCTGTTGCCTACGTCATCGTATAATATCGAATCTGTATTTAGGAGCGAAATGACAAAGTTTATGTATGTTTTAGGCCAAGTTCGCTTGAAATGTATATGTTGTAGTCAAGTTCGGCCGAACTTGACTAAGCAGGTTCGCCCGAACTTGCACTCCTCAAGCGAACTTGTGATTCCTATAAATAGGAGTATTGTCATTTCATTTGTAACTTTCAGAGATTTTGTCACGACAGAGGCGAAGCTCGGTCCAAGTGTTTCCAGGATCTCTAGCGTTGAATATTAATGAAACGGTGATTAAATAGAAACAAATGAGTGTATTCAATGTCGCCTAAGCAAACGGTTCCGCACGTTTACTTTAGGTTTGTCAGATTAGTGCCCGAACGATCCGTACAACGGACAACATCTTTTTAAAATGTTTCCAAAAAACAATAGAAAATCTCAATAATGTATGTTGCCTACGTCATCATATAATATCGAGTCTGTATTTAGGAGCGAAATGACGAAGTTTATGTATGTTTTAGGCCAAGTTCGCTTGAAATGTATATGTTGTAGTCAAGTTCGGCTGAACTTGACTAAGCAAGTTCGCCCGAACTTTCACCCTCAAGCGAACTTGTGATTCCTATAAATAGGTGTCTTGTCATTTCATTTATAACTTTCAGAGATTTTTTCACGACAGAGGCGAAGCTCTGTCCAAGTGTTTCTAGGATCTGTAACGTTGAATATTAATGAAACGGTGATTAAATAGAAACAAATGAGTGTATTCAATGTCCCCTAAGCAAACGGATTCCGCACTTTACTTTAGGTTTGTCAGATTAGTGCCCGAACGATCCGTACAACGGAGCTACAAGTGGTATCAGAGCAGGATTGGTCTAATTTGAAGACATTGGACATAGAATATCTCATCTTCTACTCATTTCTTCTATTTTTAACTTTTCTTGGACAATTCACGGATAAAATTGACTGATTTTCAAGTATAATACATAAAATCCATAATAGTAAAACCCTTGAAAAGATCAGAGCTTAAAACAGACGAATTCATGCCGAAAAATTGAAAAAACCAAGTTTGAAAACACATGTTCGCTCGAACTTGACATCAAGTTCGCTCGAACTTCACTGAAAAATTCACATTTTTCATCAAGTTCGCCCGAACTTGATTGATTTTTCAAGATTTTTGGGTAAGTTCGCTCGAACTTGCTTATTTTTCAAACAAATTTCATCAAGTTCGCCCGAACTTGATTAAATATTGTTGAAAAATATTACAAGTTCGCCCGAACTTGTAAAGCCTCTTGAAATTCTTACAAGTTCGCCCGAACATGCAATTTTTTCTTGAAATCCAACATAAGTTCGCTCAAACTTAACCATCAGGGAAATTTTCATAAAATCTATAACAAGTTCGACCGAACTAGTTAATAAGCTGATCTTGACAAGCTTTGACAAAAAAGGCATGAAAATCTCGAAAAACGTCTCGGACATTATATATCGTTAGATTCGCATTGACGAGACGAGTTTAAAGCTCTAATTTGGTAAAAACAGTTTTCCGAAAATTTTTAAACTGTCACACCCTCAATTTCCACTTGCGGAGTTTTACCGCGAGGCGTGTGAACAAACCAGAATCTGAAACACTAGTACGTCAAACGACTCTATATGATTTGATAATACGTTTTCCAAAATCACTTGTTGTAGATTTTATATTACCAATATTTAGCAGAAGCATCAGTTTTTAAAGTTTGAGCGGAAGCATAAATAAGTAGTGAAGCGAGCGCCAACACAAACGCCAAAACAAATGAAAAATCCCAAAACAATATTAATAAATAAGACTCGATAAAAGATGTCTTGTTCAATGCATGTGCGTGCACCTAGAGCTCCTAGCGTCCTGAGAAACATGTAAAGAAACAAGTGTCAACATTAAAGATGAGTGAGTTCACAGGTTTTCATAAATTCGTTTGTTCGGTTATAGTTTGATTTCTCCGTTATCCCTAACCCGGGATAACGTATTGGTTCCATTATTCCAACCCGGAATAATAAGTTGTTGCTTCCAATATTCCAAACCCGGAATATTAAGTTGTAGTTTCCAATATTCCAAACCCGGAATATTAAGTTGTTGTTTCCATTATCCTCAACCCGGGATAATACAGTTGATTCGTAATTAAGTTCAATGTTAATATATATAGGTAGCTAGCCTAAAGTCATGTCACGTAAGAGTTCGCGATCGAAGCTGACTGTTGTGCCTCCGTTTTGCCAGGCCTATCACATGACCATGGCGAAGTTAGGCCAAATTATTCACCCGTTGACCATACCCGGTCGGCTAGCGCGACTAGCTCGGATGGGGCTTGTCGGGCCCAGTAGTACTACTTATAATTCCCCCGCTATTAAACCCAATACTAACGATCCGAGAGATTGACGAGGACTTAAGTGATAAAGCTGCTTAGTGACCATAACATTACATTAACATTAACTTAGTTACGAATAGTTATGTGACGTTAAATTCGTATAACGTAAAGAGTTTGAGTTTGAGAGTGTATACATGTTTCTCCCCCTGTTGTTTAAAAACCGGATAAAGTTAGGGGCCATGAACTCACCTTTATTTGCTCGGTTAGTGTAGCAAAGAAGTTATAAGAGATGGGACTGCTAGTTGCGTCCTAACAAACCAATTAATTCCAAGTCAGTGTGTGAACACACCAATACAAATTCCACACGTAATTTACACACAAAGTGATACACACAAACAACATATCTAACACTCAAACATGCATGCAAGTATCCTCATGTGATCCTAGTGATTAAAACAACTTATCATAACCATAAACCAATTCATGCCACAATTTGGTGCACACAATCACAAGTTATCAATTTCAGCTTGACACTCATAATTCAGCTGTTTTCTAGGATTTTTATAAAATAGTTCCAACATTCCAAAAATTCCAATATTTTAACAGTAGGTGAGATTTATACTGTAGTAATTTATATAAATTTTCCGAGTCCTAAATCTTTACCAATTAACCAAAATTATTAATTCACTAAGCTGCAGTCAGATTTACCGCTTTCTGACTGCAGTCCACGGAAGAAATTACTTAAAAATCACTGATAATCCAATTTACAAAATTCCAGTTGGAGTTGCCCGGAAACTTCCATACCTAGTTGCTGTACAAAAATCATGACTCAACTCCCTACCGATTTTAAAATCCAACTCGATAAACAACTAACAAAATTTCAGGATTTTCACAGTTTTAGTTACTGAACTTATTTGGCCTTTTAAAAATATCAAACGACTTCAGAAAATTATGAATCCAGTGCCATTAGATTCGTTATTCAAATCTCTACGTTCTAGACATCAGAAAATCCGTTTTTCGACTACTAATGACCGAGTTACAGCCAGATGAAGTCGGCTGTAACTATTATTCAGCAGACTGTTTTCAGTAAATCTTTATCATAAACTCGTATAACCCGTTCATGCGACTAACCTAGGCGATCAAGAACTGATTTCTAATCATAGGTTAATACTAATAACCTATCCATGCAAACCCTAGTTCTTACTTCTAGTTTTCACAAACAAAACACAGCCTATATATTCAGCTTTCAAACAACATTCCAACTTTCAATTTAGTATTAACAATCCGAAACAATACAATCATCCATCTCATTCAATCATGCAAATCCGAGAACAACAAAATCAATACACATATACCCGAATATGATCTAGCAACATATGATAAATTCTAGACTTTTAATGATAAGGTAATCGAACCGTGAGTATGTTAAGGAACCGGTGATCAACAATGCTTGCGGCCGAGAGGTGATGATGAAGTAGATTGTTTGTGATCGAGGAAAGTGATCAGTGAGGACTGCCGCGACCAAGGAAGTGTAGGGCTGTTTGTTTGCAATTGAAAAGGTGAACAAAGGAGCTGATCTCGATCGGTTGGAAGGAGGAAGGGGCTGCCGACGGCAGTTTTCTTCTTAGGGTTTGTGTTTTAGAATGAAACATGTATTGAGAGTTTGTATCTATATATGCGCAAAAGATGATAAGGGTTACGGTTTGGATAAGCATCCGTGGCCGAGGAAACTTGGGTTGGTTTGGTTTGGGTTTGGGCTTGATCTCGCGGCCAAGAACTTGGTTTGGTTTGATCTTGCGGCCGAGTGGTTAGCGTTTAAAGTTTAGGTTTGATCTCGGTTTGGGTTGCACACGGCCGAGAATGGCTTGAATACAATAAGTTTGCGGTTTTGGGCTTGATCTTGTTCTCGGCCGAAGACTTGAGTTTAAAGTTTAAAACTTTGTTAACTCCTAGAGTCACAATGAATCAAGGTTGGTTCGTGTCGTGGTTCGGTTCAGTTCGTGTACATATCTACCATACTTACTCTATAACTAAAACAATCACACAACACACATCACGTATTCATTTAACTCGTACACTTTTAATACTTAGCATATACATTATTCGACAAGTGTCGCGTTTAAGTTATCCGAAAAACCCGAGATATCACATTATCCCCATGTTGAAAGAATTTTCGTCCCGAAAATTGAGTAAACGCGGTTTAGCATGTAGCGTACATGTTTAGAGTGCCACGCACAAAGAGTTAGTTCGTTTACAAGAAGTTCCCAAGTGCCATACACAAAGATTTCCAAGTGCCATGCACCAGAATTTAGTCAACAATAGTACACGAAAGTATGAGAAGTTTCCAGGTTGTCACATCATCCCCATGTTGAAAGAATTTTCGTCCCGAAAATTTAGGTACTGGTATCGTTAGTTTGCTGCTCAGTTGCGAAGAGGTGCGGGTATTTGCTTTTCATTCGGTCCTCTCTTTCCCACGTGAACTCCGGTCCACGCTTAGAGTCCCAACGAACCTTAACGATCGGAATTTTGCTGTGCCTTCGAGTCTTGATCTCACGATCCATGATCTCGATAGGCTGTTCCACAAAGTGTAGTCGTTCATCACCACTTGGATCTCATCCAATGGAATGACTAGAGTTTCATCTGATAGACACTTCTTCAGATTTGACATGTGAAATACGTTGTGAACTCCACTGAGTTCGGCAGGAAGGTCTAATTGATAAGCTACGGGTCCAATACGTTTCAAGATTACAAACGGGCCTACGTACCGTGGGTTAAGTTTGCCCCGTTTTCCAAAGCGGATTACACCCTTCCAGGGTGACACCTTTAGTAGGACGCGGTCGCCTACTTGAAATTCGAGCGGTTTGCGTCGTTGATCAGCGTAGCTTTTCTGTCGATCTCGTGCCTCCGCCATGCGGTTTCTGATTTGTACAATCTTTTCAGTAGCCTCAAGTATTAACTCAGGGCCTGTGAGTTGACTGTCACCGACTTCTGTCCAGCAGACCGGTGATCTACATTTACGACCGTATAATGCCTCAAACGGTGCTGCCGAAATACTCGTATGATAGCTGTTGTTATATGAGAATTCTACTAGAGGCAGGTGGATTTCCCAACTATTTCCGAAGTCCACTACGCATGCACTAAGCATGTCTTCCAAGGTTTGTATGGTCCTTTCACTTTGACCATCCGTCTGAGGGTGATAAGCTGTGCTCATATCCAGGCGTGTTCCCAACGCTTTCTGGAGTGACTGCCAGAAGTTTGACGTGAAGCGAGCATCTCTGTCTGAGATGATGGACGTTGGCACTCCGTGCCGAGAAACTACTTCCTTAATGTAGATGCGAGTCAACTTCTCCATCTTATCTGTTTCTTTAAACGATCCACAATCACCCAGATGGTATCGCAACCACCCAAGGTTCGTGGGAGTTTAGTGATGAAATCCATTGAGATCTGATCCCATTTCCACACTGGGATCTCAGGTTGTTGGAGTAGCCCCGATGGCTTTTGATACTCCACCTTGACTTTTGCACAAGTCAAATATTTACTCACGTAGGTGGCTATATCGGCTTTCATGTTGGGCCACCAATACGCAGCTTTAAGGTCTTGATACATCTTATCCGAACCCGGATGGACAGAGTATCGGGATTTGTGAGCTTCATCCATGACTAGCTCTCTGAGATTTCCGTAGAGAGGTACCCATATGCGATTCATAAAATACCGGGCTCCATTGGGCTTTACTTCCCAATCGCGTTCCATTTTTCCCACTGATTCGGCTTTGATGTTTTCCTCCTTAACTGCTTCTAACTGGGCGTCGCGTATTTGATCGGGTAGCCCCGAATGAATAGTGAGTTGTAAGGCTCGTACACGACGAGGTTTCAAGTGTTCCTTCCTACTGAGGGCATCAACTACCACGTTAGCTTTACCCGGGTGGTACCGAATGGCACACTCATAATCGTTCAAGAGTTCAACCCAGCGACGCTGTCGCATGTTCAACTCCTTCTAATCAAAGATGTGTTGGAGGCTTTTGTGGTCAGTAAAGATTGTGCACTTTGTTCCATAGAGGTAGTGTCTCCAAATCTTAAGTGCAAACACTACTGCTCCCAATTCCAGGTCATGCGTCGTATAGTTTTTCTCGTGAACCTTCAGTTGTCGCGACGCATACGCGATGACCTTATCGCGTGGCATTAGTACGCATCCCAATCCCTGAATGGAAGCATCACAATACACTACAAAGTCATCTGTCCCTTCCGGCAAGGACAGAATGGGTGCACTGCAAAGTTTCTGCTTCAGCAATTGAAATGCTGCTTCTTGCTTGTCACCCCAAGCATACTTGATGCCTTTCTGGGTGAGGGTAGTGAGCGGTTGTGCGATCTTTGAGAATCCCTCGATGAAACGTCTGTAGTAGCTAGCCAATCCCAAAAATTGGCGGATCTCCGTCGGTGTCTTAGGTGCTTCCCAGTTTTTGATGGCTTCAATCTTGGCAGGGTCTACGTGGATACCCCTTTCATTCACGATATGCCCGAGAAACTGAACTTCCCGAATCCAGAAATCACACTTCGAAAGCTTGGCATATAGCTTTTCCTGTTGGAGTAATCCTAGCAGTAATCGTAGATGTTCAGCATGTTCTCCTTCACTTTTGGAGTAGATGAGTATGTCATCGATGAACACAATGACAAACTTGTCGAGGTATGGCTTACACACGCGGTTCATGAGATCCATGAACACCGCAGGTGCGTTGGTGAGACCGAAGGGCATGACCAAGAACTCGTAATGGCCATACCGAGTGCGAAATGCCATCTTGACGATATCTTCCTCCCTGACGCGTAGCTGGTGGTAACCGGACCGTAAATCAATCTTAGAGTAGTAACTTGACCCTTGAAGTTGGTCGAATAGATCGTCGATGCGAGGTAACGGGTATCGGTTCTTGACAGTAACCTTGTTGAGTTCCCTGTAGTCGATGCACATGCGGAAAGTCCCGTCCTTCTTCTTGACAAACAGGACTGGAGCTCCCCATGGCGAAACGCTTGGTCGGATAAATCCTTTTTCTAATAGCTCCTGAAGTTGGGTAGATAGCTCCTGCAGCTCGGCTGGAGCTAGGCGGTATGGAGCCTTGGCAATAGGAGTTGCATTGCTTGCCAATTCGATTTCAAACTCCAATTGCCGATGTGGTGGAAGACCAGGTAGTTCTTCTGGGAATACATCGGAAAAATCACGGACGACAGGGATGTCTTCTATACGTTTCTCGTCCTTAGGCTGTTCGGTAATTAGTGCGAGTAAAGCGAAGGAGTTCTTTCTCCGAAGATACTTCTGCGCTTGCATGTAAGTGATGATGTTGGTGACGGCGCTTGCCTTATCGCCTTGTACCGTCAGGATTTCGTCGTTAGAGAGCGGAATACGGATAGATTTTTCGAAGCAGAGAACTTCAGCCCGGACGTTGGATAGCCAGTCCATTCCGACTACCACGTCAAAACTACCCAGGGTAGTTGTCATCAGATCAATGGTAAAAGTGTGGCCCGCGAGTTTGAGTTGACAGCCGGATACGATTTGAGTCACATCTACAGATTTACCATCGGCTAATTCTATAACATAAGGGGTCTCTAATGGTTTAAGCGTGAGATTTAGGTTCTTCCTAAAAGACTCAGATATAAAGCTCCTATCCGCACCCGTATCAAAAAGCACAGAAGTAAAATGTTCATTAAGGGGAAACTTACCGGTGACCACGTTCGAGTCATTTCTGGCCTCTCCGCGGCCCAATGTAAATGCGCGACCTTTAGCACCTCCTGTGCCACCGTTCCCATTGTTGTTGTTATTATTGTTGTTGTGGTTATTGTGGTTGTGGTTGTTTCCACCATTATTGTTGTTGTTACGCAACTGTGGGCAGTCTCTTCTGAAGTGTGCAGTACTACCACACTGATAGCATCCCCGGTTTATACCCTGCGGCTGACCCTGGGGCTGATTTTGATTTTGTCGGGACATGATTTCTCCACGACAATCCTTTGCCGCATGTCCCACCTTGCCACATCGCTGGCAGCGGTTCCCGGCACAAGGGCCGTTATGGTGGAGATTACAGCGGTTGCACTGCGGCTTTCGACCTGCATAGCCGCTTGCGTTCGGGTTGTTGTTGTTGTTGTTGGCGGGCTGATTTTGATGACCCTGGTGGCTGTTGTAGTGATTGAACCGTTTCTAGTTCCCTTGCTGCGGATGAGATGACGAAGACTGTCGAATAGTGGAGTCTTCAAATTTTCTTTTGTTGTCCAGGGCAACTTAAGTTGTACCCCGTGCTGGCAGTTTCTTCTGTTCCACCGCCTTATCGGTGAGTTTGTGAGCCAATCGGATTGCTTGATGTTCAGTTACAGGGTTACTAGACATTACCATACCCTGAATTTCCGGAACCAGACCCCCGAGATAGAACTCGAGTCTTTTCTCCACCGTGTTGGCCAATTTGGGACACAGAAATGCTAAGTCATGGTGTTTTGCGGTGTAAGCTTCAATTTCCAATCCCACCATCTTGTGGTTCCATAGAGCTTGCTCTAACTGTTGCACTCTGTCTCGTGGACAGTACTCCTCTTTAATTAGGGCCTTGAACTCGGCCCATGCCATTGCATTCGCAGCTATAAGTCCACGTGTTTGGACTTGTGCATTCCACCATGTCAGTGCCCCATCTTCCAGTGTTGAGGCTGCGTATTTGACCTTGTTGGCCTCTAGGCAGTTGCACATTTCAAAAACGGATTCTGATTTTTCGATCCAGCGGACCAGTCCAATGGGTCCTTCCGCCCCCGAGAATTTGCTTGGCTTTGCGTCAAGGAACATCTTGTAGGGGTTAAAGCCCCCTCCTGCTGACAAAGAACAGGAAGTCAGCAAGGAATTTTACTAGCCTCACTATTAGATTTTCACGCGAAAATTTAATAATGATTACCTGCCGGTTGGTTCTGAACACCCGCTAAAGCTGCGTTCACGTGCTCTTGAATCATGGCAGCTAGCTCTTCGGGAGTCAAGTTAAGGTTTCCACGTCTTCCAGTTGCCATTTAGCTCTTCGAAACACAACACAAACACACCCTGATAAGTCTATATATCCAATATAGTTATCCTACTTCGTACTTTAATAATTATTAAGTTACATCAACTCAATATATTAAATAGTCAAAAGAAATACTTGATTAACTGAAATTTCAACGTCTTACAAAAGTGCAAATCAAACATACGAATTCAATATAAACTCTCAAGTTTAAACACAAGTGGGAAAATAAATAGACTGAAGGAAATAAATAAAATAAACGAGACGTGTCAGTCGTCTACGTCTCCATCCCCCAAGTCACTGTCGTTGCCGTCATCCTGTGCGGCATTTCCAGCTTCTTCAGCTGGGTCCTCCTCCGGATCCTCCTCTGGATCCTCCTCAGGGTCCTCCTCTGGATCCTCCTCTACCGGCTCTGGAGGGGCCGGTGCTGGTGCAAGTGCTTGGTTTTGTAGCTCCTGAATGTTCCAACTATTTTCCAGGACTCTGTCCTCAAGCCAGTCGGCTCTTATCTGCTCAGCACGCAGATCTCTGGCTATGGTGTTACGAGCTATCTTGCTCGTACGATTCTCTTCCTCGAGTGAGTCGGTCTTACCTGTAAGTTGTCGAATCATCCACCCTTGTGCTAGGATGGTTTCCTGCATTCTTTCTAACTGTTTTTTTTGTGTATGCACCAGGATTCTAAGCATGTCAATTCCTATTTCTACAGGATTAACCGGTTCAACCGGTACAGCAATGGTTGGGCGTAACGACGACTCCTCCCCCAGAGCGAGCCTTTTCCTCGCCGCTGAGCGTGTCTCCACGCCATAAGGTGGTATGGGTTCCACCATTAGTGCCTTTCCTGGTGCCCTTGGTGGCGTAAGTCCGTCGGACGATGATGACGATGAGGATGATGACATTGCCTGTTAGGTCGTGTAGTTAGTTATGAGTTGTTTTCATTTCTTATTATGAAGGCATAATCTACCAAACACAGTTGTGGTATATTACATAACAAGATATAATAATTTGGTGCCAAACTAAGTCTAGTGTCGTGATATCAGCTATAGTTTAGGTCTACTTCTAATGCAAACCTGGTTCTCTATAGCTAGTGGCTCTGATACCAATTTGTCACAGCCTCAATTTCCACTTGCGGAGTTTTACCGCGAGGCGTGTGAACAAACCAGAATCTGAAACACTAGTACGTCAAACGACTCTATATGATTTGATAATACGTTTTCCAAAATCACTTGTTGTAGATTTTATATTACCAATATTTAGCAGAAGCATCAGTTTTTAAAGTTTGAGCGGAAGCATAAATAAGTAGTGAAGCGAGCGCCAACACAAACGCCAAAACAAATGAAAAATCCCAAAACAATATTAATAAATAAGACTCGATAAAAGATGTCTTGTTCAATGCATGTGCATGCACCTAGAGCTCCTAGCGTCCTGAGAAACATGTAAAGAAACAAGTGTCAACATTAAAGATGAGTGAGTTCACAGGTTTTCATAAATTCGTTTGTTCGGTTATAGTTTGTTTTCTCCGTAATCCCTAACCCGGGATAACGTATTGGTTCCATTATTCCAACCCGGAATAATAAGTTGTTGCTTCCAATATTCCAAACCCGGAATATTAAGTTGTAGTTTCCAATATTCCAAACCCGGAATATTAAGTTGTTGTTTCCATTATCCTCAACCCGGGATAATACAGTTGATTCGTAATTAAGTTCAATGTTAATATATATAGGTAGCTAGCCTAAAGTCATGTCACGTAAGAGTTCGCGATCGAAGCTGACTGTTGTGCCTCCGTTTTACCAGGCCTATCACATGACCATGGCGAAGTTAGGCCAAATTATTCACCCGTTGACCATACCCGGTCGGCTAGCGCGACTAGCTCGGATGGGGCTTGTCGGGCCCAGTAGTACTACTTATAATTCCCCCGCTATTAAACCCAATACTAACGATCCGAGAGATTGACGAGGACTTAAGTGATAAAGCTGCTTAGTGACCATAACATTACATTAACATTAACTTAGTTACCGAATAGTTATGTGACGTTAAATTCGTATAACGTAAAGAGTTTGAGTTTGAGAGTGTATACATGTTTCTCCCCCTGTTGTTTAAAAACCGGATAAAGTTAGGGGCCGTGAACTCACCTTTATTTGCTCGGTTAGTGTAGCAAAGAAGTTATAAGAGATGGGACTGCTAGTTGCGTCCTAACAAACCAATTAATTCCAAGTCAGTGTGTGAACACACCAATACAAATTCCACACGTAATTTACACACAAAGTGATACACACAAACAACATATCTAACACTCAAACATGCATGCAAGTATCCTCATGTGATCCTAGTGATTAAAACAACTTATCATAACCATAAACCAATTCATGCCACAATTTGGTGCACACAATCACAAGTTATCAATTTCAGCTTGACACTCATAATTCAGCTGTTTTCTAGGATTTTTATAAAATAGTTCCAACATTCCAAAAATTCCAATATTTTAACAGTAGGTGAGATTTATACTGTAGTAATTTATATAAATTTTCCGAGTCCTAAATCTTTACCAATTAACCATAATTATTAATTCACTAAGCTGCAGTCAGATTTACCGCTTTCTGACTGCAGTCCACGGAAGAAATTACTTAAAAATCACTGATAATCCAATTTACAAAATTCCAGTTGGAGTTGCCCGGAAACTTCCATACCTAGTTGCTGTACAAAAATCATGACTCAACTCCCTACCGATTTTAAAATCCAACTCGATAAACAACTAACAAAATTTCAGGATTTTCACAGTTTTAGTTACTGAACTTATTTGGCCTTTTAAAAATATCAAACGACTTCAGAAAATTATGAATCCAGCGCCATTAGATTCGTTATTCAAATCTCTACGTTCTAGACATCAGAAAATCCGTTTTTCGACTACTAATGACCGAGTTACAGCCAGATGAAGTCGGCTGTAACTATTATTCAGCAGACTGTTTTCAGCAAATCTTTATCATAAACTCGTATAACCCGTTCATGCGACTAACCTAGGTGATCAAGAACTGATTTCTAATCATAGGTTAATACTAATAACCTATCCATGCAAACCCTAGTTCCTACTTCTAGTTTTTACAAACAAAACACAGCCTATATATTCAGCTTTCAAACAACATTCCAACTTTCAATTTAGTATTAACAATCCGAAACAATACAATCATCCATCTCATTCAATCATGCAAATCCGAGAACAACAAAATCAATACACATATACCCGAATATGATCTAGCAACATATGATAAATTCTAGACTTTTAATGATAAGGTAATCGAACCGTGAGTATGTTAAGGAACCGGTGATCAACAATGCTTGCGGCCGAGAGGTGATGATGAAGTAGATTGTTTGTGATCGAGGAAAGTGATCAGTGAGGACTGCCGCGACCAAGGAAGTGTAGGGCTGTTTGTTTGCAATTGAAAAGGTGAACAAAGGAGCTGATCTCGATCGGTTGGAAGGAGGAAGGGGCTGCCGACGGCAGTTTTCTTCTTAGGGTTTGTGTTTTAGAATGAAACATGCATTGAGAGTTTGTATCTATATATGCGCAAAAGATGATAAGGGTTACGGTTTGGATAAGCATCCGTGGCCGAGGAAACTTGGGTTGGTTTGGTTTGGGTTTGGGCTTGATCTCGCGGCCAAGAACTTGGTTTGTTTTGATTTTGCGGCCGAGTGGTTAGCGTTTAAAGTTTAGGTTTGATCTCGGTTTGGGTTGCACACAACCGAGAATGGCTTGAATACAATAAGTTTGCGGTTTTGGGCTTGATCTTGTTCTCGGCCGAAGACTTGAGTTTAAAGTTTAAAACTTTGTTAACTCCTAGAGTCACAATGAATCAAGGTTGGTTCGTGTCGTGGTTCGGTTCAGTTCGTGTACATATCTACCATACTTACTCTATAACTAAAACAATCACACAACACACATCACGTATTCATTTAACTCGTACACGTTTAATACTTAGCATATACATTATTCGACAAGTGTCGCGTTTAAGTTATCCGAAAAACCCGGGACATCACATAAACGTTTTTAGCAAACCGATACGTTGATATTGTTGGTTAAAAAGTCAAATTTTATAAAAATTGTCTGTTTGCTAATCATTTTTCAATTGTTTTGAACGATAGATAAATTTGGAAAACGAAATGGGGTCCGAGAAGCTGCCAAAGTTGATGAGTATGGACGAGTATGAAGTTTGGAAAGGAAAATTTGAGAGTTGGGTCCAAGCTACGCATTTTAGCGATTGGGTGGCGATCGAAACAGGATATGTAGTTCCAAGAGATGAGAATCAGAATATTCTAGAGAAGTGCAAGTATTTTACGCAACAAAAAGAGACGTATTTTGCTGATAAGAAAATGATTAATCTGATTCAACAATCTGTTAACGAACATATCTTGATACTACTGCCTGAGTACAAGACTGCAAAAGAACTCTGGATATCTCTGAAAAAGAAATATCAGTTGAAGAGAGAAGAGAGTGTAGTAGTTAAGAACTGTGAATCTCTAGTTTCAAGTATATCCACAAATGAGTCTTCAAGTTCTAAACTAATTTGTCCGGTCTATGATGTAGACAATTATTAGGCAGATAATGCCAAACTCTTGAATGAGATTGAGAGTTTGACATTAGAAAATAAAATATTAAATGAAAATGAAAAGAATTTTGAAAACAAAATAAAAATTTTTAAAAATGAAAAATTACAAATGTTAGTAGATTTTCAAAATGAAATAAAATGTTTAAAAATGATAAAATTATTTTTGAAAAATTAAATATAGAAAATCAAAAAGCAATAAATTCTCATATTGAGAAAATTGCTCAACTTGAAAAAGAAGTTGAGACTGTTAAAAATAAAGCTGTTAATTCAGAAAAGTTATTGAAAGGTTTTGTGACCTCCTCATTAAAGTTAGATTATATATGTCCAAAACCGATCAATGTCAATAGAAAGGAAATTCCAATAAGTGACAATGTCACAAATTATGACGATGTCATAATTGAGGATTGTGATGATAATACCGATGTTGAAAATGATAAAAATGATAAAAAGAAAATATTTTTGAAACTAAAAGAAAATTTTCAAGTAACTGTTCAACAATCTGCTGAAAAAGGTGAATGCTTAACGCAAAAACCTTCTAAGCAGAATGGAGAACATAAACAACATGAAAAACAAAATTATATAAATTTTCAAAACAAAAATAAAAGCTCATCGGTATGGTTATCCAATCATTATAAAAACTCAGAAAAATTTGAGAATAAGTGGTGCAGGTCGGACCACAGTGCTTCAAAGTCAAATCAATTTTACAGAAGAAGCAGGAAAGATTACTACTACATGTCAAATCAATGTGCTGATTTGGGTGTTTGGTCTGAATGGAGAGATTGGTATGATAACAGAGTGTGTTACAACTGTGGATTTGGTGGACACATTGTTGTTAACTGCCTGAAAAAAAGATTTGATACGAGAAGATGCTATGAATGTCAAATCAAAAGTCATATTTCCAGGGATTGTCCGACTAATCTGAAAAGAAGATCGAATCTCAGGGGGAGAAAAGACCAGAGGAGAAGAAAATGAGAAAACTGTAGAGAAGCCCAAAGAACAAAAAGTCAAGTTATCACAAGGGCAAAAAGATAGATTGAGAAAAAAAAAGTTAGAGAGTATTTGGAAAAGATTTTGTCCTTGGATACGTCTAAAAAATCAGATAAAAGTTCTAATGAATCATTTTACTCACAGTCAAGTAAAACGAATTCATCATATACAAATCTGAGGACAAAAGTGAGAGCAGTGGAGAAAAATTTGATAATTCAAACAGTTAAAAAATCAAAGAAAGTAAAATTTTCAAATAAAGTTTCTATCAAACTGTTTGAATATCAAAAAGAGTGTGAATGTTTGTTTACTTCAGATGTTAATGATTTTGGTAAACCTAAATCCAGAATGGATTGGGTTCCAATTCAAAACTGATTAAATGGTTAAAATGGAAGATTCTTATTTTCGATTTTAATAAGATGTTTTTAATTTAGGGAGAAAAAAAATTTTAAAAAATTGTAAAAAAATTCCTGTAAAATTGAAAAACATCATTTTAAATGTTTCCAAAAAACAATAGAAAATCTCAATAATGTCAAAAACATTGAAAAATGAAAAATGAGATTACTTGTGCGAAAAAAGAAATGATAGTACATCAGTGGACTATCACAGTATGCTAAATATTTGTAAAGTTTAAAAAGTTAAAAACAAGTCTTACCGTGGATGTGTCGATAGGCTTTACACGTTCAGTAAATTGTTTCCGGGATATAAACTAAATTTTACAACTGCTTAATCTTGTGGATTAACATATCTTGGATATATGGACTTGGTACTCTGAAATATCGTTAGAGAGATTGCCTGATTCTGAGATACGAGGTCTTTATAGATAGTTGATATATGGGGTATTATACAAGTTCTTCTGATTTTGCGGAAGCAATAGCCTAGAACTTCTATAATACTTTTGCTATAAACCCCCAAACTGCATGCAAACTTGAAAAAAAAACAACAGATGTAATTAATTGCAGTGCTTAAAAGATTCCTTAATTGGAACACACCTCAAAGTCAAGCCTTCATCTCTTTGTCTGTACGGTAGTACTAACCTGAGCTCTCAAGGTCTCGCACAACCCAGATACAGATATCAATTACGCTATATTCACCTGTAAGATGAAATCTAGGGAATCTTGATACGGGAGTATATTCAAGAAGTGGGAACCGCAGTTAACTCAAGTTTCATTATTCTAACAAACATATCTTGGAATAATTGAGAAATGTGTTAAAGTTAGTGGACAAACATATCGACAATCTAGGTAAACAAGTTTAAAACTTAAAGTCATTAATAGGTCAACGGTACTGGTGATATGTCTCAAAAACTGATATGATCCTCTAGCACGTTTTTCTCACAGAAATACAAATTGTAAATATTACATTTTAGTATGTTTACATTTCTGCATTCAATATTAAAAATTCAAAAGATTTTTTTCTCATATCTTCCATGGAAACCTAATAATGTTGAATGTGAGCCGGACCAATGAGACTGTTAAGAAACTATTTGTGTGTGGATACGTGTGATTGTTCTTAATCGTCATATCTTATAGATTCGGAGCATCATTTGAGGGGGAGCTAGATAAACATGTTGATTGAAGGTAAAAGAAAGCTTAAAGTAAGGGGGATCATGGATGATAAAGTTATTAAAGAAATAAAGATCAAGAGAACATTAAAGACTCAGGAACTTATTTGAAGAATGATGACTACAGCAACATCCAAGGGGGAGTCTGTTGATGCATATGTCTGTTGCCTACGTCATTGTATAATATCGAGTCTGTATTTAGGAGCGAAATGACGAAGTTTATGTATGTTTTAGGCCAAGTTCGCTTGAAATGTATATGTTGTAGTCAAGTTCGGCCGAACTTGACTAAGCAAGTTCGCCCGAACTAGCACTCCTCAAGCGAACTTGTGATTCCTATAAATAGGTGTCTTGTCATTTCATTTGTAACTTTCAGAGATTTTGTTACGACAGAGGCGAAGCTCTGTCCAAGTGTTTCCAGGATCTGTAACGTTGAATATTGATGAAACGGTGATTAAATAGAAACAAATGAGTGTATTCAATGTCGCCTAAGCAAATGGATTCCGCACGTTTATTTTAGGTTTGTCAGATTAGTTCCCGAACGATCCGTACAACGGACCTACACATACCCACTCTGAACCTGACTGTTGGTGTTGTTACTAGACTACTGGTTGTTGTTGTTGAAGTTGCGTTTACTGTTGTTGAAACGCTTCTGAGAACCCTGCTGCGCTTGCCCAGTTGATGCTTGTTTCGAGGATCCATCCTCCTACTTGCGTTTGTTTTCTGGGGCGTTCCCAGCTGCACCCCTCTTCGGCAGTTTACCCTTTTCTACTACAGTGTCTATCAGTTTGTGCGCCAGACGCACGGCCTGCTGAACTGTAACGGGGTTGCTTGACTCAACCATGCATTTAATCTCCAGAGCTAATCCCTTGATGTAAAGCTCTATCTGTTTGTACACTTGCCTATCCATATCGGGACATAAAGAGACCAGGTCATAGTGCTTCGTGGTGTAGGCTTTAATTTCCGACCCTTCCATCTTCATTATCCGAAGGTCTTGCTCTAATTGGTAGATGTGATCCCGGGGGCAGTATTGTTCATTGATAAGATTCTTGAACTCTTTCCAACCCATTGCGTTGGCCACGTCGAGTCCAAGAACCTGGACCCGCGCATTCCACCAGGTGAGAGTCGCATCTTCTAGAGTCGAAGCTACGAATTTGACTTGATTCTCAGGTAAGCAGTTACACATTGCAAAGACAGATTCTGATTTTTCGAGCCATCTGACTAGCCCGATTGGTCCTTCCTCGCCAGAAAATGTGGTGGGCTTAGCATCGATGAACAATTTGTACGGGTTAGGGCCCATACCTACATGCACAAGTTTGGAAGTAAGAGATTCAGAAGAAAGTAATTTAAAGGACAGTTGAATATGCTAGCATATGTGTAGTGAAATGAATCTAGAATCAAATGAGGGTTACCTCCAAGATTCTGATTGTTTTTTGGATTCGGATTTTGGGCTGCCAAGGCCGCAGTAACCTGCTCCTGGATGAGCACAGCCAGTTCTGCATGTGTTATTATGATGTTGCCGCGACCACCACCACGAGCGCCACCACCGCGAGCAGACATTCTGTTTTCGACCACAGATATAGGAATACATGAGAAAATATATCACATATTTCATCATAGAATTCTAAGAATAACGTAAAAAGAATTGGTACAACCCATCACATGTAACATTCAAACCAAACATTTGATCAAAATATATTGCAATTCACCACAATGTATTAAACCAAATATTATATATAAATCCAAATGTCAGCGGAAATTTCAAACAACTACTATGTTCAAACAAGGAGATAAAGAAATGTCATGATAAACGAGAAATAAATCTAATCATCAACGTCTCCGTCCCCCATATCCTCGTCTTCATTTGTTGCTGCCTCCTCAGGCTCCTCAGGGATCTCCTCTGGTGCTTCTTCCTCCAGCTCATTTGCCAACCCAATCTCAATGATCATGTCTTCAGCTAAACCCATCCTCTCTGTGAGGTCCACGACCTGTCCGGCCATTACTCCGCTAATCTCTCTAAGGTTACTTGTTTTAGCGGCTTCAGTTTGCTGGGTTGCCCTGACCTGTGCGAGCTCCTGTTTCACCTGATCTAGTTCCTGTTTCAATGAGCTATTGCTCACGATGAGGTCTGTTATAGCCCCAGCCGCCTCACGCATGTACTTAAACTCGCGCTCTATGGCGGCCACGAATCCAGCAAAGGCCTCCTCTATAGGATAGCCGAGAGGGGGCAAGGTACCATAGACCTCCATGTCAACATCATAGGAATCCTCCAAAATTACAGGTGGAACGTTCTCATCCACTATGTAGTTCCGAATGTGATATGGATACCAGCTCCAGTCGCCATTCCCCGAACTGAGTCTGACGATGAAGGGCTCGAATTACGTGAGACGACGAGTGCGAGCGGCCCTGAGTCTTCCCGAGAAGATGGGAGACATAGGTGAAGGCGGGGCATCGCCTTGTTCCTCACTAGGGTCAGATGAGTCGTGCGAGTTAGACATGCCTGTCAAAGCGAAAGAATAAGACATAGAACATACCAAAACACAGTAAATAAAAGAAAGCATGAAATTTAGGCATTCGCGTTAGTTTCATACTAGTGTCAAGTTTGTGGCTATATTGTAGGTTTACTAGTGTGACATGCAAACCTAATTCTCTATAACCAGTGGCTTTGATACCAATCTGTCACACCCTCAAAAATCCACTTGCGGGATTTACCGCGAGGCGCGTGACAAACTAGGATCCAAGACATTAGTCATATAGAATGACTCTATATGCAAAATATATGTTTAAACAAATCCAACCATGCAGTTTAATAAATGCGGAAGCATAAGTAAATGTAAATAAAGTGTGCGCCAAAATAAACGCCCAAACCAATATACTTAAAAGTAAAGATGCAAAATGTTTAAGGTGAAATAGTTTCATGCTTGTGCCGTGCTCCTATGCGAATATGATACCTTAACAACCTGAGAAAACATGCAAAAGAGAACAAGTGTCAACAATTAATGAAGAGTGAGTTCACAGGTTTTAGTTCACGAGTTTCAAACATAAGTAGTTTTCCCCCCTGGTTCAACCCCGAACCATTGCCTCATACGTTACCCTGATCCAACCCATATCAGATTAATATTAAGTAATTTAGAAGTTCATGTTATATGTTTAGGTAGCTAGCCTAGGTCATGTCAACAAAGTGTTCGATCCGAAGCTGGCGTTGCTGCCCCTGTTGTGCTAGGTCTATAACCAACCATGGCTAAAAAGTTAGGCAAATTCTACACTCGTGACCATCAACGTTCGGTCTAACTGGCACGACCAGTTCGAGTGGGGCTTGTCGGGCCCAGTAGTACTACTAAAAACTTCCTCGTTATAATCCAATACTAACGGCATCGTAAGTGTTAAGGGGACTAGTATGTGATATATGCTTCCTTGTGACCATAACCGTATAGCATAACTCTAAATAAAGATGCGTTATTGTACCGTGATGTGTGCCACTCATACACCCCTGTAACGTGTATATGTTTTAAATAGAAGGACGTTACTGTACCGTAATATAATCAACTCATATATCACTGTAACGTGTACATGTTTTCTCCCCCTGTATGTTGTAAATGTTTAAGGAAATAGGGGCCATGAATTCACCTTAAGTTGCTCGGTTAGACTCTTAACAGGTATTAGAGTCGAAGTGGTTCAATCACGACCTATTTGATTACCACTTAGTTTATTAGCGTGTTCAAGAAATACACATAGATCCTTGCATTTAACTTAACACATTTCAGGTATTTTTACGCTGACGATTCATATACTATTCGCATGCATATACATACACATAGATATCACACGGCAATTTCAAATAAAGTCTAACTCGATTATAAATGGCAAATTCATTCACAAGTAGCACATACAACATTTAACACACACAAATGTAAGTTATCATGTTTCAGCTTGTACGTTCATAACTGGGCTGTATTCGGGAATTTTTATAAAATAGTTCCTACGTTCGAAAATTTTCAATCTTTTGACAGAAGGTGTCAATTAGACTGTATAATTTTGTATAAAATTTTCAAGTCTTGGTTCCATACCAATTATTTATAAGAATTTATTTACTAGGCTGCAGTCAGATTCGTTGCTTTCTGACTGCAGTCCACAAGAAAAATCATTTAAATCATCGTTTATCCGATTAATAAAATTCTAGTGGTAGATTTTCGGAAACTCCTGTCTCCGGTTACTGTACAAATTTCGTGACCTAACCCCATACAGACTATGAGATACAACTCAATAAACAACCTACAAATTCTGCAGAAATTACGCAGCTTTAGCTGCTGTACTAAATAATCATTTAAAAATAGCAAACGACCTCAGAAAAATATAAATATGGTGCCATTTGAAGCGTTTTTCAAAAATACACGTTTTAGGCTTCAGAAAATCCACTTTTTGATAAATAACGGTCGGTTTACAGCTAATCGAAGTTGGCTGTAAATGTGAATCAGCTTTCTGTTTTCAGTTTTATGGTACTAGAACAAGTTTAAACGACCATAACACTTAGTTTTATCGATTTACAGCAGGTTAACGTATCAATTATCATCTAGTACATCAAGATTCACACAAACCCTAAGAAAATAACACCCTAACATCATCACGAACGTAGGCACTCTCATGTATACATGCATATCATTCTAGTAATCAAGTTAAACATTATAATGAATAAGATTATCATGAAGCACCAAAAACACACCCATGTTTACAATGATTTCAACCCGAAACAACCACTAAAACGACTAACCTTGCAAGGATAGATGATGAACTAGAGAGAGGATAGCGAGAGAGAAGGAGAGTACTGAGAGGGAGAGAGATCGCGAGAGGGGGGGTCTCCACTGCCGTCGCACACACCAAGGGTGCTCTAGGGTTTTGTGAATGTTTTGTCAAAACATGCATGTACGTATATCATAGGGGTCGCACAAGAGGGGAGGTTTGGGTTTTAACTGGGCCGCAAGGGGTTTGGGGTGGCGGGTTGGGCTTGGTTTGCGCAAGGAACGGGGTTCGGGTTTTTAAACAAACACATATAATACGTTAATTATTCGGGACGCTATTTAATTATTCTTATATATAATTAAAAGGTAGAATAAATAAGATGGAGTTGAATAAATACTGGGAATTGAATCAGAACGATACCTGATTTTTTCGGGATGTCACAATCCTAATATATGTTTTACAATAAAAGCAATGATTATAAGACATAACTTTTGGATTTAAACAAAACCTTTGTTTATTCAAAGACATTGTTTTATCCACAACATTTTGGTTATACAAATACATTGGTTTATACATGACAAGTTGGTTTGCACAAAGGCTTTGATTTATACATAGACATTTGGTTTACACAAAGACATTTGGTTTTTACATGGCATTGGTTTACACATAACATTCTTTTAAACAAGACATTTCATTGCTTGGTTTATGGTGACTGATTTAAATAACAAGATGTGTATAATATGATAAAAGCATGATGGATACGTCGTTGGTACTTCCTATATATAAGTTCTTTTATTATATTACATATCGTATCGTTATCTAAATCACTTCGAACAAAGAAAAAACATGACATCTTTTACACAAAACACGACATCTTTTACACAAGACATATTATATCTTATACAAGTTACTCTCATTTGGTTATTTACTAAACCTTGCATCATTTCTTTTACATCATTCAATTTTCATATGATTCTCTAAAAAGAAAACCTCTTTGTAAGGGTTCATGACTACTTCTTAGTTAAACAATTCTTTTAACATTCATAGCCATGAATCTTCAACACAAACCTATGTTACTCACAACCATTTTTTGCTGACGTAATTATTTTCACATATGTTTCAGGAGAAAATGTTAGAGATTGGGCATGCGACACTTAGGGTGGACTTGGGCCTTAGTAACTTAAAATCATGATGGACAATTTAATTTATGTTATGCTTTTCGTTTAATCTAAGACAATGTAAACAATTTAATTCAATAATACAAAACTTTAATTACCATGGTTGTGAAACAATAGTTCTGTTACGTAACTCCCCGACGTTTCCGCCGTGATTTGTTGTTTTACGCGGTCGGGGTGTGACATTCGGGGGTTTGACCGTCGTCCCCATCTTGTTCTCTAAATTCAACGTTTGTGCGGCAGCATTTGAAACATTCCCGATAGAAGTAGCAAATGCGTTGTAGAATTCGTTCTCCATCTTGTCAAACAAAATACCTGAAACGTAGTTAAGCGCTGAAACAATTAAGATTTACATTCGAATGAAGTAAACGTGTCAAACTTTGATTTATCTTCGTGCGAAGATAGTGTTATCTTCGTGCGAAGTTAAATGCTTTTCAACCCCAAAATTTCCAAAAATTGAATAACCTTCGTGCGAAGATCGTTTTATCTTCGTGAGAAGGTAAAATACTTTTTAAACCTGAACAAAGTTATCTTCGTGCAAAGGTAAAGCTATGTTCGTGTGAAGGTAGGTTCACAATTTGACATTTTTTGTAATTTTCGACATGAATTCGGTTGTTTGTAGCTTTGGTTTTCTCAAGGGTTTATCTAATCATGATTTTACCTGTTAAAATTGAAAATCAGTTCATTTTAACCGTGGATTCATTTTAAAAAGTGAAAAATAAGCAGAATGAGTAAAATTAGAAGTCTTCTAGGCTGAATCTTGAACAATTGTCTTTAAATCAGACTCCCTGAGCTCTGATACCACTTGTAAGGTCGTTTTGTTCGATAGCAAAGGTCCTAAATTGAGTATCTAGTCCATACGCATGGAATTCATATTAATTAGTGACAATTAACAAGATTATTTCATCAATTAACTGATTTCATTTATTGATTAACAGTTACAATACACCAGGAAATCTGACAGAGCTTCGCCATCTCAGTCGCAAAATTTCTGCCAACTAACACCTCACACTAGCTATTAATAGACTTAACCTAGCTACCTTCATGCGAGGGTAGTTATCTTCACACGAAGGTAATTTACCTTCGTGCGAGGGTAATTCCACCTTCGTCGAAGTTAAATACTTACAACGTAAAATCTAGCTGTTTCACCCTATTAAAGTCACAGACATAACCATAAGACGTAGGCAATAGACATTATGCACCAAAAACATGAAATGTGTGGGAAAAAAGGTTAAGTGTAAAATTGTACATAAATAAATTTGTTTCAATTTGTTACGCCTTTATATTTCTTTATTATTTTTGTATCAAAGGCGCTTTCATTTGAAGTTCTAGAAAACACGATTTATGAAGCAAGATTTCAGAATGACGAAACACAGATTTTATTGTAAAGTCGTTTTGGCTTTTGGTAAATTTTTGAAAAATTTAGAGGGTTGAGCCTTTCAAAAAGAGTTATGCTTAAGGCTTGGAAATGATGAAACAAACATTCGATCCTCAAGTTTTCCTTCTATGCACTTAAATTGCACATGGTCCTGAATGTGCCCTAGTGCATAAAAATAAAGACAAAATGCAAAATGCATGCAGGATAAGGGAAAAAGAAGACAAAAGTTCCCCTGAATGGTTTTCTATCCACTACGTGTGGTTGAAACCATGTCTGCCAAATACTCAGTACGACAACTGCAAAATACACCCAAATGACTTTCTGAAAAGAAAACATAAAAATATAATATCATGGTAGAGGTTTTGGTCGTTTGTCGATGCATTGTCTAACAAAATTAGCTAGGCGAAAGAGGGATACGAATTGTGCCCAACATTAGAAGCTCTATAAATGACATAGGACCACAAAACATAAATCAATATTAAGGGTGTTGGTTAATAAGGGGAGTAATTAAGAGGTTTCAATGGGGGAAAGTGTCACAACCCATGCCGGTGTAGACAGCTCGTGCTTGGCACTCAATACTGGATTTTATCCCAAATAATATTTGTTTTATTTTATATTATTTTAGTTTTTGAAAATTAAACCGGTCAACCCGTTGATGATTTTCTTACTCAGCTACAAAATCCAATCAAAACCAATTACCCAATATTCAACTTAACCATTCGCTTTTTTTCTTTTAATCCACGACTTGCTTGTTGGGAAGCGCCACATTTAATGGTCTTTGGTGTGACCCAAATTTATTTTAATTAAGTGGCTTCTCTTTTATTCATTTCCTGGTTGTTAAGATTAATTTAATTTGTTTATTGAGAATCTCCAAAGACAATGAACTGATACATACCTCTTTTATTAAGGACAAACCTTTACTTTTCTTCCCTGTATTCATTTTGTTTGATATGACATGAGTTTCTTCCTCGTCATTACATGTTCATTGTTGTAATTAGATAAGGCACATGAAATGTCTTGTGAAGCACGACTCGTGTTTTGCCTTTGTTCACAGATTGTTATGTTATTAACTTCGGGATCAATCATGTCTTGAGTAGGGGAAGAGTTTGAAGGCTCAACGACCTCTGGTTGGATGTCTTTTTCAAATATAACCTCCATAGTTGTGTATTTTGCTTGTTTAGACCTAGGCTCTGTCTTAGATGAAGATCTGGTCGTTGGTGGAGTTGATATTCTTTTGGAACCATCAATTTTTCCTATTCTAGCTCTTTGAGTCTTCA
The DNA here is from genome assembly GCA_947069175.1 of Scalesia atractyloides. Taxonomy (NCBI): domain Eukaryota; kingdom Viridiplantae; phylum Streptophyta; class Magnoliopsida; order Asterales; family Asteraceae; genus Scalesia; species Scalesia atractyloides. The sequence goes on along the minus strand of CAMTDV010000019.1, from coordinate 42,528,296 downwards.
CGCCAGCTGTTTGACCTGGATAAGCTGTTTGTCCTTTGGGACCAGTGGTTTATCCTTTGGCAAGAACTACTGGTTGAGGTTGAATAGGTTGTCTTCTTTTACCCTCCACCTTTGTAACTGTCTTGGTCTTTTAAATAACTTCAAGTGGCCTCACATCAATCTTGGTTGCTTTGTTGATTTTATAATCTTGCCTTGCATCTCTTTCTTTTGCTCTTTGACTTTCTATTTGAATTTTCACCAAAGTAACACTTAGACCTTTTTATCTTGTTTGAATTCTGCTATCTTTTCAACAAGGTTCACATCACCAACATCTATCCCCTATTGTTTCTCAACCATGGCCGACGCTGTTGCATCGGTATCTCTTTTCTTAGCAGTTGCAGCTCCATCATTAATTATGTTTGGTGCATCCTTCTCCCCTTTTTTACATAAACAATTTCCTGCATTTGCAAGAAATGATGTAACCAGGGCAGAAGTTCCAAACACTTTGGCATCAAGTTTGTTCAAATAATCTTCGAACATGGTTCTAAGATGTCTTTGAAGGCATTGTGGAGCTCCCCAGCCTGCAATGATGAGGTGGATAAAACCTCACCAGCAATTTGGCTTTTGTTGGGTCTAAAATTGAGACTGAACCTTACCAAATTGAAGATCACAACATGCATGAAGTTGATGGTTCTAAAGATGATGCAAGAGTTTGATAACATTAGCCTAAGGGGGAGATTGTTGGGTCTAAAACGTGTAGTCTAATGTTATCAATGAATCAAGTCAACAAAGTCAACGCAAAGAAGTCAAAGTCAACACACAAGTCGACATGAGAAGATCGAAGAAAGATATGGCGTGTGGAAGATCGAGATTTGATAGTTATATTGCTTTGGACAATTAAATATATTTTGTTCAGACAAAATATATTTATTATCTTATTTAATTAGTCTTCATGTTTATTGCTACTTTTGGTAAGCTATTAACTATAGGGACTTTATTGTAATTAGCCTAAAGTGGTTTAGGCTATAAATAGATAGAGATTTAGGGTTTTAGGACAACACACTTAGAGAGAGATTTGGGGGCTACATTGTATTCATCTTTTGCAAATCAATCAAGGGTCTTAAAGTTTATATTTTTTTAGTGTGTTCATCTTTGATTCTTAATCAAAATCGGATTTTTGGCTCAATTTGGTATCAGAGCTTGGTACTCGAATTTGGGATTTAACTATCTTCAAATTCATTATTAAAAAACTGATTTTTTATTGATTTTTTTTTAATTTTCAAAGTTTTTGGGTTTTACAAATTTTAAAAGTTTCATCAAATTTGATTTGAAAATGCTTTTAATTGTTGTTTGGATTGTTCGAGATTGATTAGTAGGTGACTAGGGAGATTTATAGCTGTTTATCAAATCGTTTCAAGGCATATCAGATCATATCAGGAAGTTTTTCTTGCGTGTTTTTGAAGTTTTCTTTTTGAATCTGGCGTCTTTGTTAAACATCCAGCGTTTTTATCTTTCCGGCGAACTTTTCCGGCTTATTTGCACTTTTCCAGCGAGTTTAATTTTCCCGACGAGTTTAAATCTTGAACGAGAGTTCAAGTCGCCCAACGTATTTGCTAAATACACTGGTAAGTGAACGTTTTTTTTGGCGTCGTTATCCGGCGTTTTATTTCCGACGAGCGTATTTAAAACATTGAGAAAGAGTAGAATCAGAAGAAGGTTTTTAAGGTTTTGATTGCTTGTCCTTTCTGGCCAGCGTTTTTAACACCGCCCTTCATCATCGTAACTGTCAACACAACTGACTGCCACCCAAACAACAACAACACAGCTCACCTTTCACCATCGTCATCCAACCTCCTTCGCAAACAACCCCAGTCGCAACCACACACAACCTACCAACCCGTCCACCACCTTCAACCATTCATACCTCCAACCACAACCGTCCACCACCACCACTCGAACCGCCATCTAATCGGTTCACCACCACTACCACCTCAAACCTTAACTTGTTGATAGTGTGGTGTGCTGTAGAATAGAGAGATTGAGAGATAATAGAGGGTGGGGGCTGAAGTTTTTTTTTTAATATTAGGGTTTGCTTGTTAGAGTGAGACAGAGTTGGAGAGGATAAGTTAGAGAAAGTATGTGGTTGGCGGCTGAATGTGATTTTGGATACTAGGGTTTCTTAAAATTTAACTTGTGCAGAAAAGAGAGTCAAATTTGATTAAATTTCACTTGATGTCCGAGCGAATTAAATAAATATTCCTAGAACGAGTTTTAAAAGTTAACATTTAGTTTAGAACAATTGAGATTAGAACTAAATATATATATATATATATATATATATATCACTAAACTAGATTGCATTTGTCGTCTGGATCTTAATTTCAAGATAAAGGGTCAATGCACATTAATTGTTATCTCAATTTGAATTAATTTTTCTCTTGACATCCGTGACTTACATGTGGGTTTTGAAATCTCAATGAAATAAACAGTTTCAAGGGATCTTTTTGTTTACAAATTTTTGACGTAGTTACAAGGATTTGTAATTTATTTGAGCAACAAGTTTGTCTACGCGGGCTTGCAAAAGGAGTTGATTCAATAGTTGATTAGAAAGAGGCAATTTTTTTATTTTTTTTTGGGGGTCGGGTGGTGATTGCCAATACGTTTCGACCCAGATATTTTCAAAAGTAATTCGAATCGGGTTTCAGGTTAATACAATTTAAAAAAAATGTTTCTAAATCAATTACCCCGCGTTGCACAAGTTGAACTTGAAACCAACACTGGAACCCAAGATCTTGTTCAGAAAGAATATGACATGTTTGGAAGTGTTCAAGGTGAAAGTTTGTCAGATCACATTAGTCGATTTCTTAATGTGCTAACAAAATGAAGAAAGCTAGTAATCCCGTGGCCAACTATGCCTCAATCAAGAAGCTTCTGGACTCTCTTCCAAAAGAATGGAGCCTATAGTGCATGATGATCAAAAGAACCTTCTTGTGCAGTACAACTCCAGTCACTCTCTCGGATCTGATCAACACATTAAAGGCATTTGAAATGATGTGATCAAGAAAGAAATGAATCAGGCAGGATACTCTCAGAAACCTGTTCAATCTGTTGTTGCCGCTACTGCTCCCAAGAACATGGCATTCGTTGCCCCATAACCTCCAGTGGTTCAAACTCTCAGGCTGCTAGTGCATCTTACTTTAATGCTTCCGCAAGCTCTACAAAGGCTCCACAATATAACGAAAAGACTACTGTGGTCAGTGATGTTAAAGCTATGAAGGAGAAAGCTAGTAGCAGTGTCAAAAAGGAAAAAGATCAAGCTGCTGCAGCAGAATTGAAAGTTGAGTCTGCTAAAGAAAAGGAAGAAAAGGATCTGGTAAACAGCATACCCTATGAATTCAAAGCCAAATTATGCTCAAAACCGTGTATGAACGTCGTGGCTCATTACAAATCACTTGACTGTGACCTTATTAGAGAAAAAGAAAAACTCTTACGAGTAAATAAAGAAATAAAACTGAACGAAGCTGCATATCAGAGAAAGTTGAACTCAACTTTAACTGAAATGCAATCTTTAAACGAGTTGCTTTTTAAGAAAGATTTTATTACAAACGATCAAGCTAAAAGGCTAGAAAATTCTGAAATCAAAAACACTAAACTGCAACTCACCATTGATAAATGGAACGTAAGTAAAAAAGGCACTGGTTGATATTGAGAATAGCCAATGACCGACGTAAGTAAAGGACGACATTGGGTACAAAGACAAGCTGGGAAATGAAAGAAGAATTTTTCCTCCGACACATCAAGAACTATGTACCCATGCCGATTCCTCATCCAGAAAATGATTTAATTGATAAAAATGATTTAATTGCTCAAAGTGTCAATTGCGAAAATGATAAAACTACTAATGCTTCTGAAAGCAATGCAAATGTGTTTGAGCATGAGGAGGTTGTGTGCAATGAGGATAGTGGTGGCACAAAAATAGGAATAGGGTATTTAGGCGAAAGTTATGCTACGGTTAACTGGTTCGCCTGGAACTGTGGTAAAACAAAAGACTCTTTAATTCAGGATGAATGTAATAACTATGTCACTAAGATGGACAACTGTAATAGGCGTAGACCTAAATTTGACTCTTGTGACATAGGTGTTAAATGTGCTAACCTAAAATCGGCTTTTTATAATGATAAATCTGTATGTGTACCACCAGTTTTTGTGCCCACTTTTGAAAAGAACAGGTTTGGAAAGTTCTTAATTGAAGAAATTCCAGAGTTTACTCCATCATGCAGCAATAATTCTCAAAGCGAGTCAGAATCTCAGTCATACCAAGAATGGGAAAGCTCAAATGACTCAGAAACTTCAGTAATAGGTGATAGTAAAAAGGTTGAAACCCTTGAACCATCGGGTGCTCAACAACCAACAACCCCAAATGATTCTGCAAATCTAGTAAATCAAGATCCATTGGAAGAAGACTTATTGATGATTGCCTGAGTTCAGATGATGAATCAAAGACAAATGAAAGTATTGGGAAGTCAAAGATCATCTGAAGTTGTTGAACATCACGTTTGTCAACATGCTGAGTCAAGCTCAAAGCAATCCCCGTCCCTAGTTACATCACACGGAACTGCAAAGTCTCAAAATCCATTCAAGGCTTGTTTTAGGTGTGGAAAAGAAGGTCATGTGCTCAAGCAATGCCCAGAGCGACACGATCCAGACGGTAAAGGTAACCAGTATTGCTTCTTTGGATCAAAAGGTAAAAATCACACATCTTTGAAAGGTCGGATGGAAAACTCTCCATCCAGATCTCCACATGTGAAGCCGGTTTCACATGACTCAAAGATGAAAAGGATCAACGCATCAAAACCTCAATCTTTCCCTCCGGGTCTTAAACATAAAATTATTTCAAACTTTAAATCTTTTACAAACAAAATTTTTAAACCAACACAGGTTTGGCGAGTCAAACCAAAGGTTGTAAAAGAAATCAGTGAGGGAAAAGATTTGGCATATCGGGAGATTTCTTATATTGATGAAAGGGGACAACCCAAGACTAAGATGGCTTGAGTTCCACTCTCTAACTGAGTTGCTTATGAGTGTAGAAACATCGAAGGAGGATTGTTAGTAACACCGGTTATTATCAGTGGTTGTTCTAGATACAAGTTTGAAGAGGAAAATCACAGGTTTGGTTATGGTATCTAACCTCGTCGCACAATCGAAACTGCAATAACACGCTCATTTTCTTACTGACATATCTTTTTGTGTGCCTGGTGTGGAAGACTCTGTTTTGTAAATACATGTTTTACAATTTTTCGTTTTTCAGTAAGTCGTACAAAAATAAGACTTTGGGGTGAGTATTAAAATACTTTCTAGACCATGAGATGTAATTATTGCAAAATAATCATGATCTTATACGAGAAATGATAGGAACTAACTTGATTATGTCTTCACATGAATAGGATCTAATGGAAGATGCGACTCCAAGTTAACGATATGTCGGTAGATTCAGCATTTCAGACAAGTAAATTGCATCTTGGTGATAAAGGTAAAGATCATATAATAACATGGACCCCCACCTTGTTGCAGGATTGCACGAACCGATTATGTCTAAAAGGGGTTGCGAAATTAAATTTAGGCGTTCAAAAGACACACAATGTTGTGCACATATATATTTATTGAAAAGACACCAATGTGTGCAACTAAAAGACACCAATGTGTGCAACCCAAAAAGAGCAAAAAGACACGCAATGTTAATGTCTTGCAATAGGAATAAAAAATACGCCAAAGCGCGTACATATATTGAGTAAATATTTTATTAGCTATGCTCTCCAATCAGATGATCATCTTCTCTGCATATGGAAATATAGACCTGAAGCTCTCATCATCTGATTTTAAGGTGATCATCTCCTCTGCTTATGGAAACATAGACCTGAAGCTCTCATCACCTAGTAGATACTATTTCTAAGTTGTTAAGGTAGGCATCTCAAAAGACCATGAGGACAAAAAAGTTTAACCGAACACGAGTGGGGTCCACTAGCTTCATCCTAAATATACCCAAAACATGATAATTAATCACCGAATGTATGTCGAATGAATGTTGCATGGATTTAAATGGACAAACATACCAGCAATCGTTCTTGAGTCGTAGCTATCTTAAAGAAAGTTGAACTGTGGCTAGGCTTTTCAAGTTGGTATGATCTCGTATTTGATCAGCTCTATATCTCAAAGGTTGAAAGTTAAATATAAAAAATAAAAAAATATATATAAAATAAAAAAATTTAATTAAAAAATAATTAACTAAAAAACAAAAATCCAAAAAAAATGATTTTGATTTGTGTACAGTTGTTTTTTTCTAAATCTTCCATATCACATCAATCGTGTCTCAAACAGCGTGAGATACGCTTTCCATTGCACACTACAGATGAATACGGTTTTGTCTGTATGTTGAATTTATCTAAAAGAATATCCGGAGTTGTGTTTGTGATTGTGAACAGGCTACTTCGCTTATTTGCTGCAATGATGGCCGATCATCAATTGAGCAAGATACCAGACCAAAGCACTTGTTTCCTGAAGATTGTAGAAGATACCGAGCTAGGAATCCTCCTCCTACGTCTTCTAGTTCACTCAAGCTAACGAGGGTTGGAAAAAGGTTGTTCCGGCTTGTCAGAGATGATGCATGCAAAAAGGGGGAGCTTATCTAGATAAAGCACTCAAAGAGCAAAGTGTCAAATGAAGATCTTCAGTGAAGAAAATTTGAAAAGCATCAGTCTAGGGGGAGATTGTTGGGTCTAAAATTAAGACTGAAGCTTACCAAATTGAAGATCACAACATGCATGAAGTTGATGGTTCTAAAGATGATGCAAGAGTTTGATAACATTAGCCTAAGGGGGAGATTGTTGGGTCTAAAACATGTAGTCTAATGTTATCAACGAATCAAGTCAATAAAGTCAACGCAAAGAAGTCAAAGTCAACACGCAAGTCGACATGAGAAGATCGAAGAAAGATATGGCGTGTGGAAGATCGAGATTTGATAGTTGTATGTATTTGGACAATTAAATATATTTTCTTTAGACAAAATATATTTATTATCTTATTTAATTAGTCTTCATGTTTATTGCTACATTTGGTAAGCTATTAACTCTAGGGACTTAATTGTAATTAGCCGAAAGTGGTTTAGGCTATAAATAGATAGAGATTTAGGGTTTTAGGGCAACACACTTAGAGAGAGATTTGGGGCTACATTGTATTCATCTTTTGCAAATCAATCAAGGGTCTTAAAGTTTATATTTTTAGTGTGTTCATCTTTGATTCTTTAGCAAGCGTATTTCTTTGGTAGGAAACTTTCCAATGTCTTTAGATAGGCGATCGAAAAGGTCCTGGAAAGGGCGTGGTCTAGATGGAACTCGTGGTGGAGTAGCAGAAGTTGGCTTGCTTGGCTTTGGTGGCACATCTTTTGAAGAACCTTCATCACCTTTTCGTTTCTTTTGCACTAGGGACTTGCTTGGTCCGGTCTCAGCTGGATCACTTATTAAGCTCTCAACAAAGCGATCCAACTTTTCTTGTTCATCAGTTACTACCACCGGAGTTTCAGATTCAGTCATTTCCCTTCTCTTTAGCCGTCGTTCATGTTTTTCTGCTTCTCTCACAGCATGAATAGCTTGCATTCGTTCTATCTCTTCTTGAGACATTCCAGCTCTAATGCTATCATCCATCAAACGTTCACCCCCCTTGCTTTTCGTTTTGGATGGTTCTTCCTCAGCTTTCTTCTTTCCTTTCCTTTTTCGAACCAATGAAGATTCTTCTTCAACTTCAACCTCTTCTTCGGCAGCTAGTCTTTCTTGTCTTTCTTTTGCCATTCTCACTTCTTCTCTATTTTTTTTGTATGTGGCCTGCACCATATGAAGTCTTTCGGCTCTATACATGTGATTATGGAGCATAACCCATTGCTCTGTCGTTAGTTCCGTAAACTGCCTTCCCTTTGGCAATGAAAACATGTATCGTTACCCGTCATGAGGCAGATCTTTGTGATTATCATTTATCAGCAGTTGTACGAAACGGGGATACATTGCCCATGGTCCTTTGTTGACATTATCAACCATGCAGCAGAAGATCAGGCCTGAGATATTGAATGGTTGGTTTGTACATAGATTGAGCATTGCTGCTGACCATTCAAGATTTAGACCGTCATATCCTCCCTATCTCGTTCTTTCCTCTGAAGTCTCCCTGATAACCCATTCCTCGAAAACCATCGAGAATGTCGTCCTTGCTCAACCTTAGAGGATCTCCTGAGGAGTCACCCAGACACAAAACTTTTCAAATTCTTTCTTCAGTTACAATGATTTTCTTGTTTCGAACTTTTGAGGTAATTCGTCTGACTTGATTCATTGATGAGACTTTGGCAGTCTTCCAGAATTCCTCTATGTGGATAGTGTAGATGTCGGGATTTGCTTGAACTGCATAGCTGATCTTGCTTCGGGATAACCAGTCCATCACATCTTCAAAATCTTTTATGGTATCGTCAAGCGCCACGGGCTGGTTATGTTTCATGGTTGGATCCCAGAACACTTCTTTCACCATTTTTGTAACCATCTAAACGAGCCAAGTGAGATCAGAGAGATATAGATATAAGTTAAGTGTGTTATAAATATTTACACAAAGCAAAACACAATAGAAACGCTGCTATCTACGCCGGATCAAGTTTTAATTTCGCTGATTATTTACGCCGGAGAATAATAGCGTAGTTAATTCTTAGTTCGCTGAGTTCTTAATCAGCGTAGATGCTTATCTACGCTGTACTACCGGCGTAATTAATCAATTTCGCTGGTTGCTTGAAATCGCGTTCAAGACTTAACTTCGCCAGTCTCCGACGATCCAACAAAAACGATGAATTCAAGTTAATTACGATGTATTCAAGTTAAAGTCACTGAATTCAAAAATTCTTCATAAACCCTTCAAAAAAAAAACCCAACAACCAAATACATTCAAATTGAACACCGATTCTATGTTTAAACAAAACGAGAATTCTTGTGAATGTTAACACAGTTTAAAACGAAGTAATCATATATCCATACCGAATGTATGTCGAATCGTTGACAAAGGAGAATTTGTTTTGATGATTCAATATGGATATTGGTTACCTGGTTTTGAAGAGAAGATAGATACGGTGGTTTTGAAGGGAAGATACATACTGAAACTGAAAAAATTGAGTTTATATACAAAAAGTATCTACCAGCGTAATTATTAATTACGATGGTAAGTTAATTACGCCGCTTAGAAGATTTTTTTTCAAGAATTTTTCTAGATTAAGAAACTCAAAATAAATACGCTCGAAAATCTTAAACTTTCTCGAAAATTGTGCCCTTTTTTGGAAAGATAAGGTTAAACTGTGAAAATTTTGCCATTTTGGACCCCGAAATCAATGGGAAGCTTTGTTTTACACTCCGTGACATTCCTGCAAAAGATCATACTGTTAACACTTTGTTAGACAGATATTTTAGGATTTTGTGCGGCTAATGGCTTTTGAGTGAGAGTATTAAGTATAGGATAAGATCCTTTTGTGAGGAGGCATGCTTTTGGGTATATTCAAGGAGGCCAGCTTTTGGGTATATTCTAGTTTAAGCTGGACTTTATCTTGGGGCATTTTGGTGACCAGTGGGTTTAGCAAGAATAATGGAAGCCACCACTACAATCTCCTTATCAGGATTTACCTGTGAGGGATGAGCCTCTTCTTCATCTGGGTGATGTAACAATTCCCAAAATACTATAAGCGAAACCCCAGACAAGCATGATGAAACCCAACCTGAAGCAAAAAAACAAAGAAAAATAATTATGATATTTTGGACCTCCCTAGCGCAATGCGAGAGAATCCCGGATTCTCTCGCGACACGCGGGAGAGCACTCGACCACGTGGCACCGTTTGCGACATGTGGCAAGCCTATGAGGTTGATGAGGCTGACCTAGCCCTAATAGACTATTGTCGCACCACACGGGGGAAACCCCTGTTTCTCGCACGATGCGTGGGAGAATCCCAGATTGGTTATATAAAGGTAGCTCCGGGAGGGGTTCAAATGCGCCTGTTCGATTCAATATCGACAAATCTTTCTCTCTCAAAACACTGTTCTAACACCCAAGCCCCTAAATCCCCAAAACTCTGCTCGGTAGCCAGCGTAATAACACGAATCACTGGTACGATACCCTGTTTGATTGATCTGAAACCAAATCGACGGATGTTTAAGTACTGCCTGAATAAGGCTATACTTTGTCATCACATTGTGGTTTTGATGTCGTGATTATCATTAAAGTTGAATTGGGTTAATACACTAATACGTGTGCAGGGGGTGTTTAATTAGGAACCCCAGGAATTAGACCAGGAGTCTATTACTGTAAACCGTAAATCTGCAAAGTGAGTCATTCTCTTTTCTATTAAATGTTTTCCAAGTTATATTTACAATGATTAAGTCTTTGTATTCTTACTGGGAAACGACTGTCAGTATGTGGGATTTTGTATACATTACTTATTATGCATCATTATTAGACAATGGGTTAGCCAATAAGTGATATGACCACAGTCACAGGAACTGCCACCGAGTGACGAATACTATTAAAATAGTTTCCTTCCTATTGGGCAACAAGATAGCCAATAGTAATTTTGTAAGATATAAACAAATGTAAAACCCTTAGTGTTGTAATTATAACATTGTATTTTTATAAATTTGAATGAACTCACTTGTATTTTTCGTTGACCAACTGTTTTAAACGCGTTTCAGGTGATATACTGTGAAGTGAAGGAAAAGTGTTATGAGGCACTCAAGCTTAATAAGTGGCTATGTAAACTTGAATAAAACGTGTTTTGTAATCAAGGGTTTATCTCTATGAAAATCATTTATGTAAATATGGGTTTGATCCCACATTTTATGAAATGAAACTACGGTGTTTTAAAAACACCGATATTTTTCCTAACACCCGGTCCTAATGACCGGAGATTGAAGAACTTTTCTGCTCAGACACCAAAGTTCCAACCAGCATTCTACCTCTGTCATGTCTGCTAAGGATATCTGCTTCAAATACTCCTGCATATGTTTAGTTAATCAGGATATTATTATGTAATAAGATTGGAACTACTTCCTTTTATGCAGATTCCACCAAAGTTCCTGCTATCTTCGATCTTGAGGAGCTTGATAGCTTATCCAAACGTGCATTAGTGAAAAAGGAACCCTCCATCTTCGTCAGATCCAAACCTTCTGCTGCTCCCAAGCCTTCTCTAGTGACAAGGTCCAGGGCATCAGGATCGAAGAAGAGGAAGGGTCCTGATCCCCTGCTACTGCTGCCATAGCCTTCTCCTACGAGAGTCTCAGCTTCATGGATTCCATTGATTCCATGACCGCATCCGTTAACTAGGTGAATATCCTCATCCCATATCCCGTATCCTGTATATATAAGCTAAACTTGTATTCTGGTTAGATTATACTTATTGATACCTGCATTTTGTTTTGTAGGGTCTAGATTGCTTGGTGTCTATTCACAATGAGGCTTGTGAAGCAGTAAAGTTCTTGGAGGCTAAGCTGAAGAAGGCCGAGATGAGGACCAGGGGAAGATTGGTGGGCCAAGCTGAAGAAGGCCGAGATGACCATTGAGGACCAGGGAAGATTGCTGCCGCCAAGACCTCGTGCTACGATGATAAGCTCAAGCAGATGTCTCAAGATACCGAGCTCAAGCTAGCCACTGTCCAGGTCGACCATGAGCAAGAGATGTTCTCACTCAGGGATGGCCTCCAAAATTCAGTTGTTATGTCGCTTCTCCAAGCCAGGATCAAGATGGCTTACGAGGCCAAGGAAACGGGCTTTGAATGCCCATCCTGGACTGTCGATGCCTGGGAAGCCAAGCTGAAGGATTTGGGAGGCAGCCCTGTGGAGCATCCTGCTAAAGCTGAGGCTGACGAGTCCTCCAAGGTAGCTAAGGCAGTGGTGGATGCAGGCGGTAGGCTGATCAAGACGGTGGAGCCAGAGCTGGTGATGGTGATGGTGTGGTTGGTGCTATCCCGTGAGCGGGTAGCAAAGTGGGCAATGATGGATATTATTGATTAGGCTAGAGCCCACTTTTTAATTTTGACGGTTGTTAAACAATTTACTTTTTCTGCATGTTGAACAATTTAATTTTCGTTCACCGTAGATGTTATAACCATATAATGATTAGAGGTGGAGGCATCCTTGTGTTTTTTGGACGAAGCCTTCAATCATTAACGTTAATATGCTTTTGAACATCTTACACCCTTGGTGGATGGGTTTTGGTTTGAAACAAAGCCAAGGTTATAACATTTTGACTCGTTAATATAAATCTAATCCTTTGGCCTTATCATTGTGTTACATGTTGTTTACAAAAAGTTAGATTAAATATCCTGGTCAGAATATTGCTTATGCTTTATAAAAATTCTGTAAGATGTAAACTTCTATAGATAACAAATTCTATTTATTTAAACAATGCCTTTAAACTTAAAAAATAAGAATCCATACCAGAGACTTTGAAGCAGAAAGTTTGTGATAAACCTTAGGATTGTTTGCATTGTCCCCAGCAGGAAATATTGTCAGCAATCATCACATTCAGTCTTAACATAGATGTCCCTTGTCAGTGCAGGATCAGCATGTCGCATCAGGATACACTTTGCTTATGTAATCCTTTACTTGATCGTTCTGGTCCTAATTTGGCAAACCTAAGGTAAACGTGTGGAATCCGTTTTCATAGGCGACACTGGATACAAGTTTGTTACTGTTTAATCATCATTTCATTAATGTTCAAACGTTACAAATCCTGGAAACACTTGGACAGAGCTTCACCATCCAGTACACAAAATCTCTGAATCTTACAAATGAGAGCTCAACTATCCTATTTATAATGATACAAGTTCGCTCAAAATGTGCCATGGTCAAGTTCGGGCGAACTTGTCCATGTACACTACAAGTTCAAGTCCAAATTAATGACGTTGAATATATGATTCAAGTATCAAGTTCAACTTAATGATCTTGATTAAACATTTTGACACTAAACTGACGCATTTACTCAAATATAAGTTTCAAGTTAATGAACTTTTAAACTTTTCAGATCAATTTTCAAAACTTTTTAGATTTTGTTCAGCAACTCTAGATTTTGAAAATCAGCTTTTCATCATCAGTGGTCGAAACTAAAGGATAATAAACTTTATGTTTTATGAAATGAATATCAAACACTAAGTATGTATAAACATATTTACAAACATATTTTTGTTGAGTCTGTGTTAAAGGATCATATCAGTTTTTGAGACATATCACTAGTACCATTGACCTCTTCATGACATTAAGTTTTATACAAATTTACCTAGATTGTCGATATATTTGTCCTCTTAAACTTCAACATATTTCTCAATAGTTCCAAGATATATTAGGTAGAATTAATAAACTTGACTTACTATGGTTCCCATCTCAGAATATACTCTCGTATCAAGATTCCCTAAATTTCGTCTTACGGGTGATTATAGCGTAATTGATATCTGTATCTGGGTTATTTGAAGTCTTGAGAGCTCAGGTTAATACCATCGTATCGACAAAGAGACGAAGGCTCGACTTATAAGGTAGTGTTCCAAAATGGAATCTTTTTGTACTACAATTGTAGTATCTTTCAATATTTTCAATTGAATGCAGTTTTAAGGGATTTTTCAAAAGCATTATAGAAGTTCTAGGCCATTGCTTACGCAAAATCAGAAGAACTTATAGAATACCCCAGATATCAATCATCTATAAAGACCTCGTATCTCAGAATCAGGCAATCTCTCAAACGAAATTTCGGAGTACTAAGTCCATATATCCGAGAGATGTTAATCCACAAGTTTAAGCAGTTGTAAAATTTAGTTTATATCCCGGAAACAATTTACTGAACGTGTAAAGCCTATCGACACATCCACAATAAGACTTGTTTAAACTTTTTAAACTTTACATTTCCTTAGCATACTGTGATAGTCTACTGATGTACTATCATTTCCTTTTATCCACAAAACTCTTTTTGCCTTTTTCAATATTTTTGTACTTTTCGCAATTTTTTATATGATTTTGGATTTTCTGAAAAATTTTGCTCCCCCTAAAATTCAAAAACATATTTTTGGAATTTTTTATTATAGAAAAACATTGACCAACCGATGAGAATCAATTCAATTCTGCATCCATTACTGCTTCACAATTTTACTTTTAAAGCACTCTCTTTCTCATGATGACAAAAACTTTGACACTTTTGTGTTTATAAAAGATTTATATCCCTGGGTTTTGTCTTTTCAACAGTGAGGGTTCTGTTAAATTTTTTAAATTTTCCTCCAAAATTTGTAAAATTATCAAGTAAACGTTATTAAAACATGTTTTCGAAAAATTTTCTACAAAAATATTTCAAAAATAGTAAAGTAATCGTTATTGAAATGTAATAAGGCCTTTATATAGAACTTGATAACCCGGTCCGTCTTCATTGTGTGCCACGGAACTCCATTCTCAGTAATTTACTTTCATCTCAGAATTTCCTACACAAAAATTTAAACAATTAGTTGAATAGAGACACCCAAGCCTTTGTAGTCTTAGGCGTTGTTTCTTCAACCTTAATTTTGATTCACAATCATATTTATTTTGGACTTTCTCATGTTTTGGAAAATCCTCTAAACTTTTAATTTTCACTGATTGTGTAACATCTTTTTCTTTTACCAACCATGTTTGATTTTTCATTAAGCTTTCTTAAAATACAATGTAGACACTCTTTGTTCATTACAAATCAAGGATTCACCAGTTTCAAAATTTGAAAACTTAGTAATAGCTGGTTTCACCTTATTTGTAGTTTCTGTACATTGTTTCAAAACTTGAGTTGGTATTTTCAAATCTTCAGAATTTTTCTTATCAATATGAACAGGTTTAGGATTAATTTGTAGACATTTTTAGCAATGTGTCCAGTTACCCCACAAATATGACACACCCTGTTATCATATAGTTTTCTATCAAACCATACACTCAAATCATAACACTGATTTGACGTGTGGTAGCCATCTTTCCTGCTTCTTCTATAACTTTGATTTGACGTTGAAGCACTGTGGTCCGACCAGCACCACTTATGTACAATTTGTTGTGAGTTTTGATTTACAATTTTTGTAAATTTCTATAATAATTGGATGATCGTACCGATGAGCTTTTATTTTTCATTTGAAAGTTTTTCGAATTTTAAAACTTTGTTTTTCCTTTTGTTTTTGTTCTTCATTCTGTTTAGAAAGTTTTTGCGTTCAACATTCACCTTTCTCAGTAGATTGTAGAACAGTTTCTTGAAATTTTTCTTTTAGTTTTAAAATTATTTCATTTTTATTATTTTTATCATTTTCAACAACGGTATTATCATCACTATCCTCAATTATGACATCGTCATAATTTTTGACATTGTCACTTATTTGAATTTCCTTTTTATTCTCATTGATAGGTGTTGGAAAAATATGATCTAACATCAATGACGAAGTCACAAAACCTGTCAATTTTTTTCTAAATCATCAAAGTTATTTTTAGCAATCTCAGCATCTTGTTCAAGTTTCCTTATTTTTTCAAGATGCGAGTTTAATATATTTTGTTTTTCATAAACATTTTTATTTGAAACAGAGTTTTCATTTTCTAAAATATGTATTCTATTTTCAATTTTTTTTTCATTTTCTTTTAGCTTTTTATTTTCTAATGTAAAACTCTCAAGATTATTCAAGAGTTTGACATTATCTGCCAGATAGTCGGTCAAATCTACATCATAAACTGAGCAGATTGGTTTAGAACTTGAAGGCTCATTTGTAGATGTACTTAAAACTTGTGCTTCACAATTCTTAGCTACTATATTGCCTTCTCTCTTCAACTTAACATTCTGGTAGAAGAAATTTGCTCGTTTCTAGTTCTCGAATTTTTCTTTCCAGCTTTCATGCTCGTCCATACTCATCAACTTTGGTGGCTTCATGGACCCCATTTCGTTTTCCAAAATTATATGTCGTTCAAAAATACTTGAACAATGATTAGCAGACAAACAATTTTAATAAAATTTGACTTTTTAATCGACAATATTAACGTATCGGTTTGCTAAAAATGTTTAATATTTTTCGGAAACTATTTTTACCAGATTAGAGCTTTAAACTCGTCTCGTCGATACAAATCTAACGATATATGATGTCTGTTTTGATCAAAAATCACAACAAGGATAATGTAACCAAATCCGATTTTGTGAGGTTGAATGCTTATGTGATGAACAAATGTATGAACGAAATTAGAAATGCAAACAAAGATGAACACATGGATTTATACGAGGAAAAGCCGTTGATCACTAGTAGATCACCGACATAAAAACCTCGGATAGTGAAAACTATCACTATCAACTATATTGAGCAAAATAGGATTACAACTTCGAAAGCTAATGAGCTCGGTACAATATGATTTGCTATCCTGAGTGTGCGTGTTTTAGAGAATTCGAATATGTTCCACTATTATGTGTTCTAATAAGCTCATTTACCCCTTAATTATCAAATAAACGGCTACCAACTAATTATCCGCAATATGGGGGAAGCTCCCACGTTCACCTTCAACGTTTCTATGGCCTTTTTGCACGTGTTTTATTCCAAGCATATTCCAAGATTCGATCTTGACTTAGTCTTCCATCAAACTTGCACTAAATTCAAATAAAACATTGAAGACAATCGTTAGAAACTGTCGTAAGTACTAAGGATCCTTGATCCTTCTAGTATCCGGTACTCAGTACATGGATAATATATCCTCAGTATACTGAAGGATCACTGATTCATAAGTAATTGAAAAACCAGCCCTAACAATTGCCCCCAATATGGCGGTTGTGATAATAGATCACAGCTGTCATATTAATTCAAATGTAGCCGTTAGGATTACCGATGGGACTTGCACAGTCTAAATAACCATGATCACTAGTTATGGGAAAGAGATAACTCCCTTTAAAGATCTGCATATCTTCATCATAAATCCTTATCAAGCATTCTGTATCAGGTATTTTCTCTCTCTCTCTCAATTTTTCTCTGAGTTCCAGCGATATGAACACCCAATCCTCTCCGAGCTCCGGCTCTAAAAAATCCGGTGACCCACTCCCATCGCAAAACTTACTAAAGGATCCCTCATCTGAGATCTGTAAGTTCACAAACCCAGAAATCAAGAACCTAAAATCGTGTTTTCCTCTGGAAGCCATTTTCCGTCCCTTCGATCCTTCTGCTCAACGTGACGCTTTGTCCGATACTTGGATTTGCTTCCATGCTCTGCCTTTCTTTCTAGGGTTTTCATACCCCTTTCCGTCCCTAACCCAAAGTTTCTTCAAGCTAACCGGCATTAGCTTTAGCCAAGTTATGCCGATGTTATGGAGGACGTTGTTCACCATTGAAGAAATTATCGAAAAGAAAGGGATTCAAGTAAACCTGTCTGACCTAGCCTTCATGTATTCTCTGACCACCCACGGTTCTACCGATTCCTGTTCAAAGTAAAAGCCCACCAACCAGTTCCGATCCTCAAAACAACCCAAAATGATTCTGCCTGGAAGAAACAGTTTTTCTTTGTTAGACGAGACTCTCTGCCGGAAGGGGAATTGTTGCCTCGTAGATGGATAACCAAGGGTAGGATTTAGGGTCTTGTGTGAGTCATCTTCTCGTCATAACTGTATTTTGATTTCTTTGTCTTTTTGCAGTGAAGAACTTTGCAGTCCTTGCAAATCTTCCAGGCGTTGCTGAAAGAGTTCAAGCATTTCTAGATCTCGACCCTGTAGAAAGAACATTCACAACGAGAATCCAAGACCCTTCTAAAGAAGTGCACACCTCATCATCCTACAGCATGTCAAGTAAGTAATCATGTATAACGTGTTATATAAATGAAAGAATTGAGTTTGAATTAAAAACTTATCTTTTTAATGTACGATGACAGGTGTTCAAAAATCCACTTCCAAATCTGCCGATTTCGCTCTTGATGACATCAACAGCATCATCATCTCTAAAGCTATGAAGAAGGAGCCAATGAAGATCCCTGCTGCCGAGCCACGCCAAGTTACCACTAGAGCCAAATCTGGTTCAAAAAGGAAGAAGTCCTGTGAACCAGAAGGTGACCTTGCTGACATCGAAAAGCGCCTCCATGAAGCTTTGAGCGAGGTAAGGATCCCCAATCCGGATTTGTTTACTCCATCCTTCGTAAGGATCCTTTATCCTACAAAGTTCCCATTGTCTTTGCAAGAATTCAGCCGGGTAAAGGTCTATTAGGAAAAGAAGATGGTTGAGTATGAGGACACTCTGGCTGGTATGCGCTCCATCGTTGTTGCCAAGGACAAGGATATGTCCAAGCTCAAGAAGGAAAAGAAATCCGTGGAGAAGATGCGGAGGGAAGCTGAGGCCGCTACTGAGAGACAGATAAAGGTGATCACTGAACAAGCCAAACTTAGTGCAGCCAAGTCTGTTCTCCAATCTATGATCAAGATGGCCAAGGAGGCTGGTGATCCAGATTTCGACAGGTCTTCATGGGACACGTCTTCATGGGAGACAGCATTGGACAACCTTGGCGGCGGCACGCTGGAACTTGCGATTGTGGTGGCATGCGAGGCATGATCCAGCGGGGTGCAGAAGGAGGTCGAGGATATGGTGGTTGAAGGCGGAGCTGGCGAAGGTAAAGGCGGTGAGGCAGCAGTGGTGTAGGCTGCATAAGTGGGCGATGATGGATAATGTAGACGAGGTCGGAGCCCATTTTTTTTAGGATTTGTGGTTTTTGTTGGTTGTTTTGAACAATAGTTCTAGGTTTAAGGATCACTGATCCTCAGACAATAGATAGAATAACAAAGGTGGAGGGATCCTCTGTTTGGGGGATGAAGCCTTTGTTATTCTGCTCTTTATTTCCAGCATTTTACTTTTCTACATAAACATTAACTGTTAGACAAACCCTATCCGGCCTGGATGGATGGTCCACATTTTGCTAGTGAAGTCCGGGCCGGATACTTTTGGTGAATATCAACGGGCCTAAAAATATTAGACTTTTGACTATGTTTGGTGTTACAACTTCGATTTTGAGTTACTACCTTTACATGTTTGTGTTCGGTAAAATCATATTGTGTAAAGTTCCTAAAATTTCGACTTTATAAAAAGATTTTAATTCTGCAATCGTAACAACTGCTAGGCACAAAACGACATGTTATTTTGAACAACTTATCTTTAATTCCATGGTTAAGGGTTGAATCATTAGAATAAAATAAGCATAAGTCATCCCAGGGAATCCAAGTTAGGATTCTATATCCTTAACACTTACAGTCGTGTCAATCAAAGTATAACAATCGATTCAATCTAAGGATTCAGGATCCTTAGCTTGTCAATTTCATAGACCTGTGACAGTATACAGCTTAGGACTAAGCCAAATATCAAATGAAAGAATGATTAGTTACTGGGGGCAAGCCCAACAAACTGGGGACAAGCCCAAATAAACTGGGGACAAGCCCAACGTAAGTGACATGAAAATGCCAAAACCTTAGGATTCTGGTGTATGGCCCAAACTGGCGACTAACCGATCGTAAGTGACATGAAAATGGCAAAACCTTAGCTAACGTGAAAACGTTAGAAACCTTAGGAACGGATGTATGTACGTCTACCATTATACTTAAGATCCTAAATATAGCCAACAGCAATGACATTGTCAGCCCCTAAAGCGAGTACTAGTCCCATTGCCTCGAATTATACTTGGATAGCGTGCGCTACTTACGGGGTGTCAAAACTCAATTCGTGTGAAAGGTGAAAATCTTTAAACCGTAGAAGGTATTAGATACCTTAAGCTGGGGATAAGCCCAAAAACTTTGGAGAGGTGGCCAACCTCTTGATCCTTTGTCGTAATTTCTGCAAAACTTAAAGACTGATAAGGTTGAATGTTGGAAGTTCAATATCCTTACTTTATAATAAATAATAAAAGGTATAGTACAAATGAAAGCATTAGTAAAATGTTACCGAAGTGATGATCATATATCCTATGAGGATCCTTGATCCTTACATAAAGTACTTCTTTAGGTGGACAGCATTCCAGGCTCTTGGCAGAAGGTTACCATCCATAGTTAACAAACGATATGCCTCCTTTCCTGCCTCAGCTTCAATTAGATAGGGGCCTTCCCATTTTGGTGCTAACTTGCCATCAACAGGATTCGTGGTATTTTGGAATGCTTTCCTCAATACCATGTCACCAGCTTGAAACCTTCTTACTCTGACATTTTTGTTGTAAGAACCAGCCATCCTTTGTTTATAACTAGCCAGCCTTATCCTTGCGAAGTTTCTTAATTCTTCCACGGTATCTAGGTCTTGAGCCAGAGTCTCAGTATTTGCTTCAGGATCACGGATGCTTATTCTGGCTATAGGGACTGCCATTTCTGTAGGGATCACTGCCTCACCTCCAAAGACTAAGGAAAAAGGAGTTTGACCCGTAACATTCTTGGGAGTTGTTCTATATGCCCATAAGACATATGGTAGTTCTTCAGCCCACTTTCCTTTCTTTGATCCACGCTTTTTCTTCAAATTGTTGATGATGATCTTGTTGGATGATTCTGCCTGGCCATTAGCTTGTGGGTGGACTGGTATTGATGTTATCATCCTAATCCCCCAGCTATCACAAAAGTTAGTAGTACGATTCCCAATAAACTGGGATCCGTTATCACAAACAATCTCAGAAGGAATACCAAATCTAGTAATGATATTTCTTTTAATAAAGGATATTACTTCCTTTTCTCTGACTTGAGCAAAGGCTTCAGCTTCTATCCACTTGGATAAATAGTCGGTCATAGCTAGCATGAACACTTTTCCTCCTGGTGCCTTGGGAATCTTGCCTACTATATCCATTCCCCATCTCATAAATGGCCAAGAGGAAGATATAGGATGCAGAGGTTCTGCGGGCTGATGAAGGATATTACTGTGTCTTTGGCAAGCATCACATTTCCTTGCATACTCCACATCATCCTTCTTCATTGTAGGCCAATAATATCCTGTTCTGAGTATCCTTGAAAATAGTGCTCTGCCCCAAGTATGATTTCCACAATCTCCTTCAAGAAAATCCTTCAAGACTTCTTGGATTGGGATACCTTTATCCTGAAGGTTCTAGGATTTTCCCCAATGGGAACTTCCCCATTTTGGATATAATTCAGGATTGGAAGGATCCATGATCCTGGAGTTGATTATGCATCATCCCTATGTACAATTGTAGCATCGTCCACTATTTCCATTGTCTCCCTCTCCTCAATTGCATGAATTAGAACATGGATAATGGGTATCTTCACATCATCAGGCATCTTCAATGAGGATCCTAGATTAGCCAAGGCATCTGCTTCTGCATTTTCTTCCCTGGGTACTTGTGTTAGACTGAAAAAAGCAAAGAATCCGCCAATTTCTTGACTATCTCCAAATATTTGATTAGTTTCTCACCTTTAACAGCATAAGAACCATTATAGTGATTAGTAATTAATAGAGAATCCACAAATACTTGAAGATACCTGATCCTCGTATGCTTAACTAATTGCAAACCTGCTATCAAAGCCTCATACTCTGCCTCGTTATTAGTGGTTTGGAATTCACATGCTATTGATTGGGGTATAATGTCCCCATGTGGCGATTTTAGTAGTAGGCCTAGTCCAGTTCCTTTGACATTCGAGGCTCCATCTATGAAGAGTGTCCAAGGATCCTTGATCTCGTCAAGTTGTTGTACCTCCAATTCAGCTTCTCTTTGTAGATCACTACTGAAATTAGCCACAAAGTCAGCCAAAGCTTGGGATTTAATAGCAGTTCTAGGCTCATACTTAATGTCATATGCACTAAGTTTAACAACCCATTTTGCCATTCTCCCTGACATCTCTGGTTTCCTGAGAACATTCTTGATAGGAAAGTTAGTTTTAACGACAATAGTATGAGTTTCAAAATAATGTCTTAGTTTGGTTGAAGCCATAATTAAAGCAAGAATAAGTTTTTCTAAATGAGAATACCTGGCCTCAGCATCAAGTAAACTTTTACTTACATAGTATACCGGATGTTGTTGGCCTTCATGATCCTTAACAAGGACCGCACTGACTGCTTTACCTGAAACAGCTAGGTATAAAGATAATGGTTCCCCATTTTCAGGTTTCATTAAAGCCGGTGCTGAGGATAGGTAATCCTTGAGAGCCTGTAGAGCAGCTTTATGCTTCTCCGTCCACTCGAACTTCTTACTCTTCCTCAGAATATCATAGAAATCCTTGCATCTTTCTGAGGATTTTGAAATGAATCTGTTCAGGGCACCGATTCTTCCTGTCAATCTTTGCACATCCTTGGCATTGGCAGGGGACTTGATGTTGATTATAGCCTTTATCTGCTCCGGACTTGCTTCGATCCCTCTCTTGGTCACCATGTATCCTAAGAATTTTCCAGCTTTGACCCCGAAATGACATTTAGACGGGTTCAACTTCATGTTGTATTGATCAAGAATATTGAATGCTACTTCAAGATCCTTCAGGTGATCCTCGGCTCTTTTAGATTTGACCACCATATCATCTATGTATACTTCCATTGTATGTCCAAGTTGCTCCTTGAACATCATATTCACCAACCTTTGGTATGTAGCACCTGCATTTCTTAAACCAAAGGGCATAGCAATATAACAATATATGCCGGTGGGTGTCATGAATGCAGTATCCTCTTGATCAGATGGTTTTATCTGAATTTGCTGAAATCCAGATAAAGCATCCATAAAGGTTAACAATTCATGACCCGCCGTAGCATCCACCATGGAGTCAATGTGGGGTAAAGGGAAAGGATCCTTGGGGCGTGCCTTGTTCAAATCAGTAAAATCGACACAACCCTCCACTTTCCGTTTTTCTTTTGAACAACAACAACATTGGCTAACCATCTTGGATACTTGACTTCTCTAATCACACATGCCCTTAGTAACTTATCTACCTCCTCTTAGATGATTGCATTTCTTTCAGGAGAAAACTTTCTTCTCTTTTGGTGATGGCCTGAAAGACCAGTCAATACCAAGCTTATGAGTAATGATATCCTTCGAAATACCTGTCATATCTTCGTGCTTACAAGCGAAGGTAGATTTTCTTCATTTAAGGAAGGATACTAGATCTTGCTCTATGCTCTCCTGGATCCCGGATCCTATATACACCTTGGATTCAGGATCCTCAAGCTCTAAGAGTATTTCCTTGACGTCTTGTTCTCTTGCCTCCATGACGTCTTTTGGAGGATACTTTAATTGCTATGCTTCCCTAGACTTGGAAGCAGGTTTCATCGAGGAAGTGGAGCAATTCTTCGCCTCCTGCTGATCACTTTCTATCTTGACTATTCCCCATGGACTTGGAAGCTTGACACATTGGTGGTATGTTGGTGGGACCGCCTTCATGTTATGTATCCATGGCCTGCCAAGGATAACATTACAGCAAGATAAGCTTTCTATTACACAAAATTTCTGGATAGAATTCACTCCCTCTATGTAAATTGGAAGCTTGATGTCCCCCAATGTATTCTTGGTTTCTCCACTGAATCCCACGAGCACCGATGATCTTGGTATGATCTCAGATTCAGGGATGTTCATCTTTTTGAGGACATCCAACTGGATTATGTTCACTGAACTCCCTCCATCGATAAGGATCATGCGAACAAAATGATTAGAAATAAACGAAGTAATGAAAAGACCATCATGATGAGGATCCTGAATGTCTACGCGATCCTCCTCATCAAAAGATATCACTTTCTGCTGTGTTAGGGTAGATGTTCGAACTGGTCTCTCCCCATTCTCCATCTTCGTCTCCTTAGCATGCCTCTTAGCCGCTGAAAACAAAGTTCCACAGATATCAGAACCACTGGAAATAAAGTTAATGATCTGAGCATCCGCTGGCGGTGGAGGAGCTCTCTCATGCACTTTCTCAGTATCCTGAGTCCTTGAACGTTTCCTTCCTAGCAGTTCCTTCAATACCCTTTGCTAATAAGATAGCCAATTTCCTTCCTCAACGCTATACATTCATCAGTTAGGTTGCCAAAACCCTCATGATAAGCACACCATTTGGATTTATCTTTAGTAGCTCTAGGTTTGTCAGTTTTCCTTGGCCATCTAGCCTTATCACCTAAATTCTGCATAGCAAGGATTAGTTCATTAATATCAGCAGAAAAACAATATTCAGAAATTGGAGGGTAATCCTCATCTTCTTCCTCCTCTTCGACCGCATGCACATTGTGATTGTCATTCTTAGAGTATGACTTGGATCGGTTATTCTTAAAGAATGATCCTTGCTTTTCTTGTTTTGAGGATCCTGACAATCTCTCCTGGATCCTTTTATCATCCTCTAAACAAATAAACCTTAATGCCCTGATCCTCACTTCGTCTAAATTCCTGCAAGGTGTCATAACAAGATCATCATAGAATTTTGAATCTCTAAGTAATCCAATTTTAAATATTTCCACAGCAGTGGCAATATCCAGATTGGGGATATCTAAGGATTCTTTACTAAAACTAGTGATATAATCCCTTAAGGATTCATCACGACCATGTGTTACCCTATATAAATCACTAGTTAATCGTTCAAAGGTTCTACTACATGAAAACTGATTATTGAACAAATTAACTAGATGAGAAAATGAAGTAATTGAGTAGGGAGGAAGACTTAGCAGCCATTTCAGTGCTGATCCAGTGAGTGTGGATCCGAAGCCCTTACAAAGACAGGCTTCGTTTAACCTTTCTGGAATGGGGTTGATCTCCATTCTTCCCGGTATTGTGCCACATCCTCCTCCGGATCAGTTGTGCCATCGTACAGTTTCATATTGGGGGTCTGAAACCGTTTCGGTATCTCTGCATTGCATATAGGAGGTGCAGCGAGACACCCTGTGACTTCCATCCGGGATCTCAGGAATGGGCTTAACCACTCTTGGGACGCTGGATATCATATCCTTAAGCTTCTGGAGCTCCCGCGCCATAGCCTGATTGATACCTGTATCCTGCATGGAACCGTAATTAGTACCAAAAGATGTATTGACATGGTTACCTCTTGATTGGTTTGGAACCGGTATCGCTGAAGTGTATCCAAACGTAGACACTTCAGGTGCAATAGGTGGACCAGATGAAGCAATAGTCTGCATAGGGATGAAATCCCCTTTGTGAACTTTTGAATCCTTGAATATCTGACTCCCTGAAGATCCTTGATCCTGAAAGATATTAGGTCCAGGATACATGGGTGCTGACGGCCTTAAAGGATACTGCAAGGATCCTTGAACCTTATCCCAAGCAGAGGATCCTTGGTCCTTAGAGAAGGATCCTTGATGCTGGGATTAGGGTCCCTTTGGTGCAACTGTCTCCAAATATCCTCCCGAGCTAAGATAGCCTCCTTGATACTGATACGATGATCCTAGAGATTGGGATGAGGATCCATAAGGCTGGTCATGAGATGCTTGTGGCTGCGTCATTGCCAACGATCCATGCTGCAATCCTAAGGATCCTTGAGCCTGTGTCATCGCCATTTATCCCTGCTGGTAATTGGAGGATCCTTGGATTTGAACACCAGATCCCCTTGAGTGCTGGATTGCTGACGCCGGAGAAGTGAAATCCAATGATCTGGGCATCAGCGGAGGGTGATCCTCCACTGATCTCTTCTGCTTCTTGATTTCAACAATCTCCCAGAGGATCCTCTGGTTAGTTTTGTCCTGTTGCTCCATGTATCCCCTCATCTGCAAAATCAAAGTAGAAAGATCATTGTTAGTTGATGTAGAGGAAGAAACAGTGGAGGTTTTCGATCTTGTGTAAACAGGTGTAGTTTTCTTCTGAGGATTCTCAGCATTCTTCTGATATGCAGGAAGAATGGGTGGCAATGATGCACTAGGCTGAGATGTGGTAACCGCCGGTATGGCACTTGAACTGGATTTTCCTTGAGAAGCCATGTGATTGATGGAAATGAATAGAAATGAATGAAATGAATGAGTTTTTATAATTGAAACACCGATTGCCCCATGGTGGGAACCAAACTGTTTTGGTCAAAAATTACAACAAGGATAATGTAACCAAATACGATTTTGTGAGGTTGAGTGCTTGTGTGATGAACAAATGTATGAACGAAATTAGAAATGCAAACAAAGATGAATACAGGGATTTATACGAGGAAAAGCCCTTGATCACTAGTAGATCGCCGGCATAAAAACCTCGGATAGTGAAAACTATCATTATCAACTATATTGAACAAAATAGGATTACAACTTCGGAAGCTAATGAGCTTGGTACAATATGATTTTCTATCGTGAGTGTGCGTGTTATTCGAATATGTTCCACTGTTGTGTGTTCTAATGAGCTCATTTACCCATTAATTATCAAATAAACGGCTACTAACTAACTATCCGCAATATGGAGGATGCTCCCACGTTCACCTTCAACGTTTCTATGGCCTTTTTGCACGTGTTTTATTCCCAGCATATTCCAAGATTCGATCTTGACTTAGTCTTCCATCAATACATGCACTAAATTCAAATAAAACATTGAAGACAATCGTTAGAAAATGTCGTAAGTACTAAGGATCCTTGATCCTTCTAGTATCCGGTACTCAGTACATGGATAATATAACTTCAGTATACTGAAGGATCACTGATTCATAAGTAATTGAAAAACCAGCCCTAACAATGTCCGAGACGTTTTTCTGAATTATCCGAATCTAACGAATCTAACTATTTTTTTTTATTCTTTAGAAACTTTGTACAAGTTAGGGCGAACTTGTAACATCTTATGAAAATCAGCTACTTAACAAGTTCGGGCGAACTTGTATAAATTTTTCAAAAACTTTCACTTTTAAACAAGTTCGGGCGAACTTGTGATGTTTTTCAAGAAATTTTAGCCAAGTTTGGGCAAACTTGTGCTTAATTTCAACAAAAACCAGTCAAGTTCGGGCGAACTTGATGAAAATTCTTGAAAACCTTGTCAAGTTCGGGCGAACTTGATGAAAAATCACACAAAATGTGATAATTTCAGTCAAGTTCGGGCGAACTTGATCACAAGTTCGTTCGAAATGATATTTTCAAACATGATTTTTTAACTTTTCGACATGAATTCGTTTGTTTTAAGCTCTGATCCTTTCAAGGGTTTAACTTTAGTTGATTTTATGTAATATACTTGAAAATCAGTCTATTTTGTCCGTGTAATGTCCAAGAAACGGTTTAAAAAGAATGAAATGAGTAGAAGATGAGATGTTCTATGTCCAATGTCTTCAAATTAGGCCAATCCTGCTCTGATACCAATTGAAAGTCCGTTGTACGGATTGTTCTGGTCCTAGTTTGGCAAACCTAAGGTAAACGTGCGGAATCCGTTTGCATAGGCGACATTGGATACAAGTTTGTTACTATTTAATCACCGTTTCATTAATGTTCAAACGTTAAAAGTCCTGGAAACACTTGGACAGAGCTTCGCCGTCCAGTACACAAAATCTCTGAATCTTACAAATGAGAGCTCAACTATCCTATTTATAATGATACAAGTTCGCTCCAAATGTGCCATGGTAAAGTTCGGGAGAACTTGTCCATGTACACTACAAGTTCGGGCGAACTTGCTCATTTACATACATAAACTTAACGTTTCGCTCCTAAGAACAGACTCGATATTATACGATGAAGTATGCAACAGACATATGCATCAACAGATTGAGCTCCATAATTTTCTTCCATAAAGAAAAATAAATTTGAACATGATGGTGTTTTAACATACTCTTGGGATTATCCAAAATCTTGTGTTTTACTGGGGAAAACCCATTTTTTGTGCGCTACAGGCGAGAGTGTATGAACTCCAAGACTTAGAAAGGTGTAAACCTTTAAACCGTTGAGAGAAAGAAAATAGCCTTCACTTGAGAGAGGGTGATCAGTCCTCATATACCTTAAGAATCCAGGATATAGTCAATAATGACGAATTTGTTAGCCACTGTTACATGAACTGGTCCCACCAACTTGAACTATAACGTGCGCCCCAGGCGGAGTGTTCAAACCCAAATCAGGAGAAAGGTGAATACCTTCAAACCTTAGAAGGGATGTAACACCCTTAAACGTGAGAGAGCGGCCAATCCTCTAGTCTTTCGATTTTATCTTGAGTAAATATCCTGGAGTATCATCTTGAAATGTATACCTACAAGACATCTTCAAATTAAGGTGAGAGTGGGTGTTAGCTTGGCTAACACCCCTCCGATGCTTAAGTCAGAATAGGGTTTCAAAAGTAAAAAATAAAGAATAATAAATTAAATAAATTTAAATAAGGTAGGGTTCATACCATCCTAAGTTATAATTTAAATTCCAAACTCACTTGTAATAAGCTTTGAGGTGTATGGCGTTCCAGGATCTTGGTAGCATATCCCCTTCCATTGTCTTAAGCCGATATGCTCCCTTTCTAGATTCTGATTCTATCTCATACGGTTCTTCCTTTGGGGCTAGTTTTCCATCGTCATGATTAGTTGTGTTCTAAAATGCCTTTCTCAATACCCAATCCCCAACTTGGAATCTTCTCGTCCTTATACTCTTATTGTAAGACTTAGCCATCCTCTGCTGGTATGCTGCCGTTCTTAGTTTTGCTGCGTCTTTTATTTCATCAACGGTATCCAACTCTTGGCATGAGGCTTTAGGATTCGAATCAGGATTTGGTAGACTTGATCTAGCTGTAAGTATCGTCATTTCAGTCAGAATCACTACTTCAGCGCCGAATACTAATGAGAATGGGGTCTGCCCAGTAGCATTCTTCACAGTTGTTCTATCTGGCCATAGGACAAATGGTAGTTCCTCAGCCCATTTTCCTTTTCAGCACCTAATCACTATTTCAAATTGTTGACAATTATCTTGTTCAAGGATTCTATCTGCCCATTGGCTTGAGGATGCACCAGTGTTGATGTAATCATCTTTATGCCCCAATTCTTACAAAAGTCTGTAGTCCTCTTGCTGATGAACTGAGAGCCATTGTCACAAATTATCTCGGTCGGTATCCCGAATCTTGTCAGGATATTACTTTTTATGAAGGGTACCACTTTTTTATCCCTGACTTGGACAGAAGCTTCTACTTCAACCCATTTAGATAAGTAATTTGTCGTTGCTAACTTTTCCTCCTGGAGCCTTAGGGAGTATTCCCACTATAGCCATCCCCCAGTTCATAAATGGCCACGGGGATATAATAGGATATAATGGTTCTGCAGGTTGATGCAGTATGTTGCTATATCTCTGATGTTATGGGTGGAATTTCGAGTTTATATCCCAAAGGCATATCCTGATATTATATGCTTAATATTGCGACCAGGATACTGAACCAGGATATTGGTAACATCCTGCGAGGGTATCCTACTCGCTACTAACGATTTTCTTTTGTTGCAAGGTACCAACGTTAAAGGACTTGGTCTACCTGAAGATTCGCTCAAAGTGGTTGAAAAATGGACGTTGATGGCGGAAGAATGGGTCTTGTAACCGTCAGAATAGAAGAAAGGCAAATTCTGCGAGAATTTTGGATGCTGTCAATGCTATTAATGTTGTAACGGTTATATGAGCTGAAGACCCGGATTTATAGTTAATATGCACGCGGAAAACAAGTTGAAACAGTCCCCCAACGTTCAGAAGGGAATATTCGCAGCATCACGGGGATATAGGAAAGATAGTTATTTTTGTTACTATATAAAGGGGTGTCGGATCAGTAGTTGAACACATGAAATCCTGCACGCTTTCACTCACTGATTGCAGCTACGATCACATTCACTACAAACACTTACATTTCACAATCATTGTAACACTTAGATCTGATCCGAGCATTATCCTGACGTTGTATCCTGGTTATTCAAGAAATAAGAAGAACAAGGCAGCTGACGATTGTCAGCTCCCGAGGTTTTTTGCCGGAGATCTAGATTGATCAAGGGCTTTCCTCGTACATCATGTGTTAATATTTACTTTTATTGCATTTACTTGTCATTTTGATATAGTTCATTATCCTGAAACTATATGCTGAAATTGTTTTTATAATCAATCAACTCAACATATTTTAAAAACCTCAATAGCACGCTACCTCACATACTAAGTTTGATCACTAACTTGCTTCGGTAATTTTTTACCAAAAGAATTTGGCGCCCACCGTGGGGCAAGTGGTGCTATTTTTAATCAAAACTTCGCTTAAAACACTAATCAGTTCTTTGTTCTCTAATCTTTTTGCAAGATTATTTTTGATGGCTTCTCAGTCAGGTTTAAACTCTTCATCGATGCTACATCAACCTCTGCCACAACTGGTTCATTACCTCTTCCACCTCCACCAGTTCAAACTTCCCAAAGGAGGAATGAAAGCCAAACACATCAAGCACTACTGCTACTCAAAATGCTTCCAAATCCGGAGTTTCGGGGAGAACCCCTATTTTTGCTTCTAATGATGAATTTTTATCTTTGTTTGGTAATATACAGGATCAAATGAAGAAACAACAGGAAACTAACCAGCTCATGATGAAGGAAATATAACTCTTGAAGTCCAACTCCAAGAATCCTACTGAGGATACCGTTACCCCTCTACAACATAGGATTTACTGAGGATAATCAAGGCAACAGCATACCGAGTCATTCCCAGAGCAATATCACAGAAATACCCTCATCGGCCAGGATGTCGACTGTGAGGGATCCAGGATATGCTCCAGGATAAGACCAGAATCGCCAAATTGGTAACTTGTCCGTTAACACCAGTATTCCTGCGACTAATAACTTTGATTCTTCGAATGATACAGGTGTAACATCAGCATTGTCCAGGGAACTATAGAAACTAAAGGATATGATATCAAGTGTACCTGGGGTGGTGCAACCTATACCAGAAGTAACCCAGGATAGTCACAGGATATCTCAAAGAGATTCCAAACTCCCAACATGAAGCTTTATGATGGGACGACAGATCCTGAGGAGCATGTTGCCCAATATAGGGAGAGGATGGAAATCAATCCTATCCCACCATATCTTAAAGAAGCATGCCTATGCAATGGCTTCAGTGCCACTTTAACAGGATTAGCCATGAAATGGCTTTTGAATGTCCCACCTCGTTCAATTACATCCTTTACTCATTTAGTTAATCGATTTAACAGTCAATTTTCTTGTAGCAGGAGCTTTGAGAAACTAAAAAGTGACCTTTACAGGATAACTCATGGAGCACAAGACTCCTTAAGAGATTATGTTAAAAAATTCAGCAGGGAATCCCTGGATATCCCGAATCTTGATGTTGCTACGGTAGTACAAGCTTTCAAGATGGGATTACAGAAGGATTCTCTGTTTTATCAGGATCTTGTGATGAATCCTTGCGGGAACTTGGACGAAGCTCGAAATAGGGCCTTTAGATACATAAGGCTCGAGGATGGCAGGAAAATGCAGCAGAGGATGAACATATCCTCAACATATGAATCCACAAGCAGGAAGTCGGAATCCTCATATAAACCATACCGCTCTAAGTCGTATGCTAAAAACGATAACAAAAGAGTGAATGTTGTCTAAGATGAGGATGGAGAAGAATATCCTAAACTTTCACAATATTTTTTACAGTATATATCCCTGAACTAATGTATGCTATGCAGAGACTGGGGGACAAAGCCAGATGGCTAAGAAAAGATCAACGAAAGGCTGATTGGAAAGATAAATAAGTTACTTGCTGAGCAAAGGCTACCTGAAGGATCTACTGGGCAAGAAGAAGGATAAGATTCAGGATACTGATAGAAATCCTGAAAGAGCATCATCACCACCACCAGATGCCAAGATAATCAATTTCATATCTGGAGAATCTGACATATGCGGGACTTCTTATTCAGCAGCTAAAAGGCATGATAGAGAAGCAAAAGTAGAAAGAGGAGACAAACCAACCAGGATGACAATGCTTACAAATGACAAAGTGATAACATTCGATAGTGACGACCGAGATAACATCTAGGATCCTCACCATGATGGTCTGGTAATTATTTTGTATATCGCTAACCATTTTGTACGTTGGATGTTGGTAGACAATGGTAGCTCGGTCAACATCATTCAACTTAAGGCCTGGAAATGAACGAATATCCCAGAAGCCAAGATTACCTAGAAGTCAACGGTGTTCGTAAGGTTCAGTGGAGAAGCAAAGAATACCGTCGGGAGATAAAGTTGCCCGTATATATTGAGGGTGTGAACTCGATACAACGATTTTGTGTCATGGATTCGTTATCCTGCTATAACATTATATTAGGAAGACTGTGGATTCATGATATGAAAGTTGTACCTTCCACTTATCACCAGTTCATCAAGATTCCTACTCCTTGGGGAGTAGTCAAAGTTGAAAGTGACCAACAGGAGGCGAAGGAATGTTACTGCTCTTCGATGAAGGCCTCAACGAAATCCCGGGCAAGATAGCAATTAAGGATACAAGCACAGGATATCGTGGAAGCTTTGGAGCAGGATGTTAAGATAGTTATCCTCGATGAAGGGTGTCTACCTTTGCATGGAAACACGAGGATATGACATGTATATCGAAAGATATCATAACTCATAAACTTGGAATTGACAAATATTTCAGGCTTGTTCAACAAAAAAGAATGAAGTTTGCTCCGGAAAGGAATTCTATCATACAAGAGGAGGTAGAAAGATTATTGAAGTCCAAGATGATTAGGGAAGTTAAATTCCCTAAGTGGCTAGCAAACGTAGTGGTGGTCCAGAAGAAGAATGGAAAGTGGAGAGTCTGAGTACACAGATCATAACAAAGCTTGTCCGAATGATCCATTTCCGTTGCCTCATATAGATTCAATGGTGGACGCAACTACTGGACATGAAATGTTGACTTTCATGGATGCATCCTCAGGATTTCAACAAATCCAGATAGAACCATCCGACCAGGAGGATACAGCATTTATGACACCGACAGGTATATACTGCTACGGTGCTATGCCCTTTGGTTTAAAATGCAGGTGTGACGTATCAGAGGCTGGTCAACATGATGTTCAAGGATAATCTGGGGGACACCATGGAAGTATATAACGACGATATGGTGGTGAAGTCGAAGAAAGCAGAGGATCACCTCAAGGATCTGGAATGTGCCTTCAATATCCTGGGCCAGTATAATATGAAGCTGAATCCTGCCAAGTGCCATTTCGGAGTGGGGGCAGGAAAATTCTTGGGGTATATGGTAACCAAAAGAGGGATAGAAGCAAGCCCAGAGCAGATCAGGGCTATCTTAGACATCAAATCACCATCCAATATGAAGGATGTTCAAAGGTTAACTGGAAGAGTAGCGGCATTGAATAGATTTATATCAAGATCCTTAGAAAAGTGCAAAGAATTTTATGCTATCCTGAAAAAGAACAAAAATGTGAATGTGGAGAAAGGCCTGAAGCCGCTCTACAAGAATTGAAACAATATCTTTCAAATGCACCTCTACTAATGAAGCCTGAAGATGGTGAACCTCTATCCCTATATCTTGCAGTATCAGGAAATGCAGTAAGTGTTGTCTTGGTAAAGGATCATGAAGGTCAATAGTGTCCTGTTTATTATGTTAGTAAAAGTTTGTTAGATGTTGTGACTATATACTCTCATCTAGAAAAGTTAAAACTAGCTTTAGTTATGGCCTCAACCAAGCTTAGACATTACTTTGAAACACATATGATACATGTTAAAACTAATTATCCTGTTAAAAATGTGCTTAGGAAACCTAAAATGTCTGTTAGGATGGCTAAGTGGTCAATTAAACTAAGTTCTTATAATTCAGTATATGAACCAAGAAATGCTATAAAGTCTCAGGCCTTAGCAGACTTTGTGGCTGATTTTAGTAGTGATATTCAAGAAGAAGCTGATCTAGAAGTCCAACAATTAGGAGAAAGCTCAGATATTTGGACATTATATACTGATGGTGCATCTAATGTACAAGGTGTAGGATTAGGAATTCTACTAAAATCGCCCAAGGGGGGACATGTTACCCCAGGCTATTAAATGTGAATTTCTGTTACGAATAATAAAGAGTATGAAGCTTTAATAGTAGGATTAGAAGTAGCCAAGGATATGAATGTTAAATGTTTACAAGTATATGTTGATTCCTTGTTAATTACTAACTATTTCAATGGATCTTATGCAGTAAAAGGCAAAAAGTTAGCCGAATATCTTGAAATTGTTAAAAAAAATAGCAAGGTGTTTCGAAATATTCACTTGAATAGGTACCAAGGGAAGAGAATGATGAAGCAGATGCTTTAGCGAACTTAGGATCTGCTATCAGGATACCAAAAGAAACTCAAATACCAATAGTTCATATCTTGCATCCTGCGACGGAACATCTCAAATCTCAGGATAGACAAGTATCGAGTATCCAGGATCCTGGTGATGAACATCCTAGAAAGTATCCTGAATCCTGGATGACTGCAATTGTTAAGTATCTACAAGAAAGAGATATCCCAAAGGATGAAAACCCTAAAGCTTTCAGGATAAAGGTATCTCGTTTTACATTAATAAATAATATCTTGTATAAAAAATCTCTTGTATGACCATACATGAGGTGCTTAGAGGATCCCGAAACCAAAGAAGTTCTCCAAGATATACATGAAGGAGACTTCGGCAACCACGCTGGGGGCAGAGCTTTATTCTCAAAAGTGTTGAGAACAAGATATTATTGACCAACCATGAGAAAGGACGTCGGTGCATCCTCAAGCCATTGGGCAGGCAGAATCCTCGAACAAGATAATTGTCAACAATTTGAAAAAGAGATTAGGTGCTAAAAAATGAAAATGGGCTGAGGAACTACCATTTGTCCTATGGGCAGATAGAACAACTGTAAAGAATGCTACTGGGCAGACCCCATTCTCATTGGTGTTTGGGGCTGAAGTAGTGATTCTGACTGAAATGACGATACTTACAGCTAGATCAAGTCTACGAAATCCTGATTCGAACCCTAAAGCCTTATACCGTTGATGAAACAAGAGATGCAGCGAAACTAAGAATGGCAGCATACCAGTAGAGGATAGCTAAGTCTTACAACAAGAATGTAAGGACGAGAAGATTTCAAGTTGGAGATTGGGTATTGAGAAAGGCATTTCAGAACACAACTAATCCTGCCCATGGAAAACTAGCACCAAAGTGGGAAGACTATATGAGATAGAATCAGAATCCGGCAAGGGAGCATACAGACTCACAATGGAGGGGGATATGGTACAAAGATCCTGGAATGCCATCCACCTTAAAGCTTATTATATGTGAGTTTAGAATTTAAATTCTAACTCAGGATGGTATGAACCCTACCTTATTTAGATTTATTTTATTCTTTACTCTTTGAAACCCTATACTGACTTAAGCATCGAAGGGGTGTTAGCCAAGCTGATAACTCACTCTCACCCTAGTTGGAAGATGTCTTTAGGGATATACTTCAGGATGATACTCTAGGATGTTTGCTCAAGGTGAATCGAAAGACTAGAGGATTGGCCCCCTCTCTCACGTTTAAGGGATTCATATACCTTCAAAAGTTTAAAGGTATCCACCTTTCTCTCGAATTGGGTTTAAACACCCCGACTGGAGTGCAAGTTATCCGGGTATAGTTCAAGATGGCGGGACCAATTCATGTAACAGTGGCTGACAATTTTGTTATTATTGGCTATATCCTGGATCCATACGGTATATGAGGACTGATCACCCTCTCTCACGAAAGGGTATTTTCATACTCTCTAAGGTTTGAAGGTTTTCACCTTTCTAAGTCTTGGAGTTTATACACTCCCTCCTGTAGCGGACGAATTATGGGTTTATCCCCAGTTAACTATGGGTTTATCCCTAGGAAATTAAGGGTTTATCCCCAATAAAACACTGATTTTGCATAAGCTAAACTATAGTTGTGTTCATCCACATTCATTTGATGAAGAATACAAAGTTCTGTTGCTAAGTGAAGAGATACATAAAGCTGGCTATATGTACATAAAGCTGGCTATATGCTGAAACGATATCTTACACAGGGGACAAATATGCTGGAACGAGATGTATGTTGATACTAAATCTCACTAGGGACAATACAAATGGTTCTAAGGATCTCTGGTATGATTCTTATCTAGATTTTATTCAATTCAAGGGGCTTATCTAAGTAAATCAAATTTAGTAACTTTAAAAGTTTGTACGAAATCTTTCGTATTCCTAAAGTTGTTTTTCAAGAAACAAATAGAAAGTGGCAGCGGAGGGCTCCTTTTCTCTTCTTATATCCTGATACCCGGGACCTAGTCAGAGAGGAAAGCTTAGGAGCAGCATAAGAATGTTTAGAGATGGTGGCAGCGGAGGGCTCCTTTTTCACCAAGGCAGGCTTAGAAAGGCTGTCAAGCTTCTTTAGATCGAAAGTAGCAGGGTCCTTGGTGGAATCTGCGTAAAGGGAGTAATTCTATTTTTATTACATGATAATATTCTGATGTAACCAAACATATACTGGAAAACTTAAAATAAATTTCCTTACCAAACATGCCAGAAGACTACCTATTTATGAGAAAGTATAACCTTGGAAGTTGCACGAAGTCACATCAACGTCTGCATCCCATTCAGTGCATCGAACAACACAAAGAAAAATATACCCGTTTGGGTTTCAGGATCCCAGCAGTTATATTTTTGGGGACAATTGTTATGGGTGGAATTTCGAGCTTATATCTCGAAGGCATATCCTGATATTATATGCTTAATACTGCGACCAGGATACTGAACTAGAATATTAGTAACATCCTACGGGGGTATCCTACTCGCTACTAACGATTTTCTTTGGTTGCAAGGTACCAACGTTAAAGGACTTTGTCTACTTGAAGATTCGCTCAAGGGGGTTGAAAAATGGACGTTGATAGCGGAAGAATGGGTCTTGTAATGGTCAGAATAGAAGAAAGGCATATTCGGCGAGAATTTCGGATGCTGGTCAATGCTATTAATGTTGTAACGGTTATATGAGCTGAAGACCCGGATTTATAGTTAATATGCACGTGGAAAACAAGTTGAAACAGTCCCCCAACGTTCAGAAGGGAATATTCGCAGCATCCTGGGAATATAGGAAAGTTAGTTATTTTTTGTTACTATATAAAGGTGTCACACCCCGATAATTCGAGCACATCAGAGCCGGCGTGACTGGACTGGTATCTTCATTGCACAGCGGAAGTGTTATGGTACTAAGACTTCTATAAAGTGAACGCCCGCTAAGTACTCGAGTTCCAAATGGGTTCTCCTATTCCAACCGTGCCTTACTTTGAAATGTAAAACCTGAGAAAGAAATATGCGAAAAAACAACATAAAGTTGAGCGAGTTCATAGTTTGTTTGAAAAAGATTTAAAATAAATCTTTTCGATAACTGGTTTAAATATTGTTGAGAAAACATAATAAAACCATTTTTCTCGGCATGTTAATTGAAAACATTGTTTTGTAATGTTTGAATAACTGTTGATGTCCGCGTACGACAAAGACAACATGCCCCGCATGAGCCTATAATCCACCCCAAGCTAGTAAGTGCCTCGCCAAACTGTTTACTCAAGACGGTAGACTAGCAGGCGGTTATAGTTCTAGTATGTAGCGAGGACTTCACTGTACAGTTTTAAGCGACCCTACGGCCCTTAGTGTTGAGTAGTGGACAATCCAGTCCTTGTGTCTATAAGCAGGACCAACCAGTCCTCTTATTTGTATGTAGGACAAACCAGCCTTGTGTCTTCGTGCCTCGCACGAGCATGTGTGGGCCTAGCCCACTAGTTTCTTTGTGCCTCGCACAAATGAGAATGGGTCTAGCCCATTTGAGTCTATAAGCAAGACCAACCAGTCCCCTTAGTTGTATGTAGGACAATCCAGTCCAATTGTAGCTAGGACATTCTCGTCTCTAGCCATGAAGCTCATGCACATTCTGAAAATACGCGTGTGTTTTGTAAAACCGGTATATAGTGTATAAACCTTTCATAAACCATTTGAGTTAATTGATATCCTTTCGTAACATGGTTTAGAAATTGTTGTTTTCGTTCATCGAAATTTTGTGTACTTTGTCAAAACTTGCATGTCTTTCCACCCGCGAAAACTTTAAGAAAATATAAAACCATGAAAAGTGGGGGTTATGAACTCACCTTGTTATCCTTATGCAAAGCTAGCTAAATGCGATTCCATAGTGTCGTTCCGAGAACGTGAACTTGTTAGCGTGCAACTATAGCCTTCCTATCATAGAATAACTTATAAATTTCTAATAAAAGGGGCGTAGCTAAACTACGCACCCGAGCTCTACCGAATCGTTAACCAACGATTCTAGGGAAGGCGTTATTAGCTTTACTTAGAATAACCGGTCTATGGTTATTTGATCTCTTTTATAGACGGGATAGAACTAAGTCTCGAAAAGCGACTTAGTTTCCGAATGATTTAGGATACATATATTTATATGTTTAATATAAATATACTTAAGAAGTCGTGTTAGCGGTCGTCGTTAGGAATATGTAGAAGAATAATGGTACTACCGTCGTAGTTTTCGTAAAATATAGACACATATATATTTATATACGTAAGTGTAAGCGTATATGTATCTAATCTTCGCGTAAACGAAATAAAAACACCATGTGTTACGCTTATAAT
Organism: Scalesia atractyloides; assembly: GCA_947069175.1. NCBI lineage: Eukaryota > Viridiplantae > Streptophyta > Magnoliopsida > Asterales > Asteraceae > Scalesia > Scalesia atractyloides. The sequence goes on along the minus strand of CAMTDV010000019.1, from coordinate 42,489,781 downwards.
AAATAAAACAATTAAGTAATTGTACACGTATTCTAATTGTCCGATAATGTGTCGTGTTTCGTTTAGAAGTTGAAATAAAACTGTCTTATATAGATACATCTTTATATAAATACTCGAAGTCTCGACATTTGAAATCAATACAAACTATATTTATTTTGTATAAAGGTATCCGAGTTGTCGACATTCGAAATAAATATAAAACATTATATTTATTAATTAAAAGTGTCTGACGCGTCGACGTTAGAAATAAATATACACATTATATCTATTTAAATAAAAGTGTCTGAGTCGTCAATGTTTGAAGTAAATAAACATTATATTTATTTGATAAAATAATCGGACATTTGAAGTACTCGGGTTTCCCGACGTTTGAAATAACATATTCTATTATGTTTAATTTACAAACTTTCGAGTCGTAAACGTTGTCGATAAATATAACACTAATTATAATTATTTTAAATAATCGTCGAATAATAAATGCTTAGATTAAACATAAGAAGTTATGTTTACACTAAATAAGTTTTGGCGTTTCGATATCTTGTAATCCGTATTTCCTTGAAATGCTATAATCGTGTTATGCAATAGGTATAAGTCGTCCGAATAAATATATATTTATATTTATTTTTATCTAAAATTTATTTGTATTCTGATACGTATTCATTTGCATTAAAACTATCTAAAATATATATAATTTTTTATCGAAAATCGGTAGAGTTTCCCCTGTTTTTAGGGTAACCCGACAACTAGAGTGTCGAATATATTTTTGTCAAAACACAAGTATTTAATCGACAATATACATATAATTTTCGTCAAATGTTTAAAACAAGATTTTTGTTGATAGAAGTCCATTATACATATATATTTTTGTGGGGAGGTCGATTCGTTCTTATACATTATATATACATGAAATCTATAATTTAAAATACAATGACTTTTATTATGGCATTTCGTATTAATAGGTTCGATAGGGAGCTCGGTTTCGCGATAAGATTAATATTATTATAATCTATAAAAATAAACTTTCAACACGGTATTCGAGATTTACCAAGGCTCGTGTTGACTGTGTTGACCGATGGTTGACCAGTCTTGCCTTATGTTGACTGAGTCGACCGGGTTTGACCCGTGTTGACCAAATCGATTCGTTTGACCCGACAACCAAACTGAACCGTTGCCACCCTGACTTGAACCAAACCAGACCTGAACCATACTTGAACCAAAACCTGAACCGCCACTTGTCGTTTGACTGAGTTGACTCGGTTTGACCGAGTCGACTCGTTTGTTACCGAGTCAAACTGGGTTGACTCGAGACCCGAAACATAAAATCTGTAAATCGAGACCCGAGCCGTCACCCGTTTTGTTTTATGACCCAAAACATAACCAGAAATAAACCGAAGAGATCCCAAACCGTGTCTGAGTTGACTCGTCTAATCGAGTTTAAACCGAGTCACACCGAGTCGAGCCGAGTTGCACCATATAAAACTGAGTCGAAATGAGTTGCACCGAGTCGAAGCGACTCGGCATGAATCTGACCCGAAACCCTTGTCGGCGCTACCCAGCCACCACAACCATTGCCGTCGCCGGTACTCGTTGTCACACCCCACCCTCACCTGAAACAACAAAGCAAAAACCACGAGAAATACGTAGATCTAAACATATCTAAAAGATAAAGGTGGAAGAGAAGGGTTAGACACGTTTTACCGGAGAAACTCCTCGAATCTCTACTGCCGGTGCCTGAAACTACTATCACCGCCGCTCAAATCGCAAAAACGTCGCCGGAAACATGTTCGGGAGGCTCGTTTTAGGGGGGAGGGTACCTTTGTTTGCTGGAAAAATCACGTCGAAACAACCACTGCCGCTCGGTGGCTAGTCTTTTGCCAGAAAGAGCAGCGGCTCCGCCGGTGCTGCTGTCGTTCACTGTCGCCGTCTCTCTCTCACTCTACTGTTCTCTCTCTCTCTCCAGCCTCCTTCTCTCTCCTCGACTCTCTCTCTCTTATGGTATCTCTCTCTTTCCCTTCTGCTTTTGCGGCCGTGCACCTCGCCAGTCGCCGGACTTCGTGACAGAGAGGGAGAGCAGGGGCTGTAATTGTGTGGCTAGGAATGAGAAAGATAGTTTATAATAGTTAGGGTTAGGAGTGGGTTGTCTAGTCGGCCCAAACACGTTTCTACGATCCGTCATCGCACCCGAACCTAAAGAAATATCGTAATAAGTTATTTAGGGTCTAAAGTGTTTAAATTTTATATCGGAAAACTTATGTTTGACGTGTTCGTTCGATGGTCGCGTTAAATTGCGTAAAGCACTAAAGTCGTCGTTTATATCCGTTTTTCGATCAAATTTCGACCATGGTTAATAAAATTTGATTACGAATCTAAATTTATCATAATAGTTCAGTTTGGAGGCAATGCACGAGTCCGGTGCTTCTGTTTCGTTGCCGGTGCATTCATGTTGTCGCGTTTTTCGTTCCCGTATGCGCCTTGTGCCATTCGAAAGCACCGTAAACCCGCAAAACCAAGTTCATATGTATAAATTATAGGTATAAGACTCGTATTCTTTTGGCGTCATCGGTATTTTGTCTGGTGACAGTTCGTTACCGTTTGTCATTCAGCGGTTTTCCCGAAAATAACCATACGCGCACTGTAAGGTTAGATAGGCGTTCCTAGGTATTTCACATGCCTAATTAAGTTAATACTTATCTTAAACACTGTTTATTATTGCCTTAAATGTTTGTTAATCGCGTAATTAAAAGCCGAAAAGTACCGGTTGTCAAAAAAGGGGTGCCAGATCAGTAGTTGAACACATGAAATCTTGCACACTTTCACTCACTGATTGCAGCTACGATAACATTCACTCACAACACTTACATTTCACAATCATTGTAACACTTAGATCTAATTCGAGCATTATCCTGGCCTGGAATCCTGGTTATTCAAGCAATAAGAAGAACAAGGCAGCTGACAATTATCAGCTCCTGAGGTTTTATGTCGGAGATCTAGATTGATCAATAGCTTTCCTCTTACATCCCGTGTCAACATTTACTTTTATTGCATTTACTTGTCATTTTGATATAGTTCATTATCCTGAAACTGTTTTCATAATCAATCAACTCAACATATTTTCAAAAACCTCAATAGCACGCTACCTCACATACTAAGTTTGATCACTAAATTGCTTCGGTAATTTTTGACCAAAACATCTGACATGCATCACATTTCCGTGAATATTCCATAGCCTCTTTTCTCAAAGTTGGCCAATATATCTTGAGAATGTTCTTAGTACTTTTGAAAATAAAGCTCTGCCCCTAGTATGGTTGCCGCAGTTTCCTTCATGTATATCCTGGAGTACTTCTTTGGTTTCGGAATCCTCCAAGCACCTCAAGTATGGTCCTAAAAGAGACTTCTTATACAAGATATTATTTATTAAAGTAAAACGAGATACCTTCATTCTGAAAGCTCTAGGGTTTTCATCCTTTGGGATATCTCCTTCTTGTAGGTACTTAACGATTGGAGCCATCCTTGATTCAGGATAGTCATCACTAGGGTCCTGGATACTCGATAGTTGTTTATCCTGAGATTTGAAATGTTCTATCACAGGATGCAAGATATGAACTATTGGTATCCGAGTTCCTTCCGGTATCCTGATAGTATATCCTAAGTTTGCTAAAGCATCTGCTTCGGCATTCTCTTCCCTTAGAACCTGTTCAAGTGAAAATATTTCGAAATATCCTGTTAAATTTTTAACAATTTCAAGATATTCGGCTAATTTTTCGCCTTTTACTACATAAGATCTATTGAAATGGTTAGTAATTAACAAGGAATCAACATATACTTGTAAACATTTAATACTCATATCCTTGGCTACTTCTAATCCTTCTATTAAACCTTCATACTCAGCTTCATTGTTCGTAGCAATAAACTCACATCTAATAGCCTGGGTAATATGTCCTCTTGTGGCGACTTTAGTAGAATTTCTAATCCTACACCTCTTACATTGGACGCACCATCTGTATGTAGTCCAAAATTCTGAGCTCTCACCTAGTTGTTGTACTTCTAGATCAGCTTCTTCTTGTATATCACTACCAAAATCAGCCACAAAGTCTGCTAAGTCTTGAGACTTTAGAGAATTCCTAGGTTCACACACTAAATCATAAGCACTTAGTTTCACAGACCACTTTGCCATTCTACCAGACATCTCGGGTTTTCTAAGCACATTTTTAATAGGATAGTTGGATTTAATATGTATCCTATGTGTTTCAAAGTAGTGTCTAAGTTTAGTTGACGCGATAACTAAAGCTAATATTGATTTTTCTAGATGGTAGTATCTAGTCTCAGCATCTAATAAACTTTTACTAACATAGTAGATAGGATACTGCTAACCTTCATGATCTTTAACCAAGACTGCACTTACTTCATTTCCAGACACTGCAAGATATAGAGATAGGGGTTCACCACCTTCAGGCTTCATTAGTAGATTTGCACTTGAGAGATATTGCTTCAATGCTTGTAGAGCAGCTTCATGTTTTTCTCCCCATTTGAATTTCTTGTTCTTTTTCAGTATATCATAAAATTCTTCACATTTTTAGAGGGTCTTGATATGAATTCGTTTAATGCTTATACCCTTTTAGTTAATCTTTGAACATCTTTCATATTGGATAGGGATTTGAGATCTAGAATAGCTTTGATCTGCTCCGGGCTTCCTTCTGTTACTCTTTGGGTTACCATATATCCCAAGAACTTTCATGCCCCCACTCCAAAGTGGCATATTGTAGGATTTAGTTTCATGTTATACTGGTCCAGGATATTGAAGGCACTTCCCAAGTCTTGGAGATGATTCTCAGCTTTCTTAAACTTCACCACCATATCGTCGATGTATACTTCCATAGTATCCCTAATTTATCCTTGAACATCATGTTGACTAGCCTTTGATATGTTGCACCTGCACTTTCAAACCAAATGGCATAGCAGTATAACAATATATACCCGTAGGTGTCATAAACATTGTATCCTCCTGGTCGGATGGTTCCATTTGGATTTATTGAAATCCTGTGGATGCATCCATGAAAGTCAGCATTTTGTGTCCAGCACTTGCGTCTACCATGGAGTCGATGTGAGGTACTGGGAATGGATCCTTTGGACATGCTTTGTTAAGGTCTGTGTAATAAACACAGACTCTCCATTTCCCATTTTTCTTTTGCACTACCACTACATTAGCTAAACACTTTGGGAATTTGACCTCCTTTATCGTCTTGGATTTTAACAACCTCTCCACTTGTTCTTGGATGATAGCATTCCTCTCAGGAGCGAACTTTCTTTTTTTTTTTAAACAAGCCTGAAAGATTTATCAATCCAAGTTTATGGGTTATAATATCCTTTGATATACCTGGCATATCCTCATACTTCCAAGCAAATGTGGACATCCTGCATTTCAAAAAGTTAATAAGTAACATCTCAATATCCTTAGGGATATTGACTTCTACAAGCACTTAGATATCCGGATTATCTTCATCAAGCATGACTTCTTGACATCATGTTCAGAAGCTTCCATAATATCCTGTGCTTGTATCTTTGATTGCTATCCTTCTCGGGATTTTGCTGACGCCTTCATCGAGGAAGAGTAACACGCTTTTGCTTCATGCTGGTCACTTTCAACCTTCACCACTCCCCAAGGAGTAGGTATCTTCACACATTGGTGGTAAGTAGAGGGTACAACTTTCATGTCATAAATCCAAGGCCTGCCTAATATTATGTTGTAGCAGGATAATGAATCCATAACACAAGAGCGTTGCAACGAGTTCATCCCTTCAACATAGACAGGTAGCTTGATTTCCCTAACAGTTTTCTACGTTTCCCCACTGAACTCTACAAGTTCAACATAGACAAGTAGCTTGATTTCCCAACAGTGTTCTTCGTTTCCCCACTAAACTCTACAAGTACAATGGATTTTGAAGTATTCTCTGCTTCCGGGATATTCATCGTCTTCAATGTCTCCAACTAGATGATATTGACTGAGCTCCTATTATCTACCAGTATCCTACGGACAAAATGGTTAGCAACAGATAAAGTAATTGCCAATACATCATGATGGGGATCCCGGACGTTATCCCGATCATCACTTTTGAAAGTTATCCTTTATCATCCGTGAGCAGCTTCATTTTTGTGGCCTTGTCTCCCTTTCTGCTTTGGCCTCCTTAGCATGCCTTTTGGACGCAGCATAAGAAGTTCCACATAGGATCCTCCGGAGATGAAGTTGATTATCTTTGCATCTAGTGGTGGAGATGCGGCTCTTTCAGGATTCCTATCGATATCCTGAGTCCTGTTCTACTTCTAGCCAAGGAGTTCCTTAGGTAACCTATACTTAGCAAGTAGCTGATCTTTTTTCTCAAGGTTATACAATCCTCCGTTATATGCCCAAAATCTTCATGAAAGGCACAGTACTTTGACTTGTCCTTCCAATCAGCATTTTTCGGATTCTTTTTTGGCTATCTTGCTTTGTCCCCCAATCCCTGCATAGTATACATTAGTTCAGGAACATTTACTTAAAAAAATATTCTGAAAGTTTAGGATGTTCTTCATCATCCTCATCCTCAATAATTCACTCTTTTGTTGTCGTTCTTAGCATATGACTTGGATCAGTATTGTTTGTATGAGGATTATGACTTTCTATTCGTTCATTCATATGTTGAGGATGTGTTCATCCTTTCCTGCATTTTCCTATCATCTTCGAGCCTTATGTATCTCAAGGCCCTATTTCGAGCTCCATCCAGGTTCCTACAGGGATTCATTATAAGGTCTTGATAAAATTGAGAATCCTTCTGTAACCCCATTTTGAACGCTTGTACTACCGTGAGTGTGACAACATCAAGGTTCGGGATATCCAAGGATTCTCTACTAAATTTGTTAACATAATCCCTTAGGGATTCTTGTGATCCCTGCGTTATCCTGTAAAGATCACTTGTTAGTTTTTCAAAGCTCCTACTACAAGAAAATTGGTTGTTAAATAAGTTAACCAAATGAGCAAAAGACGTAATAGAATGAGGTGGAACATTTAAAAGCCATTTTAAGGCTGATCCTGTCAAAGTGGAACCAAAGCCTTTGCATAAGCATGCCTCTTTGAGTTATTGTGGGATTGTATTTATTTCCATCATTTCCCTATATTGGGAAACATGCTCCTCAGGATACGTCGTCCCATCATACAGCTTCATGTTGGGAGTCTGGAATCTCTTTGGGATTTCTGCATCACAAATGTGGTAAGCAAATCGGGATATCTTGTGGCTATCATGTGATACTTTTGGTATAGGCTGCACTACCCCAAGCACACTCGATATCATATCCTTCAATTTTTGAAGTTCTCTAGTTAATGCTGATGGTACACCTGCATCGTGCAATGATTCAAGATTATTATTAGCAGGGATACTGGTGTTAATAGATGTGTTACCAGTCTGGCGATTCTGGCCATATCCCGGACCATATCCTGGATCCCTGACGGCCGATATCCTGGCCATTGGGGATATTTCCAACATATTGCTCCGGGAATGACTCGGTATCATGTTGCCTTGATTATCTTTAGTGAATGCTGTCGAACTAAAGTTCAACATCCTGGGGTGTAAGGGATTAGCTGCATCTTCAGCAGGTTTCTTGGAGTTTGACTTCAAGAGTTGTATCTCCTTCATTATATCCTGGTTGGTTTCCTGCTGCATTTTCATTTGATCATGTATGCTGCCAAACAAAGACAAAATCTCATCATTAGAAGCAAGGACAGGAGTTCTCCCTGAAACTCCGGATCTGGAAACATTCTGAGCAGCAAAGTGTCTCGAGGTGTTTAGCTTTCATTTCTCCTTTGGGAAGCTTGAACTTGCGGAGGTGGAGGCAATGAACCAGTTGCCACAGAGGTTGAAGCATGCATTGAAGAAGATCTCAAATTTGATTGACATGCCATCGAAAACAGTTTTGTAAAAAGTTTTGAGAACAAAAAACTGATTAGTGATTATAACAAAGTTTTGAATAGAAATAGCACCAGTTGCCCCACGGTGAGCGCCAAATTGTTTTTGTCAAAAATTACCGAAGCAGTTAAGTGATCAAATTTAGTTTGTGAGGTAGTGTGCTATAAAGATTTGCAAAAATGTGTTAAGTTAATTAATATAGAAAATAGTTTCAGGATATAGTTTCAGAATATCAAATTATATCAATTATCAAGTAATGAACAATAAAAGTAAAAATTGACACGAGATGTACGAGGAAAGCTCTTGATCTAACTAGATTGCCGGCACAAAACCTCGGGAGTTGGCAATTGCCAACTGCCTTTTTTCTTCTTATTGCTTGAAATATTAGGATACATGTTGGGATTGAACCCAAACAAAGGAACAGATGATATCAAAGCCAAATACATTATCCTTGCTTTGGTTCAACTATCAGAGGTTACAACCTCTAATCTACCTTACACTGCTTTCCCTAAACAACTGCTCCTATCATCTGATCGAACAAGAAGCAAAGGTCTGATAGAAGAAACAATATCAGAGGATAGAGATCAGTGCTTAGACTAGTTTTTACTTTATTCAATGTAACAGTGCTATGCACTGATAGTTTAGTATAGCAGTGTTTTAGTTAGTTACAATTTTGTTGGCTGTCACTATCAACCATGATGTCACAAAAGATGCTCAGTGGTTAGATAGTTAGTATAAATAGGTGAACGTTGTAACTGTAAACTTTGTCTTCCTGAAAAAGATCAATTAGCACTTCATCTTCTTCATTTCTTACTATCAAACGATTGTAATTGGCTAAGGGGGAGTTTGTGAATCACATGCAAAGTTTACCAACTTGAAAGCATGAAGGTGTAAAAACAAACAACCAATTGTTGTAGTAAAAGTTTTCAATTAATTCTGCTGCATATCTTTTATATTCAATCCATTTTCCATCTTTTGAAACAAAAACTACAAGTGATTCAAACTTCGATCCTAACAATTGGTATCAGAGCTTGGTCAATCGATTTTGATTTAACAGTCTAATTGATTTGAACATATCAGCTCTTTGTGCTAATTCGTTTGATAGTTGTACTTGAATACATAGTTTTATTACTACAAAAGTTTTTAAAACACAAACCTGTTGTAAACAAGAGAAATGGCACAAAACACACCGGAATCCAATATTGGAACCATGTTCAAACCACCGATGTTGAAACGAAATGAATATTTTACTTGGCAACGTCTGATGGGTCATATTCTCGCCCAACAGAACACCGAATGCTGGAGATCCGTTGTATTTGGACCTCATGTCCCCATGGTTCCAAGTACAGAGGATCCCCACACCCAGGTCCCTAAAAAACTCGAAAATCACTCTGAAGAGGATTTCCTTAAAATTGAATTGGATGCTAAGGCCTTCAGCATCGTTGCTTCGGCTTTGCCCAATGAGATTTATGCGGGATTACATCATTGTAATAGTGCTAAAGAGTTATGGGATGCTCTAAAAAAGCAATTCGGTGGTACTGAAGAGGTGATCTAGATTAATAGAGAGGTTTTAAATCAACAGTATGAAACATTTTGCCACGTTAAGGGTGAGTCATTAACCCAACAGTTCGAACGATATAGCTGACTCATCAGTGAGCTCAAATTAGTAAATTTGAAATTTCCAAATTCGATTGTCAATAGTCGTTTCTTGATATCTTTACCTAAGAAATGGGAGACTGTAGCTTATGTCACTAGAACAGCTGTTGGTTACAAGGAAATGACCTTGACACAACTTCATGGACGACTCCTCACTTATGAGAGAGAGTTGAACCAGAAAAAGAAGTTGCAAGAGTCAGCGAAAATGACTGATGACTATACTTTGGGAAACACTGCTTTATATAATCATGAGGAGGGGCCTAGCTGTGGAAAGGATCAGAGTTATGATCATTACATTGGCATAACATCTGGAAACAATTTCAACTTTGATCCCAGTACACCCAATTTTGCCTTTGCTACAAATAGTGAAAGCCAGACCTCTGACAATCTGTCTTTTGAAATGAATGACTTACAACATTTTGAACCCGCTGACCTTGAAGAGATGGATATTTTGCGTCAACTGGCACTTTTAAGTGTTAGAGTAAGTAAACTTTACAAAAGAACTGGTAGAAGGTTTCCAGAATTGCATGGGGGATTGAAAGTTGGGTTGGATAAGTCTAAAATTAAATGTAACAAATGTAACAAGATGGGTCACATTGCCAGAGAATGCATATCACAATCTGCAGGACCAATTGTAACATATTCTGGCAACAATCCCTAAAGCACTGTCCACTATTCCCAATATACCCCTGAACCTCAGATGCAAAACACTGCACACTTTGCACATCCTGTTGCTACAGTTACTGTCCATTATGTCCAAGAACCTACACCACAAATTCAATATGTACAAGCACCACCTCAAGTACATGTGCAGCAAATGCCACAAGTTACTCATCCTACTCAAACCACTGATACACCAGCAGAGGTTAATCAACAAAGCTTTTTAACACAAGGTTTTGTTGATTGGAGAAGTTTGCATGAGGATTTAACTGATGAAAACTTTGCTCTCATAGCCAAAAATGATTTTGAAAACGACAATATATGTTTAATGACTTTGGAGACCATTTTTGAGGTGATGAATCTGTGGAGCAGGAGTTAAAGTCTGATGTGGTTGATTGTTGTGAAGCAGCGGTTATACCAGAAGTTACACCAGTGGTTGAAGTGAATGCTATTGATGTTGAAAAAGACACTCTATCTGACCCTTGGGATGAGCAGGTGTATGAGGAAGAATAGTGTGATTGTGCTCTTATGGCTGCTTCGAAGGTATCATCTCAGATCCTTAAAGTTCTATGTTCTGACAAATGCATTATTGCTTTTGCAAACATAAAGCAGGTGAATGAAAACCCAAGAAACAAAATTTTAGAAGATGAACTTAATTTTGAAAAACTTGTTAAAGAGTTAAAAACAAAGTTAAGTGAAAAAGATTCTGTAATGAGTAGCCTAAGGAACGAATCAAGCATAACCAAAGACCAGCTCCAAACTATGGTAGAAAAATACCAAGTTTGCAAAAAGGAGCTTGAATCTACCCAGATCACTTGTGAAAAATGGGTAGAGTCTTGTAAAGGTTATGAGCTTATGCTTGATGCTCAAATCAAGAGCAACATAGAGTTTGGAATATGCTTTAGAGACTATGACCAGACTTGTGAAAATGTTGCAAAAATTTATTCTTAGCCAGTTGAAATAGTCCCAACAAACTTGGCTGGTGAAGAAATTAAAATCACAGATAAAAATGGAAACAAAATCATTCTTGAAAAACCAAAGGTTTTAGCACAAAAAAGGAAATTGAAAAGTATCAGTTTAAACCAACCTGGTTAGATGAATGTGATATTTTGGAAAACATCAAGCCAATGGACTTTTCAACCATTGATGGTATAAAAGCACCAAAAGCACTGGTGATCCCTATCAAAGACTTGCCAGTAGAGGTTACACCCACTGCTCTCAAAAAGTCTGATATGAAAAGGAAAGAAATGGTTAAATACTTGTTTTGTAAATTTTGTGAAAAGAAAAATCATGTGGCTACAGACTGTTTTCTTCTAAAAGCCTTTGACATAAACAACACTTGTGTTATACCCAAATCTTCTAGATGCGCCATTTACAACAAAACAAATCACATGACCCAAGAGTGTGCCTATCTCAGAACCTATCATCAAAAGGTAAAAGAGATTAGAGCAAAAGCTCTTGAAAGAGAAAGTTCAAGCTTTTCTGAAAACAAATCTAAACAGAACTTTGAATCTATTGAACATCTGTCACAAAAGCTTTAAATCAAACTTCTGTTCACAGAGAGATTCAGGTGACAGATGCACCTCCATCAAACAAGTTTCCAATAGGTAAAAGCAAGCCTAGTTATCGAAAGGTGCCTATGGTTTATGAGACTTACAAAAAATCTTCTAAGCCAAAGGTAAATAGGCATCCTCATGGTTACCAACAGTTGATAGGAAGTGGCTCACAGTTGTGGTTACAAAAACCTAATCTAACCACTGCTCATTCATTTAAACCTGAGTCTGGATCATCTGATACCCCATCCAAAGCCATTCTGGCTTTGGAAACTCACGTGTACTAATTATTTCAAAACATGTGCAGAGAGCTTCTACTTGCCTTGACAGTCTTTAGTATGTAGATAGTGGGGGCTCCAGGCGCATGACAGGATGTAAAGCCCTGCTCAGATATTTTAAAGCTCATTGAGGGAGTGATATATCCTTTGGAAATAATTCAAAAGGGAAGGTGTTAGGGTAAGGATGTGTCTCAGCTGGAAAACTCAAGTTTGAGAATATGAATGTCATTGATAATCTAAAATTCAATCTTCTGAGTGTCTCACAAATGAGTGATAAGGGTTATGGATCCTTCTTCACAAAGGAAACTTGTCAAATAGTAGGCCTAGAGGTTGTTAAAAAGATTAATCAAATAATTGCTGAGAGCAAAGCACAACTTACTGCTAATAGGTTAGGCAATGTGTATGTGGTAGATATGGTAAAAGATAATCCTATGTCAAATGCATGTTTGTTCTCAGTTGCTTCAAGCAAAGAAACAGCATTATGGCATAAAAGACTAGGTCACACAAATCTAAAAACCATCTCCACTCTCTCAAAACAAAGTCTTGTCAGAGGTTTGCCTCACAAACAATTTACTTGTGAAGAACATTGTGTTTCCTGTTTAAAAGGCAAACAACATAAAAGTTCTTACAAGTCAATTGAAGAGTCCAAAACAAGTCAGTGCTTACAATTACTTCATATGGACTTGTTTGGACCTATAAAAATCATAAGCTTAAAACACAAAAGCTATTGCCTAGTGATAGTTGATGATTTTTCCAGGTTCTCATGGACTTTCTTTTTACACTCTAAAGATGAAACAACAAACATTTTGCAAAACTTTGTTAAACAAGTTGAAAAGCAATTTGATCTACCTGTAAAAATCTTTAGGAGTGATAATGGGACAAAGTTTAGGAACAAAGAGTTGGATGCCTTCTGTGAGTCAAAAGGGATTGTTAGGCAATATAGCATCCCTAGAACTCTAGAACAAAATGGGGTTGTTGAAAGGAAAAACAGAACTTTGATTGAATCAGTAAGAACTATGCTAGCAGATTCTGGTTTACCCTTTTCTTTTTGGGCAGAGGCTGTAAACACTGCTTGTTATGTTCAGAACAGAGTTTTGATAAACACCAGGCATCAAAAGACTGCTTATGAATTGCTTTATAAAATCAAACCTCTGATCTCTTATTTTAAAGTCTTTGGCTGCCCGTGCTTCATTTTAAATTTAAAGGATTCAATATCCAAGTTTGCAGCCAAAGTTGATTTTGGTTATTTTCTGGAATACTCAACCACTGCCAAAGCCTACAGAGTTTAACTCTAGGACCAAGTGGGTTAAAGAAACAATGAATGTGAAGTTCAATGAACTCTCATCTTTGAAAATCCCAGCAAATCTTGCTGAATTGTTTGACCTATCCAAATTTATATTTGAAGATGTGTCTGTCAAGACTAACCATGCAGGTACCCCACAGTCATCAGGTCAAGAGCAAGGATATGATTGCATTCTTCCAAGTATCAAAATCAATCTTTCAGGCAGAGGAGCAGATGTTAGTAGCAATGGTGAAAGCTCTGCCAGGTCAATAGTGGTTAATACTCAAACCTCTGCCAGCCCTCAAAACCAAACATTTGTTGATAAAAGTCCAAAATGAATGGACAAAAGTCAACCCACTTTCACATCCATTCCACCAATTCCTCCACCACCATTCCAATCAGAGGTTGGACCATCAAATTCACCAATAGCGGATAGCTCAGATGATACGCATTTGCAAGCTTCACCTCGGAATGCAATTGTCCCATATCAAGGTGAATTGATTTTCCTCAAAAGCCATCCTGTGGATCAAGTTATTGGCAACATCAATAAGGGAGTGCTCACCAGAAGCCAATCCAAAACATTTGTCTTTTTGCTGGTTTTCTATCACTCGCACAACTTGTCAAGTACCAAGAGGCACTAAAAGACAACAGTTGGGTAGAAGCCATGCAAAAGGAGCTCCTACAATTCAAAAGACAACAAGTATGGGAACTTGTACCACTGCCAAAAGATGTAAGTCCTATTGGCACAAAGTGGGCCTTCAAGAACAAAAAAGATGAAAGGGTATTTATTATCAAGAACAAAGCAAGGCTCGTGGTTCAAGGCTATAGACAGGAAGAAGGCATAGATTATGATGAAATATTTGCTTTAGTTGCAAGATTGGAGGCCATCAGGCTGTTCTTAGCTTTTGCTGCTAACCACAACATCAAGATGTATCAAATGGACATCAAAAGTGCAATCCTGTATGGAAAGATCAAGGAAGAAGTGTATGTGTGTCAACCTCCTGGTTTTGAAGATGCATTTCATCCTGATCATGTTTACAGGTTAAACAAAGCACTATATGGTCTAAAACAAGCACCCAGAGCCTGGTATGAAACTCTATCCACTTTTCTCTTATCCATTGATTTCACCAGAGGTAGGATTGATAAAACCTTATTTTTAAAATGGAAATGAAAAGATTTGATGCTTGTCCAAATTATGTGGATGACATCATTTTTGGATCCACATGCACTGCCATGTGTGAAGAGTTCAGAAAACTCATGGCAGCAGAGTTTGAGATGAGTGCAATGGGTGAGTTGCAATGTTTTCTTAGTTTACAAGTCAAATAAATGCAACATGGCACTTTCATCCATCAAAATAAGTATGTGAAAGAACTACTTAAGAAATTTGAGATTGATGATTGTAAACCTTGCAGCACACCCATGGCAACATCCAAGCTAGTCACATTTGATGGCAAAGATGACCTTATTGATCAAACATTGTATAGAAGCATGATTGGGTCTTTACTCTACCTAACTGCATCAAGACCAGACATCATGTTTGCAACATGTGTTTGTGCCAGATCACAATCATTGCCAAGAAAATCAGATCTTATTGCTGTAAAAAGGATATTCAGATACATAAAAGGTGCTCCCACACTTGGTATCTTGTATCTAGCTAATGGTAACATTGAGCTTGCAGGATATTTTGATATTGATTTTTCTGGATGTAAACAACAAGAAAGTCCACATCTGGAGGAGCCCAATTCCTAGGTGATTGCTTAGTGTCCTGGCAAAGCAAAAAGCAAGTTGCAGTTTCTACATTCACTGCTGAGGCAGAGTATATAGCTGCTGCAAGTTGTACTGCTCAAATCATGTGGCTTCAAAATCAATTGCTGGATTTTGGTATAACTGCTTTAAAGCTTCCACTCAAAATTGATAGTCAAGCAGTAGAAAATATCATCAAAAATCTTGTCTCTCATTCCACCACCAAGCACATTGACATCAGACATCACTTTGTGAGGATTGCTATGAAAAAGGTTTGATTTCTTTACAACATGTCCATACCAAGGATCAACTAGTAGATGTGTTGACAAAAGCACTTGATGCTCACACTTTTGACAGTTTGATTTCTGGGCTTGGAATGCTAAACATTGATTAAAAACAAAATTTCTTTGTGATCCGTGTGTAAATAGCAATTTAATGTTTTTAGAAAATCAAAATCCATCCTTAAAATAGTCCATAATTGATTTTTTCATTAAATCCTCAAAGTCTGTTCAAAGCACTGATAGCACAAAAACACTGTTCGTTTAGAAAAATTTATCCACTGTCAAAAAGTGTATCCTCTGATAGTTGCAAACACTATTCTTATCCACTTATCAAAATTTCCAACAGTGTTTAGCCAAACAACTGTCTTCCATTTTCAAACAGAGGTTACACGTTGTCAGATGTTATTCGATAATTGTTGCATTAGATGCCACGTCATCATCACTTTTTCAAAAACCCTATAAAAACCATGTTCAATCCAGAACAGAGGATTCACCAAACTGGGTCGATTCCCAAAATCTCAAAACAGTTTTGCAATCAAAATCATGGCTCCTAAAACAAAATCAAAGAAATCAAAGCAAGATTCACCACCATTTGCCCTGATTATCAAAACCCCACACAATTACATGGGCAACTTAGAAGAAACCGAAGCCAATACACGATACCACACAATGATTCGGATTCTAAGAGAGTCAAAATTTAAGCATATGCTCGAAGTCAAAACCAAAATTTACATCGATTCTCTTCGGGTTTTCTGGAAAAATGTTAAGGTCAATACATCCACTGATGGTATTCCTTACTCAATAATCTCAAAGGTTGGGGTACTCCTATGCAAATTAGTCCACAATCTATCTCTCAAGTTTTTCAACTGAATGATATGGCACATCGTGGGTCATTTTCTTTAAGAGCGATGCAAGCAGAGTTTGTGGAAAGGGGTTACATTGGGCAATTGAAAGGTATGACAATCTTTAAACCCCATTTTTCAGCAGAGATGAAATTCTTTTTCCATACTCTTATAACATGTCCCTCTGCAAAATCTACTGCTTTCAATGAGATTCCATTGAATATACAATATCTGGGATATGGAATTTTAACTGAATCTGATTTCAAATATTCCCAGCTATTGTTCCATGATTTGATAAATAATTTTAAAAATATCTCAAAAAGAAAAGCTTTCTTGATACATCCTCGTTTCTTGAGTGTTTACTTGCAAGACCAGATCAGATCTGATGCAAGTAAACAAGGCACAGTGACCACACCTGGCTGCCTAACTCATGAACTTTTTACACGCCTAACAAATCAAGAAAAGGTTTCTAAAACAGAAGTAGAGGAGGTTGAGCCAGTTTTACAAGAACAAATGTTCAATCTCTTCCTCCTGCTACTGAGCCCACTACTCTAGGTGATCACAGCATTGCAACCACTGCTTTGAAACCCACACCTAAAATCACCAAAAATAAACCAACAAAAACATCCAGAAAACCCACCAAACCCAAAAAGGCTCCTCTGGAAGATGAGATCCCAGAGACAAACCCTGTGACAACACCAATGTCACTAACTACTGTTGCTAGTTCTTCACAGCAGCTGGTTGAGAGATCTCCACCTGGCTATGAAACTCCTCTTGCATCCTCACAAAAGGATCATGTTGTAAACACAGGGACACCAAATTATGAAGCTCTCCACTTGGCTCTATCTTCCACAGCCCATCTCCCAGGGCAATGTCTCTTTCTACACCTATCCCTTATCCAATAAAATCATTGCCACAAACTTTTATACCCTTGCTGAATGCAATTGAACTAGAGCAGAAATTATCCTGCACTTCTCACCAACCTATCACTGAGAATATATTTCAACATGATGCTGGGTCTGATTCTCTATTCTTTGCTAGCCCTTCAGCAAATGAAGAGGCTACATCCCTTGGGTTACATGTAACTCTTGGTGATAGTTCAACTAGAACAGGCACTACAATTGCAAAACTACCTAGTTTTCCTTTGGACAGTGGTTACATTTCTAAGTCTCTGTTGAAGGCAACCACTGCTGAGGCTACCAAGGTAACCTCTGATGTTGTGGGAAGTCCCCAGTACCAAGAAAAATGGGCATCTAATGGTGAAGCTAGTGTCAAAACACATTCTCATGATCCCTTATATATAACTACCACCTCAGGTTGGATTCAGATGATTATATTCAATTAGGTGATGATCTAAAATACAAAGATTTGACGGCGAGAGTATCAATGCTTGAATCTTCTGTTGATGAGATCAAAAATCTTGTGAAGCAGTTGTTAGCTATAAAGAGGCAACCCTCTGTCTTAACCACTGTTGATCTAAAACAAGCCCTAGACCCTCTGTTTCAGCAACAAAAGCACTTCTCTGATCAACAACACAAACATCAAATGCAGGAAGTAAGAAACATGGTCGAAGAAAGATTCATGGATACAAGAGCAGACATTAAAGCTATAAAAGCTCATCTTCTCCAAACCACTGGTACTGCTCCTCCTACCGTAATTTTTGTAAACACTAAAGATGATGCCAAAAAGGGGAGAAACCTTTGGGACAGAAGAAGCTTAAAATAGATGATCAAATGGCAAAGCCAACAGTGGATATACCCAGGCCAGATGGTTCAAAGAAAAAGGATCTAACAGACGATATCTTGGCCAAGGAAAATGAGAAGTAGAAGAGAAAAGTGTATCTTGATGGCAAGGCTTTGGTTGATCAAAAGATTAAGCAGCAAAAAGAAAAGGAAGTGGTTGGTACCTCAGTAAAGAGGAGATCTGCTAGACAAGTAAGGCACCCAACATCCACACCTTCCAAAACTGAGCCTGCTGTAAATCCAACCACTAAAACATCTGCTCTCCAAAAATTAAGCACACCTACTTCAACTTCTATACACATTTCCACCAAAGTAGATGTTACAGCAACTGTTGTGTCAACATCTGATGATACAGCAGAGGTTGCAGCAGATGCAATCTCATCCACTGCCATGGTCATATTTAATACATCCACCCAACCTCTACCGACACCAACCAGAATACCAACTCATCCATCATCATCTGAGGTCAAATTTAAGAGGAAACTGACTACAAAAGTTGTGAATGAAGAAGAGATTTTTCCTGCTCCTACTCCTTTATCATCACAACCACTGGCCTCCACATCAGTGCTTCCACCATCTACAACTCAAACCACGGATTCCCTTACAGTTATACCTGCAACAAAGAAATATCCTCTTGATTTACCAGCAGTCAGGGAAGAAATTCTAAGCTTCTATTATGAGGAAGACCCTGACAAAAGAACTATATTATCTCTTGATGGCTACCTAAGGCCTGCAAATGTTGATGATTACCTGGAACTTAAAGTGAAACAAGCGAGACTCAGCTGGTAAAAGTGATAGAGAGATACAAACCATCATGTCTTTTCAGCTAAGCAAGGCCAGAACATTGCAAGATTTTGTTAAAGATCTGAGCAACAAGCTGTCAGAAAGGGAAGACCAATATCTTAAAAGTGAACTCATTGAACATATCATGAAGAACAAGCAATATAAAGGCAACAAAGGCACAGTTCAAGGATTGGAGTATAGATGAGCGAGAGAAGAAATCTAAAAGAATGCAAGAAAGTTAAAAATCCTCACAAGAAGCCAACTCCTCCTATCTGGAAAAACATAAGAAAGACATGCTGAAAGAGCCTAAAGCTTAAGAATAAAAGAAGAATTGATACAGAATCATTATGGTTCAAGAACCAAGTGATAAGTAGGGAAACTAGGTGATTGATACTTATAAGATGTTAGAAGAGAGATGGAGAAAAGATCCAAACATGCCTCCTAAACCATTAACCCTCCAACAGATGATTCATAAATCTCAACATTCTAAAAAGTAAATCTCACATCTGTCCCCACCATCCTGCTTTCAATCACTAAAAGGCAGGAAAAGCTAGATGAAGAAGACAAGAGAGTGTTTGTAAACACAAAGAGGGAATTAAGAACATGGTTGACTATCACAATGATGAAGCTAGTGAAAAGCTCAGAGCAGAATTGACAAAGATAGTTCAACAAAAAGCTCTTCAACCTCACAATAAAAGTCATCCTAAAAGCCGAAGACCCAAAAATTCTAAAGTGGAAAGTCGAAAAAGGCTCCACGAATTGACACTGCTCAAGTCTAATGGTGATGCTGTCAAGATGAGCATGGAGGCTGCATATGAGCTAAATGCAGAAAACTCAAGATCTTTGGATCTGACACTCGAAAGGATGATGATGATGAAGTTCTCTGAATTTGAATTACATTTAAAGGCCAAATCAGAGAACTTCTGTAGGATAAAACCAAGATAATCAGTGTTTTTGCATATCTATCCAGGGAGATTGTTGGATTGAACCTAACAAAAGAACAGATGATATCAAAGCAAATAACTATCCGAGCTTGGTTCAACTATCAAGGTTAAACCTCTGATCTACCCTTACACTGCTTCCCTAAACAACTGCTCCTATCATCTGATTGAACAAAAAGCAAAGGTCTGATAGAAGAAACAAGATCAGAGGATAGAGATCAGTGCTTAGACTAGTTTTTACTTTATTCAATGTAACAGTGCTATGCACTGATAGTTTAGTATAGCAGTGTTTTAGTTAGTTACAATTTTGTTAGCTGTCACTATCAACCATGAAGTCACAAAAGATGCTCAGTGGTTAGATAGTTAGTATAAATAGGTGAACGTTGTAACTGTAAACTTTGTCTTCCTGAAAAAGATTAATTCGCGCTTTATCTTCTTTATTTCTTACTATCAAACGATTGTAATTGGCTAAGGGGGAGTTTGTGAATCACATGCAAAGTTTACCAACTTGAAAGCATGATGGTGATGAAAAAACGACCAATTTCTTGTAGTAAAAGTTTTCCATTAATTCTGTTGCATATCTTTTATATTCAATCCATTTTCCATCTTTTGAAACAAAAATTACAAGTGATTCAAACTTAGATCCTGACAATACAACTTCGGGATGATGCACGGATATCCTACAATCAGTGAGTGTACGAGATTGCAAGTGTTTTTCAATGTTCACTTCTCAACCACTTTGAGCGAGTCTTTAGGTAAAATTGGTCTTTGTTAACGTTCGTCCCTTACAACTGAAGCATACAAACAAACCATTAGTAAGGACCAAGATACTTTCGCAGGATGCTACCAATATCCTGGTTCGGTATCCTGGTCATAGATTAGAAACATAAAGTCAGGATATATTTTCGGGATATAGGTCCAAAATTCCACCCACGACACTACTTCTTAGGAGTAAAATGAGAATTCTTTTGTTTTGGCTAGACATTTGCAGGGGGTTCATTTGTCACTTGTAGAGGTCTGGTGAATTTCCTGTGATTTAAGGACAATGTAACATGAGTTTCAACATTTTTAAAGACCTTAAAAGATCCTGTGGATTCACAATAAATGGAATCATTACCTGGATAGAATACTGGTTTTTTTATGAAAGTTTTTTAGATTTTGTATCTTGCTTCTCTCGTAAGTTAAGACCATATAACAATGCTCAGTGTTGTGACTTGTTTTCTCACATACTGTACAAAACAATGTTCCTATTGTGTTCTTACTCCTATTTGAGTTAGACTCTAATTTTCCTTCAAAGTTTTTGGTAGGGGCTAGCAGTTTTGCTTACAACTACTGGAGGGTTGGCAATTGGTGCCATTTTCCATTCAGTGGTCAAAAAGTTCTGGGGTTTGAAATTCTTATCAACACATGTTTCATCAGACCAGTTGGTGTTGTGTTGATCAATGAATTTGTGAGAAGAACCTTGATCAGTGTTTACAACCTACATTCAATTAAGGAAATATACTCAATTTCATTATCTTGAGTTTTTTTAGTGTAATCACTCGGTTCTTGTGTGTGATTGTATTCTAGACCAAATTTAACATTGGTTTTAGTTTGATGATTTAACAAGATCTCAAACCCTTTGCATAATCCTACCCATTTTTGACATTTTACTTGGGTAGATTATAATTCCTTTTGACAAGTTTGAATTTTGAAAGAAGTGACTTGAACTATTCAGAGTGATTTGAGGCTTCATGTTTTAAGTCTGAGATGATTTGGTCATTTTCTTTCAACATTTTTTTGTGAGAACTAATGGTTTGTGCTAGAAGTTTCTCAAAATTTTTAGATTTTTCAAGGAGCATGATATTCACTGCTTTGATATCCTCAAATGCTTTAATGCACTTTTCAGAACAAAGTTCTAATAGAATTTATGGGGATATGTCAACAGGTTAACAAGGTTCAACAATTGTTGATCCAGCAAGTGGAATACTGCACAAACCAGTAGTTTCACTATTGTTAGGATCTGGTATGTTACTTCAAGTTTTTATAGCAACTAGTGCAAGATTTTTGTAACCTTAATAAAGTGAAATCATGTCAAAATGTTCATCACTCAAATCCTCAGGTAGACTACTCTAATCTACAAAGCTTTGATGAAAAAAAACCTTTGTTGAGTAGTTTCTGGTGCAGGGAAATCGGTAGTTTGAGAAACTACTGGTAATCGAACCTGGGATTGAGTTTGTGAAAATGAAGGTGATTGGACATGTGCTTGTGACATATTATTCTGTGATGTATGATATTGAGAAGTGGTAATCACATTTGAATAAGAATTTTGAGTAGATCCATGTGCAAAATGAGATGTAGATTGTGTGTTAGGACAAGGGGTATTTTTAGAAAAAATTGATGTGCGATCTGAAAACTTGAATACTGACCAGCAACTGATTGATTCATTTGATTAGGAAAAGTCACATTTAGTGAAGGAATTTGTGCCAAATTTCAGCATTGCCTACCAAAGTGACCTAACCTATAACATTTAAAACACTCAACTCTTGATTTATCTTTCTCAATTTACCCCTACCATCCACTCCAGGGAATCTCCTACGAGTTCTATAATAAGACTTCTTTGATTTGATGCTCAAAAGGGCAAATTGGTCTAGAAGGTCAAACTCTTCATGGTAAATGGAGTCCATGGGTTTCTGATCATACCTCATAGGGGCATAATTCTGATTTCCAACATGTAATGTGTCCGATTCAGAATTGAAACAAGTAGTTATATCAAATAAATGATCATAACTTAGTTCGTTTACCTTGTTGGATGATGATGACTCATCTTGACTCATCAGCGTTGTGTTACCATATGTGTAATCATCAACAGTTTTTCCTGATGACATCAGCTTTTGTTTCTTGTCAAGCTCTCTCTCATTAGTGAGGAGTTTTCCATGAAGTTGTGTCAAAGTAATCTCTTTAAAACCAACAGAATTTCTCAACACATATGCAGCTGTATCCCATTTATCAGAAAGTGATCTTATAAATCTATTACTTGGTGCAGAATTTGTATAAGTTTGATCTGCAAGCCTTGGCTCATTGATCAGGCAGTTAAACCACTCAAACTATTGAGTCAGAGATTCTTCCTTGCTATGAGCAAATGTTTCATACTGTTGATTTAAAATCTCTCTATTATTCTCTTAAACCTCATCTGTATCACCAAATTCTTCATTCAAAGTATCTCACAAATCCTTGGGATTCTCACAATGGAGCAATCCATCATAGATTTCACTAGGTAAGGCCATGGCCAATATTTCGAAAGCCTTAACATCGAGCTCCAACTTTCAGAAATCTTGCTCGGAGTAATCAGCAGGTTTGTTAGGAATATCAACATCCCGTTGTTCGGTACTCCAAACACAAAGAACATGAGGGCCATATAGCACTGATCTCCAGCAACTTGTGTTCTTCGGTGATAAGTGGTGACCCATTCTTCGTTGCCATATCTTAAATCCTTGACGAACGAGCATCGGAGGCTTGTTTGCAGATCCGGTATTGTGAGGATCATGAGTGATTGATATATCTCTAAATTCTATTAAGTTTGACTAAAAACAGAGTATTAGATGCAATTAATGATTTGATTTGTCTAATTCTTCTCAATATCCTTTGTTCACTCAACTAGTTATCAATTTGAGCTAGTTTATCTTCTGAATCAATGGTGAAGTCAATTCAGTCTCTGATACCAATTGTTGGATCTGAGAGAGTATGATGAGTATGGTTTTTTTTTTTGCAAAAGATTGAACATATATGAGAATTTAAGTAAAACAATTAATATAAACACATCATCGTCAACATAGTTGGATTTGGGAATGATTGCAAAATGATATTTTATTGAATTCATCAAATGTAATACAATCACAAGGTACGATGTACTCCCCCTCACCAAGTGCACTCTCTCTTACTAAGTTCTTATGCTTTTAGCTCTTATTGTTAACTGTTACAATTAAAACGAAGAATTATAAATAGGAGGAGAGAACTGCTAGTGATGTCAACATAAAAACAACCCGTAACAACACATTAAATGTTGTTGCCAGCAGTGAATAAAACTGTTGGATATTTACACTATTACATTGAACTACTGCTTCTAATGTGAAATAGAGAAAACAACTGGATTCTTCGGAACAACTGATGTAAGCCAACACTACATTTCGTTACAACCTTGGATTTCTCACTTAGGTGTAAACTTGTGGTTGATTTATATTCGTGAAACAACACGGTTTAGGTTCTTACGATAACCTTGTCCACAATGATGAGTCATATGAGGGTAAGTGTGCTCAAGTGGGTTTAATCCATGAATGAGTGACCTTAGAGGAAGTATCCACTCAGAAAACAATACTAGGGATGTTTTTATGTGGATATGGTGCGGTACTAATAATCAAAAGATGTATTTGCTCATTGTGTGTCTTGTACCTAATAACATCTAATGAAACTTCTCAGTAGGCATCTTTTATACTAGCGAACAATTAGGTCTTGTGGAACCAAATAGTGCATTTTAATAAACGATTTCTTAGGTTATCTTTGCTTCGAAGAATTTAATGATATTAGATTATAATGTGTATGTTCGTATAACTTGCTATAATTGGAACATGAACTCCAATGATAACATGTTTGTTAGAGAATGGAATTGGAAAGAATTTTTCTTGAAATTCCTTCATGTAAAGGAATTCAACATTCCTTTCTAAATGTGACAGATTCAATCAAACGATTTTCGACTCCCTAGTCATGGTATTCAATACCAAGAAACCCACCCTATTCACCCCCTCTATGTCAGCACCACCCCTTGGTTGTCACCAACCCTAATCTCGACAGCACTACCACCCTTGCTGATGCCGCAGCCACCCCATATATACGATGCAACAATGTGACATATCTGGCTTTCACGGTCCTTGTCCTAATCCATAAATCACGTTTTATTATTAGGATTATTGCTTTAGATTAAGATTATGATCTATCATTGATATTGGAATTATCTTGACTTATATATTAGGTGGAATGAAAACCCACATTAGTTGTGTAAATCATGAAAACCTTTTGTAAAAAATAGGCAACAACCCGTTCTTTTATAGAAAACAAAATTAGCACACGTAATATGCATATTTTCGAACATTTCGAGCCAAAAAACCCAAAAAACGCCTATTAGTTGTTTTAAGTTTTAATTTTTATATGTAACATGTGATACACAAGCGTGTAATAGATATTTAACATCATTTTCGGTTGTTACATAAATATTACACACTTTTGTAGCACCTGTTACATATAAAAATTGAAACTTTTATTTAAAAAACTACTTGCTGTTTTTTTTGGTTTTTTTAGTTCAACACGTTTTAAAATATGTATATTATATGCTCTAATTTTTTTTATAAGAAAACGGTTTGTTAAATATTTTTTTATAAAAGGTTTTCATGATTTACACAACTAAGGTGGGTTTTTCATTTTTGGTTTTATTTTATAAAAATGTTCAAATGTATGTATGTTACATTTTCTATTTTTTAAGAAAAAAATAAAAGTGTTAAATCGGGTTTTTACAAAGGTTTTTTGAGTGTTCTCAACTCAAGTGGGTTTTCGTTTTAAAATTTTATCCTACACACGTCGAAATATATATATATAGTGGAGGGTTCAAATGAGAATAATTTTTTTTGTAAGAAGAAAAAAGAAGATGTTTCAACCACTAAAAATGCTTCATTTTACTTTATTTAATATTTACATTTAATTTAATATAAGGTTATATTGTTAAACTTACATAGATTATTAATTTGTATTCTTCTTCTTTAATAACTAAGTAAATTAAATTTGTAACTCCTTTTACAAAATATATATTTTTCAAAGTAAAAAAAAACTTAATATAAAGTGTAGATTAAATTACTAGGTGTGTAGGATAATTACGAGTTGTGTAGGATATATTTTGACGTGTGTATGATACATTTCGACGTGTGTATGATAAAATTTTATAATGTGTAAGGTATATGTAGGAAAATATTGATATGTGTAGGTTTTGTAGATTATATGTAGAATAGTTAATAATTAGTTGGCTAATTAAATAAAGAGAGAAAAATTAATGAGATGAGTTATAATTGAATTGGTATTTTACCAATATATCCTTTCCTCTTTTTCTTCTCATATTAAATTTCTTCTTAAATTAACTTTTCCCTGTTTATATATATATATATACACACACACACACACATATACATATTGGGAGAGGATCATAAGAAAACTATATATAAATGAGAAAATTAGAAAACTAACTAAAAAAGCCAAAAAAAAAACATACAAATTTTTTTTTACAATTTTTTTATAAAAAATCGCAGCTTTTTATGTATAAAATAAATTTAAAAAAAACTTGTATTGCATATGTGCACTACACATGTGCATTATATAATATATAGCGATTTTTTATAAAAAAATAAAAAAAATTGATATGTTTCTTTGCTTTTTTAGTTAGTTTTTTGGTTTTCTCATTTAAACTAGTTTTCTCATGATACATCCCATATATATTCCTAACGGATCCTTGTCCTATATATATATGTATATATATATATGTATATATATATATATATATATATACATATATATATATAGGTATATATAGGACAAGAATCCGTTAGGAACCACCCTTTATTGCCAGAAGCACGAGAACTATTGTGAACACAAACAGTTATACCTAAAAAATCCAAAAAAATACCAATTTTTTTTTGTTTTTTTAATATTGTTTTTAAAAAGTCGCTATATTTACTCAACAATAAAAGAAAAAAGATTCAAAAAAAAATTTTAAGTACCAACTATCCATGCACATGTGCATTTTCATCATTTTTTTGACAAATTCTATAATACATTACAAACATTAGACAATTGTACTTTCATATACACTACCATGTGTAACACACTACTTTTTACGTTACCAATATTAGCAATGCACATGTGTATCTATATATATCAACATGAAATAAGGTGTTTTGGTACACTAATTTGAATACATTTTCTCCTTCATCTATCATACCATCCATAATACACTACCATGCACATGTGCATTTCTATCATTTCTTTGACAAATTCCGTAATACATTACAAACATTAGACAATTGTACTTTCATTTACACTACCATGTGTAATACACTACTTTTCAGGTTACCAATATAAGAAATGCACATGTGCATCTATATGTATCAACATGAAATAAGGCGTTTTGGTAGAATACTTTGAATACACTTTCTCTTTCATCTATCATACAATCCATAATACACTTCCATTACCTTCTACCCTCCATAATACAATACCATTACTTGCTACCATTTATAATACAATACCAATACCAATATTTTCACTTTATTACATGTATATCAACACCGTTTATACCATCCAATCAACATATTACATCATAAAATGACAACTATAATCAACCCATTAACCACTAGATATAACTAACCAAAAAACATATATATGAGCCTACTTCATTATTCACAATCACAAACTTTTTGTACCAAAACATGGTATATAATTGTTATACATAATGATGCACATGTGCATTTACTGTAAAATTGAGTGTATTATGGATGGTATTGTAAATTAAAGTGCAATTGTCTACTAGTGATAACGTATTACTGAATTTGTCGAAGTTATGATGCATATGCACATGTGCATGGATAACTGTTACTCGAAAAAAAAGTTTTTTTTTTATTTTTTTTGGTAACGAAATATAACGATTTTTATTAAAAAAATATTTTAAAAAATAAAAAAAATTTTGAGTGCTTTTTTGATTTTTTTTAGATTTTATTTTGCAATAAAGGTGGTTTTCGCGGTTCTCACAATAAAGGTGGTTCTCGCATGAACCTTACCCTATATATATATATGTGTGTGTATATATATATAAGGAGAGGATCATGAGAAAGCTACATATAAATGAGAAAACTAAAAAACTAACTAAAAAGCCTTAAAAACATACAATTGTTTTTACAATTTTTTTATAAAAATCGCTAGTTTTTATGTATAAAAAATTTTTCAAAAAAAAAAACATTGTACTACACATGTGCATTATATGTGTCGGTGGGGGGTGGGTTAGGTGGTTTAGGCTTTTCCGTATTAGTGCACATGTGCCATACAATTTTTTATTTATTTATTTTAAAAAAATATATATTATTTCTAGCGAATTCTAATAAAAAATAATAAAAATTGATATGTTTTTTAAGGCTTGTTAGTTAGTTTTTTGGTTTTCTAATTTAAACTAGTTTTCTCATGACACATCCCATATATATATATATATATATATATATAGAATTCAGTTCAAGAGATAACCAATCATAGTTGCGAGAACCATAAGAACTCCTATCATCCAATAGTATATTTACACATCACCCATAACCAAATTAAATCAAAAGGATATTTTAATTTTTTACTTCATATGTCATATCTTCTCTTTTTTCTATTTAAAAGTCAACAATTTAAATCTTTTCTCCCTCTTCTATTTAAAACTCAACATGTCACATCTTTTCTCTATCTTCTATTGAAAATTCAATATGAGACATCTATTAATTCGTGATTTTTGGGTGAGTTCGTTTGATAACATCCTCAAATTTTGTAAACCCGAAATCGGGGTGTAAAAAGATGTTTGACGTAAAAAAAAATTTGTAAAAAAAATTGAGAAAAAAAATTGAAAAAGGTTTTTGTAAAAAAGCTTTTTGTAAAAATAAAATATTTTTATTTGACGTAAAATATTTTTTGTTTTTTGTAAAAAAGTTTAAACCCGTAAAAAGAATTTTTGTAAAAAACAATTTGTTTTAGAAAAGTTTAAACCCGTAAAAAAAGTTTTAAACCGGCGTGTAAAAAAAGTTTAAAACCGATGCGTAAAAAAAGTTTAAAACCGCGCGTAAAAAAAGTTTGAAACCGCGCGTAAAAAAAGTTTAAAATCGGCGCTCAAAGAGAATTTTAAACCGGCACGTTAAAAAATTTAAAATCGCGCGTAAAAATAGTTCCAAACTGGCGCATGAAAAAGTTCTAAACCCGCCCGTAAAAAAAGGTTAAAACCGGCGCGTAAAAAAAGTTTATAACTGCGCGTAAAAAATTTAAAACCGGCGCGTAAAAAAAGTTTAAAACCGGGCGTAAAAAAGTCTAAACTCGCACGTAAAAATGTTTAAAACCAGCACGCAAACAAAATTTGAACCCCTACGTAAAATAATTTTCTTACTACATGATTCAAAAATAAAATTAATTAAATCACATTAATTAAATCATAAACATTAATCAAAACATAATGATTATAACTTTAATTACCGATTATTAAAAAGCTTAGTAAAAATAGCAATTTACCCTTAATCCATTAAAAATAAAAACTCATTAATTAAAGAACAATGATTACAACTACTTTATTGTGTTTTAATATCATTTATTAAAACACTTTTGATTAATGACTTATATTGGTTTCTATGGTTCTCACAACTTAAGATGATTCTCATTTTATCCATCCCCTATATAGATATAATGAATAGTGAATTCGAATGTTTAGAGAACTACTATTCATTCCCTATAGTTGTTCTCTGTTTAAGAGAATCTTACGGAGCTTACAAATAGAAAAATCAAACTATTTTTTCCAAAAATTATTGCGAGTGTCCTCTTTAGAAGTGATTACGAGATAGCGACCGGAATGGATGCCCAAGATAGCGACCGGAGTTAGGAGCGGGGTTGGGAACTAATAATTTTTTGAATCATGGATAAAATGTTTATTTTTTCTTTAAGAAACTTAACTCCGTTGGAAGAATCATGGATAAAATATTTATTTTTTCTTTAAGAAACTTAACTCCGTTGGAAACTAATAATTTTTTGAATCATCGATAAAATGTTTAGTTTTTCTTTGAGAAACAAGGAAACGTACGTCCACACCAAAAAGAAAATGAGTGGTATATACCCATTTCTTAACGAGAATGACCTTAGGAATTTGAAGTAAATAGGAAGCTCGCCCACTTGCTATGCCGGAAAAAAAATATGTAATTTATTCTTCGTGTATGTATCACCAACTCTCAATTTTTTAAAGAGTAAATTACTTTTCGAGTCTCTGTGTTTTATTTGTTTAATACACTTGAGTCTAAAATCAAAAAGTTTGATGCACTGAGTTCTTAACCACTCATATATAACGTTTTGAGTCCAATGTGTTAACACTTTTGTTTTTGGACTTAAGTGGTTAAAACTATCAAAACACAGAAACTCTAAATATTATAAAATAAACGGTTAAGGACTTATGGCGTTAAACTTTTTGATTTTAAACTCAAGTGGTTTTACTCCTTTTTTTTAAGTACCGTTAAGGAGCCTACAAAGCTTTGTATAGATCAATAACAAATCCGCAAGGAAAAAAACACTAGTCCACCTGTATTGTCATAAACAAAGCAATTATATTTGCAGGTATGAAGTTACATAAAGATGCAAAAAGTAAACTAAATAAACCCAAAAAGACAAATACAAAAGTTAAAAGAAGACATTCACAAACCAATTTGCTTTTGGATTATTTATATATGTTATCATGTACGTAACCTTTGTGGTTCTTTAATAATTCATCTTTACGATTGACTTTGATATATATACACTCTTTTAATTGCAATTGATTTTTTTAAAAGAATTACAAAAAAATCAAGAATTTACTCAAGTGCACACGGTAAAATACACCGTGATTTATGCAAATACAACCCAAAAGTGTAAATTAAGTCCGGTTTCAATTGGGTCCAATAACTAATAGTCTGGTTCCTACACAAAGGACTGAACACTATATTTAAATTCCAACTTTTTACGTTTTTTAGTTGTAAACCATATAAGTACGTAATAGGTGTATGAATTTTGATAAATATGTTAAAATTTTTGTAGTTTCAGCATGTTATGGCTGTCTTTGTTGTTTCTTAATCGATCATAATATTTTGTTCATGCATATAGTTTTATGTTGTAGTATGGTAACTAGTAATTTTGAAATATAAACAGCACATATTGATATGAAAGTGCAGGACATAATCTGTATATCACAGTCAGTCCCTTCTGGCTTTAACAGATATGAAAAGGCTAAAGTTTGTTGCAAAAGAACAAGAACCAGATGTGTGGATGCAGAAGAATGTCTCAACCAAGATAATAGTGCTTATTTTGGTGGTCCATGGAAACCCTAAAACCAAAACCAAGGTCTTTCTCTCTACTCATTTAATCTCTTCAAATTAAGATTTTGATAAAGTATATAAGACATCGGAATTCATTCTCTAACAACAGTTTCTTCTGGTTTTACATGTTCCATGAAAAATATAAAATAGTTCTTAAAAAAGGTAATTACGACATAATTCTATGGGCAAAATTTTTCACTGACTGTAGCATACGTGTTTTTACGTCCAATTATATTCCGACACGTGTCCCATAATTCTCGTTTGACGTATGTTTAAACGAGAGGGACCAAAGTCGCCAATTCGCTAAATTATAATCGTATAATGAGTTGGTTAATAGTTGAGGGGCTTTATATGAAAAATTGCCAAATTTGTAATTTCTGGAAGGCGGTTACGGACCGCAAGCCATATTGGTTACGGTCCGTAACCAACTTCAAAACCATGGGCGTCTAAGGTCCTTACGGACCGTAAGTCAAAGCCCATACGGTCCGCAAGAACCTGCCAGCGAACAAAAATGTGGCAGCAGCCTGCTCTGCAACCTCTTGTCGCCTTGCCACCGTTCTTGCTGGTCTTTACACGTCTGTGGACACTTGTACACGACCCATGTAGCTCCCTAACACCTGGCAAGCTCCCATGCTTCTTCCTCATGTATACCTAGGCACCTTTGTTGCCATAACTCCTTGCTCACATTCACTTTAACCCATCAAGTGCACTTTGAGGAGTTCCTGGCCATCTTGAAGCTTTCATCTCTGATCTTAGCAACCCATGGACCTTATGTAAGTGTTCCATTTTCGTGCTAAGTCATTCCTTTAGGAATTAAGCTAAGATCAAAGTCTTGACGTAAAAACGCCTTGACTTGAGCTAAGACCTTGATGGTCCAGCCATTGATCGTAACGAAAGTGGCTACGTGATCATAATAAGGTAGATGTTAATCTCTCAAGAGGGCACCTCAAGATTACCACGAATTCTTGACCAATTGAAGAGTCAAAATAAAAGTCAACAAAAGTCAAATTGGCCAGATTTCATAAAATTCATAACTAATTTTATAGATGTTATAAAATATGTTTTGATGCATAAACAACTTATAAATAAGTTTTATAACTTATATAAATTGATTTGGCTCATCAATTCTCGGTCTAGGGTCGGTTCGCAACCGAAAGTCGCAAAGTTTGACTTCTGCTTTGACTTTCAGTTCTGACCCAATTTAGCTAGTTAAGCTACTAATTTTAGGTCATTTTAAGATCATGATTAAGTATAGTATAACTTCCTAAAGTTATACTACTTGATTCCTTAGCAATCCGAGCTATTATGCAAGTTCCGCTAAATTACTTAAACTTTTGCAAAAAGTCCCTTTTTGTACAAATCAAGGTTTTAAACATCCATGCATATAAAAATATATTATAAACTGATTTGTAAACATAAGTGAATTATAATGATGTCGAGAATTTGATCATAAACTAAATTTTGATAAAACGACGTAGTATATACTTTTAAATGACTAAAATGCCCTTTTCGGCATTTTAGATAAGTTGAACATGGTTTTATCACTAAAATATAATACCTACTGATGTAATATTATAAGTAGGACATATTGGGATGCTTATTCAGGTTACCACCTGAATGAAGGCCTAAGATTCGTATAATGCTGATAAACGACCAAACTACCCTTTTCGCCCAAAGAGACTTTAACTAAGCTTTTTGTAACCAAACCTTTTACCTACTGATATAATATGTTAAATGACATATTTGGTTTTATAAAACAGGTCATAACTCCAGTTTACCTTAAACATCGCATTTAACGGCATTTATCGACTTTTACACCTTTTCGGTGCATAGTATGGTTTAAAACTATAATTCTGAGCAAAGACTTGTTACCTACTGATTTATAAACTTACTTTCAATAATTTTGCAGTAAGTACAAGTCCCGAACTCAGAATCCCAATTATGGCTTCAAAGCTATGTATGAAATTACTAAAATACCCCTACGGGACATAGTTTAGTTTAAAACTATCAAACATACATATATTTGATATCCTACTGTTATAACATCATAAAATAAGTATTTTTATAGAATATTATGAACCTTGGCATCAGATTCTTTATAAACCACTTTTATAAATTATAAAATGACCAAAATGCCCTTGTAGGGCATAATTCGGTTTTAAAAACATTACGGGCCTATATTTGGAAAACCTACTGATTTATGAACATATTCTAAATGTATTTTTATGTGGAACTTGTATATGACTCCTACGGTTACCCGGTTTCGCTTATACGCTTACAATTAAGCATACGTAATTAGTTTACGTAATTTAGCCAAAACGGGTTTAGCCTTGTCATTTATTTATCAAAATCTAGAATTTTATTGGTATACCCATACTATACAAGTCATGATACTTGTTAGGCCCAATTAACATCCTATTCCGGTCACCGCTTGATCTAGCGTATCGTACCGTTTTGTTTTAACGTAAGACTAGCCGGTTCAAGTCTAAAACTCAACTAAGGACCCGTTAGCATTCTAATTTGGCTAATAATACCGTCACTCCAGACTAAACACCTTTGCGGTAAATTGTGCATGTGCTTGTCTTGATTTGCGGCTGAGTTTTTGACATCTTCAAAACTTAACCTCAGGTAAATACTCTTAACTTATTTTCCCTATGCGGGCTTGGGATACGGTAAATTATTACCGCTTGGTCGGGTATGGAAATCATGTTTTGTCCAGTTTTCCAACTTCGGGCAAACTTGTTCATTTTCAAACGAACTTGTTTTGTTTTGAGGGAACTAGGCTAACTTCTGGCAAACTTGGTCAAGTTCGAGCGAACTTGGCCAATTTCGAGCGAACTTGCCCCAACTTCGGGCGAAGTTGCTAGTTCGTATCAGTTTCAGGCATTTAATCGATGCGTAACGGTCTGATTTGGTGTCATGACTATAGACTAGGTCAAACAAAGCAGTTCTACCTAATTCCCTATAGTTATGGCTCTGATACCAATGTGTCACACCCCAACCGATGGCAGTATCATCGGGGCGCGATACTAAGCGGTTCAGATTGCTCGAGAAAATCCAGAACGACTATTTTTAAATGACAATATTTAAGCGTCAATTTCCCATACAATCAACATACAATCATTTCATAATCATCACGAATTCGAATATTCTCAAACAACATCAAAGTCGATTACAGTTTATAATGTGTTTCTAAAGCAAAACCCTAAATCCATTTGCTACGAAAATCATCAACCTGCAACATACGTTAAAATAGTTGTCAATACAAAAATTTATTGGCATACAGGTTTTGATACAATAGCATAGTAGATAAAAGTGTTCGCGAATTTCCACTTACATAAACATGGTGCACATAAATATAAACTCACAAGACAAATTTCACATGTTAAGCTCTCGAAAAGGCTGCGAAGCGCGATGTGTCCTTCCTAACTAGACCCCATCGGGTGTTAGCCAAACTATAGTACCATACTAGCTAAGGTGGAGTTAACAAAAATGTGTCCTAGTTTACATGTTTCTAGCATCACGTGTAACTATGTATATCAGATATTCACGTGTGATAAATTAGTTTAGCGAAAATGGGTCAAGTATACTCACAGTTGGTACGTTAAGAGGGAGATGGGACCTGATGTAGATTGGAGGGAGCGCCGGATCAGCCTGTAAGCGAACA
Source organism: Scalesia atractyloides (assembly GCA_947069175.1). NCBI lineage: Eukaryota > Viridiplantae > Streptophyta > Magnoliopsida > Asterales > Asteraceae > Scalesia > Scalesia atractyloides. The sequence continues at coordinate 42,455,281 of CAMTDV010000019.1, read as the reverse complement.
GAAGTGCATCAGTCTTCCAAATTGTTGGAACGGTCGAAACGTGAAGGAGCAGAGGACAAGTTCGGGCGAAGTTGTACCAAATCTCTTGGATTTGGTACAAGTTCGGGCGAACTTGTTCTGAGTTCTTACTGGAAAGTAAAAGTTCGGGCAAACTTGTTTGGTTTCATGAGAAACTAGACAAGTTCGGGCGAACTTGCCTTGTTCTGCTGGAGTTGATACAAGTTCGGGCGAGCTTGTCTGATTCTCTTGAGAATTGGACAAGTTCGGGCGAACTTGATTGAATTGTTGAAGGTTTTAGGCAAGTTCGGGTGAACTTGGTCACCAATCTGGTGACAAGTTCAAGCGAACTTGATGTTTTCTGAGCGAACTTGACTGTTTTGGCATCCAAATCGTGCGTTTTCGTGTCGTTTGCTGAAGAAATTGAGTGTCCATCCCCCTAACCTTATGCTACTGAGCAAAACCTAGGCTGGAGAGGTCTTCTGGAGCAAGTGTTAGCCATTTTACAGAAACTCGAACTAATCCGGGCGAACTTGATGGTTCGTATGGGTTAGTCCAGTTGGTGCAAAGTGACGATTTCGTCCTCGTGCTTCCAGATATGAGATTTTACTTGACAATGCCTCGTTCCACTTCCTAGTGAACGAAACATACGTCATTTAGTCCGAATTTATGTGAAAAGCGATGTTTAAAAAGGGTTTTACTTAGATCTATGTATAGATCTAAGTGAAAAACAGAAGTTTGTATAAAAAGATGAAGATTTTCGTAAACAGAAGAGTCTTGATGAAATCGAAGGTAAAAACCTTGTGCAAAATCGTAGTAAAACGTTGTTGTAGCTTGAAAACGGGTTGATTCTTACTTAGAAAACGAAAGTATTCGATCAGGGGAGCTCTGAGCGAACTTGGTCAGCAAGGGGGGCATGAATGAGGAGCTGGGTATTTATAGGTGAGGAGAAATAAGGTGGGCAGACATCAAGTTCGAGCGAACTTGTCTCAAGTTCGGCCGAACTTGGCCTGTCTCACTTGGCTTGGTCAAGTTCGGGCGAACTTGGTGTAACCAAGTTCGGCTGAAGGCCTGATGGCTAGGTTTTTGTTCGTTATTTCGTGTTAAGCGCTCGTTTGGCAATTTGGTTCGTATTAAGCGTATAAGCAATGCGTTAAGCGTATTACTCGATTAAATTAAGTTAAGATTCGATAAGTAAGCAAGGTAGCATGCGGCTTTCTTCCCAAGTCTTGCGAGAGTCGCGTTGTAGTTTAAGTGAGCAGATAGCCTTGGAAACTTCATGCAAAGTTTATAGCATTTAGCGAGTGCGATATGAGTGTAAGTGTTGTGAAGTGCGATGTGGTGCGAAAATATGTGATATAGCGTAGTAAGCGATTTAGGTTACATTATGATCCGAATCTCTGGTGCTAGGCGTAACGAGAGTGACGAGCTTGCGAGGAAGCGGGTTATTACACTAGTGGCCACAATTTAAGCATTGGTGTAGGCATACATCGGTAACTGCTATTATTAACTGATTTCTATGTGAAAGTTCAGAAGTGGCGTGTCAGTCGATCATGTCTCGGTTTCTGTACTGGGCCCCAAATGTAAAAGACGGACATGTAAAACTGTATACAAGGTCATTTGTACTGTCTCAAGTTAATTATGAAAATGTGCCTAGTGCACCTAAACCATTTTCGAAAAGATTTTCAAAATGAGTCGGCTAATTGTATTTACCAGTGTAAACTGACATATTTTCAAAGATAAAATTATAGGTACAAGTACGTAATAGGCCGGAAGCTGCGGGGCAATTATATTAAGGAGTTGCGACCTTGTAGAAGTTCCTGTAGAGTCTTATTCATTTTAATGTAATTTGATCCGCCTGTGGATCTTATTACAAGCCATGTATATGTTTGTATATTTGTGTTTCGAACTTTGGACACTCTATGGTTTGTAATAGTTTGTATTTTACTCCAAGCCTTCCGTTGTGTTGCTCTGTGTTGTAATTGGTTATGATAATATCAACTGTACGTCATGATACTCCCCACCGGGCCCACCGGAATACACGTGGAAATCGGGGTGTGACAGGTTGGTATCAGAGCCAACGTCTGAGGGAATTCAACACTAGTCTTTAGAGTTTAATCTCAAACGACACAGTAACACATTCCTTAGACTCTCGAGTCTAGGCTATGACCTAGGATTGTTTATTACCTTATTTTGATATTATTCCTTGCCTTGTTATGTTTAAACTTGTTTTAGAAGCAGGACCATGCCGCCCAAGTTCTCACACGGAGCTAAAGGAAAAGGCCTAATGCGAGGTGGGTCATCAGGCCAAGGACCCTCCAACATCCACAACTTTAACCCGTACGAAGGATCGGATGATTCTTCATCGCCATGGGAACCGTACCGCCATTCTATCTCTCATGAATATTCACCACCGCCAGACTCTCACCACTCCCACCATAGCCACCACTCCCATCACTCTCATTCCCATTCTTTCCAGGGAAATTATAACACCGACATCCGCCTACTTTCACCCTCTGTTACTCCTCCCGAGGACTCCCCTGAATATAGGGAGGAAGATTCTGACTCGGAAATGCCTCAAACATGGTCAATGGGGCAACCTATTGAACTGTCCAGTGGTTCAAATTCATATGCTGGAACCCCTCAACACTACCCCGACGACTTTCAAGAGAGATGGGGACAATATGTCTTCTTCAACACCCTATCCTACCACAGCACACCCTCCTACCATACTCCTCAACCGGAACTACCTCCACATGAGGAAGTGCAATTCCAACCGGTGGAGCAACCGCAACCACCGCCCGTGACACAACCACCAAGAAGATGTGGGGCGCGCATGTTAGTGCGCCTAGGACCAAGGGTAGGGTCGCTTTCACCTAACCCTTACCCAACTATCCCTGAGGACCCACAAATGGGTGGACCCTCTCATACTTCACCATTTGTGGAACACTTTCCACAACCACCCGTTGAGCCTTTGCCTCAACCACCACAATCTACTATTGGGCCTTCGACCCAACTACCACCACTACCACCTTCGGGTTTTGAAAACTCAATTCCTTCATATCCAGATTCGTCTGGATATAACCCTTTTTTTCTTCTTCTGGGTTGCCTAATTATATTCACCAGGCAGCATCACAGGATACTTATGTTGGAACAGCTGCACATAATGATCTTTACCCTTCTCCATTTCCACCTTATTCTTCTGTACCATACTCAGCGGGTGGATATCCCTTTTATGGGTATCATCCATCTGGTGCACCTCCACCATATGTATACCAACATCCAGGTGCGCTACAACCGCAGCCTCAACCACCACAGTAACAACAACCTCAATCTCAAGCACCAGTACTTGAGGCTATGCAAGAAACGTTGGAATATATAAAAGAATTTCAGCGAAAGACTGAGAAATCAGAAAAGAAGAACAATAAATATTTGAAGAGATTTGTGAGGCTGATAAAAAGGAAAAAGGGTGATTAAACCCTTGTGATTTAATTATGTAATTTATATTTTCTAGAAGTCCCTGCGTGGACATGTTTATTTTCTTTTTAGTAATAGTCCCTGCGAGGACAAATTTTGTTATTTAAAAGTCCTAATTTTTAGGCATTATTGTAATGTTTTAAATTAATGAGAATTTTTAGAATTTGTTGATGCACTTGGTGTTCGTCAGTTGTCGAATAGGCTAGATAGAGCGTGTGTTGAATATTGTATAGGTTAGAATCGAACACGCGACCAAAATATGAAGCGTATAGTGAAAATAGGAACAAGTTCGCCCGAACTTGATCTTGGGTGACCAAGTTCACCCGAAGTTGATGTGTAATGGACAAGTTCGCCCGAACTTGTCCTATGCACACTTCGAGCGAACTTGTGTGCCTATATATAGGTGTGTTGTTCATTTGTTGTTTCAGGTTTTGCAATCCCTATGGGGAGGTGCTGCCGGATTCTCTCCAGGAACTCCAGCAGCCTGACAAAGATGTATACTCTTTCGGTATGAATGAAGATACGACTTCCGCTGCACTCTACTTCTACTCCTTTCTGTAATAACATTCTACCGAATCGGTTACATTTACGCAGTAACTTCCGTCTAGAACCGCCTGATCACGGACCTTCAATTGGTATCAGAGCTACGGTTATCACCAACGCTCATGAGTTTGGACATTTGTGGACATTATGAGGGGTTTTAGACGTAAATCATCAAATAAACATACAATCCACGGACAAAAAGTAAAATTGAATGGATAGGATTGTTAGAAAACCATTTTCGACCAGAACTAGGGCGGAATCATCTCGAAATTCAAAGAAATAAGGATTTTGGATCGAAAAATTTGAAAAAGGCTGGATTTGGAGGGTCAACTTCGCCCGAAGTTGTGACCAAGTTCGCCCGAACTTGGTGTTGGCCAACTAAGTTCGCCCGAACTTGGCGCTTGGTGACCAACTTCGACCGAAGTTGTAACATTGTGGACAAGTTCGCCCGAATTTTTCTAAGGAGCCTAAAAAAATTTGTTGATTGTATTGATGGGATGAGTGTTCCAGAAAAAATTTAGCGATAGAAATTTTTTCGAATTTTCGATGACCGAACCGGGATGTTTGGGGACACCGTCTAGAGCTTCAGAGTACAGATTTGGTGATACGGTCACATTATTTTGAAGATGATAGGAGAGTCATTGATACCAGTGCAGAATGCTGATCATTTGAGTGTCGTGACTAGTAATGGGCCTAAACGTTAAATCCGCATTTGTTAAATACTGAAAGTTCCGGATGTGAGGGGGAATTTCAGTGAAAATTTCAGTATGGTCAGAATTTGCAAAAATGAGGGGGAATAAAAATTTTAAAATATATGAAGATTCCGACATTTTTGAAATTCATGACTACTGCAACAGTATCCGGGTGGTTACCGATTGCAGATTGTCGGGAAATGCAGAGGATTGAGATTCATTGGGTATTTCGAATTGATGTCTAGTTTGAAAATGGGTGGTTACATAACTGAGTTTGGAGGAGTTGTTTATCAGATTCTGCGGTCATGGTTGTCGATTGACACCTAAGTCGCGCGTATGGTTTGGAAGCACATACGACTGCCTATCATTAACTCTGCTTTGCACATGAATTATTGACTGGACTAACCGCCAGGAGGTAAGGATGCTCTGTAGTTTCAGTTGCCCCAGGTTGTACGCGGTACAATGATTAAGGAAGATGATATAATGGGTTTTTCAGACAAAGTTGTGTATCGGTTGCTGAAGAAAGAGGCTATACATTTGGGATTCCGTGATCACAGGAAGTTTCCGATTTTTCAGATCATGATACAGATTGATGCCTAAGGGTTAGAGTCCTGATCTCCGGTGAAGGGGTAGTTAGCAGGATTAGCAGTGATTAGTACCAGTGAGGAACTGAGGACATTCAAAACGGTCAGTGATAATCTTAGGAACTAATGACTAGCTCCGGAGTTGGATAGTTTCAAAATTTCCAAGGAGATCTTAAGTTATTCAAGATATAACTGATAACAGCCTTTGGTGGCCATTATTTTTAGTCTTCAAACAGATGAATCATTCTTCTCTTTGGACTAACCGCCGTTGGATGACGATGCTTGCTGATTAAATGGCACTGGTCTACCGGAGATAGCTATATATCTGGCATTGTGACTGAAGAGGAAGAATGTGATTTTGGCCACAGACGTGTGTTTCTCAGATTCGATGCGTTACCAGATTGTCTGTTTTTTGATGAAGATTTGCTGATTGATCAAATTACCGACTTTCTAATCAATCTTTCAGGAGTATGCGTAACTGCGATTACGAAAATCGGGATTTCGGATTTTCGAGGGTATTCGTTGATTTGAAGTTTTCCGATGCGGTGATTGGAAGTTTCTATCAATTTCCGGTTGAGGTTTTGATATTTTAGGAGTGTGCAGAATAAACTCTCGATGCTCAATGCTTATTCAAAAAATGAACTTGGATGCAGTTATCGTCGAAATGGAGAAGCTGCTGCATTGATTAGCTTCAAGATGGTGGTTATTCGATAAAATTTGTCGATCAAACAAAACAGAGGAGGTCTGAAACTGTGCAACCAAAGATCTGAACTGGAGATTTCAGCGGAATTGAAAGTTGATAATGCGAGCCCGGATCATCAATTAAGGGGGAATCTGTTGACGCATTTCGACAACATCGGCAGACACCTTGATTGAAGTTGCAGAATATTCAAACACGGCTCAGAGTTTTGAAGATCAAGATCAAGCTTCGACAGTAACGAACAAGGGGGAAATTGTTGATGCACTTGGTGTTCATCACTTGTCGAATAGGCTAGATAGAGCGTATGTTGAATATTGTATAGGTTAGAATCGAACACACGACCAAAATACGGAGCGTATAGTGAAAATAGGAACAAGTTTGCCCGAACTTGGTCTTGGGTGACCAAGTTTGCCCGAAGTTGATGTGTAATGGACAAGTTCGACCGAACTTGTAATGGTGGACAAGTTCGCCCGAACTTGTCCTAAGCATACTTCGAGCGAACTTGCGTGCCTATATATACGTATGTTGTTCATTTGTTGTTTAAGTTTTTGCAATCCCTACAGGGAGGTGTTGCCGGATTCACTCCATGAACTCCAGCAGCCTGACAAAGATGTATACTCTTTCGGTATGAATGAAGATATGACTTCCGCTGCACTCTACTTCTACTCCTTTCTGTAATAAGATTCTACTGAATCGGTTATGTTTACGCACTAACTTCCGTTTATAACCCGCCTGATCGCGAACCTTCAGAATTTATTATTATTGTGCTCGGTTTCATCCGTTATTCGAGCAAACGTCTCGATTTTAATTCGAAATATATGATCTGCGAAATATTCAAAAAGATCATCTTGATGGTTTTATACCCGCCAAAGTGATTAGGTCACATATATTGGCAAAACAGTAGATTGAAATATTTAGTCCTCTACCATGATATTAAGGTTGAGATTTTCTCTTTTACCCAGAGGTGGTGAACTACGTTCTAAGCCTCCTAGTCTGCCCGATCGGGACTAGCTATTGAAAACCATTTTAAGATTTATTTTAAAAGTTAACACCTTTAAAGTGTTAACACTCCTAGGCAGTGTGACTTGAGGAACCACACGAGCCATCTAAGATTATGGACTATGTCCAAAAAAAATTTAATAAACCCACGTGGTCAAATTTGATCCTGGCTAAGTATCATCCATGTGATGATCATGTTTTTAAACACCCATTAGTGGTGTAATACCTGCGGGCTATTTATTATGAACATCCATTAGTGATGTACAGCCTACGTGTTATATCCTTGTCCATTAGTGATAGTGACAGATGTAATCTATGACTCTCTGTCTCGAGGTATAGATTTAGTTCAAACCTCGAAGTTTTATGACCTTTTGTGGTCTCGACTCATATAATTTGAGTTCTTATGACAAGCCTTTAGTGCTATTCTTGTTATGTCCTTTGTGACAAGCCATTTGTGCCATAATTAATCACCCCCATAAACATTACAAGTTTACATGGTTAAAATTTTGTCATGCCACAGATTATAATGCAAGTCATCAAGTATGTATGACTGATTAAAACTTATATTATTTTTAGCTACAAACGGACTATATGGCGGATTTGAATGAAGTTAACAGCCAAAGGAAGGACGATGACGTGAATGAAAACATAGTTACAACTAAAGGCGATTTACAAGCCATTATTGCCACGGAAGTCGATAAGGAAATAGAGAACCATGTTGAAAAACAACAAGAGTCGAGCGCTCGCACTCCAATCATTCGTCCAAGCACACCTCAAAACATACCACTAAGCAATTCTCAAAGCCTTCTTCAGAAAAGAAGGAATAGTCGGAACTGTTAGGAACTGAGTTTGAATTGATTATATTGTTTTAACCAAATTGATAACAAAATGATAAATCATAAAGGACTTTGCAGCGAAAGAACAGTTAAAACTTTATAACACAACCAACGAGAGAATAGTTTTCATCATAACATGTTTTCATTACTCAACAGATTAAAATGATTACAAAGTAACTTACATGAATGAATCACTAAAATCCCCCTCAGATCGAGCTACACATAGAAAAATGTATAAAAAGTGCAAATGTGTAAGCTACATAGGACAGTACAGGCACTGTCTATTTATAGTACTAACCTAAGCACTGATCGTCTATGCTGACATCATCTTGACAATGACATCTAACAACAATAAAAAACTCTAACCTCTGCCTAGCCTAAACACTGATAGCAAACCACTGATGACCCTAACCGCTGATAAGCATAAACTCTAATGAAACATTGGCAGATGTTCTTCAAAGGATGATCAGACCTTTGACTTCCAACAGACCTTTGACTTTTAAGTAGACCTTTGACCCATCAGAGGTTTGGTGAATCAGCAGACTTTATTACTTGGCAGAGCTTCGACATAGGGCAATTGTTAGAACTAGCAGCGGTTTGGTAGCCGGTCTTTGAAAGGAGTAAATCTAAACTCTGTTTATTCTAGATCATATAGAGCAGACCTGTTTTGGCTTTCTATCATCTGTTCTTTTGTAGTGTTCAATCCCAACAATCTCCCCCTAGAACATATGATGCCAAAACTCTTCTTTATTCATGATCTTTTTGTCTCATCAGTTTTTCCCTGATTTGTACTTTGAATTGTGATTCGAAGTTCAAGGAATCTTCATCATCCTCATCCCTGCACAGTTGTAGTTCCAACAGATCTTGAAGGTCAGCTACATCCAGGCTTAGTGCATCCTTCCTTGATATATTCACAACTTTCCCATTGGACCTGAGCAGAGTCAATACATGGGTCTTTTTATCAGAGAGTCACTTTAGTATTTTTGAGTTCAATGGGTTTCTTGGGAGAGGAGTTATTTTTTATGAGAATTGAAAAGGTGAACTTTTTGAAATCCTTTGAAAGAGATCTTCAGATTTAGCTAAAGGCTTCAATGGTTCTTTATTCAAGTCAGGCAAAGGTTCCTTTGTGATAGTCTATTTACTTTTGTTAGCATCCCTTTGCTGATCTTGCTTATCCATCTGCAGTTGCCTCTTCTTTTGGTTGAAGGCTTGAATGGTTGTTTCTAAGACCAGATCTGCAATGAGGTTCTAAACATCTTTCCAATCTGGTGCAGTCTGTCTTATTTGAGGGTCTTTCTTCATCCTATCAATTCTATCAGCTTCTTGTTTGAGAGCTGGGATGGACCACTCCTTAAATTTATCTTCTTCAGCTTGATAGGGTTTTTCTTTCATGATAAATCTTATGAGATTTACCCTTAGCTTCCTTTGAGGATCATCTTTTGGAGATTCTTTTGTCATTTCTCATTAAGCTCTTTTGCGTACTCTTCTAATTTCTTAACTTTGCTTAGCTCATGCTGCTCCAATCTTGTTAAGTAAGAATTACCTTTCCCTTTGCTTTCTTCTTTTGCTATGCTTTTGGCTTGTCTAGTCTTTAGTTTTAGATAATCCTCAAGGGTTTTTGGATTTCTATAACCAATAAGAGATGGGAAGGTTCTTTTGGATGGATCAGCTTCTATGTAGAATTGTAGCATCTCTCCTTTTACTGCAACCAACTCTAAAGGATATGATGTTTCCATAGGGATATTTTCTTTTGGGTTTTGACCTTTGAGTGACTCAGCAAGGCTGATTTGTAATGATGGTGAATGGGTGATTACTGGTTTTGGATTTGTTTGGACAACAAGTGAAGATGGTACGTCATCATTTTTCACTGTAGTCATTCTTCTTCTTTTTCTAGCATAAACCAGTTTTGGTGCAGGGGCACTTGTGCAAACCACTGCTGTCGTAACATCTGTTACTTTGACAGGTGGTTGCTAAGATGAGGAAGGCAACAAGATATCAGCGGTTAGCCTTTTAATACCAGCAGTGGTACCCTTCATCTCTTCTCTTTTATCCTAACATGACTTTGATTGATCCTCATTTGTGTATCTTCATCATCTGCTTGAATTTTCAGGGTTTCATCACCTCCTTTTTCCTTTTCTTTGACAGATGTTTCAGCAGAAGTTACTGAGATATTTTCCTCAGAGTCATTTTTCTCCCCCTTTTTGGCATCACCAACTCTTTCGAAGATAGGTGCAGGGGTAGTGCCAGGAATGAGAATTTTCTTGATCACTTTAAGCTCTTCCTGTGTGTCTTTATACCTTACCTCAACTTCTTCTTTGAATGTCTGCACTTTTGAATCATATAACTGATTAGCATGCTGAATGTGTTGTTGAAGCAAAGGATACACTTGTGTTGCAATTTTGGTGGCTTGAGCAGAGGATTGAGCAGTGTTTCGAGATTTTGCAGAGTGTAACATCTGTTGCAGCACATTTTTATATCTCCGAGGATGCCTCAATCTTTGTGACTTTATCCGTCAATTCCTCATGTTTTAGCTCATCTCCTAAGTTAATAGGATCATCTGAGCTCCTACCAGAGGTGGTAGTTTTATCTAGGGTATCATGAGTATGAGATTTATCACTTGCTACAACCTTAGATGCCCCTTTTTCCTGGTACTGGGGTCTTCCCACTGCGGCAGAGGTTACCTGGGTAGCCTCAACAGTGGTTGCCTTCAAAGGAGACTTATTTATGAAACTACTGTCCAGATGTAAATCAATGGATTCAACATCTGTAGTAGCTGCTCCAATTGAACTATCAACAAGGATTTCATGAAATCCAAGTGATGTAGCCTCCTCAACTGTTTGTGGGATAACCAGTTAATTTTTATCAGATACAGCCATTGTTGAAGTTTTATTCTCAGTGATGTGTTGGTGAGAGTGGCCTTTTTGTGACTAACTATCAAAGGTTTCAAACAGTGATGTGGTGAGTGTAGTGTTTTGAAATGTGGAGAGTGGTGTGGAAAGTAGGTTTGTCCTAGGAGATGGACATTTTAACATACTCTCAATTGAGGGTAATGTTATCAGTTGTGGGATCCTTGTGCTTACAGCATGTTCCTTTTGTGAGGAATCATGGGGAGTTATGGTTTTGGGTGGAGATCTTTCTACCATCTGCTGTGAGGAAGTAGCAGCAGTGGTTTCATGTGACTTTTGTGATGTCACTAGATTAACTTCTGGGATCTCATCTTCTAGAAGGTCCTTTTTGATAGGTTTAGTGGGTTTTGAAGGTTTCTTTTTGGTCCTTTTAGTAGTTTTTGGTGTGGGTTGCACAGCAGTGGTTGTGCTGTTGTGGTCACCAAGAGCAGTAGGCTCAGCAGCTGAGGTCTGAGGAGCAGATGTGGACTCATCTAAATTTTGCTCAGACTCCCCTGCTTGTGTTTTTGAAACTTTTGACTCGTTGGCCATAAGGCGAGTGTATGTTTCAGATGATAAACTGTTTATTTGAAAAGGCACACCTTGAACAAGAGCATGTGCACTTTCTTTTGGTATTTTCTCTTGTAAATAATAACTTATGAATCTAGGAAATAGCAGAAAAGCATTTTCCCTTTTGTTTTTCATATTTTCTAGATTGGTTACTAAATCATTAAATAATACTTGCGAGTAATTGTAATCAGATTTAGACAAAATGGCATACCCCAAGTATTGAATTTTCAATGGTATTTCATCAAACCCAGTAGTCTTATTGGAAACACATGTCAGCAGGGTATGAAACAAAAAATTCAGAGGAGGTGGGAATTTTCCCTTTTTCATAGTAGCTTTTGATAAATCCCCTGTATACCCTTTGTTTTTCAAAACAATTTGATACTCACTTTTAGGGAAAGAGGTTTTACCTTCTAGATTGTTCATCTGAAAAACCTCTGAGATGGTTTGTGGGGTTATTGGAAACAAGATCCCTCCCACTTTTGACGTGATTGCCCAAGGTTTTTGGTTCAGACTCTCAATCTCACCATTTGCCCAGAAATCTCGAAGGACATTCTGATAAATAGGTGCGTTACAGGTTAACAGAGTCTTGTACTTTGAAGAAGACAAATATATCAATGATTTCATGAAAATCTGTATTCTTCTTCGTCCTCTCAAAGGTACAGAGATAATTATGTGGATTTTTGATGTTAAGAGTGTGTTTCGGTGGTTCCTGAGTCGATTTCGCTTTGGGTGCCATGATTATCAGAAGAAATAGCTTTGAGAATTTTGAAATGGCACAGTAGAAGTGAAGACTCTGTTTGTGGATGAAATAGGGTTTTATAGGGTTTTCAAAAGTGAATGATGATGTGGCATCTGACGCAACGACTGTCGAATAACATCTGTCCACGTGTAACCTCTGATTGACAATGGAAGACAGTTGTTTGGCTAGCCACTGACAAAGTAACCTATCAGTGGTTGTGACCAAAAGTTACCACTATCAGAGGTTCCACATCAGTGGATAGGTTTTTCTATCCAACAGTGTTTTTAGACTATCAGAGCTTTGAACAGACTTTTAGGATTTATTGAAAAATTCAATTTTAACTATTTTTAAGGATTAATTCTGGTTTTCTAAAGACATTTTATTGCTGTTTACACATGGATCACAATAAAATTTGTTTTAATCCATGTTTAGCATTCCAAGCCTAGAAATCAAACTGTCAAATGTGGAAGCATCAAGTGCTTTTGTCAACACATCTGCTAGTTGATCCTTGGTATGGACATGTTGTAAAGAAATCAGACCTTTTTCATAGCAATCCCTCACAAGGTGATATCTGATGTCTATTTGTTTGATAATTTTGCAAGATTAGTTTTAGCCGACCAAAATGTCCTTCTGAGATTTTTCAATGACATAGGTTTTTAAGCCTTTTCAGTCAAAGCTTTATTCACATGCTCGTCCTTGTGTACAAACACTTTACAGGCCTTGGCAGAGGTTGAATATCTCAGATGGTACAAACTATTTTGTCTGTAGGGACAGGTTTTCAAAGACATTTAAATCTGATTTGAACTGGTTATCATCCATAGTCCTCTTGATTCACTATTAGAGGAAATATCTTCCCTTTCTAAAAATAGGGTTCTACTTCAGGCAGGAACTTAAGTTTTGTCTATCAAAAACAAGCAAAACTCAAGGTGTATTATCTTCAACAAAAATTCAGAAGAGCAATACAAGACCTGATATAAACATGAAATTTCTATTATAAAACTTGTAGAAACTTTCGTGATAAGTGAATCAATTAGATCTGATAGATTTCCAGCGATCCTTTTGAAGAATTTATGATTTAAAAGTTCATCTTAGTCACTCATATAAGACTGATATGGATCCTCTTCATCAAATAACCCTGAAATCAACATAGACTCAAACACAAACAATAGAAACACATGAATCATGAATTTCCACACAATTTTGACTTCTTATTCAACAATTAAAAATAGCACAATATCAATGAGATCGAGCCGATCCTTTTAGGTCAAAATGACGAATAAATCAATTCGACCGACCAAGCTCTGATACCAATTGTTAGAAACTGAGTTTGAATTGATTGTATTTTTTTAACCAAATTGATAACAAAATGATAAATCATAAAGGACTTTGCAACGGAAGAATAGTTAAAACTTTATAACACAACCAACGAGAGAATAATTTTCATCATAACATGTTTTCATTACTTAACAGATTAAAAGATTACAAAGTAACTTACATGAATGAATCACTAAACTCCCCTTCAGACGAGCTACATATAGAAAAATGTATAAAAAGTGCAAATGTGTAAGCTACATAGGACAGTACAGGAACTGTCTATTATAGTACTAACCTAACCACTGATCGTCTATGCTGACATCATCTTGATAATGACATATAACAACAATAACAAACTCTACCCTCTACCTAGCCTAAACACTGATAGCAAAGCACTGATGACCCTAACCGCTGATAAGCATAAACTCTGATGAAACATTGGCAGATGTTCTTCAAAGGATGATCAGACCTTTGACTTCCAGCAGACCTTTTTACTTTTAAGTAGACCTTTGACCCATCAGAGGTTTGGTGAATCAGCAGACTTTATAACTTGGCAGAGCTTTGACATAGGGCAGTTGTTAGAACTAGCAGCGGTTTGGTAGCCGGTCTTTGAAAGGAGTAAATCTAAACTTTGTTGATCATATAGAGCAGACCTGTTTTGGCTTTCTATCATCTGTTCTTTTGTAGGGTTCAATCCCAACAGGAACACTCCTTGAATGTGATTAGAAAGAGGGAGGAATACCAGAAAAAGACTCACTTATCGAAAGAGGGTTGCTCATATAAATATTTCATATCTTGCAAGCCCTATGACTTTACTGGGGAGAAAGGAGCGGTGGAAACATTGAGATGGTTAGACGAGATTGAAACGATTGTGGAGATCAGTGGATGTGCAGAAAAGGATGTGGTTAAGTACGTGGCGCAGTCATTCAAAGGTGATGCTCTTATATGGTGGAAGTCCATGATTCAATATGAGCTGGGGGAAGTTTGTTGAGAAGATTAAAGATGCGTACTATCCACCTCATGAGGTGGAAAGGATTGAGACAGAGTTCCTAGGACTGGTTATGAAGAACTTGGATTGTGGGAAGTATGTGTCAAATTATAACTCCATTTCTAGGTTGGCACCGTATTTAATAACTCCCGAATCAAAGCGCATCTCGCGTTTTATTGGTGGACTAGAACCAGAAATCAAAGGGAATGTCAGGGCATCAAGACCAGAAACATTTAGGTCGGATGTGGACCTATCAATGACCCTGACACAAGATTTAAAAAGGGCGATAGCTATTATGGCTGAAGGAGACAGAAAGAGAAAAAGGGAGGAAGATAGGTCGCATCGGTTTAATAAGAATAAGAGGTTTAGATCCAATAGGAAACAGCAGGGGTCAGACAATAGACCTAGATGCAGGAAATGTAACCGACAACACCATGGACCGTGTCGGGATGAATCCCACTCCAAACCATGTGGTATCTGCAAGAAGTCTGGGCACAAGGCCCTAGATTGTATGGGCATAAAGGAAGCCACATGCTACAGCTATGGTGAGAAAGGGCACATCAAACCCAACTGCCCTAAGTATAAGAAAGATGATACAACCAAGGAAGAGGGATCTAAGAAAGGAAAAGCTTGTGCTTTTCAAATGAATGATAAGGAAGCCGTGAATGACAACAACGTGATAACAGGTACGTTCCTTATTAATGATGTATATGCTAGAGTTCTTTTTGATTTAGGGGCCGACATATCTTTTGTAGATCATAAGTTTAGTACCTTACTAAATTTGCCCATAAGAACTCTAGACATAACATACGATGTAGAACTCGCTGATGGAATGATCAAAACCGCTTCTACAGTTCTCGATGGATGTTTCATATCCATTAAGAATCATTTCATTCCTGTTTCACTCTTCCCAATGAAATTGGCCGGATTTGATGTGGTTCTTGGTATGGATTGGTTGTCAAGTAACCAAGCCCATATAGCCTGCAACAAGAAACTCATTGAAATCAAATCCCCAACCGGTGATGTGCTTACTATACAAGGAGATTTACATTATGGATTAGCGGAGAAGTTATCATTACTGAAAACATCAAAGTGTGTAAAGAAGAATTGTGTCGTCTACATGGCACAAGTAACTATAGACGTGCCAAAGACGAAGATTGAAGATTTGCCCATCATTTCTGAGTTCTCAGATGTATTCCCGAAGACTTGCCTGGTCTACCCCCGGACAGGCAAGTGGAATTTAGAATTGATATTATACCCAGAGCAGCTCCTGTCGCTAGACTCCGTTGTGACATCTGTGCTTTCCAATCTTTGTACTTTTATCCAACAATGTTATATCAATAAAATTTTGTGTTACATTTATGAGTTTTGTATATTTACTTATGACATTTGTGTATTTTAAATCCTTGTTCAAATCCGACCTTGTAAACATTTTCTGGAAGTGAAATCGCAAACCGTTATGCAAACGTGACCATTTTAACGCAACATGTGTCCTGAGCTAAGCATACCCTAAATATTCCTTACATAACTTAGAAATAAGTTTTGAAGGGTTTGGGATGTCAAAAACAAGCTTATTCGATCATAGGGACTAAATATGACAAACTACGAAAGTCTGTCGATTCCCGTAGTGACGTACATTCCAGAAAATTTACACAAGCTTAACATACCTTAAATAATCTTTACATAACTTAGAAATAAGTTTTGAAGAGTTCGGTATGGCAAAAACATGCATTTGCAACTTCAGGGGCTATTTTGCAAATTCTGCGAAACTATACCTTTTTGCGTATATCGCTATCCAAAACATGTACGGACATCCAAAAAATTTTGTAATCATTAAAATATCATATTTTAGTGATTGGAATGCAAAAATGTCATTCGTTACGCATTTACGGTCACATACGCGTTCGTTACGATTTTTATCGTAATTAACCGAAAACCACGATAGTACGACCAAACGAACTAACCTATGGAACATTTTTCAACACATTTCAAGTTCCCTATACTTTAACATCCTTATAAAGCCTTTAAATGGGGTTAACGAGTGTTAGAAGTGCCCGAAACACGACCAAACAAGTGCAGGGGCCTGTTCTGCCAATTTTGAAAGTTACTGACCAGCTAGGGGCCATGAGGACTGCATGGAGGACCCCATACGGTCCGCATGGGGTGCCCAGATCAGCTAATGCAAGCTGGTAACAGCCTGTTGTTTTAGGGACTCCTAGCTCGCGGATTATGCCACTTCTTCTCTGCATTTGACACCTATTTGGACACTAATCAAGCCCCTAACACTTGCTATAACACTTTTCAAGATTTGGTGAGTTTATGATCATTATAAATACCATAATCATGGCCATTCTTGAACTTTTTGATCATGTTCATATTATAACCTACCTCAAATCCGAATTTCAACCATCTTGGAGCTATCTCTCTGGTCCTTGATCATTTCCTTGGTGTCTGTAAGCATTCCACTCTTGCTATGTTCAATTATTATAGCTTAATTTCACTAAAAATCAAACAGTTTGACTCCTGTTTGACTTTTAGTTTTTATCCAAGACATGTAAACAATTATATTCAATAAAACTTAACTTATTATGCCCCGGTTGTTGAAACAATAGTTCTGTTACAACACTCCCCGACGTTTCGGCCACGGTTTGTTGTTTTACGTGGTCGGGATGTGACAGAAAGATTGGTATCAGAGCCAATGGTTATAAGGAATTAGGTTATTAGTGAAGCTTTGACCTAGACTATAACCTTTCTAGGACCTTAAGGTGAGTTGTCTTGCGTTTAGATTCATAAAACAATACCGTCACCTATCCTTAGGTGAACACCAAAATATAAACACAATTTCCAAAAATGATTTTTGAAATCAATCATCCATTCTTGGATGATTTGTTTTTTGGCTTTATGCCTTTGATGTTTTCAAAATCTCGTCAAGGTTTGGGTCTTATTAATGTGAACACGTGCAATCTGGAAGGGTGGGTGCCTGTACCCTGAGTTTTCTGTCTAGGCTAGAGTGTTCATACAAATCCACTTAATCGGACCAGTCACTCTTACCTGGGAACTCTTGGGGTGAGTGTCCACTTATAGGCTAAAGCATGTCTTCGCGATACATTATAAAGATCCATTTACTTTGATTAGTCACTGTGTGTCGTTTGTTTGTTTTGAGTAAACGAACGAATGACCACCATCCTTACAATTGTCGATATTTTGTCATCTCCTTTTTTATTCAACATTCATCTTACTCGTTTTCTCTCATGTTTTCTCTATTTTAGAATACCTCCTCGACGATACGTAAACGCTGATCCGGACCCCGCCATGGCAGCTATGATAGCTCAGCAGATTGCTGCTGTACTACCTAATCTCGTAACTCAAATGAACCAAGCCAATAACAACAATGCACCTGCTGCATGCAACTTTAAACAGTTCAATTCGGCTAAACCACTCAAGTTTAGTGGTTCTGAGGGAGCAACTGGGCTCCTACAGTGGTATGAGAGTCTCGAGAACGCTTTTCGTCATATCAATGTCCGAATGAGCGCAAGGTTGAGTTTGCTTCAAGCGTGTTTGAAAAGAGAGTGTTAACGTGGTGGAACGGAGTGATGAGAGATAGAGGTGCTGACGTTGCTATGGGTCAGACTTGGGAGGAACTCAGGGCTCTAATGATGAAAGAATTCTGCCCCCGTCATGAAAAGCGGGCACTCGCAAATGAGTTTCATGATCTGAAGCAAGACAGTGGTGAGCATCGTACGTATACTGACAAGTATGAGGAGTTGAGTTTGTTATGTCCTGAGATGGTGACGCCTTTGGATAAGGCAATTGAGAAATCCATAGATGGTCTTCTTGACCCGGTTCAGGTTATTGTCGCCGGCAGAAACCCCACTACTGTCAGGCAAGCCATTGAGCTATCTGTGACACTGACTGAATCGCAGATCAAAAAGGGTAAGCTCCATCGTAAGGGTGACAAGAAATCGTATGACAAGTCTGAGAAACCAAAGGGTAAGCAAGCTGAGTCTTCAAAGAAGTCGAGGAAGCGCAAGGCTTCTAAGAATCTTGTTGTCACTACTCAACCCAACCAAGCCACACCTAATCAAGCTGCTCCCAACCAGCCTACTCAGCCTCCTGCCAAGAAACAGTATACCGGCACTGCACCTTTGTGCAACAGGTGCAACAGTCATCACCAGCCTCATCTTCCATGCCGTATTTGTATAAAATGTGGACGATCTGGCCATCTGGCCAATGTTCGTTGATCGCCTCCTAACCCGAACAATGTGGCTCAAAAACATGTTCAACAGCCAGCCAATCCTGCGCGACCTCATTACCCACCAGGATCTTGCTACAACTGTGGGGATCTCACCCACTACCGTAACAATTTCTCGAGATTGGAAAATGCGAACCAGGATCATGGACTAGCTTTCAATATAAGTGTGAATGAGGCACAGGCAGACAACGTGGTGGTAAACGGTACGTTCTTTGTTAATAACCATCCTGCTTCTATACTATTTGATTCGGGTGCTGATAGAAGTTTTGTGTCATTAACAATTGAGCCTCTACTCGTGAAACCTGGAACCAAACTAGGAAAGCCCTTGACAGTGGAAATAGCCAGTGGTGAACCTCTTATACTCAATTCTGTCATTCCTGGTTGCGAATTGAACCTTAACAACCATCTCTTTCCTATTAACCTCACGCCAATGCAACTCGGGAGTTTTGATATTATAGTGGGAATGGATTGGTTAACCAAATATCATGCTGAGGTGGTTTGTTTTGATAAGATTGTTCGTATACCTCTTTCGTCTGGTGAAACTTTGGAGGTTCATGGAGAAAAACCCGTTAGTAAGCTTAAACTTATGACATGTACCCAAGCTCAGAGATACCTGTGAAAGAATTATGTGGCTTTCTTAGAACATATTATAGAGGAGAAAGGCAAGGGTAAAAGCATTCAAGATATCCTCGTTGTACGGGATTATCCTGAGGTGTTTCCTGATGAACTACCCGGTTTACCTCCTGCTCGTCAAGTTGAGTTTCGTATAGATCTTGTACCCAGTGCCAACCCTATTGCTAAATCTCCATACCGTCTTACACCGTCTGAGATGCAAGAATTGTCAAAACAGCTTCAGGAGTTATCTGACAAAGGATTTATTCGTCCAAGTTTTTCACCTTAGGGTGCTCCTGTGTTATTTGTGAAAAAGAAGGATGGGTCTCTTTGCATGTGTATCGATTATCGTGAGCTTAACAAACTCACAATCAAAAATCGATATCCCCTACCTCACATTGATGATCTTTTTTATCAGCTACAGGGTGCTACTTGCTTCTCAAAGATTGATCTACGATCTGGGTATCATCAGCTTCGTGTACTCGAGGAAGATATTCCCAAGATAGCTTTCTGTACTCGATATAGTCATTATGAGTTCACTGTTATGCCTTTTGGTTTAATGAATGCTCCTGTTGTTTTCATTGACTTGATCAATAGGGTTTGTAAGCCTTATTTGGACAAGTTCATCATTGTTTTCATTGATGACATCTTGATTTATTCCAAGACACGAGCCGAACATGAACAACATCTTCGTCTAACAATGGAACTCTTAAAGAAGAAGCAACTTTATGCCAAATTCTCCAAGTGTGAATTTTGGCTTAAGGAAGTTCAGTTTTTGGGTCACATTGTCAATGAACAAGGTATACATGTAGATCCCGCCAAGATCAGTGCAATCAGGGATTGGAATAGACCTTCTACTCCTATTGAAGTTCGTTCATTCTTAGGTCTCGCGGGTTATTACCGCCGTTTCATTGCTAATTTTTCCAAAATTGCGGTTCCACTCAGTGCTCTTACTCAAAAGAATAAACCTTTTGAGTGGGGACCCAAACAGGAAGAAGCTTTCCAGACTTTGAAGGGGAAGCTTTGTGATGCTCCTATTTTATCTTTTCCCCAGGGTAACGATGATTTCATCGTATATTGTGATGCATCAAACTTAGGCCTCGGTTATGTTCTAATGCAAGGAGACAAAGTTATAGCTTATGCATCAAGACAATTGAAGGTTCACGAAAAGAACTACACCACTCATGATCTTGAGTTGGGTGCTATTGTTTTCGCTCTCAAAATTTGGAGACACTACTTATACGGTACGAAATGCGTGGTTTTCATGGACCACAAAAGTCTCCAACACATTTTCAATCAGAAAGAACTAAACATGAGGCAACGACGTTGGGTTGAACTTCTAAACGACTACGACTGGGAAATTCGCTACCATCCTAGTAAGGAGAATGGCGTAGCCGATGCATTAAGTCGTAAGGAACGAGTCAAGTTGCATTGTGTTCAAGTTCGATCTGATATCCAGACACGTATTCTTGAAGCTCAACGTACTTGTGTTGCACAAGGCATAATGGGTAATAAATTACCACATCATCTCGAGCTTCAGCTTGAAACCAAAGACAATGGATTACTTTATTATCTGAATCGTTTGTGGGTTCCAAGTCTAGGAAATCTCCGCACTTTGATAATGGATGAAGCTCATAAGTCTCGTTATTCAGTTCATCCAGGTGCAGACAAAATGTACAAGGATCTTCGTACCCAGTATTGGTGGCCGAGTATGAAGAAAGACATAGCTTTGTACGTCTCAAAATGCCTTACTTGTCTTAAGGTAAAGGCAGAACATCAATGTCCTTCTGGTTTGCTTGAACAACCGGAGATTCCGGTTTGGAAATGGGAAAGCATTGCTATGGATCTCATTACCAACTTAACGCGTACACCTAGAGGACATGATGCCATTTGGGTAGTCGTTGATCGACTAACAAAGTCAGCACATTTTATAGCCATTCGTGAGGATTTTCCTGCTGACAAACTTGCTAAAATCTATGTGGATGAAATAGTATCTCGTCATGGTGTCCCTTTGGATATTATATATGATCGTGATGCTTGATTCACGTCTCATTTTTGGAGAACTATTCAGTCTGCCATGGGATCCAGGCTTAATTTGAGCACTGCTTATCATCCTCAAACGGATGGACAATCTGAAAGGACGATCCAAACATTGGAGGATATGCTAAGAGCCTGTGTGATTGACTTTGGTGGTAGTTGGGATTTGCATCTATCTTTGATCGAGTTCTCTTACAACAACAGTTATCACTCTAGCATTGATATGGCACCTTTTGAAGCTCTTTATGGTTGAAAATGTCATTCACCTGTCTGTTGGAATGAGATTGGTGAATCTCGATTCACTGGACCAGAACTTATTCACGACACGACAGACAAGGTCAAGAAGATTCACGAAAACCTTCTGACAGCTAGAAGCCGTCAAAAGAGTTACGCAGATAAACGATGCAAGCCTTTGGAATTCCAAGTCGGTGATCACGTCCTACTCAAGGTATCCCCTTGGAAGGGAGTGATTAGATTCGGGAAGAAAGGAAAACTAGCGCCACGTTATGTTGGACAATTTAAGATCGTTGAGAGAATTGGAAAAGTGGCCTACAAACTTGAGCTACCTCCACAGCTTGGCAACGTTCATCCAACATTCCACGTGTCCAATTTAAAGAAGTTTTTGACTGATGAAAACCTCCACATTCCTCTTGACGAAATTCATGATGATGAGACGATGCATTTTGTTGAGAAACTAGTGGAAATATTGGACCGTGAAGTCAAGAAGCTAAAGCGCAGACGTATACCAATTGTTAAAGTTCGCTGGGAATCCAAACGTGGCCCAGAGTTTACTTGGGAATGAGAGGATCAAATGAAGGCGAAATATCCACATCTTTTCTCACCAGATTCCTCGAGTTAAATTTCGGGACGAAATTTCCTAAAGTAGGGGAGATTGTGACATCTGTGCTTTCCAATCTTTGTACTTTTATCCGACAATGTTATATCAATGAAATTTTGTGTTACATTTATGATTTTTTTATATTTACTTATGACATTTGTGTATTTTAAATCCTTGTTCAAATCCGACCTTGAAAATATTTTCTGGAAGTGAAATCGCAAATCGTTATGCAAACGTCACCAGTTTAACGCAACGTGTGTCCTGGAATAGTGACATAAGCTAAACATACCCTCAATATTCCTTACATAACTTAGAAATAAGTTTTGAAGGGTTTGGAATGCCCAAAACAAGCTTATTCAATCACAGGGACTAAATATGACAAACTACAAAAGTCTGTCGATTCCCGTAGTGACGTACATTCCAAAACATTTACACAAGCTTAACATACCTTAAATAATCTTTACATAACTTAGAAATAAGTTTTGAAGGGCTCGGTATGGCAAAAACATGCTTTTGCAACTTTAGGGGCTATTTTGCAAATTCTGCGAAACTATGTCTTTTTGCGTATATCGCTATCCGGAACATGTGCGGACATCCAAAAATTTTTGTAATCATTAAAATATCATATTTTAGTGATTTTGGAATGCAAAAATGTCATTCATTACGCATTTACGGTCACACACGCGTTCATTACGATTTTCGTCGTAATTAGCCAAAAACCGCCACCGTATGACAAAACGAACTGACCTCTGGAACATTTTTCAACACATTTCAAGTTCCCTATACTTTAACGTCCCTATAAAGCCTTGAAATGGGGTTAACGGGTGTTAGAAGTGCCCGAAACGTGACGAAACAAGTGCAGGGGCCTGTTCTGCCAATTTTGAAAGTTGCTGACCAGCTAGGGGCCATGAGGACCGCATGGAGTGCCCAAATCAGCTAATGCAAGCTGGAAACATCCTGTTGTTTTAGGGACACCTAGCTCGCCAATTATGCCACTTCTTCTCTGCATTTGACATCTATTTGGACACTAATCAAGCCCCTAACACTTGCTATAACACTTGTCAAGATTTGGTGAGTTTATGATCATTATAAATACCATAATCATGGCCATTCTTGAACTTTTTTATCATGTTCATGCTATAACCTGCCTCAAATCCGAATTTCAACCATCTTGGAGCTATCTCTCTGGTCCTTGATCATTTCCTTGGTGTTTGTAAGCATTCCACTCTTGCTATGATCAATTATTATAGCTTAATTTCACTAAAAATCAAACAGTTTGACTTTAGTTTGACTTTTAGTTTTGATCATGAATTGATCAAGATAAAGCTCAATTGAAACTTGCAATATGATGGTAATCAAGGTGGTTATGATCTCTAAAAATCATGCCTACTGATTCCCACCATTTCTAGTTATTTTGACAAGTCAAAGTTTTGGTCAAAATGCGATTTACGCATTTTGCAACGGATCTATTTTCGGGTATTAAAACAGGTTGTTTTGGTTCCAAAATACTTTTATAAACTTGTTAAGACATGTCAAGATATGTCAAATTTGTCACTCTTGTTATAGTGCTTGTTTAGAGTCAAAAGTCTAGCAGTTTGACCACCGCTTTGACTTTCGAATCTGACCCTTTTTTGTCAATCTTTAGACCCGGCCAAATATACATTTATGACCACAAATATATAGGGAATAACTCTCTGAGGTTATACCTAATGGTCATGTCTTTCGGATAGTGTTATGTTAATCAATGGTAATATCCCTTAAAATGACCAAAATGCCCTTTTCGCAAGAAAACTAATTAAACACATAGGTAACATAAATTTTGACATATAATCTGATCAAATAACATTTTAACCATGTTTAAGCATTCAAAACTTATCATAACACATATCTAACCATCCGAATGCGTAGTTACGCAAATGACGCGTTAAAGTAGCTTAAACTACCTTAACGGGTCATAACGGGTCAAAAGCAGTTAAGAATCATTCCAACTCAGAATGTAAACTTATTAAACCATAACATATGAGTTCCAACACTCACTTGGTTTATAAGGTCTCATTCTATCCGAATCCTCCAATTTCAAGTTCCTATATTTACATAGTTAACCGTTTTTAGGACATGGTTGATTTCACGGACTCTTGATCTTGGTTTATCTTCTTGAACATGGATACTTTTGCAATCACAAGTGAGTACCTAGTCCCCTCTTTTACGTTTTCAGATGTTTTGGGGTGAAACATATTGTGCCTATTGTTACTTTCATGTTTTTTCATGACATATACATGCTTTGATTACATAGTACATATACTACATGATTTTCATTACATTTTGCTTCATATGTTGACCTAGCAAATTTAGCACATTAGTTTTCAAAGACATTTTTTTGCTATGTATGTTGACCGAGCATACTAGTACATGGTTTTCAAAACATTTACAAGATATTTTCAAGACATTTTCAAGACATGCTTACATTGTTATTGACATTTTGGTGCGTTGAACTCGACAATGGTACATTCATTAACATTGATCACGCCGACCGGTAGTATGTAATGGTACCATAGGATTGACAATCCCGTTCCCACTTCTTAGGTATGTTTTGAAGCGACCTTAGGGAATGACAGAATCCGATGAACATTGATAAACCCTTGACCGGATAGGGGTTTATCCGACAGTCAACAAGGCTTGAATGTATTCGCCAACAATCCATAATATATGTTTTAACAATAAAGGAAATGGTTTATAGAACACGAAATTTGTTTACTCGACATTGAATTACATGACATTGTTTACTCGACATTGGTTTACTCGACATTGGCTTACATGACATTGCTTACTCGACATTGCTTACATGACATTTATTTACTCGACATTGATTATTGGTTTATGGTGAGTGATTTAAATGATGTGATGTATGTAATGTGATAAAAGCATGGTGGATACGCCGACGGTACTTCCTATATGTAAGTGCTTTTATTATCTTACATATCGTGGCATTATCTAAATCATCTTAAACAAAATACAAGACATGACATTTTACACAAGACAAAAATTACTTTTGTTTATCTATTTAACCATATATTATTTCTTTTATATCATATTGATTTCTCATACGTTTTTATAAAAGAAACTTTTTATGGTTCATGGCGACATTTGTATTACTTTAAACTTTTCTTATAAAAATCAAAGCCATGAAGCATCAAAACAATATCTATGTACTCGCCGGCATTTCTTTGCTGACTTTATTTTCACATATGTTTCAGGTGCAAATGTTTGATGTCAAGCTAGCTACACTTAGGGCGGACTGGGCCTTAGTGACTATAAAATTAGAATAATAGCTTAACTCTTGTTGTATTTCCGTTTTTATCCATGACATGTAAACAATTATATTCAATAAAACTTAACTTATTATGCCCTGGTTGTTGAAACAATAGTTCTGTTACAACACTCCCCGACGTTTCCGCCATGGTTTGTTGTTTTACGTGGTCGTGGTGTGACATCCGTATCGTTTAGCGCCAACAGAAATGAAAGAATTAAAGACATAACTTGAAGAACTTCTGGAAAAGGGTTTTATTCAACCAAGCTCTTCACCTTGGGGAGCTCCAATCTTGTTTGTAAAGAAGAAAGATGGTTCAATGCGAATGTGCATTGATTACCATGAGTTAAACAAGCTAACAATCAAAAATGGCTATCCATTACCCAGGATCGATGATCTATTTGATCAACTCCAAGGAACGAGCTACTTCTCAAAGATTGATTTGAGGTCTGGATATCATCAGCTCAAGGTTCGTACAGAAGATGTTTCGAAGACGGCCTTTAGAACAAGGTATGGACACTACGAGTTCTTAGTGATGCCTTTTGGGCTCACGAATGCACCTGCGGCCTTTATGGATTTGATGAATAGGCTCTGCAAACCGTACTTGGATAAGTTTATCATTGTCTTCATAGATGACATACTTATCTATTCTCGTAGTCAAGCTGAACACGAGAAACATTTGAGATGTATACTAGAGTTGTTAAGACGAGAGAAGCTCTATACAAAGTTTTCAAAGTGTGAATTTTGGTTACGTGACGTCCAGTTCCTAGGACATGTCGTCAGTGAATGTGGAATTCAAGTAGACCCCGCCAAGGTTGAAGCCGTTATGAATTGGCAAGCTCCTAAAACTCCGTCGGAGATCCGTAGCTTTTTGGGTTTGGCAGGCTACTATAGGAGATTTATCGAGAACTTTTCAAGGATAGCTACTCCATTAACCACATTGACCCGCAGGGATGTTAAGTTCAATTGGGGCCCAAACTAGCAGGAAGCTTTTGAATTTTTGAAGCAGAAGCTAAGCAACGCTCCTGTGTTAGCTTTACCTGAAAGAATAGAAGATTTTGTGGTTTATTGTGACGCATCACGCCCAGGGATGGGCTGTGTGCTTATGCAAAGAGGTAAAGTAATCGCTTATGCATCAAGACAATTGAAAGTACATGAAAGGAATTACACATGCACGATCTAGAGTTAGGTGCTGTGGTGTTTGCGCTCAAACTTTGGAGGCACTATTTGTATGGGACGAAGTCTATTATATACACGGATCATAAAAGCCTCCAACATTTATTCAACCAGAAGGACTTGAATATGCGACAGCGTCGGTGGATGGAAACGCTCAATGATTATGATTGCGAGATCCGCTATCATCCAGGCAAGGCAAATGTGTGGTTACCGATGCCTTAAGTCGCAAAGAAAGGGTTAAACCCATTCGGGTTAACACCAAAAGAATGGACGTGAGGAATAACTTGAATGAAAAGATCTTAGATGCACAGAAGCAAGCCTTGTTAGAGGCGAATCTTCCAAGTGAAGGATTGGGCAAAACCATTGAACAATTGACAACTGGAAGTGACAGAATCCGTAGACTTAATGATCGGGTTTGGATTCCAGTTTTTGGAGGATTGAGAGAATTAATTCTCCAGGAAGCTAACAACTCGAGATATTTTGTTCACCCGGAGGTGATAAAATGTATAAGGATCTGAAACCCAATTTCTGGTGGATGGTTTTGAAGAAAGATATAGCTGCTTATGTGGCTAAGTGTCTGACGTGTTCACAAGTTAAGGCTGAACACCAAAAGCCGTCAGGACTACTGCAACAACTGGAAATTCCTACCTGGAAGTGGGAATGTGTAACTATGGATTTTATCACCAAGTTATCCAGAACCAATCGCGGCAACGATACCATTTGGATTATCATGGATAGGTTGACTAAGTCTGCTCACTTTCTACCTATCAAGGAAACTTTCAGCTCTGACAAGTTGGCCAAGCTCTACATAGATAGCATTGTGTCTTTACACAGTGTGCCGGTATCCATTGTGTCGGATAGGGACACAAGGTACACCTCTCACTCTTGGAAAAGCTTTCAGCAAGCTTTGGGCACGCGATTGAATTTCAGTACTGCCTATCACCCGCAGATGGATGGGCAGAGCGAACGCACGATACAAACACTGGAGGATATGTTACGTGCATGCGTGATTGATTTAGGTGGTAGCTGGGATAGTCACTTACCTTTGATAGAATTCTCCTACAATAACAGCTACCACACGAGTATAAAAACGGCACCGTTCGAAACATTATACGGAAGGAAATGCAGGACGCCCGTTTGCTGGGCAGAAGTTGGCGAAGCTCAACTGATAGGACCAGAGATTGTCCTGGAGACGACAGATAAAATTTTGCAGATTCGAGATCATCTTAAAGCTGCCAGGGATCGGAAGAAAAGTCATGCAGATAAAAGGCGTAAACTTCTTCAGTTCCAAGTAGAGGACAAAGTTCTGTTAAAAGTATCGCCTTGGAAACGTGTTATGTGTTTTGGTAAGAAGGGCAAGTTGAGCCCAAGGTATATTGGACCGTCCGAGATTTTCGAACGTGTCGGGTCCGTAGCATATAAGCTCAAGCTGCCTGAAAAGTTCAGCGGAATTCACGATGTGTTTCACATTTCAAATCTGAAGAAGTGTTTGGCTGACGAATCACTGGCTATGCCACATGATGACGTACAGATTAATGAGAACCTACGGTTCGTCAAAAAACCTGTGGCGATTGAAGATCGACAGGTCAAGAAGCTTCGCAAGAAGCATGTGCCGATTGTGAAAGTAAGATGGGACGATCGTCGACGTCCTGAATATACTTGGGAAGTTGAATCCGTTATGCATCAAAAATACCCATATTTATTTAACTAAAATCTCGAGGTCGAGATTTATTTTAAAGGGGTGAGGATGTAACACTACGTGTTTTTACGTCCAATTATATTCCGACACGCGTCCCGTAATTCTCATTTGGCGTATGTTTAAACGGGAGAGACCAAAGTCGCCAATTCGCTAAATTATAATCGTATAATGAGTTGGTTAATAGTTGAGGGGCTTAATATGAAAAATTGCCAAATTTATAATTTCTAGGAGGCGGTTACGAACCGCAAGCCATATTGGTTACGGTCCGTAACCAACTTCAAAACCATGGGCGCCTAAGGTCCTTACGGACCGTAAGGCAAAGCCCATACGGTCCGCAAGGAACTGCCAGCGAACAAAAATTGTGGAAGCAGCCTGCTCTGCCACCTCTTGTCACCTTGCCACCCTTCTTGCTGGTCTTTACACGTCTGGGGACACTTGTACACGACCCATGAAGCTCCCTAACACCTGGCAAGCTCCCATGCTTTTTCCTCATGTATATCTAGGCACCTTTGTTGCCATAACTCCTTGCTCACATTCACTTTAACCCATCAAGTGCACTTTGAGGAGTTCCTGGCCATCTTGAAGCATTCATCTCTGATCTTAGCAACCCCTGGACCTTATGTAACTGTTCCATTTTCGTGCTAAGTCATTCCTTTAAGAATTAAGCTAAGATCAAAGTCTTGACGTAACAACGCCTTGACTTTGAGCTAAGATCTTGATGGGTCCAGCAATTGATCGTAACGAAAGTGGCTACGTGATCGTAATAAGGTAGGTGTTAATCCCTCAAGAGGGCACCTCCAGATTACCACGAATTCTTGACCAATTGGCAAGTCAAAGTAAAAGTCAAACTGGCCAGATTTCATAAATATCATAACTAATTTTATAGATGTTATAAAGTATGTTTTGATGCATAAAAAACTTACAAATAAGTGTTAGAACTTATATAAATTGATTTGGCTTGTCAAGTCTCGGTTTAGGGTCGGTTCGCAACCGAAAGTCGCAAAGTTTGACTTCTGCTTTGACGTTCAGTTTTGACCCGATTTAGCTAGTTAAGATACTGATTTTAAGTCATTTTAAGATCATGATTAAGTATAGTATAACTTCCTAAAGTTATACTACTTGATTCCTTAGCAATCCGAGCTATTATGCAAGTTCCGCTAAATTACTTAAACTTTTGCAAAAAGGCCATTTTTGTACAAATCAAGGTTTTAAACATCCATGCATATAAAAATATGTTATAAACTGATTTGTAAACATTAGTGAATTATAATGATGTCGAGAATCTGATCATAAACTAAATTTGATAAAACGACATAATATATACTTTTAAATGACTAAAATGCCCTTTTCGGCATTTTAGATAAGTTGAAAATGGTTTTATGACTAAAATGAAATACCTAATGATGTAATATGATAAGTAGGACATATTGGGATGCTTATTCAGATTACAACATGAATGAAGGCCTAAGATTCGTATAATGCCGATAAATGACCAAACTACCCTTTTCGCGCAAAGAGACTTTAACTAAGCTTTTAGTAACCAAACCTTTTACCTGCTGATATAATATGTTAAATGACATATTTTGGTTATATAAAATAGCTCATAACTCCAGTTTACCTTAAACATCGCATTTAACGGTATTTATCGACTTTTACGCCTTTTCGGCGCATAATATGGTTTAAAACCATAATTATGAGCCAAGACTTGTTACCTACTAATTTATAAACTTAATTTCAATAATTTTACAGTAAGTACAAGTCCCGAACTCAGAATCCCAATTATGGCTTCAAAGCTATGTGTGAAATTACTAAAATACCCCTACGTGACATAGTTTAGTTTAAAACTATCAAACACACATATATTTGATATCCTACTATTATAACATCATAAAATAAGTATTTTTACAGAATATTATGAACCTTGACATCAGATTCTTTATAAACCACTTTTATAAATTATAAAATGACCAAAATGCCCCTAGAAGGCATAATTCGATTTTAAATACATTACGGGCCTATATTTGGAAAACTTACTGATTTATGAACATATTCTAAATGTATTTTTACATGGAACTTGTATATGACTACTACGGTTACCCGGTTTCGCTTATACGCTACAATTAAGCATAAGTAATTAGTTTACGTAATTTAGCCGAAACGGGTTTAGCCTTGTCATTTATTTATCAAAATCCAGAATGTTATTGGTATACCCATATTATACAAGTCATGATACTTGTTGGGCCCAATTAACATCCTGTTCTGGTCACCGCTTAATCTAGCGTATCATACCATTTTGTTTTAATGTAAGACTAGCCGATTCGGGTCTAAGACTCAACGAAGGACCCGTTAGCATTCTAAATTGGTTAATAATACCATCACTCCAGACTAAACACCTTCGCGATAAATTGTGCCTGTGCTTTTCTTGATTTGCGGCTGGGTTTTTGACTTCTTGAAGACTTAACCTCAGGTAAATACTCTTAACCTATTTTCCCTATACGGGCTTGGGATACGGTAAATTATTACCGCTTGGTCGGGTATGGAAATCATGTTTTATCCAGTTGTGATAATTGTCACACCCCGACCCGCAGCGGAATAAGAGTCGGGACATAATTGGGTTATCACAATAGCTCATGATGTTTACTAATATGTTTCATATTTATTAAATTCAAAATTTCATTCCCAATATTCCAAACAAGTTCATACAATTACAAAGAAAAATAACTAACTAAACAATCCAAAGTCTAAACCGGTTTATTCTTCTAAGCCATCCTATATGTTTCTTGCTGCAACTGGATCACCTGTATCATGTGTAAAAAATGGGGGTTTTTGGGTCAACATAAGTTGGCGAGTGAACCTTGTTAGAAAACATTTATTATTGATTTCTTGTTATATTTATTATGGAAAATTTGTGCAATAATCATATGTGAGCAAACGTAAATAAACATACAATAACATTAACAATAACAAACAATAACATACAATAACAAACCACCTTGCATGAATGTATAACATGAATGATACTGTATATGTTGGCAACGTCACGTTCACGCTCATAGGTAATAGGGAACGGACGGCCTATGATAAATGTATGTGCGATCAAGGCTCAATCAAACGGAGCCGATCGTATGTTGGCAACGCCTCGTTCACGCTCATAGGTAATGGGGAACAGCTCAACGCTCATAGGTAATGGGGAGCGGCGGCCTATGATAATGTATGTACTGAAAATGATAAATTTAATCTAAACATTAACCACACAAACAGTTGAAACATATTGAATACACATTTGATCATGGATATGATGGATGCACAATTGTTTAAATGTAATAAATAATAAGACACATGATACACCCCAAAAACGTGATTAAAACGGGGAATTTGTAGAGATTCACTCACATTGGGTGCGTTCGGTTGAAGATGTTGAATGCGCACGAGTTTAGAGAGTTGATCGACGAGGATTAACTAACCAAAATAATAACGAAAAGGTATGGTAAATGAGTGGATTTTATTAATAATTTTAATAAGACTTTTAGATATATTTTGTGAGTTTAAAGCTATTTTCTAACTTTAAAAACATTATTTTTAAGTATTTTTAATTGATTTTTATATTAAATAAATAAATAAAAATATAAAAAAAAAGTGTTGACTTTTTGGGTTGACCGTTGACTATTTGACTTTGACTTGTTGACCGGTTCAGTCGTTTATATTGTTTGCACTGAGTGAGGTTCGAACTTGTGACCTCCCGTACGCGTGCACGCAGCTCTACCAACTGAGCTACGTGTCTAACCCGAAATATTTCTGTTTTTAATTATATTTATATACATTTTAATTTATTCCAAAATTCATTTATTTTAAAAAGGATTTTTATTCCATCGAACCGGCGTGCATATCAGGTCTCGAACCCGGGACCTGTGGATTAACGTTGCACACAGTCCACCGCTGGACTGTGTGTCTAACCTGGTTAATATTCTGGTTTTTATTATACTTAACATCTTTCAGTGAGTTAACCCAGTTCGGTTTTAAAAAGAGCATTTTTATTTCAGAGAGTGAGGTTGGGTCAGGGATCGAACTCGAGACGTGTGATAGTTGTTTGCACACAGTCCACCGCTGGACTGTGTGTCTAACCCGGTTATATATCTTGTTTTAATTATACTTATACATTAGTTCGACTTCATCTTCTTCGTTCAAAAACACAGACAACGATTATTCAACTGTTCTTGTTATATTCGATTAACGAACTTATAAATGATTGAAATGTGATGAAATAGAGAGAGTTTTGGAAATGAATGTACCAAACAGATGTCTTTCTCAGAACTCCGGCTAGGATCGTCGGCTCTGTTTCGTGAACTCCGTCTGATCGGATAAATTAACAGTTTTGATCGGTTAGGTGTGAAATTGAGTTACTAAACAATGATTAACAGAAGGTTTAGATGATTATACCGATTCACAGCGTGATTTTGGAAATTCTAGAAAACTTCCGGCGAGTGTTGATTATCCGATATCGTCGTCTGGGATTGATTCTGATTGAAAGGTTTGAGTTAGCAAAAGCCTAACAACTGATATAAGATGAAAGAATTGAGAAATTTACCGTTTTGATGAAAGACACGGTTTTCCGGTGAAAGTCCGGCGAGTTCAAAAAGCGATTCCGACGATCAGAAATTAGAGTAAAAGTGAAATTAGAGGTTCTGTGAATGTTATTGAGTCGCAAGATACTGATATTGTTGGAGTAATTCAGAAAGTGAATGCTTTCGGTTATTAACCCGATCATCATACGAATTCAAGTTCATTCAAGGCTGAATTGATTAAGAATGTCGGTTTATCGGTTATAATCAAGAATCCGCGATCACTCAAAAGTCCCTGGACGTTTGGAAGCCGATATTGGTTTCAGTTAGGCGCAAACATGTTGATTCACGGTTGAACTTATGTTTTAATTGTTTCCTAGAATTCACAAAGACATCAAGTGGCGGAGTGGTTATGTGTTTGGTGTTAAGGTTCTCCGGCTGACCCGGGTTCGAAACCCGGCAGCCCCTTTTTTATTTTTAATTGTTTTAATTTTATTTTTTTACAATTTTAATTTCCATAACCTAAAATGTTTATTAGTTATGTATTGTTTAAAATTAAAATAAGCATTAAATGAGCAACAAAAAATTAAAACTGATTATTCGATTAATAAATGAAGCGGGTTTGGAAAACCCGTTTTTTGACAAATGTTACAATAATTAACTAAAATACATAACCCGTTCTAATATGTTTTATCCAATTGTGATAATTAACTAAATTATTACCGCTTGGTGGGCTTGACCATGTCTGAGATATCCTTAGCTCACT
Source organism: Scalesia atractyloides (assembly GCA_947069175.1). Taxonomy (NCBI): domain Eukaryota; kingdom Viridiplantae; phylum Streptophyta; class Magnoliopsida; order Asterales; family Asteraceae; genus Scalesia; species Scalesia atractyloides. The sequence continues at coordinate 42,421,711 of CAMTDV010000019.1, read as the reverse complement.
AAAGTGCTAGTGGCCACAACTTAAGTATTGGTGTAGGCATACATCGGTAACTGCTATTATTAACTGCTTTCTGTGTGAAAGTTCAGAAGTGGTGTGTCAGTCGATCATGTCTCGGTTTCTGTACTGGGCCCCAAATGTAAAAGACGGACATGTTAAACTGTATACAAGGTCTTTTGTACTGTCCCAAGTTAATTATGAAAATGTGCCTAGTGCATCTAAACCATTTTCGAAAAGATTTTCAAAATGAGTCGGCAAATTGTATTTACCAGTGTAAACTGACGTATTTTTAAAGATAAAGTTAAAGGTACAAGTACGTAATAGGCCGGAAGCTGCGGGGCAATTATATTAAGGAGTTGCGACCTTGTAGAAGTGCCTGTAGAGTCTGTTTTCATTTGTATGCTATTTGATCCGACTGTGGATCTTATTACAAGCCATGTATATGTTTGTATATTTGTGTTTCGAACTATGGACACTCTATGGTTTGTAATAGTTTGTATTTTACTCCAAGCCTTCCGCTGTGTTGCCTGTGTTGTAATTGGTTATGATGATATCAACTGTACGTCACGATACTCCCCATTGGGCCCACCAGAATACACGTGGAAATCGGGGTGTGACACTGACTTATGCTATAAATATGACATAATTCGCTTAAAAATGGAACCTAAATTCTTAGTACATTTCGTCCCAAACCATAAACATCGGTGAAAATTCCATTGTAGATTTGGCACCAATAGATAACGTTAGTTAATACCCGTCGCAAACTATTTAGTGACGATACTTGTTACTGCCTCTTTTTCCATTGCAAATCCATCGCAAAAAATATTAGTTTTGACAACCATGAAAACACAGAACTCACTAAAAAGTACATCGACTTGGATTATATATTTATAAAAGAAGTTAGACTATGTCGGTAATTTAGTGTTATCGACAAATTTTAGTGGTATTGGATTAACTTGTTGACTAAATTAATATTATTGATTATTATAACGAGTTAGGAGATACGGGAGTGCATTCTCGTATGGTATTAATAATATTTAGATTATCTATCGGTTTCGGTTTTATAAAATATCATTAATTGAGATGGTTTAGCTATGATTGGGCCAAGATCAAATAGATCACCCAATTGCCATGAGCTGCTCAATTAGGAGATAAGGATCTAATTGGATTATCCAAAAGGAATATGGATCACCCAAAAGAATACCAAGAAACCAATAGGCATTGTATATGTGGCACTATCATGAAAAAGGTTATGGGCACATTTTTTTTGAACGGCAAGGAACGACGTGCCAACCATTATGACACCAGGCGCTGTGGCCAAGGTCGACTTTTCGATCGCCGCCAGCGCCTTGGCTCTCCAAGGTGCGCGGAAACCCGACCTCCACCCGCCCGAAGGCACGACAGTTGAATAATCGGTAAAACCTTGCCTCCCATCCAAGACAAACCGGCGCCACCCCTATTTGCCCTTCACCTAGATGCCGCAGAAAATAATGGGGAGAGTGAGAGTCGAACCTGGGTCACAAGGAAACTCCAAGTTTTTCCCCAACCACTCCACCACTACCTCATTGGCAACATTATGGGCAGATTTTGGTCGACATCCAAGTCTGGCTGGAAGGATCAGGGGTATGGTTTTATTCTCAATTAAAATCAAATTTGTTATTGACGACTCTTGGTCTTATCCGATCAAATCTTGGAGTGTACCATCAAATGTATTTGATCTAAAAGTGTATCGCGATTCCAAGAGAATCCAAATTGTTTCAGTTTTATATTCGGTCCCTATTCGGCTCTAGAAATCGGGTTAGTTACAACAAAGATCAGGGGCGAAACCAATGTAGTGTTAGCCGTAGCCCGGGCTACGGCTCAACTTTTTTGTCGAACTGTAAAAAAATGTTATTTCTCGGTTTTATGTATTCGAAACCCCTGAATGTAATACTAGGATACCCAGAGTGACTACTAGAGAGATGGATAAGAAAAATAAAATATTTTGAAGAAGATGAGGCAACCGGAGTTGCAGAGACCAACGGAGAAGAAGATTGTATTTTATTGTTTTTTAAATATAAAGATAAAACCCTTTGTTTTTAACCCTTAGTCATCTCAGGCTATGCCAATGAGGTCAGTGAGTTGGTTCATGTTTTTAATATTTATGCTCCTCAAGGTCTGGGTGCGAAACGGGATTTATGGGCATCATTATCCGATACTATGGAGTCATTGGAGGGTTGGTTTATACTTATGGGGGATTTTAATGCAGTTCGAAACATGGATGAACGTCTTAATACGGAATTTAAGAGGCTCGTATGAAATGGTCGGTGGAGGGTGATGAAAATACAAGGTTTTTTCACGGGTGTATAAACCAGAATCTCATTAGTAATAGAATAAATGGGATGGTGGTGGATGATGATTGGGATGTAGAGCCTGCTGTTATAAAATTGGAAGCAAAAAACTTCTTTGAAAACAAGTTCAAGGAGCCACTGATGAACCGTCCCACTTTTGTGTGCCTGTTTTTGTAGAGGCTTTCTGAAGAGGAAGCAGGTAGTCATGTTCAACCATTCACAACTTTGGAAATAAAAGAGGCTATTTGGGAGTGCGGCGCCAATAAGGCACCCGACTCGGACGGGTATAATTTCAGCTTTATAAAACATTTCTGGGATTTATTTAAAGACGATTCCAAAAATATCTTTGATAGTTTTTATATGGATGGGGTAATCAGCAAGGGTTGCGACTCGTCTTTTTTAGCTCTTATTCCCAAAACTGGCGACCCGCTTTGCTTCAATGATTACCGGCCTAGAAGTCTAATAGGGTGTATTTCAAAAACCGTTTCCATGGTGTTGGCTCGATGTATTAATTCGGTGATGGAAGGTTTAGTTTCCGAACATCAGTCCGCTTTTTTATCCAGCCGAAACATTCTTGATGGTCCTCTAATTCTAAATGAGATGATATCTTGGCCGCAGAAAGTGAAGGGTAAGACGTTTGTACTTAAGGTTGATATCGAAAAAGCCTACGATAGTATCAATTGGGAGTACATTGATTCGGTCATTTCTCAAATGGGTTTTCCTTTATTATGGCGTAGATGGGTGAAAGGAATCTTTAAATTGGTGAGAGCCTCGGTCCTAGTAAACGAGTCTCCGACCCACGAGTTTCAATGTGAAAGGGGTGTGCGCCAAGGGGATCCCTCTCCCAGTTTATTTTTATACTTGCAATGAAGCCCTCACGTGTTTCATTAAAAAAGCGGAGGCAGTGAGCTACATTAAGGGTTTAAACTTTCCTAACGACGGTCCGTGTCTTACTCATTTAATGTAAGCCGACGACATCGTCTTTACCGGAGAATGGGACGAAGCCAATATTAAAAACATCATTAGACTTTTGAGATGTTTCAATCTCATCTCCGTTCTAAAAATAAACCATTCGAAATCGAGCTTGTTTGGGATCGGGGTTGTTGGTACTGTGGTGAGCAATGTTGCAGCTTCGTTGAATCTAAAAGTGGGTGAATTCCCTTGCAATTATCTTGGTCTCCTTCTAGGTGCAAACATGAACTTCGTCCGTAACTGGAATGGTGTTATCGACACAATTAAATCTAGGCTTTCAAAATGGAAGGCGAAGGCTTTATCTATGGGGGGCCGAACGACTTTGTTGAAATCGGTTTTGGACAGCCTCCCAATACATTTTCTTTCCCTCTTTAGAGCGCCTAAAAGGGTCTTGGAAGTTTTAGAGGGGTTGCGAAGGAGGTTTCTTTGGGGGCGGGATCTAGGAAAAAAAGAAAACATCGTGGGTCTCGTGGGAGCGTACAATCGGACCAAAGGATAAAGGTGGGCGTGGCCTCGGTTCTCTGCGCAATATGAATTTGAGTCTTATTCTAAAATGGTGGTGGCGGTACAAGGTTGAAGAGGGAAGCTTGTGGAGACGTGTAATCAAAGCGATTCATTTCAATCCACGAGGTTGGTCTTTTCTTCCAGTTAAATCTGGATTTTCTGGGGTGTGGAGTGCTATTGTAAAAATAGAGGGTGATCTCACAAGCTTGAATATTCATGCGTCATCCTTGTTTAAAGGGCAGGTGGGTGACGGGTCTTTGGTTCAGTGTTGGATTGACAGATGGGTTGGGGAGGAGCCTTTAAAAGATACTTTTCCTAATCTGATCTGCTTAGAGTCCAATAAAAATGTTTTGGTTAAGGACCGGGTACATGCTCATGAGCCGAGCATCTCGTGGAATTGGGTTTGGAATAGAAACCCGATCTCTATTATTGAATTATGTGAACTAGAAGTGTGCAATGAACTAGCATCTGGGCTGAGTTTATCGAACCGTTCGGACTCGTGGAAGTGGGTTCTGGATCAGCAGGCTGGCTTTTCGGTAAGGTCTTGCCACGAACACTTAGCCAGGTACGTAGTTGCATTCTTTCCATACGAGTGGGTGAAGTGGCTGCCTAAAAAGATCAATTTATTTGGATGGAGGGCGGAACGGGATAGATTACATATGTTGATTGGGTTACACAAACGGAAGATCCTTCAGGGTGAGACGGTATGTGTATTATACAAGAGTGGGGAGGAGAATGCAGATCCCCTCTTTACATCCTGTTATGTTGTCGCGGTAATCTGGAATAAGGTAAGGCTCTGGTGCAAGATTCCTCCTATTTTTGCCTTTACGACTAGGGACCTTCTCGGCGTTTACAAAAGATCGGGTCTCAATGGGGTGAAGAGTTAGGCACTTCAAGGCATTATTTTGGCCACTTGTTGGTCGATTTGGAAGGGTCGAATTGAAGCGATTTTCTCTGGGAAGCGGATATCCGTTGATAAGATCTTTGGTGAAATGCAAGCGACATCGTTTATGTGGTACAAGAGCAGGTGCATACCTTCAAATGTGGAGTGGGATAACTGGCGTTGTTTTTCACCAGATGATATTAGATAATTGTTATTGGGGTGAATGTAATGGGGCTGGTTGAACTTTCTGCAGGGTGATGTCTGCAGTATGGTTCTTTGGTTTATTTTCTAGTTTCTCTCTAGATTTGGATGTATATGTATATGTAACTTTGGGTGTGAAATAAAACTTAGCTGTTAAAAAAACACCCTTTGTTTTATCTGAATTCTTTTCTTCTCTCGAAAAGTGTAAGGTGGTTGCACGTGTAAAGTGGGTGCACGTGGACTCTGTTATTATTTACATATCACAAAATATTAAAGTTTGATAACTTAAATCTTTTAAATACTAAACGTTGATTTACCGGTATTCTAAATTGTTAGTCTATTAGATTCTATTTTATTTAGAACTTAATACTTTTAACATTTTTTTTTATTATAAGTCATCTATTTTTTAAATTATGTAAATAACTAAATACTAGACACTTTTCGCCGTATAAAAATATTTTATTATTAAAATTATTTAGCATTAAAAACTTCAAACACTTTAACAAATATACTAAATTAAAGTTCGTGATGATATCAGTAGATACAAAAACTTAGATTAGGACCCGACCTGAACCGACCTGGAATTTTTTATGTTCGCTCGCTTGTATGAATTTGCATTAAAAAACAATGACTTCATACAAAACAAAAATCTATGATCCGCCACTAAATGTACGGTAAAAAAATTGCTTTGTTTTATAAATGTACGGTAAAAAAAAATTAGGCTGCCCCTGACTTTTTCTTCTAGCTCCGCCACTGACAAAGATCAAACATTTTCGTCGTTGTGTTCGATTGAATTGATTTTCGGTTCGATTTGCTGGGTTCGTAATATTACGGATTTAATTACTGTTTGAAATTGGGTTGGTTCTTCGGAAAGTTCAACTGTCTTTGTTGGGTTTTCTGTTGATCGATTGGGTTCGATTAAGGGTGATGGTTCTGTTCTTTGGTCTATTAAATGGGTTTCCATTGTTCGATTGGATATTGTTGTTTCGGTTCTGTTCGGTTTGATTTAGAGTACTGAATTCGATGATATGGTTTGATTTATTGGGTTACTCTTCAAATTGATCGAACTGTTACCGTTGCCGTTCACACTGTTGTTGCGGTTGATAAGATGATAAAAGAGAAGTCAGTGAGGGATTTTAATTTGTTCATGGGATTTCCAATTTAATTTCATTTTTCTTTGGGTTTGTGATAACCAAGAATAAAAGAAAGGTTACTGTGTCCTTCTTGGAGTTGGAGTTGGAGTTGCAGCCAACAAATGTTTATTTAAGGTTCTGTTAGGCTCTTCTATTTTATTTGCAATTTCATGTTCATGGCCGAATTTGACGACTTCTACATCAGAAATACTACCCTACAAGTAAGTGACCCATTTGTATTACATGAATCATGATTTATTGAACTGATGACGTTTTAATTCTGATAATTAGTGTGGGTAAAGATTGTTATTTATAATCCAGAAATTTAATAGGTAGATTTCTATTTATTTATTAATTCCTAGCCATAAAGTCAAAGTTCGTTGAATTTAAAAATACATCAATGTAGATTTGATGAACCATAAAATCAACTTTTCTTGTTGTAAACTGCGTATCGAATTTGATTCCTCCTCCTTTATTGTATAAGTTTTTTTTTCTTTTTTTTTTTAAGGAGAACTTCATTAAAACAAACCTCCGACTCAAACGGGCAAAAGGCCAAATAACACAACACCCCAGACCCAAACGGGCAAAGGGCAAAGCAATCTACAACATATACAAAGGATATTTACACCACTCCGACCAAATAATATATTTACAAGACGATCTACTTTTAACCCAAGCAAAACTCCTCGATTTTATCTCTCCCAAAATATCTTGTGGACTTCTTCTTATCTGATTAAAAACCAAATCATTCCTTCCTTTCCAGATACATCAACACGACATGATAACCAAGCCAATGATCATCTTTATCGCTTTCTTACCAAATTGCAAAGAATTGTGAATATCCATCAAATCCTTAAAGTTGAATGCGAAAATCGGTGGGATGTTGCACCAAATACTGACAGCCGACCATACACGAATTGCCATCGAGCACACAGTGAACCGATGCTCCACCGTTTCCCTATACCCTTCGCAGAAAGGGCACATTTCCGAAGCAATATCCACGTTCCTTTTTCTCAAGTTACTTCTAGTCGCCAACCTATCCAAATTGCCTCTCCACGCCATAATATTACATTTGAGAGGAACCCATTTACACCACTCGAATTTCGGAAGAATACTAGTTCCTCTATCATTAATTAGCACCTCTTTAACTACCTTCACCGAGAACTCTTTCGTCTTATCATCTTTCCAATACCACTTATCCTTATCATTGGACAGCTTCATCATGTTGAACACCTCCTGTCACTCCTGCCATTCTTTAATCTCATCCTTAGAATCCGGTTGTCTAGCCCAGTTCCCCTCATGACCACCAATGCCATGTTCCGCTACAATTCTGTCTGCGACCCTGCAAAATTTGACACTTCCAAGCCAAAAAGATGAGGCCATCTTTCCATTAAAGGAAGATCACCCATCCAGGTATCAATCCAAAAACGAATATCAGCCCTGTTCCCCACCTTACCCAAAATCAACTGGTTTATTCCTTTCTCGTTGAACTTCATTTTGTAAATCAATTTCACAATATTATTCCAACACCCCCCAATATTTCCGTTAAGAGGCAGGAAGCTTATTTGATTGTTTTTGCTATGACATGCTTCCACCACTTTCCTCCACAAATTTTGGTTTTCATTCCTATATCTCCAACCTACTTATAGAGAAGAGCTTCATTTACTTCTTTAAGTCTATTAATACCCAACCCCCCCCCCTCTTTTTCTTAGGCCAAGTGACCAATTCCCGAGCAACCCAGTTCATTTTGATGTTATCACTAGACCTCGCTCAAAGAAATTTTCTCATTTTAGCTTCAAGGCTATTGATTATTCCAACTGGAGCCTTATATAAAGAGAAGTAATAGATAGGCAGACTCTCCAGAACGGAATTACTCAAAGTAAGTCTCCCTCCTATCGATAAGGATTTAGCTTTCCATACCGATAACCTTTTGTCAAAAACCTCAATTATCGGAGCCCAGTTATTGATTCTATTCATATTAGCCCCTACCGTGATTCCCAAATACTTAAGTGGGATATTATCTGTATCGCACCCAATCACCTTAGCCATGTCCATTTTATCATCATTCCCCCACCCCCAACCCAAACAAGTTAAACTTGTGTAAATTAATTTTAAGCCAGAGCACAAATAGAAAATTCTCAAACATCTAGCCACATTTATCACATTACCCCTATCCCACTCCCCAATCAAAAGAGCGTCATCAGCATAAAAGAGATGGGATATGACCGGCCCGTTATTAGGCGTCTGAATGCCTTTGAACAACCCCTCGACCCCTGCTTTACAAAAGATGCTAGACAAGGCTTCCATCACCAAAAGGAACAAAAATGGAGATAACGGGTCTTCTTGTCTAACCCCTTTGGAACATCCCATTCAAAGGTGGGGGACCCGTTAACAAGGACCGCAGATCTAGCCGAAGCTAGTACCCCTTCAACCCAATTGCACCAAAGGGAAGGAAAACCCATTTAGCACATTATGTCCAAAAGAAAACTCCAATTTACATAATCATAAGCCTTTTCAAAATCAATTTTTAGGAGGAAAGCCTTTCTTTTATCTTTTTTAATCCAAGCAATAAGTTCATTTAACATTAAAGGACTGTCGAGAATGTACCTGCCTTTAAGGAAAGCCGTTTGATTTTCAGAGATGATAGTACCTATAACTTTTTTGAGACGATTTGCCAGAATCATGGAGATAGTCTTGCTTATCATCCCAATCAGGTTAATTGGTCTGTAGTCTCTCAACCCCATCGGATCTTTATTTTCGGGATAAGAGTTATGAATGCAGAGCTACAAACCGCTGCTATAGAACCTTTGCTGTAGAAAGAAAATAACACGTTATAAAAATCATTCTCAAATAAACCCCAATACCTTTTGATGAACCTGAAATTAAAGCCGTCTGGCCCGGGAGCTTTGTCAGCCCCACACTCGAATACTGCATTTTTAATCTCTTTGATCCTAAAGGGGACTGTCAAAGATGCCGCATCCTCCTCCGAAAGACTCATGATATTATGGCATATGAGTTTTGGCCTATCTTTGATTTTCTCCTCGAACGCCGGTCTGAAGAATCTCATAACTTCTTTTTTGACCAGGAAAGGTTTGGTAATCCAGATCCCGTCAATCATCAAACCAAGGATATTGTTGGTTGCTCGTCTGCTGTTGATGTACCCATGAAAAAAAGTCGAGTTCTCATCTCCTTCCAAATTCCATCTAATCCTAGCTCTTTCTTTTAGATACTTAATCTTGAAATCTTCCAGCTCCATAAGGTCATTAGCACATTCCAGTTTAGCCCATTCCTCCTCTTCGTCCAACTCCCTGTCTTCCGATAATTTGTCAAAATTTCCTAACTCTTCTCTCAGAATCTTTTCCGTTTCCCCTTCCTTAGACAATGTCTCTTTTTCCACTTTTTAATATACTCCCTAATTTTATTAAATTTCTGCATTAAAATCACATCTGGCTCCCCATCCCCGTTGAAATTATCTATCGCCTTTTGAATCACCTTGTCGAAATCCTTTCTTTCCAACCAAGAGTTGAAAAATCTAAACGGTTGGGCCCAAAGTTTTTATCCATACAAGTTAAAATAAGAGGGCAATGATCTGAATGGATCCTTGGCAATGCCCTCAAACATGCCCCGGCCATTCAGAGAAAAAATCTTGGCAAACCAAGATTCTATCGATTTTGCTTTGCTTTGTTCGTTACCTTTATTGTATAAGTGGACTCCACTTATATGAAGTAGATATAACTATGCAGTCAATCTCGCCAATTATATCACCGATATATCCGTTATCGGACCTGGACCAAAATATCGGTTTAAAATATCGGATATAATATCGGTAGTGAGAATATCGGAGATATTTGCCGAGATATCACTGATATTTTGTGATTCTTATATGGTTGTATCGGCGAGAATATTGGTAGGCCCAGTGGGTCTGCAATATTTTGTCAACACACCACCACAGTAGCGCAATCGACGGCCCGGGGCATGCACCTCAGGGCGAACCACGACCTTGGAGCGGGGGGACGTTTTGAATGGTGGGATGCATTGGCATGTGGGTCTGTGATATTTTGTCAACAACGTATGGTTCAAAAAAAGAATAAGATAAAACCGAGTATTGAAAGATGAAACAGAGTATTATGAGATAGAGAAGACAGCGGCGGGATAATTTTATATTTTGATGGATTGCAGTTTGAAAAATCATTTTCCACCATGTGGCAGTACAATCAGCAATGGGCATTATTGGGTTTTTTTTTTCTAAAATGAGTGTAGTGGAGACGTGGGCATTATGATAAAAAAAGGTGTAAAGAATTAAATAAAAAAAACTAACCAAAAAGGGTGTAGTGGATTGGCCAAGCAAAACGAGGGATACCTGTGATTGGCCAACCAAATCTTCATTCAGCGTGATTTGAAACACGCCAAAGTAAAAAAAAACAACCAAACACGCCCAGGGGATGGTTCCCCGACGTGTTTGGGCGTTTTCGGGCAAAAAAATATCCATTTAGAGCCACTACAAGTAGTCTTAGTATTTTAGGGTTTGCAATGGGCTTACGATGTGTATGGGTTTTAATTAAATAGTGGGCTGCACAGTAAAATTGGTTGCATATGGACTTACAAACGGAACATGCACATAGTCTTACCAATTAGATAATTCCTTCTAGTACTTATAATCTTTGTAATTTGGCCTGCATAGAATAAGGATTTTAATGGGTTGTTAACTAAACGTGAACAGTTATAATAATATTTAATTACATTGTAATATATAAAACTAAAATAAATAGTAATAATAATAATAATAATAATAATAATAATAATAATAATAAAGATTAAAATATCAGATATATGATGAGCACTTTTTTTTCTTTTGCTAGTATATACATGGGCTCTAGGTATGGATATGAATGTACATCATAGAGGGTCTAGATATATATAAATATATATTTATGCATGATATTATAAATTATCGATATCCCACCGCAATAACCGATATCTCAAATATCGGTCTTTGACCGATAACCAATATTTTTCTGTATTAACTGCATAGAGATAGAATAACTACCTAGTAAGAATCAATTTGAAGAACATACGGTTTTCAAGAATTTCATCTAGATAATTAATATTAATACTAGATTTATATATTAGTTTTAATTTCTAGTGCTAAACTCAAAAGTTTATGAGACTATTAATGTTATTAATTGGAACTATTCGAAGGAAAATAAAAACCGTTTGGTTTTGCACTAGAGATCACAACACAAGAAAAGAGGGGCGGTGCAAGCTTATAAACTCTTTTTGGGATTCTCTCTAACGGAGACAAAATCACATAAAATGTTTTGGCAAGGTTGTCATTAGAACAAGAAATTTTATGAATATCAATGTTGCATGTTTATTGATTTTAGATCTTGCTGTAGTATAAAATGTTTCGATAGAACCTAAATCATTAATCTAGTTGGTAAAGGATTTGTGTATATGACTTCAAGCATATCTAAAACCATGATTCTATGTTATGGCATGCTTGTTTAGGCCATCTAAATTTTGGAAAATATATGATATATGCTTAAGGATGGTTTGATTCCTGCCTTTGGTAGAAATTCTAGAACTTGCACACATGGATTTGTGTGTCTTTCACTATACACCTCACCTTTATTGTGTAATAAAAATATGTCATTGCTTTTATTGATGGTGCATCTAGATTTTGATATGTCTATTTAATGCATGCTAAATATGGTGTCCTATATAATTCAAAATATTTTCAAATTGGGGGAATTCAGGATGTGAGTATTATGTCTTAAGTTATCTCCAATCACTGGGTATTATTTATCAAACCAGAGATCCTTATACAACATAGCAGAATGGTGTATCTCAGAGGAAAAATAAGACTCTTAAAGAAATGGTTCTCTATGTTTCCCTATTTAGGTCTAAATGAAGGCTTTTGGGCTGAGCCTATGTTAACAACATGCTATTTGCTAAATAGACATTCTTAATAAAGGGAATAGATTACCCCTTGTGAAATCTGGTATAAAAGCTATTGGATTTGAGTTTGCTAGGAGTCCAAGGTGTAAAGTTTTGGTAAGGCTCACCAAATTTGAATCTAAGATGAGGAACACACGTGAAAGAGGTATAAAGTGTACACTCATAGGGTTGTTGAACATTCCTATGATTATAAGTTCCATAGAACCAAATGACTATGTATTTATAACACTGTGATTAAGTGAGAACATGCTTATTATGATGAGAATAGATTCTCTTTTATACCAAGATCTAATGATATAGTTAAGCTCTAGTAACTCTAAAATGACTGAGTAAGCAAGTGACACACCTCCTAAGCCAAGGAGAAGTAATAAAGCAAGAATAACTAAGAATTATGGATCATATATTCAACTATACTTAGTTGAAGGGTCTAGGAGTAAGTTTCAAACTTAATATCAATATTGTTTTAATGTTGATGAAGATCCAAGTACCTATAGTTAAGCGATGGCATCTTGATATGTAGCATTCTGGAATGAAGCATTACAGATGAGATGGACTCTATTATGCAAATAGAACATGAAATTAAATAATTTGCCTCTTGGGTGGAAACCATTAGGTTGCAAATGGAACTTCAAAAAGAATATTAAAGTAGATGGTAACATAGATAAGTTTAAAGCCATTCTCTAAGTATTCAAGGTTTTAGGCAGGAAAGGTATTGACTACTTTGATACTTATTCACTTGTGGCTAGAATATCTCGAATTAGATTGTTATTAGCACTCGTTCCTATACACAATCTTGTAATTGACCGAATGGATGTAAAAACTACATTCTTGAATGATGAATTAGATAAAGAGATTTATATGAAAGAGCCTAAGGCTTTGTGATGCCTGGTAGTGAAAACAAGGTCTGTAAATTAATATAATTTCTTTATGGTTTATGACAATCACCTAAACAGTGGGATCAAAAAGTTGATGATGTTATATTGACAGATGGTTTTGTTCTTAACCAAGCTGACAAGTGTGCATATAGCAATTTTGACGCTTCAAGTTAAGAAGTTATAATTTGTCTATATGTGGATAACATGTTGATCTTTGGTACTAAACAAGATCAAGTGGATTAAACCAAGGAATTCTCGTCGTCTAAGTTTGCCACGAAGGACATGGGTTAGGTAGTAGTGATTCTTGGCATTAGAATCACATGTGGGAACAATGGATTGCTCACATATTGCTCCCATAGATCCTAATATTAGACTTATGTCTAACAAAGGTGATCTTATTTCTCAATTCCCACTTGGAATATTCAAAGACACTAGGATGTATGATGTATGCTATGATTAGCATAAGGCCTGATATAGCATATGTTGTGGGAAAATGAGTAGATTTACAAGTAATCCAAGTACTCGACATTGGAAAGTTGAGAGTAGATTGTTGAATGTCTGAATAGAACCATGATCAATGGTTTGTGTTTTTAAGTTTTCCTAGAGTTTATAAGGATATACTGATGCAAGGTGTATAACTAAGTGGATAGGTATTTGTAGGTCCACTTGGAGGATCAAGATTAAACCTACTTCCTTGTTTATTAACACATTAACGAGTGCGGAATCCACGTAAGTATGCAAACCGAAGCAAATATTAACAAACACAAGTAACCAAAGATTCACTATCTTGATTAACAGAAGAGAACAAGTACAAACATATACACACAATGCTTATACAGACTCTGGGTGCTCTCTTACTGAACTGTTAAACATAAGCTGGTATTTATAGCCCAACACCCAGTAACATAACGAAGGATGTTACTGGGCCACGAAGCTTCTGCAAGGCCCACGAAGAAGGTGTTCTTCTTGGCCTATCCTGTGAAAAATTAAGGGACCACGAAGCATAGTTCTTCATGAACCTTTACACCAGAGGAAAAAGGTTCTTCGTGAATGAGAGACTCCCACGAAGAAATAGGTTCTTCGTGGGAAAGCTGCCACCAGATACAAACTTATAGAAACAAAAGAACAACAAGATTACACAGACCAAACATCAACAATATACACACATGCAACTGTGTCACAACATAAACAACGTAAACGTCACACCGAGTCAAGATAGAAGGATATATTAACTTGGTCAACTCGACAAAACTATACAAATGTAAAAATAAAGACCGCACAACGTAACTAAGAACAAGCGACAGACACAAAAGTGCACCAACAAACTCCCCCTTAGCTGTTGCTTGGTCTTCAGTCTTCATTTCTAGTGGTCTACTTCGGACCACGAGCTACTAGCATGAATCCCTCGATAGTAACAAAAACAAGCTACGCGTTGAAATAGCAAAGCTTGATGCGCGTCCTTGTCTTCGTAGAAGATGTCGTGTTGGAGAAGCTTCTTGATGTCACCCTCTGACATATTCACGATCCACATTGGATCCAGCATCCAAAAGTTGTCTTTGTCATTCTTGAACACAATGACTGCTTCATGAGTGTCTGAATCATAGCACCACAACTTCATATTTCCAAGAAAATCTTGCTTCATCGGCATGAACGGGATTTTATCCATAATCTTCACCAGCTTGTACACGAGCTTGTAACGAGCAGTGGTAGTGTCTGGATCTAGCGTATACTTTGATTTTCTCCTTGAACGCCGATCTGAAGAATCCCGTAACTTCTTTTTTGACCAGGGAAGGTTTGGTAATCCAGATCCCATCAATCATCAAACCTGGGATATTGTTGGTTGCTCGTCTACTGTTGATGTACCCATGAAAAAAAGCCGAGTTTTCATCTCCTTCCAGATTCCATCTAATCGTAGCTCTTTGTTTTAGATCCTTAATCTTGAAATCTTCCAACTCCATAAGGTCATTAGCACATTCCACTTTAGCCCATTCCTCCTCTTCGTCCAACTCCCTGTCTTCCGATAATTTGTCAAAATTTTCTAACTCTTATCTCAGAATCTTTTCCGTTTTCCCTTCCTAAGACAATGTCTCTTTTTTCCACTTTTTAATATAATCCCTAATTTTATTAAATTTTTGCATTAAAATCACATCTGGCTCCCGATCCCCATTGAAATTATCTATCGCCTTTTGAATCACCTCGTCGAAATCCTTTCTTTCCAACTAAGAGTTGAAAAATCTAAACGGCTTGGGCCCAAAGTTTTTATCCATACAAGTTAAAATAAGAGGACAATGATCCGAATGGATCCTTGGCAATGCCCTCAAACATGCCCCCGGCCATTCAGAGAAAAAATCTTGGCAAACCAAGACTCTATCAATCTTGCTTTGCTTTGTTTGTTACCTTTATTGTATAAGTGGACTCCACTTATATGAAGTAGATAGAACTATGCAGTCAATCTCGGTGATTATATCACCGATATATCCGTTATCAGACCTTGACTAAGATATCGGTTTAAAATATCGGATATAATATCAGAGATATATGCCAAGATATCACCGATATTTTGTGATTCTTATATCGGTTGTATTGGCGAGAATATCGGTAGGCCCAGTGGGTCTGTAATATCTTGTCAACACACCACCACATTAGCATAATCGACGGCCCAGATCATGCACCTCAGGGCGAACCACGACCTTGGGGCGGGGGGGACGTTTTGAATGGTGGGATGCATTGGCATGTGGGTCTGTGATATTTTGTCAACAACGTATGGTTCAAAAAAAAGAATAAGATGAAACCGAGTATTGAAAGATGAAACAGAGTATTATGAGATAGAGAAGACAGCGGCGGGATAATTTTATATTTTGATGGACTGCAGTTTGAAAAATCATTTAGACCATGCGTAGTGGTAAGGGTGAATAATGCCCTCACCCTTATGCGTTTTCCGCCATGTGGCAGTACAATCAGCAATGGGCATTATTGGGCTTTTTTTTTTTTTTTCTAAAATGGGTGTAGTGGAGATTTGGACATTATGTTAAAAAGGGTGTAAGGAATTAAATAAAAAAAACTAACCAAAAAAGGGGATTGGCCAAGCAAAACGAGGGATACCCGTGATTGGCCAACCAAATCTGTATTCAGCGTGATTTGAAACACGCCAAAGCAAAAAAAGAAAAACAACCAAACACGCCAGGGGGTGGCTTCCCGGCGGGCATTTTCGGGCACAAAAATGCCTCATTTGGAGCTACTACGGGTGGTCTTAGTATTTTAGGGTTTGCAATGGGCTTACGATGTGTATGGGTTTTAGTTAAATAGTGGGCTGCACAGTAAAATTGGTTGCATATGGGCTTACAAATGGAACGTGCACATAGTCTTACCAATTAGATAATTCCTTCTAGTACTTATAATCTTTGTAATTTGGCCTGTATAGAATAAGGATTTTAATGGTTTGTTAATTAAACGTGAACAGTTTTAATAATATTTAATTATATTGTAATATATAAATCTAACAGAAATAATAATAATAATAATAATAATAATAATAATAATAATAATAATAATAATAAAGATTAGAATATCAGATATAATTGGATGCCTTGGTTGATCTTGATGAGCACTTATTTTCTTTGGCTATTAATATTCTATAGGTTCTAGTATATACATGGGCTCTAGGTATGGATATGAATATACATCATAGAGGGTCTAGATATATATATAAATATATATTTATGCATGATATTATAAATTACCCATATCCCACCGCAATAACCGATATCTCAAATATCGGTCTTTGACCGATAACTAATATTTTTCTGTATTAACTACATAGAGATAGAATAACTACCTAGTGAGAATTAATTTGAAGAACATACGGTTTTCAAAAATTTCATCTAGATAATTAATATTAATATTAGATTTATATATTAATTTTAATTTCTAGTGCTAAACTCAAAAGTTTATGAGACTATTAATGTTATTAATTGGAACTGTTCGAAGGAAAATAAAAACCGTTTGGTTTTGCACTAGAGATCACAACACAAGAAAAGAGGGGCGGTGCATGCTTATAAACTCTTTTTGGGATTCTCTCTAACGGAGACAAAATCACATAAAATGTTTTGGCAAGGTTGTCATTAGAACAAGAAATTTTATGAATATCAATGTGGCATGTTTATTGATTTTAGATCTTGTTGTAGTATAAAATGTTTCGATAGAACCTAAAATCATTAATCTGCTTGGTAAAGGATTTGTATATATGACTTCAAGCATATCTAAAACCATGATTCTATGTTACGGCATGCTTGTTTAGGCCATCAAAATTTTAGAAAATATATGATATATGCTTAAGGATGCTTTGATTCCTGCCTTTGGTAGAAATTCTAGAACTTGTACACATAGATTTGTGTGTCTTTCACTATACACCTTTATTGGGTAATAAAAAATATGTCATTGCTTTTATTGATGGTGCATCTAGATTTTGATATGTCTATTTAATGCATGCTAAATATGGTGCCCTAGATAATTCAAAATATTTTCAGACTGAGGGGAATTCAGGATGTGAGTATTATGTATTAACTTACCTCCAATCATT
This sequence comes from Scalesia atractyloides, assembly GCA_947069175.1. Classification (NCBI taxonomy): domain Eukaryota; kingdom Viridiplantae; phylum Streptophyta; class Magnoliopsida; order Asterales; family Asteraceae; genus Scalesia; species Scalesia atractyloides. The sequence goes on along the minus strand of CAMTDV010000019.1, from coordinate 42,404,279 downwards.
GCGTATTATTTATCAAACCACGGATCCTTATACAACATAGCAGAATGGTGTATCTCAGAGGAAAAATAAGACTCTTAAAGATATGGTTACCTCTATGTTTCTCTATTTAGGTCTAAATGAAGGCTTTTGGGCTGAGCCTATGTTAACAACATGCTATTTGCTAAATAGACATTCTTTATAAAAGGAATAGATTACCCCTTGTGAAATCTGGTATAAAAGCTATTGGATTTGAGTTTGCTAGGAGTCCAAGGTGTAAAGTTTTGGTAAGGCTCACCGAATTTGAATCTAAGATGAGGAACACACGTGAAAGAGGTATAAAGTGTACACTCATAGGGTTGTTGAACATTCCTATGATTATAAGTTCCATAAAACCAAATGACTATGTATTTATAACACTGTGATTAAGTGAGGACATGCTTATTATGATGAGAGTAGATTCTCTTTTATACCAAGATCTAATGATATAGTTAAGCTCTAGTAACTCTAAAATGACTAAGTAAGCAAGTGACACACCTCCTGAGCCAAGGAGAAGTAGTAAAGCAAGAATAACTAAAGAACTTAATATCAATATTGTTTTAATGTTGATGAAGATCCAAGTACCTATAGTTAAGCGATGGCATCTTGATATGTAGCATTCTGGGTGCTCTCTTACTGAATTGTTAAACATAAGCTGGTATTTATAGCCCAACACCCAGTAACACCACGAAGGATGTCACTGGGCCACGAAGCAACTGCAAGGCCCACGGAGAAGGTGTTCTTCGTGGCCTATCCTGCGAACAATTAAGGGACCACGAAGCATAGTTCTTCGTGAACCTTTATACCAGAGGAAAAAGGTTCTTCGTGAACGAGAGACTCCCACGAAGAAATAGGTTCTTCGGGGGAAAGCTGCCACCAGATACAAACTTACAAAAACAAAAGAACAGCAAGATCACACAGACCAAACATCAACAGTATGCACACATGCAACTGTGTCACAACATAACAACGTAAAGGTCACACCGAGTCAAGATAGAAGGATATATTAACTTGGTCGACTCGACCAAAACTATACAAACGTATAAATAAAGACCGTACAGATCACAACGTAACTAAGAACAAGCGACAGACACAAAAGTGCACCAACAAACTCCCCCTTGGCTGTTGCTTGGTCTTCGGTCTTCATTTCTAGTGGGCTGTTTCGGACCACGAACTACTAGCATGAATCCCTCGATAGTAACAAAAACAAGCTACACGTTGAAATAGCAAAGCTTGATGTGCGTCCTTGTCTTCGTATAAGATGTCGTGTTGAAGAAGCTTCTTGATGTCACCCTCTGACATATTCATGATCCATATTAGATCCAGCATCCAAAAGTTATCTTCGTCATTCTTGAACACAATGACTGCTTGATGAGTGTTTGAATCATAGCACCACAACTTCATATTTCCAAGAAAATCTTGCTTCATCGGCATGAGCGGAATTTTATCTATAATCTTGACCAGCTTGTACACGAGCTTGTAACGAGCAGTGGTAGTGTCCGGATCTAGCGTAAACTTGATCTGCTCATACATAGGAAACTGTGGCTTGTATAATTCATCCTTCCAAGCTTTGCGTAGTTCAATCCTTAGTTTGCAGGCAAAAAGCATTGCACCTTCATAATTGGATCGGTTGATCAAGTTCAACCTAGCTAACACTGCAACATCATAAAAAGGCAATGTTAAAATGCTAAGGAGAGATTTGAAGTATTGGATTCCGTGTTCACGCTTTACTGCCATGCAGTGTATATCTTTCTCGAACATCCAACTGAGAATTCGCCCTTGCGGTGGATCCTTTTCGTACTTCATCTAGTCGACTTGAGCTGGAGGTGGAGATGGATTTGGTGTCTTTGCCAAGAACTGCTTTCTCCACTCTTTAAAGGTGTCAGTGGGAATGGCAGATGTGTCACGACTCTTGAGTTTTTCGTCGATCTCATCCACATTCTCACAAAGCCAGTCACCATCAAACGGATCAAACTCTGTTCCATCTTCGCGAACATACTTAGACTTTTCGGTTTCACCTTCAAACACAATCTCTTCCAGACCATCCAAATTCACTACCTCGGGTTCACTTGGTATCTCGTCGATAGTAGCATCATCTACTATCTCCATCTCCTTAAGAGACAAAATCTATTCCTTCGGTAGTTTAGACACAAACTCCCCTTCTTCCAACACTTCACCAGTTACAGGATGACACGCCTGTAATGGTTGCACATCAACACCCTCAGACATTGTCACATCAACGTCTGAAGTCATCACTGGCTCAATACTTACAACAGAACATTCTCCAACGTCTATAGCAACACTCTCAATAATCTCCAACTGAAGACCAAGTTCTTCAACATCCTGCATACCTTCCAACCTTTCATGTTCCTCTTGAGTACCACTAGAGGTAACAGGATCGATTACGATCTGCTCAGAACTAGAACCGACAACTGGAGTTGAAGCAGAACCCTCCGGTTGTGCAGATGATGTAGGAGCATAAGGATTACCGGGATCTTCACCATCATGATCACGCTTTCGTATAACTTCCTGAGCTTTGCAACTTTCATTCCATAAAGTATTCACTCGCTTTCTGGTCACGTCATAGCTAGTATTCATTTGCTTAACATTCTCAACTATTGTCGTGTTACGCAAGTTGTACCACTCCTTCATATCATCATGCTTCTCGGCTAGTTTCTCTGCAGATCGTACGTTCTTTTAACCTATTCATCTCAATCCCACAAGAATTATCAGCTGCTCACATCTGCAACAACTAAGCTGCTCGTTCAGCATCCACAACCTTCAGCTGTTCATTTTCAGCCCTCAATTGGATGATTTCTGCTCCTTGACGTTCAATCGTAGCCTTCAAGGTGTTCATCTCCATCTGTTGCTTGATAATGGTATTTCGATTGGCTGACATGAATTCTGAGTGTCGGTTAATCTCTTTAGCTGCAGTTTGGAGTTGACTGAATAAGAAATCTACTTTATCACTTTCGTACATTTGCGAAAATAATGTACTATGTTGTTCCGAACTTTGCTGATGGGTTGTTGCTCTAGCAGATTGAGAAGAAGAGGTAGTGTGATGTGGTTGAGCTTGAGTTGTTGCAACTGGAGGTGTTTCCACTACAGTTGTGGTTATAGGAGGTGGTTCGGAGGTTGCTGTGAGAGAAGTCATCAATGCTTCAGTTTCTTCTGTTGTGAAGGCAAACGGAGCACTAACATCAACTTCAAGTATTGGTTCTGATGTGGTTACCGGCTGTGTGGCTGCAGTTTGAGTGGACGAGGAACCAATTGTTTTCTTGCTCTTTTTTCTTTCTACGAACTGCAGTTTTCTTCTTTCTTGCCTTTTCAGACTCAGTATCGGAAGGAACATAATCAACATCTCTATCAACCTGAATTCTTCGAATTTGTCTAACACCTTGTGCATCAACATATTGCTCATATCCAGGTTCAAGTGGATTATCATTAGAATCCGATTCGTCATCACCACCCGGCTGTTTACTTTGATCACCGCCGATAGGACCTTCACCACTAGCACCAATAACTCCATCATCACCACCTTGGTCATCACCGTCACCACCTTCATCATCACTGTCATCATCAACACCTTTGCCCTTTCCCTTCTTATGACCAAACTTATCTTCGATCATTTTCTTCAACTTGGGTTCTTCATGGTCAGAATCACTATTTTCATGTCACCACTTATCATTCTCCGATGCTACATATGTGTCTTTTTCAAGAAATCCAAACAACTTCCTTGGAGATGTGCTTTCCTTGTAACACTTAGCAGCATAACCACTAAAGATTGTCAATGAATGTTCCATCATAACATCAATCTTCAGAACATTGTTGTTATCTTTAGGAAGATCTGGATGTTAGACATTCATAATTATCTGAAGAAAGCGACGATACATCCAAAACTTGCTACCCCCCGTTCTACTTCTGGTTCTTCCCAGATTCTCCTTCATGTTAGCAAAGATATACTTTGAAATACTGAACGGTTTGTTCAATACCAAAGCTACCATTAATCCAACCAAATCATTGTTCGCCATATCGTATCCACTTCTATGATTGCTCAAACACTAAATCAGAACAAGTAGTAGAAACTTGTAATGAAGCGGTAACCCTGCCTTGTTCAGTTGACCTCCAAGAATATCCCCAACACATCTCATTCATAGCAGACATCCACATTGACATTTTAAGGAAACAGAAAAAGGAGCATCGGGATCATCACCAAGTTGTAAGGCATTGTTAAAAATCTAGATGGAAACAATAATGTCTAGATTATTAACACGTCCACGAATCACTTCTTTACGATCAACTTCAACAACTTCCGCCAAATCCCAAAAAGCTTTAATTAAGGATTTGTACAAGGTAGTCTGATGTGTAATAGCATGATTGATCTTTGATTCCTGTAACCACTTCATTATTCCGTTGTATTCAACTATCTTATCCTCTGGATCTAAATACGCAACCATGTTGTGCCTTGGTTCAGACATGATCTCAACCTCTGACTTGTCAGTTTTCTTGGCTACGGGTTTCCTTTTCTGATCTTTAGGTGCCATTCTGTACATGAATACACTAACAATGTGAAGAATAGCAAAACTAAATAGGAAACACATCAAACATGTTCACGGTGAACATTCTGAAGTTTGCATAACCCCCATGAAGAACCTTGTTCCACGAAGGACCAAATTTCACCAAGAAGTAATTGTAACGAAGAACCGTTATCACGAATAACCTTGTGTCATAGTTTACTAATGCTTTAAAGTCACGAAGAACAGGAGAGTGAAGAACCTGCTGTGTTGGTGCATGTCTATTGCCTTCGTCATTACACGAGAACGAGTCTGGAATAAACAAGAGTTTCTGAAAACCGAACAAGGCAAAGTAGATATCCAAGAGGGAGTCTATTGGTGCATAACGTCTATATAATAGTCTTGTATCGAGTCTGTATAGTATAGGTGAAACGAGGCGTATTTAATAGAGTTTAGAGCCAAGTTTGCTTGTGATGGAACTTGAGAAGTTAAGTTCGGCCGAACTTGACAAGGTCAAGTTCGTGCGAACTTACATCCTCTCACCAGCGAACTTGTGCATCTATAAATAGATGCCTTGTGATTTCATTTGTAACGAGGAGATATTTTGGCACAGAGACGGCGAAGCTCTGTCTGATCCGGATCTCGAATGTATTGAACTTTAGATTAAGAAAACAACAATTAAACGAGTAATTCTTGTTATTTGGTTAACTTGTCATTAGTTTCCGCCTAATCGGACAATAGATAACAAATTTAGATTCCCGTGCTAATCGTGGATGTTCCTACAAGTGGTATCAGAGCCTGGATACCTGAATTTGTTGAAATCAAGACAAGAATCTCTCTATTTCATCTCCATTCTTCTATTTTTCTTAACTTTTGAACAAAATTGGAGAATTCATGGTCAAATTCTGTCCAATTTTGAATATGACATGTTAAATACATCATAGATAAACCCCTGAGAGTTTGGAGACTAAAATCAAACGAATTGGTGTCGAAATGTTGCAAAAACCATGTTTGATAAACTCATGTTCAACGAACTTGTTAGCCAAGTTCGACCAAACTTGAGGTAAAAACTCACTTTCTGAGTGAATTTTTACCAAGTTCGCTCGAACTTGAAGAGTTTTTGATAAAAATTCGCTAAGCTCGCTCGAACTTGAAGCATTTTTTTGAGAAAATTTTGCTAAGTTCGCTCGAACTTAAGTGATTTTTGAAGGATTTGAGATAAGTTCGCTCGAACTTACTAAGAATCTTTTGATCTTTTATCAAGTTCGACCGAACTTGATAAAATTCAAGAAACTCTTAGATAAGTTCACCCGAACTTGTAAGAGGCTTATAAAATCCAAACTTCAAGTTCGCTCGAAGTTCAAACTCAAGAAATTGTCAAAACAAAACACAAGTTCGACCAAACTTGTGAGAAATTTTGAAAGTTTTCATTCTCAACTACAAGTTCGACCGAACTTGTAGTAAATCTAACAATTTTCAAAGTTTTAACGTGTTTTCAGCGTACGTGTCTCGATTTTCAAAATAGAAGATTTCCATAATGCGTTTGCAGCTGGAGTAGCACAAGCCTCAACGTCAAATTCAATTGCGGGTAACCAGATGAACCTCGATAATGAAATGGGTACTACTCAGAAACCGCCAAAGTTGATGAGTATGGACGAGTTCGAGGGATGGAAGGAAAGTTTGTTAATTGGATTCAAGCGAATCAATTCAACAGCTGGGTTGTGATTGAAGATGGTTATACATGGCCCAAAGATGAACGTGATCAAGATCTTCCACTAAACAAGTTTTCAGCGATTGACAAAGAGAAATATGTTGCTGAAAAGAAGATGATCAGCTAGATACAACAATCTGTCAAAGAAGATATCTTGATATTATTACCAAAATATGATACTTCTCAAGAAATATGGAATTCTCTTTGCGAAAAATTCAAACGAAGTGATGAAATGATCAAAAGCAAAAAGGCTTTGATAAAGAAAGAATTTGAGATCTTCACAATGATCAAAGGAGAGACAATGAAGCAAATGATTGATAGATATTCTCACCTCATGGTCCAGATGAGAAGACATGATATCAAGAGAACTGATGAAGTAGATTGAGAAGTTGGCCGATGCACTTCCAGAAGGAGAATGGACAACGTATCTGATAATTCTAAAGAATAGTCCATCTTGGAGACATTTTAAGTTGTCATCTTTCATTGACAAGCTTGAAGGTCATGAAATGGAATTGATGAAGATTGCAAAATCCAAAAACACTAATGTTGTTCAGGATGTCGGACTTTATTACAAAGGTGGGGTTCCAGATACTCCGATTCAAAGTCCAAAAATCCAAACGGCATTTAGTGCAAATATGAATACATCAGATCAGTCGTCACAAAATTAGTATTCTCCAAAAACTGGTTATTCATATGTTGGTTCAAATTCTTATTCTCAAAGTCAATCTCATCAGACAAGCCAATCCACCTCTAATTCAAATGTTTTCCAATGCAACATAGCAGTTGATTTAACGAATGTGTTTCCCGAAAAAGTTGCAAAACAGCACATAGCATTTCTTGCTACAGTTCTGGAATCGTATGAAAGTCTTGTTGCTGGAAAGATCGGAAATCCTGAAATGACAGCTGAGGATTACGATCAGGTAGATGAGGAAGAGTTGGAATTGATGGACATCATCCTTAGCATCGATTATCCGGAGAGTTTCAAAATTTGTAGCACTCACTGGAAGGGATATTGGTAATTCAAACAATAAATTTGGTTTCGACAAAACGAAAGTTACTTGTTTCAGATGTCGACAAAAAGGGCACTTCAAACGTGAATGCCATAACCAAGAAGCAAGTGGAAACCAAAACCCTTTTGGAACCGGTAACGAATATTACAAGAAAGCATTGCAATACAAATCATATCCGAATAGAATACAAGTTGAAGTTGAAGATAAACCTGCAAAGAAAGCCGAACAAGCTCTTGTTGCCAATCATGAAGATGATGGTTTCGATTGGAACAAATACATCGAAAAGAAGGCTGGTGTTGCTATGATGGAAGAGGTTGTGAATGAATCTGAGACATCATTTGTGGATGCTGCTATCGAAAATGCTATTCAAGAAGCATTAATGCAGAGAGCTGAGGAAGAAGCTGTCCTGGAAAATGCAGTTCTGGAAAGATACATGCAACAAACAGAGGAGGAAGGAATAGCTTATCTTAAGACGCAAAAGCAAGAAGAATTGAAAGCAGAAGCCGAAAAGGTAAAAGTTGAGGTAAGCATGTCTGAAAAGGAAGTTGTGAAAGTTGTGGAGGTTGAAAAACCTTGCACAAAGTGCGCAAGTCCTTGTGAACCCTGTCTGGATAAAGTCAAAGTCATAAGAGAATTGGCTGAACATAACGAAAACTTTCATTATGATTACAGAACTATAAAAGAAGCTTATGACAAAATATCAGGCAAATATAAACATGTTGAAAGAGCTAACAGTGAACTCAACGCTAATGTCACCATGTTAAATGCCACTGTTATTGAAAAATAAAAGGCAATTAAATGTACATTAATACAATTGCGTAGACAAAGCGTGAATTTCACGAAATGAAAATTGAAACAAAAAGAGTCAGACAATTATTAAAAAGTTACACCACAAACGCATATGTCATTGATCACATTCTTTCTACGATCAAGTCGGAGGAAAATGTTGATAACTCAAAGCGTAAAGTTTACGGAAATGTTCCTCCACCACTTCTTGCAAGTTACTGGTGCAAGAAACATGATGATATTGAAAACGCATTTAATCTTTTACTTCTTTCAGAAAAGAAAGTTAAATTGCCTGAGAACATTGACGTAGATTTTACGAAATCAAACGATAACAATGAATCGGTGGTAAAAGATGTGGTAAAAATGTCTTGGGAAATGATTCTGATGATGACAGTTTTAAAAGCGCTAACTCGAGTTCAAACAGTTCTGGTTCACAATCCAAAAGTGACGATACATCATCAGAAAATGATCTAAGTGATGATCCTAATGTTGTCATGTACAAGGTTAAGGAATCTGATAGATTATATTTCAATGATAGCTTTCCGATTCAGAATGTGAAAGAAGATCAAATCGATAAACTGTTTAAACTTGTGGAAGTTTCATCAGATGATCTCAAAAAAAATGAAAAGACGTTTTATTCTAAACCGAAACGGAATTTTAATAATTACCGTAGAAACGGTGGTGATTTTCCTGAGAACAGGAGAGCAGGTTTAGGATTGGAAGAAGCTGAAGATGAACCAAAGAAGAATCAGAAAACAACGTTCCAGGAATACCAAAATAAGAACATAAAGTTTGTGTATGGAACGAGTATGGTTCGAGAAGAAAGCTTGATCAGTAAGAAGTCGAATGATGAATTCAAGAAAGAAAAGGAACTTCGGGACAAAGCTAAGACCAAGTCCACAAGTGGAGTAAAACCCACTAGTGGAAATGTTCATGACACTCGGACTTGCTTCAAATGCAATGAAGTTGCCGGTGTATCCCCAAAGAAAAGAAGTTTCAAAAGAGGTAAAACAAAAGCAATCTAATAATGGTCAAATCAGAATTTTTAAAAGAAATGTTGACATCAAAGAAATGAAACGAAATGTTGAATCCAATCTTGAAATAAACCCAAAAATGAATCAAAATTTGAAAATTCAATTTTCAAAAAGGAGAGACTTCAAAGTCAAACAATGATTCTAGGTTTTATATCAAGAAAGCTAGAGTTAATTCTCAAGCTTGGATTGCTAAAAAGAAATCACCTGAAAAAGTGAAGGTTGTTTGTGATAAAACCGAAAATGTCAAATCAATCAAGAAAGATAAAAGTAAATTTGATTGTGAGTTTGAAGTTTGTGATGTTGAATATGCTTATCAAAGAGCATACGAAAGTGATTATGAAGAGGTGTATGAGGAGTTATATCCAAAACCCAAGACCAAGAAGGCTTGGGTTGAACTTTTTAACTAAATCCTTTCATGTGCAGGAGTTCCAAGATCCAACTTATCAAAGATGATTCGGGATTGAGGAGCTTCATAATACTTAACTTATCTAGAATGTTAAAATCTTTGACATTTTGAGGGGGAGTAGTTAAGAAGAAAATTTTGAAAAAAGTCAAAATTATGAAAATCCACACCGTTGAACTAGGAAAAACTGATTTCAAAGTTCTTATATGTTCAAACTGCTTTTACAAGTAGTAAATGAGTTTAATGATTGTTTGATAAATAATTGCAGATACAGGATTTGGAAAAAGGATCGGACGACGAGGTCATGGGATCCACATTGGTTTGTTATATTTTTCAAATAGAATGTGTTAAAAAAATCTAAAATTTAAAAATATGTTTTTTGATTTTAGGGGGAGTAAGAAAATTTAAAAATTTTGTTGAAAAATCAAAAACATATGAAAAGGTTGAAAATTCAAAAACATTAGAAAAATTCAAAAAGTACAAAAACATGAAAAAGACAAAAATAATTTGTTGTCAAATAGGAAATTAATAGTACATCAGTGGACTATCACAGTATGCTAAAGAATTGTAAAGTTTAAAAGTGATAAACAAGTCTTACTGTGGATGTGTCAATAGGCTTTACACATTCAGTAGATTGTTTCCGGGATATAAACTAAATTTTACAACTGCTTAAACTTGTGGTTTAACATATCTTGGATATATGGACTTAGTACTCCGAAATTTTGATTGAAGGGTTGCCTGATTCTGAGATACGAGATCTTTATAGATAGTTGATATCTGGGGTATTATACAAGTTCTTCTGATTTTGCGGAAGCAATAGTCTAGAACTTCTATAATGCTTTTGCTAAAAATCCCAAATTAGCATGCAAAATTGAAAAGAATCAAAAGATCTAATCATTTGAAATGTTTAAAAGATTCCTTAAGTGGAACACACTTTTAAAGTCGAGCCTTCATCTCTTTGTCGGTACGGTAGTACTAACCTGAGCTCTCATGGTCTCGCACAACCCAAATACATATATCAATTACGCTATACTCACCTGTAAGATGAAATCTAAGGAATCTGGATTCGGGAGTATATTCAAGAGGTGGGAATCATAGTTAAGTCAAGTTTCATAATTCTTACCTAACATATCTTGGAACAATTTAGAAATGTGATGAAGTTTAAGTGGACAAACATATCGACAATCTAGGTAAACGAGTTTAGATCTTAAAGTCTTAAAAAGGTCAACGGTACTGGTGATATGTCTCAAACAAACTGATATGATCCTTAGACGCAAATTCACAAAAAGATGTCTGTAAATATGTTTATACATAGTTTTCTTTCTTTACTTACTTTGAAAATTAAAATCAAAAAGATTTTAAGTGTGTTATAGCATAAACTTTTTATAATCCAAAAAGATTTTCAACGAGCCAATGTTGGAGAACAGATCATCGAAGTCTGGTAAGAAAAGGTTCATTAATTTGAAACTTTAAAATTGAAGATAATACCAGTTGTTCATAACGGGTTCAACTAAGGTCATTAACTTGGACTTAGTAGACATATTTGGTTAATCAAGGTCATTAACTTAGGACTTGATCAACTAAGTGTATTTCATTTCAATAATTGAAAAATTAAAAGAATTGAAAAAGTTTTGAATGTTAAATGTTTCAAAGTTCATTAACTTGAACTTGAAATAACTGAAAAACGAAGATTAAATTTGAAGTACAAGTTTTTGTACATGTGGTACAAAATTTCAAAGTTAGAATCTAAAATGTTTATTTGAATACCCAAGTACTTTGAAACAGGAAGTAAAGTTTTAGGGGGAGCAAGATGAATCGTGATTGAAGATAAATCTCAAAGCTAAAGGGAGCACAACTCACAGGAAGGGGGAGCTTGGAGATTAAAATTTTCTCAAGTCAAATTGAAGAAAACAGAAAGTTTGAAGATCATAAAGTTTAATGCTTATTCAAGGATAAAGACAAAGACTCAGGAACTTATTTAAAGTATGATGATTACGAGACATTCAAAGAAGACTATGACACTTGAAGACTGACAAGGATGATTATTGTCAAAGATGTCTATGAAAGTAGATGACTGCAGCAACATCCAAGGGGGAGTCTGTTGGTGCAAATGTTTGTTGCCTTCGTCATTACACGAGAACGAGTCTGGAATAAACGAGAGTTTCTGAAGACCGAACAAGACAAAGTAGATATCCAAGAGGGAGTCTATTGGTGCATAACGTCTATATAATAGTCTTGTATCGACTCTGTATAGTATAGGTGAAACGAGGCGTATTTAATAGAGTTTAGATCCAAGTTCGCTTGATATGAAACTTGAGAAGTCAAGTTCGGCCGAACTTACATCCTCTCACAAGCGAACTTGTGCATCTATAAATAGATGCCTTGTGATTTCATTTGTAACGAGGAGATATTTTGGCACAGAGACGGCGAAGCTCTTTCGGATCCGGATCTCGAATGTATTGAACTTTAGATCAATGAAAACAACAGTTAAACGAGTAATTCTTGTTATTTGGTTAACTTGTCATTAGTTTCCGCCTAATCGGACAATAGATAACAAATTTAGGTTCCCGTGCTAATCGTGGACATTCCTACATGTTGTCATGAAGAACCTATGTCAAGGAAGAATGGATCTTTCGTTGACTCCGGTTCTTCGTCGGTTATCTATGACACAAAACTCAGTTTTTCGTAGCAACTAGGTTCTTCGTCATAACCAGATTCTTCGTCAATAACAGTTACCAACAGACACATGTTAAAAGAAATCTGACAAAGTGAATCAAAACCCAGTTAATTTTGTTTTCTTTTCAAGAGTTTACAAGACTTATGCATCGTGAATAGTTAAAACTAAAACCAAGGGTTGTCTTTCAACCTTTTATGAACACCCATCAACAACATTCAAGAATCGCAATAAACCGTCAACATTAGGTAAAAACTTCCATGAAACTCGGTATCTTTTGAAACTCTAAACATTCATTAAGACTGACACATCCTTGACTCGAGTTTCCTATGTTCATTCAACAACAACATTTATCTCAGTATATCGAATAAATCAGATTTTAACCAAAACATTAACTGTAGATTCAATGTCATGTGTTCAAGGATCATACTTGATGCCTAAGTTATCATCATTAATGAGTATGTAATTTGCAAGGCTAACACACTAATGACAATACCTTTTCTATAACAGAATTCAAACCAAGATAATATGGATTCAATGGAGGTCGGTTAATGGGTTTCTTCACAAGGAAGAGAGGTGAACAGGTCTTGAGAGAGAAGGTGAAAAAGTAAAAAGTGAGATTTGAATGATTGTGATAAGGTTTGGTGAAACACCCATCCCTTCTATAACCCCGGTACCCACGAAGAACCCTAGATTCCATGAAGAACCCATACGGGCCACGAAGAACCGGATATCTCATGAAGAACTCTTGTTGGGCTTAAAAACAGTTTGGTCCAAGTTGAACTCCACGAAGAATGGTTCTTCTTCACGAATAACCTTCACTCAACGAAGAATGGTTCTTCGTCCACTGTTGATCTTCGTTGACTATATGGTTCTTCGTTGACTTTCCACATTTTCAAATGATCACCAGTGTCAAGTTATGAAGTTTTGCAGTGTGGAACAGATTTTGCTTATTTTTGAGTTTAACAAAATGCAAGATGATTTTTATGAAGTTGTGACGACGAAAACAAATTGATTTTGGGCTTTTCGGCAGAAAACCTTCGCGTTTCAACTTCGGCTAATCAAAAGCAGAATAAAATAAGGTAAACTAAAAACAAACAAATGCTAACACTAGGAAAACTAAACAAGAATTAATAAGAATTAACATAAAACAATTGTATACTAAACTTTTGCAAGTTTCAAGGTAAGAGAAGCATACAGCTTACGGTCTTGTAAAAAACGATTTGTGATACTAATTATAATTTAGATAAGTATTCTACCACAATTACCGGTATTGTTGTCCACATAAACTCCACTTATCGGATGTACTCACGATTAGGAGATACGATTAATGTATGATTTATACTTACTAGCCGGTGTTCATCCACTTCACGACACATTCCCGTATCAAGACATGCACGAGAGAAAATCTTACCAGTGAGTATACCACTTAGCATCTGTTTTGACGTATATGATTGTGAGATACTCACTTATTTTTTATTGAAAACAAACCCTACGTGATAAAATCACTTATTGATAAGGAACTTAATTTTTAGATGCATGCAGGGCATAGGAGCAAGTTCGTGAACAGGTTAGTACCATCGTACCGACAAAGAGACGGACTTGACTCCCGCAAATGACTTGATATATTATCACTTATTCGTTTGGTAGATGTGATATGTTTATCACTTATTGATGGTCGTATGCAATATTTACACGTATGTATGGTATCATGGAAGTTCTTGACTTGCGTCCCCGTTATTTTTTGGTAAAAGATTCAACCATGATACCCAGATGATAAACAAGCATAAAGACCGAATATCTCAGAACCTCGGCATACTATCAAACAAAATTTCGATACCAAGACCATATGCCATTGAATGGTTCCCACCTGGCTTTCAGTTCGTTATGTTTATATCAACCTGCACGTTTTAATCTAATTGTGAGTCTACTGGTACATCGTTAGTAAAGCTACTTATCGTTTTTCATTTTACATTTTTGACCGTATTTGGCAGACCACCGGTGTATCATCATCTTCTCTTATCTTTCCAAGAAACTCATTTTTAGTTTTTCGGTGTATCATCATCTTCTCCCCCTTAAATGCAGAAAGCAAATAAATAAAAGACATATTTTTGTATTTTTCTCATGTTTTTGTATTTTCTTGAATTTTCTCCCCCTAAATTACAAAAAAGTTAAATAAAATGAAAATCTTTTTGTATTTTTAGTTTTTAAGAAAATATTTACAAAAACGATTTGCCGATAATGATTTACTCGGGTTTCACCTTGATGCTGTTGACCAAAAGAAGAAAATCAAAACGTGATTTATCAAAAGATTTTGTGAACAGGTCTGCACGTTGGTGACCGGTGTGGATTTTAACAACATCGTTAAGTTCTTTTCATGACAATCTCGTATGAAATGATACTTAATTTCGATGTGTTTGGTCTTTGAGTGTTTTACAGGATTACGGGTGATCTGTAAAGCAGCTTCATTATCAACACTAATAGGAGTAGTTAGAAATTCAAAACCGTAGTGACACATTTGTTGTTGGGTCCATAGAACCTGGGAGAAGCAACTAGAAGCCGCAATATACTCAGCTTCACATGTTGAGGTAGCTACACAGGTCTGCTTCTTGCATTGCCACGTGACTAGGCGATTTCCCAAGAACTGACATCCTACTGATGTTGACTTTGCATCAATTTTGCAGCCGCCATGATCAGAATCACTGAAGGCGATCAATCCAAAGTTATTATTCTTAGGGTACCAGAGACCAGTGTCTAGGCAACCCTTCAAATAACGACAACTGCAAGGTGAGAAACTTTTGGACTTGACTGGTAACGAGCAAGAAGACATGTTGGATACATAAATCGGGTCTTAAAGCAGTAAGATACATAAGAGATCCGATCATAGCACGATAAAGAGATGGTTCCATATGTTCACCTGACCCATCAGGAGCAATCCCATGATTTTGAGCTAATGGAGTTCCCGGAGGCTTCAAATCTTCCATCTGAAATCGCTTGAGAATATCCCGACAGACTTGGTCTGATGAATAGAAATCCCTTCTTTAGATTGATGAACCTACAATCCTAAAAAGAAAGTCATTTCCCCCATCGCACTCATCTCGAACTTCTCTTGCATCACCCGCTCAAATTTTTTGCACATTTCATCGTTTGTAGACCCGAAAATGATGTCATCCACATACACTTGAACCAACAACAAATCCTCACCCTTTTATTTGATAAAGAGAGTACAGTCGATCAACCCACATCGAAAACCATTCTTGAGCAGATAGGAAGATAATGTTTCATACCAAGCCCGTGGAGCTTGATGAAGACCATATATAACGCCTTGTTTAGAAGCCAAACCTTGTCAGGATGGATTGGATCTTCAAACCCAGGCGGTTGCTCAACATATACCTCTTCTTCAACTACCATGAAGAAATGCACTCTTAACATCCATTTGATAAACAGTGAACTTCTTGTAAGACGCATAAGCCAAGAAAATTTTTATCGCTTCAAGTCGTGCCACGGGTGCATAAACTTCATTGTAATCAATGCCTTCTACCTGAGAAAAGCCCTGGACAGCCAATCTTGCCTTGTTTTTCATAACAACACCACGGTCATCCTTGCATTCGTAAATCCAACGCGTACCAATCTTCTTGTAGTTCTCAATACTGTCAACCAATTTCCACATGTCCAATTTCTAAAACTGCTGAAGTTCTTCTTGCATTACTTCAGCCCATGAGTCTTCCTTCATTGCCTCCTTCCAAGATTTCGGTTCAACTTGGCAAACGTAGTAGGCAAAAGACCAATCATTTTGCTCCCCGGATTCTCTGATTGCCGTATATAAAACAACATTCTGGTTGTTCTTCAGCTGATTACGTGTCCGCACTCCACTTTGAACATCTCCAATAATATTCTGCTGAGGATGGGTATAAATTCATATTTCAGGTTCATCAGGAATACGAGTGTTTATACACAAATTGTTGAAATTCAGATCAATAACCAAATCAATATCTGGCATCACTGAAGATGTGGATGCATTACCTTCCCTAGTGCCTTGATTGTTTACTTGAGAAGTTGCTTCTGAGACACCATGAACAGTAGCTGATGTAATTTCATTTGCATCATGAAATTCATCATGTTCAGACGAAACATTATAGTCAGCGGCATCTTCAAATACATCATTCTGACCAACATTCTTAACCGAGGAAGAACCTTGAGGATTAACAATAATCGGTTGCACTCAAGACGAATCTATTGTAGTATCACTCTCGAGTAACATCTGAGCTGCTGCAGAAGCTTCATCAAAAGTTAGCAGATTAAAGGAGTTGAAAAGACCATCATAGTCAAACATCCATGGATCACCTGGAGCTCTTACAGACTCAGTGTACATCTGGACCTTAACTTCACCCCATTCCTCAATCTTCTTAGACGACAGATTCCAAACTCTGAAATTTGGAGTAGCATACCCAAGGAAGAAGCCTTCGATCGCCTTTGCACCAAACTTACCATCTGGATCAATCATCGTACATGGAGCTCCAAAAGGTTCTAGATAGGACACATCCGGTTTCCTTCATGTAATAGTTCAAATCAAGTTTTCCCATGTCTCTTAACCGTAAGAACTTCATTCAACGTGTAACAAGCAGTTGCCACAGCCTCCCCCCAAAACTGAACAGTAACTTGCGACTCTACCAACATAGTTCTTGCAGTTTCAATAAGCGTACGATTTTTCCTCTCAGCAACACCGTTCTGTTGAGGAGTATAGCGAGAACTGTATTCATGTAAAAAACCCTTATAAGTATAGAACCCATCCATAACCCAATTCTTAAATTCAGTGCCGTTGTCACTTCTGATTCTCCTAATCTTCAAATTGTACAAATTCTCAAGTAAAGTAAAGAGATTTTTGAGGATTTCAGGAGTTTCACTCTTGTGTGCCATCACAGCTATCCATGAAAATCTTGAGTAGTTGTTAATAACAACTAAACAATAAGCAAATGTAGTCTTGTGTTTCATAGGTCCAAAAAGGTCCATATGAAGACGTTCAAGTGGCATGTTAACAGTGTTGACTTTCTTGACAGGATGTGATTTCTTTGCTTGCTTCCCTTTTGGCATGAAACACATACGTCTTGTAGATGAAAATTCTTGACTGGCACACCATTCACAAGATTATTTTTCACCAAATGGTTCATTTTCCTCAAGTGAATGTGTCCCATACGTCTATGCCAAGAGATTGATTCCTTTTCAGTTGCTTTAGAGACAAAACATGTAACTTGTGCAGACGTAGTAATAGCTTGGCTCATGTCAAGAATATACAAGTCATTAATTCTTAGAGCCGAAAACAGAATCCATTCTCTGGGAATCTTGAAACCAGGTTTCAGCACATAACAACCAGCATCATCAAAATGAACTGTGAACTTCTTGTCGCAGATTTGAGAAACACTCAGAAGATTGTGATCAATTTGTTGAACATAATTGATCTTGTCGAAACTAACAACACCATTGGAGATCATTCCCTCTCCAGTGATGTAACCGCCTTTATCTCCAGCAAAAGAAACATAACCTCCTCTAATGTTTTTTCACATAAAAAAGGAGCCTTAAGTCGCCTGTCATGTGCCTGGATGCTCCACTGTCAACGATCCAATGACTATTAACAGTACCTCCTGAAGCACCCTGCACATGCAATTACATGATCAGTTTGAGATGGGACCCAAGCCTTAGTGGTCTTGGGTCGACCCTTATCATCAAGAAATGTGATTTCTATTCCTTGATGATTTGGAAATGGAGTACCTCCCCCTAAAACAGTATCGGTTTTAGGTTTCCAAGACTGTTGTCGTTTACCAGATTGATTATTATTTACAGATTTAGAAATTTCTAGTTTTGACGAGCTTGACGAAGTTGGTTCTTTTTGTACAATTTTCGGTTTAAAGCTTTCTCAATGACCATGACATTTTTACGACTTTACTTTGCTTCTTGTTCCTTAACAATACGTTTGTCTTGTTTAGGTGACAAAGATCAACGTTGGTCATTCTTTTCAGGAGGGGCATTTTCAGTGAACTTTGGCTTTGGTGAGTTTGTACAATTTTTTATGATATGTCCAAACTCTCTACACTTAAAACAAGATATCCTTTCAACGAATTTAGGAGATGCATTTTGATGACCTGATGTTGAACTTGTAGGCCTAGAGGTACTTGGTCCATCATCACACCCATTCGTGTGTTGAGTGTAATTGTTTTGATCGTTTCGTTTTAAAATCTTGATTTGTTTCACAAATTCAGTGTTAGATGAGTTTTCAAAATTCTCGATTTTATCCGTACCGTTTGAAGCTACAAATTTGACATCCTTTTCCTTTTTCTTGTTACGAGCCACCTTTTGTTCAACCCTAGGTTTTTGAGCTCGCCTATCTTGTTGCTTACTTTTGGAAGCGATTGGTTGTTGTGGTTTGAGAGATAATTTTTCACATTGAGTAACAATAACATTTGAACTTTTCTTTCCCAAAAATTTATTTGTTGAGTTTTCATAAACTTGATCAATCGAAGCTGGATTGACATTTCTAATTTAAAAGTCCTTGTTTGAAAAGATTTTCTCGTCACCAACCAATGTGTACAACACATTATCACTTTCAAATGTAGCAACAAGTGCTTCAACAGACTTGATAGGATCAATCTCTTGTGTAACGGATTGCACAACTGGAGTAGGAGGATCACATAAGATATGATTCTCAATTGGAATTTCTATTCCCTTCTTTTTGTCAAGAGATTGATCTTGATCAGTCACATCTGATTCATCATACTCAACTATTGGAGGACTTTGTTCTAAAACTGATGATGAATTTTCTGTCGTTTTAGATTTCTCTGAGAGAATGTCCGGTTTGAACCCAAATCATGCTGCAAACTCTTCAGGATAAGAGGTACTGATGGTTCAAAACGATGCATTCCTCCTCATCAGGCAATTTGGTATAATTATGCTTCAGTGGCAGATGAAATGAATTATACCCAATGCATTTGACATCTCCCTTGAGTTTTTGAACTTCAATGGTGTGATCTAGCACATATCGAGAGTTGGAATAACTCTCTAATTTGAGCTTGATTGCATCATGCTCGCATTTAGCAATGGCTAACTCCTTTTTCATTTCTTCAATGTTATTAATGTAATTATTAATACCTTTTTGTTTGTTCAAAACTGTTTTGGTTAACTCAGAAACGCTTTTCTTAATTGTATCACTCACAGATTTGAATTCTTTTTTATTTTGAGTTAAAGCCAAATTTGCCTCCTTGCATTTAGAAAGTTCAATTATCAAATTTTGATTGTGACAGTTGATTGTTTCCAATTTTTGTTTTAAATCTACACAATCATTGCATACAGTAGGAGTGTCGGATTGTACCTGACTTGATGAAGGTGCAACATTTGCCATGAAAGCAGTGTTATAAGAAAAGGATGCATCCTCGATGAAGAACTTATCCATTTCCTTTGTGGCAACTTCAGCTTCTTGATCAACAGAGATTTTTGATTTCTTAGCTTCTTCGCTTCCTTCAGCAAAGTATCAACCTCAGCATCGATTCATTTCTTTACATCCGAATCTGAACCAAAACCACCCATACTTGAGCTTTCCTCATTAGAACTACCACTGTATCCCAGAACTATTATCATCTTCAGAAAATTCCTCTCTGCGAACATGTTTGATATGATTGATAATCTTGGCATAAAAAGCAGTTCCTCCTTGGATTCCATCACCCAAACTGACCAGTCACAGGCTTCATCTGCTTGAACTACTAAGGCTTTGTTTGTGTTTGAAGGTCCAGGCTGGTTTGGATTGTTAACAGCTACTATACCTCTTTCGTTGTTAACTTGGGTTGTGTTGGATGTGTTAGATTGGTTTCGGAAAGGATTATGGTTTCCTTGCTTAGGAGGACGAGTACATTCACGTTTGAAATGACCTTTCTCACCACAGTTGAAGCATGTAATGACATCTTTATCAAATCTATACTTGGTATCCCGTTTACTCTACAAACTTGTCCTATCAGTTCTACTCATGTAATCCTTTGCTCTTCTCACCGCGCTTGCAAAATCCCACTTGAAATCCATAAGATCCATCTCATCTTTGTCTATTTGTTGATAGTCTTCATTTGTCAAATTGATGTTTCCGATTTGACCAGCGACTAATCCACAATATGCACTAACCATTATGTTTAGAAGTTCCATATGTTCTCGGGCAACTTCCACACTGACCTTGGAAAGATGTGAAGTATCAAATCTGACAATATTGGGATTTGAAAAGTTGTTACCATAACAAGCTTGTTGAGATGCTTGTTGTTGAGATTGTGGGGTAACAACTTGAGGTTGAGGCATAAAGGCATTAGCATCAAAGCTAGATTATAGGTTTGGTAGCCTGATTTGGTTTAGGTGGTGGCAGAAAAGGGTTTGCATTTGACACAAAGGCTGTCTGAATCTTTGGTTGCTGAGAAGCACTAACACCAGTGTTGATACCTCCAAAGTACATCTCAGGATTCTGAGGAACTGGAACTCATTTTGCCTTTCGAATTTCTTCCTTATTCTTGTTCTCAAACTTTTGAACAAATTCATATGTTGATTGTTTCTAACACTCCCGTGTGTTTCAAGTCAATGAATTGACTCCACTTTGGTGGTAAGGCATCAGCAAATCGCATGACAATTTCTTGTGGAGATGCGGTGACCCTGTAAGAATACATTTCACTAAGCAAATGATAGAAACGTGTTGTCATATCATTTAAGGTCTCATTCTCCATAAATAGAAATCCTTCAAACTCCTTCTTCAAAAGATCATGACGACCTTTCTTGTTGATGTGTTTCCTTCCCCTCTAGCTTCCAAAGTATCCCACAAGTTCTTCGTTGTGGTGCAATACACGAATTAATGATATATATCTTTATGAAGAGCTTGTGTAAGGATTGTGAAAGCTTTCTTCTCGAGATCATATGCTTTCTTGTCAGGTTTGGTCATTTCTGCTAAAGAGGTTGGATTTGAACCAGCTTCTTCGAGTGCAATGTTGTACGGTGTAGTAAAACATGTCCACAACTCGGCATTTTGACCAAGAACGTATGTATTAAAACAACCTTTCCATGCGGGATAAACGTTCATGTGATTCACTTTCGGTGGACGATTGTTACTTCCGGTTTCACTCTCACTAATAAGAAGGTTTTGAATGCTTTGGTTTTGGTTCGCAACACATGCCCATTGATTAGCGGTAATTCATGGCCGTTTGTTGAGGCATTAGCGATTGAACCCAAGATGTTGCGGAGCTAGATTGTGATGCATCTTGGCTTGTGCTTGGCCCACTACCCCAATCCCAAGGATTTGTACCCATTTTGATTGTTAATGAAAGACTACTTCCTTTGAAATGCAAACTTGTAAGTTTTCTAGAAGTTATAAGCTTTCTGTAAAATCAACAAGTTACAACAACCTCACGAAAGACCTTACTCCACGAAGGATGTCTTATGAAGAACCAAGTCTCACGAAGGACTGGTTCTTCGTGATAATGGCCTTTCCAAGAACAACCTAGGTTCTTCGTGAATAGAGTGTCACGAAGGACCTATTCTTTGTTGCTAAGGGTTCTTCGCTGAACAAGTTAATCATGAAAAAGTTGGTGATATTTTTCCTTTTACAATTTGTTACTTTTTCTAAAATTTAGAAAGGTGGTAGCTGGTTTGCCAAATGTAGTTAGGAAACAAACATTCGAAAACAAGCTTTTTCAGTAAATCTTTTGAAGATCTTATCCCTACCAACCAAATTCCGGTGAATTTTCCATTCAAAGGACTCACCGAAAAATATGTCGAACTAAGATTTTGCTAGAAATTTCAAGAAAACCCGTATCCTAACATGTCTCCATGTGTTTTAACAAGGTTTTTGTAAAAATTATCCGCAAATAACAAGATTTAACTAAGTTTTAAGACACTTTTTCTGGAAAAACTTATGTTTCTTGCTTTCAAGTTCAAGAACAACTTTCAAAAGCTTCACAACTTGCTCAAACACAACACTTCGCTTGGTTTTAAACAAGGAATAGAGCCAAAGCTCTGATACCACTTGCAGGTCCACTTGGAGGATCAAGATTAAACCTACTTCATTGTTTGTTAACACACTAAGGAGTGCGTAATCCACGTAAGTATGCAAATTGAAGCAAAGAAAAACAAAGATAAGTAACCAAAGATTCACTATGTTGATTAACAGAATAGAACAAGTATAAACATATACACACAATGCTTATACAGACTCTGGGTGCTCTCTTACTAAACTATGAAACATAAGCTGGTATTTATAGCCCAACACCCAGTAACATGAAGGATGTTACTAGGCCACGAAGCATCTGCAAGGCCTACGAAGAAGGTGTTCCGCCTATCATGTGAACAATTAAGGGACCACGAAGAATAGTTCTTCGTGAACCTTTACACCATATGAAAAAGGTTCTTCATGAATGAGAGACTCCCACGAAGAAATAGATTATTCGTGGGAAGGCTGCCACCAGATACAAACTTACAGAAACAAAAGAACAGCAAGATTACACATACCAAACATCAATAGTATGCACACATGCAACTGTTTCACAACATAAACAACGTAAACGTCGCACCAAGTCAAGATAGTAGGATATCTTGACTTGGTCGACTAGACCAAAACTAAACAGACGTATAAATAAAGACCGTACAGATTACAACATAACTAAGAAGAAGCGATAGACACAAAAGTGCACCAACAATATTCCTACTTGGTGGACGTGCTATCTCCTAGGTTTCAAAGAAGCAGGCTTTCATCACAAATTTGAAGATCCGTGATCAGGCGATTTTAGACGGAAGTTAATGCGTAAACATAAACCGATTCGGTGGAATGTTATTAAGAATGGAGTAGAAGTAGAATGCAGCGGAAGTCTTCATTCATACCGAAAGATATACATCGTCCAGCTGCCGGAGTTCCTGGAGAGAATCCGGCAGCACCTCCCCGTAGGAATGGCAAAAACTCAAATGACAAATGAACACACACCACCTATTTATAGGGAAACAGCCAAGTTCGCTTGACATGTGCATATGAGGTCAAGTTCGGGCGAACTTGTCTATCATATGACAAGTTCGGCCGAACTTGTCCGCCACATATCAAGTTCGAGCGAACTTGTTCCCTTTTACACTGGAAACTCCGTATTTTAGTCGTGTGTTCGATTCTAACCTATACAATATTCAACACACGCTCAATCTAGCCTATTCGACAAGTGACGAACACAATAGTGTATCAACAGATTCCCCCTTGTTCGTTACTGTCGAAGCTTGATCTTGAACTTCAAAACTTTGAGCGGTGTTTGAATATTCTGCAACTTCAATCAAGCTGTCTGCCAATGTCGTCGAGACGCGTCAACAGATTCCCCCTTAATGATGATCAGGGTTTACATTAACAGCTTTCAATACCGCTGAAATCTCCAGTTCAGATCTTTGGTTGCATGGTTTCCGATCTCCTCTGATTTGCTTGACCGACAAATTTTCTTGAATAACTAACTCGAAGCTAATCAATGCAGCAGCTTCTCCATTTCGACGATAACCGCATACGAGTTCAATTTTTGAATAAGCATTGGGCATCGAGAGTTTATTCCGCACACTCCTAAAGTATCAAAAACTCAACCGGCAACTAATACAAACTTCGAATCACCGCATCGGAAAACTTCACATCAACGAATACCCTCGAAAATCCGATATCCCGATTTCCGTAATCGCAATTAAGCACCCTTCAGAAAGATTTGATTAGCAAATCGGTAATCTGCTCAATTAGCAAATCTTCAAACAGATAATCTGGTAAAGCATCGAATCTGAGAAACATACATCCGTGACCAAAATAACATTCTTCCTCTTCAGTCACAATGACAGATATATAGCTATCTCCGGTAGACCAGCGCCACTTAATCACCAAACATCATCATCCGACGGCGGTTAGTCTAAAGAGAAGAATGATTCATCTGCTTGAAGACTAAAATAATGGCCACCAAAGGTTTTCATCAGATTTCCTTGATAATTTTGAAACCATCCGTCTGCGGAGCTAGTCATTAATTCCTAAGATCATCACCGAACGTTTTGAACGTTCTCAGTTCCTCACTGGTACTAACGACTGCTAATCCAGCTAACTGTTCCTTCACCGGAGATCAGGACTCTAACCCTTAAGCATCACTCTGTATCATGAACTTAATAATCAGAACTTCCTGTGACCACCCAATGAATCTCGATCCTCTACATTTCCCGATAATCTGCAATCGGTAACCACCTGGATACTGTTGCAGCAGTCACGAATTTCAAAAATGCCGGAATCTTCAAATATTGAAAATTTTTTATTCCCCCTCATTTTTGCAAATTCTGACCATACTGAAATTTTCACTGAAATTCCCCCAGAAATCCGGAACTTTCAGTTTTTAACAAATGCGGATTTAACGTTTAGGCCCATTACTAGTCACGACACCCAAATGATCAACGTTCTACATCGGTATTAATGACTCTCTCGTTATCTTCAAAATTTTGTGACCGTGTCACCAAATCTATACTCTGAAGCTCTAGACGGTGTCCCCGAACATCCCGGTTCGGTCTTCGAAAACTCGAAAAAATTTCTGTCGCCAAATTTTTTCTGGACACTCATCCAATCAATACGATCAACAAAATTTTTCCATGCCTTTTTTTATGTCTCTCTGGCAAGTTCGGGCAAACTTGTGTGACAAGTTCGGCCGAACTTGGTCACTATGTGACAAGTCCGGTCGAACTTAGTCGGTTTGAGACAAGTTCGGGCGAACTTGGTTGGCCACTTCCAAGTTCGGGCGAACTTATGCGTAATTTCAATGAAAATCAGTCAAGTTCGGGCGAACTTGATGAAAAATCATGAAAATCCTTGTGAAGTTCGGGCGAACTTGGTCCCCCAAATCAGCCTTTTTCACATTTTTCGATCCAGAATCCTTATTTCTTTGAATTTCGAGATGAGTCCACCATAGATCTGGTCGGAAATTGTTTTCTAACAATCCTATCCGTTCAATTTTACTTCTAATCCGTGGATTATATGTTTATTTCAAGTTTTACGTCCAAAACCCCTCCTAATGTCCATAAATGTCCAAATTCATGAGCGTAGGTGATAACCGTAGCTCTGATACCAATTGAAGGTCCGTGATCAGGCGGTTTTAGACGGAAGTTAATGCGTAAACGTTAACCGATTTGGTAAAATGTTATTAAGAATGGAGTAGAAGTATAATGCAGCAGAAGTCTTCATTCATACCGAAAGAGTATACATCTTTATAAGTCCAGCTCCTGGAGTTCCTGGAGAGAATCCGGCAGCACCTCCCCGTAGGGATGGCAAAAACTCAAATGATAAATGAACACACACCACCTATTTATAGGGAAACAGCCAAGTTCGCTTGACATGTGCATATGAGGTCAAGTTCGGGCGAACTTGTCTATCATATGACAAGTTCGGCCGAACTTGTCTGCCACATGTCAAGTTCGAGCGAACTTGACCTACACAGGTCAAGTTCGAGCGAACTTGACCTACACAGGTCAAGTTCGAGCGAACTTGTTCCCTTTTACACTGAAAACTCCGTATTTCGGTCATGTGTTCGATTCTAACCTATACAATATTCAACACACGCTCAATCTAGCCTATTCGACAAGTGACGAACACAATAGTGCATCAACAAAATTCAACAATGGAATCTGCATTTGTAGCTTTAGCAGCAACTGCTAGTAAAGAAGCTGGATAGCTAATAAATTTGATCTTTGAGATTCTTTTGTGGTCAATATCACTAATATCTATCAGGTGTGATAATGCTGGCTAAGGATTCTAGTTAGGTGTATAATGGAAAGTCTAGAAGGTTGTGTGTTATATAAAGCATGATTCATGAGCTTATCATGCATAGAGTGATATCTGTTGAATTTGTAAGATCGGAGTTTAATTTGGCTGATTATCAAACTAAAGAGTTGGGGAGATCTCGTGAATAAATCAGTCATAGGGATCGGTTTAAAGTCCACACTTTAAATCCTATGTTAAGATACTCATTCCCATCTAATATACCATTAGATGCAGAATTCAATGTGGAACGCTTGTCATAGAGATATTGGAACACATGATTAGAATCATTCCAAGGTTATGTTCAGACTGCAAGATAAAGGAGGTTGCAGTATAACCTCTTAATAGTTCTTTGAAAACTTGCATTTTCAGGTGCAAGAATAAAAGAACGAACTACCTACAAGAGTATGAAGTTTAGAACTACCTATAAGAGTATGAATTCTTTTTATGTGTATATTATCTTCATGTGTTCATTATGAATAGAAAGGGTTCAATCCATAGTGACAACCTAATATTCAAATATTTGGAATGTGTAATATATTAATGTGAAATTTCAATCCTCACGACATTTCATTTATGACTAAGTTTGTGTTTGTTGGAGAAATGTTTTAAGTTAATCATATATATCACTAAAATGGGGGAGGAATGTTGTGTTATCGATAAATTTTAGTTGTATTGGAATAACTTGTCGACTAAATTAATATTATTGATTACTATAACTAGTTAGGAGATGCGGGAGTGCATACTCGTATGATATTAATAATATTAAGATTATCTATCGTTTGATTTTATAAAGTATATAAATTATGTATACATAATTTATATTTTGGGTTTATTTGCTATACGTTTTAATTTGGCTTATCATTTATTGAGATGGTATAGTTATGATTGGGCCAAGATCAAATGGATCACCCAATTGCGATTAGCTGCTCGATTAGGAGATAAGGATCCAATTGGATATCCAAAAGGAATATGGATCACCCAAAATAGTACCAAGATACCAATAGGCATTGTATATGTGGGCCATTAACATATTGGTATGGCATTTGAGCAGATCCATTAACAAAGTGAGCAATGGATTGTGTGTTTGGACCAAGGGTATTTTGGGAAGAATATTAATTTGAATTTTGAAACTTGATATGGCCTAGTAGTTTAATTAAATTGATTTATTTGACTTAGGTAAGTCACACAGGAAGAAGGGTTCTATTTAGAACTTCTATATTCTCTAGCAAAGTGTCCTAGTTTATGACATTTATAACATTCAACTCAAGACTTATCCTTTTTAAATTTACCCTTACCATCGAAACAAGGAAACTCCTATCAATTTTAATATAAAATTTGTTTGTCTTGATGCTTAATAGGGAAAGCTTGTCTAGAAGGTCAAATTCCTCTTGATCAATCGGATTCTTGGGTTGTTGATCGTTCATCATTGGTGCAAAGTTCTAGTTTCCAATGGATGATAGGTTACTTTGGGAATCATGAGACATCTTGTACTTTCAGGATAACATTGTTAACTCTCTCTCTCAGTAAATCTTTATGATTTCTAGCACATTTGCATTCATATTGTACACGTAGATTATAACACATGGAAACAACATGTGCATACACTTAAAAGTTATATGATTAACTTTCAATACGAGTTTCAAGGTTTTGAAACTAGAGGGACTAGTTCTACACACACACTAAAGTTAATTTGGTTACCTTCCAATGCAGGATTTGAGAACTTGTAAACATGAGGGATTTGTTTTGCCTAAACACGCAAAGTTATATGTATAACTTTCTACCCAAGTTTAGGTTTTTTAAACTTAAGGGAGTAGAGGTGTGACAAATGGCAAATAACCAGTAATTCCGTACAATCTAATCACTATATTTATTACATAATCTCATACATTTAACGTAATTTAATTACGTAACTGAGTTGTATACCATATAACAAGTGTTAGGACAAGGAAAACATGTTATAACATATACTGGTTTCCGCCACGACACGAAACAAATCAAAATATGTCCTAAATGTGTTGGTAGAAAGTGTTGGGCCCACTATTCACGGTTGCACTATTCATGTTAGCAAAACTATTGAAACGGAACGAAAGTATGAAATAAGACATACGTATGACATTACTGAGTCCATATATACCTAAAAACCCTAATGTGGGAATACATCTTGCAATAATACTTAACTTTCTGATATAATGTTTAAATCATAAAATTGTCCGTACGGCTATAAATATAGCAATTTTAACTCGTCCAAAATACTAATTCGGCATTTCCGAGACTCCATAATTATAACAAAATAATGTCAAGTACCTTAATTGATAATATCAATTGGGTGTCTGAAACATAAACTTTCAATACTACGTCGCAACCTACATAACTTGTCTGTTCTTGATCCGACGAGCTAGTAAACAATTTTTTTGTCGCCATATAACCCAAAACGAATAGCCTGACGAGCTAGGTAAGCATTATTTGGGATCCCTAATCCCTTCATACATCTCTTGGTTGCGGAATTTCAACTTGCGAAAACATTCGTCGGTAGAATGCAAAAGTGTCGTTATCAAACCGACGACTAAACGAAAGCCGTATAAGCTATCAAAACACAATTTATACTAGTCTAGTGAACAAGTTAATACCAATTAGCATTCTAAATCCCTAATTACCCCCCTAATGGTGCAAGAAAATCCCTAAACACCATACTTTATTTAATCACCAATGTGACATCCCGGTTTTTCAGGTACTTTAAACGCACAACTTTATCGTCTTTGTTCCTACGCTAATTTAATTCGGAGAATTAAATACGCGCACGCAATAACTACGCTAACTTTAGTATTTAGGGAATACACGATATTTGGGAGTTTTAACGGGTCGTATCTGAATTACGTGCTATGTGTTATTAGACGTTTGTGAATCTATTGTGTCACACTCCAAATACGTGATTTAATATTTTATAAACTTCATGTCGCGAATAATTGTCGAGTCGTATTGTGTGTAGTTATATATCAGATTATAATTATCGGTTAGTAAATTCTAGTTATAAGCCGAACCGAACCGAGCCTGTGAAACGTTTCGACTTCGCGACCAAGCAAACCCAACCCGCCACCCACACTCCCTGCGACCAACACTCCTTGCGGCCCAAGAATAGCCCAAACCGCCCCCTGGCCTCTTATGTATGTATACGTATGTATTCATGGGGTGTTAAAAAAATAGCAAACCCTAAAACCCTTTCCCCTTGTGGTGTGCGACGGCAGCAGCCCCCCCCCCTCTCGGTCGTGCAAACAGCCCCACACCCCTCGGATCGATTCCAAGCTTGTCCCGGTTCGCTAGTTGTCATCGTTTCAAGGTTAGGGTTTAATTGTATTACGATTCACATTATGTTTTGTGTCGTCTTGATCATGATTATGTGCTTGTATGATATTGTTATGAAAAAGTGTTGTGGTGTATGATTAGTTCGGATGAATATGCGAATCCTTGCGGTTGTGATGATATGTTTGAGTATTAAAATCATAGGCTGCGTTTTCTTTATAAAGATCATGATATATGCTTAGGTTTCTGATATTATGAATATAGATGCATGATAATTAAAGTATAACCTGCTGCAAATCGTTATTATGGGTCGTGGTGATCATTAGGAGGGTTTCGGGTGGAGTTCTAGGGTAAAACAGTAAGCTGATGCTCAAAGACAGCCAACTTCAATTGGCTGTAAACGAACCATTATAAATCAAAAAACTGTGTTTCTGAAGCCTAAAACGTGTATTTTTGAAGAACGCATCAAATGGCACCGGATTCGTATTTTTCTGAGGTCGTTTACTATTTTTAAATGATCATTTAGTGCAGCAGCTGAAGCTGCGTAATTTCTGCAGAATTTGTAGGCTGTTTACCGAGTCGGATCTCATAGTCTGTATGGGGTTAGGTCACGAAATGTGTACAATAACTGGAGACGGGAGTTTCCGAAAATCTCCCACTGGAATTTTGTTAATCGGATGAAAGATGATTTTTAACTGATTTTTCTCGTGGACTGCAGTTAGAAAGCGACGAATCTGACTGCAGCCTAGCATGTAAATTTTTATAAATAATTGGTAAAGATTTAGGATTTGAAAATTTTACACTAAAATTTAAAGGCTAATTGGCACGCTCTGTAAAAATATTGGAATTTGTGGAACATGGGAACTATTTTATAAAAATTCTCGAAAACAGCCCAGTTATGAGTGTACAAGCTGAAACATGATAACTTTCGTTTGTGTGTGTCTAAGTGTTGTATGAGTTATCCTGTGTTTGTGACAAGTTGATTTGGTCGTTATTTCGTATGGTGATACTTTGCATGCATGATTATGGTTTCGAATTGGTTATTACGTGTGCCGTACTGTGTGTTAGTTATGCGTAGGGTTTTGTGTCAGTGTGTTCACACACTAACTTTGAATCGGTTGACATGTTAGGACGCGATTAGCGGTTCCATCCTTTACTTCTTTTGCTTTTATCTGACCGAGCAATTTACGGTGAGTTCACGGCCCCTATTTTATCCGGTTTTTGAACAACTGGGGGAGAAACATGTATACGCTCTACAACACTATCTTTTACGTTATGCGAAATTAACGTCGTTAACCATTCGATAACTAAGTTAATGTTAATGTATGTTATGGTCACTAAGTAGCTTTATCCCGGAAGTCCTCAACCAACTCTCGGATCGTTAGTATTGGGTTAGATAGCGGGGAAATTATAGTAGTACTACTGGGCCCGACAAGCCCCACCCGGGCTAGTCGTGCTAGCCGACCGGGAATGGTCAACGGGTGATTAATTTGGCCTAACTTTCGCCATGGTCAGTGATAGACCTGGCAACACAGAGGCAACAACAGTCAGCTTCGATCGCGAACTCTTACGTGACGTAACTTTAGGCTCGCTACCTACATGTTAACATTGAACTTATTTACGAACCAACATTATTATTCGATGTTAGGAATAATGGAACTATGTCGTTATTCCGGGTTAGGGATAACGGGGGAAACCAATCTTTTAAACCGAAAGTGTGAACTTATAAACCTGTGAACTCACTCTTCTTTAATGTTGACACTTGTTTCTTTGCATGTTTCTCAGGACGCTATGAGCGCTAGATGCACCCACTTTACATTTGATCAAGACATTTTTATCGAGTCTTTATTAACGCTTATTTTTGGGTTTTTGGTTTTGGCGTTTATGTTGGCGCCCGTTGCTTTATTCTAATGCTTCCGCTAAACTTTGAAACTTTGAAACTTTGAAAATGACTATGCATGTTTACAATAAATGTTTTTGGAAAACGTTTAAATAAATCATATAGAGTCGTTCGACATTGCTAGTGTCTGAGATTCTGGTTTGATCACACACCTCACGGTAATACTCCGCAAGTGGAAATTGAGGGTGTGACAACCAAAATATCTAATAAATTAATAACTTTCATAAAAATTTTACACATTACTCCCCCCCCCATGTGGGCCCCACCTTGATGTAGTGATGACTTTTTATAATGAAGAAGTATGGTATGGTTGTGGATGTCTACCATTTTATGCAAAATAGTTTATAAAATGGATGAAGTCCATTTTTATTTTGCAATTATATAACATTCTATTATTCTTTCAATTCATCTTAACACTTAAAAACAAAAAGATCACAAACATCACCTCCATAAACCCACCGTTTTTCACTTATAAACACCCTAAATTAAGTCATTCTAAGTAATTACAAGGTGATCTAAGGAACTTGCAAGTATGGAGGATCATTAGAGGCTACTTTGGAGCTTTTATACTTTCTTAATCTTCATCTTAAAGATCACTAATGACTTGCCAAGTTGTAAGATCATCGTTTTCTATTTTTAAGCTTCTTTTACTATGTAGTTTACTAAAGTACAAGTTGATCATCTTGAACACTAAAGAAAACAAAGCTTAAAACCCTAATCATCACTTAAAAGTATACTAATAAATATGTATTATATGTTAATTATGTGGATTAGTGTTAACTAGTTAGTATGATCTTGTTACTTATGTTAAAGTAAGATGTTTAAGTGCATGATCTTGTATGTCTAGGCTAGGAATGATGATCTAAACATCTTGATGTTTAGACCTAAACAAGATCACCATCCTTATATTCCATGGACTTTTATATAAACTAGAAGATTATTTGTGATGAATACAACTTTTATAAAGGAAAAATTACAAGTTTTGTCCTTTATCTTGATACCATTTTGCAGGCGGTGTCCTTTTCAATGAATGTTGACAGGTTTTGCCCTTTATAGGGAATTTTATTGCACGTTTTATCCTTTAACCCTAACCCAGTTAGATTTTTTGGTTAAATATGCTCATACGCCTTGCACATGAGGGTATTTTTGTCATTTCACCATCCCAAGGGGACTATCGTGTAAATATCTTATATTTAGGGACTAGTTTGTAATAGAAAAATATATAAATAAAAATATAAATCCACTCACCTCTCTCTCTTCTCTCTCTCTACAATCTGCAGAAACAAAAGAAAACCACTCTCTCTCTTTAAAGCTCCCCCTCTCTCTATATATATATTTACATAAAGAAATCTAATCTCCGTAGATGTAGTTGTATCGGCGATGTAGTTGTATCGATGTTGAAGATGATGTTGGGCAGTTGGTGGTCGGCGATCTGCTGTGAGCTCGAATTTCCGATGGAATCTCTGGTAGTTGTACCGACGACGAAGATGATATACAGGGGCGCCGACGATGGAGGTGGAGACCATTTGAATGGGTGTTTAAATGGGGGTGGGGCAGCGATGGAGGTCAGTGGTAGACAGGGGCGGCGACAGATGGTTCATGCAAGCAAAGTTGGTGGCTTGAAACTTGGTTCATTTTGATGATGATTAGTAGGTTAAATCATGTATTAAATACGTTAAATAAATGTCGAAAATGTCATAGTTTAGGGGAAACTATGGCGTAATTTTCTAAAAATCTAATCGTGATTAAAGTATGATTAACGGGGTGATTAACGGGGCTAAACGAGATTAGTACCTTAATCTTCATTAAGGAAGTTTTAATGACAAAGGTTAAACCCTAACCTTCCAAGGATTCTACTAAATATTTGTAAATATTTTTACAAGTTTAAAAGGGGTATTATTTATTACACATATATTTTTGGAAGTAAAAGTATATATAAATACTTTAACACAATCATAAGTGTGTGTATGGAATACATGTGTATGTATCTAAAATTTCTAGGGTATACAAGTGAAATATAAAAATACCCAATTAATACAACACACCAAAATACATGAAAATCACCAAGTATAAACTACATAAATACATGTACCTATATACAAAATCCTAAACGAATAATCGGACGTGCGGAAGATCCGGACAATGGACGAGTTTATAAAAGTATATTCCTAAGAAATACCACATGCATATCGTCACCAACAGCGACACGAGTGAATCGCCATCAAGAGGAGCTACTATGACACTTGGGCGATTTTCGACGCAATAATATGTACACACGTCTACGATAACACGTCTAAAAATAATATAATTTTTAGACACTTAACGAACATATATATATATATATATATATATATATATATATATATATATATATATATATATTACCGATAACAAAATCCGGAAAGTGAAAAAGTATAAAAGTTCCAAGTAATTTTATATAGTATACAAGAATACTTATAACCTTTATATTTGGTAAATAATACTAAGTGCAAGAAAATAAATAATATGGACTCCTAAAGATTAAGTTGGGCTAGGCCATTATGTAAAAGATATGGGCACGGCCCAAACACATAAATACATGGTCAAGGACCACAATACATAAATACATCGGCAATGCCCAACCACACGAATACATGGGCTAGGCCCAAGTACATGATAACATGGGCTAGGCCCAAAGACAAGGTAACATGGGCTAGGCCCAAAGACAAGATGACATGGGCTTGGCACAAAGACAAGATGACATGGGCTAGGCCCAAAGACAAGATGACATGGCTAGGCCCAACGACACGCGTGCAAGGCACGAGGATATGTGAAGGGTAAGGCCCGTTCACCCATGATTTATTACAAAAAAAATTTACATATTTGTAAAATATATATAAATAATAATCGAACACACGAACTTCCAACACTATAAAAACAATAAATTTGTTCAACAGAGATAAATAAACACATAACAAGAATTCAAGATGAACAACTTGTACGAGGTCCAACGAAACCTAAGGGTCTAATAAAGTTAATACCCATGTAGGTTACACACGGGTACAGACACTCGAATTTCACTAGTACGACACACGAAACGCAAAGCTGTGAGTTCATGTCCCCCTTTTCTTTTAAACGTTTTGGGTTTTATAACATTCAGAGGGAAATACATGTTATGACAAATGGTATGTTAGCTATGGGTTTAGATGATAACACGATCGTTGTGCGTAAGTAGGATGATGACAATGATGACAATGGTAACCATTAATCACTTAGTGACCAAGGTGCAAAAGGTGTAGATCTATTGAGCTTGAGACACGCTCCACTCCTAGTTTGTTAACCGTGGAGTGCTTTTGTGAGCCCTACTATGACAAAGTTGTCTCGGTTTGGTTATTTACTTATGGCATAATGTCAGGGGGCTCGCTACCCACTGATAGATCCTTAAACTCCACACATGCTAATAACATACCCGAATTTCAATATTGGATTACAAATATGACAATTTATACGAAAACAATACCTATATGAACTCACTCAACTTTTGTTGATTTTTCAAACTTATATGAATTTCAGGAAAGAAGACATGAGCTACTGATAGTCTTTGGGAAATGGGAATGACATAACAACGGATGCCACTTTTGAAGGGTTTGCCTCTTATATCCCAACCTCGTATGGGTTATTAGGAGTCAAAACCTTGACTTACTTCATTACGATAACAAACTTGCTTTTGTGATGTAATATAACTTGAATTAGCTTTTGGATAACAAACTTGAACGTGTTGAAACTATGTGAACTTGCTTTAGAAAACTTATATGTTGGATGTACTTCATATATGACATGGCATCGTTGTTAATTAATATTTGTTTATACGATTGGATGCAATGATTACCTATTAGTCACACGTTTGCACTTCCGCTACGACCAGGGTGTAAGAGGTGAATAAATTACAAACTAGAAGTTGTAAACAAAACTTTTTAATATAACCCAAGACTTAAACCCATAACCCAATCGTCCTCTCTTTCCCTCCTTACTAACGATCGCACAAAAGAAATCCGAACAGTTCTCTCCTCCATCCTCAACCACAAGGCAGCCATCTCTCGGCTCTCTCTCTCTCTCTCGTTCTCACTCTAGTTAAACCTCTATCCTAATGTTAATCGATTAGTATGGTTGTGTATATGAGTATAGTTTGATTTCTTGAATGATTACATGAACATATGTATGGATGCATGATCATAGGTACTCATGATTTGATGAATTGCATGTTTATGTGTATAAAAACCGAGTATGTTTGGGTAGATATATATGAGATGTTGTTGATTGTTTGGTAAACATGATTAGGGTTGTGCATGTAAGGTTGCTCTTGATAAGAATGTGTGTTAAAACTGATCCATGATGTTTTATGCTTGATTAGGATACTAGAAAACATGTTAAAAAGATTTTTGCACGCGTTTTTAATAATTGTTGAAACCTAACAGCTTCTGATCAAAAAATTTGGCTGACTTGCGACAGCCATATCTTGGTCAAAACATAACGAAATTACATGGTTTTTGAATCTAAAAATAAGTTTAAAGAATGCTATATCAAACCAAGAGGTTTCTTCATATTTTTCCAGTAAGTTTTGGTCACTTAAAAGTCTAACATGGAATCAAAGGTCAATGGTGAGTATTCTGATTAGAAATTGCAGTTCATTACTGAAGTCATAACTTGGTCAATAATTTGAGCTAATACTTGAAATTGTTACAGTAATTAACTTTAAGAGTTTGTGAGACAATTCCACTAGAATTTTGTTAATCGGATCAATGATGATTTTTCTGTAAATTAAACTGCAAACTGTCAACAGAAAATGACAGTTTTGACCTTTACGTGTTGCGTGATTTTTGGTGAATATTATGTGCACATTTAAGCCTTGAGAAAAATATACAAGTTAAAGTGGACTAGTTGACATGTATATAAATTATTGGTAATGTTTCTGATCTGTTTGCTAATATTTATAAAATTCATAAACAAGTTTAAAAACTGATGATAGGCTGAAAGTTGCAGAACTTTCTGTTATCACTTGTGAATGTATCTAATTTGTTAAATAAAGTGTTATTGGGGTGTCTAACATGAATAAATGTCCTTTAGAAAGTATGTGTGTATACGTGGTATGTGTATGCATGAACTTGCTATGATCCTTGTTGTCGAATGTCTGTATGATAGTATACGTGAAATCACTTAACTAATAACAATATGTAAACATATCAGGACGTGCTTAACCACAAAACTTTGTAGTCACATAATTCTAACCGAGCAAAAATAAGGTGATTTCACGACCCCTACTCTCTTTTAAAATTATTTAAACACTAGGGGAGAAAACATGCGCACATTACAGTAAAGTAATGTACAACTTAATTAGATTTTTGTTATATCATTATGGTCACTAGAGTGAAACAGTATCACAAGTAAAGTCCTCACATTCTCGGACCGTTAGTATTGGATAGCGAGGAAGTTTTGAGTAGTAATGTTGGGTTTGACAAGCCCCACCCAGGTTGATCGCGCTAAACTGACCAATCAAGGTCGAACGAGAGTAAAATTTGCCTAATCTTCCACCATTGTTCGTGATAGACATGGTAACAAGGCAAACAATGCATAACACAGTCAACTTCGGTGTCGAACTCTTTGTGACATAATACATAGGCCAGCTACCTACAGATATGACAACAAACTTCTATTTTTTATTTCAAAGGTGAGAAGTTTACCATGAAGTTGTGTCAGAGTCATTTCGTTGAATCCAACATAATTTCTTAAAACAATTGCAATTGTATTCCACTTATCAATGAGAGATCTCAAATATATGTGAATCGGAGCAGCATTTGTATAAGTTTGATCAGCAAGCCTTAGCTCACTGATTAAGTAATTAAACTGATCGGTTGACATTAGTGAATGTCTCATAATGTTGGTTCAAAATTTCCCTATTATTCTCCCTTGACATTGGTACCGCTTTAGTGTTTTACATTAATGTACCTAATCTCCGTAACTGATGGATATGAGCCCTTGTATTACAAATAAGTTCAAATTATCATACTAGAGGATGCCAGGAATGCGTACACTTGGGCCATGTTTTTTACTGACGATAAAAATGCCATGAACAACTTATAAGAAAAACCGTGGAGATGGGATACTGGTTTGGAATTCGGATCTAAATAGAAAAGTACAATATAATAAAAAATTAATAATGAATTAGTACAAGATAATCCATGACATATGCATAACTTGTTTTAATCAATCTACTCAATCATGCAACTACTATCTAGCATTCGCCAATTGTTCATTTCACTAAGTATTCAAACAATTATATGCTTAGTTTACAAAAACAATAAATAACTACAGGTCCATCTCCGAAAATATTAAAAAACGTTTGGACCCTATGCTTGGTAAAAACATCGGGCCCTTCCCGCCTAAATTGACTGATATACCGACTAATGATTAATCAGATTGGAATTTTTATATGTATTTTATAAAATTTATATACATACATACATTCATATAAATAGTTGAATGTTGACATATTACTATAGTTCTAACTTATAGTTTCGTGCAAATTAAATATGAATAGAATTATTTTTAACTTTTCAAAGTTGTATAAAGAAATTGCAATCCTGCCATTATCCGGACTTAAAAAAAATAGATGTGAATTAAGAATTGTGGACTTTTCAACTAATTGAATTCTCGAGAAACATGCATTTCTTCTTTTTGTTCATTTCCAAGATAAACATCCATGATCATCTATTACACATCTCCCTATTTATCTCTATCTCTCTCACCAACTCAGACTGGACGGTATGCCCTCCCATCAAGGGCCGTCGAGGGACGACGACGGGCAGAACACCGCCCCCTAGGGGCGTCTTCGGCTCCTCTAGCTCCTCCAGCTCCTGCAAGACGTGTGTGATGGGCTCAATGTTTTGAATTTAAGCCGTTTTACAACGGCTATAATCTTTAAAAAAAATAGTTTTTTTAACCTTTAAATAACACCCCTCTCCTCATTTTTTTAAACCATACCCACTCTCAACCAAATTCTTCCACATCTTTCATTCTTTTTTATAAAAAACCTCCATCCCTTTATAAAAAAATTCATGGATCGCTTCAACCCAAACAATCCCAACACGAACAATCCCAACCCGAACGCCCGGTTACACTCCGACTATCGATCCTTCATGGGCGTCTCCGCAATTTACGTTTTCGGGGTTCCAACAATCACCCAACGCGTTCCAACAAATGTCGAATATCCAACAAATGCAACAATGGCAAGCACTCCAACAAATGATGCTTCGCAACACGTTTGGATCTCAAACGCAAATCAAATCCCAACCGCCAACATCGCCGATTCGACTTGACGATGACGAAGAAGAAATTGTTCCCGAGTCGCCACCGCAACGACGCAAAAATAACAAGGGGAAAAATATAAAGGAGAAGGCGGTTCAAGGCGATACGAGTACCAAAGATAAGCCGAGGCGTTGGTCAAAAATAGAGGATGAGGCGCTAGCAATGGCGTGGGTTAAATCTTCTACTAACCCAATTATCGGTATGAACGAAACTTTTTTTTTTATTTTAATGTTACAAAGATTTAATTTTTATTTTACTAATGTAATTTTTTTACAACTTAGGGAACAACCAAACGGGTGATAGTTTTTGGAAGAAAATAACGAGGCAATATAATCTCCAAGGATGCCCCGTACCTCGATCTCGATCCGTCTCTTCCAAGTGGCGGAAAATGGAGGTGGCCATCAACAAATTTAGCTGTATTTATAACCGATATTACAGTCATCCTCCTAGTGGGTCTTCCGAGAACGACATTCTCAAGCTTGCTTTGGATAAATGGGATGATACGAACAACAGTAGTTTCCAACACCTCCGAGCATGGAAAGTTTTAAAGAAAGAAAACAAATGGCAGGTGGTTCCAAACGACGTCAAAAGTGCCAAACAGAGTAAAACTTCCGAGTCCGGAAGTTATAGTGTGGGAGGAGGATCCACCGCTCGTTGTCACATAGACATAAACGACGAGCCGGAATTTGACGAGGCTCCACGGGAGTTTGCGGTTCACGAGTTGGAACGTCCGTCTGGAAGAGACAAAGCAAAAAAGGCGGCGACCGCAAAGAAAAAAGCTTCGATAGCGGGCGGCTCGTACCAAACGTCTTCGGGTGGCGGATCGAAAATGGATGAGTTGATATCCGAATTCCGTTCATTCAAAGAGCTCAATGCGGAAAAAATTGGTTATAAGAAAAACTTGTCGGCCGACCATGCTCGAGCGGAGGATTTTAGGATTATGAGGTTGGATCTCGACTCGTTTCCGGAGGATGAACGCGAGGTCTACCGGAGGATGAAGAGGAAGTTAAGAGAAAATGGACCTCGTAGTTTAATTAATTTTTAGGATTTGTAATTTTTTTTAGCATTGGTAATTTTTTTTTTAGGATTCGTAATTTTTTTTACGATTTGTAATTTTATTTTTAGGATTCGTAATTTTTTTAATTTATGTAGTTTTTATTAATTTTATGTAATAGATTTAATAATCTTGTTTCATGTGTTATTTTTTATTTAATATTTGAATTGATTTTAAAAAGTTAACTAAATAAAAAAATCAAACAAATAAATAATTCGGGTGGGGCCGTCCCATCCCGTAGGGGATGCCAACCACTTGAAAAGGCTTGGAGGGACATCCCATGGAGGATGGGGATGTGACGTCCTACGTGGCGGCCCATCCTCATGGGGATGCCCCTTCCCATACCCACTAGTCTCTCAGATTCGAAATCTGAAATCCTAAAATAACAAATGAACACTCTTCAACTCAGATTCAGATCTGAATGAGTTCTGCGTGTGTAGGAACAGATTGTGATGTGCAGCAAGTAACTGAAGTGATGATACGTTTCAAGATTATGTCTTCACCTATTTCTTGTTTTTTTATTATTTTTGAGATTATTGTTTGTATAATATGATATTAATACGTAGGTTTTAGCCGAGTTTCA
Organism: Scalesia atractyloides; assembly: GCA_947069175.1. Taxonomy (NCBI): domain Eukaryota; kingdom Viridiplantae; phylum Streptophyta; class Magnoliopsida; order Asterales; family Asteraceae; genus Scalesia; species Scalesia atractyloides. The sequence continues at coordinate 42,364,153 of CAMTDV010000019.1, read as the reverse complement.
ACACATTTTTCATACGACTGATTATCCTTACGGCACCTCCTTGCACATCTCCCTCCTCAATTCATCTTCTCCGACGACTGCCTTCTTCTGCGACGAATATTCCGGCAGTTCTTCTTCTCCGATGAATATTTTGGCAGTTCTTCTCCGATGACAACTCTTCTAATCATGGTTTTTGCGGGTCCTCTAAGGTTTCTAGCCCTGGGCCGTCGCCCTCCCGAAACATGCTTAGGGCTGGCCCTAAATAACTAAATTGATTGTAAACAAATATTCAACTAGTTTATAAGAAAAAATACTTTACCCAAGTTAACCCATTTACCATTATTTAAAATACAAAGAGTAAATTACTATTTTGGCCCCTTTGGTTTAATTAGTTAATTATTTGAGTCCAAAAAGGAATTTTTTAACATATCAAACACTGAGGTTGCATTTTATAATGGTTTTGACCCCTAACACTAACCATGTTACTTTTTTCTAGTTAAGTTTAAGGGTATTATGGTCTTTATTGTAACAACTCGTATTTTCGTTGTTATCTTGTTTCCGTTTATTTCGTTTATATCTGTCATTGTACTCCGAGATTTGATTAAAGGAATGGTTTATGTTTACTAAATACTTTTTGTCACAACTATATTACATCTAAACGCCTATTAAACGCAACGCGAAACTCAACACAATCACAAGTAACTATGTTACATAAAGAGCCGAGTGTGTTGTTGTACAATAACCACTTGTGCCTTCGACATCGCTTATCACATAGTATCACCAAACGCAGTTATTTATGTGGAGTCATGTTTTATGTGTGTTATATTTGCCTATGTTATGGTTTGCTATCGCTAAAACGCTCACACGCTTATGCAACTCGCCCTCTCTCATTACAATGGTAAAACAACGCTTAACGCTTCGCTAAGACGCTTAACGTAACTATCTAACGCGAATAAATCACCGAACAACCAGTCTATGAATGAATAGGAAACAAAAACATGACCTAAGGGCCAAGTTCGCTCGAAGTTGGTTATGACCAACTTCGCCCCAACTTGACCAGGCCACCAGAAATCCCAACAATCAGTAAGTTCGCTCGAACTTGCACAAGTTCAAGCCGAACTGGCCAAGTTCGCCCGAACTTGTGCCAAGTTCGCCCGAACTTGTGACAAGTTCGCCCAAACTTGATGTCGGCTAGCTCCTTTTCTTTCACCTATAAATACCCATCACTCTCATTCCTTGCTGCTAACTTCGCCTCAGAGCTCCCAAAACCGAATTTCTTTAATTTCCAAGTAAGAATACACCCGTTTTATGCAAACTACAACGTTTATACTACGATTTTACATAAGGATTACCTTCATTTTCATCAAAACTCTTCTGTTTATAAAAAATCTTCATCTTTTTCTAAAACTTCTTATTTTCACTTAGATCTACACAAAACGAGTGTATTTGGGTTTAGCTTTGGCTTCCCAAGCTAGAAATCTTTATGATTTCGACTCACCAAGTGTTAGATCTGAGTAAAACATTTTTAAGAATTTATTTTTACACAGAATACAGACTAGTGACCTATGTTTCGTTCTCTATGAAGTGGAACGAGGCGTTGTCAAGCAAGATCTCAGATCCGGAAGCACAAGGACGATATCGTCACCTTGCGCAAATTGGACTAACCCGTACGAACCATCAAGTTCGCCCGGATTAGCCCGAGTTCCTGTAAAGTGGCTAAAACTCTCTCCAAAAGACCTCTACAGCCTATGTTTTACTCAGTAGCTTAAGGTTGGAGGGATGGACACTTGATTTTCTCAACAAACGACGCGAAAACGCACGATTTCGTGACCAAAACAGTCAAGTTCGCTCCAAAAAGAGCAAGTTCGCTCGAAGTTGTCATCAGATTAATGACCAACTTCGCCCGAACTTGTCCAAATCTTAAGAAAATCAGTCAAGTTCACCCGAACTTTTACCAACTGTAAGACCAGCATGTCAAGTTCGCCCGAACTTGTACCAATCCAAAGGATTTCGTACAACTTCGCCCGAACTTGTTCACTGCCCCTCCATACTTTGACCGTTTCAGCACTTCGGAAGACTGATGCACTTCTGTTCGCGTTTACAGGCTGAACTGGCGCTCCCTTCAATCCATATCATATCCCATGTTACCTCCAACGCACCGACCGTGAGTATACTTGAACCCCTTTTTACACTTAAACGCACTTTTGGGTGTCACATATGTTCCTATATCAAAACACATCACACAACTCAAAACGTTTATTCGCAACCCGCCTTTACATGATTATACGTGAATCGATGAATTGTATGTATTGCTTGGTTTGTATGCCACCCTTAACATGATAGCTTGCTAGAGGTTGACCCGCCACCCGGAGGCCCGGGGTTGTTAAGGCTCGCACTTTTACTTCTCATTTATTTTTCTCTTAGGACGTGGATACTTGTTCGCGTGCCTCGCACTCGCGGTCTGTTGGTTTACATGTATCAATGCAGTAATAGAGTTCACATCTCTTATGTATGTTCATGCGGTGTTTGCTAAACGCATTTTATATCTACTATGTACGCAAACCTGTATGCTCACTTTTACTTAATTGTATTGACTTTTATTTTAACATATGTGACACGTTGATGACTTTTGCTGCAATGGATTAGGGCTATCTTTAGAAACTCATGTAATAGAAATCTCGGGAAGACCGGATTGGAATTTGTTTAAGAGATTATGTATTCTGTTTGACTATTTGCGAAATGTTTGTTAAATTGTATGGGAAATTTGACCTTTTAAATATTGTCACTTTAATAGTGTTATGGAATTCTCTTGAACCATCTGATTCGCCTAGTGTCGCGCCTCGATGATGCCGCCATCGGTTGGGGTGTGATATTCATATAGCTTAGGGGCTATTTATGCAAGTTATAAAATTCTTTTAATAGTTGTATTTGTGTAATTACTTAATTTTTTATTTCTTTATTTCACCATTATTATGTACAAAAGTACATTTTAAATATACAAATAAATACATATTTTTGTAACAATTTATTTTTTTAAATGTTGTTATTAAAAAACATTTGTTTTTTAGCCTATTTAAAATCGTGTCTTTTTAAACTGTTTGTTTTTAAAATCGTTCTTTTTTAAGTCCTTGGTTTTTTTTTAAAAAATTAACAGCTTATTTTTTTACCATTCTTTATAAAATCATATGTTTTTTAAACTTTTTTTTAAACAATTCATTTTTTAGAGTCGTTCATTTTTAGAACCATTTATTTTTAAAGCGTTCCTTTTAGAACCGTTTTTATAAAGCATTACCTTTATTTTTAAAGCGATATTTGAATCATTTATCCTCTTTAAAATCCTCCATTTTTTGGAATCTTTGTTTGTTAGAAATTCGTTCATTTTTGAACCTTTTGTTTGAATGCTTTTTAAAACCTTGTATTTAACATAATTTTTAATACCATTTGTTTTTATTATAAATGTTGTTTTTAAAATCTTCGAAAAAACCGTTCATTTGTTTAAAATTGTTCATTTTTTACCTTTGTGTTCTATAATTTATTTATTGCTAATAGCAAAATAACTTAAAAAAATGAACGATTTTAAATATCAAAGAAATTTAAAAATGAACAATTTTAAGCAAACGAACCATTTTTCTCGAAGATCTAAAAAACAGCGTTTATAAAGTAAAGCATTAGTTACTAAAAATTATGTTCAAAATATAAGGTTTTAAAAAGTGTATGGTTTTAATAAAAGGTTTAAAAAATGAATGAATTTCAAACAAACGAACTGTCCAAAAATGAAGATTAAAAAACGATTCGAATAACGCTTTAAATATAAAAGGAACGTTTTACAAAAAAAAAAACGGTTCTAAAAGGAACACTTTAAAAATAAACGTTTTAAAAAATGAACGACTTTAAAAAATGAATTGTTTAAAAAACATATGGTTTTAAAAAGAATGATAAAAAATGATCTGTTCAATTTAAAAAAAAACGAAGGACTTAAAAAAGATATGTTTTAAAAACAAATTGTTGAAAAAGAAACCATTTTAAAAACCATAGACGGTTTTAAAAAGGTTTAAAAACAATTTTTTTTAAAACAACATTTATAAAAAAGTAAATTGTTAAAGAAATATGTATTTATTTGTATATATATAAAACATATTTTGTTAAATAATAATTGTGAAATAAAGAAAATAAAAAAAATTAAGTAATTACATAAATAAAAATATTAAAAGAGCTTTATAATTTACATAAATAGTCTCTAAGCAATAAAAGGACCATAATACCCTTAGCCTCAATTGGAAAAAACTAACATAGCTAGTGTTAGCGGCTAAAATCGCTATAAAATGCAACCTCAGGGTCTGATATGTTAAAAGATTCCTTTTTGAACTGAAATGGTTACACTGATTAAACCAAAGAGGCCAAAATAGTAATTTACTCAAATACAAATTAATTAAATTGTAGCAAAAGACCCCTTGAAATTTCTTAGTAAAATTCGGTACTAATACCGGTTTCAACCGAAAAATACCGGTACCGATACCATTGTTTACTGATACCGAAATTCAAAAAATCTAATACTGGTACCGGTACCGTTTATGATCGGTAAAACTCATCCCTAATTGACATCTTCTTTGAATTCTATTAAGCTTTTCTCATAAAACAGAGTGTTTGAACAAACTGGAAGTACCGATTGTCCAATTCTTCTCACATCCTGATCTCTTCAATTATCAATTTGAGATCTGGTTTGCATTCTAAATTAACGATGATATCAGTTAAGTGTAACCTTGCTCTAATACCAATTGTTAGACCTAAGAGTGTGTGTGTTTTTGATAAAAACAGTTTAACATATCATAAGTTCATTAATAAATATAATTAATGAACACATCATTCAACAAAACCTATTTTTTTGGAATGTCTGTCTATGATTTCATTATCACTTATTTCAGCAATATAACAAAGTACAAGTTTTCACTCCCCTCACAAAGTGCACTATCTCTCTTACCATTTATTCTTTTCTCTAGATTCTTTAATCAAAAGATATTCAACTAAAAGAGTTACAAATTACATCATGTAATGTTCTATTTATAGTTGAGGAGAGTACTGCTAGTGACGTCACCATGAAAGCTGTAACACCCCGAAAAACGAGTTTGTAATCAAACCACGTTAATAATAATAAGAGCGGGTAAAATACCATTAGTGGTAAAGTGGACCCGTAAACGTAATAACTAGGAACAAATTAACCTAGTTATTAACAAGTATATTAATTATAAAACAATGAGTTATAGTCCCATTTATATAATAACTAAACTTGAGGGACTAAAAGGGGAAAAAACCTGGAACTTGAGTTCAATAAAAAAGAAAATAATAAAACACAACACACACACTAAGTGTGTGTGTGTGTGTGTGTCGTACAGAAACAGAGAAAGAAGGGGAAAACCCCATCTTGACCTAATCCACAAGAATCATCAAATTGAAGGATGAATTAGGGCTCAAATCGATGCCTTAATGCATATAAACGATCACCTAAGCGAGGGGATCATAAGGTATGTCGAATTTTTGATATTGATGAAGTTGTGAAATTTGATGAACATCACAAGAAGCGATTTAAGTATGAATCATAGAGGCTATGGCCGAATTAGTGATGTATACTTGCTTAGGAGCAAAACCCTAAGTGAAAATTCTACATAGGTTGCTATGATTTGGATGTCTAGATGGTTTAGCACACTTAGATAAGTGGGCTTTAATCATATGATGAAATTGATGATATAATTGTATTTAGAATCATCATGCATGATAGTAATAAGCAACTGCTTGAACAAATTGTGTGTTTGAGTATATAATCATACTTACTATGAAAAAGGGTTTTGTATGATAGAATGAAAGTGATGATAGATTCATGTTAAAATTATGTTGGTATCATCATGTGTTAAGAATGATCGATGTAATGATAATTTAACAAGTTATGATTTCGATAACTTGATTTAATAAATCGCTAAAACGGTAGCAAAAGGATCATGCTTACCGGATATTTGACAATGTACTTAAACGAGTAGTTGAGCTACATCGTGTAAATACTTATGTCAATAGGCAGTTTGACTTTAAAAGTCAAACTGACCAATGATATGATCGAATGATAAATTCGATAAGAAATCGTAGGATGGAATAGTCGTGAATGATTATGACTAAACTAACCATCTTACAAACTACAATGATAGTTTGACACTTAACAAGCTAGGTGGAAACTTGGGAAGGAAGCGGGTCAAACAAATCGAGTGTGAAGGAAAAACATAATTCGGACGCAAGGTAAGTAAAGCTTACACCCTTTTTGTAAGATATGTATTTATTTATAAGTTATAAATAACAACAAGGGTAATATTAGATATACGGTCCCGATACGAAATGATGCGGGTCGGAACATATCAAAGGATGTAAAACCATGTTTAACGATTAAAAAGGTTTGAAATGGAAATTTGGTCATGTGATGATATATATAAAATGAGTTTACGAATGGCTACTTTACAAGTAAGCCTAAATGAATAAAAAGAGAAAATGGTGATTTTGTCACGTATAAATGGATAAAAGTCGAGGTATAAAACGACACAAAGTGGCATAAGCCATGTTGAGTTAAACGTGTAAGAAACGGATTTAAGAGACATAACTAAATGGTGAGGAATCCGAATTTAGCTACGTAACGGAATGGTAAATAAATACCATTTATATAAAAGCGCAAAATGTTTGGTCGTTTAGACCAAACAGGTCAAATGGTAATGTTGATATCATTTGACATATAACGAGTAATAAGTGCTTGTCGAGTCTTATGTTCACAGGATAAAACGGCTTATGAATCAACGATGCTATAAATTAGCAAAATATTAAGGCAATGTATTGAAACAGGTCAAAATGTTGACCCGAGCCAGGTACGCATAAATAAGACTATAGCTGACCGAGAAATTTTGGTTAAGTATCTAGTAAAAGTCCTTCGTCGTAAAATGAGGGGCTAAAGTTGACCAAAACACCCTTGACGGGTAAATCGGATAAACGACCCTTGTGGGTTGCTTAGAAATAAGTTATTTGAACAATTAAACACTTAGGACAAGTATAAAAGCAAATGTAAGTGAATTATGCGGAAAAATGCTTAAATACCCCTTAACGGGTCAAAATAAGCATTTAAGTAAAAACGGGTTTATGAATGTATAAAAACTCGTGATTAGAAACTAATATGATAACAACATTGAAATTATAAGGTACACGAGAAATTAGGATCAAACAAACATGTTTGTTTGATCATGAACGGGTCAAAATTTAGTAAATATATATTAAGCCGAAGGCTTCAAAGATCTCAAATTTTGTTAAATCGGATGTTGGGTTTTGACTCCATATGATGGAGAATCAAATTACGATCACGTAAGAAGAAACGGGTTGCAAAACGGATTTGTAAATTGGAAGTTATGCAAGTTTTAGTGCATAACAAAATTTAGTTGGTAGAGCTGGGAATATGCAGCACCAGCTAAGTAACTTTCTGTCAAATAGGGGCGTCGCGCTACGCGACGGGTAAGGGTGAACACCGTCGCGCTACTCGACGGGCTCAAATTGCTTAAAAATATTGTTTGTTGTTCGTTTTGTCTTACGGACTCATTTAGACATGTTATAAATGTCATATAACTAAAAACATTTCATGTTTTATGGAATGTAGGTTGCCTACAATATCGGAGGACGATCAAGCTCGATGAAGAACCGAACACGATTAAGATTCAAGCTTCCGCACGATGATTCGTCGTCACTTTAAACGACGAATTTATAAACATAATGTTGCCATGTTTTAAATTCTTTAAGTTTTAACAAACCCGCATTTTCAAATGTATGTGTAATCGTAAATACACAATTATAGTCGAAACTAATATGAATATTGATAAATAGAAGTAAGGGTCTTACAAGTTGGTATCAGATCCTTGGTTTAAGAGATTCAAGCATGGTGGGGGACTTTGCTTGGACTTAAACCTTATGCTCTCGGTAAGGGTTGATGTTCGGTTCGAGACTTGATCGCAATTCCGGTAAGTATATTTTTATTAATGGTTTAGCATGATTAAAGTGTTGTGGACAACACATAGGGTTATCGTGTAATACACGTTACCTCAATTAAAGGAAAGATATAGTTAATGAAATTACGTGCATTGACACGTATAATAGAAAGCCTTGTATTATGATACGGGCGTTTATTGATGTTGACATTACTAATCTTTGTAAATGTTATAGTTAAAGGACACTCGCATCTGAAGGTGGCGAGAGTTTAACAAGTAACAGATGTGACGAAGGAACGGTCCGAATTGTGACAAAATAGAGCATGCTCACCAAGGACCTAAATCGCGTAACGATCGCGAATGAGGTTAATAGCAAGAAACGCCCGTTAGGGCAAGCATTTACCAGGTGCACGTTTTAAATTTCTTGCAAGAATAGTAATATGCAACAAGTACGCAGAGATTGATTGTTGTGCATATGTAGGATAAAAACTTGGAAAACCTGAATAGGATAACTATCCAGGGTGATGTTTCCAAGAGAAATCAAGTAGAAATATATGTTGTTCACTATTGTGAAGAACAAGAAAATGACAGAATTAGTTTACATAGAAACTTGGACGGAAGTTGTCATCCAAGTAAATAATTCTCAATATAATACTACTGAGAAAAGTAACGATCACATTAACGAATGTGATAGTATAATTGTTGAAAAAACGGGAAAACATTTTATATGTTTAAGAGCAAAACGAGTAAAACTAACGATTGTTGTTTAGCAATTAAATAAAGTTTTACCGATTGAAACCATGAATATGGAAATTATTAGAGGAGTTATTTACATGGGGCGTGATGCGAAGATTATAAAAAGGCCATGTGTTTCATGTGTTGATCGCTTACTCTGGCCAAGTAAGTAGTGAACATGTGATACCATGAACTTCTTATAATGGACACATTTATGTCCGTGTGGTAAGGATGGGGCGAATGTGACAAATTAAAAAGGTACCCAAAACGGATCAAATAAGTAAATATTTGATAATAAATGTAAACGCAAGCCGGGTAACGGAAGCGTAATACATTAGAATAACGAGCCTGAGGGAAGGGACAAGAATCAAAGTAAATGAAAATACAAACCGACTAATGAGAATGCTAAGTCATATGGGATAAAGTTTGTTTGACTGTCATAAGTGATGAAATTCACACGGATAAGTCAAACGGATTAAAGAAAGAATAAAGTACTTGGTCGAATAAAAGTGATGGAATTCGCTAAGACGACCAAATAAATTAAAAACAAAGTCTAAAGGCATACCAGAATGGCTGCTTTGATGATGACTTTGGTAAAAATGCCCGATAGATGGGTAGGATTTAGAGAATATGCGTTAACCAAGAGACGGGAACGCGTATTAGAAAGTCAAAAGACTCGGATTATGAGCTATGACTAAAAGAATAATAAAATCTCGCAAACAGAAGTTTGTTAGTGATGTTCAACTAATTCGAAGTTGAACGAGCTACATAAAGAATGAAGTTTGACTGTTATAAGTGATGAAATTTCACACGAACAAGTCGAACGGGTCAAATAAAGTATAACGCTTGATAGTGCAAGTAAGCGCAAAACGAATAAGAAGCACGAAATATTAATGAACCTATGTGATAGGTCGTAAAAGAAAATACAAAAGAAAACACAACCCAGTGAAACTGGGGTGTTAAAAACATTAAGATAAAGAATTCGGGTAACGGGTTGAAAAGAAATAGAGGTATAAACCGAATAATGGTAAGCGGAGAACAAACCGACGCGTAAATGACGTAAGAAGTCATAGAGTCGGGAGAATAGTCCAAAAGAAAACGAATGTAGCCTTAGACTTCGGTCAAAGTCATTAGAATTCGAAAATGAAAATAAATGATTTTTAAACTTAAAAAGGGTGCCTTGACACCAAGAATACATATTTTAAGAGCGAAATGACATGAGTAAAAGATGATCTACGGGATCACCATAACCTTCGGGTTATAAACAATGTAAAGGTCTACGGGACCAAAATGACCCTTGGGTCACAAAAAGAAAGAAACGAACTATAGGGGTCTCACCTGAAGAAGGTGAAAACCTGAGGAAGTAGCCTACAAGGCTAAGTGAAAGAACCTATGGGTCACTTAAGTAAAGCGTGGGAACTGGTTACGACTCCCCGCGTAAAATAGTAACTGAAAAGAATAAATTCTTGGTTGTCAATTTCTTGATATGAGTAATTGACATAAGTTGAAGGAAAAACGTTAAACTAAAATTCAACTTTTAATAAGAAACAACGTTTTCACAAATATGAATATTTTGATGGAAATCGAAATAGTAAATATTAAAAGATACAGGTCTTGACCCGATAGGTGCAAGACGATACATCCGAAAAGAAATTTTCTCAATAACGAAGGGTTGATATAAACTTAAACATGACGTGAGGCGATCACGGTCAAGAAAGGTAACATGAAATATAATCACATTGTAGCCCGAGTGATGGGTATAAAGTAACTGGACTAATAAGTCTAGTCAGTGAGACTGGTTAAGGTCAAAATTTAAATTAAGAATTTGCTTAACACGCTATTTATTATGAAATTAGCGTGGAATAAACATGAACAATAGACTTATATGACCAAGTGGCCTAAATAGCGACTCGGTCAAAAAAATTAATAATAATAAATAAATAATTAAAATAGAGGTAAATGTGTGCAAAACAAGAGTGACGGCCCATGAGGCCTTACTAACGAAGTAGATTGATCACTTATACTAAACGATCAGAAGGCAATACAAGCAATGTGTCGGGAAGTCAAATCGAGCAAAAGCACGATTGAAGGATAAAGCTAAAAGGTATGTGGTTATATGCTTTGTAGAATTTCGTTAATAGTGGCATATTGATAGTGTTATATAAATAAGATAAAAATCAGGAAATTCGGCTTGTTCTTAAGCGGTGGATTTCGTATGAATGAACCGAATGAATAAATTCGTAAATAAGAGAGTTTGTTTGTCAAAAGTGAATGATTTCACTAAAACATTCAAAAGGGTTAAAATAAAGGATTCACGAAGAGTCCGGATGTATAAAAGCGATGTATTTCGCTAAGTTAACTAAACTAGTCGGAATAACGAGATTACGTTATTTTGAGTTGTATTATTTCGCATGAGATACGAATATGCTTTGTAACCAAAAAGATACTACGATACTTTTTTGGTAATACTAATAACTGGTTAAAGTATAAGCAAAGCTCAAAGGATTACCGAGAACAAGTGCATTGAGTATAAACTTAATGAACTATGTAAGAAAGGTTTCGAGGACGAAACCTCTTTAAGGGGGATAGACTTGTAACACCTCGAAAAAAACGGGTTTGGTAATCAAACCACGTTAATAATAATAAGAGCGAGTAAAATACCATTAGTGGTAAAGTGGACCCGTAAACGTAATAACTAGGAACAAATTAACCTAGTTAGTAACAAGTATATTAATTATAAAACAATGAGTTATAGTCCCATTTATATAATAACTAAACTTGAGGGACTAAAAGGGGAAAACCTGGAACTTGAGTTTAATAAAAAAGAAAATAATAAAACACAACACACACACTAAGTGTGTGTGTGTGTGTGTCGTACAGAAACAGAGAAAGAAGGGGGAATACCCCATCTTGACCTAATCCACAAGAATCATCAAATCGAAGGATGAATTAGGGCTCAAATCGATGCATTAATGCATATAAACGATCACCTAAGCGAGAGGATCATAAGGTATGTCGAATTTTTGATATTGATGAAGTTGTGAATTTTGATGAACATCACAAGAAGCGATTTAAGTATGAGTCATAGAGGCTATGGCCGAATTAGTGATGTATACTTGCTTAGGAGCAAAACCCTAAGTGAAAATTCTACATAGGTTGCTATGATTTGGATGTCTAGATGATTTAGCACACTTAGATAAGTGGGTTTTAATCATATGATGAAAACAATGTGGAAACTTGGACAGAAGTAATCATCCAAGTAAATAATTCTCAATATAATACTATTGAGAAAAGTAGCGATTACATTAACGAAAGTGATGGTATAACAGTTTGATAAATGGAAAACATTATAGATGTGCGAGAATAAAACGGGTAAAACTAGTAATTGTTAAATAACAATTAAATAAAGTTTTACCGATTGAAACCATGAATATGGAAATTATTAGAGAGGTTACTTACATGGGGCATGATGCGAAGATTATAAAAAGGTCATGTGTGTCATGTGTTGATCGCTTACTTTGGCCAAGTAAGTAGTGAACACGTGATACCATGAACTTCTCATAATGGACACATTTATGTCCGATGTGGTAAGGATGGGCGAATGGGACGAATTAAAAAGGTACCCAAAACGGATCAAATAAGTAAAATATTTGATAATAAATGTAAACGCAAGTCGGGTAACGGAAGCGTAATACATTAGAATAACGAGCCCGAGGGAAGGGACAAGAATTGAAAGAAAATGAAATTACAAACCGACTAATGAGAATGCTAAGGCATATGGGATAAAGTTTGTTTGACTGTCATAAGTGATGAAATTCACACGGACAAGTCAAATAGATTGAATAAAGAATAAAGGACTTGGTTGAATAAAAGTGATGGAATTCGCTAAGACGACCAAATAAAATAAAACGAAGTCTAAAAGCATACCAGAATGGTTGCTTTGATGATGACTTCGGTAAAAATACCCGATAGGGGTGGGATTTTGAGAATATGCGTAAACCAAGAGAAGGGAACGCGGATTAAAAGTCAAAAGACTCAGATTATGAGTTATGATGAAAAGACAATAAGGTTTTGCAAACAGAAATTTTGATAATTACGTTCAGCTATTTCAAAGTTGAACGAGTTGAATAAAGAATGAAGTTTGACATTCATAAGTGACGAAATTCACACGAACAAGTCAAACGAGTTAAATAAAGAGTAACGTTTGATAGTGTAAGGAAGCGCAAACCGAATAATGGGAGCGCAAGATATTGATAAACCTATGTAATGGGTCATGAGAGAATGTAAAAAAAAGGAAAAAAAACGCAAACCGGACAACGGGAGCGTTAAAAACACTAAAGATAAAAGAACCCGGGTAACGGGATGTAAAGAAATATAGGTGTAAACCAGATAATGGTAAGCGGAGAACAAACCGACGCGTAAATGACGTGAGAAGTCATAGAGTCAAAAGAATAATCCAAAAGAAAACGAATTTAGCCTTAGACTAAGGTTAAATTCATTAGAATTAAAAAAATGAAAATAAATTATTTTTAAACTTAAAAAGGGTGCCTCGACACCAAAAATATATATTTTAAGAACGAAATGACACGAGTAAAAGATGATCTACGGGATCACCATAACCTTCGGGTTATAAACAATGTAAAGGTTTACGGGACCAAAATGACCATTGGGTCACAAATAGAAATAAACAAATTATAGGGGTCTCACCTTAAAAAAAAGGTGAAAAGCCTAAGGAAATAGCCTGCGAGGCTAAGTGAAAGAACCTACGGGTCACTTAGATTAAGCGTGGGAACTGGTTACGCTTCCCCGCGTAATATAATAACGGAAAAGAATAAAATTCTTGATTGTCAATTTCTTCTTATGAGTAATTGACGTAAGTTAAAAAAACAAAAAAAAACGTTAAACTTAAATTCAGTTTTTAGTCAAAAGGAACGTTTAAACGAGCTTAATTAGTATGAAATGGTTTGGGAAACGATTAACAATAAAAGAAACAGGTCTTGACACCAATGAGTGTAAGGCGATAAATTCGAAAGGAAGATTTTTGGTATAAAAAGCTTATATAAACTTAAACAGAACGTGATGCGATGCGATCATGGTCTAGAAAAGTACTATAAAACGTAATCGCATTGTAGCGCGAGCTAAGGCATGGGGGGATTTAGAATGCTTGTAAGCCTTAGGAAGACAATGTTAGTATAAAAGCGACATGTTTCGCTAAGTTAACCGAATGGGTTAAAATGAAGAGATCATGAAAAGTCTGGTTGACAAAAGTGAAAGATTTCACTAAAACATCCAAACAGGTAAAAATAGCAAAAGAATTCACAATTATTTAAATTGTGTTATTTCACATGAAAGGCGACAAGGATAAGAAATAAAAGATTAAAGTTACGGTCCGTAAGAACTTACTCATGAAAGACGCACACGTCAATACAAATGATAACTATTGACCGAAAAGAATGAATGCCATGAAAATAAAACTAAGTTCGTTTAGTTTAAACCAATGAACTACGTAAATAAGGTTTCGAGGACGAAACCTTTGTAAGGGGGGTAGACTTGTAACACCCCGAAAACGGGTTTGGTAGTCAAACTACGTTAATAATAATGAACGGGTGAAATACCGTTAGTGGTAAAAATTAACCCGGTAAATATTAGGATTCAAATAAATAATCCTAATGTTAATTAAAAAGAAGAATAAACGTTTCAATAAGACAAAGTTTATAAGAGGCCCGAGTTAACGGGGCATAAAATAAAACAGGCTACAACTCCCTGAACCCACTAAGTTAACTAGGAATAATAAACCTAGTTAGTAATGTGTAATTAAGTGATAAAGTATGAGTTATAGCTTCATTTTCTCAAAACGAAACATGAGGGACTAATATGAACAAGTGGGTAAAATGTCACACCCCGACCCGCAGCGGAATAAGAGTCGGGGCATAATTGGGTTATCACCAAAGCTCATGATGTTTACTAAAATGTTTCATATTTATTAAATTCAAATTACAACTTAAATATTCAAATCAAAATCCATACAATTACAAGGAAATGAAACTATGTAAACAATCCAAAGCTTAAATTGATTTATTCTTCTAGGCCCTCCTATGTGTTTCTTGCCTCAACTGGATCACCTGTATCATGTGTAAAACGGGGGATATTTTGGGTCAACAAAAGTTGGCGAGTGAACCTTAATAAAACATTGTTATTGATTTCTTGTTTTATTTAATATTGAAAATTTGTGCAATAATCACATGTGAACAAACATATATATCCATAACAAAACACAAACCACATTGGATGAGTAAATGACACGAATGATGATGTATATGAGATCAAGGCTCAATCAAACGGAGCCGATCAGTGACATGAATGATGATGCATGTGAGATCAAGGCTCAATCAAACGGAGCCGATCGAATGAGGCACCTGATACTCAACCCGTATCCCACGGGGAGCTGATGGGCCTAATGAAATGCATGCACTGAAAATGATAACTTCAATCTAAACATAATTCACACAAAAATTGATACACATTTGATACACATTTGATCAAGGATATGATGGATGCACAAGTGTTTAAATATAATAAGGAATTAAACGACACATGATACACCCCAAAACATGATTAAAACGGGGAATTGATAGAGATTCACTCACATTGGGTGCGTTCTTTGATGACGTTGGATGCGCACGAATTTTAGGATTTGATCGACGAGGAAAACTAACCTAAAATAATAACTAAATGATTCGGTAAATTAGCACTTTTAATTTATACTCTTAATGTGATTTTTAGATTTATTTTTGTGAGTTTAAGGAGGTTTTCTAACTTTAAAATCCTATTTTTAAGTATTTTAAATGATTTTCTGATTAAATAAATTAATAAAAATAAATAAAAAAATTTGACTTTTTGACCGTTTACCGTTGACCGGTCGGATTGTGTTAGTTATATGCGCTGAGTGAGGTTCGAACTCGGGATCTCTCGTATACGTGCACGCAGCTCTACCAACTGAGCTACGTGTCTAACCTGAAATATTCTCTGTTTTAATTATATTTATACACTAATTAACTTTTAACTTATTTGGGTTTTTATTAAAACGATTTATATGGCCGAACCGGTTGTAGGGACCCGGAGTCGAACTCGGGTACTTCGGTTCGAGTGCGCACAGCCCAACCAGTTGGGCTATGTGTCATATCTGTTTAACTTATGGATTAAATTATACTTATTAACATTCGGTGACCTGATCCGATTCAGTTGTAAAAATGTTGGTTTTAATTCTGAAATTCGGTAACGTGTGCGATTCGAACCCGGGACGTGTGCATTGTTTGTGCACACAATCCACCGCTGGACTGTGTGTCTAACCCATTCAAATATCCGTTTTTATTTATACTTATACACATATTCAACTTCGTCTTCTTCGTTTACAAAGACACAGAACAGTGATGTCCGACTGTTCTTGTTTAAATCGGTCATCGAACACATAATTGATTGGAATGAAATGGATAAAGAGGGTTACGGAGTAAAATGTACCGAACAGAACGTTTTTCTCAGATTTCCGGCAAGGGTCGTCGGCTCTGATTGGTGACTTCCGTCTGAGTGAATCATTTAACAGTTTTGATCAATGAGTTGTGCAATTAAGTTACTAAACAAGGGATATCAGGGGGTTTAGATGATTGTACCGATTGACAGTGAGACTTCGGAATTTCCAGTGATTTTCCGGCGAGTGCAGGAATTCCCGGCAACGTTGTCTAAGACAGATTCTGGTTGAACGATTTATGTTAATACTTGCCTAATAATGGATTGCAAACAAAAGAGTCGAGAATTTTACCGATTTGAAGTAAGTCTCGGTTTTCTGGTGAAAGTCCGGCGAATGCAGAATATCTCCGGCGACGTGCTAAAGCTTCGAGAGATTGTGCGATTTTGAGCGAAAAGGTTACCAAAGGTTTGGGTGGGTATTTATAAGGATGAACATGATGTATTGGGTCCGAATTATGGTCTTGATTCGCGGTCAAAACTTTTCCGGCGGTTACGACTGGAATTGGGGGTTAGACATCGGTTATAACCGATGTCGAATTTAGTTCACGCGTTTCAGTCAAAGAAAAACGGTCGTGATTTGCGAAACCGTCGGTTTTTTCCGGCGACTGCGGATTGGGCGTGCTGATTTCCGGTTTGACTTTTGGATTTACTTTAAATGTTATTTGTTTCTGTATTTGTCATGAAGAAGTGTGTGGCGGAGTGGTGTGGTGTGTGTTTGTGCTTATGGGCGACCCGGGTTCGAAACCCGCCTCATTTTATTTTTTATTCACTTATTTTTATCATTTATTAATTATAGTTTTTGAATTCTAAAATGTTTATTAATTATGTATTGTTTAAAATTAAAATGAACAATATATACGCAACGAAAATTATAACTGAATATTCGATTAATAAACGAAGCGGGTTTTGGAAACCGTTTTTCGAAGGATGTTACATAAAATTAGTTTTAATAAAAACTAATAATAAAAACACAACACACACTAAGTGTGTGTGTGTGTGTGTGTGCGTGTGCGTACGGCCAGGAGAAGGAACAAGGGGTGAAACCCTTGTTCAAGTTTAAACCCAAAATTGAAGGTTAATTCGAGACCTGAATCGATGCATGAACGCAAATTATTGATCACCTAAGCTAGGAGATCAAAAGGTATGTCAAATTTTGTAATTTGGTGATATCTTGAAATCTTGATAAACACTCATAATTGAAATTCATGCTTAAATGTTGAATGTATAAGTGTTATTATGTTGAAACCATGTCTAGGAGTAAACCCGAGTTGAAAGTTTGATGATTTAGGGTTGAAACTATGAAATTGATGAACACCCATATATATGCTAAGTGGGTTTTATGTCATTGTGATGAACACATGATTTTGTATGTGTAGTTATGAGAAAACTGAAGTTATGATGCAAGATAGTGATATAGATCATGAATACTAGACCAAGGGCTTGATTTTGATAATATAAACTTGGTTCAAAGTTAGTAATGAACTAGAAAAGAGTAGTATAAAAATCTTGCCCGCAAGGTGTTCGTTAAAATGCCTAAACAAATGAGGATATGTAGAAATTACGAAAGAAACAAGTAATTGGCCAATTTGACTAATTACGTGTGATATGGAATAATAGGGTTCTAAACATGATGTTGATTTGAACCTAATTGTGCATAAATATAAGTAAATAGACGATTAACTTTTAAAAAGTCAAACCGACCTATGATAGAGTTCAATAAGTAAAACTGGTATAAAGGTTCATAAGGTGTGAAGGTCATGATTTACAATGACTAATCTAATCACCTTGTGAATATTATATGATAGTTTGACGCTTGACAAGCTAGGTGGAAGCTTGGGAAGGAAGCGGGGCAAACGAATCAAGTATGAAGGAAAAAAGCGTAGTTTGGATGCAAGGTAAGTGAAGCTTACACCCCTTTATAAATTACCTACTTGTGTGTATTGAATATTGAATAAGGTAAATTTCGTAATAGAAAAATGGTGTTCCGACGTGAAATAATATGAGTCGGAACAAGTGAAAATGGTGGGAAACCATAATTAATGGTAAAAAGGATAAAACGGTAAATTAGTCATGTGATGAAGAACAAACAAGGAATTTTGAAATATCACGTTGTGGTATAAACCATGACAGGTAAAAGTGGTAAAATATTAATCCGGACATGAGTTGACGGATAGATAAAAAGATTCGAAAAGACACCACATGGCGTAAGTCATAACGGGTCAAACAAAATAAGAAACGACCTTTGAGAAATATGAACTCACGGAGTAAACCGAAATAGGTTAATGAGGTGAGATGGTAATTAAATACCATCTCAAAAGATAAATGGTTATTTCAACTAAACGGGTCAAATGGTGTTAACACCATTTGACAATAATAATTGATGATCGCTTGTTGAGTTTTGTGATCACAGGAAAATAATATATGGTTCGTGTTGCTATTATCTTGTAATTAATAGTGAAAGGTATTTAAACAGGTCAATGCCATGAACCGATCCAGGACGCATAAATAAGACTATAGCTAAACGAGCAATTTTGGTTAAATATCTAGTAAAAGCCTTCATCATAAAATGAGGGACTAAAGTTGACCAAAACGCCCTTGACGGGTAAATCGGACAAACGACCCTTATGGGTTGTTTAGAAATAAGTTATTTGATCAATTAAACACTTAGGACAAGTATAAAAACGAAAGGTATGATTCTGGTGAGTCAAATGCTTTAAAATGCGTTTTGTCGTAAATTAGTAATCCGAAAGATAAAACTCGAAACAAATAGTCACCACATTAAAATCCACTACAATTATAGTTGTGATGGAAGATTATTTGTTAAAGTAATGTGGTAATATAATGCTAGAAGCGAATGTAAGTGAATTATGCGGAAAAATGCTTAAATACCTCTTAACGGGTCAAAATAAGCATTTAAG
Source organism: Scalesia atractyloides (assembly GCA_947069175.1). Lineage (NCBI taxonomy): Eukaryota > Viridiplantae > Streptophyta > Magnoliopsida > Asterales > Asteraceae > Scalesia > Scalesia atractyloides. The sequence goes on along the minus strand of CAMTDV010000019.1, from coordinate 42,345,003 downwards.
TAAAAACAGGTGTAAGAATATACATAAACTCGTGAATTAAACCTAGGATAATAGATAATATTGAAATTATAAGGTTCATGAGAAATTGGGATCAAACAAACATCTTTGTTTGATAAATACATGAACGGGTCAAAATTTAGTAAATATATATATTAAGCCGAAGGCTTAAAAATCTCAAATTTTGTTAATCAGGATGTCAGATTTTAACTCCATGTGATGAGGAACTAAATTACGATCACGTAGAAAGAAACGTATCGTAAAACGGATATGTATTTTGAAAGTTATGCAAGTTTTCGTGCATAACAAGTTTGAATTGGTAGAGCTGGGAATATGCAGCACCAGCCAAAACAACTTTCTGTCAAAAAGGGGTCGTGGCATAGCGCGACGCCCCTAAAAATAAAAAAAAAGTTAATAAATGTTGTTTTTCTTGTTCGTTTTAGCATCCGGGCTTGATTAAACACTTGTAAACTCCGAATGACTAACCCATTTCATGGTTTATGAAATGTAGGTATATTTTGAAGTACCGAATGACGATCTAGCTCAACGAAGAACCGAACACAATCAAGATACAAGCTTCCGCACGATGATTCGTCGTCATTTTAAACGACGAACTTATAAACATAATGTTGAAATGTTTTTAATTCTTAAATGTTTTAACAAACCCGCATTTTTCAAATGTATGTGTAATTGTAAATACACATTTATACTCGAAACCAATATGAAAACTGTTAAATAGAAGTTTGGGTCTTACAAGTTGGTATCAGAGACACAATACGAACTATAGGGGTCTCACCTGAAAAAGGTGAAACCCTGAGGAAGTAGCCTACGAGGCTAAGTGAAAGAACCTATGGGTCACTTAAGTAAAACGTGGGAACTGGTTACGACTCCCCGTGTAAAATAGTAACTGAAAAGAATAAATTCTTGGTTGTCAATTTCTTGATATGAGTAATTGACATAAGTTGAAGGAAAAACGTTAAACTAAAATTCAACTTTTAAGAAACAACGTTTTCACAAATATGAATATTTTGATGGAAATCGAAATAGTAAATATTAAAAGATACAGGTCTTGACCCGATAGGTGCAAGACGATACATCCGAAAAGAAATTTTCTTAATAACAAAGGTTTGATATAAACTTAAACATGACGTGAGGCGATCACGGTCAGAAAGATAACGTGAAATATAATCACATTGTAGCCCGAGTGATGGGTATAAAGTAACTGGACTAATAAGTCTAGTCAGTGAGACTGGTTAAGGTCAAAATTTAAATTAAGAATTTTCTTAACACGCTATTTATTATGAGATTAGCGTGGAATAAACATGAACAATAGACTTATATGACCAAGTGGCCTAAATAGCGACTCGGTCAAAAAAAATTAATAATAATAAATAAATAAATAAAATAAATGTAAATGTGTGCAAAACAAGAGTGACGGCCCATGAGACCTTACTAACGAAGTAGATTGATCACTTATACTAAGCGATCATAAGGCAATACAAGCAATGTGTCGGGAAGTCAAATCTAGCAAAAGCACGTTTGAAGGATAAAGCTAAAAGGTATGTGGTTATATGCTTTGTAGAATTTCGTTAATAGTGCATATTGATAGTGTTATATAAATAAGATAAAAATCAGGAAATTCGGCTTGTTCTTAAGCGGTGGATTCCGTATGAATGAACCGAATGAATAAATTCGTAAATAAGAGAGTTGTTTGTCAAAAGTGAAAGATTTCACTAAAACATTCAAAAGGGTTAAAATAACGGATTCACGAAAAGTCCGAAGGTATAAAAGCGATGTATTTCGCTAAGTTAACTAAACTAGTCGAAATAACGAGATTACGTTATTTTGAGTTGTATTATTTCGTATGAGATACGAATATGCTTTGTAACCAAAAAGATATTACCATACTTTTCTGGTAATACTAATAACTGGTTAAAGTATGAGCAAAGCTCAAAGGATTACCGAGAACAAGTGCATTGAGTTTAAACTTTAATGAACTATGTAAGAAAGGTTTCAAGGACGAAACCTCTTTAAGGGGGTAGACTTATAACACCCCGAAAAAAACGGGTTTGGTAATCAAACCACGTTAATAATAATAATAAGAGCGGGTAAAATACCATTAGTGGTAAAGTGGACCCGTAAACGTAATAACTAGGAACAAATTAACCTAGTTAGTAACAACTATATTAATTATAAAACAATGAGTTATAGTCCCATTTATATAATAACTAAACTTGAGGGACTAAAAGGGGAAAACCTGGAACTTGAGTTTAATAAAAAAAGAAAATAATAAAACACAACACACACACTAAGTGTGTGTGTGTGTGTGTCATAAACAGAGAAAGAAGGGGGAAAACCCCATCTTGACCTAATCCACAAGAATCATCAAATTGAAGGATGAATTAGGGCTCAAATCGATGCATTAATGCATATAAACGATCACCTAAGCGAGGGAATCATAAGGTATGTCAAATTTTTTTATATTAATGAAGTTGTGAAATTTGATTAACATCACAAGAAGCGATTTAAGTATGAATCATAGAGGCTATGGCCGAATTAGTGATGTATACTTGCTTAGGAGCAAAACCCTAAGTGAAAATTCTACATAGGTTGCTATGATTTGGATGTCTAGATGGTTTAGCACACTTAGATAAGTGGGCTTTAATCATATGATGAAATTGATGATATAATTGTATTTAGAATCATCATGCATGATAGTAATAAGCAACTTCTTGAACAAATTGTGTGTTTGAGTATATAATCATACTTACTATGAAAAAGGGTTTTGTATGATAGAATGAAAGTGATGATAGATTCATGTTAAAATTATGTTGGTATCATCATGTGTTAAGAATGATTGATGTAATGATAATTTAACAAGTTATGATTTCGATAACTTGATTTAATAAATCGCTAAAACGGTAGCAAAAGGATAATGCTTACCGGATATTTGACAATGTACTTAAATGAGTAGTTGAGCTACATCGTGTAAATACTTATGTCAATAGGCAGTTTGACTTTAAAAGTCAAACTGACCAATGATATGATCGAATGATAAATTCGATAAGAAATCGTAGGATGGAATAGTCGTGAATGATTATGACTAAGCTAACCATCTTACAAACTACAATGATAGTTTGACGCTTAACAAGCTAGGTTGAAGCTTGGGAAGGAAGCGGGTCAAACAAATCGAGTGTGAAGTAAAACCATAATTCGGAAGCAAGGTAAGTAAAGCTTACACCCTTTTTGTAGGATATGTATTTATTTATAAGTTATAAATAACAACAAGGGTTATATTAGATATACGGTCCCGACACGAAATGATGCGGGTCGGAACATATCAAAGGATGAAAAACCATGATTAACGATAAAAAGGTTTGAAATGGAAATTTGGTCATGTGATGATATATATAAAATGAGTTTTCGAATGGCTACTTTACAAGTAAGCCTAAACGAATAAAAAGAGAAAACGGTGATTTTGTCACGTATAAATGAATAAAAGTCGAGGTATAAAACGACACAAAGTGGCATAAGCCATGTTGAGTTAAACGCGTAAGAAACGGATTTAAGAGACATAACTAAATGGTGAGAAATCCGAATTTAGCTACTTAACGGAATGGTAAATAAATACCATTTATATATAAGCGCAAAATGTTTGGTCGTTTAGACCAAACAGGTCAAATGATAATGTTGATATCATTTGACATATAACGACTAATAAGTGTTTGGCGAGTCTTATGCTCACAGGATAAAACGGCTTACGAATCAACGATGCTATAAATTAGCAAAATATTAAGGCAAGGTATTGAAACAGGTCAAAATGTTGACCCGAGCCAGGTACGCATAAATAAGACTATAGTTGACCGAGAAATTTTTGTTAAGTATCTAGTAAAAGTCTTTCGTCGTAAAATGAGGGGCTAAAGTTGACCAAAACACCCTTGACGGGTAAATCAGATAAACGCCCCTTGTGGGTTGCTTAGAAATAAGTTATTTGATCAATTAAACACTTAGGACAAGTATAAAAGCGAATGTAAGTGAATTATGCGGAAAAATGCTTAAATACCCCTTAACGAGTCAAAATAAGCATTTAAGTAAAAACGGGTTTATGAATGTATAAAAACTCGTGATTAGAAACTAATATGATAACAACATTGAAATTATAAGGTACACGAGAAATTAGGATCAAACAAACATGTTTGTTTGATAAATACATGAACGGGTCAAAATTTAGTAAATATATATTAAGCCGAAGGCTTCAAAGATCTCAAATTTTGCTAAATCGGATGTTGGGTTTTAACTCCATATGATGAAGAATCAAATTACGATCACGTAGGAAGAAACGGATCGCAAAACGGATTTGTAAATTGGAAGCTATGCAAGTTTTAGTGCATAACAAATTTAGTTGGTAGAGCTGGGAATATGCAGCACCAGCTAAGTAACTTTCTGTCGAAATAGGGGCATCGCGCTACGCGACGGGTAAGGGTGAACACCGTCGTGCTACGCGACGGGCTCAAATTGCTGAAAAATATTGTTTGTTGTTCGTTTTGTCTTACGGACTCATTTAGACATGTTATAAACGTCATATAACTAAAAACATTTCATGTTTTATGGAATGTAGGTTGCCTACAATATCGGAGGACGATCAAGCTCGATGAAGAACCGAACACGATTAAGATTCAAGCTTCCGCACGATGATTCGTCGTCACTTTAAACGACGAATTTATAAACATAATGTTGCAATGTTTTAAATTCTTTAAGTTTTAACAAACCCGCATTTTCAAATGTATGTGTAATCGTAAATACACAATTATAGTCGGAACTAATATGAATATTGATAAATAGAAGTAAGGGTCTTACAACCTACAATATCGGAGGACGATCAAGCTCGATGAAGTCCCGAACACGATTAAGATTCAAGCTTCCGCACGATGATTCGTCGTCACTTTAAACGACGAATTTATAAACTTAATGTTCCAATGTTTTAAATTCTTTAAGTTTTAACAAACCCGCATTTTCAAATGTATGTGTAATCGTAAATACACAATTATAGTCGAAACTAATATGAATATTGATAAATAGAAGTAAGGGTCTTACAAAAGCGACCCAAAACAATCTGGTAAAGGTGTAACTGCCAGCAGTTTGAAAAACTGATGGATAGAAGACTAAAACAACTAAAAGATAAACTTCTAGAAAGCACAAAGGAAACAACTAGGAAACCACAACTACTAGGAAAACAACTGAAGAGTCCAGTACTTTTGGTTTCCAATACTCTAGTCTTCAATCTTTGACTTGATTCGTTGACCAACACTTGTCTTCAGCTTTGACTCGTTGACTTGCACCTTGTCTTCAGTTGTTGACTTGTAAACTAGTACTTTTGTATATTAGCACTTTGACTTGTCTTCCAGCTCTTTGATCCCAATAGTTCTTTTTTAGATGTTTTTGGTGGTTGTTTGTGAAACCTTCTAAGGAGGGAACTTCTGGTTGACTGGTAATGGATATGATTAAGGTTGTCCCATAACCGAACCCATTATACACATACTTATCCAAAATAAATATGTTTTTTTAAGATTAATATAATGCATTCTGAATCTGTTTTTTATTTATTTTTTATTTTGTTGACTGTTTTTTCAGACTTGGTTAACAAGAAAGCATCACAAAAGGTAAACTAATTGTAGAACATGTGATTAATGAAGAGTAAAATGCCACTTATTCTTTGTAACAAGGTGAATAAAGTTACTATTATACGAAAGAGTTCATCATCAATTCAACTTGAGAACAAAATGTATGTCACTAGTTTTGGGTTACTTAACTGTTTGCTGTACTATTTTACATCTTTTTTCACTTCTGGAATCATAATGGTGGTGTTGATTTTTTTTTGCTACAGTGATAAATTTAGGACTTTAAGAAAAGCTATATCATATGAGATTATACGAATGATTTCAATAACATAATAAATCAACCAGTTTTAGCGGGAACAAAGCAAAAAAGAAATAAATAAGATACATTGAACAATGAACCCAATTTAACCAAAACCGATGGTTAACCAAGCCTTACGCAACCGACCATCAAGATGGTTATGATTATAGTTAAGCCTATGTAACCAAACCAAGCCAAATCACACAACCCTAGTCATAATGGAAAAACATATTTCATCCACGTGGGACAAGGAATTAACCAAAATATACCTTGTCGTTTGCTTTTTTTAATGGCTAAAATCACCACATTTGTCCTTTGTAAGATTGAACTAACAACCACTTTACCACTCATGTTACCCATATGGAAACTTTTTTAATTTTGCGTAGAATATATTGTAGTAATTTTATTTTGAAAATTATTAAAAAGTACTACTACTGCAACCAACACGAAGCTTTCAATTTCTTGCAATTTTGTCATCTCAAAAATGATTTTTTTTTAACTTTTAAAGCAAAGATTTTTATATTTTGAAGTTTAACCTCACAACGTTTTTAGTTTCAACTTTGTTCTTCTATACTTTTCATATTTCGCAAATTTTCGTTTTACGTTTTGTATTAAATTTTTCGAGTTAACACGGTGCAATCTTTGTGTGTGGTTCAACGGTTTTACGTTTCGTGCAAAATTTTGCGAGTTAAAACGACATGACGTGCATATGTGTTTCAATGTTTTTACGTCAATTTTTTTTTCATTTGACAGGTTCGTCGCAATGCGCGGGTTCTATATCAGCTTAGTTATTTTTTTATGTGTTTTATATTTCGTCTTAATTTTCTTCGCATATCATGTCGCAACTTCAGCGTTGGTTATCGCTGGTGATAATATGGCATGATGCTATTTGGCATGGTTTTTCGTCCCCATCACAACGCAGAGTGTTTAATTCTAGTTGTTATTATTATTATATAATAGTAGTAATAATTTTTTATTAACATTATTATTGTTATTATGATAAAAATTTATTGAAATACTAATGAGGTTGGGGAGAATATGTTGACAATTTTAAGTAACGTGATGTGTAGTTTATTTGATTAAAATTGATGTTTAAATGATTTTATATTGATATATATTTATATGGAAGTTTCTCCGAAGTTTGTAGGAAGTTTCTCAAAAAGTTTGTAGGTTATGACACATAATTCCAGTATCAGTGGCAATATAACAAAGTAGAAGTTTCACTCCCATGCACCCCCTCACAAAGTGTAGTATCTCTCTTACTATTTATTCTTTTCTAGATTCTTTGATCAAAAGATATTCAGCTATAAAGAGTTACAAATTACATCATGTAATATTCTATTTATAGTAGAGAGAGAATACTGGCAACGTCACCATGAATGCGACCCCAAACAATCTAGCAAAGGTGTAACTGCCTTCAAAGTGCTAGATAGAAGACTAAAACAACTAAAAAGATGAACTTCTAGAAAGAACAAAGGAAACAACTAGGAAACCACAACCACTTTTGGTTTCCAATACTCTAGTCTTCAATCTTTGACTTGACTCGTTGACCAACACTTGTCTTCAGCTTTGACTCGTTTACTTGCACTTTGTCTTCACTTGTTGACTTGTAAACTAGTACTTTCATATATTAGCACTTTGACTTGTCTTCTAGCTCTTGGATCCCAATATTCTATTTTAGATATTTTTGATGGTTGTTTGTGAAACCTTTAAGGAGGGAACTTTCGGTACTTTATTAATTGCTTACACCTTATTGATCAGGCTAAGGAAGATGGTTCCTTTGGATTTTGGATTTCATCATTATCAGATCTATATAACCCAACATATATACTGATTAACTAGTAATGGATATGATTGAGGTTGTCCCAACCGAACCAATTATACACATACTTATCCAAAATATATATATTTTTTTTAAAGATTAACATAACGCATTCTGAATCTGTTTTTTATTTATTTGTTATTTTGTTGACTGTTTTTTAGACTTGGTTAACAAGATAGCATCACACAAGGTAAACGAACTGTAGAACATGTGAAGAGTAAAATTCCACTTATTCTTTGTAACAAGGTGAATAAAGTTACTACTATACGAAAGAGTTCATCAATTCAACTTGAGAACAAAATGTATGTCACTAGTTTTGGGTTACTTAACAGTTTGCTGTACTATTTTACATCTTTTTTCACTTCTGGAATCATAATAGTGGTGTTGATTTTTTTTGCTACAGTGATAAGTTTAGGACTTCAAGAAAAGCTATATCATATGAGGATATATCGAATAGGGGTGTTCTTGAGCCGAACTGAACCGAACGGATGTATGCGCGTTTTCGGTTCGGATTTAGGAAATCGAGCGGAAATCTTATGCGCGTGCTCGGTTCAGTTTAGAACCGAGCCGCTCGGTTCGGTTCGCTTTTGCTTAGTTTTATTTAGCATTCCTACACAGCCATTCATTGACCAAAATTCACCAACTTATATGTCTCACACACACTTAACAATTTAACAAAATACAAACATAAAAAAGTCCCCCAAAAATAAACACAAAAGTCATCCAAATGTTTAATGTTTAAGAACATCTAAAATGCTACGAGAGAAGGTCAGAAGGAACGACGAGGGAAATAGGGATTTAGGGAAATTAGGGTTAGTTTACTAAAGTCTAAAACAATCGCGGGAATATCAGATTTCAACTTTTTTAGGGGAATTGGATTTTAACAATCCGAAGTTTCACCCGTTGGCCACTAATAATCCCAACTTCAAAAATTCCCTGTAGCAATCCCAACTTGTAAGATTTTGGCCCCCAATGATCCTTTGCTAACTGGGTTATAACCCAGTTAGTTTTTTGCTGACGTGGCTGCTGACGTGAACACCAAACCTAGTTATCTGCTGACTTGGCTGCTTATGTGACACCATCACCACCACCTCCTCCTCCACTGCCACCACCATGCCCACCATTCACCATATCCACCGAACACCCCACCCTTCCAACCTCCGGCCACCACCATTAAAGTTCCATCCACAACTCCAACCGCCTCACCGGAAAAACGTTAGACCCAGAGATGGTGAAAATTTTGAAGTTTTGAGCAGCGGAGAAGGTTACTAGAGGTTGGAGATGACTAGTGGTGCTCTCCTTTGGTGGTTTCAGGGGTAAAGAGGGTCGTCGGAATAAGTTGCAGGTCACCAGAGTTGCGTAGATGATGGAAATTTTGAACTTTTGAGCAGCTTAGAAGATTACAGGAGGTCGGAGATGCCTGGTAGTGGTCTCGTTTAGTGGTTTCAAGGGTAAAAAGGGTCGTCGGAATAAGTTGCAGGTCACTGGAGTTGTGTATATGGTGAAAATTTTGAAGTTTTGAGCAGCTGAGAAGATTACAGGAGGTCGGAGATGACTGGTGGTGGTCTCCTAAAGTGGTTTCAGGGGTAAAAAGGGTCGCCGGAATAAGTTGCAGGTCACCGGAGTTGCGTAGATGGTGGAAATTTCAAACTTTTGAGCATCGGAGATGATTATAGGAGGTTAGAGATGGCTAGAGGTGGTCTCGTTTGGTGGTTTCAGGGGTAAAAATGGTCGCCGGAATAAGTTGCAGGTCACCGGAGTTGCGAAGATGGTGGAAACTTTGAAGTTTTAAGCGGCCGGGAATGTTAAAAGGGGTCGAAGATGATCAGGGTTGCTGAACAAGTTGGTGACAGCGGGAGGTGGTGATGGTGGTGGTGGTAGACGGTGGTTGTAGGGTGGTGATGGTGATGGTGATGGTGCCACATAAGCAGCCAAGTCAGCAGATAACTAGGTTTGGTGTCCATGTCAGCAGCCACGTCAGCAAAAACTAACTGGGTTATAACCCAGTTAGCAAAGGATCATTGGGGGCCAAAATCTTACAAGTTGGGATTGTTACAGGGAATTTTTGAAGTTGGGATTATTAATGGCCAACGGGTGAAACTTCGGATTATTAAAATCCAATTCCCCACTTTGTTATTACTTTTTTAATATATTTATTATATATAAATAATATTAATAAAAATAAATTCGATCGAAACCGAACGAGCGACGAGCGAGCGTACCTATGCTCGTGCTCGGTTCGGTTTTAAACCGAACCGAGCTGCTCGGCTCGGTTTTAACCGAGCAAGGAATTGAACGAGCAAATTTCCGAGCTTTTTCAAACGATCGTCGAACAATCTTCGAACGCCGAGCAGTTTGGACAACCCTAATATCGAATGATTTCCATAACATGATAAATCAACCATTTTTAGCGGGAACAAAGCAAAAAATAAAGGAATAAAATACATTGAACAATGAACCCAATTTAACCAAAACCGATGGTTAACCAACCCTTACGTAACCGACCATCGAGATGGTTATGATTCTAGTTAAGCCTACGTAACCAATCCAAGCCAAATCACACACCCCTAGTCATAATGGAGTAGGACTGTTCACGAGCCGAGCCGAACCTAGCGGACTTTTGCTCATGCTTGGATAGTTTACAAACCGAAACCGAACCGAGTGGAGCGGCTCATTTAAAACCGAGCCTCAAATCAAGCGAGCATTTTCCGAGCAGTAAATATTCCGAGCGAGCGTCGAGAGATTTGAACAACTGTGTCGCCCGATTTAAATTTGCTGAGATAGACAGTGACAATGTTGGCTCTCATGTTTTTATGTTTTTAAAAACTACCACATTTCATGGCATAATATTTTTCTTATAAATAACAATATTGTGGCCAACAAGACGATGATCATATTGCACAAACAATGACGTTGAGAGCAGGAGACGGTCGACTTAGGGTAGCAGCGTGAAACATCGAGGCGATGAGCAGACTGTCGTTTATCGGTTTAGGGTTTAACTTTTTGATTTAATATTAATTTTTTTATTTGCGTGAATTGGGCTAGTACGTATAAATATTGTTATAAATTTGTATAAAGTGGACCAAAATCTAATAGAGTGGTATATATAAAATTCTAAATTTAATTTATATTTAAGTATATATGTATGTGTGTATATATGTATATTTTATATGTGTGTATATAAATGTTTAGATATGTAGGTGTATATGTATTTGTATATATATTTCTAATTAAAAATAAATTCGAGTCGTACCGAGCCGAGCGGACCTTTGCTCATGCTTGGCTCGTTTACAAACCAAGCTGAGCAAAACGGCTCGTTTACAACCGAGCGTCAAATCGAACGAGCATTTTTCGAGCAATTACCGAACGAGCCTCGAGCGAGCGACTAGCGGCGAGCAGTTTGAACGACCCTATAATGGATAAACATATTTCATCCACGTGGAAAAGGAATTAACCAAAATATACCTTCTCGTTTCCTTTTTTTTCAACGACTAAAATTACCACCTATATCCTTTGTAAGATTGAACCCACAACCACTTAGTTGGAAAATACAACCACTTTACCACTCACACTACCCATATGGGAAACTTTTTTAATTTTGCTTAGAATATACTGTAGTAATTTTATTTTGAAAATTATTAAAAAATACTGCTACTGCAACCAACCCGAAGCTTTCAATTTCTTGCAATTTTGTCATCTTAAAATTGATTTTTTTTTACTTTTAAAGCAAAACTTTTCATATTTTGATGTTTAACCTCACAACATTTTTAGCTTCAACTCCGTTCTTCTATACTTTTCATCTTTCGTAAATTTTCATTTTATGTTTTGTATTAATTTTTTCTAGTTAGCACGGTGCAATGTACGTATGTGGTTCAATAGTTTTACGTTTCGTTCAAAATTTTGTGAGTTAAAACGACATAACGTGCATGTGTATTTCAATGTTTTTAAGTCTATTTTTTTCCATTTGACAGGTTCGTCGCAACGCGCGTAGGGGCGAAGGTTCATTGGGCGGGAGGGGGCGCCCGCCCCCCAAAATTTTCGCTCGGTAGTGTTATATGTGTAGTTTTCGTATAGAATTTTTTGGGTATATACGTTTTCGCCCCCCGGTTCTATAGAAAATACTGCTACTGCAACCAACCCGAAGCTTTCAATTTCTTGCAATTTTGTCATCTTAAAATTGATTTTTTTTTTACTTTTAAAGCAAAACTTTTCATATTTTGATGTTTAACCTCACAACATTTTTAGTTTCAACTCCGTTCTTCTATACTTTTCATCTTTCGTAAATTTTCATTTTATGTTTTGTATTAATTTTTTCTAGTTAGCACGGTGCAATGTACGTATGTGGTTCAATAGTTTTACGTTTCGTTCAAAATTTTGTGAGTTAAAACGACATAACGTGCATGTGTATTTCAATGTTTTTAAGTCTATTTTTTTCCATTTGACAGGTTCGTCGCAACGCGCGTAGGGGCGAAGGTTCATTGGGGCGGGAGGGGGCGCCCGCCCCCCAAAATTTTCGCTCGGTAGTGTTATATGTGTAGTTTTCGTATAGAATTTTTTGGGTATATACGTTTTCGCCCCCCGGTTCTATAGAAATTTTTGGGTATTTACGTTTTCCCCCCCCCCCCCCCCCCCCCCCCCCGGATTTCGAGGTCAAGCTTCGCCACTGAACGCGCGGGTTCTGTATCAACTTAGTTATTTTTTGTATGTTTCGTTTTAATTTTATTCGCATTAACATGCCACAACTTCAGTGTTGGTTATCGCTGGTGATGATATGACATTGATGCTATTTGGCATGGTTTTTGTCTCCGTCGCAACGCGGGGTGGTTAATTCTAATTATTATTATTATTATTATTATTATTATTATTATTATTATTATTATTATATAATAGTAGTAATAATTTTTTATTATCATTATTATTATTGTTATTATGATGAAAAATTATTGAAATACTAATGAGGTTGGGGAAAATATGTTGACAGTTTTAAGTAACGTGATGAATGATTTGATATAGATATGTATTTACATGGAAGTTTCTCAAAAAGTTTATAGGTTAATCACACAATTCCATTTTCTTAGTTATGTAATCTTAGCATCTTTTGTATTCCTATGAAGTTTCTCAAATGTTTCTCCAAGTTTCTATGAAGTTGAGGGTTAACATAAGTTGTAGACCTGGCTTCTGCTTCCTTTAAGTTTCTTAGCATCATTTGTTGTGTTTTCACTCATTTCAGTCTTTCCTCCAAAAAATGTCATTGATTGAAGAAGCAAATCACCTCAAAATACCCTTTCAAGAAATTATAGAAGCCACTCAAAACTTCACAACCCTGATCGGAATTGGTGGATATGGCTTTGTTTTTATAGGAGAACTCACCCTTTCTGGGGAGTGTTCCATTGTTGCTGTAAAGCGACTACAACCCAACAACCTTTCTGGACAGGGGCAAAAAGAGTTTTTAACAGAGATTCAAATGTTGTCTCGTTATAAACATCAAAACATCATCTCCCTTGTTGGTTTCTGTGAAGAAGCCAAAGAAAGATTTCTCATTTATGAGTACGCGGAGCATGGAAGCCTCGACGATTACTTAAAACCGACGAGAAGCAGGTGTCCACTCACATGGAAACAACAAATCAATATATGCATTGATGCAGCCCGTGGTTTAGATCATCTCCATAACCATGTTGCAAAAAATCAGAGAGTTATCCACAGGGATGTCAAAAGTGCAAACATTCTCTTAGATCAAAACTGGAGAGCTATGATTGCTGATTTTGGGTTTTCAAAAGTGGGTCGCGCAAATGAAAGTGTCACTTATGTTATTACTAATCCTTGTGGAACATATGGTTAATGTGATCCAGCATATATCAGTTCAGGGATCCTCACTAAAGAGTGTGATGTTTATTCATTTGGGTTGGTGTTGTTTGAAGTCCTATGCGGGAGGCTGTGCTTCCAAAACGTAAACGATAAAAAAGAACATTTCGCTCCATTGGCCCAACGCTGCTACGAACAAAAAAAGTTGGATCTTATCATTGATGATGATTTGAAGAAATACATGAACTCATATTCCATGAGTATCTTTTCCGAGATCGCGTTTCAATGCTTGCAGGATGATCGGAAACAACGACCTTCGATGGATTTGGTGTTGCAAAAACTTGAGAAAGCATTGAAATATATGGTAAACAACACTTCCACTTTCATATATTCATAGTAATCAGTTCAATATGCATTATTTCTTGAAATCTACTTAAAAACTGTGTTTGGTGGTACAGGAAATTGAGGACGCACCTGAGTTGTTTATAAGTTCTAAGAGGTTTCTTTGTGTTTATATATGTTAAATAATTAACTAGAACTTTTAAGCTCATAAAATGTTTGGTACACAGGAACTTGAAGAAGCATTGGGAGTGCAAGTAAGTACAAGTTCATTGGAAATTGATCATGAAGTTTCTTTAATCGTATCTAAACTAACCACATATATATAACTCTTTCTGTAGATTGCAAATACAGGTAACTAAGTTCACAATTGTTGGAAAATTAAGAGGTTAACATGTGTTCATATATGCAATTGATCTCATTAACTCTATTGAAATTCTATATGGTGGCTGGTGAAGCATATTCAGGAGGCGAGTGAAATGTATGTAAGTTCGCATTTGTTCTAAACTATGAGGTTCCTTTGTGCGTAAAGTCTTATCGATTAGATTGAACTTTTCCATTTTTTTTAATCTATTTGATGTCAGGAAACTGAAGAAGCAATTAGATTGCATGTAAGTTAAAGGTTGATGAACCAGAACAAGTTACCCTGTATATAAGTGTTAAGCCCATCAAAATGCAATATGCCAATAAGTTGTTAAGATTAACAAGTTAACTACACCCCCTAAGCCACATGATTAATGGGCTAATCCAGTCCATAGGGCTAGGGGGTCCGGGTGTTGGACAACTTTGTGTATTTTTATATCTAAGATGATTTGCTTAAGCAAAAAACTTCATGTATTTAACAGTTTGAGGATGAAGATGCAATAAAAAAATCAAAGGTGCAAAATCTCTCAACATCAAAGGTAGAGTGGGATAATCTATTGCCAAGTGATTACAAACAATTCATATATTATTCAAACAAAGAAATGATGAAAAAACCTCAAGGGGATGTGATCTTTCCCACAAAACAGAAAGCATACTCTACTCTTTCGAGGGGTGTACTCATCAAAGTCAATCATGAAGTTAACATGGTGAGAATCTTATCCTGCTATATGCTTTTAATTTTTATTTCATAAACTAAGTGAATGTCTTGCATCGTCATCCATATTGCTTTTACATAATTACTAAATGAAGGCTATATGAAATAAAAAATAGTTATTATTTTATCTATCTAGAAGAGAAAGTCTGTGGGCTTTCCCACCGGCTTTGTCTACCCCCTAACCTTTTAGAAATTTGCAATGTTAGCCCTTTGCTTTTGCTATTCACAAAATTTCAAAAGTTACAATTTTAGTCCCTAAACTACAAGTTTACAAGTTTACAAATTAATCCCTCAAAATTCTAATATTCTACATAACTTAAACCACAATGTCGGTGGCTTTTACGCGACCCACCCACGCGACCAACCCTACCCTTTTCATTAAAATTCAAGGCCACCCTTCCACTTTTCAATAAAATACAAATGCTAATTTAACTAAATGCTTGATTTATGCACTGTGTAATATTTTAAGGGAGGTAATTCATATGTCTAATTTAACTAAATGCTTGATTTATGCACTGTGTAAGTATCATTAAATTATAAGTTGCTTAAATTTTCATGTAAATAAGGAGCCACATACATCAGATCAACAATATAATTATATTCTTGTAATGATTGTTAAATTATTAAATTTTTATCGGTTGTAGTGGTTTTGGATAACGAAACTAAATGGAAAGAAGTGCTTTATACTTCCACCAACATTTCTTTCTTTTGGACAGCAATGTTTTACGCTTCGACCACCATGGCATTCTTATGATAAGCTACCTTCGATGAAATCAACGTTCTCTCTTCTTCCCCCTCAACATTTTCTATTTTGATTTGAACTAGAAGTTGCCACACATTATGTTGCGATCTACCAATCAACTAGTAAATTGTTAAAAGTTATTTATGAACAACTTTTTTTCTAAGGGTGTGTTTGGTTGGAGTTAGTTCTGAAATAATAGACACATATATAGACATATTTAGAGGGGATTCGTTTAAAAAATGGTTTTACCACGATAAGAGAGAGAAGAAACCTAGCTAGACACTACGAGAAAACTAGGTTTTTCCGACTGTAATTTTGGTCGCAAACCAGTCGCAAATGCGCTGTTGCGACCATTTTCCGACCGAAACTACGATGAAAAACACTCGTCGCTATTCCGACTAAGTTACGACTGCTGCTATCTTTGCGACCCGGGTTTTGCGATTTTAATAGTGGTCACAAATATTGTGAGTGTTCCTAGTTTTGTGGGACTTCGGTTGCGACGGTCTTGATGCGACCGCATTCTGACCGCATGCCTTTAACAAACTGCGATCATTTTCTGACTGCATGCCTTTAAAAACTGCGACCGTTTTGCATCTGTTTGCCTTTTGAAAATTTGTGACCATTTTTGCGGTTGCAATTTTTTTTAAATTTAGCCATTTTCTATTTTAACTTGCACGTAATGTCAATTTTAAAATTTACATATTATCAAATTTTCACAATTATATAAAACATTCCACTTGATACATCAAATACCTAAGTTATCATAACAAAATACATATTCAAAACAAAGTGTTTATACGCTTTGAAACCTAAGTCGATGATTATACATTTGAAACCTAGCTTTTAGCACCGCTTCAATGTTTACCATTCTTTCATTCATAGCCTCTTTCTCCGCCATATCTCTCTTTTTCCACCACCAATCCCGCAATAATATCATTCAACCTTTCGTTTTCTTCTTCTTTTTCTTTCAATGTATCTTGGATAATCACGTTTAACCTTTGGATCTAATAAAACCAATGCAAAGTGAAATATTAATGGCCAACATAATCACAATTTATGAAACTAATTAGTTGCTTATACTATTATAAAATAAAGGAAAAAAGTCAGTTTGACTTCTAAGGTCAAATCACCTATTTTCAATAACATCCATACAAAAGTTAACATATCATAGTACATTATTGATAAGTCATGAATCAACCATTATTACAATAAAAAATATGCGTGTACGGGATGTGGTATATGCAACTATCCAGTGCAGTATGTGAGCACGACAAAGAGATGGGATGGGGACGGTTTTGGTAATCCCCGGTCCCATACGTAATTGTAAAAGAGTATCCCAAAACAGAGATGTCACTATTAACTTTATAATATTTTAAATAAATTTTATAATGAATTTATCATTAACTTTTAAGAACCAAGACTAGATAGATATCATTATCTAAAGTGAGGTTCTATACTTGTATTTCCTCGTTTTTTGTACCAGTATTGGTACGGTACCGGTATCTACGGGTAAAACACCAGTAAATTCCGGTACTCACTTTTCCTGTTTTTCGGTATCGAATGGGTACCGTGCTCATCCCTACTGTACAAACTACAGACCAATAAAAAAACAATAAATCAATTACATCAATCACTAATAAGAATAAAAATTGCTCCTATACTTACAGGAGAATTAAAACAAAACTTAAAAGGAAACATATATAATGAAACTTAAGAATTGAGAATGAAAACAGTCCCTCGTATAATGAGGACCACAAACCTACATTAGTACCAGAAAACTGAACTTCTAATATAGCATGAAAACGAAAACAGTCTCTCATATAAGCAAGCATGTTCAACAACCAACAGGCATATTTATATGCAGTTTAAGAATCGTTATATATAACCTATAAATATGTAGTTTTTAGTTATATATATACACACATATTTATATGTAGTTTTTTAAAGTAGACGTGTTTTAGTCACTCATTGACCTATTTTTTCAAGTAATTGGAAGGAATTTATAAGGTTAGGTCGAAATTTGTCCCGCGTCTGGCCAGAATAGGACGGCCATTGACCGCCTAGCGATTATTCGGCCATTAATCGGTGAACCTCTGATTAGTGATTAATCGACACTAATCGGGGACTAGTCAAGATTTTTACAACTATGGATAAGGAGTAAACACTACAAAATAGAAGTAAAAATGTTAAGTGTGGCAAGATGAACTTTAACTTTATTAATTACAGTCAAATCCTTCCTTTGGAAAACTCATTACACATTTCGTCCTATAACATTAATCAGGTTAATTTTTAAGCTTAAATGATCTCTTGTACACCTCATGTGAGGGCATTTATGTCCTTTTAAACTCTTCTTCTTCCCCTTATAAACCCCAACAAAAAAGCACCACAGCCTTGTCCCCACCATCATCTCCAACACCTACCATCACTGGAAACCACCACATCTCCGGCAGCCACCACCATTACCGGATCTAGTGCCCCACTCTACATGGTTACATTTGACATAATAAAGTTGTAAAAAACAACCATAAGAAAAACTTCTAAGTAGAAGAGGGTATGGAGAGACCTATTTGTGACTTTTATCATATGAGTTAATCTATTTTGTTACACCTGCAGTGTTCAATTGTACAAAAAAAAAAAAACACATCAAGATGCAATTTTACACCAAATAATACACCTGTATATCTATCCTAAAACTAAGATCAATAGAATAAACAGTTTCACCAAAGCAATTTCACACAACACTAAGATGTCTTTGTCTAAAAATTTAAAACTCTTTGTTTAAAAATGTTAATCGTGATAAAATAACAAATAACAAATAGATATCGATCTGACAAAGTCGTTAAAAGATAATTACAACTCTTTGATTAAGAATGACAAAGCTACTTATTGGCCTAAACTTAAGCTCCAGAACAAAAAGTACACACAATACATACTCATTCATCACTCCATCTTTTACACATAAACTGAACAGGGGGGTGAAGCTATAGTAGAGTGGGGCACCAGATCTGTTACAGATCGGCAAATTACTGCGATCACCGGAGAACAAAAGAGTGGAGGTAGATCTGAAACTTCGATGACGAATCAACGGCCATACAAAAACACCCCAAAAGGTTGTGTTGGTACAGATCTGTGTTTTATACTTGGGTTTTTAATGGTTCGGGTTATGTTTGAGAAAGAGATAAGGAACCGAGAGAAAGGTGATGCCCGTAGTTGCCGGAGGTTGTGGTGGTGGCTATGAAGCACAGAAACGGCATGGAGCAGCCGTCTCCCGTCCCGGGGACTGCAAGGGGACGGAAACGCGACGGGTATGCCTGGGAAACGTCCCCGGCGATTAGGAAACGTGGAGGAAACGGTCAGGCGAAGGGGACTGCCAAGAAACGTCAAACCGAAACGTTTCCTGCGCGTTTCCGGATATATTTTTCGGTTTTTTGCATGTGGAAATGATGGACATAACCCTTGAAGGAGTTCTTGAACGAAGAAAAGATTAAATTGGTGAAACAGAACAAACCTGAACTCAGCTTGAAGAAGCGAAACAATGAACCTTCGATTTGAACACGCGCGACCATCGGAAACCACCGGAAACATGTAAATAAAGATAAAATTAAACCCTAATTGAACGGAAAAGAAGCTAAAGAGAATGGAGCTTACGAGCGGCCGGTGACGGCGGTGGTTTCTTGCCCGAAATCGCCGGAAAACAGTCTAGTTCTCTTGACGGCGGTGGTTTCTGCCTGATGTGTCTTCTGGAGGGTTTTAGGGAAAAATGGTGATGTGTGTTTTATAAATGAAACCATCCTCAGGCTATTGCAACTAGGTTTAGTCGCCATAGCTAAGCAAAAATGAATTTTCGTTTTTTGCTTTGTTACATCAATATATAACTAATTTGAGTTTTTGTGTTACATTATCTTTGATATATATTTATTTTTTTATATGTTTTTTTCCCGTACCCGTCCCGTCCCCGCTTCTTAAATTTTTTAGTTTTGCCGTTTCCCGTGCCCGTCCCCGTACCCGTACCCCGTCCCGTACCCGTCCCAGTGCATCCTAGGGTGGTGGTGGTGGAGAAAAGGTTGAGAGAAAGAAAAGGATCTGTGAAAGAGAAGAAGGTTGACTGAGAGAGAGAGAGAGAGAGAAGGAGTTCATTTGTATATTATTTTAATTTTATATTTTTTAAGTTTTATCTATTATATATATTTTACATAAATAAGCAAAATTACCAAGTTACCATCATGTGCAAGGCACATGCCATATTTAACTGGAAATTTTAACCTGGTAAGTGATAAAGGACGTATAGTGTAATGAGTTTTTCAAATAAAGGATTGTGACTTTAATTATTGATGTTAAATGTTATCCATTACAATCTGATACAAACATAAAAGACGAAAAGTGTAATTTAACATATCCTGATTATCTATTAATCAATTCTAACCTAAATTTAACCTAACATTAAGATCAACATACCAAATCAACACAAACAAACCTGATCAACCATTTTATGCATGATTATAGTAGCTCGATTGAGTAATTTATGGTGAAACTCTCATCGGTCTCTGTGTTCTTAGTTAATTTGACCTTGGCAACTTCATACTTTTCGACTACAAATCTAGAAGCAATATTAGACCTAATGACCGTTTTCACACCAAAATTGAAACAACAATTGAAAATCGTCTAACCAGAGTCAGAATTTGTTCCATCGATTAACCAGAATCAATGAAATTTAAGCAGAATCAGCACCTCATTAATCAAATCATCTAACCAGAATCATGAGCGAGCCATGAGTCGTGAGTGAGCATTGCAGAATCGTGAGTAGAAAAAACATTAAATGTGAGCGAGCGGTGCAGAACCGTGAGTGCAAAAAGCCATAAATGTGAGCGGAGTAAATGTGAGGCGGTTTCAGTTATTATTAGGGTTATTTATTTATTCTTATTCTTATTAAATCATTACTTATTTTTTTAACGACTTAATTTGGTCATCAACGGGATTTGAACCCCATCATTTGGAAAAGGAAAGCTTTATTCAACACCTTGATAGTTTAATTTGAAATTAATAAGAAACTTTTAGGAAATTTTATTTGCTAAGGATTATCCAATCACATTGATTTAATTTAATCTCCACTGATTTAATTTAAATACATAATTTAGAAATTAAAAGTTATTTTAATCTCCATTGATTTAATTTTAATACATAATTTACGAAAAAAAGACAGCTAAAAATTTCAAGGTCTCTCATAGTAGATATTAAAAACTAGAAGAAGTTATTTGATATATGAATTAAATTGTTTATTTTGCTTTTAATATATTTCTTGTATTTGCGACCACTTTAAACGGTCGCAACTTTTGGTTTTTTCTTGTATTTGCGACCGCTTAGCGGTCGCAACTTTTGCCTTTTTATTTTCTCGTATTTGCGACTGTTTTTTAACCACTATTCAACTTATTTGCGACTAGAAAAATCCAGTCACAAGATTTGCGACTGTTTTGCGACTGAATCTAAGTTCATCATTAATTTTGCGACGATTTTGTTTTTGGTCAAGCTTGTTGCTAATTTGCGACCTCTTTTGTTGGTCGCAAAATTTGGTCGCAATTTTCTAGTAGTGAGATATTTAAACTTCTTATTAATTTACAACTAGTTTTTCCCTGCCCACGTTGCGAGACACTAAGCCAAATATTTCTCTCTTAATACATGTACGTCTGTGTTCGGTTACTTATACATGCTACTCATAACACGATCTCTAAAAAAATTGCATCGAGTCAACCAATTAAAACAAAACACTACCATACTTTTGCTAAAAAAACTAAAACGATGGAAAAACTACCGCTTGACACGAATAAAAATTAAATCAAGCAATCAATTACAACAAAGCCAGACCATAGTTTTGTCAAAAGAAAAAAGAACACTAAAACAAATTTTACACTGGGGGCAAAATCGTAATTTGACAAGGAAAAAAACAAAAACAATGGTAAAACTATAAATTTGAGCTGATGGCAAAATCGTAATTTGCCTAGGAGAAGAAAAAAACAAAACCAAACGCAAAACTGTAAATCTAAACAGAGCAAAATTGTAACTTAACTAGACCAATAAATACAGTCGTCTGGCACTATTCCCCTCATGAGATTTGTAGTGTATATATAAATATAATATATTTGGATTAATATGTATAATATATAACAATAATAAGTTATAAAAACAAATATTATTACTATTTATTACTAAAATATAAAATAAAATAATAGTTAGAATAGTACTAAGAAAAATTAAAATAAACACTTAAAAATTATTAACTACTATTCATCAACACTTTGGATTAATATGTATAAAATAAAATGTATAATTCATATATTAATAAAGTTTTTACGTTTTACAAATATTTATGTTATATACATACATACCCATTAAATTAATTTGTTTATATATTTTCTTAATGTTCATACATTATCCTACACCTTTTAGGTTATCCGTATATAATATTTCTATGCATTCCTACACAGAAGTTGAACATATATTGGTTGTATAAATAAACAAACTTTCCTTACATATGTTATTTTTAATGAATTTGAAGACATGTGAGTAAACTTTGTATCTTAACAATTTTCTTATTTTAATGGTTTGGGCCTCTTCTCATCTCGAGATGTTGGAGCTTATGTCTTTGTGGCGTCTAGAGCTCAGTCTTGGGAACTATAGGATCATATCCTTTGAAACTGTGAGGTTGTCGGGCTTGACCCGGACTATTAGCAGGCGCTCGAACGCTTAAATGTCTCTCTCCCAGACTTGGATATTGGCGGTTTCTCTAATAAGGACACCGCCCCCTCGAAGCCACAAAAAACTTTGGCGAATGCTCTGTTTAGCAAAATCGCTCAAAGCCTAGGAGAATCTTTTGATTTGTCATCCCGCCAGAAGGCGGTGTTTGAGTGCCTGAAGGGTCCCCATGCTTAGGAATTTTTGACCGTTATACCAATTGAGGGGTTGGGACAATGTATGTCTGCAGCAGAATATAGAACCATTCACAAATACCAGTTGATGATCCCTATGTACCCGGAAGATGAAACCTGCCCGATATGTCGTAACGCTTGAATGGATAAATACGGGGAGCATGCAGTTCACTGTAAAGAGCTCCCTGGGATCAAATATCGGCACGACTGGGTGCGGGTGCTTTGTGGGACATCTTAAGAAGAGCTGGGATTTCGGCTAAGAAAGAGGCCCCTGGGAATTTCCTCACGGACCCTATGGAAGGGAGATCTACTCTGCGACCAGCGGATCTGCTCGTCATTGGCTAGGCTGGGGGGAAACATGCTTGTGTAGACCTCACGGGGGGTTTCCTCTTTGGTTGGTTTAAGGGAAAACTTGTTTGTAGCTGGACAAGCGGCAAAAAAGACAGAATCAAAGAAAGTTGATAAACACGCTAAAGCTTGCGCAGAGAACCAGCATGTCTTTGTCCCTTTTGCCTTTAATACTTTTGGCTCCCTAGCGCCAGAGGCTATCTACTTCTTGACGAGGGTTCAACGGATCGTCTACAGCAATTGTTCAACCCCCAAGGGGCAAGGGTTTGTATTTGGAAGGTTAGGGTTTGCAATTTAGAAAGGATTGGCGGCGCAGCTTGTTGCCCTGCTACCTTCTGTTTTGATGTAACTTGACAAATTTTCTGGTTTATATATGAATTTTATCTTACAAAAAATTATTAATCTTTTTCTCTCTTTTCGTAATCACGTAATTATATAGCGGGCCTCTTGTGTGTGTATGGGGCAGTATCATTTCTATAGGCTATTTTATGCGAGAATAGGGATACCGAGAGAAATAATTATTCATATAATCTACACATACAAACTAGACATGTGCAAGTTTTTTTAAGTTACCCAAAATATAAATATGATTAAAATGATAGATATTTTAAAATGTTTTATGTATATGAACCAATAAAGGGTTGACAAGTCATCTAATACGTGACTCTTCTAGACTTCTTTGGATAATCATAGAAACATATCCAACATTGAGAAAATGTTCATGGAAAACTTTTTAGTTCCTGCATATACCTTCAGTTTGCTTCATGTAGATCTCTATATAATATTGTTTTGACAAATGCAGAATAAAAACTGTATTAAGGCTACCACTTTCGAAGTTAGTAGCAATGCGTGTTGACGTTCCATATGGTCTTTGGTCTACAAACACAACTTACGGATGCTACCTTGTTTACAAGATACCACAAGATTTTGATTCGGAAACTATGTTGCAAATGAAGTTTGGTTATGGTAGTGTGGTATGCGGCCAACACCCTGGCATTATTGCGTGTATGAGTATTATTCCTCAAAACCAAAACCATGTAAATGGAAGAGATGGTGCATTCACATATCCCGAGCCAATAAACAAACCAAATACCATACAATATACAATATCCAATAAAGAGAAAAGATGGTTGGTTAGAGATGAACTTGGGGAACAATTCAGATATTGAGTGGACGTGCATACAAGAATATGAATGGTTTGATTATTTTCGAAGAATGTATGCACTATCTTAACAAAATAATAGAACAATTTATGTTTTTCATTTATAGTTTATTTGGAACAAAGTTTATATTAATATTTTTTTCTTTAATTTTCAGGGGAAAAAGCACATTGGAATCTTGGTTCCTTCCATATACATCTACAGCTACATCTGCTTCTACATCGAATACTGAGTCAGAAACCAGGCCAGATATTATCTTTACGGTAGAACACTACTACAAAACAGATCTTTAGACCGGGTGATATGGGTACCGTGGTTTAAAATCAAGTCTTATTAGACGGTGTTCAATTTTAACACCGGCTTAAACTTGATGAACACCGTCTTTTAATATCCAAAGATTTCCAAACATTTTAACACCGTCTTATAAACATTTGCTGAAAAAAAAAAGATTTACAATAAAAAGAGGTTTTCCAGAAATAAATCAAGCTTACCAATGGAACATTTTCAAATCAAATCAAAACAATACACATTCAAATCGGAAATAAACCCATAGACATCCAATTCGAAAATAAACCCGTCAAATTAAAATCATTTTTTGAATGCATAACAAACTACGTTAAATTGTATAAATAAACTACATAAGCTAATATAGCGAAATACCTAACTCGCTAAAAAACTACGGCATCAACGTCATCAACAAACATCCATTTCATTATCTGTAGCTTCTCTCGTGTCGTGCCACATCTAAAATAAAAGAGAATATGAGAAGGGAACTAAATTCCTATGAATCAAGGATAAATAAATAAATAAATAAATAAATGTCCCATAGTCTCCAAAACCAACAACTTGCATTAAGAAGTGATGATCAAGTTGTTAATTACCTATGCACAAGGGAAGGATCACATTCATGATGCAAGTCCCTAGCCCTTCAGCAGCTTAGCAGCTTCTTTAGCAACCCTAATCTTGTGATCCAGTCCAACGACTCTAAACCACCATCTTCCAAGCTAGTAAGCCTACACAAAGACTTTTAAAAAGTTTAATCACCACCCTACATTTTTTGAAAAATTAACTTATTATTGATTTGATGCGATGCCAAGTGGTAATATTAAAAAAAATAAAAAATTAGATTACTGTTAAAATACTATATGTTCATCTAAATAGGCAAAATGTTACACACCATCGAATTCTCCTAACAGAAATAATGTTAAACCCTCACAAATAATTATATAACATATCATGAATAATGATAAAGCTAAAAAAAACTAATAATTACCTTTAAAGAAGGATGATTACACACCTTGGAATTCTCCTAATGAAGACTACACTTACTCGAGTCTCTGTTTTGTTTCTGCTCTTACAATACGAAAACTTTTCACCTACAGCTCAATAATGGTAAAATTAGGAGATACCTAGAGAGAATATAATTGCAAACAAGCATATCATTAACCTCATAAGATCAATTGAATCTCAAAACAATAATCGGTCTGTTGAAATTATAGTCTACCTGTTCGATTGGAGAACACCTTTTGATATTTGACAAGTTGAAGAATTCATTAACATCTGCAAAAATGTTCTTTTGCATTAATCTTTGCCCAGCCCAGATCTGTCCAAATAACACCAAAATTGTACAAATGATATTAGGATTTGAAGAATTAATAACAGATTTTGCTTAAGAAGCCAATAATCTTACTTCTAAAGCTCTTATATATAGAAACATGTATAGAAGGGCCGGCTCAAGCATTTTGGAGGCCCAAAGCGGATAATAGAACGTGGCCCTTTCTAGAAAAAAAAAGAAATATACTTTTTTGGAAATAATTTCAAACAATAGCAACAATTTCATTCTTTATAAATCTGCAAACGAAGAAGCATAGAAGCAATATCAACAGCAAAACCAACTTGAGACTAAATATCAACAAGACAATTTGAAAATGGATCAAGAGTCGTAAAATAATATCCTATTGCTGAGCCTGTTCACAATGATAACAGGTAATTAAAGTCTAATAATTCATAAGTCTAACAAGTGATAATCATCTTTGAATCCTATTGCTAAATGATTCATTAACTTGATTTTCACATCAATCTATTCTTTTCAACTTCTCTTCTGCAAAACCCATCCTGCAAATGAACCAAAAAATCACATCATTCATTAAACCCCTTGTTTCTTAACTGAATGATAATGAGAAAAGAAGAACTCATACAACCGTTACCATCCCCAAGTCGCCTAAATGTTGTATGAATTAGTATAAGACGGTGTTTGAATGTTGTATGAATTAGTATAAGACGGTGTTTGAGCATTAGACTGTGTTATTTTGAATTTTATTGAATATTTTATTTAAAGGAGCACGATGGTCATATTGGTAATTAGTTTTAAGACGGTGTTATTACTTTAATGCCGTCTAAAACAAATCTTTGACACCGTCTAATGCTACATTTTGTAATAGCGATATTTCTCAACTATTACCATATGTATATGTCCGCTTTACAACTAGAGATGGGCATAATCGGGTTTTATTATTACTCGGAACCGGTTCCAACCCGGACCCGGTTCTGCTTGGATGTCATTGGAACCGGGTATGGTGTGGAACCGGGTCCAGTTCCTACCCGGGTTCACACCCAAGAATATGGAACCGTGTAAAACCGGGTACGGGTATTATGGAACCGGGTATGGTGTGGAATCGGGTATGGTGCGGAACCGGTTTCTGATAGTGTTGGAAACCGGTTCCTGACAGTCAAACCTGCCATTTACTGTTCAGAACCGGTTCCTGACAACCATTTACTGTTCAGAACCGGTTCCTGACAGTCAAACCTGCCATTTTACTATTGGGAATCGGTTCCTGACAGTCAAACCTGCCATTTACTGTTCAGAACCGGTTCCTGATAAATGTTACCGTTGGAACCGGTTCCTGATTAAAAAATCGGTTTTTTTTGTATATAAACCCCTTCCTACTTACCATTTCTAAACTTAACACTCATCATCATCAACTTACAAAATCAATCAACTTCTAAGTTCTTGCAAAATACCTATGGCATGCAACGACGAAGTTGTTACGGTCTTAGAGACGAAAAGAAACCCAGCTATATGGAAGAATTTTGATCTCTGTTTAATGCCCGACAGCCACGAGATGGCTAGATGCAAAGATTGTGGAAAATTTATGAAGGCCGCAGCCAACTCAACCCTTAAGAAACACACTGAGCGGCATTGCCCAGTGACGAAGGCAAAGAAAAATGAGACGGGAGAAGGTTCCGGCACCGGTTCTTCAAATGTTTGATGTAACCCGTTTGGTTTGGTGTTTTTAATAAAGTTTGTGTAATGTTTCTTTCTATTGTGTTTGTTATGTTTGATTTTTATTATTAGTTACATTGATAAATAAAAATAGTAACAATAATCAGTTAAAATTAAAAAACAAATTAATCGGTTACAATATATAAATAAAATTAACCAGTTACAAAAAAAAATTACTCAGAACCGGTTCCAGTAAGATTTTATTTCTTTGATCGTTTACTAGCGGCAGGTGCAACACTTTCCGATGAGTTTCTCTTAGGTGCGGGTACCTCGGTACAATCGTCGTCCGAATCGTTAGTCTCCACTTCTTCGTCCTTCTCTTCGTCAACAATTTTATGCTCTAACTCAACTTTATCTTCTAGACTAGTTTTATGTTGAACACGATCAACGGCATCCAAATGGTCCTTTAAGCATATTGCCATCTCTAGCGATTCCGGAGTTAGTCTTGTTCTTCTAATTGACAAAACTCTGCCACTAAGAGAAAACACACTTTCCGAAGCTACCGTGGAAGCTTGGACCGTTAGTATTTCACGAGCCATGGTGGCTAGAATCGGGTATTCGGATTCTTTCGATTTCCACCATGCCAAAACATCAAATTTCCTATACTCCTCGGTGGTCATAGTAAGCGAATACTGATTTTTTTTATATCTCCTAAGTTCACTTATTGGTTCACTACCCCTTTGTTGTCTAGCGGTCTCGTCTCTAACGACATTCAACATGGTTATAAGTGGATCCCCGCTTGTTTCATCGTTAGAGGCCGTGGACCGAGACTCAAACAAATTTGTATGATTTTTTTCACCATATTTTTAAAAATAATGATCATAAAGTTTGGCCATACACTCATTGAATATTTTTTTTGTTTTTGCTTTAAAGTTGGATCCTCCTCATGCATATCCAACTTGTCATAAATTTCATCAATTAAAGCTTCAACACCCGGTACGTTTAAAGTTGGATTTAAAGCAGCGGCACATAGAAAAAACGGGTGGTAATTCTAAAAAGTATTTTTAAAATTTTTGAATCATTGGTCTCGTCATATTCCTTAACATGTCACTAGAATTTTCAAACTTTTTAAAATTAGTTGTTATCAAATACAATTGGTCCACAACTTTAGAACTAGTAGGATAATAAACACCGGAAATCAAAGTCGTTGTAGTTTTAAAAACTTGTAAAAAAGTACTTAGGTTATTAATATTTTCCCAAGCCGTGTCGGGAAAGGGGACGACTAGGTACTCATCACTTAAAGTTGTATGAAAAGATTTTAAAGTGCCCATTTGCTTTATAGCCATTTCAAACATATGACAAGTTGAATTCCAACGAGTCGGTATATCCCAATTCGGTCCAATAATTTTTTGGTTGACATCTTTACAAAGTTTTTTATATTCTTGATGTCTTTCTTTTCCACTTTTGAAAACATCTTGGAACATAGCTCTAAATGCTATAATAAAATCCGATACAAATTGATCTTTTAAACCGGTTTTCACTACTAAGTTAATAATATGTGCAACACATCGTGTGTGAAAAAAACACCATCAAGTATTGGTTTGTACTTCAACTTTAAATTTTCAATCGCTGTTGTGTTATTTGAAGCGTTATCAAAGGATATTGAAAAATTTTTATCTTCTAAACCATATTTAATTATTGTGCCATTTATAATTTTATAAATATTTTCTCCCGTATGAGGAGAAGGAAACTCGTCAAACGAAATCGTACGCTTCATCATTTGCCATGTATCGGGATCAACCCAATGAGCGGTGACACATATGTACGATTCCGGTAAACCATGTGGAGCCGACCACACATCACTAGTTAGGTTTACACTAGTTTTTAAATTCTTAAAAAAACAATTAAATCTTTTTTTGCATTTTCCCATAAACTTAAACAAAGACGTTTTAAAGTGCGACGACTTACATGTTTATAGCGAGGTTGTAGCGTCTCCCGAATAAGATTAGTAAGATCGGGGTCGCCGAAGTGTCCAAACGGCAATGCTTTTTGTATCACCAACTTCGCCATCCGATCGCGAGCTAATTTTTGCTCAGTACGAAAAATGGTACTATCTTTGGATAGTGGAACTTGACCGGATGTCATTTTCTTTAAAGCTTTGCAATACTTATTAATATGCTTCGTTAACGTTGAGTTTGATTCCTTGGCTAATAACGATCCACAATGTTTACATTCAGCTTTTTGCGAGCCGTCACTCATCTCGACCAACTCCCAATTGCTCCAAACTTCCTTACTGCGATTATGAGACAATGTTCCAACCACATATGGAACCGATTGATCTTGAGTAACATTGTTAACGGATTGGGAATTTGCGTTTCTGGAACTCTTTGAAGCCATTTGTCGATTAGAATGTGAAAAAGAACAAGAAAGAAATGTAACAAGAAGAATAGATATGAGAAATTGTGTGCTAAACGATAGATTTCTAAACAATATATATAGAATCGGTTCCAACGGTCAGGAACCGGTTCCAACGGTAACATTTTAACGGCTATAATCGGTTCCAACGGTAACATTATAACGGGTATAACCGGTTCCTTCTAGAACTGCATTTCCGGGTATTGGTGGAACCGGGTACTAGTGAAACCGGGTACGGGTAGGAACCGGGTACGACCCGATTCAAATGGTAAAATTGTGGAACCGGGTTGGAACCAACGGGTATTTTGAACCCGGAACCGGTTCTACTTAATGTCGGGTAGGAACTGGAACCGGGTCCAGTTCGGGTTCGGAACCGGTTTTTATGCCCATCTCTATTTACAACGCCACATAAAACTCAAACCTTATTTTGCAAGGTATTGAGTTTCGACCCCTTTAAAGCCCATGAGGGATACTTCAAGACCCTTCTTGTTGTAATTCTGTATGTAACTTCTTAGCAAATCATATTATGATCCAGTTATATATTTATTGTTTGACAAAGAGAAACCTCAATGGATTTTTGGAATTAATCGAGATATCGTTACTGCGTTAAGGATTAGTTAAATACTAGTTAGCAACCGGTTAATCTTTGTAATAATTTATTCATAGGGGATTGATAATAAGAAAACTAGTTTAAATGACAAAACCAAAAAACTAACTAAAAAAGCCAAAAAAACATATCAAATTTTTTTATTTTTTTTATAAAAAATCGCTACATATATGACGTGTGCGTATATATACATATTTTTTACAATGAATTTTACACACGGTTCGGTTTTAAATTTATAAAAATGATTTATACTTCAACATTAAAACACACACGAAAGGGCAAGTGTACCTCGTCATATATGTAGTAAAGTATCGTTAAGAACTAAGTATCGATCCATGAATGTGGGCGGAGACGATAATACTAAACCTTTGTCAATATTCTATCGGTATAAAAATTGATAAAGTATTTAAACTAAAAATGACTAAAACATAATATTTTTGTTTCTTTTTCTTTTTGTAAACAAAAGGACTCCAAATATGAAAAACATAAGTATAGGCTTGCTTTATGAACAACCGGAATATGTTAACTAAGTCGATTATGCCACTAAGTCACTTGGTCAATTTTCCAATTTTAGTATCCCTTTCGGGAATCCTAACATGACAATTATTCGGAAAGTTAAAATGATAAACACACTTTAACCACCTAAAGTTGTTCTTTAACGCCCCTATTGATTAATGTTTATGAAAATCTCTTAAAAATAAGTTAGTCATCCGTTAAGAGTTTTCTAACCTCACTTAATCAAGGAAAATTACACCGATTAACACAATGCAACCACCGAGACAAGCATAACCTAGATTAAGTCACAACCGAGTCTATTTTACGAATCTTAAACATAAATTTACTAAGAAAGCAATTTTGGCCGAAACTACTAACTAAGCTTATGATTTATGTTAAGAATTCATAACGACACCATCTAACCCGCTAAGGTCCTTACGCGACAGAAAGTACTCTTGATTAACATTAATTACCCCTTATTAACCCAATACCCATTTCTAGTCTCATGGGGTGAACATTTTTAACTAAGCTAAAGGTTCACTAATGCAAGATTAATTAGGCTTCTTCTTTCAAATATCATAACTAACCATGAACTAATCATCCAAAATAATTAGCTATAATCAAGAATCCAATATCAATAACAAGGTTGCAAAACAATCATCAAGGATTAACATAAAAAGTTGTTAAGTGTCATTACAAACATGATTAACATCTAATGGTTGTTTAACAAGCAAGGAATTCAAAGTGTGTTTGCCATGAGGCTACAATATTACATAAACAACAATCTAAAAGCTTGAAACATAATCTAAATTATGGAAAGATTCAAGAATCAGACCATAGACAAGCTAAAGATTGAAGAACCGGATGATAATGGAGCTTCTAGGCACAATGGGGGCTTGAATCGGAGCAAAACAGGTTGTTACCGGAGCCTAAAAATCGCCAGAAAACGCTCCCAAAAAGTCCAATTTTTGATCAGTGAGTTCTGCCCTGTTTTTATAACATTTCAGGTCCCGCACGGCCGTGCACTATTAGCGCAATTTGGTGACGTCATCTTATCCGGCTAAGGTTTTGAAAATGGCATGGCCATGCCAAAGATTGGCATGGCCGTCCGTGTCCGAGATGAGCCGGCACTAGGTCGCAGTTCGGTGTACTCGAGGAAAATAGACTTGCACCGTCGTGCCATCCATCGGCACGGGCGTGCATGCCGTGAACTTGGCTTGCCGCAGGGCGTGCACGTTCGGTGGAGCCCTTTTGATCTGGGTTGGCATGGCCGTGCCAATCCTCTACACGGCCGTGCACTATCTGAATCTTCACAGAAAGTCCGCAACTTCGCCGTTTGGCCTGGAAAATCCTGTTTTCTGCATCTCCTCGTCCGGTACGCTGTTTAAGCCCTGCAAATGAAAACATACACGATTAGGTGTCTAATCCATGGTTTTATGGCCGAAAACGTGTAAAATGGGGATAAAACAGGGGACTTAATTGTGTATATTTTAACAAATATCAAACCTCCCTAAACTTGAACTTTGCTTGTCCTCAAGTAAACTAAAATTAAAACAAAATGAACAAAAGTTTCTAACGAAATAACTAATAAACACACACAACGGTTAGCCGGTTTTTCGAAAGACATTGTCAAGGAGTTCGGATCCAACAAGCGCATGAAAATATATGTAAAGATAACTAAAAGGTCATGAGTCCACTATCAATTGACTTAGCATGCCAATATTCACACATCTCACAATGTTCACACACACTCGGCTATATTTTTGTGAAACATACATAAGATGTGTATGTGTAAACGCTCTATGCCAAGACGATGAATCGCATAATATCATAAGCTTGTCAAAAGATTCTAATCTCCACCAACTAACATGCGAAAAAGTGCAAATCAAGAGGTCTTCACGGGTTGTAACGATAGGCTAGGGCGAGGGTATGGAATGGGCATTTGAAAGTGACTAAATGGTTAAAACTCGGCAATTGCGTTTAACGAGTGTAAATACATAACAACTATATATAGATAATGCAACAAAACGACAAATTTTTTCGTTATCGAGCCAATCGACAATATTCTACTGTTTTAGCACTTAAAATTGTTCGGATGTTGTCGTTTTCACCTTGTTTTTAGGGTGTTCGATTTTCTGAGTTTCTGAATTTTTTTATTTTATTTTATTTTTTTATTTTTTATTTTTGCATATATACAAGCGGACAAACAAAGTTACGCAAGTAACCCCTCCCCACACTTGAACTTTGCATTGTCCCCAATGCGTAACTCAATAAAGTGAAAAAGGATAAAGATACTCCCCTGAAGACGAAGAAGGTGCCAGAATGATTCTCCAACTCGCAAGCATGTGCCTTGCCAGTGCGTACTCCAAATACCTGTATACATATCACCACAAAACACAACCCAAAAAGACAACACATTGATCGCAAAGCTAAAACATAGACAATAAAAATACTAATACCATCCATACATAAAAACATAGAAATAAAAAAAACAAATGTCTGAAAACGAAAGTACATATCCGAGGGTGTTTGAATTGACAACCAAAATGAACACCCCAAAATAAGCTAATAGTAATAGATAAAAACAGCAAACGGCGGCGCTCCCCAACTACTCGTCCATATCATCACCATGTCCAGCACCGGAAGATCCCGCCCCGCCTTGGTTCCCGAATGGGAACTGCGGAGGGTCTCCGAACTGGTTGGGGAACGCGCTCTGAAGGCCCCCAAAAATGTATGAAAATCCAGCTTGCATCTCCTGCCTCATGTAGTCCTGGTTCACCCGCATCTGATCAAACTGTTTGTAGAACTCAGGATAGGAAGGGATGCCTGGTGGCCAACCTTGGTGCTGCAGCTGTTGGTGCGGGTCTGGTGGTTGCTGAACAAACGGTTCATCCTCATGCTCCTCTTCGTGCTCTAACTCTAACGGCTCATCTTGGTTTGGTACTGGTGGAAGCGGGTCCCATATTTCCCTCTGTAAACCCCTCAATTTGGGGCCATTGTCGGTATCCACCGTTAACCCCATGAACTTCAATGAGCGAAGATCAACGTCACTCCTGTGAGTAACCAATGTGAGACCGTTCACCACCTCATCTGTCATGACCCCCGTGGTATACGCAAGCTGAGTTACATACTCTCCCCGTGTATTTCGCTACTCGCTATTTTGCCCATGCTGCTTACAAAAAATTCTGCCATGCGCGCAGCAAGATTGACGTGCACCCCATTAACAATCGAGTATAAGAAGATCAAATCTGGGGTGGGACAGTTCCCGGAACTGTCCATTCGGCCGGCCACAATGTAGCTAATAACCTGATGTAATACCTGGAGAAGTGGGTCCCTGAGACGTGTTGCCTTTGCTTTCCTCGGATCATACCTTGGTCCTACCGCCACTTGAGCCCAGAACGCGGCTCTAGCATCTTCATCCACAAAATTATGGACGGAAGTAAAAAGGTCGGAGTCTAACTCCTCTTCGGTGTAGATCCCTAATCTCTTGCCGAGTCTCGCGACTGTCCAGTTATGCCACTGACCTCCGAGCCTAAACTTTACCCTCTTGGCGTGTCGGAAGTCGGGGTCCGCACCTCCTTTTGGTTTTGCATAGGAGTATGATGCGAGGAACTCTAAGGTGAGTTCCAAATAAACTGGTCGTCTGATATTAAGCAGTCGAGACATAGATGTCACACCCCGACCCGCAGCGGAAAAGGTGATCGGGGCATGATTGGGTTTTCATCAAAGCTCATGACATTTATTATAATGTTTCATATTTATTGTTACAATTTAAAAGGATTCATACAATCAAATCAAACAAATACAACATGTTCTATACATCTTTCTAAACTTCATTATTTTTCTTCTAAGACAATTTCCTATGTTTTCCTTGCTTCATCCTTTCCACCTGTATCATGAGTAAAAATGGTTTTTGGATCAACAAAAGTTGGCGAGTGAACCTTGTTAGAAAACATTTATTATTTATTTCTTGTTGTATTTAATATGGAAAAATTGTGCAATAATCATATGTGAGCAAACGTAAATAATCATACAATAACAATAACGACAACAAACAATTAACACA
Organism: Scalesia atractyloides; assembly: GCA_947069175.1. Classification (NCBI taxonomy): domain Eukaryota; kingdom Viridiplantae; phylum Streptophyta; class Magnoliopsida; order Asterales; family Asteraceae; genus Scalesia; species Scalesia atractyloides. The sequence continues at coordinate 42,310,073 of CAMTDV010000019.1, read as the reverse complement.
CAATAACAAACCACCTTGCATGAATATGTAACATGAATGATAATGTAAATGTTGGCAACGTCTCGTTCACGCTCATTGGTAATGGGGAACGGCTCACGCTCATAGGTAATTGGGAGCAGACGGCCTATGATGAAATGTATGTGCGATCAAGGCTCAATCAAACGGAGCCGATCGTGTGTTGGCAACGCCTCGTTCACGCTCATAGGTAATGGGGAACAGCTCAACGCTCATAGGTAATGGGGAGCGGCGGCCTATGATAATGTATGTACTGAAAATGATAAATTTAATCTAAACAATAATCACACAAACAGATAATACATGTTGAATACACATTTGTTCATGGATATGATAGATGCACAATAGTTTAAATGTGATAAATAATAAGACACATGATACACCCCAAAAACGTGATTAAAACGGGGAATTTGTAGAGATTCACTCACCTTGGGTGCGTTCGGTGGATGATGTTGAATGCGCACGAGTTAGAGGATTGATCGACGAGGAATAACTAACCTAATTAATAACGAAAAGGTGCGGTAAGTAAGCGGATTTTATTAATCAATTTTAGTAGGATTTTTGGATATATTTTTGTGAGTTTAAGGCTATTTTCTAACTTTAAAAATGTTATTTTTAAGTATTTTTAATTGATTTTTAATTTAAATAAATAAATAAAAATAATAAAAAAATGTTGACTTTTGACCGTTGACCGTGACCGTTGACTGTTTGACTGTTTGACCGGTTCGATCGGGAATATTATTGCACTGAGTGAGACTCGAACCTGTGACCTCCCGTACGCGTGCACGCAGCTCTACCAACTAAGCTACGTGTCTAACCCGAAATATTTCTGTTTTTAATTATATTTATATACTATTTAACTTAATCCGAAAATCATTTATTTTTAAAAAGGATTTTAATTGCTTTGAACCGGTGCCGTCAACCAGTCTCGAACCCGGGACGTATGAGTTAGTGTTGCACACAGTCCACCGCTGGACTGTGTGTCTAACCTGGTTAATAATCCGGTTTTTATTATACTTAAAATGATTCTGTGAGTTATCCCGGTTCGGTTAAAAAGAGCATTTTTTATTTAAGAGAGTAAGGTTGTGATAGGAATCGAACTCGTGACGTGTATATATTTGTTTGCACACAGTCCACCGCTGGATTGTGTGTCTAACCCGTTCATAATACTGATTTTAATTAATCTTATAACATAAACGAACTTCGTCTTCTTCGCTCAAGAACGCAGATAATGATAATTCAACTGTTTCATGTCCAAGTCGATTAACAAGCATTATAAGCAATTGAAAGGTAATGAACGGAGAGGGTCTGGGGAAAGGATGTACCGATCAGTGTCTTTCACAGAACTCCGGCAAGGATTCGTCGGCTCTGTTTTGTGAACTTCGGCTGTTAGGATCAATTAACAGTTTGGATGGATTAGATGTGAAATTGAACTACTGAGCAACGATTATCAGTAGGTTTAAATGATCATACCGGCTCACGGCATGATTCTGGAAATTTCAGAAGTTTTCCGGTGAAAGCAGAATTTCCGACATCGTCGTCTGGGATTGATTCTGGATGGTGGATTTATGTTAGTAACGGTCTAACAATGGAATGAAACAGAGAGAGTCGAGGTATTTACCGTGTTGATGTGAGTCTCGGTTTTCCGGCGACTTGCAGAGAATTCCGGCGAGTGAAATTTCTTGCGACAGAGAGTCTTCAGAGGTTTAAGGTGAGTGTGGGTGATGTCAGTATGAGCTCTAAGATCTTATTTTTGGGTAAGCAGACGGGATGGAATGAATTCGGTTTTCCGGCGATAATTTCCGGTTAATTTACAGAGAAATCCGGCGACTTGCGGCGAAGTTTTCTGAGCAAAATGGAGAGTGTAAGTTGGATAAATTCGTGAGCTCAACTGATGAACAAAGTATAACCCGGATTTGAATTATATTTTTGGTTTCGAACGGGAATTATGGTCCATGAATGAAATTTATTGAGTTTTTCGGTTATAACCGATGATTATTGTCCGTTATACTTGCATGATTCCGAAGTCAAAAGAAAACGTCGAAATCTCGCGTATTTTCCGGCATCTGCGGATTTGGGCGCGCTGTTGACTGGGTTTGATTTCCAGTTTTATTATATGTATTAATTGTTTCAAATAATCAACAAGTATCATAAGTGGCGGAGTGGTTGGGCGAGTGTGAGTTAAGTCTTTGAGTTCTCGGCTGACCCGGGTTCGAAACCCGGCATCAGTAATTAATTTTTATTTCACTATTTTTAATACATTTTCAAATATAAATTTTATATTCAAATATACTTATTAATTATGTATCGTTTAAAATTAATTTAAGCATTAAATACGCAACGAAATTTTTAACTGGTTGTTCGGTTAATAAACGAAGCGGGTTTGGTTAACCCGGTTTTTTTATGGATGTTACAGTATCCCCTACTTTTAGAAATTTCGTCCCGAAATTTAAGTAGTGGCATGTTTGACTCAAAAGGATGGTGTTTTAATTTGACAATTACATACTTAGAAGGGAGTAAGAGTTTAAATTTTTGTTTGAGGCGGTAACGTTCCTTGTAAGGGTTGAGTACCCTGCTACAGGAATCGCATTTTGATGCCTACGATAAAAATATGGATAAACAGAGTTGATTCACTAAGTATGATTTCATGTGCAAGAGTTTTGATATGTTTGGAAAGATAAGGTTATATCCTAAAACAAAACTTCTACTACTAAAACCTACATGGAACTTCTCATAACCGCCTGACAATGCCTCTGATCCTTTGGCAAGAATACTTATATATAGGAAGTACCAGCGGCGTATCCACCATATTTTTGTCAAATTTTCATTGGCTTTATCAGTAAATCATGATTGGTTCTATGATGTGACTCTAGAATATAAACAAACACAACAACCAAAGCCTGAGTCCAAATTCTGATAGTATACATGTTTGAATGGTGACAGTACCTCTCTCGTTTGTTATGATGGAGAGGTTAGTCTATGTAGAAATGGAACACAATCCAATTTCTTTAAATGATGAGATGATATGAATGCTAAATCAGTGAGTATAAAACAAACTTCAACCAAGACATTACTAACTCCTACATGGAACTTCTCATAACCGCCTGACAATGCCTCTGGTCCTTTGACAAAAATACTTATATATAGGAAGTACCAGCGGCGTATCCACCATATTCTTGTCAAATTTTCATTGGTTTTATCAGTAAGTTATGATTAGTCCTATGTGACTCTAAAACATAAACAAACACAACAACCAAATCTTGAGTCTTAATTCTGATAGTATACATGTTTGAATGGTGACAGTACCTCTCTCGTTTGATATGATGGAGAGGTTAGTCTATGTAGAAATGGAACACAATCCAATTTCTTTAAATGATGAGATGATATGAATGCTAAATCAGTGAGTATAAAACAAACTTCAACCAAGACATTACTAACTCCTACATGGAACTTCTCATAACTGCCTGACAATGCCTCTGGTCCTTTGACAAGAATACTTATATATAGGAAGTACCAGCGGCGTATCCACCATATTCTTGTCAAATTTTCATTGGTCTTATCAGTAAGTTATGATTAGTCCTATGTGACTCTAAAACATAAACAAACACAACAACCAAATCTTGAGTCTTAATTCTGATAGTATACATGTTTGAATGATGACAGTACCTCTCTCGTTTGTCATGATGGAGAGGTTAGTCTATGTAGAAGTGAGACACAACTCAACATCTTTAAATGATGAGACTGAGATACGTCGTGAAGTATGATGATATGAATGTTAAATCAACGAGTATAAAACAAAACTGAAATAGTAATTCGCATTAAGATTCTTGGATAAATTTCCAATTTGTAATTGAGATACGTGAAAATTGAGATAACATAAAGAAAAACATAAAAACTAAGCGGTTGGAGTTGAATCTTGATTTTTGGTGAAGGAGACTAGTTGGGTGGTTCGTTTGGGCCGTCATTATCTTCAACAGGATTGGCGTTGATGTTGAAAACTCTTCCTCTTGCTGGTGGCCTAGTGGTTAGGTTTTCTTGATTTGCTTGGTTAACTGGGTTTGCTTGAGCTTGGGCGTTTATGATGTTAACCAATCGAGGGCACGTGTTTCTAAAGTGGGTAGGGTCGCCACAATTAAAACAAGCTCGAACATATGGAAATATGGGGTATTGGGGTTGTTGATATGTTTGGATCATGTTTTGAGTAGGGGGTGAGGTTTGGTTTTGAGAGGTGCAGCAAGCCTTGCTCAAATGACCATAGCGTCCACAATTTGCACATAGTCGACAAAGTAAGGTAGATGGATGGTGATAAAAATAGGTGTTACATTGAGGGTGAGGTCCTAGGTAAGGTTTCTTACTTGGGTATGTTGAGTTGGGTGCTACTTGAGTGATTGGGATAGCTTGGAGGGGTACAACTTGTGAAGCTGGTTGGTTGTGTTGGGTGACAGCGAAGATTTGTCCATCTCGTTTCCTCTTAGAAGTGGTTTGAGAAGAGGATTCGGTTTAGGTGGAGTTTGAGGTTTCAGTTGATGCTTTATCCTTCTTCTTCTCCTCCTTGAAGTCTTTGTTCCGTATGCGGTTCTCGGTGAGCTCTGTAGCTAACTCCATGGCTGCTTCCAAAGTTGCAGGATTTGAAATGCTTGAAGGTGCATTTAGTGGTATTTGGGGGAGGGTTGATAACATTTTGATCTTCTTGATTGATTGGGTTGTCGGGATTAGCGGTAAGGGCTTGTTGAACTTGAACTACGATGCTGGGTATTACGGCCGCTATTTGTTGAGCGATTTGGGCAGCCATGCGCTCGCGGGTTTTCCTGATTTCATTTTCCTACGAGCGAGACTAGAATCTACAAAGAATACGTACCAAGAGTATGAGTTGGATGTTTTTGGGATCATGTGTCGTATTTAGGAGTGAACATTCATAAAATAAATATAAAATAATAAATCTACTACATCCATAGGATGTCTTGGGCTTTGCTCGTAATTGGGCTTTGCATGCCGCCATACTTCACCTTCGTAATCATGTGGGCCCCTATGATTACCGGGTTTTTCATATGGTTCGCATGTGTTAGCCTGGTTACGTACACTAAAACCCGGAGAAAATCGAGAAATATGTATGAAACGTATGATATTCGGAATGTATCCAGGTGTGGAAACGGTGACACCTCAAAGTGGGGTTAGTTCGAACGACGTTTGGTGTGGCATGCTTTGGCCTAATAGGTCCTTCGTACTCTCATCGTTAGTCCCCAGGTAGGCAAACTGGTCTGTTATATTGGATTTATACGAATGCCAACCTAGACAGGACGTTCCGACTACCGGTACTTGTACCCTTACAGTTACTACATGCCCGTCGCAGAACTCACTCTGATGAGATTTGAAAAAATAAAAAATGCGACAAAATCTTGAATAACGGAAGTATGAAGATGATTTGAATATGTGAACATTGAAATACGTATGATGAATGTGTATGTATTTATGTATGTTTGACTGTAAGTATAATTCACTATGTATCACAAAATGTAGTATCGGAAGTGTTTGCATGCATTTGTGTGTGTAATAAATATGAAAGAAATAAACATCATGAGTTTGCATATAACCACATAAACAATTAAAACCTAATCAACCATAGTATAGGCTCTAAGGGTCTAATAACCTATCCTATATCCCTATAGTCAAAAGCTCTGATACCAATCTGTCAAACCCCGACCCGCAGCGGAAAAGGTGATCGGGGCATGATTGGGTTTTCATCAAAGCTCATGACATTTATTATAATGTTTCATATTTATTGTTACAATTTAAAAGGATTCATACAATCAAATCAAACAAATACAACATGTTCTATATATCTTTCTAAACTTCATTATTTTTCTTCTAAGGCAATTTCCTAGTTTTCCTTGCTTCATCCTTTCCACCTGTATCATGAGTAAAAATGGTTTTTGGATCAACAAAAGTTGGCGAGTGAACCTTGTTAGAAAACATTTATTATTTATTTCTTGTTGTATTTAATATGGAAAAATTGTGCAATAATCATATGTGAGCAAACGTAAATAATCATACAATAACAATAACGACAACAAACAAATAACATACAATAACAAACACTTGCATGAATATGTAACATGAATGATAATGTAAATGTTGGCAACGTCTCGTTCACGCTCATAGGTAATGGGGAACGGCTCACGCTCATAGGTAATGGGGAGCAGACGGCCTATGATGAAATGTATGTGCGATCAAGGCTCAATCAAACGGAGCCGATCGTGTGTTGGCAACGCCTCGTTCAAGCTCATAGGTAATGGGGAACAGCTCAACGCTCATAGGTAATGGGGAGCGGCGGCCTATGATAATGTATGTACTGAAAATGATAAATTTAATCTAAACAATAATCACACAAACAGATAATACATGTTGAATACACATTTGTTCATGGATATGATAGATGCACAGTTTAAATGTGATAAATAATAAGACACATGATACACCCCAAAAACGTGATTAAAACGGGGAATTTGTAGAGATTCACTCACCTTGGGTGCGTTCGGTGGATGATGTTGAATGCGCACGAGTTAGAGGATTGATCGACGATGAATAACTAACCTAATTAATAACGAAAAGGTACGGTAAGTAAGCGGATTTTATTAATCAATTTTAGTAGGATTTTTGGATATATTTTTGTGAGTTTAAGGCTATTTTCTAACTTTAAAAATGTTATTTTTAAGTATTTTTAATTGATTTTTTAATTTAAATAAATAAATAAAAATAATAAAAAAATGTTGACTTTTGACCGTTGACCATGACCGTTGACTGTTTGACTGTTTGACCGGTTCGATCGCGAATATTATTGCACTGAGTGAGACTCGAACCTGTGACCTCCCGTACGCGTGCACGCGGCTCTACCAACTGAGCTACGTGTCTAACCCGAAATATTTCTGTTTTTAATTATATTTATATACTATTTAACTTAATCCGAAAATCATTTAAATTTAAAATTGGATTTTAATTGCTTTGAACCGGTGCCGTCAACCAGTCTCGAACCCGGGACGTATGAGTTAGTGTTCACACAGTCCACCGCTGGACTGTGTGTCTAACCTGGTTAATAATCCGGTTTTTATTATACTTAACATGATTCTGTGAGTTATCCCGGTTCGGTTAAAATGATCATTTTTTATTTAAGAGAGTAAGGTTGTGATAGGAATCGAACTCGCGACGTGTATGTATTTGTTTGCACACAGTCCACCGCTGGACTGTGTGTCTAACCCGTTCATAATACTGATTTTAATTAATCTTATAACATAAACGAACTTCGTCTTCTTCGCTCAAGAACACAGATAATGATAATTCAACTGTTTCATGTCCAATTCGATTAACAAGCATTATAAGCAATTGAAAGGTAATGAACGGAGAGGGTTTGGGGAAAGGATGTACCGATCAGTGTCTTTCACAGAACTCCGGCAAGGATTCGTCGGCTCTGTTTTGTGAACTTCGGCTGTTAGGATCAATTAACAGTTTGGATGGATTAGATGTGAAATTGAACTACTGAGCAATGATTATCAGTAGGTTTAAATGATCATACCGGCTCACGGCGTGATTCTGGAAATTTTAGAAGTTTTCCGGCGAAAGCAGAATTTCTGACAACGTCGTCTGGGATTGATTCTGGATGGTGGATTTATGTTAGTAACGGTCTAACAATGGAATGAAAAGAGAGAGTCGAGGTATTTACCGTGTTGATGTGAGTCTCGGTTTTCCGGCGACTTGCAGAGAATTCCGGCGAGTGAAATTTCTTGCGACAGAGATTCTTCAGAGGTTTAAGGTGAGTGTGGGTAATGTCAGTATGAGCTCTAAGATCTTATTTTTGGGTAAACAGACTGGATGGAATGAATTCGGTTTTCCGGCGATAATTTCCGGTTAATTTACAGAGAAATCCGGCGACTTGCGGCGAAGTTTTCTGAGCAAAATGGAGAGTGTAAGTTGGATAAATTCGTGAGCTCAACTGATGAACAAAGTATAACCCGGATTTGAATTATATTTTCGGTTTCGAACGGGAATTATGGTCCATGAATGAAATTTATTGAGTTTTCGGTTATAACCGATGATTATTGTCCGTTATACTTGCATGATTCCGAAGTCAAAAGAAAACGTCGAAATCTCGCGTATTTTCCGGCATCTGCGGATTTGGGCGCGCTCTTGACTGGGTTTGATTTCCAGTTTTATTATATGTATTAATTGTTTCAAATAATCAACAAGTATCATAAGTGGCGGAGTGGTTGGGCGAGTGTGAGTTAAGTCTTTGAGTTCTCGGCTGACCCGGGTTCGAAACCCGGCATTAGTAATTAATTTTTAACTATTTTTAATACATTTTCAAATATAAATTTTATATTCTAATATACTTATTAATTATGTATCGTTTAAAATTAATTTAAGCATTTAATACGCAACGAAATTTTTAACTGGTTGTTCGGTTAATAAACGAAGCGGGTTTGGTTGACCCGGTTTTTTACGGATGTTACAATAGACACAGAAATCATCTCGGTCAGCCCATCAGTTGGGTTCAGTGCCTGTATGGTATTCCAACTCAGCCTCCTTGTTTCCCCAATCTTGTTCCTCCGATTCCACAAAGCTTGCAATTTGTTGATGCATGGTCGATCTTTGTTGTTTTTGGGATCGAATTGGAGAAAAAGGGTGGTCCATCTACATAAGAACACACAGAAGAATAAGAGCATAGCAGAAAATTTCAGACCCTGACATCAGAACAGCGCGTTACGAACATTCTGTTCGTTTTGTTGTTCAGGTCACGCAAGGCCGTGCGAGGTTTTGGCATGGGCGTGCGTCTCACAAGCACAAATCAGGGTTGTTGTTTCTCGGTCGCGCACGGCCGTGCGAGTAGTCGGCATGACCGTGCGGCCCGAGATCAAAAGTCTGGTGTAGCCTACATCAAGCTTCGCACGGCAATGCCAGGAAACGGCATGGCCGTGCATCAGCTGCAGATCGCTAAAAACTGGTCCATTCACCAATTTCAACCGATTTATCTCAAAACAAAGTGCTTTTTAACAGAATGGACCACGGGTTCGCGATTAGACTTACGATTTGTCAAGAAAAACCAAGAACGAGGGTTTATTTGTATTTATGAAGGAAACCCCCAAATGTTCTTGGGTAAGAACCCAAATCTGGACTAGAAACATGATTACAACAAGAAATTATGAAGGGATTCATACCATGTTCGAAGAAATTGAAGAAACCTTGCAAAAAGTGATGGGTTTTGAGAAAAGGGAGTTTGGAGTGGCTGCACATGCCTGTCTTAGGGTTTTATGAACCTTTTTTACTGAAAGAGTTACATTTATACCCCTGCAACTGGTGTGCATAAAAAGTCGCGCACGGCCGTGCGAAATTTAGCATGGCGTGCGGATCATGGAGTGCACCGGTGTGCACTAGGGTTCTCGGCTCGCACGGTAGTGCGAGGGTTACGCACGGGCGTGAGTGACCGGCACCCAGGTTGGCACGACAGTTCTATGCAGATGCAACGCGTCGCACGGTCGTGCAGGACTTTCGTACGGCCGTGCGCCATCTGGTAGTTTCTTAGACAGAACTGCACAGAATGCTTTTAACTCCCTTTTCACCACAGAATCACTCCCATTTGCAGTTATAAACTATTTGGAACATATTTTAACTTCAAAACAATCTAAGGCATGAACTGAAATTATACAACACACCGAAAATAAAAAACTAACGCTAAAAACGGTAAAATACAAAACTACGAAAATAAAAACTAAATTACTCCTACTCGCGCATAAAGCGCCTGCTACATTTTTGTCGGCGAGTCGATGGCATGGACTCCATCCCCACACTTGTTTAAGTGTGCAGATCATGGAGATCAATGATCTCCACCTCCGAGTCAACCGGTCCACCAATGTATCGTTTTAGTCTATGACCGTTGACTTTGAAAGTTACACCATCCGCATTCTCAATCGCGATGGTTCCATATGGGAACACTTCCTTCACCGTGTATGGTCCCGTCCATCTAGAGTGTAACTTTCCCGGAAATAAACGCAACCGTGAGTTATAAAGCAACACAAGATCCCCCGCTTGGAATTGTTTTTGTTCCTTCAAGCGCTTGTCATGCAATCTCTTGGTCCGTTCTTTGTACAACACAGAGTTCTCATAGGCGTGATTCCGCAACTCCTCAAGCTCATGGATTTGTAAAAACCATGCTTCGCCTCCGCTTTTCAAGTCCAAGTTCGCCGCTTTCAATGCCTACAACGCCTTATGTTCCAACTCCACCGGTAGATGGCACGCTTTTCCGTAAACCAACCTAAAGGGAGTAGTCCCTATAGGTGTTTTGTAGGCTGTCCTAAATGCCCAAAGCGCCTCATCTAACTTGTCCGACCAATCCTTGCGGTTCTTACTAACCGACCGCTCAAGGATTCTTTTCAACCCCCGGTTCGTGACCTCCACCTGCCCACTCGTTTGCGGATGATAGGGCGTGGATAACCTATGGTGTACACCATAACAGGACAAAGCTCTATCAAGCTGCGTATTGCAAAAATGGGTTCCTCGTTCACTGATTAGTGATTTCGGAGCACCGAACCGGGCGAACAAACTTTTCAAAAAACTCACGACAACCCTGGCATCATTGGTGGGCAAAGCTTGTGCCTCTGCCCACTTCGACACATAGTCTACCGCGACCAGGATGTATTTGTTCCCACGTGAGGGAGGTAATGGACCCATGCAGTCTATACCCCATACATCAAAGATTTCACAAACCTGGATCCACTGCTGAGGCATCTCATCTCGTGCGGATATATTGGCGGCTCTCTGGCACGCGTCGCACGCACTGACCCATCTCTGCGCGTCACGGAAGATAGTAGGCCAATTAAACCCAGAATCCAATACCTTCTTCGCGGTGTAGTTTGCACCATGATGACTTCCTGTAGGTCCCTTGTGACAATGGCGCAAGATGTCAGTCGCCTCCTCTCCAGAGACGCACCTCCTAATCACCTGATCCGCACCAACTCGAAAAAGATAAGGGTCGTCCCAAATGTAGAACTTGAGATCTGCGAAAAATTTCCTCTTTTGCTGATGTGTAAGTCCTTTAACAAGGATCCCACACGCAAGATAGTTCGCAAAATCCGCAAACCAAGGCGACTCCTCACTCACCTTTACACTCATGAGAAACTCGTGGGGAAACTGTCATTTATCAGCTCCTCCCGTGCTCTCTTCGCATCTTCGTGCTCAAGTCTAGAGAGATGATTGGCTGCTACATTCAATGATCCCTTTTTGTCTTGAATCTCGATATCAAACTCCTACATCAACAGAATCCACCTGATAAGACGTGGTTTAGCATCCTGCTTGCTAAACAGGTATTGAATGGTTGCGTGATCGGTATAAACAATCGTCTTAGACAGCACCAGATACGACCTAAATTTATCAAACGCAAAAACTACCGCCAAAAGCTCCTTCTCCGTGGTAGTGTAATTCTCCTGCGCATCGTGAAGAGTTTTGTTGGCGTAGTAGACCGGATGGAAGTTCTTGTCCCTTTGTTGTCCTAACACGGCCCCTATGGCGTAATCACTCGCATCGCACATGATCTCAAATGGTAAAGTCCAATTCGGTGCGACTAGTATAGGGGCCTCTACGAGCTTTTGCTTAAGAAGGTCAAAAGCCTTCAAGCACTCGTCACAAAAAATGAACGGAGCATCCTTCTCCAACAAACGAGTCATGGGTCAGCGATTTTCGAGAAGTCTTTAATGAATTGCCTATAAAACCCTGCATGACCAAGGAAGCTCCAAATCGCTTTCACCGAGGTGGGAGGTGGAAGTCAAGAAATAATGTCAACTTTAGTGGGATCGACTTCCATCCCAGCCTGAGAAATCTTATGTCCTAAAACTATGCCCTCTCTCACCATGAAGTGGCATTTCCCCCAGTTTAGGACCAGATTTGTCTCCTCACACCTCTTCAACATTTTTCTCAAATTTTCCAAACAATGATCGAAAGAATCCCCAAAAACTGAAAAGTCATCCATGAACACCTCCATGGAATCCTCGATTATGTCATGGAAAATCGCTATCATGCAGCGCTGGAAGGTAGCCGGTGCATTGCACAAACCGAAAGGCATACGCCGGTAGACGAATGTGCCAAAGGGGACATGTGAAGTAGTATTCTCCTGATCCTCAGGAGCAATAGGAATCTGAAAGTACCCGGAGAACCCATCTAAAAAGCAGTAAAAAGACTTCCCCGACAGACGTTCCAGCATCTGGTCGATGAATGGAAGCGGGAAGTGGTCCTTGCGGGTGGCGTCGTTGAGTTTGCGATAGTCGATGCAAACACGCCATCCCGTGACCGTCTGAGTAGGAATAAGCTCATTCCTATCATTTGTCACTACCGTCATGCCACCCTTTTTGGGCACTACCTGTACGGGACTAACCCAAACTGAAACGGATATAGGATAGATCAAACCCGCATCTAGCAACTTATTCACCTCCTTTTCACAACTTCCTGCATGTTCGGGTTTAGTCGTCTTTGTGGTTGCGCACACGGCTTGTAATCATCCTCCATAAGAATTTTATGAGTACAAAATGAAGGATTGATTCCTTTGATGTCCATGATCTTCCACGCTAAGGCTTTCTTATGAAGTCGCAGTACCTCGAGAAGTTTGCTCTTTTCCTCGCTCGACAAAGATGCTGATATGATAACCGGCAAACGTCACTCCTAGTCTAGAAACGCATACTCAAGATGTGGCAGAAGGTCCTTAAGCTCTAAGGACGGTGGGTCCTCAACTGATGGCTTCGACTTCTCCTCAACCCCACGATCAATCTCCTTAAATCGATCCGAATTCTGGGAACCATCATCACCAATCTGATAGACTGGCTGCTCGAAGTCGTGGCCCTCCTGCGTAATGCCATCTAGGTCTCCACACAACAAAGGTGTGTCCGAATCAATCTCCTCGATCGTGCCCTGGAAATGGGTGTTCACATATGTGTCGACAATGTCAACATAGTATAAAGCATCATCCTGACTCTGTGGGTGTTGCATTGACCGCTTGATGTCAAAGGTCACATGCTCATCATTAACTCGGAGTGTAATCTGCCCTGCAGCTACATCGACTATCGTCCGGGCCGTGTTCAAGAACGGTCGCCCGAGTATCAAAGGCACCCTAGAATCCTCGTCCATATCCAGAATAACAAAGTCCACAGGAAACACAAACTTGTCAATCTTGATAAGCATATTCTCGACAAAACCCCGCGGATACTTAATGGAACGGTATGCTAAACGAATGCTCATCCTAGTAGGTGATGGCTCACCTAGATCCAACTTAGCAAAAACCTTATATGGCATAAGGTTAATGCTTGCTCCCAAATCCGCCAAGGCGTGACTAACTGACATGTTGCCAATAAGGCACGGAAGAGTAAAGCTGCATGGGTCTCCCATCTTTGTAGGCAAACGGTTTTGAAGAATAGCTGAGCAACTCTCATTCATCACAATGCAAGACATGTCCTCAAGTTTCTGCTTGTTTGAGAGAATGTCCTTCAAGAACTTCGCGTACTTAGGCATTTGAGCTAAAGCCTCGACAAATGGTATGTTTATGTGCAACTGTTTAACAACTCTAAAACTTACCATATTGTTCCTCGTTCTTTTGCTTCTTTAGCCTGCCTGGGTACGAAACTGGAGGAGTATAATCTTTGACTGGCTCACGGGGCTGTGCGGTACTTGCTGGGTCTAGCCTAGTGTGCACCTCGCCCGAAGCGTCAGTCTGGACCATCTCAGTGATCGGTGGTGATGCCGATATGTCAGGTCCCGTGGTTTTCCCACTCCTTTTCATCACGGCATTTACATGCCCTCGTGGATTCGGCTCGGTGTTGCCTGGAAGACCACCCTGGGGTCTCTCCGACATCATCTTCGCCAACTGCCCTACCTGATTCTCAATATTCTGAATCGAGGCCTTCCTGAGCCAAGAAACGTTCTTCGTTTTGTTGGTAATGTTTCTCAGCTAGCTGATTCGCACTAGTAGAGCTACTCAGAAGCTGGGCCATCATCTCCTCCAGCTTAGAATTATCCGAAGAGCCTTGTTGATGAGAACTACTCCCGGATCCCTGATTTTGGTATGAATAAGGTCAGGGCTGGTAGGATTGATTGTATGGCTGAAATGACCGGCCTTGAGCCTGCTGTGGTGCTGGAGCTCGCTGACTGAATCCGAGCGGGTTTTGGTTACCCGTGTTCGCCTTCCACCCAAAGTTCAGGTGATTCTTCCATCCCGGATTATACGTGTTGCTGTAAGGATTATTTTGCGTCCTCGCTTGATTGCTGACAAAGTCTGCCTCCTCCTGGCCTGCAAACATAGCTCCTTGGTCACACGCACCTTGTTCGTGCGAAACTCCGCATTGGTCACATCCCGAACTGGCCTGTACCACCGTCTGGGATTTATCGAATTTGGCCGCCAACGCCGCGATCTGTGCCGAAATAGCTGTATACTCGTCAACAGCATGGACTCCTGGGCGGGATGATGATGACGAAGAATGATTTCTCTCTCCACCATGACGTGAACTCGATTTCAACACAGCTTTCTCGATAATCGTGTAAGCTTCATTCAGCATCTCTGTTCCTAGATCGCCACCTGCACACACATTTAATCGTTCCTGCGTATCATAGTTTAGGCCCTGGTAAAAAGTCAACACTAACTGTCTTTTGGAAAGACCGTGGTGCGGAACATCAAGTAACAAATCCCTAAATCGCTCCCAAGCCGCATGTAAGGACTCCCCGTCATCCTGTCGAAACGTCATGATACGATTCCTAAGCTTCGTCGTCTTCTCTGGCGGAAAATACTTTTGCATGAATAACTCTGCCAATTCATCCCAAGTCCTGATGGACCCTGCTGGAAGTGACATAAGCCAAGATCTAGCTTTGTCTCGCAAAGAAAACGAAAAAAGTCGCAAGCGAATCGCGTCATCTGAAACATCCCGTATCTTGAAAGTAGAGCATACTTCCAAAAATGAAGCAATATGTCTACCGGGATCCTCATGCTCTCGTCCATCAAACTGCACAGAATTTTGCACCATGTTAATAATACTATATTTTATTTCAAAATTAGGCGCTACTATCGTCGGTCGGGCGATGCTCGACTCCAAACCTCCACCTCCGGGTTGGTTCGTCTCGTTCAATGGCCTATCGTCGTCCGCCATGGTTGTGCTACCTTCTTCTTCTGAGCTCTCGGTCTCAGAGGGTACCGCCGGCTCGCCCCTGTCTGCCTCCAGCTGTCGCGCAACCGCGCGAGATCTCTTTCGAAGTCGCCTCCTCAGATCACGTTCGGGTTCGTCAGATGGTTCAACAGCGGCGGGCGCGGGGGTTGAGGACATCAACCTGCGATCGAAAACAGCCATGTGTGAATATTATATTATTAAAATATTTTTTTGCTGCTGTAATAGCAACAAATTTTCTGTTTTTAATCATAAAAATTCTTTAAAAATCGGAGGTGTGTCAAAAATTTTATAAAAAAAAATCCCAAACTAATAAAAAACGCTCGAACCGGTCATTAACAATATTGTTTCACGGTCCCGAAAATATAATAAATAAATGAATAAGTAGTTCGACTTCGAACAAATTAAATGGAATAAACATCGGATAAATCTTTGAACAAATTCGAAGATTGAATAAATTAAATCGGCTAAAAAATTAAATATTTGCAAACAAATTAATAAATGAGATAGAAAATATTTACGAGTATTCACAAGTATGTACACCGGTAAAATATTGACTCGGGTCGTTCCTAAAACTCGCCACATCCCCGGCAACGGCGCCAAAAACTTGACGTGTGCGTATATATACATATTTTTTTAAAATGAATTTTACACACGGTTCGGTTTTAATTTATAAAAATGATTTATACTTCAACATTAAAACACACACGAAAGGGCAAGTGTACCGTCATATATGTAGTAAAGTATCGGTAAGAACCAAGTATCGATCCATGGATGCGGCCGGAGACGATAATACTAAACCTTTGTCAATATTCTATCGGTATAAAAAGATAGGTTGATAAAGTGTTTAAACTAAAAATGACTAAAACATAAAATTTTTGTTTCTTTTTCTTTTTGTAAACATAAGGACTCCAATTATGAAAAATATAAGTATAGCCTTGCTTTATGAACAACCGGAATATGTTAACTAAGTCGGTTATGCCACTAAGTCACTTGGTCAATTTTCCAATTTTCAAAGACAATTAGTATCCCTTTCGGGAATCCTAACATGACAACTATTCGGAAAGTTAAAACGATAAACACACTTTAACCACCTAAAGTTGTTCTTTAACGCCCCTATTGATTAATGTTTATGAAAATCCCTTAAAAATAAGTTAGTCATCCGTTAAGAGTTTTCTAACCTCACTTAATCAAGGAAAGTTACACCTATAAACACAATGCAACCACCGAGACAACCATAACCTAGATTAAGTCACAACCGAGTCTATTTTACGAATCTTAAACATAAATTTACTAAGAAAGCAATTTTGGCCGAAACTACTAACTAAGCTTATGATTTATGTTAAGAATTCATAACGACACCATCTAACCCGCTAAGGTCCTTACACGACAGAAAGTACTCTTGATTAACATTGATTACCCCTCATTAACCCAATACCCATCTCTAGTCTCATGGGGTGAACATTTTTAACTAAGCTAAAGGTTCACTAATGCAAGATTAATTAGGCTTCTTCTTTCAAATATCCTAACTAACCATGAACTAATCATCCAAAATAATTAACTATAATCAAGAATCCAATATCAATAACAAGGTTGCAAAACAATCATCAAGTATTAACATAAAAAGTTGTTAAGTGTCATTACAAACATGATTAACATATAATGGTTGTTTAACAAACAAGGAATTCAAAGTGTTTTTGCCATGAGGCTACAATATTACATAAACAACAATCTAAAAGCTTGAAACATAATCAAAATTATGGAAAGATTCAAGAATCAAAGCATAGACAAGCTAAAGATTGAAGAACCGGATGATATGGAGCTTCTAGGCACAATGGGGGCTTGAATCGGAGCAAAACAGGTTGTTACCGGAGCCCAAAAATCGCCAGAAAACGCTGCCAAAAAGTCCAGTTTTTTATCAGTGCGTTCTGCCCTGTTTTTATAACATTTTAGGTCCCACACGGCCGTGCACTATTAGCGCAATTTGGTGACGTCATCTTATCCGGCTAAGGTTTTGAAAATGGCACGGCCATGCCAAAGATTGGCACGGCCGTTCGTGTCCGAGATGAGCCGGCACTGGGTCGCATGGTCGGTGTACTCGAGGAAAATAGACTTGCACCGTCGTGCCATCCATCGGCACGGGCGTGCATGCCGTGAACTTGGCTTGCCGCAGGGCGTGCACGTCCGGTGGAGCCCTTTTGATCTGGGTTGGCACGACCGTGCCAATCCTCTGCACGGCCGTGCACTATCTGAATCTTCACAGAAAGTCCGCAACTTCACCGGTTCGCCTGGAAAATCCTTGTTTTCTGCATCTCCTCGTCCGGTACGCTGTTTAAGGCCTGCAAATGAAAACATACACGATTAGGTGTCTAATCCATGGTTTTATGACTGAAAACGTGTAAAATGGGGATAAAACCGGGGACTAAATTGCGTATATTTTAACAAATATCAATATATTATATAAAAAAACTTTTTTAAAAAAAAAATAATAAAAAAAATATAATGCACATGTGTAACATATACATATAATGCATATGTGTAGTACACATATAGTGCACATGTGCAGTACAAGTTTTTTTTTTTTGAAAAAAAAGTTTTTTTATACATAAAAAGCAGCGATTTTTTATAAAAAAAATTGTATGTTTTTAATGATTTTTTGACTTTTTTAGTTAGTTTTCTAGTTTTCTCACATTTAAGTAGTTTTCTCATGATACTCTCCCTTTATTCATATGTATAAATCATAATACAATCAGTTTCTTGTAAAGATTAGTTAAATACTAGTAAACATCCGGAACCAAAAGGTTGAATCAAAGTGCAAGTGGAGCGATTTATAAGAATTTGGTGACAACTTTCAAGAAAAGAAATCAGAGGACAACGATGCCGGGATTTAAAGCGCCAGCAGTAGTAGTCTTGGTCTCTCATACGTGCTTTTAGAAAGAGTCACTACAGGATTTTGGGTCGGCAATTTAAGGTATGCAAATTGGAAAAGGAAAAGCCAAAAGAAAATGCACAAACTAAGTTTGTTTATTTGTATAGGAATTGAGGCTGATTTAGGATAGTTTAGAGGATTCTTTTCTATGAAGGTATGACTCCACCAAGGATCTGCGTTAAGCCCATTTCTTTTTACAGTTGTCTTAGATGAGTTGTTAATGTCGATTCAGGAGGCAGTTCCATGGTGCTTGCTTTTAGCTGACGATATTGATTAGTCGTAGAGAGTAAACAGAGTCTGAATGCAAGGTTAGAGGAGTAGCGAGCAGGGGCGGATCTATAGCCGGGAAGGGGGTTCCCATGAACCCGTTTGATTCGATATTTTTAGTGTTACGCTATATAGAAAATTATGAAAGAACCCTTTATTGTTTTGTAGGGAACCCTATACCTGAAAGCATACAATGTTCAATTGGTAAATCGCACCCTTATTAGACTTTAGGTCCCGAGTTCAAATCTGATTACAACCATTTTTTGACCTTTTTTGGCTTGTTACTTATTTACTTTTTTTTAAACTCAAAAACTACTTAGGCTTTTCAAAGTTGACTATCCACAAGTTGTTCACTTAATTCGTGGGAATAATGAAGCTGTTGATATTAATGCGCCTTTTGGATCTGGAATCAAGCACATAGAGTGAATGTTAATGCCATATTATTGTTATTGTTTTTGCTTTTGCAGATTTGAGTGTGAGATTGACCATTTTAATATAATTTTTCATGAGTTGAAACAGTTCTAGGCTGGTCTGAAAAACTTTTTCCAATATTATTACCTTTTTTTTGTTCTTTTTATAAATAATAGTGAATCCATATTGACTAAACTTAACTGGTCGGAAATACTTTTGTTGGGTGATTTGTTGATCAATTATCAGCAGGACACCATCTATCATCAAAAAACTTCTACGCTGCACCATTTGAATGAAAGAAAAAAAGATTCTGTCGTGATTGAAAAAAGGAGTGAATAAACTGATATGTTGACTACACTTGGTTAAACTGTATGTATTATCAATTTCATTGATAATAGATCACATCTCGGTTTATTTACTAGATAGAAGTACGCTTAAGCTGATAGGTATGTTTGTGCGAAAGAATTGATGGACACTCCTGCGTATGAGATAGAAACTGAAATAGCAAGTGTGGATTAGAAATAGAGACTGTATCTAAAAAATGTAGAAACTGTGAAATCTGTACCAAGTTCCAACTCGTCTGTCTTCATGTGTTTCGTCATTGGACATTATATATAATAACATCTTGCGTAGGAGCTTAGTAACAGCGTGGACTGCTAATCTGTGCCGACACGTGTTAATTTATCATTGGTCCGCGTTTTCCTTTCTTTGTTTTTTTATGGCAACATTATATCAGTTTTGTCCGACCAGTTTCTCTCTCTAAAACATTTGTTTTGTTGGACTGTGGTGAACGACTGCGGTGTGGCGGCGACAGTGGTTGTATAATATATACAAATCAAAATTAGGTGTTTGTTCATTTGATTCATCAAATCTCTAAATTCTGATTCAAGTTCTTCGTGTGTTGTGGCGGGTTTAAGCCGGTTCACAACAAAGAAGAAAGTTGTTACTTCCAAATTGATGATGAAGATGGGTGAGTTTGAAGTGGCAGTATCTGTCGGTGGTGAACGCATCTGTGAACCAACCATCATCTGCAACATTTCTTCGCAAAACAAACGTATATAGAGAAGAATGTGGTGGGGGATAGGGTCTGAGTTCTGCCTGCAATTGGTAGCGGTGGCAATAATATTTGGCAGTGGTGTGGTGGTGGGTGCGATGGCGAAACTTGAGAAAGAGAAACAGAGAGGGAGATTAAGTCTGTGAGGTGGTTTTAAACGATGTCACTAGGAATGGTGCCAGATTTGCAGATTGTTGAGATGGTGGTTATAGGCGTGCGACGGTAGCGATTGTGGGAAGGAGCCGGAGGGTTGGTGATCATGTAGGGAGAGGAGAGAGAGTGTAGAGACAAGGAGTGAAAAATAGAGAGAGAAAGAAGCTGTTATTAACGTTGGAGATTTTATTCATTTTGATTGATTATAGTTTGAAGTCCTGTATGAAAATAAAGAAGGTGAAAATCACCAAAAATAGTTGCTGCTTAATCAAACCATTTTGAAAGAGTATTCACAATTTTTCTCCTAAATTCTGTAAGAGAGCTTTTTATATTATAAAAAATGATTGTAGGTAGTTAGAAGTGGTTATAAGTAGAGGAGAGATAAACTTTTACTGTTTATATATAAATTTTGAGGAACACTATTCATCCTTTATAATTTTTTAATATATTTTAAAAGTGGTTGTGAGTGATGGAGAGAGAAAAGATAATGACAAAAGTATAAAAAAATATTATTTAATTAAAAAGAGAAAGAAAATATAGTTGTTTTTAGTTAAATTATAGGGTAAAAAAGATGAAAGAAATGTGAATGCTCTAATGATGTCTTTTATTAATACTATCACAAAAAAAAAAAAAAATCCTCTCCTAACAAATGATACGTATACATTTTTTTTGACTTGCGTTATGCTTCACAAGTGTACACCTTTTAATATATATATATTTTCTTTGTAAATCGTCGATTGAGTTATTTTTCATGTTAACATGTCGCACGATGTATGAAGTTATATGTTTTTATGTCTACTTTGTGTTTGGTTTAAATGCCCTGATGTGGTGCGTGAATTTGTCTTATACTAAGGTGGTTTACATTATTAGTCGCTCAATATACTAAGTTTGTATGTTTCACTTTTGGTCCTTCAATTTTTTACTTTTTTTGTTTTTGAGTTAATGCTTACTCAATATAAATTCTAGTTTGTCTAAGTTTACGTTTGTCCTTTCTTACGTTTTATGTCACGTGACAGTATAAATTCGCGTTTTTATTTTATGTTTTTTCCCGGTTTATCTTCACTTGCAGTACTTAGCACGGTTTTACAACCACCGTACCCCGCAACGCGGGTTTAAACACTAGTTTTCTATATAATGAGTTAAAAACCTTTATATATTTGTTTTTTTTTTTTTGTAGTAAAATGGTGTTTTACTAGTTTCATCGTTACTAAGAGTCACATTTCGTTGACTTTATATGTTAGTTCCGGTTTGATATGCTCAAAATGGATAGCTCTAAAAGTATTGTTTTATATATTTTGCATGAAATTCACTCGAGCTAAATTCGAAGAGCTGAATATGAGATTATTTAGTCAGTGCATTAAGATGGGTTATAAATACATGAATGATTCTTGCATTTGCTACATTAAAAGGGAGTTCTTACAACAAGTTTCAATCCAAAATGTAATCAACGTTTCAAAAGATGAAACCTCGAACTGTAAGTATGTTTTTTTATTCGTAAAGACCAGCTTATTTATATTAAGTGTTTTTTTAAGAGTAAACTACCATTTTGGTCCCTGAGGTTTAATCTCCAAGTTTTTGCATTTGGGTCTCTGTGGTTTTAGTTTTGTTGCCATTTTTGGTCCAAAATTGAAATCAACTCAAATTTCCAAATTAAATCCTGATATTTTGTCATTTTGCTCAGAGACAAAATGGTCATTACGGATTTATTATAACTCATTTTTTATTAAAATAATAAAATTAAATACTTTGACCACCCAATATCTTCATCTTCTACCAAATACCAAATATCTTCATTTTCTGGATTTAGAAGAAGCTGCCGCCACTCCATTGGTGACCGGTGGATCACGATCTGTTGTCTCGTCATTGATTAGAAGAAGCTGCCGCCACCCTACCCGTTCTCTATCCTTGCAACCACCACCACCAGCCACCACACAACCACCACCACTCAACCACCACCAGCCACCATACAACCACCCCCCCCTTTTTCAGTTCTGTCTCTATCTCCCTCACACACACAACCACCACCATGACCTATCACCATCAACCATCCACCACTATCAAGAAAACAAATCAGTTACATAACTGAATCACAAGTGCAAAACAACAGTAAACAAATTAGTCACATAACCTGAACCCACTCAATAATAACATGAGGGTTTCGATTTGGGGGTGGTCGGGTTTGGAGGAGGCGGTGGAGGCTAGTATTGGCGACTGAATCAGAACCATCAGCTGACCACGAACACGGAGAGAAACGAAAAACCTACCAAAACCTTAAACACTTCGGCGACTGAATCAGAACCATCACTCTTCTCACGCTCTTCACAAATCCGGCGTAGTCTCCTGGATCTTGTTCTCCCGGTTGTCCATCTTCTCTGGCGCTGGCAGGTTCTGTTACGGTGAGGTTGTCGCCACATGCTCCACATCATCGTTACTTGAAGATGTGTTAGGGTTTGGTAGGTGGTTGTGGTAGTCGGATAGGGGTGGTGGTGGTCCGGTGGTAGGGGTGGTAAAAGCTGCCGACGATTGTTGTTGTGGCAGTGGTGTTACAGAGAGAGAGAAGAGAAAGAGTCAGAGGTGTGATCATGTTTAGAGAGAAAGAGAGAGAGAGTATCCAGAGAGTTTATAGGGAGAGAGAGGTGTTCTAAGGTTTTTTTTATTATATATATATATATATATATATATATATATATTAATGGTTAAAATGATCAAAACGCCCTAAGCAAAATGACAAAATTTCAGGATTTAATTTGGGAATTTGAGCTGATTTCAATTTTGGATCAAAATGGCAACAAAACTGAAACCACAGGGACCCAAATGCAAAAACGTTGAGATTTGGACTAAAGTGGCAAAACTGGCCAACCCACAGGGACCAAAATGGCTGTTTACTCTTTTTTTAATTTTATAACGACGATGTTTTTTTAATTATTGTATTGAGTTTTTATTATGGGATGAACCTTTCCCGACTCGATCCGTCGAATCGACTCAATTTCTTTATGTTCAGACATAGACATATGATATGATACATGAACATTTTAAAAAGTGAACCCTTTGGAAAAGTTTTCTGGATCCACCACTGGTAGCTAGCAACTTTGGAGGGTAAGGTTTTAAGAATTAACTGCTCTAAGATTAAGTACGTGTGTTGTGATTTTAGCGGTGTGGGAGATGATGAGGAGACTAAGATCACCACTGAGGAACAAGTGGTCCCGCAATCAACTAAGTTCAAGTATTTAGGATCGTTTATCAGTGGGATGGGGAAATAGATAGTGATGTAGCTCACCGTGTCCAGGTTGGATGGTGTAGGTGGAGAGAAGCGACAGGGTATTATGTGACAATAGGTTTCCAACCAAATTAAAGGGAAATTTTATAGGGTTGCAATTATACCTGCTATGCTATAAAGAACATAGTGTTGGTCTATCAAAAAGACACAAGTAAGTGAACTAGAGGTAGCAGAGATGAGAATGTTAAGGTGGATGTGGGGGCATACAAGGTTGGACATGATAAACAAATGAAGTTGATAGAAATAGGTTAGGGGTAACTAGTATATCATGTTAGGAAACTTTTTGTAAGGGTTGAAGAAAAATAATAAGGAAAATCTGATCATTTTGATCAGATTTGATGATGACAAAGTGAAGACGTCAGAATGAAGGAGGATACGTAACACTTGGATAAAAGATAGCATTTGACTTCGAAGCACTGTGGTCAAACCTACATCACTTATTCTGAAATTTTTGTTAGTTTTCAAAATGATTGGATGATTGAACTGATGATCTTTATTTTTGTTTTGAAATTTTTTAGAACTTTTATTTTTTTTTGTGTTTGGATTGATCCCCGTTTTGCTTCGAACATTCACCAAATGGCGGCAATGTCACAAGATATTTTTCGTTTATTTTCAAAAGAATATTTCTTTTTTATTAATATCATCACCATCAGTGTCATATGCAATTATGCCATCCTCATAATTTATGACATTGTCACTTGTTGGAAACTTGAATGTGTAAGATTTCATTTTAGTGTGATTAGGTACAACCGTTATCGGAACAACTGGAGTTGTAATATCATCATCCTTTGATGGTTTATACTCAATTCCACTATGACTATGATCGTAATCATCCACCCTGTTTTCCTCATTTTTCTTTATTAGTTGAGGAACAATGTGATCCAGCATAAGTAATGAGTTAACAAAACCTTTTAAGCATAAGTAATGAGTTAACAAAACCTTTTAGTTTCCGGTTCACATTTTCAGCTTCAGTTTTGGATATTAAAATTTCCTTTTCTAGCTGAGTTATTTTATCGAGATGAGAATTTTTTTCTTCCTGTTTATTTAAAAAAATTCATTTAAAACTGATTTTTCTTTTTCTAAAATTTTTATTTTGTTTTCAAAATCATTTTCATTTTTTTATTATTTCTTTTGTTTTTCAATGCTAAACTCTCCAAATCTTTTAGGAGTTTGGCATTATTAGCCCGATATTTTTTATAGTATCAACACAATTTTGGCAAACTGGTTCAGGATATAAAACCTCAGTTGTAGACGCAATAGATTCTGTCTTCATAATTCTTCACCTTTATAGCTTCACTAACTTGTTCTAACTTCATAGCCGCCTTCTTCTTTCCAATTTCATGTTCATGTACTTGAATCTTTTCAATGAATTCATATAGATGTAAATCTGAAATCCAACGGTCTTTTTTCGATTCACGCATAAAATCATCCCACTCTGAAGATAGAGATTCTTCTAACTTTGACACCTTTTTATCTTCCGACATATAGACATAACAATTCACCATCTCTAAAAGTAAATCACGGTACTTATTATCACCTCATCCAACATTTCATTTTTCATAATCATGAAATTTTCAATACTCTTTCTTAACATCTCCTCCTGATTCTTGTGACTCTGATTTGGAAAACTCCACATTATACACTTTTCTTGTCAACCTACTAAAAACATTTACAGTCCAAAATATCTTGAGTTGAACTGATCAAACTCGAATTTTGTAGATTAAACCCAGTCGAGAAAGCTTATCACCTAAAACCCATTTCAAAAATAAAATCACGGCTCAAATGTAATAAGATAACCTGATTTTGTTATCCAAAAATGGTTCAACTTGAACCCAAAAATCAGCCCAAAAACTTTTGTCCCACTGCTTTTAGTATTCAACCCAATATCAAACAATGCACTAACAGTCAACTAGTACTCACGAAACTCACAAGTCTCGACCCAAATCACAAATCAAGATTCAATGTAATATGTAGACTTTGCCCAAATCTAATTTTTGATCAAGTCCAAAATTTCGATAAACTTGCTACTTTGCTTATTCACCTTCAATACAAATTATATAGCCTTTTTGAGTTGTTGGTCTAAAATCAATATCAAATATCAACCCAATCAAAAATATCTTCCCAAAAGTTAATATAATCTTGAACCCCAATCAATTTGTCTTATCCTAACCTAATATAATTTCTTAACTTCAATTCTCGAGAGCTTTTTCCTTTTCAAGAACAAAATCTAAAATGTTACCTCAAATTCTATTAGATTATTAATCCAAACGTAGCAAATCAACTATTTTTTTTAATTCTTACACCACCAACCGTTGCAAATAATACTCCTCATCTCACCACAAAATCTCAAGTTTTTCACACTATCATCTAGCCGCAACTCAATATAACAACCCCTATTTTTTATGACATCAACAACAGCCGTCAGTTATATCTTCCTCTTCTTCTACACTTCTAAACCAATCCTTAATAACCAGTATTCACAACAATACAATCTTCTTCGATCTCTTCTTATTTCTAGATTTACAATAACAAAAACAAGCCGAAATCAAACTTAAGTAGCTATACTCATCCAAACGCAAACTCTAAACACTTCAACAATACATCATCTGCAATTTTACTTCTTCCTAAACAAGCAACCGTTTTTGAAATCTTCCAGCCATCACTTCCACTTGGTCTTATTAGTTGTTTGAAGCAAATACCTACAATTTCGATTCAAAACAACGATTTATTACTTTTCTGTAATTCGAACAAATCTACTCCTAACAAATATTCTTGATATTTTCAATTAATATCAATAGGAAATTAACACATTTCGATCAAGCTCAGATTCACATGTGAAAAACAACTTCGATTCGTCACTAAAATCTTACACCTGTAACTTCTTTTCAGATTTGAAACACAAGACGTATGTGCTCAGAATGCACGTTCAACAACCTGTGATGTGTTTTCAGATTAGTTATGCGCTAACTTACTATTCTTCAATTTTTATAATTTTCTTAAATTTGGAAGTTTTAACTTGTAATATTAACTGGGAATGTTCTACATATATGACAATATTTTCAAATTTTAGTCGTTTTAGCTGTTCAAACCAATATAAACTATCCGAAACTTATAAACTCAAATTGAAACTATCTAACATTGATGTGAAATGTGCGAAAAATTAACAACTTCAACCGAAACACATCGAATCAGTTCGAAACTCCTTGAAACTCATCCGATTCACAACATGATTACATGCAGATCTATCTGAGCTCTTATACCTCTTGATAATTCGGGAATCGATTCGAAAACGAACACCAGTTCTGTGTATAAGCTCATTTTAACGTGCAGAATCCATAAAACGAAGTCGTAATCGTGTGCACGTATCGTAAATATAAGTCGTTAAGCTTTATTACGAACTTGACAACAACCAAACAGAGTTTCGACGCTCATCGAATCCTATACAAAAGCTCCTCTCTAGATCGTTCTGTGAAGTTATGAGAGAACTTATGTAAGCGCACGACCTAGAAGGTATTTCTAGAAGATAATTGTTTAGCGTGGGACTTGATAAAATCATAGGTCTTCTACGTTCCATGATGTGAGCGTATGAGTCCTGTTCTCTTGACATGCGTATGAGTATATGTTGTAATGTATGTTGACTTTTGAAACTTTTAACTCATCTTCATGCAAGCATATATTTCACATGCTTGTTCTATCATGCATGTTGTAGTGTAAAATTGTATATCATATATCATCATGGTAATTCATGATTGATGTGTGATATCTGTCACACTTTTATAATACCTCCTGAACGACTAACCTAAGCGAAACCTCTGTCCGGGACACATTCCACAGAATCAAGACTCTGTCTACGTTGTGTTTATGAGATTTCAAAACTATGGACACAAACTCCACTAATAGTATTATTGATTCAAATCGCCAACGTCAGGGACTGGAGTGTTCAGTTTTGGCAAATAGGAACTCAACGTGCCATTAGGGGTTTACCACTGGGACTAAAATTGTAGCTTACTCTAAAAGAAATATTTGTATGGTAATTTGGGAATTGAGAATCGAACTTATGGTAATAAACACCTGGCAAAATAAATAAGGAATAATAAACTCATAAATATTGTGAAAATAAAATGAATTTTGGTGCTTAATTGATGGAAATAAAAATTAAGAGGCAAAAACTAGGTTTGAAATTTCGCGGATGTTACACACCCTTGATCATGGCTTGCTCTATTGCCATGACTCTAGTTCTCATCTGTAAGCCTTTACTGGTAATCACTGGCAGGGTTCCACTTTATGGACCTTCTCGGGTGCTGACTAGGTTTGTTGTCCAGATTACCATCAATCCACGGGGGATTCACCATATACATGGGCTCAAATTTCATCTCCTGGATCGCGTGGAAACAAAAACTAGTTTCTCATTGATGCACATAGTCTAAATACAAAGCTCTAGCTGGCATCGTAGCTGAACTAACTTGGCTAGAAGCTCCATTGAAAGAACCTGGAACAAATACAAATTTTGCATTAACCCTGTGGAGTGATAATCTTTGTGTTTCATATATATACAAGAATCCTCTCTTCCATGCCAGAACACCACTAGTGGAAGTTCACTTTCATTTCGTACGAGAAAAGATGGTACAAGGAAAACCAAAGGTCTAGTTCATATCTACAGAAGACCAAATTGTGGACATCTTTAAATAGCCTCTACTTACTCATAGATTCACATTTTTATGAACCAAGTTGTAGGTCGTTCCCTGCCTTAGCTTGTGAGGGAATATTAGACGAGAGAGCAATTATGGATAGTTAAAGGATCATTCTTTTAATAGAGGTAATATTGTGTAAATATGAGTTATATAAATACTCATCCCTTATAACCTCATTCCACACAACTTTCCAGTATAATCGACAATTACACACAATTAAAGGTGTTTTACCGATTGTAATCTCTCTAAATAAGAGTTCCTTATAAGTTATTTAGTACTACTTAAAAAATATAATTTTCATTCTCACGACGAATTCTATATATGTATATATATATATATACATATATATATAGGTGTTGGTTAACATACAATTTGTGTTACCGTACGCAGCGTACGAGATTGAGTTACAACATGCGAACTTCATTTTCACCATGCGATTTTTTTGTAACATGCTATTTTCTTATTTTTACAACATGCTATTTTTTCTTCTTTCAACATGCTATTTTTTCATCTTTCAACATGCGACTTTTTCATATTTCAAATCGTAAAATACACTAGTGTATTTCATCATCAAATCCTGACCATTGATTTACGCACGTGTATGGTCAGGATTAATTCTCTTAGTTCGCAAATACACTAGTGTTCACTCTTGAACCTAATCATATATATATATATATATATATATATATATATAGGGTTAAGATCATGTGAGAAGCACAAGGCTAATTGAGAAACTTGAGAATTATTGTAGACTACACATTTTCCCAAAGCTTTTCGTAAGAGACGCATATGTATAGTTTAAAATTGACTATATACATATGTGTATATTACGAAAAGCTTAGAGAAATGTGTGGTCCAGAATACTTCTCAAGTTTCTCAAATAGGGTGGACTTCTCTTAGGATCCCTACCCTATATATATATATTATATATATATATATATATATATATATATAACAGGGTGGGGTTCTAGAGGGAACACTAATGTATTTGCGAACTGAGTGAACAAATTCTAGCTATTGATTTACACATGTGTACGGCTAAGATTTCATCATCGAATCGTAAAATACACTAGTGTATTTCGTCATCAAATCCTGGCAATTGAAAAAAAAAATCTAAAAAACACCTAAAAATACCTAAAAAACCGCGAGAACCACCCAAAAATACCTAAAAAAAATCTAGAAAACACTCCAATTTTTTTAATGTTTTTTTTGAAAAATTCGCTATATTTCGTCAACAATAAAAAAAATTTCAAAATTTTTTTTGAGTAACAGATGTCCATGCACATGTGCATTTGTATCATTTCTTTGACAAATTCCGTAATACATTACAAACATTGGACAATTGTACTTTAATTTACACTAACACGTGTAATACACTACTTTTTACGTTACCAATATTAGAAATGCACATGTGCATCTATATGTATCAACATGCACTTTTGGTACACTACTTTGAACCCACTTTCTCTTTCATCTATCATTCCATCCATAATACACTACCATGCACATGTGAATATGTATCATTTCTTCGACAAAATCCGTAATACATTACAAATATTAGACAATTATACTTTCATTTACAATACCATGTTTAATACACTACTTTTTACGTTACGAATATTAGAAATGCACATGTGCATCTATATGTATCAACATGAAATAAGGTGTTTTGGTACACTACTTTGAATACACTTTCTCTTTCATCTATCATACCATCCATAATACACTTCCATTACCTCCTACAATCTATAATACAATACCATTACCTTCTACCATCTATACTACAATACCAATACCAATATTTTCACTTTATTACATGTATATCAATACCATATATACCATCCAATCAACATATTACATCATAAAGTGACAACTATAACCAAACCATCAACCACTAGATATAACTAACCAAAAACCATGTATATGGGCCTACTTCATTATTCAAAATCGCAAACCTTTTGTACCAAAATACGTTATATAATGGTTATACATAATGATGCACATGTGCATTTTGAATATTGGTAATGTAAAAAGTAGTGTATTACGGATGGTATTGTAAATTAAAGTGCAATTGTCTACTACTGATAAAGTATAACGAAATTTGTCGAAGTTATGATACATATGCACATGTGCATGGATAACTGTTACACAAAGAAAAAAAAGTTTTTTTTGGAACGAAATATAGAGAATTTAAAAAAAAAATATTTAAAACATATTTTTGAGAGCTTTTTTGATTTTTTTAGATTTTATTTTGCAATAAAGGTGGCTCTCGCGGTTCTCGCATGAACCTTACCCTATATATATATATAGGGTAAGGTTCATGCGAGAACCACCTTTATTGCGAGAACCGCGTGAACCAATGTGAACACAAAAAATACCTAAAAGAATAAAAAAAACACACAATTTTTTTAAAAAATCGCTATATTCCGTTACCAAAAATTTTTTTGGAGTAACAATTATCGATGCACATGTGCATATGTATCATTTCTTGGACAAATTTCGTAATAAATTAACAGTAGTAGACAAATGCACTTTCATTTACATTACCATCAGTGGTACACTACTTTTTACATTACCAATATTGAAAATGCACATGTGTATCATTATGTATAACCATGATATAACGTGTTTTGGTACAAAAAGTTTGTGATTTTGAATGATGATGTAGGCCCATATACATTATTTTTGATTAGTTATATCTAGTGGTTGATGGTTTAGCTATATTTGTCACTTTATGATGTTATATGTTGTTTGGATTATATAAAGGGTATGATGTTATATGTTGTTTGGATTGTATAAAGGGTGTTGATATACATGTAATAAAGTGAATTATTTGTAATGGTATTGTATTATGGATGGTAGGATGTAATGGTATTGTATTATGGATGTAGGAGGTAATGGTAGTGTACTTTGGATGGTATGATAGATGAAAGGGAAAGTGTATTCAAAGTAGTGTACCAAAACACGTTATATCATGTTTATACATATAGATGCACATGGTCATTTCTAATAATGTTAATGTAAAAAGTAGTGTATTATGGATGATAGTGTAAATGAAAGTGAAATTGTCTAATATTGGTAAGGTATTACGAAATTTGTCAAAGAAATGATACATATGCACATGTGCATGGATAGTTGTTACTCAATTTTTTTTTAGTGACGAAAAATAGCTAGTGAAGAAAAATAGCGATTTTTCAAAAAAAAAAATAAAAAATATTAAAAAAATTGTGTTTTTTTATCTTTTAGGTATTTTTGGTTATCTTCACATTGGTTCTCACGGTTCTTGCAATAAAGGATGGTTCCTAACAGATCCTTCTCCTATATATATATATAAAATCATATCTCAAACGAAAAAAAATACATATTCATTGTAAGTGTATCATATATCTTAAATAGTAATGTTTAGACGATATTATTGATATTAATGATATAAAATGGTGTCCATTCTCCCAACCAATAGCAACAAACATCAAGTCAAGTTGCAAATCATTTGGGGACTGTTTACATCTTCATGATTGTTTATCATATTCAAATTATTGCCAAAAGTTGTTTTTCTTAACGGCAAATTTGAATCACTGACGTACCACTGGAGTATCAACGTGCCACCAGCGGAACCACCCGATCATCATCTCCACTAGGCATAATGCCTATACACCAATTCAGGAGGAAACTTAATAACTATTGGTCCAAACCCTTATCCCACCCCCATAATGACACTAGGGTGCCTAAAGTTGTTGATTCAAAAATGAAGTAGCAGCTTCATCATCCTTAAAGTCATTGCACTAACATGATTATAAGGAAATTTAAATCGTCCCTAAAAAAATCGAATGTCAACTGAAATGCGCCATAAATACTTTTCAAAACAATAGAGATTGGTGATATGTTCAAACTGCTATGTGTGACCGACTCCAACTTGTTTGGTCACATAAATTGTATACCTGAAATGCAGCCACCAAATTGTCTGGTTACGTTTTCTCCACTAAAGAGATACCTGAATATAAAAAAAATGTGTTGCCTCAAATAGCATCAACACGTTTTGAGCGTAATGATTGTGAATGACATGAAAACTTCAACGTTAAGCATGCTTCAGTTAGAATAGTACTAGGACATAGAGGTGTACAAATCTGATTTTTTTTTCAAACCGAATCAGTTTCATTAAGGACTCAAAAAGGTTTGGCCCAAACATGTGTTTTCTTTCACAAACTGAATCAGTTTCCAAACCTATCACACCGGTTGAGGTCGAGTTCAAAACCGGTTTGAGGCAAAAAAAATCGGTTTTTTACATGTTTTCCAAACCGGTTTGGGCTTAAACAGGGTCATAAAAATGACCCTAAACCGACCGACAAGGCCGCTTTGGGCCAAACCGTTTTTTTTTTCACGGGTCATCAGGCCCAAACTGATTTTTTGTATACCTTTACCACGATATATGATCTTTTAAGAAGTGTCCACTAAAGTAACAAAAAAAATTTGTGAGCAAGGGCGTCTTTGAGGTTGTGCATGGTGGGCGACCACATATGGCCCATGTTCTTAAGAGGGGCCAAATTTTGATTTTATCGTTTAGGAAGCATAGGTTGATTAGCATGTATAAAAAAATTATAGAGTTAGTATATATTTCATGTTCTAGAAGGGTTTCAATAACTAAATAACCATCTACAACGAACTCATTAATCAACTAATCATTTAACCCAAATGCGAAATGCGCAATACCACTTTGGCCAATAACAAAGCAAGTAACAATTAAGGCATCTGAACTCTCAGTGACGCCTGTCTGAGGTTCTAGAGAGCAAACTGGAAAATACTAATCGGATGTAATACTTTTTGAATTTTGATTTCACCTAAGAATTGGGAGCACAACCGGGTTGTCATTAAGGTTTTTGGTTATAATATATCTGTAGCTAGTGTTTATGCACATTGAGAAACAGACATGAGAAAGACTACAAATCAGAATATCTTTAGCGATGCAAAATTTTTTACCTTACAATTGTTGCAGGTAAATGTCCGCCTTTGTTGTGCGGTCGCCAGTTATATACATAGCAGAATGTCTTTTTTTTCCTTTTGTTGAGGATTAGCTTAGGGATTGTCGGTTGAATGTGCTGCTAGTACCTAGTTGTGACATATTAAATAAATTTTTCTTGCACATAAATTGTTGTATTTACGTTACTGCTTGGCGATAAAGTTTGACTATATTGATGACATTTTTTGTCGGTATTAGGGAGGGGACAGACGAGAGGCTTGAGCAATGAAAGTGCATTAATTTAGCTTCAATGAAATGAAAGCCATGGAGTTAAAAGATACAGGCACTATATTTGTTGGAAAATGCAGTCCACCAACTTATTTATTACTCATTGAAGTGGCTATTAAACCGCACTCTCCTACACACTTGTTTACTATTACAACTTTCATTTCCCAATATCCCAAAGTCCTACACACTTGTTTAATTTTACTATATCTGTGTATATTGTAAGTTTTGATAGTCACATTTGTAACATATATGATTTATGGGTGAATGACCCAACCCGGCCACTACTCAAACATGACATCAAACTAGCTAGCATTGGATTCATTTGACTATATGTTAGTGTTGCGACACATCTTATTACCCGTTTACATGCCATTTTTTATGTAATTTTCTTTATGTTTATGAAAGAATAGCCAAAAAAAAATTGATGATTAGTTGTTTTAAGAGAAGATGCACTTTATAAGTTCAACCCATTTACTACCCATGTACGATTTTATTACATGTTTAAAGCATATAAACGTGTTGGTTTTTCAGCCTATTATTTGCCTCGCTTCAATAAACGTATTACATTGGTCGGGTTCTTGCTCCGTGGTTTTTCAATTTGTAAATCTGACACAATTAGTACCCTCCGTCATTATCCTCTTAGTAACATGTAACATGAATTCTTACCGAAAAAAAAAAAAACTACTGGTTCTATTAGATTTCCATTGTTCATGTATTTTTAAATGACGTTTTAAAGATCACATGCTACTTTATGATGGTCAAGAAGATGTGGCACTATATACGCAATGAACGACTAATAAAACTGAAATTTATGTCGTCAATTACTTCCCAACTGAAATGGATGAACTTACAAGAAAATTACAACAACATGCAGTAACTCTCAACAACGACATATGGTACTGGTACAACTCCGATCAGCAGGCTTTTTCAGTAAAAGATGTCCGACGTTCGCTATGCCCTCAACCAGACCTAAATGAACAAGCGGGTGAGTTTATATGGAATAAATGGGCCCCGGGGAAATGTCAAATGTTAGTATGGAGGGCTGTCGAAGAAAAAATTCCAACAGCTATGGCATTGAGAAGAAGGGGAGTGAACATCCAAAACGTAATATGTCAGACTTGTGGAGCAGCCGAGGAAACTGCAGGTCCTGTTGCAGTGCAGTTTTGCAAAAAGGGTGTGGATAGAAATAGCAAAGTGGATGAAGATACCACCGGTGAACACGGAAGGAAGCATAAAAGAACTTTTACAAGGGCTGAATGAACTACAGAGGAGTCGGAAAGAGAGGAAAGCCATTCACGCAATAGCAATACATACGTTGTGGATCATTTGGAAGACCAGAAATGAGAAGGTATTCCGAGGAAGTCAGGGGACAGTGCAAACGACTATAGAAACAATCAAAGAAAACTCATTTCAAGGGATGAAAACAAGATCAAAGTTTAACAATATTTCTCAACAAGAATGGTGGGATTTCAATGTGATGTGGGTATAGTGCCTTGTATTTTGTTATGTTCCGTTTCCTGTTTTTTGTTTTCTGTTTCGTGGCTGTATCGATTGCTCAGCCTCTGGCTGGGTATCATGTTTTTAGCTGTGAAGTAATAAAAGTCCCGTTTGCTATTAAAAAAAAAAAAATTACTTCCCAATAGGTACCACAAATTGAAAGTGGAGATTTTGTTTCTTAGCTGATCACAAGTCCCACATATGCTTGTGGAATTGCATTCATGCACTTAACATATTTTGGACGTAAATTAGGTTAAGCCAGTGAGCATCACATTTTGTAAATATGTTTTTACAAATATTTAAATATTTATTATGCGGAGACATAACTCATATCACAAGAGCATCACATTTTAACATTGACTACTTTATATGGAACACCACCGACAACAAGAAGCGAACACGACAAGAATTAAATATAAATAAATTTTATGTTGATAATCCCTCCAGTATCAACACGATGTCTAACCAAAAACAAGAAAAAAAATATATATTTTATAATATCAGTTAGTAATCCCTCGGTATTTTTTGATGGATTAGTGAGGGAGATATGCTACTGTCGAGTATTGACTTTTGAGATAGAATATCTGTAGGTGATCCATAGACAGTTTTGAAGATACGGTTCATGATCATACTTTGTCATACGCTTTGTAGTTGTTGAACGTTTAATGTGCTGAAATGATTGATGGCATAAAGGAGGACTCACTCTTATTACTAAAAACTAGAGCGTCTTTTGGCGGATTATGTTGGGAGAGATGGATGGATTTTTAGCGTGAGAGATTTCATTTTGCAACATTGTTTGTTTGGGATTTCTAGCCCCTTGCTAGCCTTGCTCTTCCTATTATAATAAAATAGCCGTCGGAAAAAAAGTTAGTTATCGGTGATCCGTTAGAAATGTACATTATAAATAGCTAGCCTCAACGCCTCACTAGTTTTACATCCATGATAATCGAGATATATACTACCAATACTCCCAAAGCCTATCTGTTTTTAACATGCCATGACAAATATTCGAATTAATGTTGGAATTTGGGTATGTGTGAATGGTAGTCTCATATGGTAAACAATTGTCCCACATTGGTGTGGAGACAAAGAAAAAGGGTATTTATAAGGTACTACATTTACCTAACCAATATCACTTTGTGACATTGGGAACAGAAGACGAATCTGTTTAAGGGAATTGTGTGAAACACAATCCCGGTTCTCGTTAACTGTTTCAGATTAACGTACTACGGTATACAAGAACGGATAACGATGTAATAGGTAAGACTTGGAAATTACACTTGATTTTCATTCTAACCAGGGAAAAGGTCATTGTAAATGTTTCGTGAAACATATTGGAAGTATCTCATATCTCACACGGTATATTCCTCGGTGAGTAAAATCGGGATTACACAATGGTGGATATGGGACCAATGGAATCTCTATATTTATGTGAGTGAGAAATTGTTAACCCTCCAAAATTTTTTAATATTGTTTTAAAAGTGATTATAACTGGAAGGAAAGAGAAAATATAATGATAAAAGTATATATAGTGTTTAACTGAAAAGAAGAGAGAAAAAGTAGTAATTTTTATTGTAACTATAGAGATGAAGATGCTACAATGAATCCTCTTAGAGTTGGTACACTAACATTAGAGCTGGTACAGTGATAAGTCAAGGTAAATGTAAAATTGTGTCAAAAAATGGCCTAGAGCTTGATTAGCGAAAGGTTATCAGTTGATTGAACGTTACTCCCATTTCATAGCTAAGATGAAACGTCAATATTGAGCCTACATATTCTGATCAAGTTGAAAAACTAGCCGATGCTCTACCAGACGATGAATATAAATTGGTTTTGATGATTTTAAAATCAAAACTGCAGAATTTATGAAACAAAATCTGAGCACTTTCATTAAGAAACTAGAAGCTCACGATTTGGATCTGAGAAAGAAGTCGATGATGAAAGCACATTTAGCTCAACAAGATATGGGGCTTTACTTCAAAGGGTCTAGTCAGAAGATTCAAACAACGTTTAGTGTAGATAATACAAATATGCATATTACACATCAAATGGGAATGCATTTGTCAGTAACAACATGGGATATTCACAGAACCAACAACCAATTTATGAAAGTAGTATTGGTTCTAATCAACAATCTCAACAGTCCCAAACTCAACAAGCATAGAATCAGAATTTACAAAGTTCATCAACTCAGAACTCAAAGAACCTGCAATGTAACATAGTTTTGTGTCTTAACAATTTGCAAGAACTTACAATTCCAAATGCCAAAGAACTTATCGCTCTTCTTGCCTTCATTTTACAATTGTACGAAGGGTTAGTATCTGGTCGAATTGGGAATTACAACTTCGTTATGGAAGACTATGATCAAATACATCCCGAGGAGTTGGAATTGATCGATATCAGATTGTGTATTGCAAGAGATTCATGGAAATCATAGGAAAGAAGCAATCTGGGAGATGAACATTCAATGCTTGGGTCTGATATGTTTAAAGTGACATGCTATAAATGTGGTGATAGAGGGCATTTCAAATGAGAATGTACAAATCAGAAGGTTGAAAGCAATTTCAATCCACATGGAAGAAGCAATGATTTCTACCAAAGAGCTATTCAACACCATAATCAACCTAAGAGTCCCTGATCAATGAATTCAAGAAATAATCCGATAGAAAGTGGGTCTTCATCTGATTCAACTCCGAAAGATAAAGCCTTAGTGGTGGTTCCAAATGACGAAGGGTTTAATTAGTGTTATTGCATATTATGTGTGTTCGTCATTGTGCGAATATGCTAGATAAAGCGTGTGTTGATTATTGTATAGTTGAGTGTTAGTTTTATAAGGAGAACATTCATACGCACGTATGAGTCATACGTGCGTATGAGGAGTGCTCATCTGTGTGCATGAGACCATGCGCATGTGAGCTACCTATATATAGGTGGCTATGTGCACAGATCTATAAGTTTGTGGATTTCCCATTTGATAGGGATTTCAGCTGGAGAGATTGCTTGATGCTTTCTCTAGCTTGTCAATGATGTATGCTCATTCGATATGGAATAGAAGCTTGTACATATGGTTATTCTAAGCGTTATGTAACACCCGAATCGCGTAATATATAACAACACGCGGCGGAATCATCCGGGAGTCGCGTTACAAATTGTTTCACAACGCATTGTACATAAAGTTTTGTATTATTAAGTTATTTGTTTACATTATCTTGGAAATAATATAACATAGTACAATAATTGTCTTGCAAATTTTATGGTCACTAATGCCCAAGTCCGCCCTATGTGAAGCATGCTCAAAGTCAAACATAAGCTCCTGAAACATATGTGAAAATATAACGTCATCATAAAAATGTTTGTGAGTAAGATAGGTTTTGTGATGATGATTCATGGCTTTGATTGTTAAAGAAATGTTTGACTATTTCAAAAGTAGCCATGAATCATTATAAAAGTGATTCTTTTATAAAATCATATGAAAATCAAATGATTTAAAAGAATGATGCATGGTTAACTTAATAATCAAAATATGTCATATCCGTGCAAAATATGTCATGTCTTGTGTAAAATATGTCATGTATAAAACAATGTCTTGCGTAAACCAAATGTGATGTGTAAAACAACGTATGTGTATACCAAATGTCATGTGTAAAACAATGTCTTGTGTAAACAATGTCATGTATAAACCAATGTCTTTGTGTAAACTAAATTGTCATGTATGAACCAATGTCTTTGTGTAACCAAAATGTCTTGTATAAAACAATGTTTTTGAATGAACAATAGTCTTGTTTAATCAAAGGTTTTGTTTTATAAATCAATGTTTTTATTGTGTAAACATATATATGGATTATGGGCGAATACATGCAAGCCTTGCTGACTGTCGGATAAACCCTTATAAGGATAAATGTTTTTCAAATGTTCATCGGATTCTGTCATTCCCCATGGATACTTCCAAACAAACTAGGAAGCGGGAATAGGGGTGTCAAACCTATGGTACAATAACATACTACTGGTCGGCGGGATTAATGTTAATGAATGTATCATTGTCGAGTTCAACGCACCGATATGTCTTAAACAATGTAAGCATATCGTGAAAATGTTTTGAAACCATGTGTTATATGTACTAGATAAACAAACCATGTATAATGTCATGAAAACAAGAAAGTAGTGATATGCACATATGAATCACCCCAAAATATTTGACAAACATAAAAGAGGGGACTATGTAGTCACTTGGGATTGCGTAAATGTCTTGTTCAAATGATAAAACAAAACTCAAAGATTGAAGAGTTCAAGTGTGTCCTAATGTATCGGAATACTATGTTAGTATGTCGAGACGTTAATCGGAGTATTGGATAGAATGAAGTCTTATAAACCAAACAAGTGTTGGGACTCGTATGATATGGTTTAATATGCTTAACATTCTGATTTGAAAGAGTTCCCAAGTGCTTTTGACCCGTTATGACTCGTTAAAATGGTTAATGCCACTTTAACGGGTCGTAAGCGTAATTATGGGTTCGGATGGTTAAATAGGTCCTATAATGAGTCTTATATGTCAAAACAAGTTTGATTATGTTATAATATCAGTTTAGATGTCAAAACTATGGTCTTACATGTTTAAAACCATTTTATGCGCCAAAAGGGCGTTTTGATCAATTTAAAGTACATAAAAATCGACTCATCATATAACTAAACAACCTTATGACCATAAGGTATAACCTCAGAGGGTTATTCCCTATGTTACTATGGTCATAAAAATGCGCTTGGTCGAATCCTAAGATTGACCAAACGGGTCGGATTCGAAGTCAAAGCGGTAGTCAAACCGCTCGACTTAACTAGAAATGACGAGTTAGACATGTTTGAACATGTATAATAATGTTATAAAATTGATTATGTGCCAAAACTTTAAATTTTAATACCCAAAAATGTTTTCGTCGTAAAGTGCATTTTATGTATTTTTTTACTTTTAACTTGTAAAATTTTGACTCGTCATCTCGCCTACTAAACGTGGTAATTAGAATGTGCAATCGCAAGGGATTAATACATTCGTGATTACGATCACGTTGCACAGTTCATTTAAACTTTGACTTGATCAAAATGGTCAGAACCAAAAGTCAAACAGAAAGCCAAACTCTTTTAGCTCAAAATAGCTAAAATAATGAAAGAACTAGGAAGAGTACTTACTCGTGTTGAAGAACACTTTCAGAACTTAAGATAGGAGGCTTCCAAAAGATGGAAACAAGCTCCAAAGAGATGAGAGAAAGAATTTGTGAAATGAGCATGTTGAAATGGTGGATGAATAAGGCTATTTATAGTAATCTTGGATTCATGAGAACTTGACAAGTGTTTGATGAGGTGTTATGGAGTTGCTTAGTGTCTTAACATGTATCATCACCATATTAAGTGTGGCAAAATGAGTGCTAGGTGGCAACAAGTTGGAGAAAGGTGGCCAAACTTGGTGATCAAGTAAAAAAATATATTTATTTATTTTATTATTATTATTATTATTATTATTATTATTATTATTATTATTATTATTATTATTATTATTATTATTATTATTATTTTGACAATTTTGGCCCTTGGACTTGTATTTTCACTTGTTTGCCATTTTAACCCCTTTAACATAATATTTAGGTTATATAAAGGTGTCACGGCCTGTGTAACTTGGATTTTGTCCGGAAATGTCGTGAATGTCGGTTCGTTCGATCGTACAGTTACGCGTTTCATAAATAAAGTGTAAAACTTTATCGAACACGAAAATGACCGAATTTGTGCAATGATTGAAATTATGCATTCTCGTAAATAAAATACAAAATTTTATTGAATATGAAAATGTGCTGGAATTGTTCAATGATTGAAAATGTACAAATGTCGCATGTTATGCTACCGAAATTTCTACCGAATTAGCTTTATCTAATCCAAACTTCCGTCTAAACCGCGCAGGACACAACGGTCCATGTTAGAACAATTGGAATTCTCTTGTTTAGAAGACTAATGAAATTGCCTTGATGGCTAAAATCAAGGAAATTGAAGATGTTAAGACTGAGGTTGAAGAAGAAAAAAATGAAGTGGTTCAAGAGGATGTGATAGTAAATGTTGAAGCCGAATAAACATTTATTCCTGATAAAAAATTTAGACAGAACCAACACACGTTGTCAAAGAGGAGAAGCATATTCCTATTTCTCAAGATACTATCTTTAAATGAATTTTCTCGTCTCACTTTGTTGAAAATTTTTGCAGTATTTTTACTTGAATGATGCTCCATTAGGCGAAATTAAGTTTGATGATAAGGAAGAGATTGAAAGTTTTGTTAACATTTCAGAGACATCAACTAATTCAATTGAAGAACTAGCTCAACAAGCAATGATGGCTCAGCTGAAAGAGGTAAAACTTGAGTCGTCTGAGTCACAAATTGAAACTAAAAATGAATTCTTCATTAATGCTTTTCGATGTGAGAAATGCATGATTGCGTGTGAAAGCATTGAAAAGGATGAGATTATGAAAGGTTAATGTGACATTTATGACTTTCGATCATGTAATGATTTCCGAACAATTTTATGATCAATAAAATATTGTGATTTATTTCCGAGACTTGTTTAAATTCATTACATTTGTGTATTTTCAACAATTTTTAAATTTTGATCTTTTGAACCCTTTCTGGAAGTGAAATCGCAAACCGTTACGCAAACGTAATTAGTTTAACGCGATTGTAACAACCGGTCTTTCAGTTTCGAACTCGCTTTGTACTCTGAGATTTATTATAATGGTTTGAATTATTGTAAAACGCATATTATATCGCTTATTTATCGCATTTAAATCGCTTAATACTCGCAACTCTCAACGCAAGCTCAAATCGCGGATAATTATGTTACATTATGTTATTTATGTGTTAAGTGTGCTTTATGTTTTATGGTTGTACTCGCTATCGCAACGCTCTCACTCGCATAAATCGCTAAATCGCATTATTTTTATTTATCACGACGCTTAACGCTTCGCTAAAACGCTTAATACAACTATCTAATATGAACCGAATCACCAAACGAACACCTAATGAACAAATAACAACCAAAACTTCGCCATCAGGCCAACTTCGGCCGAAGTTGAACATCCCAACTTCGCCCGAACTTGACCAGGGCACCACAACTCTAATTTAACAGCAAGTTCGCTCGAACTTGCACATTCCAAGCTGAACTGGCCAAGTTCGCCCGAACTTGTGCCAAGTTCGCTTGGAAAGTGGCAAGTTCGGCTGAACTTGATGTCGGCCACCCTTATTTCTCTTCACATATAAATACCAAGCACCTCCATTCGTGCTCTCTTTGCTTCTAACTTCGATCCAGAGCTCTCAAAACCAAAAACCCTTGTTTTCCAAGTAAGATTCAACCCGTTTTATGCAAACTACAACGTTTTACTACGATTTTGCACAAGGATTACCTTCGTTTTCATCAAAACTCTTCTGTTTATGAAAATCTTCATCTTTTTCTACAAAACTTCTTCTTTTCACTTAGATCTACGCTAAACAAGTGTATTTGGGCTTAGCTTTGGCTTCCCAAGCTAGAAATCTTGATGATTTCGACTCACCAAGTGTTAGATCTGAGTAAAACCTTATAAAACATTGAGTTTTACACAAAATACGGACTAGTGATTTATGTTTCGTTCACTATGAAGTGGAACGAGGCATTGTCAAGCAAGATCTCAGATCCAGAAGAACAAGGACGATATCGTCACCTTGCACGAACTGGAGTAACCCGTACGAACCATCAAGTTTGCCCGGATTAGCCCGAGTTCCTGTAAAGTGGCTAAAACTCGCTCCAAAAGACCTCTCCAGCCTATGTTTTGCTCAGTAGCTCAAGGTTGGAGGGATGGACACTCGATTTACTCAGCAAACGATGCGGCAACGCATGATTTGGTGACCAAAACAGTAAAGTTCGCTCGAAGTTGTCACCAGAATGATGCCCAACTTCGCCCGAACTTGTTCAGTTTTCAAGAAAACCAACCAAGTTCAACTGAACTTGTACAGTTTCCAAGGAAACTAAACAAGTTCGTCCGAACTTGTACAAACTCCAAGAACCCAGTCAAGTTCACCCGAACTTGTACCTATTTCTGAGGAAAAGGTACCAAGTTCGGCCGAACTTGTACTTTCCAGTAGATTTCAGGTAAGTTCGCCCGAACTTGTACCAAATCCAAGAGATTTGATACAACTTCACCCGAACTTGTACCAAATCCAAGAGATTTGATACAACTCCACCCGAACTTGTCCACTGCTCCTTCACACGTTGACCATTTCAGCACTTCGGAAGACTGATGCACTTCTGTTCGCGTTTACAGGCTGAACCAGTGCTCCCTTCAATCCAGAACCGCTTCGTGTTTGTTTATTAAACCCAAACTATGAGTATACTTGAACCCTTTTTTGCTTTCATGCACTTTTGGGTGTTACATACGTCTCTATATCAAAACACGCTACGCTCAACGCTAAAACTCTTTTAACGCTAACCGCTCTCGCATGTTATACGTGAATCTCTGAATGTCTGTTTGCTATATGTGAATAATGAGGACTTGTAGACTACCCTTAGCAACGATAGTACTATAGTTTGGACTCAGCACCTGATTGGTTTGGGGGTTGTTAAGGCTCGCATACTTACTTTACGTGCGTGTTCGCTGTTGTGAACATGTATCGCGCATGCTCCACATCGTAGTCGTGTTGGTTAACTCGTATCATTATTGTTAGCTTACTTAGATTCACTTTCTCTACGTGTTACATGCTGGTTATGCATAAACGCTTTATCGCTATTATTATGCTATTAAACCTGTATGCTCACCTTTAGTTTATTGTATTGACTTGTATTTTAACGTATGTAACAGGTTGAGGACGTTATCGCTACGAATCGGATTAGGTTTATGCTTTAGAAACTTGTAATAAATTTGTTGGTGAACTTTGAATTGTTTGGGAATATTTGGATTTGTAATGATTGTGAGTGATGATATGCTAATTGTATGGGAAATTGACGTTTTAAATAGTGTCGCTTAAAATAGTCGTTATGGATTCTCTCGAGCAATCTGGTTCGCCTATGCCGTGCCCCGATGATTCTGCAATCGGTTGGGGTGTGACAGCGACGTACACTCCGGAACAATGACATAAGCTAAACATACCCTAAATATCCTTTTCATAACTTAGAAATAAGTTTGGAAGGGTTCGGTATGGCAAAAACACGCTTATGCAACTCCAGGGACTATTTTGAAAAATCTACGAATGTACGCCGATTCACGTATTTCTTATTACGGAACACATATGCAGATTCAAAAATTTTGTAATCATTAAAATCTTGAATTTTATTGATGAGAATGCAAAAATATCATTCATTATGCAATTACGGTCGTTTTCGCATTTATTAAAGCGTTTGTCGTAATTAAGCGAGCAACGCAACTGTACAACCGAACGAACCGACATCAAATACATTTCCGAACATATTTCAAGTTCCCTATGCTTTATCGTCCTTATAGAGCTTAAAAATGAGGTTTGGGTGTTAAAAGTGACAAAACGCGACAAAACAAGTCAAGGGGCTGAAACTGCCATTTTTGAAACTTGCTGCCCAGGTCCATGCCTTACGAACCGTAAGGAAGACCCCATAGGGTCTGTAAGCCATGACCAGACAACAGTTTCATACCTGGCAGCCTCTTGTTCACTTCCTTGGCCACCAAGTCGCGAATTTGCCACTATTTCTTCTGCTTTGGACACCTAAGAGGACATGAAGCATGTCATAACACCTCATGGGACACTTGGCTTGATCTTCTTTCACTCCTTCAACTATAAATAGCCTTGTACTTCAACCATTTTCACTTGCTCATTCCTTCTTTCTTTCTCCCACTCTCTTGGAGCTTGCTTCCATCTCTTGGAGGCCTCCTACTGAGTAATTCTGAGCTCTTAAGTGTTCTTCAACACAAGTAAGTGCTCACTCCTTAGTCTTTTTCATTATTTTAGCTTATTTGACCTAAAAGTCAAACAGTTGACTTTCTGTTTGACTTTCGGTTCTGACCATTTTTGGTGAAGTCAAAGTTCAATTGAACTTTGCAACGTGATCGTAATCACAAAGGTTCTGATCTATAGTGATCACGCCTACGGATTACCACGTTTACTAGTTGAAGTGATGAGTCAAAGTTTCGGTCAAAAATGCGCATTAAGTGCATTTTACGACAGAACTATTTTTGGGTATCAAAACACTAAGTTTTCATACCAAA
Source organism: Scalesia atractyloides (assembly GCA_947069175.1). Lineage (NCBI taxonomy): Eukaryota > Viridiplantae > Streptophyta > Magnoliopsida > Asterales > Asteraceae > Scalesia > Scalesia atractyloides. The sequence goes on along the minus strand of CAMTDV010000019.1, from coordinate 42,265,128 downwards.
TCAGTTTTATAACTTAGTTAGACATGTTTTGACATGTCCAATTCGTCACTTATAGTTTAGTCTTTATTAGGGTCGTAAGTCGAGCGGTCTTGACCACCGCTTTGACTTTCGAATCCGACCCGTTTGGTTGATCTTAGGATTCGACCAAACACATATTTGTGACCATAGTTGTATAAGGAATAACCCTCTGAGGTTATACCTTATGGTCACATCGTTTGGTTAGTGTTATGTTAAGTCGCTAGTTATGCCTTTTATAATGACCAAAACGCCTTTTTTGCGAATAAATCCATTTTAAACATATGTAATCCAACTTTTGACATATACACTGACGTTACAACATTATTAAACATGTTTTGGAATATAAGACTTATCATAGGGCATATCTAACCATCCGAACACGTATTTACGTAAATGACCCGTTAAAGTAGCGTAAACTACCTTAACGAGTCATAATGGGTCAAAAGCACTTAGGATTCATTTCAAATCAGAATGTTGAGTTTGTTAAACCATTTCATATGAGTTCCAACACTCATTTGGTTTACAAGACCTCATTCTATCCGATCCTCCGATTTAAAGTCCCGATATTAAAATAAGACACACTTTAATCCTTGGACTCTTGAGCTTTTATTTACTCTCTTGAACAAGGACATTCTTGCAATCCCAAGTGAGTACATAGTCCCCTCTTTTACGTTTTCAAATGTTTGGGTGATTCATATTTGTCTATAACTACTTTTGCGATTTCATGACATTATATATGTTTTGATTACATAGTACATATAGTACATGATTTCAATTGCATTTTGTTTCGTTTGTTGACTTAGCATGCCTAGCACATTAATTTCAAAGACATTTTCATGGTATGTTGACTTAGCATACCTACATATGGTTTCAAGGACATTTTACTCCGTATGTTGACTTAGCATACCTAGTACTCGATTTCAATGACATTTTTCTTGGTATATTGACTTAGTATACCAAGTACATGGTTTCAAAACATTTTTATGACAAGCTTGCGTTGTTCTAGACATATTGGTGCGTTGAACTCGACAATGATACATTTATTAACATTGATCACGCCGGCCGGTAGTATGTAATGGTATCATAGGATTGACAATCCCGTTCCCACTTCCTAGGTTTGTTTGCAAGCGACTTTAGAGAATGACAGAATCTGATGAACATTGATAGACCTTTATCTTTATAAAGGTTTATCCGACAGTCAACAAGGCTTGAATGTATTCGCTAACAATCCTAATATATGTTTTTACAATAAAAGCAATGGTTTATAAGACATAACTTTTGATTTAAACAAAACCTTTGTTTATTCAAAGATATTGTTTTATACAAAGACATTGGTTTATACATGACAAGTTGGTTTACACAAAGGCTTTGGTTTAAACATAGACATTTGGTTTACATAAATACATTCGGTTTTTACATGACATCGTTTTAAACAAGACATTTCATTGGTTGGTTTCTGGTGAGTGATTTAAATAAAGAGACGTGTGTAATATGATAAAATCATGGCAGATAAGCCGTTGGTACTTCCTATATATATGTGCTTTTATAATTACATATCATAGCGTTATCTAAATCACTTCGAACAAAGACAAGACATCTTTTACACAATGCACGACATCTTTTACACAAGACATATTATATCTTATACAAGTTAGTCTCATTTGGTTATTTACTTAACCTTGCATCATTTCTTTTACTTCGATTTTCATATGATTCTATAAAAAGAAAACCTCTTTGTAAGGGTTCATGGTTACTTTTTAGTTAAACAATTCTTTTATCATTCAAAGCCATGAAACTTCAAAACCTATGTTACTCACAGGCATTTTTATGCTGACGTATTTGTTATCACATATGTTTCAGGAGCGAATGTTTGAGGCTGATCATGCCACACTTAGGGCGGACTCGGGCCTTAGTGACTTAAAATCAAGAAAGACAATTTAATTTATGCTATGTTTTCTTTTTAAATCCAAGACAATGTAAACAATTCAATTCAATAATACAAAACTTTAATTACCATGGTTGTGAAACAATAGTTCTGTTACAACACTCCCCGACACTTCCGCCGCGGTTGGTTGTTTTACGCGGTCGGGGTGTGACAATTAAAAGGTCATACTGAAAGTTTGCGTACTGAAACACCCCTAAAGAAGGGTTTGTAAAAAAAGTTGACGTTAAACAAAATTGTGTGAATGATATTAACTCTTCTAGTTCTTGTGCAGATATAGTGATTATTGAGTATTGGAATGATGAGGATTATGATCAATCTTTTGATGCTTCTTTAATTTTTTTGAAACATAATTTCTCTATGTTTATGATACTTGTACTTGAAAATACAAGTAAAAACTCGAATGCATGTGGTGTTTTTCAATCTTTGAATTTGGATTATGCTTCTGTTTTAAAAATTAAGGTTTCTCGTTCGTCATATGATAAACGGCACCCGTTGTTTTTGTTAAAGTTGAAAATTTGTCCAATATTTCTTTCTGGTGAATCTTCTGATGCACAAAAATTATCCCATTTTGTTAAAGTCAACACAATTAAAAATAATGTAACACATGTTCATAGTGAGTCAACTAAAACAACAAAATCTTCTGTTTGTGATGTAAGAAGGGATAACAAGAATTCACACAAAAAGTTTCAAAAATTAGAAAATAAAGTAGAAGCAAAACCTAAGGTTAAGAACGTGAATACTCACTCTAGTGCCGATACTAGTGCACAGGGCCAAAATAAGCACAAGCATGTGCATAAACATCATGCACAGGGCGTATCATCACAACCTTCAAAGACTCTAAAAATCTCACAGGCTAAACAGGATTCCTTTTCAAGAAATGTCAAGCATATTTTATTTGTGGCATACCTGTTCATATAGCTCACAATTGTGTTGATCATCCATACATGCCGTATTATGCAAGACATGCACAATATCTGAAGGCTAAGCCCAATTGAAATTCTAGAGATCAACATCCCAGGGCTAAACCATCGGATAATGATTGGAATCTAGCGAAGAAACAAAATCCTTATCATCAAAATGTTTTCAATCAAGAAAACAAGTTTTCAAAGATGCAGTAGAAAATAGGAAAACAAATAAAGTCACAACGGGTTTCTAATGAACGTAAAATGTGATTTGGAAACCAAAAGTACTTGCTAGCCAATCATCAAAATCATCACAATCGCCGTGAATTGAAATTCAAAGTTCTCATCTGTATTAGATAATCAAAAGGATACGGTTTTACAAGAGGTGTCATATATTGACATTCAGGAAATACCCAGGTCAACAATGGGCTAGGTACCAAAAGGTTGATTGTGTAGGAACAGCTATGGAGGACTATCCTCAGACTTTGGTATGTTGGTATTGGCTGTTCCAGGCACATGACAAGAGACATTTCTCAACATCATGATGTAAAATTCTTTGATGGAGGATATGTCTCATTTGCGGGAGTTGAATCCAGAAAGATTACAATGAATGGTGCTATAAGAAATGAGGTTCTAATCTTTGAAGACGTAAACTACGTTCTAGAATTGAAACACAACCTTTTGAGTGTTTCTCAAATGTGTGATAAAGGCATGATGGTTCACTTTACAAAGAAGGGTTGTTTTGTATTGAAGTCAGGGATCATGATTCCTGAAGACTAATAGAAGAAATTATGTGCATATTTTTGGAAATTTCTAAACATAATGCAATGATGTCGCATCGCTATCTTGGTCATGTCAATATGAAGAATTTGATTCGAATTTCTAAGGGAGGTTTAGTCAGAGATTTTCCAGTCAGAGACTTCATGATGGTAGAGAAATGTGTTTAGCGTGCATTGGGTAAACAACATCAAATGCATAGTAAGCCGAAGCTGATGCATTCCATGAATGTTTTTTTTTTGGAAATACTTCACATGGATCTATTATATCCAGTGATTGTGCTGAACATTTCCAGGAAGGCTTACTGTTTGGTCATTACAGATGACTATTCATGTTTCACTTGGGTTTTTCTTAACTCGCAAGGATGAAACCCAAGAGCTGACAAAGAATTTTATCATTTTAATGGAAACTCAAGTTGAGAAGAGGGTACCGGTGATTTGATGTGATAATGGAATGGAATTCAAGAATGCATATCTCAACTTGTTCTTTTCTGATAAAGAGATTCATAGAAAGTATAGTGCAAACCAAACTCCTCAACAAAACGTAGTTACTGAGAGGCGAAATAGAACTCTCATTGAAGTTGCATAAACTATGCTTGTTGACTCCAAGCTACCTGTGTTTTCTGGGCGGAAGTAGTAAACACGACTTGCTATGTTCAGAATCATGCACTAATCAAGAAGCGACACATGAAGATTCCTTAAGAAATTGTAGATGGTCACAACCCTTCTTTTAAACATTTTCAAACCTTTGGTTGTCCTTGTGTTCTTCTACATACGGATATTAAAGGCAAGTTTGAGGCTAGAATTGATGAATGCTACTTTGTTGGCTATGCACAGAACATTTCATACAGAGTTTACAGCAAAGTCACAAAGCAAATTATTAAATCATGCAATGTTGATTGGTTGGAGGAAAATGAAACTAATGCACGCGTTGGTCCAAAATGGTTATTTGACTATGCTTCTTTATTTAAGTATGTAGTTTAATGTTTTTCCTGATGTGATTGCAAAAAACAACTGTTTCAACGTAGGGACCATCTATTTTGTTAGTGATGCGGATGTAACGGAGTTTTTTTATTTCAAGTTCTAAGGTGTATAGTGTTGACCCACCGGGGATGTACACCACTTCTCAGACTCAAACATCATGCATTCAAAATACTGAAGGTCCATCACAAAGGGTACATGAAGGAAATTGTAATCCAGTTACCCTAGGATCTTCACTATTTTAGGAGTCGATTCCTGCTGATTGCAGTGTTAATCTTCCGGTGGATAACATTGTTACTACTTCAAATGAGGGGGAGCAAATTAGAATAGATGTGGGAAGTGTTTCATGTAACATTTGTCAAAAACGGGTTTTCCAAACCGCTTCGTTTGTAATCGAATATCAAGTTATAAGTGTTTCGTAGCGTATTTATGTTAATTCTAATTTTGAACGATGCATAATTAATAAACAAACTAGAATATAAAAGCTATAATTGATAAAAAGTAAAAATAAAATAAATAAAATGAAAAACAGGCTGCCGGGACTCGAACCCGGGTCAGCCGGAAAGGCAACGACTTAACACGCACACTTATAACCACTCCGCCACTTGATGTTTTCTGTTAGTTCTAGGAACCAATTAAATCTTATGTTCAACCATGAATCAACCGGTCTACGCCAACTGTAACCGTAATCGGTTTCCAAACATCCAAAAACGTTTGAGTGTTTGCGGTTTTCTGACAATAACCGATACACCGACACCTTCAATCAATTTAGTCTTGAATGGACTTGAATTCATGAGGTGATCGGTTTTAATAACCGAAAATCTGCATTTCCTGAATTACTCCAACCATAGCCCCCTCTCGCGACTCAAACTCATCCGCAGAACCTTTAATTTCACTTTCGCTCTACTTTCAGTTCGTCGGAAAAGCTTTTTGAACTCGTCGGACTTTCGCCGGAAAACCGTGTCTTCCATCAAATCAGTAAGTCTCTAAATTCTTTCATCGTCTATCAGTTGTTAAGCTTTAGCTAACTCAAACCCTTCAATCAGAATCAGTTTCAGACGACGATATCGGATAATTAACTCTCGCCGGAAAACTTCTGAAAGTTCCCAATTCTCGCTGTGAAACGGTATAGCCTTTTAAACCTTCTGGTAATTCTTGTTCAGTGCTTCAATTCCGCATCTAGCTAATCAAAATTGTTAATCTGTCCGCTCAGACGAAATCCGTAAAAGCAGAGCCGACGACTTCGCCGGAATTCTGAGATAGATCGTTTCTCCGGTATGTTTACTTCCAAAATCTTCTCTGCCATTTCATTTTAGTCATTCGAATGTTTGTCAATCGAATTAAACAAGAAACAGTAGAGTAATCGTAGTCTGTGATTTTGTAACGAAGAAGATGAAGTTAGGTTGTTTATAAGTTTTATATAAATTGGATATTATCTCGGGTTAGACACACAGTCCAGCGGTGGACTGTGTGCGCACATATATCACACGCCGCGAGTTCGATCCTTGACACACACGTATGCTCTGTAATAAAGATGTTTTATTTTTCTAACTGAACCGGATTAACTCACGGTAGATGTTAAGTATAATGAAAATCGGTATATTAATCAAGTTAGACACACAGTCCAGCGGTGGACTGTGTGCAATACTAACCCACAGGTCCCGGGTTCGAGACCTGTTACACACGCCGGTTCGATGATTAAAATCCTTTTTGAAAATAAAAGAATTTTGAATAAATTAAAAACAGTATATAAATATAATTAAAAACAGAATTATTTCGGGTTAGACACGTAGCTCAGTTGGTAGAGCTGCGTGCACGCGTACGGGAGGTCTCGGGTTCGAGCCTCACCCAGCGCGTACATACACACGGTTGAACCGGTCGAACAGTCAACAGTCAAACAGTCAGCGGTCAAACGGTCAATGGTCAACGCAAAAGTCAACACTTTTTTTTATATTTTTATTTATTTATTTAGTTTAAAAATCAATTAAAAATACTTAAAAATAATGTTTTTAAAGATAGATAATAGCCTTAAACTCACAAAAATATATATAAAAATCTTATTAAAATTATTAATAAAATCCGCTCATTTACCATACTTCCCGTTATTATTTAGGCTAGTTAAGTCTCGTCGATCAATCCTTCAAACTCGTGCGCATTTCATCATCTTCAACCGAACGCACCCAATGTGAGTGAATCTCTACAAATTCCCCGTTTTAATCACGTTTTGGGGGTGTATCATGTGTCTTACCATTTATTATATTTAATCATTGTGCATACATCATATCTATGAACAAATGTGTATTCAACTTGTATCACCTGTTTGTGTGGTTATTGTTTAGATTTAATTTATCATTTTCAGTACATACATTATCATAGGCCGCCGCTCCCCATTACATTATGAGCGTTGAGCTGTTCCCCATTACATTATGAGCGTGAACCGGGCGTTGCCAACATACGATCGGCTCTGTTTGATTGAGCCTTGATCGCACAGACATTCATCATAGGCCGTCCGTTCCCCATTACATTATGAGCGTGAACGTGACGTTGCCAACATATACAGTTTCATTCATGTTATATATTCATGCAAGTTGATATGTTATTGTATGTTATTGTTTGTGGTTGTTATTGTTATTGTTTGATTTTTTTACATTTGCTCACATATGACTATTGCACAATTTTTCCATGATAAAGATAACAAGAAATCAATAATAAATGTTTATCTAACAAGGTTCACTCGCCAACTTATGTTGACCCAAAAACCCCCATTTTTACACATGATACAGGTGATCCAGCTGCAGCAAGAAACACATAGGATTGGCTTAGAAGAATAAACCGGTTTAGAGCTTGGATTGTTTAGTTGATTATTTTTCTTTGTATTTGTATGAACATGTTTGGATTATTGAGGATGTAATTTTGACTTAAATAAATATGAAACATATTAGTAAATATCATGAGCTTTGGTGATAACCCAATTATGCACCGACTCTTATTCCGCTGCAGGTCGGGGTGTGACAGATTGGTATCAGAGCCATGACTATAGGGATATAGGATAGGTTATTAGACCCTTAGAGCCTATACTATAGTTGATTAGAATTTTTAAAATTTTTGTGTGTTACATGCCAAATTTCATGATGTTTATATGTTTTATGTTTAATGTTACATTCAATGTTATGCAAGCATGTTCATAAGTACATACTATTATATAATGCCTATCATGAATCATATTCTCATAACATATCATATCCATGAGAGCACACACAACATCAGTTTCATGATTGATTTTACAATGATTTTTGTATTTTCAAATCACATCAAAGTGAGTTCTCATGGCGGGCATGTAGTAACTGGAAGGGTACAAGTACCGGTAGTCGGAACGTCCTGTCTAGGCTTGGCATTCGTATAAATCCAAAATAAAGGACCAGTTTGCCTACCTGGGGACTAACGATGAGAGTACGAAGTACCTATTAGGCCAAAGCATGCTATACCAAACGTCGTGTGAGCTAACCCCACTTTGAGTTGTCATTGTGTCTACACCTGGATACATTCCGACCATACATCTCGTAAACATATTTCATGGTTTTCATTCGGGTGATGCGTGTGTTAAACCGCCAATACTAATGTGAATCCTACCAAGCCAATAGTCATGGGGGCCCACATGACTATACAGGTGAAGGTATGGGGGACATTTGAGGCCCAACATGAGCAAACCCAAGACATCCTATGGATGTAGTTGCATTATTGATATTTATGTTATTTTCATTTTCTTTAAGACACATGACACCTAAAAAGACTCCATAAACTCACAATCTTCATATGTATGTTCCTGTAGATGTCGGCTAGGCAACAACGAGGGGGTAGAAAATCAGGAAGGTCACACGAACGCTTGGCCACTCAAATCGCAAAACAAATGGCCGCGGTACTTCCTGACATTGTGGTTCAAGTACAACAAGCTCTCGCCACAAATCCCACCAATCCTCCCCAGCAAGAAGACCAGAACATCGGCAACCCTCCTACCAACAAGTGCTCATATAAACATTTCAAGTCTTGCGATCCTCCGAAATTTGAAGGGACCGAAGGTGTCACTGCTCTCCTCCACTGGTTTGAGGAAATGGAAAACACCTTCCTCAACTGCGATTGTCCCGAGGATCGCAAGGTACGATACGCAACCGGGAGACTATTTGGGGTAGCTCTTACCTGGTGGAATACTGAAAAGGGTAAGAGAGGAATCGAAGATGCAATGGCTTTAACGTGGGAGGAGTTAAGGGAAATCATGACGAGACGATTCTGTCCTAGAAGTGAGATTAAAAAGTTAGAGGACGAATTTCATTCATTGAAGCAAAAGGAGGGAGATCATACTTCCTACAATAAGAGGTTTTTAGAGTTGAACCAGATGGTCCCTAACTTGTTCACCCCAGTTTACCGTTTAGTCGAGCATTATATTCGAGGTCTTCCCTCGAAAATTCAAGATTCAGTTCTTAGCACTTCGCCAGCAACACTTGAAGCTGCTATGGAACTAGCTACTGAACTGACCGAGAATCGAATTCGCAACGGTAAATTTAAAGAGGAAAAAAGAAAGCCCCCGTTGAGGGCCAAACTTCAAACTTTTCCACCTCCTCCTCTAAGTTTGCTAACAAGAGGAAACGTAACACCAGAAACTTCGCTGTCACACAAACCAATTACCCTATCCCTGCTGCACCCATTACCCAAGTTGCCCCCTCACCTGCACCATATAAAAGGCCATACTCTGGCCCATTACCAAAATGCAACCGTTGCCAATACCATCACTTTCCTGATCATCCCTGTCAACATTGCACCGGCTGTGGTCGCGCAGGTCACACTGTTCAAACTAGTCGCATACCTCAGCGAACGAACCGCCACCAGCCCTCAACTCAAACCCACCATCAAATAATGGGTCAAGCCCAACAACCCCTACTACTACCACCTACCCAACATTTAGCCCAATCATACTACCAACCCAACATCCCATGGTGCAACCTATGCGGGCTTGCTACAATTGTGGAGACCCAAGCCACTTTAGAAACACTTGTCCACGTTTGGTGAACATTATACATGCTCAAGCCCAAGCAAATCCTGTGAATCAAGCTAACCAAGCTCCTCCACCTGCAATAGGAAGAGCTTTCAACATCAACGCTAATCAGGCTAGAGCTGACAGCAATGTGGTTAACGGTACGTTCCTTATCAATGGTAGTTATGCATCCATGTTATTTGATACTGGCGCGGATAAAAGTTTTGTGTCCTTAGAGTTTGAACCCATCCTAAACCAAATTCGTGATAAGCTCATGGAATCCATAACAGTAGAAGTTGCTGACGGAAAACCGGTCTCATTAAACTCCATTATACGCAATTGTACTCTCACTTTAAACGATCACAATTTTCTAGTTGACCTCATTCCTATGAAGTTGGGAAGCTTTGACATTATAATTGGTATGGACTGGCTCAGCCAACATCAGGCTGAAGTTGTATGCCGCGAAAAGTTTATACGCATTCCTCTTGCAAACGGTCAGACTCTACGAATCTTTGGAGAAACCTCATCGAAAGGGCTCAGAATAATGTCCTGTCTTCAGGCTCGAAAATATCTCCGCAAGAATTATGTCGTATTTTTAACCCATGTCGTAAAAAAGGGAACCATGGAGAAGAAACTTGAAGACATCCTAGTAGTAAAAGATTTTCCGCAAGTTTTTCCTGACGACATTTCAGGACTTCCTCCTGTGAGAGAAGTCGAATTTCGCATCGATCTTATACCTGGTGCTACACCAGTTGCAAAGTCTCCTTATTGGTTAGCCCCATCCGAAATGCAAGAGCTAGCCAGTCAATTGCAAGAGTTGACTGACAAAGGATTTATACGTCCTAGCTCCTCGCCTTGGGGTGCACCTGTCCTTTTTGTGAAGAAGAAAGATGGAACGTTTCGCATGTGCATCGACTACAGAGAACTCAACAAGTTAACGATCAAGAATCGCTATCCATTACCTCGCATTGATGATCTTCTTGACCAACTTCAAGGCGCCAGTTGTTTTCAAAAATCGACCTTCGTTCTGGTTATCATCAACTTAGAGTACATGAAGAAGACGTCCCAAAGACCGCCTTCCGAACTCGTTATGGACATTATGAATTCATGGTCATGCCATTTGGTTTAACCAACGCTCCAGCTGTCTTCATGGATCTAAGGAACAGAGTCTGCAAACCCTATCTCAATCGTTTTGTTATAGTCTTCATCGACGACATCCTCATTTATTCAAAGTCTAAGTCTGATCATGAACGGCACCTTCGACTCATCCTTACACTCTTAGAAAATGAAAAGCTTTACGCCAAATTCTCCAAATGCGAATTCTGGTTAAAAGAGGTACAATTCCTTGGAGATGTCGTCAATGACAAGGGAATACATGTCGACCCCTCAAAGATCAAAGCAGTACAAGAATGGCAAGCGCCACGTACACCAACCGAAGTAAGATCATTCCTTGGTTTGGCTGGTTATTATCGCCGTTTCATTTCAAATTTCTCCCGCATTGCTGTACCGCTCATGGCTTTAACTCATAAAGGAAAACCCTTCATATGGGGACCCAAACAAGAAGAAGCCTTCCAAACCCTTAAACAAAAACTTTGTGATGCACCTATTCTCACTCTTCCTGAAGGTTGTGATGACTTCGTGGTTTATTGCGACACGTCAGGGCAAGGACTAGGCTGTGTTCTAATGCAAAGAGGAAAGGTGATAGCTTATGCTTCTAGACAACTCAAAACTCATGAGAAGAACTACACCACCCACGACCTAGAACTTGGAGCCGTTGTGTTCGCTCTTAAGATATGGAGACATTATCTCTACGGTACTAAGTGTGAAATATACACTGAACACAAGAGTCTTCAACATATCTTCAACCAAAAGGAGTTAAACATGAGGCAATGAAGATGGGTCGAACTTCTAAATGACTACGACTGTGAAATTTGGTACCACCCTGGCAAGGCAAATGTGGTGGCTGATGCACTCAGTCGAAAGGGTTATGCGAACTCCATTCGTCTTCTATGTTCGCAAATCATAACCGACATCAAAGATCAAATTCGAGAAGCCCAACATGTTTCAATAACTGAAGACGACGTACGAAAGGAGCTGTCCTGTGGAGCTGAACTTAAAATTGAAACTAAAGCTGACGGTATTCTGTACTATCTAGATCGTATATGGATTCCTGACCACAACAACCTTCGTGAATTCCTTATGAATGAGGCACAAAAAACACGATACTCTATACACCCAGGAGCCGACAAGATGTATCAAGACCTTCGATACACCTACTGGTGGCCTGGAATGAAAAAGGATATTGCTGTTTTTGTTTCCAAGTGCCTTACATGTTCCAAGGTAAAAGCTGAACATCAAAGACCCTCAGGACTTCTGGTCCAACCGGAAATACCTGTATGGAAGTGGGAAAACATAACCATGGACTTCATTACCGGGTTAGCTCGCACTTCTGGTGGGTATGACACTATATGGGTAATCATTGATCGTCTTACAAAATCAGCTCACTTTATTCCAATCCGCGAAGATTTCAAGAACGAGAAGCTAGCTCGTATCTACATCAGCGAAATCGTAAGCCGACATGGTGTACCATTAAGCATTATTTCAGATCGTGATGGTCGTTTCACTTCACGAACATGGCAGGCCGTACAAGCCGCTTTGGGTACACGATTAGACCTCAGTACCGCTTATCATCCTCAAACTGATAGACAATCTGAACGCACCATTCAAACTCTTGAAGATATGCTTCGAGCATGTGTCATAGACTTCAAGGGAAATTGGGACGCTCATCTACCATTAGTTGAATTTTCGTACAACAACAGCTATCATTCAAGTATCGGCATGGCACCTTTTGAAGCTTTATATGGTCGTAAGTGCCGATCTCTAGTATGTTGGCACGAAATTGGGGAAGCTCAAATCACCGGTCCAGAATTGATTCAAGAAACCACAGACAAGATCCATCAAATTCGAAACAATCTCCTAGCGGCTCAAAGTCGTCAAAAGAGTTATGCAGATAAACGACGAAAGCCTTTGGAGTTTAACATTGGTGATCATGTACTTTTAAAAGTATCACCGTGGAAGGGAGTAGTTCGTTTTGGCCAAAAAGGCAAGCTAGCACCACGCTACGTAGAAACTTTCAAGATACTCGAAAGAGTAGGACCTGTAGCATACAAGCTTGATCTACCAGAAGAACTCAACAGAATTCACCCCACGTTCCACGTATCAAACTTGAAGAAGTGCCTCGCTGATGAGAACCTCCATATTCCTCTGGAAGATATTCAGATTGATGAATCTATGCATTTTATTGAAGACCAGTAGAGATCATGGACTTCGGAGAAAAACGTTTAAGACGGAGTCGCATTCCAATTGTTAGGGTACGCTGGGAGTCGAAACGGGGACCTGAGTTTACTTGAGAACGTGAAGACTCAATGCGCGAAAAATACCCGCATCTTTTTCCTACTACTACTACTTAAATTTCGGGACGAAATTCCTAAAAGTAGGGGATACTGTAACATTTGTCAAAAACGGGTTTTCCAAACCCGCTTCGTTTGTAATCGAATATCAAGTTATAAATGTTTCGTTGCGTATTTATGTTGATTTTAATTTTGAACGATGGATAATTAATAAACAAACTAGAATATAAAAGCTATAATTGATAAAAAGTAAAAATAAAATAAATAAAATGAAAAACAGGCTGCCGGGACTCGAACCCGGGTCAGCCGGAAAGGCAACGACTTAACACGCACACTTATAACCACTCCGCCACTTGATGTTTTCTGTTAGTTCTAGGAACCAATTAAATCTTATGTTCAACCATGAATCAACCGGTTTACGCCAACTGTAACCGTAATCGGTTTCCAAACGTCCAAAAACGTTTGAGTGTTCGCGGTTTTCTGACAATAACCGATACACCGACACCTTCAATCAATTTAGTTTTGAATGGACTTGAATTCATGTGGTGATCGGTTTTAATAACCGAAAATCTGCATTTCCTGAATTACTCCAACCATAGCCCCCTCTCGCGACTCAAACTCATCCGCAGAACCTTTAATTTCACTTTCGCTCTACTTTCAGTTCGTCGGAAAAGCTTTTTGAACTCGCCGGACTTTCGCCGGAAAACCATGTCTTCCATCAAATCAGTAAGTCTCTAAATTCTTTCATCGTCTATCAGTTGTTAAGCTATAGCTAACTCAAACCCTTCAATCAGAATCAGTTTCAGACGACGAAATCGGATAATTAACTCTCGCCGGAAAACTTCTGAAAGTTCCCAATTCTCGCTGTGAAACGGTATAGCCTTTTAAACCTTCTGGTAATTCTTGTTCAGTGCTTCATTTCCGCATCTAGCTAATCAAAATTGTTAATCTGTCCGCTCAGACGAAATCCGTAAAAGCAGAGCCGACGACTTCGCCGGAATTCTGAGATAGATCGTTTCTCTGGTATGTTTACTTCCAAAATCTTCTCTGCCATTTCATTTTATTCATTCGAATGTTTGTCAATCGAATTAAACAAGAAACAGTAGAGTAATCGTAGTCTGTGATTTTGTAACGAAGAAGATGAAGTTAGGTTGTTTATAAGTTTTATATAAATTGGATATTATCTCGGGTTAGACACACAGTCCAGCGGTGGACTGTGTGCGCACATATATCACACGCCGCGAGTTCGATCCTTGACACACACGTATGCTCTGTAATAAAGATGTTTTATTTTTCTAACTGAACCGGATTAACTCACGGTAGATGTTAAGTATAATAAAAATCGGTATATTAATCAAGTTAGACACACAGTCCAGCGGTGGACTGTGTGCAATACTAACCCACAGGTCCCGGGTTCGAGACCTGTTACACACGCCGGTTCGATGATTAAAATCCTTTTTGAAAATAAAAGAATTTTGAATAAATTAAAAACAGTATATAAATATAATTAAAAACAGAATTATTTCGGGTTAGACACGTAGCTCAGTTGGTAGAGCTGCGTGCACGCGTACGGGAGGTCTCGGGTTCGAGCCTCACCCAGCGCGTACATACACACGGTTGAACCGGTCGAACAGTCAACAGTCAAACAGTCAGCGGTCAAACGGTCAATGGTCAACGCAAAAGTCAACACTTTTTTTTATATTTTTATTTATTTATTTAGCTTAAAAATCAATTAAAAATACTTAAAAATAATGTTTTTAAAGATAGATAATAGCCTTAAACTCACAAAAATATATATAAAAATCTTATTAAAATTATTAATAAAATCCACTCATTTACCATACTTCCCGTTATTATTTAGGTTAGTTAAGTCTCGTCGATCAATCCTCCAAACTCGTGCGCATTTCATCATCTTCAACCGAACGCACCCAATGTGAGTGAATCTCTACAAATTCCCCGTTTTAATCACGTTTTTGGGGTGTATCATGTGTCTTACCATTTATTATATTTAATCATTGTGCATACATCATATCTATGAACAAATGTGTATTCAACTTGTATCAACTGTTTGTGTGGTTATTGTTTAGATTTAATTTATCATTTTCAGTACATACATTATCATAGGCCGCCGCTCCCCATTACATTATGAGCGTTGAGCTGTTCCCCATTACATTATGAGCGTGAACCGGGCGTTGCCAACATACGATCGGCTCCGTTTGATTGAGCCTTGATCGCACAGACATTCATCATAGGCCGTCCGTTCCCCATTACATTATGAGCGTGAACGTGACGTTGCCAACATATACAGTTTCATTCATGTTATATATTCATGCAAGTTGATATGTTATTGTATGTTATTGTTTGTGGTTGTTATTGTTATTGTTATTGTTTGATTTTTTTACATTTGCTCACATATGACTATTGCACAATTTTTCCATGATAGAGATAACAAGAAATCAATAATAAATGTTTATCTAACAAGGTTCACTCGCCAACTTATGTTGACCCAAAAACCCCCATTTTTACACATGATACAGGTGATCCAGCTGCAGCAAGAAACACATAGGATTGGCTTAGAAGAATAAACCGGTTTAGAGCTTGGATTGTTTAGTTGATTATTTTTCTTTGTATTTGTATGAACATGTTTGGATTATTGAGGATGTAATTTTGACTTAAATAACTATGAAACATATTAGTAAATATCATGAGCTTTGGTGATAACCCAATTATGCCCCGACTCTGTGTGACATTTCAAACTTACCACCCAATTTTCCAGCACCTGACTTGGCGTTTCCTCACAGTGTTCGACGTAATCATCCAATTGAAAACATCATTGTTACTATTAATGCTTTCTTATTTTCTTATTTTATTACTCAAATTAAACCTAAAAGTATAGATATTGCTTTTTAGGAACTAGGATGGGTGGATGCTATGCATGAAGAACTGAATCAATTTGAGAAGCTAGGCATTTGCAAGTTGGTGAAGCTGCCTAAAGTAAAACGAGCTTTGTGAACTCGTTAGGTTTACCGAAATAAGCAAGATGATACTAGCATTAAACAACGCACGTTTGGTGGTTTAGGGATTCAGATAAAATTGAAGGTATGGATTATGATGAAGTATATACTCATGTGGCTCGTCTTGAAGTCATTTGGATTTTTCTGGCATATGCATCCTACATGGGTTTTAATATCTATCAGATAGATGTCAAAACGACATTTCAGTACGGAAAGGTGAAGGAGGAGATCTATGTCAAACATCCATTAGGTCTTATTGACCATGAAAAAATACTATGCTTAAAATTTGGATAAGGCTATTTATGGGTTGCACCAAGTCCCACTTGCTTGGTATTCCACCCTAACAGAGCATTTACTAGCACATGGCTATACCTGGGGGACTATTGATCTGACATTGTTCATCAAGAAGGTTTCCAAGATCTAATTCTTATTCAAATCTACATCAATGACATCATATTCTCTTCGACCGATGAAAGGTTGTGCAAGGAATTTGAAAAAGTTATGAAGAACAAATTCGAGATGAGTTCGTTGTGAGAGATGACGATGTTCTTGGGTTTGCAAGTCCGTAAAAGCTCTAACAGAATCCTGATTCATCAAAGCAAATATGTGACTAATGTTCTTGCCAACTTTAAGCTTTTAGAATCGAAATTAATGGATTCTCCCATAGCAGAGAAACTGCTAATCAATGAAGTTGCTGAAGGAGATTCTACTAATTAGACTTTTTACCGATTTTATGATTGGTTCACTGATGTACTTGATAGCCAGCCAGCCAGACATCATGTTCGTTGTTTGTCAATTAATTTTGGAGGTACATACAAGGATATGAAGTCAACATCAGCTGGATGTCAATTTCTAGGAGATCGACTCATTTCATGGCAATGCAAAAATCAACAACTTGTTTCGCTTTCAACTATGGAGGCAGAATATGTTGTAGCCTCAGCTTGCTGCCCCCAGGTGATATGGATGCAACAACAGCTTCAGAATTACGGTTTGACTTATCTCAACAATACTATTGGGAAAATGATGCTGCTGTCCAAATTGTCAAAAACCTTGTTTTTCACTCTAAAACCAAGTACATTGATATCAAAGTGCATTGGGGAATTGACCTATAATTATCCCAACTTGATGTCATTGGCCATTGGTAGTCGCACCTTTGAATATTCCCCACGCTAGTCCCACCTTTCACTTATTTTTCCTTCACCGGTCCTCAGTTCCATTAAGTTTTTTTTTCTGAATTACAAGCTGATGTTTTGGGGCTTTTGATCAGAATGGGCATACGAGTCGAATGATGTAAAACTTACCTTGAAATTGTGTTCCAAACGATCAAAATAGTGCTTCAATTCGAGTGTATAAACTTCCAATTAACAAAAATAAGTCGTTTGGAGCACCATTTCGAGGTAAGTTTTACATCAATAGACTCGTATCCTCGTTTTGATCAAAAGCCCTAATACGTCAGTTTGTAATTCGAAAAACTGATGGAGGAAAAATAGGTGAAAGGTGGGATTGGCATAGGGAGTATTCAAAGGTAGGACTTGCAATGGCCAATGACGTCTAGTTGGGATTATTACAGGCCAATTCCCAAGTCCATTTCATCAGAGACTGTTATGAAAGAACAAATCCATACTGATGCAAATACAACGGATCTTTTGAAAACCTGCCAGCATCTCTATATTCAAGGTGTTTGTGGATATTCTGAATATTATATGGGACACTGACTTAGCAACATTAAAAAATAAAAAAAATATTTTATTGTGTGTTCTTGCTTACGTAAGTAGTTTGTTTTTATATTTCTTAGGTAAATTTGTTCTTAAAAAATTCTATTTATGATCAAATTTAGGGGCAGAAATATCAGAAATACAAAAAAATAAAAATTGAAAAATCATAAAGAGTTTCATTGCATCATACGGGAAATGAAATAAATGTTCATGTTAAAGGACTAGATCAACACATGTAAGGTGTTGTTGCTGAATAGACTAGGATCTACTATGATATGTCGATAGGCTTGACGCTCAGAAAGATAAAAGATACTAAGTGATATAAACATAACTTATGATTTCATGGTCTTTAATCTTGCATTGATAGATAACCAACGTTTGAGTTTTTGGGTCTTTTTATTATTGAGTTAATTGGGGATATCTTGATTATCCTTCTGTTGCTTCCAACTTATATGTAGACCTAGACAAAGTAAGGATATCTAAAAGGGGCCAAAAACTCTAACGAATAATACCTCAAAATGAGAGAATTATGTGAGTTTATAAAGCAATATATGTATCAAAATGTATTTGACTAACCCTCATTGGACACAAAACATTGTTCGCTTTAACTATACGATGGTACATACCTGTCACCAATGGCCTAGTGTTTTAAATCAAAATGACGATTCTAGTATACTCACCTCCTAGATGAATTGTTGTGCTTACCTTCATCGCGGGGTATATCATAGAATAAGATACACTGGTACTATAGGATAAAATTACCTTAAGCATATCATGAGGTTGAAAACTAAAAGTTGAGAGTTAGAAAAATTGGCCCAATTTAGAAGCATTAGGACTACCGTAAACTTGGTGACCCACTCGAATTTGGATTTGGCCCAAACACAAGACCACTAGATGTTGGGTGTCATTGCCATTCCTCCTAATCCCATCCACAAATGTTCAAGTAAACTGCTATCATTATTCAATTTTAATTGAAAAGTAAATACACTAACCAAATCAAGTAAAATGTAAGTAAAATAGAGTAAAATCGAACAATTTACCATTGACGACGGTGATTGCATTACCATGTCTAGAAGCAGTTCAGTGTGGTGCAAGATGGTGCATAATGGTTAGCAGGATGATGTCGGTTGTAGGGGTGGTGGATCGGTGGTAGGAGAGGATGATTTGGTGGTGGATCGGTTATGGGAGATGGTGATGTTACCCGGATGGTGGTGCGGGATGTTAGCCTGAGTAGTGTAGGTTAGAGGGGTGGTCGATCGATGGTGGGAGACGGTGGTTTGGTGGTTGATTGGTTGTGTTGATGGTGGTGTGGGTGGTTTGGTCGATCAGTGGTGGTAGTGAAGGAAAAATGGGGGAGGTAGGGTGTGAGGTTATGGTTTTATGGCATGTGAAAGACGATTATACCCCTCTACCATCGAATTGTTTAACTAGAAAATGTTAACACCATTAGAGGTTGGGGTGAAAAATGTGAGAGATGGAAACCAAGATGGGGTAAAGTGAAAAAAAAGTTCTGGGAGGCATGAGGCATGTTGCTTCCACCACCAAACCACAAGGAGGCAAATTGCACTTAACTCTTTGGAATATTATTACATATTTTAGTTGTAATGAGAAACTGTATTTTTCGACTAATTTTTGTGATCATTGATAAATTTTGAATTC
The DNA here is from genome assembly GCA_947069175.1 of Scalesia atractyloides. Taxonomy (NCBI): domain Eukaryota; kingdom Viridiplantae; phylum Streptophyta; class Magnoliopsida; order Asterales; family Asteraceae; genus Scalesia; species Scalesia atractyloides. The sequence goes on along the minus strand of CAMTDV010000019.1, from coordinate 42,245,682 downwards.
ATTTAAAGGAAACTAAAAAAAACCTTCAACTAAATTAGACATCACTAATTAATAGAAATTGTGGGTCATTTGTTGGTACGTCCTCGTTAGGAATGACCATAAACCCAAGCCCAACAGGTATTCTCAAAATCTCAAACATCTGGTTAGATATACCCAAAAACCGATGGGTGTCGGATTGGGTATGAGATTGGGAAAACAATTATTTGACGGGTATGGAATTAGGTGAAGTCTCGCCCGATTATCGGAAACTATACATGTTTGCCCGAAACATATACCTGAAGAAATATATCCACTAAAATCTAACGTTTTTAATTTATTTCCCCTAACCCTTGTTAAGTAATGCTCAATTCTAATAGATTCGTTACTTGAAAAAGAAACGCTTCTTCGAGATGTATATCTTTGATGATATTATTATATTTATATGTTATGAATACGAATTTATCTTTAGACATTATATTTGATGTATTGATATTAAAATGTATGTAACTAGACATATTTTTATTTATTAATTATTAAGAATATAAAATTATAAAAAAGTACGAATGGTACGAAAAAAATGCATATGGAAATTTTAACAGGTATATCTGATACCCAATGGGAAGTGGGTCGGGTATGGATATGGTTATGGTTTTACAACTAGGTATGAGACTGTGATTACTAATACCCAACCTAAATCCGACTGTAACCCCACGAAAATTTCAAGCCTTTACTTTTCATACGAAATATTCATTAATACAAACATTATAATTCTAACTTAGTGTCATTACCGAACAAATCTTAGTATCACATACCGTGAAACCTTCCCAAATTTAATTAAGGGATTAAAATCGTCAAACACCAAAGTCTAGGGACTAAAAATACCAAATGCCTTAAGTTACCATATTATGCCACCTAGCAAGACACTAATCATGTCACTCGTGGACTCTTGTCAAGCTCTAAACACATCATAGGACACTAATCATCTCATAAGACACCCATGAACACTTTCATATTCTCCTTAACCTCCCTTCACAATAAATAGCACCCTTTGATCACCATTTTCCTCACACCAACTTAAAATACAAACACTTCACTTGAAAGTTTTATAAAGAGTTTTTTCCTTCTTATTTTGAGCTTTCTCTTCTAGTATTTTGGAGAAGTCCCTTAAAGTTAGTAAGTTCCTTTCTTTTAGTTCTTTCAATAAACAAATAGTTTTGTAGCTTATTTCTATCCAAGCCCACATTTTACGGATAGTAAAAATACCAATGGGAACCCATAAGTGTTTTTCCTGATTTGGACAAATTCCATGTTGTTAATTCGAACGTCCATAACTTGGTCGAAAATTAACCAAATGAAGTAAACTCTTACTTGATGATTAATTACATCGAAAAAAAATTTCAACGCTATATTATACGCTTAAAATGACTACTCATAACAATAGAACATACTTTAAAAAGGAAAATAATCACCAAAAGTTAAACAATTCAACACAAACATTGTTTTGAAAATAAAACAGAATAGAGAAATGTTTTTAGGCAATCTTCAATCCACTCTTGTAGACATCTCCCTTCTTCAATTGCTTCCTGTGTTCAATAATCTTGTGAGTGGCTTTGTACAAGTCTTTGTACCATCCTCTAGCTGTTATCCATTTATCTATTATATCTTCAATTTCCTTTCTTAGCCTTTCCTTGTTTCTTCCTTTAGCTTTGAGTTGTTCTTGCTTCTTGTTCATGCAGTCATTAATGTAGTTGAGTGTTTGATTAGAGTGCCTGCATATTTCATTTACTTTGAACAAGGCCCTTTCATCCTTGACATCCCTGAAGACAACAAACAATTCAGGTTTATCAAAGATGACTCCTGTTCTAGTTTCGGATTCAAGTTCAGTTGGAATGGATGTATCAGGAGGAAGTACATTTTCTGTCTTGCTTCAGTTACACTGTTGATAGCCCTTCTGTTGAACTTTGTATCCCCTTTCTCTTTGTTAAAGTATTGCTTCATCATTATCAGATCCAAGGGGTGAAGTTCCTCTCCCAGGTTAGCATCCACAACAGTTGTTACACTGTTATTGTTCTGCTCATATGTTCCCATTACTTCACCTGCAGTAGTCTTTGTGTCCACTGTTTATACTTTAACCACTAGGTTTGTAAGTGTAGTATGAAGAATATATGTGTTTCTCTTCAGTCTTTGTTCTACTATTCTTTCACTCATAGGACTGAGAGGCCTGTCAAGCTTGTCTTCTTCATTGTTCCAGTAATAGCTCTTTAGAGGGTATTCAGGAAACATCTTAGTGTCTTGATCAATTTCCAGCACTATGTATTCTTTCTCCTTCCCTTGAGGGTCTAATTTGGTTTTGGTTCTTGGCCCTTTTAAAGAAGTGTAAGTCCCAAATCCTTGGATCTTTCAGTGATATCAAACAAACACCAAGAGTGGGAGGAATCCAAACTTGATGAGATTCAAGAATACTGAAAAACAAGATCATGAGAACACCGAAAAAACTTTCAAACCTTGCGCACGATTCTATTACTATTACTAGCAAACCGTCTGGTACAAGGTGAACAAAATTCCAAATCGCCTATCCATCTTTCTGTGGGAATTCTGTAACAATGACGCTTAACCCTAAGAATGAACTAAGTATTACATTATATAGGGTCCAGTAAGAACTTGGCCCACATGGCCTAACTCAAGCCCAAAACATTAATTAGCCCACATGGCTTATTCCAAAACTATCTAACCCACTAGAAAACTAAGCCCAATAGCTTATAATTGGGTTTGATAAAGATAAGCGTAAACCTACTCAATTATATAGCCTTACAATATCCCCCTAGGTTTATGTTGTCTTTATCAAACTATTGTTTTCATCATGTCTTTGTGGGAAGATACTTCATGTCTTCAATTTAAACTTGGGTCCTTTGTTCTTCTTGAAAATGATCAGCTTTACTTGAAAATCTTGTTGAAAATAATGCGACAGGATGATTCTCGACAACTCTTTTCTTCTTCAATCTTTTTCATTCAAGCAGGTTCATTGGTACTTCTTCACATGTACATTCACTGTCAGACGATAACTCGTATCTGGTTCTTCTGACTCTTGCACACTTTGTCATGATGCTTCATGCTCGACACCAACTATCAGCATCTCACTCTGATTCAACCCCTGTTTCTTGATTTAAATCAAAATCTGCACATGCTTAGAAATTCATAAGCAAACATTTCTATGCAACAGGGAGAGTACCATATGAACGTTTGGTACATCCAAGTACTTGTACTCAGACGTCACAATTCAAATTTCTCTCAACTTTCGATGATCAGTCAAATCTTCAAGAACGGTTAATAATTTTTAATTAAACAAATAACTAAGACGCTATTTTTGGATTTTTAAATTTTCTAATTTTATAATTTTTAAATATAAGAATATAAATAGAAACTAATGTAGGACCGATCCTCGGTGCTAAGGAACCTAAATTTGATATCTAAAGTCCATAATAGCGGAAATATTACGTCGTGTTTATCAATAGACAAGAATTAATCAGTTTAACATCAGTTTTATTGATCAAATGTCAAGAGTACAAACTGACAGAGCTTCGCCTCCAAAATTCCAAAGTTACAAATGAATTAGGCAAGCTAGCTATATATAGAGATGCAAGTTCGCTAGTCATGAGCATGAGTTCGCCCGAACTTGACAATCCAAGTGCAATCATGAGCGAACTTATCTCTCAACTACATAAATACAACTTCCAGCTAGCCTATTCAGCTCTATTATATACAGACTCGATATAAGACTAAGACATAGACATTATGCACCAACAGACTCCCCCTTGGATATAGTCTTCGTCTTGTATCAGTCTCCAAAACTCTGTCTTCATAATATACTTTAACGCACACAACCGAAGAAGTTCTTAAATGGCTTCTTACGTCGCTCTTGCTTAGGATCCGGCGTCTGGTCTGTAGAAGGCACCTTGTTCATATACTGAAATCTTCTAATACTTGCCTTCCTTGTTTTCTCATGAATCGCTTCAAGACGCTTCTCCTCTTTTAGAAATTCAACCCTTTCTAAATCCCTCCAATTTGTTTGCCACATCTTTCCTGAGTTTACTTCATGCGCATAGCAAACATTAACAACTTTCTGAAACTGCATCGCTTGTACCTTTTCATGTTCTTCAAACACAATCTTACTGTAGAACAAGGTTTTGATATCTTCTCTGGAATAGTTAACCAACCACATAGGATCAAGAATCCTGATCATTCTCCATAAACCTCTCATGCCTTGATATCCCAATACCTCAACTCTTTCCTTTGAAATATCCAAGCGTTCTTCAAACTTTAATAAATAACTGTTTCACAAGTAGATGGATCTATCTGCCACCACTTGAACAATGGATAGAAGTTCTGCTCAATCGGCATCAACGACATGTTTCTCATTACCCTTGGTCGCTTCATTATCAACGTAATGTCTTTTTCACCCGTCTTTTTGTTAGTCTTGATTCGGCAACCTGGAATGAATGGCTTCCAATATCTGAACCCTTTCATTGCTTCATACTTTATCAATTTCCACAACAACTGATCAATCACTTTCATGTGATATGTAACATTAACGGTCTGAACTAACTCTTCCACATCCCAATATGGTAATGTCTTGAAATCAGAAAGATACTTGAAGTATTGCACTCCAAATTCTCTTTTGATTGCATATATGTTAAGTTCCTTGAACCAACCCCAACTCAAGATATCTCCCAAAGAAACGTCTTTGTCTCTGTTAAAGAAAGCTAGAGGACGTCTAAACTTACGTTCGCGTGACATCTCTTTAAACCAAGACTTTTTCGCTTGAGCAATTTCTTCTTTTGTCATAGGCTTTGGGACTTTTCCTTCTCGTAAAGATTCTTCAATCTTTTCTATCAGCATGTCTTCGTCTAGCTGCTTGTACATCTCCTCGAAAGTAGGAAAACTTTCAGAATTAGGACCGACGTACTTCACAGTATGATCTGTCTCATCATCAGAAAACCAATCTTCACTCTATTATACTCGTCAGTTTCAAATCTTCTAACATATTGATAATCATTCGGTTCAAATGTATTAACATTCACCACATCTTCTTCGAAATCAAACTCTAGATCTTCAACATTAACTTCAACTAACTTTGCAAGATCTTCCTTTGCATAGTTGTGCACATACTCGCCTTCCTCCACGTTATGTTCTAACATCAACAATAAAGTCTTAGAAGGTACTGCAGCAACCGGTTTTAAAAATCTTTCAACATTAGACAAATCAATCTCATAAGTTGGCCCTTTCTGCCCTGACTCCCCCTCACTTTTATCATCCATTCTGTTTGATTCGTCATCCATTAACGAAGTAAAATCAAAAGCATCAGCAATCTTAGCTTCGGTAATCTTTATACCAACACCTCCCTAATCATCATCATCGTCATCATCAGCCACATTCCAATCCTCATATTCAGAATCATCTTTCTTTTCCTCATCTTCAGCTTCATCATCATCCTTATATCAGAAACTGTGACAGGATCAGAAGGTTTGACAGATTCGTCAACCTTTGAAATCTCGGACCTAGAAGCTATAACAACATTTTCTTCAATTGATTTCTCTGCAGCTTCAGAAGACTTAGGAGTTTCACCTTCAACCCCTTTACCTTTACCACTCGCAGTTAACTCTTTCTCAGATTGTTCTTTAGCTTCTTGCTGATCCAGACGATCATATTCTTTGACGAAATCAATTCCCAGAGAGTTAGATAAAACTTTCTGCATCCTGGAAAATCTTCGATCATTTAGAGCTTGGATTGATTTTAGATCTGCAATCTCTGTTTGAAGCTTTTCATTTGCATCTTGCAAAATCTCGATCAAAGCTTTAAAGTATTCTCGCTCATTTTCCAAAAGTTTTACTTTGTCATCCAGCAATTCCTTTTCAACTGCACTTTGATTCATCTTTTGAATAAGCTCTACTTTCTCAACTTCATTCTTTGCCACTTTTTATTCTAACACGTTCACACACTTTTCCAGAAGTTCAACATTCGTCTCTGGAAAGAAATCATTTAGATCTTGCAGACTAATCGGATCATTATGCATATCACCAAATAGATTAAGCCCTGAAGATTTTGGTGTTGATTTTGGAGTAGCAGCCTTTGGTGTAGACTTCCTTGGATTAGAACTTTCAAGATTTGAAGTCGTTGGAGCAACCGGTGATTGAGTAACAGGAACTTCCAATACACCAAACACAGGAGGTTCTTGTGTAGCTCCTGGCCTTTCAGCTTCACTTGAAACAACAACATGAGGTTCTTGTGTAGAAGGTTCTTGTGTGACTTCTTTCTCCTGTGCGCCAGAAGGTTCTTGTGTAACTTCTGGGCTTTTCAGCTTTCCTCAGTATCTTTTGCTGACTGCCTTTTGAACTTTCTTTAATTTCCTCTTGCCTTTTGTTTGAGGAGACCCTGTAGTCTTTGTCGAATAAATAGTTGCAGACTTTACACATTTTGCTTTTTTCTTGGACCTTTCCTCATCAGAGTCTTTCTCAAGATTTGGATCAAAATTAGCATCCATTTCTTTCTTGTTTTCAGCTTGTATTTCTGCTGCTGTCTTTTCAGGTTCTTTCACTGGTTCTTCATCAGAATCATCATCATGTTCTGATGTAGCATATATAACATCATCTTGCGTAGCTTTCTCAGTTTCTTGACTTTCAATAATAACTACTTCGCTCGAACCAGCTTCTACTTGAACATTTTCTGGTTCATCTTCATCGCCGAGCATTGTTTCAACTTTCTTTGTCGCTCGTTTCTTCTTAGGCTTTTCAACCTCAGCTTTTAAGAACCATTCACTTCAAGACTTTGGTTTGAATTCTTTAAACCATTCTTTCTCTGCATTTAGTTCTTTCTCATCTCCACTGCCGCCTTTTCTACATTTGTTTTCTGCCGGTGCCACATAATTCTTATCTTTAATAGCCCCGAATACCGGTTTAGCAACAGGTGCTGAAGCTTGTTTTTGAAACTTTAAGAGCTTTTTCACTGTTGTCTCATCAAGATGACTTAGGTATAACACATAGTTCGGATCTCGTGCAATATTCGTGTACTTCTCATCTATCAGCATCTGTAAAAATCTCGGATAAAGACACAATCTTGAATCCTCCATATTCTTGGACATGTGTGTAAATACAAGCTTCGAATAGTTGAATGGCTTCTTCAAAATAAGTGCCGTTGCCATACAGGCCAAATAATCTTGCACGTCGTCAAGACCCGTCTTTCGGTGACTAAATGTATGAATGATCGCATGCATGCGGAGCTTGTAGGGGTTAGGCACTTCCCCTTTCTTTAACGTTGGCTTGTTCACACTCCCCTTATAACTCATTCTAAAGAAACAACCACGAACCATCTTTTCATCGAGAAATATTGGATCATCTTTATCATCATTGAACTGCAGGATCCGTCGAATATCGTCTTCATTCACAGTAATATCCTTTACTTCATTCCCAACCTGCGCTGGTGAAATAATCATCTTCTGATCATCACTAAGCTTCACGTTCATCCAGAAATGGTACGTATGAGATCTGTATGAAAATGTGTGCTCTGTGATAGCTCGATGAATAGGGCTTTCTTTCAAGAACTTCAAATTACTCTAGTAATCCTTCAAAGATGGACATATAGTCTTGTCGAGCGTAATACAAGTGTTGTGCGACTTAGAAAATTCTATTGTAATCACTCTCGCTAGTTCTTGAGCCTGAAAAACGACGCAAAACAATTAGCACACTTATCAAGAAAAGATTTCAAAATTTTTCTAACACATTCATCAAGTTCAGACGAACTTGAGAAATGTTAAATCATTCTATTGATGCCAAGTTCGCCCGAACATGTATCAACCACATGTTCAATATAACTTTTCTAAGTTTGGGCGAACTTATATCTTATCACATCATTCATCATGCCTAAGTTTGGTCGAACATGCTATTTTATCAATTTTAAAAATATTTTTGATGCAAGTCCTGTCGAACTTGATAACAAGTTCGGCCGAACTTGTCATCTCCTTCATACCAAACCTGTTCAACATGACTACAACCATTTTAATCAAATTCAAGACAGTTCCAAGGTCGGTTTTAAGTGTTAATCATGATTTTAAGTTTGATTTGGTCATTGAATCCCTAGATCTAACCGATTTTAACATCTTAGATCTGAAATTTCAAATTCGAGTTCAAAATACGGTCCAATGTTCAAATCTATACCTTAGCCATTGTACTTGGTGTGCTAATCACCAAAAACAACTGAATTGCAGTGGAACAGTATGAAATTGCCAAAATCACAAGATCGCTGTATTCGCTAACAAGTTCGCTCAGAAACTGATTGCAGGTAAATGAGTTCGGCCGAACTTGCTTAGGTATTTATTCCTAGGTAAGTTCGGGCGAACTTGCAAAGCCCAAGATATGAGCCCATTAGAAGTCTGGGCGAACTTGATGAATAACCATCAGCCATCTGCAAGTTCGGTCGAACTTGCTGTATTGTTAAACTTGTTTCAGTTTAGCAAGTTCGGCCGAACTTGCCAAACACAAATCCAACATTTTTCAAATTTTTACATTTTAACCCCTGAACTTTCCAACTTTTACCAGTTATGAAAATTCACTCAATTGACCAAGTCCAAGCTAATGATCTTGGTTAACTGATTTGTCTTTTGAGTCCAAGTTAATGACCCCGGTTTGACCCGTTACGGACAAACTGTTGATATTTTCAAAATCAAAGTTTCAAATTAATGAAATTTTCATCGTTTTGACTTTTCAGGTTTTACAGATTAGCTCCCAGCCCGTCAAAGAGATCCCCACTAGTTCTAGCATCTTACCAGACTTCAAAGACCCATTCTCTAACATTGGTTTGCTGAAAACAATGTAGAAAGAAAATCTTTTTGTATTTTTGTAAGTTTATGCCAAAACGCACTGAAAATCTTTTTGGTTTTAATCTGTAAAGCTGATAAACTATTATAGAACAATGTAAACTATGTACAAACATATTTGCAGACATATTTTGGTGAAATCGTGTCTAAAGGATCATATCTGTTAATTGAGACATATCACCAGTACCGTTGACCTTTAGATGACTTTAAGCTTTAAACTTGTTTATCTAGATTGTCGATATGTTTGTCCTCTTAAACTTTACCACTTTTCTCAACTGTTCAAGATATGTTAAGGTAGGATTTATGAAAATTGACTTTATGTGGTTCCCACTTCTTGAATATACTCCCGTATCAAGATTCCCTAGATTTCATCTTACAGGTGAATATAGCGTAATTGATATCCGTATCTGGGTAATGCATGACCTTGAGAGCTCAGATTAGTACTACCGTGCAGACAAAGAGATGAAGACTCGTCTTTAAGGTGTGTTCCACTTAAGGAATCTTTTCAGCACTGCAAATGATTATATCTTTCGATACTTTACAAGTTTTGCATGCAGTTTAGGATTTATAGCAAAAGTATTATAGAAGTTCTAGGCTATTGCTTCCGCAAAATCAGAAGAACTTGTATAATACCCCATATATCAACTATCTATAAAGACCTCGTATCTCAGAATCAGGCAATCTCTCAAACGAAATTTCAGAGTACTAAGTCCATCTATCCAAGATGTGTTAATCCACAAGATTAAGTAGTTGTTATATTTAGTTTATATCTCGAAAACAGTTTACTGAACATGTTAAGCCTATCGACACATCCATAGTAAGACTCGTTTATTACTTTTAAACTTTCCATTTCTTTAGCATACTGTGATAGTCCACTGATGTACTATCATTTCCTTTTGTGACACTGAATTCTTTTTGTATTTTTCAATGTTTTTGTACATTTTTGAAAATTTTCATATGTTTTTGTATTTTCCCAAATATTTCTCCCCCTAAAATCAAAAACATTTTTTTGGATTTTAGATTTTTAAGAAATACTAAACTAGAAAGATATTTACAAACCATACAAACCAATGCGGATTACGTGAATTCGTCATCCGATCCGTATTCAACCTCAGCTTCCGCACCTGTAAGCAAATTTTTAATACCGTTAAGCCGTATTAGATATTTAAATCTTGTTAATGGAAATGCTTTGGTATAAAAATCAGCCCTTTGTTCGTCGGTGTGGATTTTTTCTATTCTAACCAATTTCTTTTCGTAACAATCACGAATGAAATGGTAACGAATTTCAATATGTTTTGTACGTGAGTGATGAACCGGATTTTTAGTTATATCGATGGCTGCTTTATTATCTACAAATAAAGGCGTGTCAAGAAACTGCAGACCATAATCACTCATCTGTTGCTGAATCCAAAGGATTTGAGAGCAACAGCTGGAAGCAGAAATGTATTCCGCTTCACAGGTTGAGAGAGAGACCGTGGTCTGTTTCTTACACTGCCACGTTACCAAACGCGTGCCAAATAATTGGCATCCTGCAGTTGTAGATTTCGAGTTCAGTTTGTCCACTCCGAAGTCCGAGTCAGCATATCCCGTTAAGTCGAAATTGTCTTTTTTAGGATACCATAAGCCCGTGCTAGGACATCCTTTCAAGTAACGGAAGATTCGCTTGACTATCTGCATGTGTGACATTCGAGGACTTGATTGATATCTCGCACATAAACAAGTAGGATACATGATGTCTGGGCGAGATCCTGTCAGATACATCAATGAACCTATCATCGATCGATACAGTGTTTCATCAACTTTTGTTCCCGTCTCGTCTACGCAAATCCCATGGTTTAGTGCCAGCGGTGTCGAAAGAGGCTTTGAGCTATCCATTTCAAACTTTTTAAGAATGTCATGAACATACTTAGTCTGATGAATGAATATCCCGTCTGGAAGCTGATCCACTTGGAGACCTAAGAAGAATTTCATTTCACCCATCAAGGACATCTCGAATTTTTTCTTCATGATCTTTTCAAACTCTTTGCACAGACTGTCATCTGTAGAACCAAAAATGATGTCGTCCACATAGATTTGTACTATTATCAGATGCGATCCAACTTCTCTGGTAAACAAAGTGCTGTCCACTGGGCCTCGTGTAAAGCCATTTCCTACGAGATGTTGCGATAACGTCTTGTACCAAGCACTCGGGGCTTGGTGTAAACCATACAAGGCTTTATCTAGGCGATATGCTTTGTTCTTATTTAGTGGATCGAGGAAACCCGGTGGTTGGCCGACATACACTTGTTCACGAAGTTTACCGTAGAGAAATGCAGATATTACATCCAAATGGTACACCTTAAATCCTTTCCAAGCTGTGAACGCTAGGAAAATGCGGATAGATTCTAATCGCGCAACCGATGCGTATACCTCCGTGTAATCTATACCTTCCTGCTGGTGGAATCCCTTGACAACCATCCGAGCTTTGTTTCTGTCTATTACACCCCGATCGTCTCTTTTACACTTGAAGACCCACTTTGTATCAATAGCTTTCTGCTTTGGTGGCAAGACTACAAACTTCCAAACCCCAAACTTCTCGAACTATAACAGTTCTTCTTGCATTGCTATCACCCAATTCTCGTCAGCCAGAGCCTCATTTACTGTCTTTGGCTCTATTTGAGAAATGAAACATGAGTAGTAGCTGTAATTCTGAGTTGGTGCAACTCAGGTGTAGAAACAACTAAGTGCTTTGTTGATTTGGTTTCGAGTATGCACACCAGTTTGTAATTCTCCTATAATATTCGTTGAAGGATGGTACGAATATGATCGCGGCATTTCTTCTGTTGGAACATCAACTGAGCTTTGCTGATTTGTTACAATCAGATCACTTTTCACATCAACATTAGGAGTACTTGATGAAGCTTCGTTCTGATTTCTCGGACTAGCAGATTGATTCAACATGATAGAAATCTGCTCAACTTCTTCATCAGATGAAGTTGCATCATCAGCATCAAATGTTGGTACTTCATTTGAATTAGAATTCTTATTCTGAGGCGTACTGGGCACATCTTGTAGCATTATTTTGTTCAGAAGACACATTCGATGGATTTGTAGCAGGTGTTACTTCTACTTCAGAAATATTTTCAACTTGAACACTACTGCTATTGCTTGGACCTGCTCCGGAAGATGAAGAATCCAATGTGCGTTGATTAACCACAATTGGTCTAATGATTTGTTCTTGATTCGCCGACTGTTGAAGATAGTATAACGCTGCAACTTCTTCTTCAGACGGTTCTTCCGGCAAGTCGAATGATTTCCAAAGATCTTGGTAGTTGAACAGCCACGCGTCACCTCTCCTTTGAATAAGATCCGTATAGTTGAAACAATCCACGTGCTGTGCTTCAATAACCTTTCCCAACGAAGGAACATATACTCTTCTTAACGGACTCACATATCCGACAAAGAAACCTTCAAGAGATTTAGCTCCGAATTTTCCATCTTGATCGATTACAGTACATGGCGCACCAAATGGTTCTAAGAATTTCAAATTTTGCTTCCGTCGGTTTATCATCTCAAAACATGTCTTCTTTGTTGGTTTGATAGTGAGAACTCTGTTTAGCGTGTAGCAAGCCGCAGCACCCGCTTCACTCCAGAAGCTGACTGAAAGTTTAGAATCTGCAAGCATGGTTCTCACAGTTTCAATCAAAGTTCTGTTTTTCCGTTCAGCTACTCCGTTTGCTGTGGAGTATAGGGAGCACTAAACTCGTGCAGTATCCCTTTCGCGTTGCAGAATTCCTTCATTTTGTTATTCTTAAACTCTATGCCGTTGTCACTTCTAATGCGTCTGACCGGCAGATGATAAAGATTCTCGTGTTTCTTGAATAAAATAACCAAGTTCTCGAACGTTTCGTCATTTGATTCCTGAAAGAACACCCACGAATATCTCGAATAGTCATCTGTCACGACCAAGCAATATAAGTATTCTGAGATGCTTCGAACATTTATAGGACCAAATAAGTCCATGTGGAGATGTTCTAATGGCAACTTGATTGAGTTTAGAATTTTCTTCGGATGAGATTTCTTGATCTACTTTCCCTTTTTACATTCTAGGCAGTGATCAGACATATGAAAGCTCCGAAGATTTATACCTTCTACTAGATCATTATGAACCAAGAAATTCATTTTTTCGCAAATGAATATGCCCCATCTTACGATGCCAAAGAATAGAATCCTTTTTAGTAGCCTTTGTCACAAAACATTGGGCATATTTTGATAAAGTGGTAGCGACGCCCATATCAAGAACATATAGATCATTCTCACGTGGTGCTCGCATCAGAATCCACTCATCTGGTATTTTGAATCCCGGCTTCAAGATAATACATTCTTTGTCATTGAAATGCACCATGAACTTCTTGTTGCAGCTCTGCGATATGCTCAGAAGATTATTCTCCAACTCTGCAATATAATTGACGCGATCGAATGAAACGACTCCATTGGAGAGTTTTCCCTCAGCGACTATCCTTCCATCCTGGTTACCCGCAAATCCAACATATCCACCATTGATAGCTTTTATGTCGAATAGCAATGCTTTCATTCTCATCATATGCCTGGACGCTCCACTATCCAAAATCCACTTAGAAAGTACGGATCTCTGGAGCCCCTGCACATTTCAACAATTAGTTAAACAACGCGACCCAAGCCTTTTTGGTCTTGGGTTGAATTGGATAACCATCATCGTAATCAAATTCACATTCATCAGCATAATCGAATCCACACTCATCTCCATAATCAAATTCACATTCATCATCTGGATTTTCCATGATGTTTATGTTTGAAAACTTTATTGTCTTTTTATCTTTTGAATTGTTACCACTTGCAGTTTTGACAGTTTCAGATGTGGTTTCAATTATGATTTCAGATTTTGATTCTTTCATGCTATCACTAGTCTAACAAGCTCAGACTTAGTGATCTCAGATGTTGTTGACCGTTTCTTTCCAATCCAGGCTTGAGATTTTATGTTAGCCTTCTTGATGTAAAACTTGTTTTCATTAGCCTTTGAAGTTTCACCTTTTTTGAAAATTGAATTTTCAAACTTATGTGCTGCTTTAGGTTTAACTTCAGCTTTGATTCATTTCTTTTTAAAATCTTTACAGGTTTTACAAACTCTGGTTGCTTCAGTTTCACAACATTTGAACTTTCTTTTCTTCGAAGATAGGCGACTTTGATTTCGGACATTGGCGTGCAATATGACCAATTTCGTTGCACTTGAAACAAGTCCGAGAATCATGAGGATGACCTTTAGTGGGTTTTACACCACTTGCAATTTTGGTTGTATCTCGAAGGTCTTTCTGTTTTTTAAACTCATCCTTTGATTGTTTGCCAATCAAACTTTCCTCATGAATCGTGTTCGTCCCACATACGAAATTCATGTTCTTATTCTTGTATTCATTAAATGGTGACGTTTTCTTTTTAGGTTCATTTGATTCCTCTAATCCAAACCAGCTCTCTGGTTTTCCGGATGATCACCACCACTCCTTCGGTAGTTATTTCTTTTAGGTTTGAAATAGAATTTCTTTTCATTAATCTCCAGATCATCTGTTGTGACTTCCATGAGTTTAAAGAATTTGTCTAACAATTCTTCCTTCACGTTCTGAATCAGAAAACTGTCATCAAAGTATAATATCTCAGATTCCATAATCTTGTACATTACAACATTAGGATCATCACATAGATCATTCTTCGATGATGTATCGTCATCTTCGGACTGTGAAACAGAATTCTTTGAACTCGAGTCGGCGCTTTTAAAGCTGCCTTCAGCAGAATCATTCAGAACATTTTCAACCACTTTCTTAACCACAACATTGTCATTATCAGATTCAGTATAGATTACATCAATGTTTTCTGGCAACTCAGTTTTCTTTTCAGATAGCAACTCAATGTTGAGTGCCTTATCCATCCCATCAGCGGATTTGCGACAATACTTCTCGCATAGGGGTGGAGGAACATTGCTGTATTCTTTACCAATTTTCTTTTTAGGTTTCTCTTCCGATGGAATTGTCGGAAGGATGTGATCAATGTCATATGCGTTACAAGTGTAACTTCTCAAAAGTTGTTGAACACGCTCTGTTTCAATTTTCATGTCCTGGAGTTGTTGCTTAGTTTCAGCATTGGTGTTAATATAGATATTAATCGCTTTTTGTTTATCCATTACTGTCCCTTTTAGCATCCTCACAGTGTCGTGTTGTTCGACATTGTTTCGATCGAGCCTGCCATAATCATCTTTCATTTTGTCATATGCTTCTTTCATTGTGCGATAATCATATTTTAAAAGTTCATTATGCACATTGATTTCAGCGATGATCTTTGATTTTTTGGCACATTCGATACATGGTTCAGTACATTTTGTACAAGGTTTCTCAACCTCTACAACTTGTACTTTGACACCTTCATTTATCTCTGAACCTACCTTGGTTAGATTTGCCATCAAAGCTTTATCTACAATGTCCTTGAGGTTTTCAGCATTCACTTCTTGAATAACATCAATGACTACTTCATTAGATTTCTCCTCGACAGCTTGTTCTTGAGAACTTCCATCAAAGTGACCTGCAAAACTATCACACAAATCAGGAGTTATAATTCCTTGCTGCTTCATGTGAATGTACTCCTTTTCTTCTTGTTGTTGATGCAGATACTGTTCCAGTAGAATATTTTCTAAAGCTACTGCATCTTCGGCAGAAATATCTTCAATAATTTGTGCCATCAATGCAACTCCGGTCTTTTTACCGATGTAGGAGTTCCAGTCGAAACCGTCATCTTCGTTTGATGCAACCATAGCTTTCTCAGTGTTGCTATTGTTTGGTTTCTCTTGGATTTCAACCTGAGTCTTTTTTGGGAAAGGCTTGTACTGAAGTGACTTCTTGTAATACTCATTGCCTCCTCTGAAAGGACTTTGATTTCCTGTTGCTTCAGGATTTTTGCATTCTCTCTTGAAATGTCCCTTTTGGCGACATCTGAAGCACGTTACTTTTGTCTTGTCAAAACCTATTTTGTTGCTCGAATTTCCGATATCTCGGCCTGTGAGAGCAACGAACTTTGTGACCCTTCGGATAATAGAAGCTAAACACCACTTTATATCCATGAGCTCCAGTTCTTTTTCGTCCACCTAGTCGTAGTCTTCGGCGGTCATTTCCGGATTTCCGATTTTCCTAGCTATGAGACTTTCATATGATTCTAGAACGATGTCGAGAAGTGCCATGTGTTGCTTAGCAGTTTGCTCAGAAACAACATTATTCAAATTAACAGCAATGTTACATTTGAATACATTCGAATCAGAATTTGTTTGTTGGTTCTGATTTGCTTGACTTTGATAAGACAAATTTGAACCAGTGCTTGAGAACGAAGACTGTGGACTTTGATCATATTGAGGATATGACTGATTCTGATTCTGCTGCGAATTGTTTGAAGAATTCAAACTTGCATTGAATGCTATCTAAATCTTTGGACTTGAAATGTTGTCTTGCATTCCACTCTTGTAGTACAAACCAACGTCCTTGAACAACATTAGCGTTCTTCGAATTTGGACTTTAAGACGACAAAAGCGTTCAATCATCAGCTTCATGTTCTCACCCTTTATCATGTTGAAGATATTGAACTCTTTCATAATAAGGGCTTTCTTGCTCTTGATCATCCCCGCGCTTCCTTGATACTTTTTTTGAAGTGAGAGCCAGAGACCTTTTGCAGTTGTGTATTCCGGTAGCAAGACGAGAATATCTTCTTTGACAGATTGTTGGATAAGACTGATCATCTTTTTCTCAGCAATGTATTCTTCTTTTTTTGTCGTGGAGTACTTGTATTTCTCCAGAACTTGCTGATGTTCGTCCAACGGAACTGTATAACTTCTCTCGATCGACACCCAACCTAGGAAATGCATGGCTTGAACCCAATATGTAAACTTCTCCTTCCATCCTTCATACTCGTCCATGCTCATTAGCTTTGGCGGTTTAACAGTCGTGCCCATCTCGTTGTCAAGATTGACTTGTTGGATCACGTTGGCATTTGATGAACTAGCTCCGGACATATAAGCTCTTTGAATATCATCCATTGTGAATAACTAAACGTGTACACTGAAAACACTCAAAAACTTTTGAAAATATAAGTTCTACTACAAGTTCGGTCGAACTTGTATTGGAAATGAAGAATTCTTGAAATTTATCACAAGTTCGGTCGAACTTGTGATTTCAGATTTGAAAAGATTTTTCTTGAACTTCGATCGAACTTGCAGAATAAGATTTGATAACAATCTTGTAAGTTCGGGCGAACTTATCTTGAATTTCCTTGATATTACCCAAGTTCGGTCGAACTTGATATAAAATCAATGAAAAACTAGTAACTTCGAGCGAACTTGACAAAGATTTCTTCAAAAACACCTCAAGTTCAAGCGAACTTGGTAAAAAATCACTGAAAAAGTGAGTTTTTAGCACAAGTTAGGTCGAACTTGGTTAACAAGTTCGATGAACATGGTATTTTCAAAATTTTGACACCAATTCGGTTGAATTTGGTCTCCAATCTTTCAAGGGTTTATCTTTGTAGTATTTTACATGATATATTCAAAATTGAAAAGATTTTGACCGTGAATTCTTCATTTTTTGTGAAAAAGTAATGAAAAATATAAGAATGGAGATGAAATAGAAGTGATCTTGTCTTGATACTATCAAATCAGGCTGTTCTAGCTCTGATACCACTTGTAGGACCGATCCTCGGTGCTAAGGAACCTAAATTTGATATCTAACGTCCATATAGCGGAAATATTACGTCGTGTTCACCAATAGACAAGAATTAATCAGTATAACATCAGTTTTATTGATCAAACGTCAAGAGTACAAACTGACAGAGCTTCGCCTCCAAAATGCCAAAGTTACAAATGAATGAGGCAAGCTAGCTATATATAAAGATGCAAGTTCACTAGTCATGAGCATGAGTTCGCCCAAACTTGACAATCCAAGTGCAATCATGAGCGAACTTGTCTCTCAACTACATAAATACAACTTCCAGCTAGCCTATTCAGCTCTATTCTATACAGACTCGATATAAGACTAAGACATAGACATTATGCACCAACAACTAACTCAAACAGTTACAATATACAATTACAATAGCAATGGGATTAAAATCATTTTCAGGCACACCAAGGAACACCTTTCAATACGAACTTGTTCAGACTGGTCTAAGTGATTGTCAATATATTTGTCCACTTAAACTTTACGCTCAACATTCAATTTTTAACTTTGTGATACGCTTAACGTAGTATTGTATTATTATACCCGTGTGACCCATTCCATGACATACCCCTGCGATCAAGGTAAGCACAACAATTCATCGTAACAAGTGAGTATACTGAGATCATCCTTTTGATTTTACAATGTAGGACTATTGGAGAAGAAGTCAGTACTTCCGTACAGCAGAGTGACCAATAGAATTTTCCAACAAGGGTTTGGCAAATACCTTTTCGGTACGAATATAGCTATTTTAGCTCAATAGAATTCCCTCAAATTTGAGTTTATCTTCCTTTAAGGTTTTTGGCCTCTTTGGCTCTTTTAATATATCCTGACTATGCCTAGGTCTGCATATAATCTGGATGCAACAGAAGGACAACCAAGATATCCCCAGATGACTCAATAGCATAAAGACCCGAAACCTTAGACGTCGGCTATCTATCAACGCAAGATTTAAGATTATAAAATCATACGCCGATGGTATGTTACCCACATGATACATAGTTCGTTATGTTTGTTTCACTGAGTATCTTTTATTACTTTGAGCGTCAAGCCTATCAACATATCACATTAGATCCTAGTCTTTTTAGCTACAGTACCTTACTTGTGTTGGTGAAACCCTTTAACACGAACATTCATTTCATTTCCCATATATGCATTGTTTTAGGATTTTTTTTCTCTTTTCAAATGTTTTTCTTCTTTTCTCAATTATCGTCCTAAAACAATGCATAATATGCAATAAACTCTTTTTGGATTTTTCTGTTTCCTCTTACTAAAGCTATTGATATATACAAATATCTCTCTATACCCCTAAATTTGTGCATAAATATTATGCGTAAATTTACCTTATAAAAAGAATATATGTACAAAAGAAAGACGAGAAAAATGAAAATATTTTTGTTGTTTTTGGTTAACCGTTCCATCATCAGATTTAACACTAGTCAATATCAAGACTAGAAAACAAAATTTAAATGTGTACCTTTTCGCTGATCTTATCTTACCACACTTATCTCCTTCAGGGAAACATATCAACTGTAAAAATAGAACCTTTTGCAACAGTGAGATATCACCTGTTAATTATCTAGAACAACTGCTATCAACATTCCAAGGAAAGTCAACAGCTCCTCCTTGGTTGTCCCTGAAAAATAAGGAGATTAGTAAGACATTGGTACCCAGGCCATCGTGGTCATGGGATTTCCTGAAGCATCAATATAAGATACTTCTTGCAAGAACATGTCCCCTTTTGTTTCAAGGATTGGTGATGATGCTGCTTTATGTTTTACCTTCCAAATTTGTTTAGGCTTTTCTAATTTCTTAGGCGCTTTTGGCAAAAAAATTTAATTTTCAACCTTGTTAATTTTTTAAAACTTGTTTAGGTTTCAAAGGTTGCTTTCATTTGGTTTTGGCAGCATTCCAATCCCCATCAGAAGGTTTAACCTTAGGATGCTTATTCATCATTGCCTTAGGCTTTTCAACCTTCATTGACTTAGAATAAGATCTATCCCTTGATGTAACCCTCAGATGCTGTGTATAATAAGGCACATAGGGACGATGTGTGCAATTCCTTGCAATGTGACCAGGTATGCCACAGTTGTAACATGTTTGCTTCTTAACATAAGGAGCATATCCCGATCCATTCGATCCAACCGATGAAGGAATTGCGTTATACGATCTGTTGGATGATTTGTTTGCAGATTGTTCAAACTTCCTGCCCTGCTTCATGTGTCCCTGTTTACAACAGTTAGCAAATTCAGTGTTAGTTTTAACATTTTCATTTGTAACTGTTGGTTTTTGAGGCACGTATTTATTTGATGGGCCTCTCAAAATTGGCTCAGAAATAGCCTTTTTCCACACATGGAGGAGCATCAACAGACAAATTTGATGTGTTTGAACGAACATCAAAAGTCTCTTGGCAAACAACATCATCCCCCTCAACCCAATCCTCTACTTTTACCTCATCTGCACATGAAGTAGAAGCATCAGTATCATTCACACACTTAAACTCATGAAAGGCATCCTTACATTCTTCAACATTTTCGACTGGCCTTGTTGTTTCAATTTTAGATGTTGTGGGCTCAGTCAATGTTTTGCTCAGATCCTGCTGTTCTTGGTTCTGATCCTATCACACCCCGACTCGCAGCAGAAGACAATTGCGGGGTGCGGCAGACACATGGTATTTCATCATAATTTAAAAACGTGATATCATATAAAGAGGGAACATCGGTTACAATATACATAAACTATCATATTACAACCCATTAGTTCAAGTTCGGTACTATAAGCCACTACAGCCTTTATTTTGCTACTGTCCGCCTACTCAAAACCTTCCATAAGAACATTCCTCATTCCTGCTTAGTTTTACCTGAAATGCATGTTAATTTGAAAAGGGGTCAGCTAGCCGAGCCGGTGAGTTCCACTGGTTTGGTTGTTTCATAGCAAAATGTGTTAACAAGTTTAATTGCACGGCTTCCAGATCACTGACGGAATTACACGAGTTCACAAGTGAAACCTTGACCACAATAACCGTGTCGTGTCACGTTTGACACCTCAGCACTCCAGGCCATGTCACCCCCGACACCTCAGCACACCGACTTCGTCACGTGCAGCCCAACGCCCCAGGGGTAGTAATGCCTAACCACATAACCTAGTTTAGGACGCGTACAGTTGCCTGGCTACTAGCACACCGGTCCGGCGGCAACTGGGTTTGTCAGACCAATAGTACTATCCACTGCCCACGGCTTACGTTAATCACTTGCATTGGGGATAGTTCGTGTGTTAGGTAATTCTCATCATCACAAGTTGGTGCAATTAACACAGTTTGTAACATGCAATTCACCCTAGAAAACAGTAAAACAGTTTAAAAGTGGGGGAGTGAAACTCACAGTGAGGGTTGTAGTCTCAATCAAAGAGTGATTATGCAACTGGATCAGCTTTAATAGCACGCATGCAAGTAGGGACTCAAATCAGCATCTAAGTTGATCAATGCGCTGTTAAACAGAAAGCTCCCGTTTAACACGTTTTTAAAGGCTAAGACACCAAGCTCACCTCGTTGGCCGTTATTAGTGTTGTTTTAACCATGACGTGCGCTTGGATTCCTCCGAGACATAACAGATATCATTTAATCTAGCATACAAGTCACATATTTTTAATGTTTTCGCACGATTATTGTTTTAAGCGTACTTAATGTGTTGGACCGATTATGGTGTACCTGGTTTCATCCTAGGTATCACAGTCTCCCCTGGTTAAGAAAATTCGTCCCTGAAATTTACCCCGTCTAGCTAGGGAAAGGTGAGGGTATTTTCTACGGAATTCATTCTTCCGTTCCCATGTGTATTCAGGTCCTTGTTTAGAGTTCCACCGGACTTTTACCAGTGAAATTTTGTTGTGCCTTAATTGTTTAACCCTGCCATCAACTACTTCAACCGGTTCCTCCCCAAAGTGGAGTTTATCGTCAATGTGTATATCTTCCAAAGGTATTTGGGTAGCTTCGCCTGACCGGCACTTCTTTAAGTTTGAAATGTGGAAGACATTATGAATGGCACTAAGCTCGGTTGGTAGCTTTAAGATATGCTACGAGACCTACTTTCGCTAGAATCTTGTATGGTCCGATGTATCATGGTTCTAACTTTCTGGTTTTTCCAAATCCGATAACGCCTTCCACGACGATACCTTTAATAATACCCGTTCAACCACCTCGAATGATAACGGTTTTCTACGTACATCAGCCCTGCTCTTTTGCCGATCCTGAGCGGCTTTCAATCTATTCTGAACCTGGTGGATCTTATCAGTGGTTTCCTGTACTAGCTCGGATCCCGTCAGTTGGGTGTCACCCACTTCGGCCCAGTAAAGTGGTGATTGACACTTTCGACCATAAAGCGCCTCGTACGGGGCTGCCTGGATACTACTGTGGTAACTATTGTTATAGGAAAATTCTACTAGTGGAAGATGCTTGTCCTAACTTCCTCCAAAGTCCAGAACACAGGCGCGAAGCAAGTCCTCTAGCGTCTGGATCGTGCGTTCCGATTGGCCGTCGGTTTGGGGATGGTAAGCAGTATTCAGATCAATCCGTGTCCCCAAAGCTTCTTGTAACTTCTGCCAATATCGTTAGGTGAAATGGCTGTCTCGGTCTAAAATAATAGCAACCGGGACACCATGTTTGGCTACTATCTCGTTAGTGTAGATCTCGGCCAACTTGTCGGTTTCATAAGTGGTATGGATCGGAATAAAATGTGCGGATTTGGTCAATCGATCGACGATTACCCAAATCGCGTCATGACCACGAGGCGTTCTTGGGAGATAGGTCACGAAATCCATCGGGATTTGTTCCCATTTCCACTGAGGTATCTCGGGTTGTTGTAGCATTCCTGAGGGTTTCTGATACTTTGACTTGACCCGAGCGCAAGTCAAGCATTGGCTTACATATTCTGCCAAGTCCTTTTTCATCGCCGGCCACCGATAAAACTCTTTAAGGTCGTGGTACATCTTGTGTGTACCGGGGTGAATCGAATATTTCGATTTATGGACCTCGTCCATGATCAACTGTCTTAGCTCCGAACTTGCAGGAATCCACACTCGATCCTTAAAATACTATACCTCATCCGTTTTTTTCACAAAGCTTTTCTCATTTCCATGCAACCCTTCGCTGGGTAATTGGCTTTCCTCCAAGGCTTGCATTTGCGTGTTCTGGATTTGCTCTATAAGGATCGTTTGCATAATCATTCCCAGCGCCCGCACTCGGAGTGGTTTAATTCGATCCTTCCTACTTAGTGCATCTGCTACCACGTTAGGTTTTCCCGGGTGGTACTTTATTTCACAGTCGTAGTCATTTAATAATTCCACCCATCTGCGCTGCCCCATGTTCAGCTCTTTTTGGTTGAAAATATGTTGGAGGCTTTTGTGGTCCGTATATATAGTACACTTTGTACCATATAAATAATGTCTCCATATCTTTAGCGCGAATATAACCGCGCCCAATTCCAAATCATGCATCGTGTGGTTCTTCTCGTGCACTTTTAGTTGTCTGGAAGCGTATGCAAAGACTTTGTCTCTTTGCATTAGTACACATCCGAGCCCTTGCCGCGATGTGTCACAATATACGATGAAGTCATCGTATAACTTTTGTTTCAACAGCTGGAATGTTGTTTCCTGGTCTTCACCCGATTCATACTTCTTATCCTTTTGTGTCAAGACTGTTAGCGATTGTGCAATACTAGAGAAATTTTCGATGAACCGACAGTAATATCCCGCCAGTCCCAAGAATTGGCGTATCTCTTTCGGAGATTTTGGCGAAGGCCAATTCTTGATTGCTTCTATCTTGTTTGGATCTACATGAATTCCATATTGATCCACTACATGTCCCAAAAATTGCACTGCTTGAAACCAGAAGTCGCACTTAGACAATTTAGCGTACAGTTTCTCTTTCCGTATTATCCCCAATATAGCATGTAAATGATACTCGTGCTCGTCCGCTTTTGGAGTAGATTAGAATATCATCGATGACGACAATGATGAACTTATAAAGGTATGATTTACACACCCGGTATATGAGGTCCATGAGCACAGTAGGTGCGTTGGTTAGCCGAAGGGTATAACCAGGAACTCGTAGTTGCCATACCGAGTTCGAAAAGCCGTCTTGGGGATATCGTCCTCTTGGACCTTCACTTGATGGTAACCCGTTCGTAGATCTATCTTAGAAAAATATCGGACTCCTTGTAGCTAGTCAAAAAGATCATCGATCCCCGGAAGTGAGTATCTATTCTTGATAGTGACCTTGTTTAATTCTCTGTAGTCAATACACATTCCGAAGCTGTCGTCCTTTTTCTTTACAAACAAGACTGGGGCTCCCCATGGAGAATAACTAGGACGGATGAAACCATGATTAAGTAACACCTGCAGTTGCGTTGATAGTTCTTGCATCTCGGACGGTGCAAGACGGTATGGGGCTTTAGCAATGGGTGTCGTTCCCGTTATTAGGTCGATCCGAAACTCGACTTGCCGATTGG
Source organism: Scalesia atractyloides (assembly GCA_947069175.1). Classification (NCBI taxonomy): domain Eukaryota; kingdom Viridiplantae; phylum Streptophyta; class Magnoliopsida; order Asterales; family Asteraceae; genus Scalesia; species Scalesia atractyloides. The sequence continues at coordinate 42,221,584 of CAMTDV010000019.1, read as the reverse complement.
GCGGCAATCCGGGCAATTCCTCGGGAACATGTTTGGGTATTCGCACACTATCGGGATGTCTTAAATATGTTTTTTGGCTAGTTCATCTGTCGTGACGCTGGCTAAAAACACGTCACATCCCTGTCGTATACACTTCAACGCTTTGAGATGGGATATGAGGTTCAGTATGGTACCTAACTTCTGTCCCAGTACCATGATCACATCGGTGGGGGACAAAGGAATTTTTACAATCTTCTGCTCACACAACACTTCAGCGGATGATTGGACAGCCAGTCCATTCCTACAACGACGTCAAAACTGCCCAGTTCTACGGTTAAAAGGTCAATAGAAAATTGGCAAACGTTAAGGGTTATAGGGCAGTTACAAATGAGCTTTCCCGTTTGCAAGTTCGACGGAATACGGTTGTTTTAAGTCAATAGCGGCCATATTTAACAGTGGCAAAAATGCAATAGAACCATAACTCCTATCAGCGCCCGTATCAAATAACACTGAAGCAAATTGATCAGAAACGAGGAATGTACCTGTGACCACGTTTGGATCCTGGCGTGTGCCACCAGACCCAATGACAAAGGCACGACCTTGAGCTGCATTCGAGGTAGATGCTTGGCCCTGCGTATTCTTTCCTGCTGTCTGCTGAGTTAACTTTGGGCAACTTCTTCGGAAATGCTCCGTACTGCCACATTCGTAGCACGTACGGGGGTAGGTAATCTGTGGTGTTGGTTGTTGGGGTCGTTGCTGAAGAGGTTGAGGCCTTAGGGGTTGGAAGCGGGTTGGTTTAGGGTTTGATTCCGTCGACATGTTACAGTTTCGGGCTTAATGTCCACTTTTATGACACCTTGAGCATATCGCTGCTCGGCACGCACCATAGTGGTGCAAAGTGCACTTGTTGCACTTGGGGCTTTTCCTTTGTAGTTATCAGAGTTACCAGTTGGGGTAGTCGTGGCGTATCTCTGGCTAGTTGCTTTCCCCCTCTTTGTTGTTGCTGTCCCTGATTGATTACTTTCTGGGACTTCTCGCTTATTACCGGCCTGCTCTCCAGGCATCGTCAAAATCCTACATCTAACCATGTCGAACGTAACAGTACCTGACCTGGCTACCACTCCGTGCATGGTCAGGTTGTTCCACTGAGTTGATAATGCTCCTCACTTATGGGGCCAGTCTCCAGATATATCTTTTGATTCGCTTATGCTCTGGTCGGACCATGTCTGGCAGTATGCGCGCCAATTCATTGAAACGATTAGTGTAACCTGCATGGTCGGCACCTTGCATCTACAGGTTCCAGAACTCATGTTCGAGTCTCTGAATTTCGTTGGTCGGGCAGATTTTTTTCATCATAAGTGCCTTAAGATCGTCCCATGTCATAGTATTAATTGCGGCCTGCCCGCGAGATTGAACGATGCTGTTCCACCAGTTTAAGGCATGGTCGGTGAAGTTACAAGTCGTATACTTAACCGCAAAATCACCAGGACAATTACTTATATTGATTACTGATTCTGACTTCTCGATCCATTTCACTAACCCATTCGGTCCTTAGATTCCACTAAATTCCATTGGTTTGCACTCCATGAAATGCTTATACGTGCAGACCGGCCTAACATTGTTTTGATTATAATTTTGATCTACCGGCCCTGTTTGCGGGTTCTGTTGTGAGTTAGCATTGATACCAGCACTAACATGCGCCACAATCAATGGGGATGACTGCCTGAAGCTGTTGCGCTATCATTTGCGCTATTTCTGCCTCCGTCATTTGTGGTGCGCGTTTTGGGGCCACTCTATTATAAACAATATATATACATATATATATATATACATATTATATATATATATATATATATATATATATATATATATTGCATCAATGTCACATATTCAGTCATCACATATCACACAATTTCATCACACACATGAGCCCACAACATGTATACCCAAAATCATCATCATATATATAATAACATCTGTCATCATACAACTGTCAAAATTTGCACATAGACTTAACCCATAAGGGCCAGTGCTATCAAAACTGGTCACCGAAGTGACGTACATACACCATACAACGAAAGTATGAACTACGAAAACACAGAAGCACTATGACTACATCTCCACCTCGACATGGACGTAACCTAGTGCCTGGTAAGATGTGCAAAATATATATCATGTTTGTCTATACTAAAAATAAAACCATACTACGAACGCCAAGACAACCAACATGTCAGTCCCACAAAACCTACCACCAGGCCTACGATGGCACCGATGCATCCATACAGCATCGCTCAGAAACGGTCCTGGTGGTAATGAACGTATCCCATTCCCTGCCGCAAAGCAATGATCGCCTGCTGTAAGACGATCAAATAATCTCCCATCGATCTCCAATGCTGCTCATCCTCGTCACGTGCCATCCGCATCAATGCAATCTGCTGAAATAAGTACCCCATCAGACTGCTTTCGGTGAGAGGAGCAGGTGCCTCCTGAGGAGGGAATGGTGAGAGGAGCAGGTGCCTCCTGTGGTTTCAATTATGATTTCAGATTTTGATTCTTTCATGCTATCACTAGTCTTACAAGCTCAGACTTAGTGATCTCAGATGTTGTTGACCGTTTCTTTGCAATCCAGGCTTGAGATTTTATGTTAGCCTTCTTGATGTAAAACTTGTTTTCATTAGCCTTTAAAGTTTCACCTTTTTTGAAAATTGAATTTCAAACTTCTTTTATGTTTTAGGTTTAACTTTAGCTTTTGATTCATTTATTTTTAAAATCTTTACAGGTTTTACAAACTCTGGTTGCTTCGGTTTCACAACATTTGAACTTTCTTTTCTTTGAAGATAGGCCGGCTTTGATTTCGGACATTGGCGTGCAATATGACCAATTTCGTTGCACTTGAAAAAAGTCCGAGAATCATGAGGATGACCTATAGTGGGTTTTACACCACTTGTTTTGGCACCACTTGCAATTTTGGCTTTATCTCGAAGTTCTTTCTGTTTTTTAAACTCATCATTTGATTGTTTGCCAATCAAACTTTCCTCATGAATCGTGTTCGTCCCACATATGAAATTCATGTTCTTATTCTTGTATTCATTAAATGGTGACGTTTTCTTTGTAGGTTCATCTGATTCCTCTAATCCAAACCCAGCTCTCTGGTTTTCCGGATGATCACCACCACTCCTTCGTTAGTTATTCTTTCAGGTTTGGAATAGAATTTCTTTTCATTAATCTCCAGATCATCTGATGAGACTTCCATGAGTTTAAAGAATTTGTCTAACAATTCTTCCTTCACGTTCTGAATCAGAAAACTGTCATCAAAGTATAATCTATCAGATTCCTTAATCTTGTACATTACAACATTAGGATCATCATCGTCATCTTCGGACTGCTAAACAGAATTCTTTGAACTCGAGTCGGCGCTTTTAAAGCCGCCTTCATCAGAATCATTCAGAACATTTTCAACCACTTTCTTAACCACAACATTGTCATTATCAGATTTAGTATAGATTACATCAATGTTTTCTGGCAACTCAGTTTTCTTTTCAGATAGCAACTCAATGTTGAGTGCCTTATCCATCCCATCAGCGGATTTGTGACAATACTTCTCGCATAGGGGTGAAGAAACATTGCTGTATTCTTTACCAATTTTCTTTTTAGTTTTCTCTTCCGATGGAATTGTCGGAAGGATGTGATCAATGTCATATGCGTTACAAGTGTAACTTCTCAAAAGTTGTTGAACACGCTTTGTTCAATTTTCATGTCCTGGAGTTGTTGCTTAGTTTCAGCAATGGTGTTAATATAGATATTAATCGCTTTTTGTTTATCCATTAATGTCCCTTTTAGCATCCTCACAGTGTCGTGTTGTTCGACATTGTTTCGATTGAGCCTGCCATAATCATCTTTCATTTTGTCATATGCTTCTTTCATTGTACGATAATCATATTTTAAAAGTTCATTATGCAAATTGATTTCAACGATGATCTTTGATTTTTTGGCACATTCGATACATGGTTCAGTACATTTTGTACGAGGTTTCTCAACCTCTACAACTTGTACTTTGACACCTTCAATTACCTCTGAACCTACCTTGGTTAGATTTGCCATCAAAGCTTTATCGGCAATGTCCTTGAGATTTTCGACATTCACTTCTTGAATAACATTAATGACTACTTCATTAGATTTCTCCTCGACAGCTTGTTCTTGAGAACTTCCATCAAAGTGACCTGCAAAACTATCATACAAATCGGGAGTTAGAATTCCTTGCTGCTTCATGTGAATGTACTCCTATTCTTCTTGTTGTTGATGCAGATACTGTTCCGGTAGAACATTTTCTAAAGCTACTGCATCTTCGGCAAAAGTATCTTCAACAATTTATGCCATCAATGCAACTCCGGTCTTTTTACCGATGTAGGAGTTCCAGTCGAAACCGTCATCTTCGTTTGATGCAACCATAGCTTTCTCAGTGTTGCTGTTATTTGGTTTCTCTTGGATTTCAACCTGAGACTGAAGTGACTTCTTGTAATACTCATTGCCTCCTCTGAAAGGACTTTTATTTCCTGTTGCTTCAGGATTTTTGCATTCTCTCTTGAAATGTCCCTTTTGGAGACAATTTGAAGCACGTTACTTTTGTCTTGTCAAAACCTATTTTGTTGCTCGAATTTTCGATATCTCGGCCTGTGAGAGCAACGAACTTTGTGACCCTTCGGATAATAGAAGCTATAGACCACTTTATATCCATGAGCTCTCGTTCTTCTTCGTCCACCTGGTCGTAGTCTTCGGCGGTCATTTCGGGATTTCCGATTTTCCTAGCTACGAGACTTTCATATGATTCTAGAACGGTGGCGAGAAGTGCCATGTGTTGCTTAGCAGTTTGCTCAGAAACAACATTATTCAAATTAACAGCAATGTTACATTTGAATACATTCGAATCAGAATTTGTTTGTTGGTTCTGATTTGCTTGACTTTGATAAGACGAATTTGAACCAGTGCTTGAGAACGAAGACTGTGGAATTTGATCATATTGAGGATATGACTGATTCTGATTATGCTGCGAATTGTTTGAAGAATTCAAACTTGCATTGAATGCTATCTGAATCTTTGGACTTGAAATGCTGTCTTGCATTCCACTCTTGTAGTACAAACCAACGTCTTGAACAACATTAGCGTTCTTTGACTTTGCAAACTTTAAGAGTTCCATTTCATGACCTTCGAGTTTATCGATAAACGATGACAGCTTGAAGAATTCCCATTTTTCGCTTTCCTTCAGAACTATTAAATAAGTAGTCCATTCTCCATCAGGTAGAGCATCTGCAAGCTTGTCGATGTACTCTTGCTCCGTCTTCTTGAGACCGTGTCTTCGCATTTGGACTTTAAGATGATAAAAGCGTTCAATCATCTGCTTCATGGTCTCACCCTTTAGCATGTTGAAGATATCAAACTCTTTCATAATAAGAGCTTTCTTGCTCTTGATCATCCCCGCGCTTCCTTGATACTTCTTTTGAAATGAGAGCCAGAGTCTCTTGCAGTTTGGTATTCCGGTAGCAAGACGAGAATATCTTCTTTGACGGAATGTTGGATAAGACTGATCATCTTTTTCTCAGCAATGTATTCTTCTTTTTTTGTCGTGGAGTACTTGTATTTCTCCAGAACTTGCTGATGTTCGTCCAACGAAACTGTATAACCTCTCTCGATCGACACCCAGCCTAGGAAATGCATGGCTTGAACCCAATATGTAAACTTCTCATTCCATCCTTCATACTCGTCCATGCTCATTAGCTTTGGCGGTTTAACAGTCATGCCCATCTCGTTGTCAAGATTGACTTGTTGGATCACGTTGGCATTTGATGAACTAGCTCCGGACATATAAGCTCTTTGAATATCATCCATTGTGATAACTAAACGTGTACACTGAAAACACTCAAAAACTTTTGAAAATGTTAGTTCTACTACAAGTTCGTCGCACTTGTAGTGGAAATGAAGAATTCTTGAAATTTATCACAAGTTCGGTCGAACTTGTGATTTCAGATTTGAAAAGATTTTTCTTGAACTTCGATCGAACTTGCAGAATAAGATTTGATAACAATCTTGTAAGTTCGGGCGAACTTATCTTGAATTTCCTTGATATTACCCAAGTTCGGTCGAACTTGATATAAAATCAATGAAAAACTTGTAACTTCGAGCGAACTATACAAAGATTTCTTCAAAAACACCACAAGTTCAAGCGAACTTGGTAAAAAATCACTGAAAAAGTGAGTTTTTAGCACAAGTTCGGTCGAACTTGGTTAACAAGTTTGATGAACATGGTTTTGTCAAACATGGTTTTTTCAAAATTTTGACATCAATTCGGTTGAATTTGGTCTCCAATCTTTCAGGGGTTTATCTTTGTTGTATTTTACATGATATATTCAAAATTGAAAAGATTTTGAACGTGAATTCTTCATTTTTTGTGAAAAAGTAATGAAAAATAGAAGAATGGAGATGAACTAGAAGTGATCTTGTCTTGATACTATCAAAGCAGGCTGTTCTAGCTCTGATACCACTTGTAGGACCGATCCTCGATGCTAAGGAACCTAAATTTGATAGCTAACGTCCATATAGCGGAAATATTATGTCGTGTTTACCAATAGACAAGAATTAATCAGTATAACATCAGTTTTATTGATCAAACGTCAAGAGTACAAACTGACAGAGCTTCGCCTCCAAAATGCCAAAGTTACAAATGAATGAGGCAAGCTACGTATATATAAAGATACAAGTTCACTAGTCATGAGCATGAGTTCGCCCGAACTTGACAATCCAAGTGCAATCATGAGCGAACTTGGCTCTCAACTACATAAATACAACTTCCAGCTAGCCTATTCAGCTCTATTCTATACAGATTCGATATAAGACTAAGACATAGACATTATGCACCAACAACTAACTCAAACAGTTACAATATACAATTACAATAGCAATGGGATTAAAATCGTTTTCAGGCACACCAAGGAACACTTTTCAATACGAACTTGTTCAGACTGGTCTAAGTGATTGCCAATATATTTGTCCACTTAAACTTTACGCTCAACATTCAATTTTTAACTTTGTGATAAGCTTAAGGTAGTATTGTATTATTATACCCGTGTGACCCATTCCATGACATACCCCCGCGATCAAGGTAAGCACAACAGTTCATCGTAACAAGTGAGTATACTGAGATCATCCTTTTGATTTTACAATGTAGGACTATTGGAGAAGAGGTCAGTACTTCGTACAACATAGTGGCCAATAGAATTTTCCAACAAGGGTTTGGCAAATACCTTTTCGGTACGAATATAGCTATTTTAGCTCAATAGAATTCCCTCAAATTTGAGTTTATCTTCCTTTAAGGTTTTTGGCCTCTTTGGCTCTTTTAATATATCCTAACTATGCCTAGTCTACATATAATCTGGATGCAACATAAGTACAACCAAGATATCCCCGGATAACTCAATAGCATAAAGACCCGAAACCTTAGACGTCGGCTATCTATCAACGCAAGATTTAAGATTATAAAATCATACGCCGATGGTATGTTACCCACATGATACATAGTTCGTTATGTTTGTTTCACTGAGTATCTTTTATTACTTTGAGCGTCAAGCCTATCAACATATCACATTAGATCCTAGTCTTTTTAGCTACAGTACCTTACTTGTGTTGGTGAAACCCTTTAACACGAACATTCATTTCATTTCCCATATATGCATTGTTTTAGGATTTTTTTTTCTCTTTTCAAATGTTTTTCTTCTTTTCTCAATTATCGTCCTAAAACAATGCCTAATATGCAATAAACTCTTTTTGGATTTTTCTGTTTCCTCTTACTAAAGCTATTGATATATACAAATATCTCTCTATACCCCTAAATTTGTGCATAAATATTATGCGCAAATTTACCTTATAAAAAGAATATATGTACAAAAGAAAGACGAGAAAAATGAAAATATTTTTGTTGTTTTTGGTTAACCGTTCCATCATCAGATTTAACACTAGTCAAAATCAAGACTAGAAAACCAAATTTAAATGTGTACCTTTTCGCTGATCTTATCTTACCACAGTTATCTCCTTCAGGGAAACATATCAACTGTAAAAATAGAACCTTTTGCAACAGTGAGATATCACCTGTTAATTATCGAGAACAACTGCTATCAACATTCCAAGGAAAGTCAACAGCTCCTCCTTGGTTGTCCCTGAAAAATAAGGAGATTAGTAAGACATTGGTACCCAGGCCATCGTGGTCCTAGGATTTCCTGAAGTATCAACATAAGATACTTCTTGCAAGCACATGTCCCCTTTTGTTTCAAGGATTGGTGATGATGCTGCTTTATGTTTTACCTTCCAAATTTGTTTGGGCTTTTCTAATTTCTTAGGCGCTTTTGGCAAAAAAATTTAATTTTCAACCTTGTTATTTTTTAAAACTTGTTTAGGTTTCAAAGGTTGCTTTCGTTTGGTTTTGGCAGCATTCCAATCCCCATCAGAAGGTTTAAACTTGGCATGCTTATTCATCATTGCCTTAGGCTTTTCAACCTTCATTGACTTAGAATAAGATCTATTCCTTGATGTAACCCTCCGATGTTGTGTATAATAAGGCACATAGGGACGATGTGTGCAATTCCTCGCAATATGACCAGGTATGCCACAGTTGTAACATGTTTGCTTCTTAACATAAGGAGCATATCCCGATCCATTCGATCCAACCAATGAAGGAATTGAGTTATATGATCCGTTGGATGATTTGTTTGCAGATTGTTCAAACTTCCTGCCCTGCTTCATGTGTCCCTGTTTACAACAGTTAGCAAATTCAGTGTTAGTTTTAACATTTTCATTTGTAACTGTTGGTTTTTGAGGCACGTATTTATTTGATGGGCCTCTCAAAATTGGCTCAGAAATAGCCTTTTTTCACACATGGAGGAGCATCAACAGACAAATTTGATGTGTTTGAACGAACATCAACAGTCTCTTGGCAAACAACATCATCCCCCTCAACCCAATCCTCTACTTTTACCTCATCTGCACATGAAGTAGAAGCATCAGTATCATTCACACACTTAAACTCAGGCAAGGCCTCCTTACATTCTTCATCATTTTCGACTGGCCTTGTTGTTTCAATTTTATATGTTGTGGGCTCAGTCAATGTTTTGCTCAGATCCTGCTGTTCTTGGTTCTGATCCTGTCACACCCCGACTCGCAGCAGAAGACAATTGCGGGGTGCATCAGACACATGGTATTTCCTCATAATTTAAAAACGTGATATCATATAAAGAGGGAATATCGGTTACAACATACATAAACTATCATATTACAACCCATTAGTTCAAGTTCGGTACTATAAGCCACTACAGCCATTATTTTGCTACTGTCCACCTACTCAAAACCTTCCATAAGAACATTCCTCATTCCTGCTTAGTTTTACCTGAAATGCATATTAATTTGAAAAGGGGTCAGCTAGCCGAGCCAGTGAGTTCCACTGGTTTGGTTGTTTCATAGCAAAATGTGTTAACAAGTTTAATTGCACGGGTTCCAGATCACTGACGGAATTACACGAGTTCACGAGTGAAACCTTGACCATAATAACCGTGTCGCGTCACGTTTGACACCTCAGCACTCCAGGCCGTGTCACCCCCCGACACCTCAGCACACCAACTGCGTCACATGCAGCCCAACGCCCCAGGGGAAGTTATGCCTAACCACATAACATAGTTTAGGACGCGTGCAGTTGCCTGGCTACTGGCATACCGGTCCGGCGGCAACTGGGTTTGTCAGACCAATAGTACTATCCACTGCCCACGGCTTAAGTTAATCACTTGCATTGGGGATAGTTCGTGTGTTAGGTAATTCTCATCATCACAAGTTGGTGCAATTAACACAGTTTGTAACATGCAATTCACCCTAGAAAACAGTAAAACAGTTAAAGTGGGGGAGTGAAACTCACAGTGAGGGTTGTAGTCTCAATCAAAGAGTGATTATGCAACTGGATCAGCTTTAATATCACGCATGCAAGTAGGGACTCAAATCAGCATCTAAGTTGATCAATGCGCTGTTAAACGGAAAGCTCCCGTTTAACACGTTTTTAAAGGCTAAGACACCAAGCTCACCCCGTTGGCCCTTAATAGTGTTTTATTAACCATGACGTGAGCTCGGATTCCTCCAAGACATAACAGATATCATTTAATCTAGCACACAAGTCACACATGTTTTTAGTGTTTTCGCACGATTATTGTTTTAAGCGTATTTAATGTTTTGGACCGATATGGTGTACCTGGTTTCATCCTAGGTATCACAGTCTCCCCTGGTTAAGAAAATTCGTCCCCGAAATTTACCCCGTCTAGCTAGGGAAAAGGTGAGGGTATTTTCTACGGAATTCATCCTTCCGTTCCCATGTGTATTCAGGTCCTTGTTTAGAGTTCCACCGGACTTTTACCAGTGAAATTTTGTTGTGCCTTAATTGTTTAACCCTGCCATCAACTACTTCAACCGGTTCCTCCCCAAAGTGGAGTTTATCGTCAATGTGTATATCTTCCAAAGGTATCTGGGTAGCTTCGCCTGACCGCACTTCTTTAAGTTTGAAATGTGGAAGACATTATGAATGGCACTAAGCTCAGTTGGTAGCTTTAAGATATGCTACGAGACCTACTTTCGCTAGAATCTCGTATGGTCCGATGTATCATAGTTCTAACTTTCTGGTTTTTCCAAATCCGATAACGCCTTTCCACGACGATACCTTTAATAATACCCGTTCAACCACCTCGAACGATAACGGTTTTCTACGTACATCAGCCCTGCTCTTTTGCCGATCCTGAGCGGCTTTCAATCTATTCTGAACCTGGTGGATCTTATCAGTTGTTTCCTGTACTAGCTCGAATCCTGTCAGTTTGGTGTCACCCACTTCGGCCCAGCAAAGTGGTGATCGACACTTTCGACCATAAAGCGCCTCGTACGGGGCTGCCTGGATACTACTGTGGTAACTATTGTTATAGGAAAATTCTACTAGCGGAAGATGCTTGTCCTAACTTCCTCTGAAGTCCAGGACACAGGCCCGAAGCAAGTCCTCTAGCGTCTGGATCGTGCGTTCCGATTGGCCGTCGGTTTGGAGATGGTAAGCAGTATTCAGATCGATCCGTGTCCCCAAAGCTTCTTGTAACTTCTGCCAATATCGTGAGGTGAATTGGATGTCTCGGTTTGAAATAATAGCAACCGAGACACCATGTCTGGCTACTATCTCGTTAGTGTAGATCTCGGCCAACTTGTCGGTTTTATAAGTGGTATGGATCGGAATAAAATGTGCGGATTTGGTCAATCAATCGACGATTACCCAAATCGCGTCATGACCACGAGGCGTTCTTGGGAGATAGGTCACGAAATCCATCGTGATTGGTCCCGTTTCCACTGAGGTATCTCGGGTTGTTGTAGCATTCCTGAGGGTTTCTGATACTATGACTTGACCCGAGCACAAGTCAAGCATTGGCTTACATATTTTGCCACGTTCTTTTTCATCGCCGGCCACCAATAAAACTCTTTAAGGTCGTGGTACATCTTGTCTATACCGGATGAATTGAATATTTCGATTTATGGGCCTCGTCCATGATCAACTGTCTTAGCTCTGAACTTGCATGCATCCACACTCGATCCTTAAAATACTATACCTCATCCGTTTTTTTCACAAAGCTTTTCTAATTTCCATGCAACCCTTCGCTGGGTAATTAGTTTTCCTCCAAGGCTTGCATTTGCGCGTTCTGGATTTACTCTATAAGGCTCGTATGCACAATCATTCCCAACGCTCGCACTCGGAGTGGTTTAAACCGATCCTTCCTACTTAGTGCATCTGCTACCACGTTAGGTTTTCCCGGGTGGTACTTTATTTCACAATCGTAGTCATTTAATAATTCCACCCATCTGTGCTGCCCCATGTTCAGCTCTTTTTGGTCGAAAATATGTTGGAGGCTTTTGTGGTCCGTATATATAGTACACTTTGTACCATATAAATAATGTCTCCATATCTTTAGCGCGAATATAACCGCGCCCAATTCCAAATCATGCGTCGTGTGGTTCTTCTCGTGCACTTTTAGTTGTCTGGAAGCGTATGCAATGACGTTGTCTCTTTGCATTAGTACATATCTGAGCCCTTGCCGCGATGCGTCACAATATACGACGAAGTCATCGTATAAATTTTGTTTCAACAGCTGGAATGTTGTTTCCTGGTCTTCACCCCATTCATACTTCCTATCCTTTTGTGTCAAGGCTGTTAGCGATTGGGCAATACTAGAGAAATTTTCGATGAACCGACGGTAATATCCCGCCAGTCCCAAGAATTGGCGTATCTCTTTCAGAGATTTTGGCGAAGGCCAATTCTTGATTGCTTCTATCTTGTTTGGATCTACATGAATTCCATATTGATCCACCACATGTCCCAAAAATTGCACTGCTTGAAACCAGAAGTCGCACTTAGACAATTTAGCGTACAGTTGCTCTTTCCGTAGAATCCCCAATATAGCATGTAAATGATACTCGTGCTCATCCTTGCTTTTGGAGTAGATTAGAATATCATCGATGAAGACAATGATGAACTTATCAAGGTATGGTTTACACACCCGGTTCATGAGGTCCATGAGCACAGCAGGTGCGTTGGTTAGCCCGAAGGGTATAACCAGGAACTCGTAGTTTCCATACCGAGTTCGAAAAGCTGTCTTGGGGATATTGTCCTCTTGGACCTTCACTTGATGGTAACCCAATCGAAGATCTATCTTAGAAAAATATTGGACTCCTTGTAGCTGGTCAAAAAGATCATCGATCCACGGAAGTGGGTATCTATTCTTGATAGTGACCTTGTTTAATTCTCTGTAGTCAATGCACATTCAGAAGTTGTCGTCCTTTTTCTTTACAAACAAGACTGGGGCTCCCCACGGAGAATAACTAGGACAGATGAAACCACGATCAAGTAACATCTGCAGTTGCGTCGTTAGTTCTTGCATCTCGGAGGATGCAAGACGGTATGGGGCTTTGGCAATGGGTGTCGTTTCCGGTATTAGGTCGATCTGAAACTCGACTTACCGATTGGGCGGCAATCCGGGCAATTCCTCCGGGAACACGTCTGAGTATCCGCACACAATCGGGATGTCTTAAATATGTTTTTTGGCTAGTTCATCTGTCGTGACGCTGGCTAAAAACACGTCACATCCCTGTCGTATACACTTCAATGCTTTGAGATGGGATATGAGGTTCAGTATGGTACCTAACTTCTGTCCCAGTACCATGATCACATCGGTGGGGGACAAAGGAATTTTTACAATCTTACGCTCACACAACTCTTCAGCGTGATGATTGGACAGCCAGTCCATTCCTACAACGACGTCAAAACTGCCCAGTTCTACGGGTAAAAGGTCAATAGAAAATTGGCAACCGTTAAGGGTTATAGGGCAGTTACAAATGAGGTTTCCTGTTGGCAAGTTTGACGGAATACGATTGTATTAAGTCAATAGCGGCCATATTAACAGTGGCAAAAATGCAATAGAAACATAACTCCTATCAGCGCCCGTATCAAATAACACTAAAGCAAATTGATCGGAAACGAGGAACATACCTTTGACCACGTTTGGATCTTGGCGTGTGCCACCAGACCCAATGACAAAGGCATGACCTTGAGTTGCATTCGAGGTAGATGTTTGGCCCTGCATATTCTTTCCTGCTGTCTGCTGAGTTAACTTTGGGCAACTTCTTCGGAAATGCTCCGTACTGCCACATTCGTAGCACGTACGGGGGTAGGTAATCTGTGGTGTTGGTTGTTGGGGTCGTTGCTGAAGAGGTTGAGGCCTTGGGGGTTGGAAGCGAGTTGGTTTGGGGTTTGGTTCCGTCGACATGTTACAGTTTCGGGCATAATGTCCACTTTTATGACACCTTGAGCATATCGCTGCTCGGCACGCACCATAGTGGTGCAAAGTGCACTTGTTGCACTTTGGGGCTTTTCCTTTGTAGTTATCAGAGTTACCAGTTGGGGTAGTCGTGGCGTAACTCTGGCTAGTTGCTTTCCCCCTCTTTGCTGTTGCTGCCCCTGATTGACTACTTTCCGGGACTTCTCGCTTATTACCGGCCTGCTCTCCAGGCATCGTCAAAATCCTACGTCTAACCATGTCGAACGTAACAGTACTTGACCTGGCTACCACTCCGTGCATGGTCAGGTGTTCCACTGAGTTGATAATGCTCCTCACTTCTGGGGCCAGTCTCCAGATATATCTTTCGATTCGCTTATGCTCTGGTCGGACCATGTCTGGCAATATGCGCGCCAATTCATTGAAAAGATTGGTGTAACCTGCAAGGTGGCACCTTGCATCTACAGGTTCCAGAACTCATGTTCGAGCCTCTGAATTTCGTTGGTCGGGCAGAACTTTTTCATCATTAGTGCCTTAAGATCGTCCCATGTCATAGTATTAATTGCGGCCTGCCCGCGAGATTGAACGATGGTGTTCCACCAGTTTAAGGCATGGTCGGTGAAGTTACAAGTCGTATACTTAACCGCAAAATCACCAGGACAATTACCTATATTGATTACTGATTCCGACTTCTCGATCCATTTCACTAACCCATTCGGTCCTTCGATTCAACTAAATTCCATTGGTTTGCACTCCATGAAAAGCTTATACGTGCAGACCGGCCTAACATTGTTTTGATTATTATTTTGACCTACCGCCCTGTTTGCGGGTTAGCATTGATACCAGCACTAACATGCGCCACGATCATGGGGATGACTGCCTGAAGCTGTTGCGCTATCATTTGCGCTATTTCTGCCTCCGTCATTTGTGGTGCGCGTTTCGGGGCCATTCTATTATACACAGTATATATATATATATATGCATAAATGTCACATATTCAGTCATCACATATCACACAATTTCATCGCACACATGAGCCCACAACATGTATACCCAAAATCATCATCATATATATAATAACATTTGTCATCATACAACTGTCAAAATTTGCACATAGACTTAACCCATAAGGGCCAGTGCTATCAAAACTGGTCACCGAAGTGACGTACATACACCATACAACGAAAGCATGAACTATGAAAACACAGGAGCACTACGACTACATCCCCACCTCGACATGGACTTAACCCAGTGCTTGGTAAGATGTGCAAAATATATATCATGTTTGTCTATACTAAAAATAAAACCATACTACGAACGCCAATACAACCAACATGTCAGTCCCACAAAACCTACCACCAGTCCTACGATGGCACCGATGCATCCATACAGCATCGCTCAGAAACGGTCCTTGTGTTAATGAACATATCCCATTCCCTGCCGTAAAGCAATGATCGCCTGCTGTAAGACGATCAAATAATCTCACATCGATCTCCTATGCTGCTCATCCTCGTCGCGTGCCATCCGCATCAATGCAATCTGCTCAAATAAGTACCCCATCAGACTGCTTTCGTGAGAGGAGCAGGTGCCTCCTAAGGAGGGAATGGTATGCCCCATGCAGGTGGGGAAGGATCTCTGACCGGGCGAGAAGGGCCACCTCGCTCATAGGTATGGAAAGGGGAAGGGTACTCCCTAGGTGGTGTGAGGAAACGGGCAGTAACCTGCTGCCGCGCTCCCGTAGGTACTGTTATCGGGCGGATAGGGGAGGGTGGTGATGTAAAAACAGGTACAGGTGCGGGTACCCTCCGACAGGCCATCTGCCGGAGGCTGATATTAGGTACCTCATGAGAACTAGGTGAAGAAAGTGAGTAAGTGCTCTGGGTAGAAGGAGTATAAGGCTCAGGAGGAGTCTCTGGCTGATGGTGCATATGTCTATTGTGTACGTCATTATGTATTGAGTCTGAGTGAATAGGGTTTAATCAGTTAGAAACGAGGCGTATTTATGTGTTTAGGAGGTCAAGTTCGCTGGTTAGTGTGTTGTGAGATGTCAAGTTCGGCCAAACTTGACTAGGTCAAGTTCGCCCGAACATGTTCCTTCTCCAGCGAACTTCCATTTCTATATTTAGGTTCGTTGGTTATTTCATTTGTAACGTGGAGAGATTTTGGCACAGAGACGGCAAATCTCTGTCGGATTGGGTTCTAGAATGTATTGAATTTTAGATCAATGAAAACAACATTTAAATGAGTAATTCTTGTTATTTGGTTAACTTGTCATTAGTTTCCGCATAATCGGACAATAGATAACAAATTTAGGTTCCCGTGCTAATCGTGGACGTTCCTACAAGTGATATCAGAGCCTGGATACCTAAATTTGCTGGAATCAAGACAAGAATTTCTCTATTTCATCTCCATTCTATCATTTTTCTTAACATTTTCACATATTTATTGAATTCATGGACAAAGTCAGCTAAAAATTGAATATGTCATGTAAAATACAGTTATAGTAAACCCCTGAGAGTTTGGACATCAAATTCAATCGAATTGATATCAAAAAGTTGGAAAAAACAATGTTTTGGAAACAAGTTTCAGCCGAACTTAACATCAAGTTCGACCGAACTTGGGTAAAATCTCATTGATTTTAATTAAGTTCGACCGAACTTGATAGATTTTATAAGGGTTTTGTGATAAGTTCGCTCGAACTTGAAAGAAATACCAATATTTTTTATCAAGTTCGACCAAAATTGATCAAATTTCATTGAATTTTTGTCGCAAGTTCGTCCGAACTTGAGAACCTTCTTGAGAGATCACATAAGTTCGACCGAACTTATTTGTTTCTTGAAATCTTTTTACAAGTTCGCTCGAAGTGAAATTTTTCTCAGAATTCACATCAAGTTCGACCGAACTTGAGGTGCTGGTGATAAAACTTGTAATCTTCATCTAAGTTCGACCGAACTTGTGAAAAAGTGAAATCAAAATATGATTTTCAAACAAGTTCGACCAAACTTGTCTGTTTCTAATCAAGTTTTGAGTGTTTTTGATCGTATTCTCAGATAAGTCTTCAGATTGTCAAAATGGAAGATTTCACAACGTCTTCGTTTCACAGATGGCTTCTTCATCAAATGCTAATACTCTTGCGGCGAATCAGATGAATATCGACAATGAAATGGGTACTAGACGAAACCGCCAAAGCTTATGAGTATGGATGAGTTTGAAGGGTGGAAGGAAAAGTTTGTGAATTGGATACAAGCGAATCAATTCAACAGCTGGGTTGCAGTTGAGGATGAGTACAAATGGCCAAATGATGAGCGAGATCAAGATCTTCCGCTAAACAAGTTTTCAGCATCTGACAAAGAAAATTATGTCGCTGATAAGAAAATGATTAGCTTGATACAACAATCAGTTAAGGAAGATATCTTGATTCTTTTGCCAGAATATGAAACATCACAAGAATTATGGCAGCTCTTTGCGACAAATTCAAAGGAAGTGATGAAATGATCAAAAGCAAAAAGGCGCTGATCAAGAAAGAGTTCGAGATCTTCACGATGATTAAGGGTGAAACAATGAAACAGATGATCGATAGATACTGTCATCTCATGGTCCAGATGAGGAGACATGATATCAAAAGATCTAATGAAAAGCAAATCGAGAAGTTGGCCGATGCACTTCCAGAAGGAGAATGGACAACATATCTAATGATTCTGAAGAATAGTCCATCATGGAGACATTTCAAATTGTCATCTTTCATCGACAAATTAGAAGGTCATGAAATGGAATTGATGAAAATTGCAAAGTCAAAGAATGCTAATGTTGTTCAAGATGTCGGTGTTTATTACAAAGGAGGTGTTCAAGATACTCCGATTCAAAGTCCGAAAATTCAAACAGCGTTTAGTGCAAATACAAATTCTTCTTCAAATCAAAGTTCTCCATATGCCGGATATACTAGTGCTAGCTCAAGCTCGTCATTCCAAAATCAGACAAGCCAAACCATTTCTGATTCAAATGTTTTCCAGTGCAACATAGCAGTCGATTTGAAGAATGTATTTCCTGAAAAGGTGGCCAAACAGCACATAGCACTTCTTGCTACTGTTCTTGAATCGTACGAAAGTCTTGTTGCTGGAAAGATCGGTAATATGGAAATGACCGCCGAAGATTACGATCAGGTGGACGAAGAAGAGTTGGAACTGATGGATCAAATGGAGTCTTGCATCCATCATTAGAAGAGTTTCTAAGTTTGTGGCACTCACTGGAAGGGATATTGGTAATTTAAGCAACAAGCTTGGATTTGACAAGTCAAAAGTTACATGCTTCAGGTGTCGACAAAAGGGACACTTCAAACGAGAATGTAACAATCAAGAAGAAAGTGGAAACCAAAATCCTTTTGGCAGCAACAATGAGTACTACAAGAAAGCCTTCAATATAAGTCATATCCAAAAAGAACACAAGTCGAGGTTGAAGATAAACCTGCAAAGAAAGCCGAACAAGCTCTTGTTGCTAATCATGAAGAAGATGGTTAACAGATACATCAGAAACAAAACTGGTGCTGCCATGATAGCAGAGTTAGTGGATGAATCTGATACATCATATATTGATGCTGTTCTAGATAATGCTATTCTGGAAGGTTATCGGCAGAGACCTGAGGAAGAAGAATTAGCTTACCTTGAGATACAAAGGCAAGAAGCATTGAAATCAAAGGCAGAAAAGGTAAAAGCTGAGGTAAAAATGTCTGAAAAGGAAGTTGTGAAAGTTGTGGAGGTTCAAAAACCTTGCACAAAGTGCGCAAATCCTTGTGAACCATGTCTTGATAAAGTCAAAGTCATAAGAGAATTAACTGTACACAAAGAAAATTTTCATTATGATTACAGAACCATGAAAGAAGCTTATGACAAGATATCAAGCAAATATAAATATGTCGAAAAAGCGAACAGTGAACTCAGTGCTAATGTTAAAATGTTAAATGCTACAGTAATTGAAAAACAAAAAGCAATTAACATGTACATTAATACTATTGCCGAAACAAAGCGTGAGCTTCATGATATAAAGATTGAAACAGAAAGGGTAAGACAATTGCTGATAAGTTACACCACAAATGCATATGTCATTGATCACATTTTACCTACGATTAAGTCGGAGGAAAATGTTGATAAATCAAAGCATAAAGAATACAGAAGTGTTCCTCCACCACTTCTTGCAAGTTACTCCTGCAAGAAAGATGATGAGATTGAAAAGGCATTTAATCTTTTACTCTTATCAGAAATGAAAGATAAATTGCCTGAGAACATTGACGTAGACTTTATGAAATCAAATGATGACAATGAAGCAGTGGTAAAAAATGTGTTAGGAAATGATTCTGATGAAGGCAGGCCTGAAAGCGCCAAATCAAGTTCGAAAAACTTGGAATCGTAATCTGAAGATGACGATACATCATCAGAACATGATCTAAGTGATGATCCTAATTTTGTCATGTACAAGATTAAGGAATCTGATAGATTATACTTCGATGATAGTTTTCCGATTCGGAACGTGAAAGAGGATCAACTTGATAAATTTTTCAAACTTGTAGAAGTTTCATCAGATGATCTTGAGAAAAAACGAGAAAAGATTTTACTCTAAACCCAATAGGAATGCTAACAATTATCAAAAGTTTGGTGGTGATTTTCCTGAGAACAGGAGAGCAGGATTGGCTTTGGAGGAAAATGAAGATGAGCCGAGAAGGAACCAGAAGTCACCATTTCATGAATACAAAGGTAAACACATAAAGTTTGTATATGGGACGAATACGGTTCAAGAAGAAGGTATGATCGGTAAGAAATCGAATGATGAATTCAAGAAAGAAAAAGAACTTCGGGACAAGGCTAAAACCAAGTCCACAAGTGGAGTGAAACCCACTAGTGGAAATGTTTCTGACAATCGGACTTGCTTTAAATGCAATACTGTTGGTCATATTACTCGCAAGTGTCTGAATTTAAAGCCTGTGTTTCTACGAAGAAAAACTAAATCAAAAGATGAAAAGCAAAAACAACCAAAGATTGTGAAAATTGTCACAGAGTCAAATAGAAATTATGAATCTAAATACGAAGTGAAACCTAAAACGAGTTCAAAGTTTGAAAACTCAATTTTTGAAAAAGGCGAAACTTCAAAATTAAATGAAAACAAAGATTCTAAGTTCTATATTAAGAAAGCGAGAAGCAAGCTACAATCTTGGGTTGCTAAGAAAAAGTTTTCATCATTAGAAAAACCAAAGCCTGTTGTTGACAAAACTGAAATGTCAAATTAACCGAGTCAGTAATCAAACAGATAAAGAAAGAAAAGGTCGAAAAAGTTTCAAAATTATCATTGGAAGAAATGTTTGATGATGATTTTGATTTTGAAGATGGTTTGGAATGTGATTATGAAGATTGTTATTCTTTCTAACCCAAGACCAAAAAGGCTTGGGTTTCATTTTTCAAATAGTTGCTTTGTTGTGCAGGAGTTCCAAGATCCACTATATCAAAGTTGATATAGGATAGCGGAGCTCCATGAGATTTAACTTATCTAGAAAGTCATACTCTTTGACGTTTTTGAAATTACAAGTGGTTGAAAAAGAAAAATTGAAAAGAATGTTTAAAAATTTGAGAAAATCCACACCGTTGAACAGAACACTGATTGTTATATTGAAAAATCATTTAAAAATTGACTTCCTACAAGTGGTTCTTACAAGTGGTTTCTACAAGTTGATATTATCAAAGTTTATTGTTTTATTCTACCGACAGGTAATGATGCAGAAAATGAAAACAAAAGGATCGGACGACGAGGTCTCGTGATCCACATTGGTTTGTTATATTTTTTTAGAAGATTTTCCTGAAAAATCCAAAATCCAAAAATATGTTAAAGAAATGGGTCCTCTGGAAGATGATATCCTAGAGGTTAACCCAGTGACAGCACCAAAGTCACAAACCACTGCTGCTACTTCTTCACAACAGTTGGTTCAAAGATTGAAAAATTGAAAATTCAAAAATATTGAAAAAAATTCAAAAAGTACAAAAACATTGAAAAAGATAAAAAGAATTTGTGTGTCAAAAAGGAAATGATAGTACATCAGTGGACTATCACAGTATGCTAAAGAAATGTAAAGTTTAAAAGTGATAAACAAGTCTTACTGTGAATGTGTCGATAGGCTTAACACGTTCAGTAAATTGTTTATGAGATATAAACTCAATGTAGCACCTGCTTAAACTTCTGGTTTAACACATCTTGGATATATGGACTTAGTACTCCGAAATTTCGATTGAAGGGTTGCTGATTCTGAGATACGAGGTCTTTATAGATGATTGATATCTGGGGTATTATTCAAGTTCTTCTGATTTTGCGGAAGCAATAGCCTAGAAATTCTATAATGCTTTTGCTAAAAACCCCAAATTAGCATGCAAAATTTAAAAAGAATCGAAAGATCTAATCATTTGCAATGCTTAAAAGATTCCTTAAGTGGAACACACCTTAAAGTCGAGCCTTCATCTCTTTGTCTGTACGGTAGTACTAACCTGAGCTCTCAAGGTCTCGCATTAACCCAAAGACAGATATCAATTACGTTATATTCACCTGTAAGATGAAATCCAGGGAATCTGGATTCGAGAGTATATTCAAGAAGTGCGAAACACAGTTAAGTCAAGTTTCATAAATCATATCTTAACATATATTGGAACAATTGAGAAATGTGATGAAGTTTAAAAGGACAAGAATATCAGCAATCTAGGTAAATGAGTTTAGAACTTTAAGTCATCAAAAGGTCAACGGTACTGGTGATGTGTCTCAAACAACTGATATGATCCTTAGACACAAATTCACAAAAATATGTCTGTAAATATGTTTGCACATAGTTTACTTTCTTTAAATTGATTTTCAAATAAAAATCAAAAGATTTTCAATGTGTTTTAGGATAAACTTTCTAAAAATCAAAAAGATTTTGTTTATTCATTAGTTTCAACAAGCCAATGATGGAGAACGGTTCTTCGAAGTCTGGTAAGGTGCTTTAATAGTGAAAATCTTGGTGTCATTTGAGAAAAAAATCATTCAAAAGTGTTCAAAAAGTTCATTAAGTTGAAACTTTAAAAACTAAAGAAAACATCAGTTTGTTCATTTCGGGTCTAATTGAGGTCATTAACTTGGACTCAGTTGACATGGTTAACCAAGGTCATTAATTTCGACTTGGTCAACCAAGTGGATTTCATAATTGGAAATTTCATTAAGTAAACAAAGGCTTAAATGTTAAAAGTGTTCGAGATCATTAAAGTAAATTTGAACATCTAAAATTTGAAAAGTTGGAAGTGAAGATTAACAAATTTGAAATGTTGATGTTACAAAATTTCAAAATAGTGAATCTGAAATGTTTATTTGAATGTAAGAAAGTATTTAGACAGGTATTAAAGATTGAGGGGGAGTTGATAAAGCAAGATTGAAGATACAGGAAAGCTTAAAGCAAGGGGGAGAGCTTAAAGCTAGGGGGAGCATGTTGATTTAAAGTTTGATCAAGACAAAGCTCAAGAAAGAGGAAGAGAAAATAAAGATCAAGATGTTAAAAATAATTCAGGAACTAAAGATCGGAAGACTCAGAAGATTTTAAAACTCAATGACTACGGCAACATCCAAGGGGGAGTCTGTTGGTGCATATGTCTGTTGCCTACGTCATTATGTATTGAGTATGAGTTAATAGGGTTTAATCTGTTAGAAACGAGGCGTATTTATGTGTTTAGGAGGTCAAGTTCACTAGTTAGTGTGTGTGAGATGTCAAGTTCGGCCGAACTTGACATTCTCCAGCGAACTTCCATTTCTATAAATAGGTGCCTTGGTTATTTCATTTGTAACGTGGAGAGATTTTGGCACAGAGACGGCGAAGCTCTGTCGGATCCGGTTCTCGAATGTATTGAATTTTAGATCAATGAAAACAACATTTAAATTAGTAATTCTTGTTATTTGGTTAACTTGTCATTAGTTTCCGCCTAATCGAAAGTTCCCGTGCTAATCGTGGACGTTCCTACACTGGCGTAGGTAAACGAGGTGCTACAAGCTCCCACTCCCAATGCTCTGTAGCAGGAGTAGGGCTCCGGGGGATAGGTCCTAACAGAACAACAATGTCAGTGGTACGACTACGCTCCGAGGAGCTAGTCGGGTGGTGAGATGGAGAACGAGGCGCTCGAGACCTCTCCCTCGCGCCTGGTATGGGGTCTAGGTGGGTAACTAACACAACAGTAACCAGACTGATCCGGCTCGTTACTTGACGTCTGGAGGGGCATAAGCGGATCTGTCTCAATACGGGATGTAGTCTGATGACTCGTATGATGCGACATGGTACCTGTAGAGAAAGGCAACATATAATACCGACTCTATTGACTGAAACAACCGGAATTCGACGTTCCGAAGATATACACATAAGCACGTATTGCACAAAACTTTGATTTTAAAATTTTAAAAATTAGATATAGTTTGTCATGTTAGTATTTGCATCCCCGTTCTATCTTATCTCAATGACGTTTCTAGAAATCCCAAGAACCAGCAGATATATTATTGTGTTCCAGACCACAATAATTTATTTGCCTAACAAGACCATCCCGGTAATAGTCATACTACTCAGTCTCTAGAGGTTCTCAGTGCGAGGAAACTAAAGTTAGGATTATAGTCTAGGTTCTTTAGGGATACCTAATTCGCTATAACCGATGGCTCTGATACCATCTTCTGTCACACCCCACTCGCAGCGGAAGACAATTGCGGGGTGCGGCAGACACATGGTATTTCCTCATAATTTAAAAATGTGATATCATATAAAGAGGGAACATCGGTTACAACATACATAAACTATCATATTGCAACCCATTAGTTAAAGTGCGGTACTACAAGCCACTACAACCTTTATTTTGCTACTGTCCGCCTACTCAAAACCTTCCATACGAACATTCCTCATTCCTGCTTAGTTTTACCTGAAATGCATATTAATTGGAGAAGGGGTCATAGCAAAATGTGTTAACAAGTTTAATTGCACGGGTTCCAGATCACAGACGAAATTACTCGAGTTCACAAGTGAAACCTTGACCACAATAACCGTGTCGTGTCACGTTTGTCACCTTAGCACTCCGGGCCGTGTCACCCCCGACACCTCAGCCCACCGACTGCGTCACGTGCAGCCCAACGCCCCAGGGATAGTTATGCCTAACCATATAACATAGTTTAAGATGCGTGTAGTTTCCTGGCTGCTGGCACACCAGTCCGACGGCAACTGGGTTTGTCAGACCAATAGTACTATCCACTGCCCATGACTTACGTTAATTACTTGCATTGGGGATAGTTCGTGTGTTAGGTAATTCTCATCATCACAAGTTGGTGAAGTTAACACAGTTTGTAACAGGCAATTCACCCCAAAAAAACAGTAAAATAGTTTAAAAGTGGGGTAGTGAAACTCACAGTGAGGGTCGTAGTCTCAATCAAAGAGTGATTATGCAACTGGATCAGCTTTAATAACACGCATGCAAGTAGGGACTCAAATCAGCATCTAAGTTGGTAATGGTTATAACTTGGACCTGGAATCAGCATCTAGGATACTGGTATGGTGATGGATGCCAGGGTAGTATTAGTTTTAGTTTGGCTTCCGGGCACCGGATCGCGTGCCAGCCAAAGTCTGTTGTTTGACCCATTCGGATAATGGTATGGGAATACCAATAGTATCAACATATTGTCATTTAAGAAAGATTAACTTTTCGTTATGGGAGTTTGGGGGTTCGGGGAGTCTAGGTTGCCCAAAATTAGGTTTCTGGTTTCACCGTCGGGGATTCTCCCGAACTGGCATGAGACACACCCCTAGTGTCCAAACGACCCCGGGAATCACCTGGAATATTCCCGTGTTCCAACTATAGTAAGTGCCGGGTTCGGTCAGTTCCTGATTCTAGCAGGTTCGTTACACGGTAAACTGCCGAAACTAGTTTAAAATAAAGCGTTTTTAACTACGTAATTTCCCCTTTAATACATAAGTTTGATAAAAATTTGGAAATTTTTATACAATTCAGTAAATATATATAGATTATGAGAAAAATAATTCGGGAATTTATTTAGCCATTTTAACTTTTCAAATAAATCATTTGTAAAACAGTGTTTAACCGAATAATTTACATTGCCTATCATCCAATGTCTAAAAAATCCGAAAATATTCCAGAAAGTCCTTTATATGTCCAGGAACTCCTGTAAAAATTTGGGATTTTTCCGATTTGTTTCGATGCGTTTCCGGCTACTGAAAACTCCAAAAAACGCGGATTTTTAGTCTATAAAAAATTCAACCAATGGACTTCCAAACTTCCCAGAACATTCCCTACATGTTCCTTAGTGTTCATGTAAAGTTTAGTGATTTAATGACTCCATTTGATATTTTTTTTGAATTTCTTTGAGTACAACAGTAAAAAATTCTCCAAATATCATAGAAAATTCCAAAAATTCTAAACTTTTAGGTGGACATTCTTGTCAATACCCTACGACACCACACAAATTTTCAGCTAAATCCAAGCATCAGGGACCAAGTTATAGTCCAATCAATATTCTGCCTAAACTAGTCGAAGTGTTCGAATGTTATACCTAGCGCAAGCTCCGTTCCCGTGTGTTTCTCTCGAGTCCAGAAGTGCGTGGGTGCTATATTCAGTACCTACACATCAAGCACAATCCAAACATGCCATAACCCATGTCAATCAAGCCTCGTTTCACTGTTTTTCGGTTAATAACTTTGTTAATCGCTTTTGGTCGATTAGGGTATCAAAAGCCGAAGTTTGTGATCTTGGCTACCATATAAAATCATGGAATCCTTGATGTGTTCTTATTCAGCCAAGAACCATGTTTAAACCATCCATTAGCATGGAATAAAAAGGGTTTTCATAGTCTAGTTCATGTTTAGCCAAGAAAACTTCATCAAAACCTCACAAAACTTGAAAATTACCTTTAATTTTGCTGAACTAAGATGATGATCAACTGTGTTCTTGATGGTTTAGGGCAGAATTTGAAACAAATATGAAGGAAGAATGATAAAAAAACATATATATATATATATATATATATATATATATATATATATATATATAGGGGGGTCGCAAGGTAGGGTGGCCCTACCCCACCCCCTGCTTTGCCGTGCTTCGTTTTTCGTGTTATTAAGATGATGTTTATCTTCGTTATTGCGTTTAGGTTCGTTTTCGGGTCCCATACGCGTCCCCGATTTGCAAAACGGGCTCCTTTTTCGTGTTTGTAGTGTTAAAAGACTCGGTTATAAAAACCATGCATAACCGTGTTGATGCATATGTCTGTTGCCTACATCATCGTATAATAACGAGTCTGTATTTAGGAATGAAATGTCAAAATTTATGTATGTCTAGGGACAAGTTCGCCCGAACTTGTCCATGGCACAGTTCAAGCGAACTTGTCATCCTATATATAGATGTCTTGTCATTTCATTTGAAAGAATCATAGATTTTGTGTACTGGATGGCGAATCTCTATCCAAGTGTTTCCAGGATCTATAACGTCTTCTAATCAATGAAATGGTGTTAAACAGTAACAAACGAGTCTACAATGTCGCCTATGCAGACTGATTCCGGACGTTTACCTTAGGTTTGCCAAATTAGTGCCCGAACGATCCGTACAACGGACCTACAAGTGGTATCAGAGCAGGATGGGCCGAATTTGAAGACATTGGACATAGAATATCTCATCTTCTACTCATTTCTTTCTTTTTAAACTTTTCTTGGACATTACACGGATAAAATGGACTGATTTTCAAGTATAATACGTAAATCCATCATACTAAAACCCTGGAAAAGATAGAGCTAAAAACGATTAAAATCATGTCGAAATTTACAAAAAATCAAGTTTTGGAAACTCATTTTGACCGAACTTACTGAACAAGTTTGCTCGAACTTGTCCAAAACTGAACAAGTTCGCCCGAACTTGTCCAGATTTTTACAAGTTTGCTCGAACTTGTCTAAAAGTGAACAAGTTCGCCCGAACTTGTCCAAAAGTGAACAAGTTTGCCCGAACTTGTCCAAAAGTGAATAACTTCGCGCGAAGTTGTCCATTACAAGTTCGCCCGAAGTTAAGGTGAGATTCTAAAAAAAAAACGTCTTGGATTTTATATATCGTTGGATTCGTATCGTCGAGACGATATTAAAGATATAATCGGGTAAAAACAGTTTTTGGAAAAATTTTAAACGTTTTTAGCAAACCGATACGTGAAAATTGTCGATTAAAAGGTTGAATTTTGCATAAAATTTCTAAAAACAAATTTTTTGTCGGAAATGGAAGATATTAATTTTGAAAAATTGAATGAATGGGAAGAGCAGCCTGACTATTTGAATTCTCTTGAACGTTTAACTATTTGGATTAATAGATTTAAGAATTTCAAATGTAAAAAGGATGAATCTGTGAATGATCTGATAGATCGATTTTATGTCATAGACAACAAGTTATACGAGTTTTATAATGTGTTTCGATTCCAGGATCATGAAAAGATTTTAAATTTTGCAGATGCATTACCATCAGATTGTGATGGTTATTCGAAAGAATTACTAAAGGAGCCTGGTTTGTCAATACATAAAGTTTTGAAAAAAATTAAGGATCACATTCCTGTAATTGAAAAAATGAAAGTTTAAAACGAAAGAAGGAATGCGAGTCTGAGATTAAATCTGAAAATGAAAATGCTTGCAAAGATTTAATAATCCTGAAGTTTGTCAATCTTTTGGAGGTATAATCAGTGATCAAGGAAATGATCTGGAAACACAAAGTTTAAATGTTCAGATAAAGAAAGAAAGAAGTATAATGCCGGAGAACTGTGAAGAAAAGGTCTCAAGTATATCTACAAATGAGTCTTCAAGTTCTAAACCAATATACTCAGTCTATGATGAAGATCTGAGTGATTATCTGGCAGATAACCAAACTCTTGAACAATCTGGAGAGTTTGACATTAGAAAATAAAAAGTTAAAAGAAAATGAAAAGATTTTTGAAAATAGAATAAAAATTTTAGAAAATGAAAAATCTGTTTTAAATAAAAATGTTTTTGAAAAACAAAATACAATAAACTCGCATATTGAAAAAATCAGGAAACTTGAACAAGATGTTGAGAATGCTAAAAATAAAGTTGTTGATTTAGAAAAGAAGTTGAAAGATTTTGTGATCTCGTCATTGATTCTAGATCAGATATGTCCAAAACCCATCAATGAGAATAAAAGGAAATCCCAATAAGTGACAAGATCACAAATTATGACGATGTCATAACTGAGGATTGCAATGATGATACTGATGATGGAAGTGTTAAAAAGGATAAAAATGAAAAAGGGAATGCTCAACGCAAAAACCTTCTAAGCAGAATGGAGAACGAAAACAAAAGGAAAAACAAAGTTCTAAAAATTCTAAAAATATTCAAAAGAAAAATAAAAGCTCATCGGTACGATCATCCAATCATTATTAAAATTCACAAAAAATTGAAAATAAGTGGTGCAGGTCGGACCGCAGTGCTTCAACGTCAAATTATGCTTATAGAAGAAATAGGAAAGATGGTTACCAAACATCAAATCAATGTGACGATTTGAGTGTATGGTTTGATAGAAAAGATCAATATGATAACAGGTTGTGTCACAAATGTGGGATAAAGGGACACATTGCTAGAAAATGTTCACAAATTGATCCTAAACCTGTTCATATTGATAAGAAAGTTTTGAAAGTACCAACTCAGAGTTGGAAACTATGTACAGAAACTTCAAATAAAGTGGAACCAATTTATTCTAAATTTTCAAAATTTAAAACTGGTGAATCTTCAAAAGGTTCTGAACGAGAAGATTCTACACTTTATTACAAACAAGCAAAGTCTAACCAAACACGGGAGATAAAAAAGGGAATTTTTCTTGAAAAGAATAAAAATTCTGTATCAACCAGGAAACAAGATGGGGTTAAACAGAATTGGGTTTCAAAAGAAAAGATGGCTGATAAGTTGAACAATCAGTGAAAATTGAAAGTTTAAAGGACTTTCCGAAACTTGAGAAAGTCCAAAGTAAACCTGATTGTGAAAAAGATTTTGAACAAAATGAAAAAGTTGAAAAAGATGGTTTTGAAGGATTAAAGAAAGATTTTCCTAAACCTTCAAAGGAAAAGAAGTTGGAGAAATTTTCAAAACTAACACTTGATGAAATGTTTGAGGGAGATTTTGATTATGAAGATGAATGTGAAAGTGATTATGAGGATGTTTATCCTAAACCTAAGGCTAAGAAAGCTTGGGTTTCACTATTCAACTAATTGTTTGAATTTTTGTGTAGGAACTTCTGAGATGAAAGTAAATTACTGAGAATAGAGTTCTGTGGCACACAATGAAGACGGGCCGGGTTATCAAGTTCTATATAAAGGCCTTATTACATTTCTATAACGTTTACTTTACAATTTTTTAAATTTTTGGAGAAAATTTTTCGAAAACACATTCCAATAACGTTTACTTGAAAATTTTTACAATTTTTCTGAAGAAAAATTTGAAACAATTCACAAAACCCTTATTATTGAATTGATAAAACTCATAGATATAAATGTTTTATAAACACAAAAGTGTCAAGGTTTTTCATTATGAGAGGGAGACGACTTAAAAGAAAAATTGTGAAGCAGTAATGGATGGAGAATTGAAGTGACTCTCATCGGTTGGTCAATGTTTTTCCATAAATCAAAAAAATCTAAAAAACTGTTTTTGAATTTTAGGGGGAGAAAATTTTTTCAGAAAATCCAAAAACATATTAAAAGCAAAAAGTACAAAAACAGTGAAAAAGGCAAAAAGAGTTTCTGTGTCAAAAAGGAAATGATAGTACATCAATGAACTATCATACTATGCTAAGGAATTGTAAAGTTTAAAAAGTGATAAACAAGTCTTACTGTGGATGTGTCGCTAGGCTTTACACGTTCAGTAAATTGTTTCTGGGATATAAACTGAATTTTACAACTGCTTAAACTTGTGGATTAACATCTCTCGGATATATGGACTTAGTACTCCGAAATTTCGTTTGAGAGATTTCCTGATTCTGAGATATGAGGTCTTTATAGATGATTGATATCTGGGGTATTATACAAGTTCTTATGATTTTGCGTAAGCAATGGCCTAGAACTTCTATAATGCTTTTGCTAAAATCCCCTAAACTGCGCTAAATTGAGAGAATCGAAAGATCTAATCAATTGCAGTCAAAAGATTCCATAATTGGAACAACACCTTAAAGTCGAGCCTTCATCTCTTTGTCAATACGGTTGTATTAACCTGAGCTCTCAAGGCTTCGCATAACCTAGATATAGATATCAATTACGCTATACTCACCTGTTAGATGAATTCTAGGGAATCTTGATGTGGGAGTATATTCTGAGATGGGAACCATAGTTAAGTCAAGTTTCTTAATTCTACGTTATTGAGAAATATGTTGAAGTTTAAGAGGACAAACATATCGACAATCTAGGTAAATTTGTTTAAAACTTTAGTGTCATGAAAAGGTCAATGGTATAAGTGATATGTCTCAAAAACTGATATGATCCTCTAACACAAGCTCAACAAAAATATGTCTGTAAATATGTTTGTACTTAGTTAGTGTTTTGATATATATTTCGTAAAAACAAAAACATTATATTATCTTTTAGTTTCGACCACTGATGATGAAAATCTGATAATCAAAGTCTAGAGTTGCTGAACAAAATCTAAAAACTTTTGAAAATTGATCTGAAAAGTTTAAAAGTTCATTAAGTTGAAACTTACATTTGAGTGAATGCATCAAGTTTTGTGTCAAAATGTTTAATCAAGATCATTAAGTTGAACTTGATACTTAAATCAGATTTTCAAGGTCATTAATTTGGACTTGATTAACTGAGAGGGTTTAAAACTGATGAGAAGATTAAAATTTGAAATGATTGTATTTAGATGTTTCAAAATTTGAATCTGAAATATTTCTTTGAGTGTTTGAAGAACTTTGAAACAGGAAGTAGATTTTAAAGGGGAGCTGGATAAAAACGTTGATTAAAGATGTTAGAAAGCTCAAAGTAAGGGGGAGCATGGTGATTAAAGTTTATCAAGACAAGCTCAAGAAAAGAGAAAAGGATTGTAGAAGATATGAAGATCAAGGAAGTTAAAGTTATTCAAGAAATAAAGATAAAGAGAATATTAAAGACTCTGGAACTTAATTGAAGAATGATGACTACAGCAACATCCAAGGGGGAGTCTGTTGATACATATGTCTGTTGCCTACGTCATCGTATAATATCGAGTCTGTATTTAGGAACAAAATGTCGAAATTTATGTATGTCTAGAGACAAGTTCGCCCGAACTTGTCCATGACACAGTTCAAGCGAACTTGTCATCCTATATATAGATGTCTTGTCATTTCATTTGAAAGATTAAGAGATTTTATGGGCGAACTTGTCCATAACACAGTTCAAGTGAACTTGTCATCCTATATATAGATGTCTTGTCATTTCATTTGAAAGATTAAGAGATTTTGTGTACTGGACAGCGAAGCTCTGACCAAGTGTTTCCAGGTTCTGTAATGTCTTCTAATCAATGAAACGGTGTTAAATAATAACAAACGAGTCTACAATGTCACCTATGCAAACGGATTCCGCACGTTTACCTTAGGTTTGCCAAATTAGTGCCCGAACGATTCGTACAACAGACCTACAAACCGTCTCGAAACTCGGGGTAGTTTAAGTGTTTTTAGGCTTGATTGACCGTTCCTTGCATGTGTGGTTGCCTTTTCTTGTTCTAAAACCAAGGCGTTTCCCTAACCGGGAAACTGCCTCATTTTGTGTGCCCGAGCTCCGATTTGCTTCAAATCCTATGTCATGGTCTATGGCACATAACTAAGATGTTTCATGAACTCAGAATCTTAAATAACCCCACCGTTTGCCTAATAATTATAGTCAAATGTTTAATGCGCTATTAAACGGAAAGCTCCCGTTTAACACGTTTTTAAAGGCTAAGGACACGAAGCTCGCCCTGTTGGCCCTTATAAGTGTTGTGTTAACCATGACATGACCTCGGATTCCTCCGAGACATAACATATATCATTTAATCTAGCACACAAGTCACACATGTTTTTAGGGTTTCACACGATTATTGTTTTAAGCGTACTTAAAGTTTTGGACCGATTATGGTATACCTGGTTTCATCCTGGGTATCATAGATTCAATTATTTCAAATGACTCCCACTAGATTCAACAGATTTAAATTCTTTGAAGAACTTAGCCAGATCGTTCATCATAGCAAACTCAAAATTGGTCGATTTAGTTTGAGACTCTTCCTTTTGATTTTTCAATTCAGATGGTTTTTGAGAAATTGTTGATTTAATATTATCCAACACTTGGAACTGTTTATCAACATCAACATTTTTCTCAAAACTTAGAGTCTCAGTCTGCTTGGAAACATCAGCATTTTTTACAAACGTTTCATTAAAGGCTTGTTTGTCTAACTTGATTTCAGATTTATTGGGCCTTGTGACTTTAACTTTCTTGGGCTTAACTGGTTCAACCTTCACATCACTTGTTCGCCCATATTCCATGTCAGGCATGTTGGCTATCTCCTCCTCAATCATAGGAAGAGAGGTGTAATTGTGATTGTATGGTGGTGGAATGCATACAAATCCCAATACTTTGTTCCTCACTTCCTTTTTACTGTATTTTAACTGTTGATTTATCATTTTCTCAACTTTCTCACTAGACACGTCAAATTTCTTGAAATTAAACTCTGTGTTTTCAAAATTTGATTTTAAATTATCGAGTTCAACAGTTAGTTTTCACGACAGTTCCTTAAAGTGGAGATATCTACATCGTGCCTCACTCAGATCGCTATGCAACTTACGGATATTACGCTTCTGCGCCTCCACCATATCCTTGTACCCATTAAAGTTCTTTTTAGTTTCATAATCATCAGATTTTGAAAATCTAAGTTGCATAACGAGCGAGTCTGCCTGCTCTTTGTACCCATTTACCTTCTTTCTACACGCTCTGGTACAACAGATATTATCAACACATACCTCACTTTGAGAAGACATACCTCATTTGCTTAACTATGATCCCTCGGAAATGTCTTTGTCTAAACTCGCACACTCTATTCCAGACCGCACATACTTGTATGCCAGACACACACGTCTTAATTGATCGCACACTATATAACACTTGGCAAACCCTGTCAAAACTAATCACCCAAATCAAAAACAAATTCCCCCTTTTTTTATATATATAATTTTAAATAACAATTACTATATATTTTTGATTGATTTTTTAATATATAAAAGAAAAGCTAATTATATATATATATATATATTAAAGAACAACTCAAATTCACTGTAGCTCAACTTGAGAGCTATAGAACTACAGTAGCTACAGTGCTACATTTGCTTTTGTTTTTTTACCCTAATTCTACTAACCCACCGCCTTGCTTCCTTTTTCCTTTTTCTCCTAATCCATCGCCTTTCACTTAGGGTTTACCCTAGCTTCAATTAACCACGCAATCAGACGTGCACAACAAATCGGAATACTAGCAACTGTGCAAACCAGTGATCGGAACAACCACAACGGAGACAAGCAGAAACCTTTCACGCTGCGTTTTTGAAGTTCAGGTGCGCAAAGCAGTTATCAGAACAGCAGCAGCAACGGAGACAAGTAAAAACCTTTGACGCTGCGTTTTTGAAGTTCGGGTGCGCAAAGCAGTGTCGAAACAGCAGCAGCAACAGAGACAAGCAAAAACCTTTGACGCTGCGTCTTTGAAGTTCGGGTGCGCAAAGCAGTGTCGGAACATTAGCAGCAACGGAGACAAACAAAAACCTTTGACTGCGTTTTTTAAGTTTGGGTTGTTGTCTCAAAAATAGAGAACAAGTCTCTTTACTTCTTCCTGGTATCTTTCAAATGCTATTTATGTCTCATTCTGGTACAAAAGTAATTGTAGAGGCTAATAATTGCAGGAGCTAATTAGTTAAGAGAGGCCAAAAAACTTAGGATGGTCAATTTGTCAACAGAAACCAATATAAACTACCTAATCCATTAAGTCAACATTAATGATTTTTTAAAATTGCAAAAGCTAATGGATTAAAAAATTAATAGACTATTCCAAAGTTTGGTTATGGTACTTATTAAAATGACTGATTACACTGTAATTTGTATAGTTGTATGTAATAGAATAGCTAATAAAACTTACCTTTTTCCTCTTACGTTTGTGTTTTCTTTTTAATACTACGATAGAAAGCCATAAAGCTAAAGTGATCCTATTTTGCTCTTTCTTTCTTTCTATTTTTACAATAGTGCTATATAAACCACATGTTTGGTTATGTAGTGAAAACCGCTCGGATACAGAGGTGAAAACCCTTCAGTGCTGCTGGTAGACGCTAAAACTGAAATCTAATTTTGCGTGTTCAGGTGACCATGAAGCCGCAGTCGATGCACTACTGGATATAGATCTAGCTCACTCTATAAAGACGTCTTTAATGTTCATCACCTCGATATGCAGGTTCCCATCCTTACTTTTTGAGCTCATGTTTTCCCTTTCGTTTGCTTTTTACTATTGCTAATCGCTTTTGGTTTGTCTTTGTAATGGTAATGTTAATTGTTGTCGTTGTGGTGCTTTGAGTGATGTTGTTAATGGTTGTTTAAGTTTTTGTGTATCATCTTATCGTTTGTCCTATCCGACGTGAAAGTTGTAGTTTGACTATTCACTATTTCATTGGGCTATCCTTTTTGCTACTTTGGCATCGTCTTTCCTAACCTTTTCGTGACCTTGAAATTCTATGACACGAACAAGCCCTCGGTAACAAGCCACTTATTTATAGTTATTGAATTACAGATTACCTTCATGGGTTTAGGTTTTTGGACAGTTTTAGAAGAATGTACACATAAAAGTGAAAATATTGTGGGAAAGGGTTTTGCAACTTTGTTTCTGGTAAGTTTCCGCTATTTTTTCCAAGACTGTTTACGGAACTGATTTTCTTTACTTTATATAATAAAACATACAACTTCGAGTTACAATTTCTGTCTTCTGCAGGTAAACAACTCATTACACGGTCGCTTTTTGCAACAAAGATAAGCACATCCAACTATCCAAGTGGTAGCAGTTTATACTCTTGCGCCAGGGTAACGTTGAAAGTAGGCAACAACCCAAATGCACACCATAAACAGAACAAAGCTCACATCGATATAATGAATAAACTAATTTTTGTTGTCAAACTTATGACAACATGTCTCACCTCAAACCCGCCGCGTAGCGCGGGCAACAACACTAGTTATTATTATTATTATTTATTATAAAATACCTAATGATTGCCTAATGATTATCTTATGATTATCTAACAATTATTTAATTATTATTATTAATTCAAAAATCTTTTCTTGTCTTCTACTTTGTTAAACCTGAACCAAACCCTAATTTTCAAAAGTGCTGCCAGTACACGGTCTTTTTCTACCTTTAACTCAGCAACAACAACTTAATCTCTTTCTTCCCGGTTGAACAAGGACATGAACGGTGATTTGCAGGTGGCGGAGGGGCGGTGAATGGTGATGGCAGTCGGAGATCGAAGATAGTTAATGGCGATGGGAAGTAATGTAGTCGGAGTTTGTGGTGTAAATATGATGGATGTGGTAGGAGATGGGAAGAGGAACGGTGATAAATATGATGATGTGAAGATGGTGCATGACGAAGTCGAAACTAAAGGTGAACAGAGGTGGTGTGTAGAAGGGAG
Organism: Scalesia atractyloides; assembly: GCA_947069175.1. Lineage (NCBI taxonomy): Eukaryota > Viridiplantae > Streptophyta > Magnoliopsida > Asterales > Asteraceae > Scalesia > Scalesia atractyloides. The sequence continues at coordinate 42,186,006 of CAMTDV010000019.1, read as the reverse complement.
GTGGTGGTTCATGGTTGATTGGATGATGATAATGACCGGCGGCGTTGAGCAGTTTGTATCGGAGATGGTGGTTATGGTGGACTGCAGTGAAGACGCCGACGATGGTATGAACGAGGAGCTTCGGTGATGATGGCTTTAACCAGCGGAATGATGGTGAACGATATGATAATGAACGGTTGAAGATCGTATTAGGTGAAGGTTATCGTCGAAGGAGATTGCAGATTGATGTTCGTCTAAGTGGGACGCAATAGAGGATGTTTGTTGTGAGTGTTTGATGGAGCTTCTGTGATGATGGTTATGATGGTGGTATGAATACAGGAAGGTGATGAAGTTGGTGTGTATGGTATCTAGAGGATGATGATAAGGTTGCAGGTTGTAAAGGTAAAGGTGGAGACAGGAGTTGAGTGTGTGGTTCAGCGGAATGAGTGTGAGGTTCAGGTGTACGGGAGAAATGTACAGTGTGGCGATGGTTGAGGTTTGCGATTGTGGTATACGGGAGAGATGTGCGGTTGAGGTTGCTAGGTGGTGTGCGGTGTGGTGTACGGCGTCAGAAATGGAGAGTGTGCGGTGGAGTGGAGTGTGATTGGAAGTGGAGAGAGAGTGTACTGTTTTGAATGGTCCGAACTGTTGGTGTGCGGATTCGATGATGACACGATGATGATTAATGGAGAACCGGAATGGCAGTTGCAGGTATAAGTGGAGGTGGCCGGTGAGATGGTTGAGGTGTGCGATGAGGTGTGCGTCGTGGTGGATTGTGCGAGGCAGTGGAGTGTGCGATGAAGTGGTTGTTGATGTTGATGAAGATGAGGAATGGTGAAGAGAACGTGTGCGATTCTCGAAATTTTGTTTTTCAAATACAATTTGTGAACAAAATTTCCGAAATCTTTGGTATTTATCAAAATTGGACTTTTCCAAAAATAAAAAAAAATTCAAATCTTTTTAAAACCTTACCAATACTAACTAATATTTTGCAAAAGATTTAAAGATTTCACAATATCTTTTAAACACATTTCAAAATAATCAAACCCTAAAATGTAATAATTTTCTTATAAAATTAAGAACACAATGAAGAACGCGAAGAAAACGATGAAGGTTCTTGGTGATTTTCAAAAAATATCTTCGAAAAACTTGAATATTTGATATCAAAACCGAGCCTTCGAAAGACTTCTTAGGCTCTGATACCAATTGTAAGTCCCTAATTCTTGGGTCTTTCAATCATATCAAACAAACACCAAGAGTGGGCGGAATCCAAACTTGATGAGATTCAAGAATACTGAAAAAAAAGAACACGAGAACACCGAAAATACTTTCAAACCTTGCACACGATTCTATTACTATTACTAGCAAATCGTCTGGTACAAGGTGAACAAAACTCCAAATCGCCTCTCCCTCTCTCTATGGGAATTCTCTAACAATGAAGCTTAACCCTAATAATGAACTAAGTATTACATTATATAGGGTCCACTAAGAACTTGGCCCACATGGCCTAACCCAAGCCCAAAACATTAATTAGCCCACGTGGCTTATTCCAAAACTATCTAACCCATTAGAAAACTAAGCCCAATAGCTTATAATTGGTTTTGAAAAAGATAAGCGTAAACCTACTCAATTATATGGCCTTACAAGAAGTAGCTGAGTCTTCCCACTTTCTCTTCTTAGACTGAATCAGTTGTTCACTAAAGTCAGTTTCACCAGAAGAGGTTATTTTAGGCTGACCTCTTGAGATGGAGCGGCTCACAGTTGAGATCCTAGCAGGTGTAGCTACTAGTCTTCTCTGTCTTTCTAATCTTGATACTTCTGGTGGGGGACCTGTTGATATAGGCCCAGATTGAGCTGATGATTTTGTTTACTTGGTTTGTGTATGCTGGGTAGTTTCCTGTTCTTTGTGGTGTGGTGTCTCTTGTGGAATGGGAGATTTGAGTTCATGAGCATCATTTTTTTCCAGCTTGGCAACATTTAACTGTAACCTTTTTATAAGTGATTGTACATCAGTTGGTGTCTGGGCGTTTCTTCTCTCCTCATGATGCACTTTCTTAAACTCCTCCTTATTCTGACTTTGATGTGCGGACCATTCTCTCACCAACTTATCAAGAGCCTCTGTCAAGCTGTTGTTGCTTGCTCTCAAGGTGTGAATTTCTTCCAGAATTTTCCTAGAGCTTGTGTTGTCTCTTGCTGGCATGGCTTTAGTCACCTTTGTCTTGATGTTATGTATTTCTTTAAAAACTTTTTCAAAATCTGTTATTGCCTTGCTGTTGTCTGATGACTTGTAGCTTGTTCAGAACATCAGTATTCTTGTATGTTTGTTTTCTGATAGCCTCAACTGATTCTGATAAGGTTTTTATATTAAACATCGAACTTCTGATTTCTTCTAACATAATATCTAGTTTTTTTCAACATGTGACTTCCCCGTACAGATTTTGGCTACATCATCCAATACTTGATGAAATTGTTCTTTTGGTATGACTTGTTCAGTGGGTAATGGAGGAACGACAGATGTTCCCCATCTCACACCAGCAAAAGACACACTTGCTGCTGTTGTAAAATTATGAGGTTGTTCAAAAGTCCAATCCTGCACATCTTTACCAGAATGTTGCAACATATTCATATTCGGGATTTCTTCACTTCCTTGAATCATTCCTGTGAATGATTCTCCATGAATTTTTGAGAAACTCTTATTTTTCTCACCCGTGTTTCCTTGATCAGCAAGCTGATCTCTACCTATTGTTGTCTAAGTCTCCTCCTCATCAGCTGATTCAGAGACTGGACCCAATGAGCTACTATCTACCTTGTCACACCCCAACCGATGGCGGAATCATTGAGGCGTGGCACTAGGTGAATCAGATTGATCTAGAGATTCCATAACAATTATTTAAAGATAATAATCAACATTCAACTTCCCATACTATCGAACTCATATAATCATCAAACAATCATTACATATTTCGAAACAATCTCTTAAACATGATATCCGATCTAATATCCCCTAGATTTTATTACATGATTTTCTAAAGTAAACCTAAACTAAGCATCCAAAGCTAAAGTCCTCAACCTGCCACATATGTTAAAATAAAATGTCAATACAATTAAGTAAACGTGAGCATACGAGTTTTTGCATACAATATAGATATAAAAACGTTTAGCATACACCGCATGACATACATAATAGTTGTGGATTATGTAACTACTCATATTCAAGTAACCAACAAACCGCGATTGATCGAGGCATGCAAACAAGTGTTCATATCCTAAAAGAGAAAAAAATAAATGAGAAATGAAAATGCGAGCCTTAACAACCCCGGGCCTCCAGGTGGTGGGTCAACCTCTAGTATGCTATCATGTTAAGGGTGGTGTACAAGCAATCACGCAATACATACAATTCAGCAGATTTCACGTAAAGTCATGTATAAGAGGGATGTCGAATAAGCATTTGAGTTGTGTGATGTGTTTTGATATACGAACATATGTGACACCCAAAAGTGCGTTTAAGAGTAAAAGGGTTCAAGTATACTCACTATTGGTGCGTTTTAGGAGAGGTTGGGGATCTGAGAGAAGTTGTGGAGAGTGCCGGATTAGCCTATAAGCAAACAGAAGTGCATCAGTCTTCCGAATTGCTAAAACGGTTAACGGTTGAGAGAACAGCAGACAAGTTCGGGCGAACTTGTATGCCTGAGCTTACTGTGGGTACAAGTTCGGGCGAACTTGTCATGTTTCCTGAGAAACTAGACAAGTTCGGGTGAACTTGTACGGGTTGTTGAGGGATGATACAAGTTCAGGTGAACTTGTCTAATTATCTTGAGAATTGGACAGAGTTCGGGCGAACTTGTGCCATTTTTGAAGTTTTGGTTAAGTTCGGGCGAACTTGATCACCACTCTGGTGACAAGTTCGAGCAAACTTGATGTAATCCGAGCGAACTTGATCGTTTTGGCATCCAAATCATGCGTTTTTGCACCGTTTGCTGGGGAAATCGAGTGTTCATCCCTCCAACCTTAAGCCACTGAGTAAAACTTAGGCTGGAGAGGTCTTTTGGAGCGATTTTAGCCATTTTACAGAAACTCGGGCTAATCCAGGCAAACTTGAAGGTTCGTATGGGTTAGTCCAGCTTGTGTAAAGTGACGATTTCGTCCTTGTGCTTCCAGATCTGAGATCTTGCTTGACAACGCCTCGTTCCACTTTAGAGTGAACGAAACATACGTCATTAGTCCGAATATTGTGTAAAAATCGATGTTTTAAAAGGTTTTACTCAGATCTAAGCATATATCTGAGAGAAAAACACAAGTTTTATAGAAAAAGATGAAGATTTTCGTAAACAGAAGAGATTTGATGAAAACGAAGGCAAAGCCTTGTGCAAAGTCGTTGTAAAATGTTGTAGAACATTGTTGTAGTTGAAAACGGGTTGAATCTTACTTAGAAAACAAAGGGTTTCGGTTTTGGGGAGCTCCGGGCGAACTTGCAGCAAGTTCAAATGAGAGAATGGAGCTGAGTATTTATAGGTGGAGGTGAGAATGAGAGATCAGACAGCAAGTTCGGGCAAACTTGTAGTTTCTTAAGAGTTTCCAGACAAGTCCGGGCAGACTTGTCAGTTTTGGGTGAATTATGAAGGTTAGGAAAGTTCGGGCGAACTTGTGGGATACAAGTCCGGCCGAACTTGACCTAATGGTCAAGTTTTGTTTGATTATTTCACGTTACAAGTTCGTTCGGCGATTCGGTTCGTATTAGATAGTTATATTAAGCATTGTAATTGATATAATAGTGTGATTTAGCAATTTGTGCGAGTGAGAGCGTTGCGATAGCGATTATAACCATAACATAAACATACATAACACACATAAAACATAATTCCACATAATTAACTGCGTTTTCCGATGCAATGAGATAAGCGATGCGATGGCACAAGTGTTTATTAAACAATAACCCACTCGGCTCGTATAGTAGCATAACTACTTGTGATTACGATTAGATTAGCGATGCATTTAATAAGCGATTAGATGCGATAGTCATTACCAACAAGCATAAATTAATTAATATAACTTTCTTATAAACCGAATCTCGGATTACAAGGAGAGATACAACGAAAATAAAAGAAAAATATGACAACGAAATTTGGAGTTGTTACAGTCTCCTCTACTTCAGGAAATTTCATCCCGAAATTGAAGTAGTGGTTGTAACAAAGAGATGCAGATATTTAGCCTTCATGTCACTTTCTAATTCCCAAGTGAACTCAGCACCGTGTTTGCCTTCCCATCCGACCTTCACGATAGGTATGCGAGAGTGCCGAAATCTCTTGGTTTCTCGGTCCATGATTTCGACAGGCTTTTCCACAAAATGGAGAGTCCCGTTGATTTGCAGATCTTCGAGAGGTACATGGAGATTTTCTTCAGCTAGGCATTTCTTGAGGTTTGACACGTGGAAAGTCAGATGGACGCTGTTGAGTTCCTCCGGTAGTTCGAGTCGGTAGGCCACTTTGCCAATTCTTTCCAGAATCTTAAAGGGACCCACGTATCATGGCGCTAGCTCCCTTTCTTCCCGAAGCGGATCACTCCATTCCAAGGTGCAACCTTTAGGAGAACGTGATCTCCCACTTCGAACTGTAGGGGCTTGCGGCGTTTATCGGCATAACTCTTTTGACGACTCCGAGCTTTCAAGAGATTGTCTCCGATCTGGAGGATTTTGTCTGTCGTTTCCTGAATCAGCTCGGGACCGGTGATTTGTGCTTCTCCGATCGCTTGCCATGCAATAGGCGATCGAAACTTTCTTCCATACAATGCCTCAAAAGGAGCCATTTGAATGCTGGTGTGATAACTATTATTTAACGAGAATTCAATTAAAGGTAAATGTGTATCCCAATTACCACCAAAATCTATGATGCACGCAAGAAGCATGTCTTCGAGGGTGCGGATCATGCGCTCAGTCTTACCGTCGGTTTGAGGGTGAAAAGTGGTACTGAATTGAGAGTAGTACCGAGAGCGGATTGAAAAGTCTCCCAGAGACGTGAGGTAAAGCGACCATCGCGGTAAGAGATGATGTCACGACGCGTCCCGTGTCGACAAATGACTTCGTCGGTATAGATTCGGGCTAATCGTTCGAACCTTAAAGTCTTCTCATATAGCAATAAAGTGCGCAGATTTGGTAAGACGATCAACGATAACCCAAATGCTATCGTGACCAGAGGAAGTGCGGGGAAGTTTCGTAATGAAGTCCATAACTATGCTCTCCCACTTCCACATTGGGATTTCGGGTTGTTCGAGCAAGCCAGAGGGCCTTTGATGTTCGGGTTTAAACTTCGAACAAGTTAAGCACTTTGATATGTACACGGCGATATCCTTTTTCATGCCCGGCCACCAGTACTTAGGACGAAGGTCCTGGTACATCTTGTCAGCTCCGGGATGAATGGAATATCGAGATTTATGAGCTCCGTTCATTAGCAATTCACGAAGATTATCACGACTAGGAATCCAAATGCGATCGAGATAGTAATAAATACCATTGGGTTTGACAACGAGCTGAGTTTCGGCACCACATTTTATTTCTTCATCCAGAGCATTCTCGTTAAAACAAGCGAATTGAGTGGAGCGAATCATGATTTTGGGATCATTCAAAGCTTGAGAGTCACGAACACTATATACATAGCTTCGTCGACTGAGAGCATCGGCGATGACGTTTGATTTGTAGGGATGGTAGCGTATCTCGCAATCGTAATCGTTGAGAAGTTCAACCCATCTGCGTTGGCACATATTCAGTTCCTTTTGGTTGAAGATATTTGTAAGCTCTTATGGTCGGTGAAGACTGTACACTTAGTACAGTAAAGGTAGTGTCGCCATATCTTCAATGCAAAAACAACTGCACTGAGTTCGAGATCATGGGCTGTTTAGTTCTTCTCGTGGGTCTTGAGTTATCGAGACGCATACACGATAACCTTGTCTCGTTGCATGAGAACATAACCAAGACCAAGGTTTGAGGCATCGCAGTAAACAACGAAATCGTAGTTTCCATCGGGTAAAGCGAGTACGGGAGCGTTGCATAGCATATGCTTGAGAGTTTGAAAAGCTTCCTCTTGTTTGGAATCCCAAATGAAAGGTTTGTCTTTATGAGTTAAAGTGGTAAGCGGAACGACGATTTTCGAAAAGTCGGCGATGAATCGACGGTAGTAGCCCGCCAATCCAAGAAAGGAACGGATTTCGGATGCATTCTTCGGCGTAATCCAACTCTTTACAGCTTCAATCTTTGCAGGGTCGACGTTAATTCCTTGACTATTAATGATGTGGCCGAGAAATTGGACTTCTTTGAGCCAGAATTCACATATTGAGAACTTAGCATAAAGGCGATTGCCTTGGAGAAGTTCGAGAACTAAACGGAAATCGTGCGTGTTCGTCTCTCGACTTCGAATAGATGAGAATGTCATCGATAAACAGAATGACGAAACGATCTAAGAAATCTTTACACACACGGTTAATCAAATCGATGAATACCGCGGGTGCAATGGTAAGACCGAAAGGCATGACCACGAATGCGAAATGGCCATAACGGGTACGAAAGGCGGTTTTCGGAATATCTTCTTCCAACATGCGTAACTGATGATAGTCGGAATGAAGATCGATCTTAGAAAAGCAAGTAGCACCTTGAAGCTGATCAAATAAGTCGTCGATTCGAGGAATAGGGTAGCGGTTCTTTATCGTGACTTTGTTAAGTTCACGATAATCGATGCACATTCGGAACGTCCCATCTTTCTTTTTCACGAAAAGAATGGGTGCGCCCCATGGTGAGGTGCTCGGGCGTATGAAACCTTTATCAAGAAGTTCTTGAAGTTGGCTTGATAGCTCCCGCATCTCGGACGGTGCGAGACGATAAGGAGCTTTAGCAACGGGAGTAGCACCGGGAACTAAATCGATATGGAATTCAACATCGTGAGTAGGAGTAAACCAGGTAAATCGTCGGGAAAGACCTTTGGAAATTCACGAACAACGGGAACATCTTTAAAAGTCTTCTTTTCTTTCTCTAGGTTTACGATATGGGCTAGAAAAGCAACACATTGCTTTTGCAAACATTTGTGTGCTCGAGTACATGACAAAAGCATCAACTTCTTTGAGGGAGTTTCACCATAGACATGGAGTTGATCACCGTTTGAGAGAGGGAAGCGAATCATCTTTTCGAAGCATACAACTTCAGCATGGTTTTCACGAAGAAAATCCATACCTACAATGATATCGAAGCTACCTAACTGCATAGGTATGAGATTGATTGAGAAGACATGGTTGTTGAGATCGAGAATACAACCACGTAGGACAGAGGTGACGGTAATGGTTTTTTTCTGGTGGCGACTTCCACATCGGAAGTCTTTGGGAGTTTAGCGCGTTTACAGTTTGAAACGTTTTCGAATTCCAACGATACAAAACAATTATCGGCACCAGTATCAAATATACATGAAGCGTATGCCATTGAAAAGGAACATACCGTTGACAACACGTTGTCGTTCTGAGACTGGCAATGGTTGAGATTAAAGGCTCGTCCACGTGCAGCCTGTTGTTGCTGTTGCTGAGGCTGTGGTGGATGTGGCTGCTGCTGCTGCTGTTCCTGCTTCACAGGTTTGTTTGGGTAGACATTACTGAAATGATTCGGACCACGACACATGTAACAGGCACGTGCCCTTGGAGCTGGCGCTTGCTGATTGGCCTGAGGAGGAGCTATTAAAGTTGGTACTGCTGGGGCCTGAGGAGCTGACTGGCGAGGACCTGAACGGCAACTGACAGTAAAGTGGCCGTAGATGTTGCAGTTGGTACAGAAACGGCAATTGCCTCCAACCGCATGATGATAAGTGCATTTTGAGCACAAAGGATGTGGGCTAGTATACGCACGCTTTGCCGGCGGTGCGTTTAGTGCTGCGGACTGAAGTGGCTGAGGGTTTTGCGGAGCAGTAAGGGCAAAGTTCTTGCTCGGGGTTTCCCTTTTGCAACCTCGGCGGCTAGTCTTTGATTCTCAGGACTGATCGGTAGGAGCTGCTGATTCGGTGATGGCCTGATTTGCGACCTTGCTGTTCTTAAAGTAACCAGATAGAACCCGTTTGTCATTGATCTCTGCGGCTAGCTGGTAGGTTTCCTCAATAGTAGAAGGGCGTGCTGCTTGAACAAAGTCAGCGACGCAATCGGGAAGAGCGTTGAGGTACTTCTTGATTGCTTTCTCGGTCGTGTCCACTTGACCGGGACAGATGATGCTCAACTGTTTGAATCGAGCCGTTAAACCAGCATTGTCGGGTCCGTCTTGCTTAATTCCCCAAAATTCGTTTTCCATCTTCCGGATCTCATGAGGTGGTCATAACTCTTTGATCATTAGTTCCTTAAGTTCTTCCCATGCGAGTCCGTAGGCTTCATCGTTTTCCCTCCTGTTACGCTCCGTAGTCCACCAGTCGAGAGCCCTGGACTGGAAAACGCCGGTAGCGTTAATAGTGCGAAAGGGTTCGGGACACCCACTCTGGCGAAAAGTGACCTCCATAGCATCAAACCAGTGGAACATGGCACTTGGTCCTTCGGTGCCTGAGAAAGTAAGGGGTCCACAAGCTTTGAACTACTTAAAACTGAAGGATGTCTTGGCGGGTCGGCTTTGGAGTCCACAGAAGTGTTGTTGCTGGCAGCTTGAATCTCGCTTACGATTTGAGGGATCACTTTGGCCATTTCCTTGGCCACTAGTGACGCGATGCGCTTGTCAGCTTGGTTGCGCTGATGGTTCCTTCTGGTGTGCGATCCCATTGAAGAAATCTACATCGAAGGATTTAATGGATGAGATTCGATTATAATAGGTTTATGTTTAAAGTATTTATTATTATTATTATTATTATTATTATTCATACAAGGCACAAAATCACATAAACACGTAGACAAGTAAACAAGTAGGCAGAGTTTTTGGTACCCAGACTTGCTTGGGTACTTTTTCTGATGAAATCTTATTCAAATTTTCTTCTTCAGATGATGAATTTTCACCAGATTGTCTGTTACATGCTGAGCCATGAACAGATTGTTTAGTTTTTGTTTGGAGATGGTGTTGAACTAGCTTAAGTATGTCAACACACATACAATTTTCCTTATCAGAAGTTCCTGATTTGTTTGTTTGTGATGGAAGATTTAGAGATTTTTGAAATTTTGGATGAATCTTTTTTGAGTTTTCCGAAAAAGTTTGTTTTGATTCATTCCTTTTTCCTTTGATGTTAATTTTTGATGCTACAAAAGAGTTATCAAAACTTATTGACTTGCAAGATTCTGTGTCAGATTCTAATGTTATCTTATCAAAAATCTGATATGTTGCTTTTAAAAAGGTGGTAGGGTTTCTGACATTTGTTTTTACATACCCCAACCCTTCACCTTTGTTCTTGGGTGTGGCTTCAATAAAGTTAATAAAATCCTTTGCTTGTTGAAAACCCTTTACATTTATTTCTTTGTCATGAATTTTCTTATACAAATCTTTTCTTTCCTTTTCATAAAATTCAATTTTTGCATTGTTATTCAGGCTTTCTTCAATGAGTAACTGGTTTTCAGGTATAACCTTATTCAATGTCTTTTGCAAATAATCAAATTTTTGTTTTCTGATTTTTGTTTTTCTTATAAATTCAGAAAATCTGACATAAGCTTGTTTAATTTTTGTTCAAGATCAAAATTATCTAAGCTTACCTTTTGTTCTGATCTTTCAGGTTCTTCATCAAAAAGTTTGGCCATGAGGCAGAAATTTGCCATTTCTTCTTCTTCTTCTTCATCAGAAGAATCATCAGTTAACCAGGCATCTATCCCTGCTATCAGACTAACTTGATATTGCTTTTTCTCGTAGTAGGCAACATCTTTCACCTTTTATTTTTGCATTCTGATGCATAGTGACCTTTTGCTTGCCCTTATAACATACAACTTCTGCTTTTCCTTTATCTCTTGACTTTCCTTTCATCCTCTCTTTGTCACTTTTCTGGTATTTTATGGCTTCCTCCCTTCAACCTCTTCTCAAAGGTTTTAGTAAGTAGAGCAATTGCCTCAGCAAATGCTGAAAAATCTGATGAAGTATCAGAATTTTCTGTACTTTGATAGTAAGAGGTTTGAGGATCGGAGTGGGTTCTCGTTGTGAATTTGAGATGAGAGCAATGGAACCACCTCTTTGGTTTGAGTCTTCATATATTTCATCTTCTCAAGGGACAAGAATATTATATAAGTCATGCAGACTCATATTTCCTAGCTCTAAGGTGGAGGCTAAAGTCATTGTCAGACTTCTCCATTCTCTTGGCAGAGCATCTAGGAATTTTACATTCCTTTCATCGTTTGACTTCTCAATACCGAACTTCTTTAATTCATTTAAAAGTTTTTCAAATCTATTATGTTTCACAAAGACTTTCATCTGGCAGACTTTTAAATATCTCATATGAAAAAACACAGTTTGTTCTTTTGTTTCTTTTCATTATTTCTCCTCCTTCACAAAGATTTTCTAACTGATCCCATATCTTTTTAGCAGATGCACATGCATCTACTTGAGAGAAATTGTCATTTGGGAGTGCCATAATCAAAAGTGATTTGGCCCTTTCATCGGCTTCCACCTTTTTCTTATCATCATCACCCTAAAACTTTTCAGCCTTTGGAGCCCATGATGATGGTACTCCAGGTGTTACATCAGTTCCTAGGGTACCAGGTATTTCAACCATGGGTATATGTGGGCTACTCACAATGGATTGACGCAAAGCTCGATCATATTCGTTTAGGAAATTGATCATCCTGATTTTCCTTTAGGAGTACTCCTATCTGACCAAGGTCGGAGGCTTTGACATAGACCCAATGTTGAAAGCATTGTTCCATATTTGAAAGTTTGCCATATTTTGATAAAGTTAAATGAGCAATTGATGTTTGAAAATAACTTATTCAAACTGCTCTGATACCAATTGTTGGTCCCACAAGGAGAAAGACTTCCTTTTATCGTAATATGGCAAGTGATTTCAATAAATATAAAAATAGTGTGCGGAAATAGAAATCAAACTTTCAAGAAACAACAACTACATAATTTTCAAGTTTATATCACTTTGAAACAAAATGATTTATAAAGTGATTGTGAGGTTATTGACTAGTACAAACGAAGACATGTGTAATTATGTGGTGAAAGGGTAATGGAGTTTTGTAGTATGTATTAAATGCTAAGCTTGACTCATTATCCTTTGTTATATAACTTTCTTAGAAAGTCTTGGGCATGAATAAGCATTTGTTTTTCATGTGCTTGCCCTGCAAAAAGTTGCTTTTTGACATATTTATTGAATCTTCCAGAGTCAACTTGCTTCTTCAAATATGGCAGGGCTTCGATTTTTAGACAAGTGGTTTCATCATAATTTCTGATAACCACCTCATCAGAAAATCTGATGATCCGACTTTACAAAATCTGATGAAATTAATCAGAAATATCATCAGATCCATCAGAATAGCCACATCTAATAGACTTTTCTTGTTCTTGATCAGTTTCTGATTAATGAGGAAGATGAGTTGTTCTTTTCTCTTGTCCGACCTTGTTTCTTCTTGCTGCTTTGACCTTCATGACTTTATCTTCATCTATTGATCAGACTATTCACATTCTTCAATACATACATAAAAGTTTCCTAACATAAATAGCTCCATTCTTCACTCATTGAATTTACACCTTTCAAAAATAATCATTCTTGTGACATTTGTATTTTTACACATTCTCAATCAATGTAAAATTTCGATCATTTTCGTAATCAATAAAGTCTTGTATTTTATTTATGAAATACGTAATCGAATGATCGAGCGAAACGATATTCATGACATTTCCGGAACAAAATTCAAGTTACATATGCCTGTATACTCTTTACATAACCTAAACAATGTATTAGAAGGGTTAAAAATGGCAAACAAGTGACAATACAAGTCCAGGGGCCAAACTATCAAAAAAAATTGCTTGATCACCAAGCTTGGCCACCTATCTCCAATTTTTGACACCTTACACTCATTTTTCCACACTTAATTTGGTGTTAACACATGTTAGGACACTAATCCACCCTTGGTAACACTTGTCATCACTTCATTAATCCTAAAACACTATAAATACCCCTTTGATTCATCCATTTTCTTCACACCACTTCAAAACACTTCAAAGTAAAGTGTGAAGTTCTTCTTTCTATCCTTCTTGGAGCTTGTTTCAAGCCTTTGGAAGCCTCCAATTTTGAGTTCTGAAAGTGTTCTTCAACATAAGTAAGTACCCTTCCTAGTTCTTACATTATTTTAGCTATTTTGAACTAAAAGTCAAACAATTTGACTTTCTGTTTGACTTTCGGTTCTGACCATTTTGGTAAAGTCAAAGTTCAAATTGAACTTTGCAACGTGATCGTAATCATGAAGGTATTAGTCCCTTGCGATTGCACCTTCTGATTACCACGTTTAGTAGGCGAGATGACGAGTCAAAGTTTTACAAGTTAAAAGTAAAAAAAACATAAAAATGCACTTTATGACGAAAACGTTTTTGGGTATGAAAACCTAAAGTTTTGACACCAAATCAGTTTTATTACATTATTAGACATGTTCAAACATGTCTAACTCGACATTTCTAGTTTAGTGCTTATTTCTTAGTCGTAAGTCGAGCGGTTTGACTACCGCTTTGACTTTCAAATCTGACCCGTTTGGTCAATCTTAGGATTCGACTAAGCGCATTTTTATGACCATAGTAATATAGGGAATAGCCCTGAGGTTATACCTTATGGTCATTTAGTTTGGTTAGTTATATGATGAGTCTATTTGATTTTATGTACTTTTAAAATGCCGAAAACGCCCTTCTGGCGCATAAAATGATTTTAAACATATAAGAGCATTGTTTGACATCTAAACTGATATTATAACATAATCAAACTTGTTTTGACATATAAACTCATCATAGAACTTATTTGACCATCCATACCCATAGTTACGCTTGTGACCCGTTAAAAAGTGGCGTAAACTTCTTTAACATAGACATCTGACATATTAGGAAAACTCTTGAACCTTTGAGCTTTGCTTGAACATTTGACAAGACATATACGCAATCCCAAGTGAGTAGCTCCCTATTTTACTTTTTTAAATGTTTTGGGTAATTCATATTTGCCTATCACTACTTTCATATTTTCAAGACATTATACATGGTTTAATTACCTAGTATACCTAGTACTTGTTTTCAAGACATTATACAAGGTATATTAACCTAATATACCTAGTACATGGTTTAAAAGACATTATATGTGGTTTCAAAGACATTATACATGGTTTCAAAAACATTTTACATGGTTTCAAAACATTACACGGCATGCTTACATTGTACTAGACATATTGGTGCATTGAACTCGACAAATGATACATTCATTAACACTGATCATGCCGACCGGTAGTATGTTATGGTACCATAGGATTGACGACCCCATTCCCGCTTCCTAAGATTGTTTGGAAGTGACCTTAGGGAATGACAGAAACTGAGAGACATTTTGATAAACCTTTGTCTTTATAAAGGTTTGTCCGACAGTCGACAAGGCTTTAATGTATTCGCCAACAATCAATATTTGTTTTATACATTGAAAGCAAATGTTTTATACAAGGCAACACTTTTTGATTAAACAATACCTTTTGTTTGTTCAAAACACTTGTTTTATACAAGAAATTTTTATTTATACAAGACAAGACATTTATTGGTTTATGGTAAGTGAATTAGATAACGAGACGTGTGTAATACGATAAAAGCATGGTGGATACGCCACTGGTACTTCCTATATATAAGTGTTTTTATTGTATTACATAACGTAGCTTTATCCAAATCACTTCAAACAAGGACGACACAAGACATCTTATTTAATTATTTCAAAGACATATTTGGTTACTACGTTAACCATTGCATTACTTCTTTTAAATCAAATGATTTTTCATATGATTTCATAAAGAAATACTTTTGTTAAATGATCATGGCTACATTTGAAATAGTTTAAACATTTTCTTTTAACATACAAAGCCATGAGTCTCAATCACAAAACCTATGTTTCTCACGAGCATTTTTATGCTGACGTTTATTTTTTTTACATATGTTTCAGGTGCTAGTGTGTGATGATTGCTAAAGTATGCTATACGTAGGATGGACTCGTGCCTTAGTTTACTTTAAAACTTAAAGACAATTGTTTGTATTTTGTTGGTGTTATCCAAAGACAATGTAAATTATTAATTAAATAAAACAAAACCTTGTACACAATGTGTTTGAAACAATTATTGGAACGTGACTCTCTGTCGTTTCGGCTGCGGTTTGTTGTTTTATGCTGTCGGGGTGTTACAATTCTATCTATCTCTTGGAGTGCTTCTGATCTAAAGAGGACTCCTACTTGAAGCTTAGACTTCCCTTGAACACTTATAAGTGTTCTATCTCAGTTCTTTTCATTCTTAGGCTAGTTATTAGCAGAAACTCAAGCAAATAGACTTTTGTTTTGACTTTCGGTTGTGACCATTCCGGTCAAGCCAAAGTTCGAATCGAACTTGGCTACATGATCGTAATAACAAAGGTGTTAATCCCTTGTGATGGCACCCTTTGTATATCACGTTAAGTATGCGAAATGATGAGTCAACATTTGATAGGTTTTATGATAAAGTCCTAATATTATGCTTTAAAATGCCAAAATTACCATTATCATCTAAAAAAGGTTTTCAAACCAATTAAACATGTAATCTGAGTTTGAAATTCATACTGTAAGATAATGAAATATGTTTTGGCATTATGGACTTGTCATAGACCTATTCGACCACCTGATACCGCATATGCGCGTACAGCTAGTTTAAATAGCATAAATTATATAAACTAGCCGAATCAGGTTAAAACCTTTTCGCTTCAGTTCTAATTAGAATGCTTGATTGTTTAACCCATATTATACAAGTCCTCGTACTCGGAAGGTATAAACCACATTCTATCTGGTCAACACTTAATTTAGCAAACCGTACTTATCATTTAAAAGTTAACCGGTCCAAATCAAATGACTTACATAAGACCCGTTAACATTCTAACAAATCATAGTTCTGTTCATTCCAGACTAGGAGCCTCCAATAAATTGTGCATGTGCTTAGGTTGTTTTGATTCAGGATTGTGCTTAGCATCTTTGATAGTAAAGACTTGCACAGGTAAATACTCCTAGCCTATTTTCCTTTATAAGGGTTGGGATATGGCACTTGCCGCTTGATCGGGCATTGAATCAATGACGAATGATGTCCAAAATTTAAATAACTCGTTTTAATCCATTTTGCTTGATAACTTAAATATTGAGGCTTAATACGACCGTGTCCTGGATATCCTCGGCTCATTTAATGGCAAATGGCCACGACCAATGGCCAGGATGTAGATGTACACCTGACAGACGCTAATGCTATATTATACGATTTTGAAAATGTGGTGTGTCGGTTAATCATGTACCGACGTTTGGTTCCGGTCCTTATATGTATTGACAAGCATGTCAAACTGGTAACAAGAAACATTACTTTATCCCCAAGTTATTTAAAAATGATACACCAAATGGTATCAAATACTTTTCGAAAAGATTTTCAAAAAGAGTCAGTTAATTGTACTTACTAATGAAAACTGACGTATTTTCAAAAGACTAAGCACAGGTTATATAGTAAATACGGAATAGGCTGGAGCTGCTCAGTCTGGGCGATTTGGAATTTGCAACTCCACGAAAGACCTATAAGTCTCATGTCATAATTTATTTCATTCAGTCCACCTGTGGATCCTTTAGAGTACGAACCCCCTGTATAAATTTTTTTAACTTTGTACACTATATGTTTGTACTTTAATAATTAATTTTAAATTCCCATCTTCCACTGTGCATTGTGATTACTAATATCAATCATCACGCATATACCCCAAGACCAGGCTCGCCGAGAAATCAGGGTGTGACATGTTGGTATCAGAACCACAGTTTGAGCGATCTAGACACTAGCCTTTTGGGTCTTAGCTCAAATATCACAATTGCATACTCCACAGACTATTCCGAGTCTAGACTTAACCTAAGACCACTCCTATCTATATGGTTATTGATTTTCTATTTGATAGGTAAAACATGCCACTAAGGAGACGTGGAGGACCGTCACAACCTCAACTAACCTATTCTCACCATCCAGAACATCCGCAACATTCAAGTGAATCCCACCCATCATAAGGGCAGACATTCATTTTCACACCACTCGCATTCACACCGTTCACACCGTTCACATCATTCCCACTCTCAGTCACACTCACACCATGACTCATTTCACCCATCTCATTACTTAAATTCCCCTTACCCAAGTCAGAACCATCTAGATAATAATTCTGATCCGGAAATGCCACCTTCTAGAACCAACCAACACCCGATCGAACTATCAAGCAATACTGCATGTTATGTAGGTTCGCCATATCAAGGTCCTGATGAATGGGACTAGTATTTTAATCAGTTTACTTTTTACCATACCCCTGAATATCAACCGCAAACACCCCCCATATCCACATATGCAAACTCCACCAGCTCCATAAGAAGAAGTACCAGTGGAACAATAACAACCACCACTGCAATCGAGGAAGCCCCGCACCGGCGCACGAATGTCAGTGTGTGTTGGGCAATGGTCTGGATCACTTCTGCCTCTTCCCCCATCTTATCCAACAATACCAGAGGACCCCCAAATGGGTGGACCCTCTAACACCTACGGGTTATGATAACCCTATTCCCACATATCCAAATTTAACCGCATATGATACTTCTTATACTGCAGCCGCTACTGATTTCAACTATCCAGCTCCATCTTATGACCCCTATATACAGGCGGTCATTCAAAATTTCTTTGTACCCACCTCCTTTTCCTCCCACTTATCAAAATCTGAGTTATTCAAACCCCATATATCATTACTCGGTGCCATGAAGTGGCTAGACGAATTGGAGACTATTGTGGATATCAACGATTGTGCTAAAAAGATACAATCAAATATGTGTCTCCATCTTTTAAAGATTATGCTTTGACATGGTGGAAAGCCATGGTTCAGTCTACTTGGAAGGTTACTTTGTACCACATGGGTTGGAATAAAGTTGTTGAACTGATTAAAGAAACCTATTGTCCTCCTCATAAAGTAGAGAAGGAAGAGTGAGATTTCTTGACTCTCACCATGAAGAACCTAGACTGTTAGAAGATGCTCTGATATGTGGAAAGCCATGGTTCATTCTACTAGGAAGGTTGCTTTGTACCACATGGTTGGGATAAATTTGTTGAACTGATTAAAGAAACCTATTGTATGGTGGAAAGGCTTGGTTCAATCTACAGGGAAGTTTTTCTTGTACCACATGGGTTGGGATAAATTTGTTGAACTGATTAAAGAAACCTATTGTCCTCATCATGAAATGGAGAAGGAAGAGTCAAATTTCTTGACTCTCACCATGAAGAACCTAGACAATTAGAAGTATGTATCGGACTACAATTCCATGTCCAGATTGGTACCTAAAGTGGAATCCATGATGTATTCCACATTTTTATTTTAAATTTGTTTAACAGTGAAAGGTAACGTATTTTCAAAAGACTAAGGGCAAGTTATATAGCAAATACAGAATAGGCAGGAGGTGCTCGGTCTACGTGATTTAGAATTTGTAACTCCACGAAAGACCTATTAGTCTCATGTCATAATTTATTTCATTCAGTCCGCCTGTTGATCCTTTTTTAGTACGAACCATCTATATAATAGTTTGGACACTCTATGTTTGTACTTTAATAATTAATTTTAAATTCCCATCTTCTGTTGTGCATTATGATTATTGGTATCAATCGTTACGTATATACTCTAAGTCCGGGCCCGCTGGAAAATCAGGGTGTGACATAGCTAGCAGGGCAAACTTAAGGAGGAGAAACGTGAACATGCCATCAATTCTGTGTGGGTATTTTGGAGAACAAGAGGAAACATTGGAGCATCTTTTTACGGCTTGCATATTCTCGAACTGGTTTTGCATGAGTTTTAGCCCTTGATGTGATATGCAACCATTATTCATCTTCTCGGTTAGAGATCTTATAGAAGCGCAAGGATTCTTAAACATGGTGAAGAAAGCAAAGAAAATCATTCATGGCCTTATTATAATAACGTTTTGGTGTATTTAGAAAGAAAGAAATGAGTTGATTTTTCAAAATATAAAAAATAGTCCATAAAACATTTTGGGAGAAGTCAAATCTAGAAGTTTTGTTTAGTTAAGGAAAATAGGTCTTCTTATAGGGACGTATGATGGGAAGAATAGTGTACATCTTCTTTGTATATGTTGTAATTTTTTGTCTTTTGCCTGTTTTGGATTAGAGATGTGTTTAATGAAGTTTAATTTACAAAAATAATATAATATAATTTAAAGCACTACAACAACAAATATTATCTGTATTCCGAAATTGGCAACTACATGCTAATGGTTTAAGGCTTTAAACTCGGAATAAAGGCGCTATTGTCATTTAGTTACTTTTCATTTAACTAAACACCCTAAACCATACGTATTTGAAACGACTTGATGAGTTTGTGGTTGATCCGTTTAAACCGTATCAAATTTCAAGTTTGAGTGTAATCACCTATATACCATTGTATTTTATTTATTTATTTATCTGTAAATTATTAATTTTTTATATTAATATAGATAACCTTAAACCAATACATATTTAGGTGGTGTTTATTTTTCTAAAAAATATTTGTGCTGGCTCTTCTGTCTACGTCGCGTAGACCATGCGGAGACATTGTCATCTGTAGACTGTTTGTTTTTCTGAAAACGTTTCATTAAAAAGATCTGCGCAAACTCTTACTGGTGCAGACTTAGCCTAACCACTTCTAAAATGTTCTAAGGTCTGCAGAAGGTTAAACACCACCATCGTTCACCACCACCACCCCGTCCACCACGACCACAACCCAACACCACCGTCTGTACACCGCCACCAGTTTATTTTAAAAGTCTAAATTCGTTGAAAAACGAACAACCTGGTTAACCAAACTAACAATAAATAATTGAAAAAATCAAGGATGAAATGAGTATAAATATGGTAAATTAAGATCGAGTAGAATACCCAACTCATTTCAAGTGACTTTTGGTAGAGCCTTAAATGAGTATAAATATGGTAAATTATGATCGAGTAGAATAGAACCGATTCTTTAAAGAAACACAACTTCAAAGTTCAGGTAACATGTCACTAAACGTACCTTTTACAACCCATTAAACATTTTATAACTATAATCTAAAACCAAAACTTAACAAATACAATTAAAACATTAAAACTCTATCTTTGTGTTGTGAATTCAGTCTTACCTTCAAGAATTTGCAAATACATTCATCCTTATTCTTAGTTTGAAAGATTGTTCCAAATTTCAGTAAAAGCTCCTATAATAATTGGATGATAGTATGGTGAATTCAGTTGCAAAAAACAGTTAAGAAGCTCCCGAAGATCATCCTCACCATATATCTCCTTCTCCATAATCATCTGCAACATAGATTCCTTAAAATCAACATACGGGTCGCTAGAATCCTTTTCTACGGCTAGGCTGTCGCCTGCGAGCCACCCGAACCCATGTGCAGACCGCGAGCTCCTCGTTTGGGTTGCGTCTGAGATGTTTGGTGATAATGTGGCTGTGGTGGCGGTGGGAGTGGTGTTCACTGAAGTGGATGTTGAGACTGAGTAGTCATGGTGGTGGTGGAAACGGCGGTGGTTGTGTGTGTCGGGATAGTAGCGGTGTTTGATCGGTTTAGGGTTAAAGATCTTGGACAGGTTTAATTTCCGGCAGCTGCTGCCGCAGCCAATGCTGACGGCGGTGGTGTTGTAGGCGTGTTTTTTCTTGATGGTTGGCATTTTCACTTGGAGCAAGTTGATGAAAGTTTTAGTGAATGACTATTAATAGGGTTTTTATATACATGTAACGTCAATCGTTAGGTGTCAGTCCAATAGATATGATCTGTAACGTAACGAATTTCATCAAAAAGATTAAATACCGTGGTTAAAAAAATGTGAATTAATCTACATGTGTCATATAAATTAGTTTTACTGCTCAACATTTTAGCAATATAAATTAATGAATTCTAAACTTAGCAATATAAATTAATGAATTCTAAACTATGGACTTTTTTCGTATAAAAAATGTTTGGGATTGTAACATGTGAAAAGTATGTGTAACACTTTTTGTATGTCCTTTCTAATTACACAAAGTTACACAATTTCAATCGAAAGTTAGAAAGATCTAGAGTTGAGAGATTTATGATTGGTGAGGATCTCAATATGAATAAGAACACTTCAGTTTTTTTCTTTTTCTGTAATTAAGCCATCCTTAATCGTCAGCATATAAAATAAATAATGAGGTGTAATCCTTATATGTCATCCTACATAACACTTTATCGTGACAAGTAATCTTCTGAAAATTTGTGTGTTTGATGTAACTACGTTTACTTACTATCGCCGTATTGCGGCGAATTTCTTTTGTTATTTAGTATGTGTTTACATGTGTTTTGAAATCATTAAGAACGCGTTGTGTACGAAACCGCTGACAAGAATAAAAATAAAATATAGAAAAAAACTCTAAAAGATAAGTGAAAGAAAACCAACAAAAAAAGTTGTATAATAATGATGTTTTCGTATGAAACCCGTGGTCAGAGATGAGCAAATGGTACTGGGTACCGGTACCAAATTTCACGAACCGAAAGATCTTAAGTACCAATTCGGTACCGACTTTTGGCGCCTACCTCTTTTTACTATCATATACCGGTACCGTAACCAGTATTTTCGGTACCAGTACCGATTCGGTATCGGTTGGCACCAAGCTCTCCCTACCCCTGAAACAAAAAAAAAAAAATCATAAAAAAGTTGAAGCAAATCAACAAAAAAAGTTGCACGATATCGTTGTTGTTCATACAGTACCCGTGATCAGCGATGAGCAAATGGTACCGGGTAGCAGTACCGAGTTTTCCGAACTAAAGGATTTTCAAAATCATTTCGGTACCGACTTTTGCCGTTTTCTATATTAGGCTGGTGCCGGTTTTTACCTTCATGTATCAATAACGAACCGGACCGTACCGTTATTTTTTATACCAGTACCGATTGAAACCAAACTTATCCAACTTAAAAGATAAAGAAAATAATTATTATTAAAATGTTAAAATAATAAAAGTATTAAAAAATTTTGTACACTAGGAAAAATGTACTTTATAGTCGAACATCACCCTATATATATTATTATAGTATTATAAACACTATTCACTGATTTCTCATTTTAATATATATATATATATATATATGTATATATAATATATAATATAATATAATCTTTGAGAAACTTACAAAAGAAACCATTATTTATTTATATGGATATTGGATTTACATAACTCTAACTTTAATCTATTGAGATAACATTTCTAACTTTCTATTTGTACAACACCACTCCCAACTTTTAACTTATTGGCCGATAGCACTTTCAAACTAACTGAACCCTAACCTAGTTAGTTTTTGATGATGTGACACTTATGTGTTGATGTGACATCTGACGTGGAATTTTTTGATGACGAGGCAACGTATATGGCATCTGACTTGGCTTTTTGATGACGTGACAACTGACATGGCATCTGACTTGCCTGTTTGATGACGTGACAACTGATGTGGCATCTGACTTGGTTTTTTATGACGTGGCCGTTGATGTGGCATTGGTTTGGTGACGTGGCAACTAATGTCAGCAACTCGGTGAATGTTGGGTTAGTTTGAGAGTGCTATCAGCCAATAAGTTGAAAGTTGGGAGTGGTATGATACAAATCCGAAATTAGAAGTATTTACGGCCAATTGGTAAAAGTTAGGTTATTTAATCTAGTATCCCCTTACTTAGGTTGGTCGGTACGGGGGGCGTCCCCGGTCAGTCGTGGGGCGGCGCCGCCCCTCCTCTCCATTTCCACAGGGACATCGGCGTCCTGATCGTCCTCCACAAGCTGCTGAGGCCGGGCCTCCCTCTTCTCACACACACATATACATACAACACATATATATAAAGTTTTAGCTTCATCCTCCATTTCCCCTGGTTCATCCCCTTTAGGCCTAACCTTACACCCATCCTATATGGCGTTGACGTAAAAAATCATCCTCTAAGGAGGGTTATGACCCATGCCTAGTAGCCTTATATTATAATTATAAGTTACACAAAAAGTCACATCATTACCAAATATAAACGATATCCATTCAATAAGCCTACAATTTGAAGTTGGATGACCAGTGTCATGCATTGGTTGTCTATTTTTTATTAACTTTTAGTTTTTCTTAAAATTTACCCCTTAACATTTAATATTCTTCTTTATAACCCTTCAACTTTCTAAAAACTTTATAATTGTCTTTTACTTGCTTATATTTTTGTATGTGTCGGTATAAATTCAAGTTTATTACGTTTTTTTAGAAATGGGTAGACTTAAATATAATATGTTTTTTATACGTTTTCGGTTGATCTACTTTTCGCATAAATTTTATTTAACAACTCATGTTAAATATAATATGTTTTCATTGCACTTTATAAATTCGACTTACTTTACGTTTCGTTGTCTCCGCAAGTAAGTTTTTGTTTCTTCCAACCTTTACCATTTAACATTTAGTGTTGACACTTGCACCCTTCAATTTTCTAAAACCTTTTTAATCATTTTCTACTTGCTTATATTTATGTCCGTGTCGATATAAATTAAGTTGATTACGTTTCTTTGAAAATGGGTTGACTCAAATAAAATATGTTTTTTGTTTTTTTTTTACCTTGTTGCTCAACTTTTCACATAAATTTTGTTTTACAACAAGCCGGGTCAAATATAATATGTTTTCATTAAACTTTATAAATTCAACGTACTTTACGTATCGACACCACCGCAACGCGCGGTGCCGTTTTTAATCGGTTGATTTACTTTTCGCATATTTTTTGTTTATCAACAACTCGGGTTAAATATAATATTTTTTTTCATCATACTTTATAGATTCGACTTACTTTACGTTTCGATGCCTCCGCATGTAAGTTTGTGTTTCTTTCAACCTTTACCATTCAACATTTAGTGTTGGTACTTGCAACCCTTCTACTTACTTTATAATCATTTTTTACTTACATATATGTACATGTCGATATAAATTAAAGTTGATTACGTTTCTTTGAAAATAGGTTGATTGAAATATAAGATGTTTTTTTTGCTTTTTTTGTACATTTCGGTTGATTTACTTTTCCCACAAATTTTGTTTTACAACAAGTTGGGTTAAATATAATATGTTTTCATTAAACTTTACAAATTAGACGTACTTTACGTATCGACGCCGCCCCAACGCGCAGTACCATTTTTAACGTTAAAGACATAATGTTTTACTTATATATATGTACGTATCCGTATAAGTTCAGGTTGGTGTTTGACGTAAATTTCTTTCGCAAATAAGTTGGGGCATACGTTTCCGTGCTTATTTTTATGTACATCTTCAGTTTATCTACGTTTTGACGTAACTTTTGTTTAGAAACTATTTAGATCTTTACTTTACAAATCCGAGTTACTTTACATTTAGACCCGCCGCAATGCGCGGGGAAATTTTCTAGTTACTTTTATATATAACAATTTATGAACAGTATGTTAATTGGACTAATTTTACATGATAATTAATGTAGTGCCATTGAAAATAGTATTGAAATTGCATGGACATGGTTCGATAATGGGCGTAGCTCAGAGGGAGGTCGGGGACGTCTGATCCTTCGAACTTTTCTCTCGGTAATGTCCGGTATGTTGTTTTTGTATAGAATTTTTTAGGTATATAGCTTTTCGACCCCTGATTTTATAATTTTTTAGGTATATACGTTTTCGACCCCCGGTTAGAAATCTCAAGCTTCGCCACTGCTTCGATAAATAAATCATGAATTGCATAGACTGATGAACATGAGTGTAAGAATAGGTTCATATAGGTATGATTAGCCTATGTAGTCGATATTATTCTATCCTTTTTGATATTCAAATGCTTCTTTAAAAATTTAAATGATAAAAAAGTAAAATATAATAAATAATGTTATGGTTTTGTTTAGTTTAGTTTAGTTTTTTGTTAATGGATTTGATTTAGTGGATCTGATGGAAATAATTAAAAATTAAATTATCAAAATTTTTATAAATTTTATTTTGTTATACATTTAGACGATAGATATTAGCAAGACACGAGACTTTAAATGAGTAACTAACTATATATTCTATAGGATATATATGAAACTCGATT
Source organism: Scalesia atractyloides (assembly GCA_947069175.1). Taxonomy (NCBI): domain Eukaryota; kingdom Viridiplantae; phylum Streptophyta; class Magnoliopsida; order Asterales; family Asteraceae; genus Scalesia; species Scalesia atractyloides. The sequence continues at coordinate 42,160,782 of CAMTDV010000019.1, read as the reverse complement.
AGTGATAAAAATCCTTAGACACTAATTTTTGAAAACCTTCATACAATATTTATAGACCCAGGACCCCTTCCCGCAAAGCAAGGGTTAAACACTACTTGTTCTATATAACAATTCTTGTAGATTATTATATATAGTAGATAATTTACCCCTTATCTATTACATAATAATAAAATTGCCATTTCTTTACTTTTCATTTAATTTAAACTTAATAAATATTGAAACTGTCATTTTTTTTCTTTTTTTGGACAGAGGGATTATAGGTATTTATCACTTTTAACTATTACATATTTAGTTGTATTTTTTTATCACTTTTACGTATTACATGTTTAGTTATATTTTTTTTTAAAAAGGATCATATTAGTTAATTAAATAAGCGGTGTTTGTCACTTTTAAAACTGTATCTATATCTGTAGAGGTATGGTATTGGACCCGACCCTAGCGGTCAGACATTCCCGTTACTTATTGCTTTTATATTAATTATTTATTATTGTTGTTTACTAACCCAATCGCGAGGCCCAACGCTACATTGGGTCGGGAACTTGTAGAGATAACCCCTAACTGGGTCTGGCCCATTGAGGTTAGGGGAGGCCCATTTCCCCTATATAAAAAGGTGTTCAGCTCATTATTAGGACAGACAACTTGGAGCCGCCATACTTTTGTAGCTGGAGAAAGAGGATTATTCCTCTACCGGCCATCTCTACGGTTCCACTTTTGTCTCATCCATTGCAGATCTAGGTGGAAGATGAAGATCAAGGTGTGATTACCAACCTCTTGGAGAAAGCGGTTCAAACCCCCTCTTCAGGTGAATCTGTGTTTCAACATTGGCGCCCACTGTGGGGACATGGGCCTCCCCTAACCTCAATAGGCCAGGCCCAGTTATGAGTTATCTCTACAAGTCCCCGACCCAATGTAGCGTTGGGCATCGCGGTTGGGTTAGTAAGCAACAATAATAAATAATTAATAATTTTATATAAAAGCAATAAGTAACGGGAATGTCCGACCGCTGGGCCGGGTCCAATACCATACCTCTACAATATCCATCGGTATAATCATTCATGTCTAATTTTAAGTTTTTCTACGTTTTACGCCGAATCGCATTATAAGTTTGTGTTTTTTTGCCCGCGTTTTACGTCACCTGATGGTATAAATACACGTTTTTTTGCTTTACGTTTTTTTTTCGGTTTTAGTCGTCATTTACTTTCTACTTGGCACGGTTTTACGAATCACACCCTGCAATGTGGGGGTTAAAAACTAGTTGTACACGTTTATGAACGACACTTGAACTATCGACAATGCACGACATAACACCAAGGTGAGGGTATGGAGAGACTTTAAAAGATAAATTGTGCTTCACTTTTCATGGAACTAAGTTAAAAATAATCAATGTATACAGAACCAGCAAATCATGTATAATTTGAAAAATCATAGGATTAGCTTGGTATTGTTTTTTACGCAAATACCTTAGGTGGTGTATTCATTTTTGTTAGCTGTATTTACATGTTTTTGTCTGTTTTCACTACTGAATACTTTATATTATTTTAATAATGTATTAGTTGACGTTCACTTGTATTTGTTGGTCCAAAGCTACAGCCGGAATCCTAAAGTAATAAGGTAGTGTTTGGTATGCAGGAATGGAAGATGGAATGGAAGACGGAATGGAATGGACCATTACGAATGAATGAATAAAAGAGTGTTTAGTTGGTCAATGGAATGGAATCACCCATTCCACAGAGCATTCCATTCCCTCAAAATCATTCCATCCACCCCTCTTGCACCATTCATCAACAACACCACAACCCACCACCTTCGCCACCACCCACCATCGATGCCTATCGCCGCACACCCGCTCAACCGTCTTCGCCTCCACTCCGACAGCCACCACCGCCGCCGCCACCACCGATAACCACCGCCGCCGCCGCCCCCCACCGCCACCACCCGCCACCGTTGCCACCCACCGTCGCCACCAACCATCGCCGCCTCAGACGCCACCATCCACCACCACCGTTGATGCTACCTCCCCACCACCAACCACCACCGACGGCCGCCACCCCCCGTCACCATCGTTGCCGCCTCCAACGCTACTCGTTGCCGTCGCCACCATCCATCGCCGCCTCCGCCACCACCCACCAACGCCACCTATAACCACCCACAATCACTACCACCGACCACCGCCACTCATCGCTGATTTTATTCCTTCAGTAAAGTTACTTTTTCTGTTTTTTCTCTCCCCTCCACCCACAATCACTACCACCCACCACCGCCACCTATAACCACCCACAATCACTACCACCGACCACCGCCATGCAATTAAGTTAAACGGTCACGCTGACGTGAAGTTTGGACTAGAAGTGTCAAACTGAGCAGAAGACAGTCCTTTGGCCAGAATATCGGCAAGCTAAAGGGTGGCAGGAACATATCGAACATGGAGTATCTAGGAGGGACTCATATCACATATGAAATGTAAGGTAATCTTAAGATGTTTGATGCGCTGATGAAATACCGAATTGGCAGACGAACGCTGATATTGTTACACAATAAAATGGGTGGACCTGCAAAAGATTAGCACAACTCCGACAATAAGACATAATACAATGAGTCTCAACTGTTGCGTGAGAAAAGAGCAATACTCTGCCTCAATACTAGATTTTGCAAGTGTATTTTGTTTCTTGAAGCCCCAACTTAAAGAGGTTTGACAAAGAAACACATAACATCCGGTGGTAGGTCTATGATCACCTTGGTAACTTGCCCACTCAGTACCTGCATAAGCATGACCAACAAGATTTGAAGACGAGCAAATAGTTAACCAATCAGTAATAGTACATTTTATATACCAATGAATCCGCTTGACAATGTCCTAGTGGCGGTCAAAGGTGCCAGAAGGAACTGAGAGACCTTACAACGTATGCAAATAGTAATTTACTGTTTAACCATTCGTGGGCTTTTCACATAATTTTCACCCATAATGGGCTTATAATTGTTAACGTATGCATGACTTATGCAAAGAATATTTGTAATTTATTTGTATTTATTTGTTTTTATATTTACCTAAAATAGATAGCTAGTTTAGTGGGTTTAGTGACACTCACCTTTGGGTGCGTAATTAAATTAGCGCAATCCCACAATTTGCTTCTACACGTCCTAACATACGTAGGCACGATTTAATAATCAATATATTACAAAATTCCTAAGTTTCTTCAATGCTTAGAATTTTCACATAACTTTGAGATTTTCTCGAAAAGTCATTTTTTTTATTATGTTGGCATATTAATATATATATATGAGTTCATATATATATATATATATATAAGATTTTTGCGACTTGAACGATTTTATTGGTGACCTTAATGTTTTATCCGTTACACTCTCCCGTTTATAAATACCATATATCTAGTGCATATATTCACAATAAATAACATGCGAAAACTCATTAACTTATTCACTTTATCATTTTTAAAGCATGCATACATGAAATAACTCACTAAGTTAACCTATGTATCAATTTTCATGCTCGATAAATAAGTTACACATTTAACGCGATTTTTACCGATTCTACCGTTTTAAACATACAAGTGTACATGCATAGTCTTAATTTCCGCTATCATGTCAACACTTAACATGTTACCATATTCACATATTTAAATCACATAACACATTTTAACACATAAGGTTCACCCATGAACAACCCATTCTAGTGTATGTTGAAAAATGTGTATTTTAGTGATTCGGTAACGTTTTCGGGTGCCGAAAGTCACGCATGACTAACCAAACACCAAATAAACCAAATATAAGTTAATATACTTATATTTATACTAAAAATATCAGTTTATTTACTGATTTAAAACAGTTTCATAAAAACCCTCTTAAAAAGGCGATTTTTACCGTTTTTACTGCATAGTTTTGCGTCAAACGTTACTCTAACCATCCGAACTCGAAACGACTTCATATTTTAACACAATACATGTTATATACTGAATAAAATGATGGTTATAATCAGATTAGTGCAGTTTTTGTGTAAGGCTCATGCGATTTCACACATTTTAAAACTTTTTAAGCACATAGTACTACATGCAAAGCTAGTACACTTTATATCAAAGTTCCATACCACTTTTATACATGAGATAACCTTATTTTTAAGGTTTATTTGCTGAAATAAAACCATTTTATTATAACATGATTAAATCCTCATTTTGTGAACATACATGCACATGCATGACTAGGTACAAGCACTTAATGCACTAACATCATGTCTTCATCATATTGTATGAACTAACATGCATCTAGACATGTATTTATTTCATGCTCTTATAATCCATAACATTCAATCTTCATATCATTATCATCTCATCATTCAACATAAATGCAAGACACATTCCTTCACATTTATGAACTAACTACAAATTTTGTGTGCATGCATATATATATATATATATACACACGGCTCACACATATATACATACATGCTTCCAAAAATCCGCTTTTCATGTTTATCCATTCAAATCACTAAAAACCTTTTAGAACATTTTCTTATAACAACTTTTGATGCATGCATGAACTTTAAACTTTACAAGCATCATGATAATCAAGAATCATTCAAGAATCAAAACTCAGTCTCATATATACATATATACATACTCACGGCCACCTACATCCATATATACATGTCCATTTTTATTTCTTTTAAAAACCCATTTGTGGTCGTTTTCAAGTTAGTGTCTAAACTCATGAACAAGAGAAACTTCTATCATCATCAACATTCATCAAGAATCAAGAACAAGTTTTTAAAGATGAATGTTATACCTTCAAGATTGTAGTAAGTTTTGAACAAGAGTTGATGATATGAAGCTTGGATTATTCTTGAAACACTTAGAAATCACCTCCAAACTTTCAAATGGACTTGAATCTTGTTTGAATGATTATGAATCTTCAAGAATGAAGTTTGAAAATGAAAATGGATGTGTGTGTGAGGGTTTCGGATGCAAGCTTAGAGAGAGAGAGAGGAGTGAAGATTTTGTTTGATCTTGTAAGTGTTTAAATGGAGTGTGTAAGTATCCAATATGATTACTTTGATTTCCAATGCACACACTTGTCTAAATGGAAGGAAAATCAAAAGGGTGGGCTGCCATTAGGCTGCCACCTATGGCCACACACACACAAATTTTGTATACTTACACATATATATACTATTTACTGGTATTTAACTAGATACCGGGTATTTTATCTAGCGTTTTAACTGTGTTTTAAATTATTTTCAGCGCTTTATAAAAATAAAAACACCAAAATATTACTAATCAATATTTTATTTGCCAGGACCAGTTACGTTGTCGGTATTTGGCAGTATGCGCTGTGTTGCGCAGTACGCGTTTAAATTCGCAAGATAGGGATTTTAAGCTTTTTAATTTATTTTTATCATTCTATAAAAATAAACTTGTCAAATTATTACTATAAAATTATTAGTTGCCCTGAACTGGCTGTGTTGACAGTATTTTGTCAGATACGCACAGTATCGCGCAGTACGCGTTTAAACTCGAAAAATAGGGTTTCTTAGCGTTTTAAATTATTTTTCCTCACGATTATGACTAAATATATTATTTAACTCATAACGGACTATTTTTGGGATTTTAACATTATCCGGTGGTCACCGACGTTCGTTTCGCATTTTAACCGTTACGCGATAAGCGTTTATCTTAATATTGCCAACGTAATTTTTATCAAACTTTGGATTTACCAACACATCAAATACCATATATAAGCATCATAAATAATCAAATATGGCCTATTATTCATTCATGACACGTGTTACATTTGTACGGGACAGCCTAAATAGCCGGGTGTCCCAGTCTCTCCCTGTTTAAGGAATTTCGTCCCCGAAATTCTTACACTACATGTTTCGTTTTTGCACTAGACTTAAAGAGATGCGGATATTTTCGTTGCATCTAGTCCTTTCTTTCCCATGTGAACTCGGGTCCACGTTTAGAATTCCAGCGAACCTTGACCAACTTAATCCGACTCCTTTTAAGCTTCTGAATCTTCTCGTCCAGAACTTCAACCGATTCCTCGATAAATCTCAATTTATCGTCTACTTGAACCTCATCAGGGGGTATAATTAGTGTCTCATCCGACAGACACTTTCTCAGGTTGGAAACATGAAACACGTCATGAACTCCATTCAAATCCTGCGGCAGCTTAAGCCTGTACGCGACTGATCCAAATCGAGATGCGATTTCGAAAGGACCTATATACCGTGGGCTTAAGTTTCCCCCTTTCCCAAATCTAACAACACCTTTCCAAGGTGACACTTTCAGCAGAACGCGATCCCCGACTTGAAACTACAACGGTTTCCTTCGGTTGTCTGCATAACTTTTCTGTCGATCGGCGGCAGCTTTCAACCTTTCCTTGATTTGGACAACCTTGTTGGTGGTTTCCTGGATAAGCTCAGGTCCGGTTAGTTTCCTTTCGCCAACTTCAGCCCAGCACAAGGGCGATCGACACTTCCTTCCATACAAGGCTTCAAACGGAGCGACTTTGATACTAGCGTGGTAACTATTGTTGTAAGAAAACTCTGACAACGGCAAATGTGTATCCCAACTCCCACCAAAATCAATCACGCACACTCTCAACATGTCCTCTAACGTCTGAATGGTTCTCTCACTCTGACCATCCGTTGGAGGATGATACGCAGTACTCATGTCTAAACGAGAGTCTAGCGACTCCTGAAGAGATCACCTAAATCTGGAGTCAAATCGTCCATCTCTATCAGAGATAATTGACACAGGCACTCCATGTCGGGCTACAATCTCATTGAAGTACAACTGCGATATCTTTTCCGTCTTGTCTGTTTCCTTAATGGGCAAGAAATGAGCAGACTTCCATTTAGGAATCTGTGGTTTCTGCAGAAGCCCAGACGACCTCTGATGTTCAGCCTTAACCTTCGAGCATGTCAGACATTCACTTACATACACCGCAATATCTCTCTTCATATTCGGCCACCAATATAATTCCTTAATATCCTGATACATCTTGGTAGAGCCTGGGTGAATCAAATATCTAGACTTATAGCCTCGTTCATAACCAGTTCATGTAGGTTACCTCTAAGTGGAACCCAAACTCGGTTCATGAAGTACATTACTTCATCCGCTTTTGGTATCAGTTCACATTCTAAACCCCTCAAACCTTCTCTACTCAGGTTCTCATCTTTCAAAGCTTCTTGCTGTGCATTACGAATTCGATCGGTCAAATTCATTTGTCTGGTCAAACCCAAAGCACGCACACGTAGAGGCTTTTCCCGCTCCTTCCTACTGAGCGCATCAGCAACTTGCCTTTCCCGGGTGATAACGAATATCACACTCGTAATCCTTGAGTAACTCTACCCAACGCCATTGTCGCATGTTGAGTTCCTTCTGATCAAAGATATGCTGGAGACTCTTATGGTCTGTGTAAATCGTATACTTCGTGCCATAAAAATAATGTCTCCAAATCTTCAAAGCGAACACAACAGCTCCCAACTCTAAATCCTGAGTTGTGTAGTTCTTCTCATGCACTTTCAGTTGTCTGGATGCATAGGCTATCACTTTGTCCTTCTGCATAAGCACGCATCCAAGGCCCAAACGCGACGCATCACAATATACAACAAAACCATCATTTCCCTCTGGCAGGGATAGGATAGGTGCACTACAAAACTTCTCCTTAAACATCCGAAAAGCTTCTTCCTGCTTTTCTGTCCAATCAAACTTCCTATCCTTCTGGGTCAATAGAGTTAATGGTTGCTATTCTGGAAAAATTCTCAATGAATCTTCTTTAATACCCAGCAAGTCCTAAGAATTTTCGCACCTCTGACGGAGTCTTTGGCGCTTCCCAATTCTTAATCGCCTCAATCTTCGACGGGTCCACATGTATACCTTTCTCATTTATGACATGACCGAGGAAATGCACCTCTCGAATCCAAAACTCACATTTAGAGAACATGGCATACAACTTCTCTTTCTTCAATAGCTCCAGAATCATCTTCAAGTGTTGCTCATGATCTTCTTTGGTTCGCGAATAGATTAGTAAATCGTCAATGAATACTATCACGAATTTATCCAAATAGGGTTTGCATACCCTGTTCATGAGATCCATGAACACTGCAGGCGCATTAGTTAAGCCAAAAGGCATGACTAAGATCTCATAATGGCCATAACGTGTTCTAAAAGCAGTCTTCGAAACATCTTCCTCAGCAATCTTCAATTGGTGATAACCTGAACGCAGGTCTATCTTTGAGTAGTAACTTGATCCTTGAAGCTGGTCGAACAAATCGTCAATTCTTGGTAACGGGTACCTATTTTTGATAGTCAGCTTGTTTAACTCTCTGTAATCAATACACATTCTGAAAGAACCATCTTTCTTCTTCACGCACAACACAGGTGCTCCCCAAGGCGAAAAGCTTGGTCGTATGAAACCTTTGTCTAATAGCTCTTGAAGCTGATTTGACAATTCTTTCATTTCTGACGGTGCTAATCTATAAGGAGATTTTGCAATCGGTGCAGCACCAGTACAAGATCAATCTTAAACTCGATCTGTCTCGCAGGGGGCAATCCAGGCAAGTCTTCAGGGAAAACTTCCGGATAATCGCAAACTACAGGAATTTCTTCAATCTTCCCACTTTCGGCATTCGTATCCACTACGTTAACCAAGAACGCAGGATAGCCCTTACGCAACATCTTGTGCATCTTCATAACACTGACCACTTTTGATACTCAACTCGATCGGTCTCCGTGAATAACTAAAGCTTCACCACCACCAGGACGAGGTATTCGCACTTGTTTCTCCGAACAAATGATCTCAGCTTCGTTCTTGGATAGCCAATCCATCCCAACGACTACATCAAAACTACCCAGCTCCACTAGTAATAAATCGATACTAAAACTATGATCGCATAACCAAATTCTACAACCACGAATAACTTCGTTAGTCTCTATCAATTTACCATTTGCTAATTCTATCGAGTACTTTTTACTTAGCTTACTTGTTTGAGAACACAGAAACGGTTCAAAGTTTTTCGAAACAAAACTCAAGTCAGCACCAGTATCAAATAGTACGAACGAAGAATGGTCATTGATTAAGAACGTAACGGTAACAATTGCAGGATCATCACGTGCCTTCCCAGCATTCAGCTCAAAAGCTCTGCCCCTGGCATTCTGACCCTTCACATTCGGACAGTTCCTCTTGTAGTGTCCCTGCTCTCCGCATTCAAAGCATCCCTCGAACTTAACTCCCTCCGACGTACTCTTAGCATAGCACTCACGAGTAATATGACCAGTTCGACCACATCTGGCACACTTTCCTTGCTCATCAACGTGAGTCTTTTTCGCTGTACCACTTCCGCCATCCCTGGCATTATCTTTTCTCAAACCACTCGAATTAGCCACATATGCTTTCCCCGAATCGCGTTTTCTCTCACGCTTCACTTTGGAATCCATTCTCGAGCTCCCAGACTTTCGCTTCCGCGAATCCCTAGATCTACGCTCAGAACGCTCTGATTGGTCAGATTTCCCATCTGCCTTGACTTTTCCTGACGACTTCCCAGTCTCCTCTTTCCTGTTAAGGCTACTTTTGCGAGCAGCATCATCCGCTAATGATTTCGCTAGAGTAGTAGCTTCCAGATAGCTAGGGGCTTCGCTGACGTAACCATACTACGAATTTGCGGCGACAATCCCCTAATATACCTTTCCACCTTAACATACTCAAGAGTGACCATATGTGGAACCAATCTAGCCAAATCATTGAACCGAGACGTATAAGCTCTGACGTTCAGGCCTTCCATGGTCGAATTCCAGAAGTCGGTCTCAATTTTCTGCATCTCACTACACGGGCAGTATTCCTTAAGAAGCATCTCTTTTAGTTCATTCCAGGTAAAGCCGCATCTTCGCCCAAAATCCGGACTTCAGTGTTCCAACAGGATAAAGCTTCATCGAGAAACGAACAAGAAGCATACCTAACCCTATGATCAGCAGCACAACCGCTGATGGCCATAACAGATTCCATCTTCTCAATCCATCTAGTGATTTCAAGAGGCCCTTCAGCACCGGTAAATGATCGTGGGTTACAGCCCTGAAATGTTCTATACGTACATCCATGCACTGTTCACAAGGTTAATGAAAATCAAGATTACTCACTGATTATATCATAACACAGGAACTACTAAAAATTTTCCGATCATTATATTACCTTGCGGGTTTCCAATCTACACATCACCTTCACCATGCCCAGGAGCACCACGACCACGTCCTTGCCCGATATTCTGGTTAGCTTCACGCTGATCCAAGGCAGTATTAACGTGTTGGGCTATGAGTTGTGCCAACTCTTCTGGGGTGGTAGGTAGTCCAGTACCCTGTCTCGCTTTTGGCGGCATCTTGTCGTTTCTATTATTGCAATAATAATATCAACATAAGACATTGTTTAAATATTTTAATCATTAAATAATAGTGGACTAAACAATACACATGCATCCACATAATAATGAGAATAATTTAACCAAAAGAAACCCATAATATTGATATTTATCACGGAAATTACAAAGCTTGTCCATAGTACAACGACTAATCAAAATTTGGTGAGACACAATCAACCACCAATAACAAGTGTAGATGAAATTTCCTCCTAAATATCCAAAAATTTGGCATGCAAGCCAATATAAGGGTTTATCAAGAGACATACAAAACAAACAACCAACAATCACTTCTTCATTCCCGCAAACTCAAGAAGCCTCCTCACAAGCTCCTCCAAGTCAGCTATCCTGCAGTGCATTTGATCCATTGCACTGTCATCCAAGTCCTTCAGCTCGTCAAACCAATCCATTTGCCCCTCCAGATCCTTCACTTTTTCCTTGGTCGCCTTCAGATCTTCGCGAATGGCCCCCAACTGACGGTCGTAGTGAGAGCATCGGTCAACCCACATTCCTTTCTGCTTCTTCAAAGCAGATGCAGTCTCAGCTCTGGAAGTTGAAGCAATGTCTCCGACAGGTCGCATCCTCTTCCTACGTCGGAAATAAACTAGTGTAGGTGCAATGGAAACTCGCGACTCGGGCAGCTGAACAGACGAATCAGACGAAATAGGTGGAGGGATCTCAGGTACGGGCTCAACAGTGACAGTGGGTAGAGCTACTATGGGCTCTAATGGTAGAACTGTAACAGTAGTGGATCCACCACTGGTGCAACCCCGAACGATCCTCCAATGAAAGGTGCATCTCTACTCAGCTCATCAGTAGTAGGCACTGTGCCGGATGACTGTCCGATCTCATGAATCGAGGGTGGATCGGTATCGTCATCGTCAATCCAACCGTTACCCGTATGCGCGTAACGTGGGTCGACCTGGCTGGCGAATGCAGCCGGGCCATCATAGAATGTCGAGGCAAACTCGGCCATACTAACGATCTGAGGTGTAGTGACGGGTATCTCTGGCAAAACGGATCTGGGTGAAGTCTCGAATTCTGGCTCGCTCTCAGAGTCAGTAATCTCGATGACCTCGTGCTCGTGCGACATCTGTGACATATATAACCGTACAAAGTGAGTGTGTGTTCAAAGGAAAATAACACATAAGGCCCAAATAAACAGATTAACACGTATGCACAATAACACGCAATGGTTCTCATACATGATAAAAATCCATGTTTATTTAAAAATTTTGGCTTCGCGAATTTTGGACTTCTATCACAAAATTCTTTGGTTGAAGTCTAACATTTAGTTCGCTAACAACCGTTGGCTCTGATACCAACTTCTGTAACACCCCAAAAACGTCACAGCGGAAATATAAACGTAATGGTGACGGAAGTTGGTGCCCATAAATATCTTGGTGGACGATGCATCGTTAATTTTGGACATATTACTTAATTAAAACATTGTTTCCAAATTAAAACACAACCACAACCATAACACAGTTAACTTGTCTTGATCCTTATGGATCTTAATATAGTCGGTCCCAAATAAGTTTTTAAAAGTGTCCAAAGTTTATTATCAAACTAAACAGGCATCACAACCACAAGATACGCCAAAGATTCCCGAAGCCATGCTCAAGTACCTGAAGAACACGCTCAAATCAAGTGTCAACACAAAGGAGGGTGAGCTCACATATTCAAATTTAAAATAATTTGATCCAAGGAAAAACTTTCTAATTATGTGTTTATTATCAAAACATCCAAATAATATTTTCAAAAGTCAATTTTTATTTCCTTAATAAAAATCCATGAGTCAGCCGTCGAAAGCATTTCCCCGAAACCTCCGAACTAAGCATCTTCCCAAGTTTCACATATTAAATTTATTTCACATCCATTTGTTCAGATTTGTAAGTTTGCAAGACATTACGAGCTATATATTAACATTAAGGGTATAATCAACGCTAGACAGTAACAGAATATAAATTCGTCGCTTGATATGACACGGAGCTACCGGTCGTGACGGGGTTGTCAACCCGATAGATCTATCAACAATTCCACGCAATCCAATCCATATTAATGATTAAATGGCTAAGTTTGCGCAAAGTGCCTGCAATGGGTCACCCAAGGTGCCAACCTTATGAACAATATATATATCCTACTAAAATGATAAAATTTAATATAACACGTTGTACGAATCCCCGACGTCCCCACCAAAACGTAAGACTAATCCCGATACTACTCTCTTGAGACCGGGCCAATTCGTTACAACTTTAGATTTAAACATTTTAAATCCACACGGTCGTTCTATCCCATAACACCTTAAAATCCCTGTTTCATCCCCGAAACGCATATATCATTATTCCAAAATCCGTTTCATCCCGAAACATATTTATATCCAAAACCATGTTTTTCTCCAAAAACATATCATAAAATTTCCAAATCATATTTTCCACGAAAATATATTTATAGTTTAATCAAAGGCATATTTTATACGAAAACATATACTTATCCTTTTAAGGCGTGTTCTTCCCCCAAAACATATACAAAACAGTAAAAAGAGGGGTTTAGTGACATTCACCTTTGGGTGCGTAATTAAATTAGCGCAATCCCACAATTTGATTCTACACGTCCTAACATACGTAGGCACGATTTAATAATCAATATATTACAAAATTCCTAAGTTTCTCCAATACTTAGAATTTTCACATAACTTTGAGATTTTCTCGAAAAGTCATTATTTTTTTATTATGTTGGCATATTAATATATATATGAGTTCAATATATATATATATTTAAGATTTTTGCGACTTGAATGATTTTATTGGTGACCTTAATGTTTTATCCGTTACACTCTCCCGTTTATAAATATTATATATCTACGATTTGTGCGTCGTAATATATCTACATAAACGTGCATATATTCACAATATTATAACACGCGAAAACTTATTAACTTATTCACTTTATCATTTTTAAAGCATGCAAACATGAAATAACTCACTAAGTTAACCTATGTATCAATTTTCATGCTCGATAAATAAGTTACACATTTATCGTGATTTTTACCGATTCTACCATTTTAAACATACAAGTGTACATGCATAGTCTTAATTTCCGCTATCATGTCAACACTTAACATATTATCATATTCACATATTTTAATCACATAACACGTTTTAACACATAAGGTTCACCCATGAACAACCCATTCTAGTGTATGTTGAAAAATGCGTATTTTAGTGATTCGGTAACGTTTTCGGGTTCCGAAAGTTACGTATGACTAACCAAACACCAAATAAACCAAATATAAGTTAGTATACTTATATTTATACTAAAAATATCAGTTTATTTACTGATTTAAAACAGTTTCATAAAAACCCTCTTAAAAAGGCGATTTTTACCGTTTTTTACCGCATAGTTTTGCGTCAAACGTTACCCTAACCATCCGAACTCGAAACGAATTCATATTTTAACACAATACATGTTATATACTGAATAAAATGATGGTTATAATCAGATTAGTACAGTTTTTGTGTAAGGCACATAACTCATGCGATTTCACACATTTTAAAACTTTTAAGCACATAGTACTACATGCAAAGCTAGTACACTTTATATCAAAGTTCCATACCACTTTTATACATGAGATAACCTTAATTTTAAGGTTTATTTTCTGATCTAAAACCATTTTATAATCCTCATTTTGTGAACATACATGCACATGCATGACTAGGTACAAGCACTTAATGCACTAACATCATGTCTTCATCATATTGTATGAACTAACATGCATCTAGACATGTATTTATTTCATGCTCTTATAATCCATAACATTCAATCTTCATATCATTATCATCTCATCATTCAACATAAATGCAAGACACATTCCTTCACATTTATGAACTAACTACAAATTTTGTGTGCACGCATATACATACATATATATACATGGCTCACACATATATACATACATGCTTCCAAAAATCCGCTTTTCATGTTTATCCATTCAAATCACTAAAAACCTTTTAGAACATTCTCTTATGACAACTTGGATTTTGCTTGAAACACTTAGAAATCACCTCGAAACTTTCAAATGGACTTGAATCTTGTTTGAATGATTATGAATCTTCAATAATGAAGTTTGAAAATGAAAATGGATGTGTGTGTGAGGGTGTTCGACCGCAAGCTTAGAGAGAGAGAGGAGTGAAGATTTTGTTTGATCTTGTAAGTGTTTAAATGGAGTGTGTAAGTATCCAATATGATTACTTTGATTTCCAATGCACACACTTGTCTAAATGGAAGGAAAATCAAAAGGGTGGGCTGCCACCAATGGCCACACACACACAAATTTTGTATACTTACACATATATATACTATTTACTGGTATTTAACTGGATATCGGGTATTTTATCTAGCGTTTTAACTGCGTTTTAACGCGTTTTAAATTATTTTCAGCGCTTTATAAAAATAAACACACTAAAATATTACTAATCAATATTTTATTTGCCAGGACCAGTTACGTTGTCGGTATTTGGCAGTATGCGCGCTGTGTTGCGCAGTACACGCTTAAATTTGCAAGATAAGATTTTAAGCATTTTAATTTATTTTTATCATTCTATAAAAATAAACTTGTCAAATTATTAATATAATAATTATTAGTTGCCCTGAGCTGGCTTTGTTGACAGTATTTTGTCAGATACGCGCTGTATCGCGCAGTACGCTTTTAAACTCGAAAAATAGAGTTTCTTAGCGTTTTAAATTATTTTTCCTCACGATTATGATTAAATATATTATTTAACTCATAACAGACTATTTTGGGATTTTTAACATTATCCGGCGGTCACCGACGTTCGTTTCGCATTTTAACCGTTACGCGATAAGCGTTTATCTTAATATTGCCAACGTAATTTTTATCAAACTTTGGATTTACCAACACATCAAATACCATATATAAAT
Organism: Scalesia atractyloides; assembly: GCA_947069175.1. Classification (NCBI taxonomy): domain Eukaryota; kingdom Viridiplantae; phylum Streptophyta; class Magnoliopsida; order Asterales; family Asteraceae; genus Scalesia; species Scalesia atractyloides. The sequence goes on along the minus strand of CAMTDV010000019.1, from coordinate 42,145,418 downwards.
ATCATAAATAATCAAATACGGCCTTTTATTCATTCATGACACATGTACATTTGTACGGGACAGCCTAAATAGCCGGGTGTCACATACTGGGCCCCATACTGAGTCGGGCCATACAACTTCCACCATGCCTGTACCCCACCCACGCGAGCTGGATTGCACCGTGGACACCGACTGCAACACACCATACTAATCCTACTGTTAATTATATTAAATCTGTTTTGGTTGGTAATGGAAATCATGTACCAGTTCTTCGATCAGGTCATACAACCTTAAACCAGACCGAAACCCCTATCGAACTTAAAGATATCCTTCATACCCCACACATAGTCAAAAACCTAATATATGTTCGTAAAGTTACTGTCGATAATTATGTATCTGTCGAATTTGATCCATATGGTTTTTCTGTGAAGGATTACAAGACTGGGAAGATCCTGAGTCGACACAATAGTACAGGTCCTCTTTACCTGCTCACAACCACGACTACCTCTACGGCTTCCACATTTCATGTTTCGTCCACGTTCAATTTTTGGTATAATCGACAAGGACATCCAGGATCCCATATCATGGATCTCTTAAGATCGAAACATTTAATTCCGTGTAATAAACTTAGAGCTTCGTTTGTTTGTCATTCGTGTCAACTTTCAAAGAATAAAAGGTTGCTGTTTTGTTTATCAAATTCTAATACTTTGGTACTATTTGATATTGTTCACTGTGATTTATGGACAACACCTTTGCTAAGTAAACAAGGTTACAAATATTACATGGTCCTTATAGATGATTTACAAACTTTACTTGGGTGTATCCATTAAAACTTAAATCCTCAAGATTATTGGAGAATTCTGTTCAATCACAATAGTTTCTTGTATATATTTTATGTGAAAAAATAAAATGTATATTGGACTTAAAAATATATAAATCCAAGTGTGTACAAACATAATCCATCACAAATGAATTAAATAATGCGCTTGATCCTCCCTCCCTTCCTTTGTGGATTCTTTTATGGAACATCCCTAGAATGGACAGAGTGAAATGGGGTTTGGATAAACTCAAGAAAAGGTTGGCCGAAATTTTTGGAGAGATAGTTAAGATGAACTCAAGAAAAAAGTGGCTAGAAATCTCGCTAATTAATATAGTTAATTTACGCCTTAAGTTGTTTGAGCTTTCTCCAAAATCACGTGTGTATACACACAAACAAAAATGTCGACTGTCGAGTTAAATGATGGAGGATGAGTTGTTCCATCAAGAGGCTGGGACGAAAAAAAAACTTGGTTTAGACTTTAGATTTTGTCTAAACCTTTATAGTTGTCATTGGTTCTTGTTTTTTGCAAATGAAATCATGGTGGGAGATTTTTAAAGCTGTGCAAAATCGTTATATGTCTTTGTTATGAACCGAACTAAGCTCCACCAGCCCACTCAAGCAACCCAATCAAATGGCCCAACAAGATGGACAGAACCCTTGATGTGTGATATAAAAGGGATTGGCGAGAGCAAATGAAAATAACGAATATGATGAATATTTTTGAATGGTGTCTTCTTCTTTCCATCTCTACTCTGTAATTTCTGTTCCGCATCTCCTTTCTCTAATTCTATCTTGTACTCCTTTCGGTTTCTATATTGTAATCATTTACATATCAATTTAAAACTATCATATTTCATTACTGTTCGAATTATCAGTAGTTGTGAATACCCATTCACAACAGTCTTTGCTTCCGTTGCTAAAATAAAAAGTTTAAAAACCTTCATACAAATCTCAAGTCAACAATTCCATTATACCCAAGTATATGCTGCAAGTTGAAAGTTGCTCATGCTTTGAAGTTCAAAACTTTACGGTAAACTCGTAGAGCTTCTTTTAACACTTGTTGATTTTTTGGTTTCTCATTTTTCTTCTCGATGGATTGTTGAAACACTCAGGCTCAATTCCTAGGAACCATTTTGTAGTGTTTAATAATGAATTTAAAAAAAATGAAAAAGACCACAGTCACGATTTTAAAGTTGTGACACACAAGAGGTGAACTATATACAGAAATATGACCAAAAGGTTCAATGTAGTTGGTTTGATTCTTAGTTTTTTAATAATTCTAGTTTTAGACTTAACCTATTCAACGGTACTTATAAGTTGGTTGCTTAGATGATTGTTTATGGTTGAAAACGTTGAATCTTTTTATAGGATTAGTTGATTCTACAACGAAGGTAAAAGAATCAGAGCGTCCCAATAGAATACCCGGGATAGCTCGGGCTTGGGCCTATTAAAAAAAATTAGGACCCTCTTTTATCAAATTCTTTTATATCTGTTAAAATTTATCTTGGGCCTTATTAATTTTTAGTTACTTGACTCCTAAAAAACATCCATGAGCGAACTACTAGGGTCGGGATATCGAGCTTTTATATCTATTAAAATTTAACTTTGAGCCTTTCCCGGATCAATCATCAATAGGTTAAACATTATTAAAATAACCGAACCGGTTTTTTTCCTAATTAATTTTCGGTTACAAAAATCAGTGTTGTAAAAATCGCGATTAATCGGCGACTAGTCGCCGATTAATCGCTAGTCGGCTCTCTACTGATTAGTTTTTCGTTAATCAGTCCATTAATCGCTAGTCGGCGCTAATCGGCCCTAGTCGGTCGAAAAAAAAGACGGAAAAATCATGAAAAATCGGAAAAAAGAAGCAAAAATAAAAAAAAAACCAGAAAAAAAAATCATATATTCCGGCCAAAACCTCTCAGGTTCCGGTCAAAACTTGTCCACTTAAAAAATTACGTATAAAAATATGTATACATTTGTATAAAACTTAAAATTATACATAAAAAGTCTGATCCGAGTAATCCCGATTAATCGCTAGTCCCCACCCCACCGACCGACTTGCGCCTAGCGAGTTCTACAACCATGATAAAAAATAATCTGTTTTTTTGTAGTGAAAAATTATAACCTATTATAACCGATCATGTTAGAAAACCGGTTAACCTATCTAAAAACAAAAAAAAAAAAACCAAAATGTATAATATCACTACTAGAGAAGTGGCTTTTCCAACTCGCTTTTCTGTCGCAATAAAATCACTTACTACGCATTTATTACACAACTTTTAACGTATTCCCGACGAAAAATAAGGAGTCAAAAAATTTGTGGCGGATTTCCAACGTCATTTCCCTATTATTCTTTTTAAAAATTGCTACACATTTTGACAAAATTAAATTATTTTATTAGTAAATTTTCCATTTGTGACGAAATATTTAAAAAATCTGTTATGCATATGTGATGGAATATTTTTAAAAAAGTAAATAAAAGCAGGAAAAATTCAGTTTTTTTTACAAATATATATATATATATATATATATATATATATATATATATATATATATATGTGAAGCATAGAGAGAAAACTCACTTGAGTTGAGAAAACTTAAAAAAACCCTATGTAACATTTTTATTTTTTTCTAAAAAAATAGGGAATGTAACTTACATGTTAATGAACATTTTGTAACAAAAAATAAAAAGCGCCGAATGGTGTTTTTTTATAAATTTTTTAAAAAATTTCAGTGCTTACAAAAAATGCTAAAAGCTGAATTTTTGTAATTTTTTATAAAAAAATCCGCTCGACGCTTTTTAATTTTTTTATTACAAATTTTTCATTAATATGTAACTTACATTCCCTATTTTTTTAGAAAAAAATAAAAATTTTATATAGGGTTTTCTTAAGTTTTCTCAACTCAAGTGGGTTTTTATTTTATCCTCCCCCCCCCCCCCACACACACAAGATATATATATATATATATATATATTGTAAGGTTATTGTAAAAATGATCAAAAATGTGAGAAAGGTAAGAAAAGAATCTCAGCCATTAGATCTAAATTAATTGAAAATGGAATCAAGTAATTTTATCATTGATTTAATTAATTCAAAAACTTCCATAAACTGCCACCCTAATTTATAGGAATACCGAATAACACTGCAAATACTATTCAGCACGTATATAACACCATTTAATAATTATGTAACACCCTTCAATAAGTATATAACACCATTCAATAAGTATATAACACAATTTTAAAGATCTCTATAAAAACACTACGAATAACACTGCAACAACCATTCAGCGCATATATAACACCATTCAATAAGTATATAACACCATTCAATAATTATATAACACCATGAACTGAAACAAAAAACCATTAACTGAAACATTCGATTGAACGTAATTTTTTTGTATATAAGTATAGTAATATAGTACTCATATTAAAGATTAGAAAACACTCGTTATTATGGTGTAATTTAAAAAAAAAACTAGTTACGTGTAAAAAGTTATTGGCGTTTAAAAAATAAAAGGGGAACTTGCATGTGGATTGCATGTGACTTTCTAAAATTAAAAATGTTAATTTTACCTTTATACCCTTAATCTAGAAAATTAATTATTATAACTGTTATACTATTTACAAGATTGACATCAAGATCTCAACCATTAGATTAATGATCTAATGGTTTGGATTCTTTCTTACCATTCTCACACTTTGGGCCTTTTTACAGGATCCTCTACTTATATATATATATATATATATATATATATATATATATATATATATATATATATATATATATATATATATATATATATATATATATATATGGTTAGGATTACGTGAGAAGCACTTGGCTAATTGAGAAACTTGAGAAACAAGCTAGACCACACATTTTTCCAAAGCTTTTCGTAATATACACATATGTATAGTTTAAAATTGACTATATACATATATGTATTTTAGTGAAATGTGTGGTCCAAAATGCTTCTTAAGTTTCTTAAATAAGGTGGACTTCTCTTAGGATCCCTACACTATATATATATATATATATATATATATATATATATATATATATATATATATATATATTGCGGGAGAAATCACCAAAAAAAAATTGCAAAAGTTGTTTTAAATTTGCCATACTTCAAAATTTATATATAACGCGTGTTCTAATATGTTTAAACCACAAAACTTTTAACATACATATGTCTACAAAGATGCCAACAAATGATAATTAAGGAAGCAAGGTTAGTTGCTCAGCTGTTGTACATTCCTCAAAACCTTCTTTATCATGAATGTTACCCATTGAGCTTCCATTATATTTAGGATGCTCGTTTCCATATATGTCATCATAAAACCTGCTATCAAGCGTTCATCATGATAGAACCGTGTCCATGCATTCTAGACAAGTTCTAAGGCATTCGATTGGTTTCACTAGTACTAGAAACTTCAGAACATGAAACTTCTCTTTGGCTGTAAGAATTCTTTTCAGATTCTTATACTAATCATTGAAGTTTCAGATTCTTATACTAATCATTGAAGTTTGTGTCATTGAGTTCTATTGAAACAACAAGAAAGAACCCGTTAGAAAGGGCCATAGATCGGGGTCTCTAGACCACCCTCTGACGCTTAACATTAATAATCTATCCAATAATAGTGTATAAACATAAAGCATAGATGTATGAGTAAGTATAAGAGAGATAGAGAATGCTTAGGGAGCTTATGGTCGAGATCCAACGGTTAGCTAGCAGCTGTGGTGACTCTAGGTAGCGTAGCTCGTGACTACGAGCTGCCGGTGTAGTTCCTCAGGAGCTCGTGACCTTAGCAGCTCAGAGGGGAAGCAGCTCAGCCTAGTGGCTTGTGTTCTTGAGAGAGAATATGTGATTCTAGAGAGAGAAGAAAGAGAGAGAGAGTAAAAGGCTGGAATGTCCAAATCAAAGTGGGATGGATGAAATAGAGGGTGGACCCTCTATTTATAAGCATGTTACTCTTAACCCTAATGGTCTTGGTTGTGATGGGTCGGGTTGGCCCACTAGGCTTGTTCTCCTGTTTGGGCTGTTAAGCTCCTGACAGGAAGCTCCTAGCTTCCTGCTTCCCTGCTTTGCTGAGTGGGAGCTTCGGGCACTCACGCCAACAAGCCCCCAGTCATAAGTAGTCATGACGTAGTTATGGGTGCTTGTGACTCATAAGTTATCTAGTCAAGGATGAAGCTTCCAATGATAAGCTATGTAGGCATAAAGCTCAATGAAAGAAGCTGACGTCTGAAGTTGTTAGCGACCAGCTTTGAAGTTATTGTGAGAAGCGATCATATGTTAAGCTTATTGAGAGAAGCTATCATATGTGAAGCTTATCAGGAGAAGCTATCACAAATGAAGCTTGTCGGGAGAAGTTTTCAGGAGAAGCTATCATACGTGAAGCTTATTGGAAGAAGCTATCATATGTGAAGCTTATCTGGAGAAGCTATCAGTAGAAGCTATCATATGTGAAGCTTATCAGAAGAAGCTATCATGAGTGAAGCTTGTCGGGAGAAGCTATCAGGAGAAGCTATCATATGTGAAGCTTATTGGTAGAAGCTATCATATGTGAAGCTTATCGGGAGTAGCTATCGGTAGAAGCTATCATATGTGTAGCTTATCGGAAGAAGCTATCATTTGTGAAGATTACGGGGAGAAGCTATCAAGAGAAGCTATCATAGGTGAAGCTTATCGGAAGAAGCTATGATATGTGAATCTTATTTGGAGAAGCTATCAACTATGAACCTTTTTTCTCATGTATGAAGCTTCTATGCTTCTTTTTTGGCTTATTTGCTTCTAAGCTTTTAAGCTCTTTGGCTTCTTTTGGTGTTTTAAAGATTCTAGACTTCTGTCTTTTGGTTTCTGAAGGTCCGGATCGGTTCACCAAAGAACACAAGATCTGCGGTTAGCAAGGTGTAACGTGCGGAATCCGTTAAACCAAATTGTAATCGTTACACGAACGTAAATAACAAACGTTTTATTACGTATCAATCGTAAACCGGACAAAGTTTCGACGCCCACGAACAGAAAACACCTAATCTAGATCGAAACCGTATTGAGCTTGTATGGAGTTCTTGTTGTGCGAAGTTGTTCTTCCAGTTATTATACAGTAAAGCATGCATGTTCATACGAAGTGATGTCCATCTCTTACTTCGTGCGATCTAGTTTTTGAAGCAATATATAGGCGTGCAACTTCGTACGAACACATGTTGTTCACTCCATACAAACATAATATCTCATGCATTTGAGTATTTTTCCATGCATTTTTCTGCATTTGAAGGTTGAATGACATCATGCTTGTGTATGATAGTGATGCCATCACATGAATGTGATGACATCATTCCCGATCACGCTCGCTCTCTTCGTATCTTGTCGTATTGATTCTTAACCTGATCTAACCAATCCTAACACAACCTAGAGAAACCTGATCATCATGTTAGGTCAGAAAATCCAAAAAGAGTTTGCTGTAAATATGCTTTGGTTTAGGGGGAGAAAGTGAGAAAAATACAAAAACATTTGAAAAATGAAAAAGCCAAAATTAATTATTTCATCATAATGGGAATTGATATAAATGTTCGTGTTAAAAGGTTTGTCTAACACATGTAAGGTACCATAGCTGAAAAGACTAGGATCTACTGTGATATGTTGATAGGCTTGACGCTCAAAATCTAAAAGATACTAAGTGATATAAACATAACGAACTATGTACCATGTGGGTAACATACCAACGGTGTATGATTTTATGGTCTTAAATCTTGCGTTGATTGATAGCAACCATCTGAGGTTTTAGGTCTTTATATTGTTAAATCATCTAGGGATATCTTGGCTGTCCTTATGCCCAGATTATATGCTGTAACACCCAAAAAACGGGTTTGGTAATTGAAACCCGTTAATATTAAAAGGCGGGTAAAATACCGCTAGTGGGTAAAAGTTAACCCAGTAAAGATTAGGGTTTAATTAAATAAATCTAATGTTAAATAAGAAGTAAACAAATATTTTGTAGTAAGTATAAGTTATTAAAAGACTCAGGTGAATGGGACATAAACTGAATCGGGTTGTAACACCCCATGTCTAGTAAATTGAGTAGGAACATCTAGGCCTAGTTATGATAAGTTGCAAAAAATGAAATCATGAATGGTGGACTTTTTATAACAAAACCATACACGAGGGGATAAAATGAGCAATTGGAAAACTTGTTCTATTAGAACAAAAATAAAACATAAAAACACACACATGAAGGTGTGTGAGTGTGTGTGCGTACAAAGAGGAGAAAGAAAGGGGGAAACCCTTGCTCTTGATAAATCTTCTAAAATCACTCAATCCAAATCGAAATTGGAGCAATTTTGATTGCATGATGAAGATTCTAGCTCTTTAACATCATCTAAACAAAGGCATGTGAACAATTTAGTGATTTTATTAAGTGTCCATACATGACTCAACATAGGTTTTGATTATATGATGAAATTGATAATATATAAGTGTTCATGATCATCATACTTGTATGTATGTGTAAGATACTTGAAAAAATTAGAGATTTGAGTAAGTGTTCTTACATGACTTGAAATGGGTTTTGTATGATATGATGAAATTGATGCTATGTCAATGTCGATAGGTGCTTGAAATCATGTTGTTCACTAGTTTGTATGTAGAAGTGTAGAACTTGAATATATTAGGTATTCAGATGAATTTCTAGTAATATGAAGAAGTGAGTTTTACACATAGATAAAAACCCTTAATTCTAGCATAATGAATGGATAAATTAGCATTGATAATCGAAAGCGAAGTTAACTTGATGTTAATAATCGCTCAAACTTTTTTAAGTGAAAGAAAATGAGATGAACTTGGTTGGGAATTCAGATAAGAGGATAGTCTAAAAAGGTCGCCTACCGGGTAATTGATAAATGCCTAAATTAGTTTGTTGAACTTAACTGTGTGTTTGCAAATGTTACTAGGCAGTTGACTTTTAGAAGTCAAACTGATCTATAATATGATCAAATGGTATTTTTGATATAAAGTCCATAAGGTGGGATAGTCTTGATAAATAATGACTAATATAACCATCTTGCGAATGATAAAAAGGTAGTTTGATGCTTGACAAGCTAGGTGGGAGCTTGGGAGGAAGTGGGTCAAACGGGTCGAATACGCCTAGAAATGCATAACCGGATTCTAAAGTAAGTAAAGCTTACATCTTTCTAGTAGAATACTTGCTTGTTGTAATTGTTATGAACAAGGTAAATCGGTAATTTAAACATGACGTTCTGACGCAAAATGATACGGGTTGGAATAAGTGAAAATGGTAAAAAGGGGTAAAATGGTAACTCGATCATCACATCATGTTGAATAAACAAAGAGTTTGGAAAAGTTATCTTATGGTGTAAACTAAAATGGGTAACAAGAGTGAAATGGTAATTTTGGTCACGAGTTGAAGGAAAAATAATTGTTCTGAAAACGACGCTCTATGTCGTAAGCCATGATGGGTCGAAAGAATAAAGTAACGAACTTAAGTAATACGATTATACGGTGTAAACCGAAACAGTTCAAATGGTGAGATGGTAAATAAATACTATCTCATAATGAATAAATGGTCATTTAGGCTAAACGGGTCAAATGGTGACAACAAACTAAAGATCGATTGTCGTTTTTGTGCTCACATGGATATATCGTAAAGTTCGTGTTGCTACTAATTAGTAATTATTAGTACAAGGTATTTAACGGGTCTATGTTTTGACCCGAGCCATGTATGTTTAATGGGTCAAACTCTCATTGAGGACTTAAGGTTCGCTGAGAGTTAAACGAAGTCATGAATGAACATTGGGTTACCTAAAGAAATGTAAATATTATAATATAAATTGTGGACATTATGTTCTTAGAAACATAATATTTTTTTAAATAAGAATATGGTTAAAATGTGCGAATTTGGTCAATACATGTTATGAAATTCCTTCGTCGTAAAAGAAGGGGCTAAAGTTGACAAAAATGCCACTGAATGATAAACCGGGCAAAAGACCTTAAGAGTAAATTAATATGAGACCAATAGTTGGGTTGGTCCTTTAGGTAATGTGAAAGTAGTAGACATAAACTGTTTTGGTTTAAAGCCTTCAAATGGATTATTTCGTAAATAGCCAAACCGAGTGGTAAATTCGAAATATGATGGTTAACCTATGAGAACCCATCATAAACAAACTCGGGATAATAAATAAATGGTAGGTTTTAATTTGAAATGAAAGGTGTGAAAATATAATGGACGATTTAAGCTTAAGTGCTTTAAATCCCAAACGGGTCGAATAATTATGCGCATGAACTGAATAACGGTGGCGTTTGCAGAGAAATTAGCAATCCGGGTTAAGGATTTCGGGTTAAATATGTAGGAAAACATTTTACGAACACGTCGGAAAAAGTTTCATGCGAAATGGATGAGAGATGAGAAAGTTACAGAAGTTTTCGTAACAAAAACGGCAAAAAAAGAGAGGAATTCTGCAGCAAGCCACCGTAGGCTACGGTAGCCTACTGTAGCTTACGGTAGCATCTAAAAACATTACGCCCATATTCCACTGCCTTACGTTGGAGAATTTTGATTCATGGGCCGCCGTAGCTTACGGTGGGGTCTATAAAAAAATTGTTTTCATTATTTTGGGCCTTCGGGTTTATTCGGTTACGTTATAAACTTACTATAACAAATTTATTTCATATTATATGAAATATAGGTATTGATTTGAAGCACCGGATGAGGATCAAGCTCAACGAATAACCGAACACGATCAAAGTTCAAGCTTCCACATTTTGATTAAATAGTTTATGAAGTCGAACTGCGCTAATATTTTAAAATCGATTCGAAATACTTGTGAAGTTTAAATTAAGTTAGAAGATCGTTATATTTTTGCATTATGCTTATATTGATGTAAAACCTTTTATAAAAGTCATGTTTTACGACAGGGGTCTAACAAGTTGGTAAACAGAGCTCAAGGTTAATGATCAAAAGTGTTGGGTTCGAGACTTGTTTGCATGATCCGGTAAGTTATTATGAATATTAACGGTCTAGCATGGTTAAAGTGTTGTAAATAACACATAGGGCTATCATGCAAACGCACATTACCCCGAATAAATTGATAAAAGACCGGTTCAGTTAGCGAATCACTTGTGTTAACAAGTATCATAGAAAGCCTTGTATTATAGTACGGGCGCACATTAATTTAAATGTTACTAATATTTTGTTAATGTTCTAAATAAAGGATGCATCTGAAGATGGCGAGAGAATAATGATTTATTGTTATGATGATGGAACGGCCCGAAGTATGGCAAGTGGTGAAAGCTCATCAGGACGAGCATTGCCTAGGTGCACACTACATATTATTATATGAACGATATTAGGCAACATTCAAATAATGAGTGGCAGTTGCATATGGGAATATAGAACTTGGAAAACTTGGATAGGATACATATCCCCAGATGATGTTTCCAAGAGAAATTGGGTGGGAAATACGCGTTAGTCACAAATTGTGAATAATATAACAATAAAAGAATTCGGATTTAGAAACTTGAATGGAAGTGACCATCCAAGTGGACATTATCAATAAGATTTTACTGAGGAAAAGTAACGATCACATTAACGAATGTGATTGCATAAAGTTTTATAAAAAGGGGAAAAACATTCTATATGTTTTGAGATAAAAAGGGTAAAAACTAATAATTGTTAACAAGGTTTTACCAAATAAAATCAGAAATTTGACATGAACTGAGAATTTATTTACATGGGGAGTAATGTGATGGTTGTAATAAGGTCACGCGTACCATGTGCTGATTGCTTACTCTGGCCAAGTAAGTAATAAACACATGATACCATGAACTTCTTATAATAAGCACATATACACCCTATGTAGTAAATACAAGGTGAATGGAAGAGTTAAAGATCCTTGGGGTAAAAATAATCTTACAAGCGTACTCGTATAAATAGTTTTCTTGGGGAACCATAAAACCGATATATGACGCAAATAGAAATAAATGACCCAAGGAAATTTATGGAATAAGTCATTATGGACGAAAAAGCCATGGTTGACAAAAGGGCAAGGAAAACCAAAGTATAAATGACCCGCGGGGTCATAGAAACGGAGGTATTGCCCACATGGAAAACGATCAAAGTCGTTGACTATGGTTGTAGAAATAAAAAAGGAGAAATAAATGAGGATGATAATCATCATTCATGGTCTATAAGGCCATCAAGGATGGTCAAATAAAGAATAAGGTTTGACTGTTCATAAGCGATGGATTTCACGCGAACAAGTCAAACGGGTCAAATAAAAAATAAGGTTTGAGTGTTCATAGGTGATGGATTTCACGCGAACAAGTTAAACTGGTCAAATAAAGAATAAAGTTTGATTGTTCATAAGTCATGGGTTTCACACGAACAAGTCAAATAGGTCAAATAAAGAATAAGGTTTGACTGTTCATAGGTGATGGTTTTCACGCGAACAAGTCAAACTGGTTAAATAAAGAATAAAGTTTGATTGTTCATAAATGATGGGTTTCACACGAACAAGTCAAACGGGTCAAATAAAGAATAAGGTTCGATTGTTCATAAATGATGGAGTTCACACGAACGAGTCGAACGAGTCAATAGAAGTGTAGTGATTGAATGTAAAAGTAAATGCAAACTGGTTAACGGGAGCGTTAAAAGAAAAGAATAATGAGCGCGGTAATCGGACGTGATTTAATGTACATGTAGATGCAAACCGAATAACGGGAGCGTTAAAATATTAAAATAAAGAACCCGGGTAATGGGTCGTAAAGAAATATAGGCGTAAACCAGATAACGGTAAATGTGAGACAAATCGACGCATAAATGACGTATGAAGTCATAAAACGGAAGAGTTTTCCGAACGGAAATGACTAATAGATCCAGCAAAACGTAGTGGTTGCTACTAAAGAAGGTAGCCGTGACTCTGTGGTGATGAGTGGTCAATGCTAATTGACCGTTATGCCACTTTTAGGCGCAAGTAATCAGCACAATTGGAATGAAACGATAAAAGATTCGACAAATGAATGTGACACATAAAGGACTCACTGAGTCATAGAAATGAAAATATTGCCAACACGGGTCAATAATGGTCTAAAGACCGTAATCGAAATATAAATAAATCAATCTTCATGGTCCAAAAAGGGCCATGATTAACGGATAAAAGAAAAGACAATGTGCATTGACACCAATTCCATTAAAGAAATAATATAGGTAAAAGAATGATCTATGGGATCACCACGACCTTCGGGGCATGAATGATGTAAAGGTCTACGGGACTAAAATGACCTTCGGGTCACGAATCGAGAGGAATGAACCTTAAAGGCCGTACTTTAAAAAAGGTAAAAGTGTAAAGGAATAGCCTACAAGGCTAAATAAAAGGGCCTATGGGTCACTTAGGCAAAGCGAGGGAAACCGGTTACAATTAACTGCGGAAAATAAAAACAATAAAAGAAGAAATGCTAGGTTGTCGATTTCTTAATGCAAGTAATCGACACAGGTTAAGGAGAAAACGTTGAACTAAAACTCGGTTTTAGTTCAAAACAACGTTTAGACAAATATTAATAGTATGAGATGGATTGGGAAACAATTAATATTAAAAGAAACAGGTCTCGACACCAATGGGTGCAAGAAGACAAATTCGAAAAGTAAATTTTCGAAAAGCGAAAGGTTGATATAAACCTAAACATGGCGTGATACAATCACGAACAAGAAAGTAACATGGTATATGGTTCCTTTGTAACACAAACTATAGGACTAGGGTTATGAATAATCGTAAAAGCCTTGCGAAGGCAATATGAGTGTACATAAACTATGAGGTATAAGGTAACCGGTGATTGATAAGTCTAACTTGCAAGATCGGTTAAGGTCAAATTTAAAGTTAAAATTAAAACTTGTTAAACACGCTTATCATTATAGGATTAGCGTGGAATACGCATGTTGACAGATTCATATGACCGAGTAGTCAAGTAGCGACTCGATCGAATAGCCGATGAAGATAAGGAATACAAGATGAAAGTAATGGCTCACGAGGCCTTACACATGAAAAGCGCATGCACCTTGGAGCCGAAGGACACTACCATGCCTTCCTGGTACGTTATTGAGCTATAAAAAAAACTGTGCAATGCTCAAGTGATTACCGAAACTAAGTTCATTAGGTCTAATCTAGTGAACTACGTAAGAAAGGTTTCTAGGACGAAACCACTTTAAGGGGGTAGACTAGTATCACCCAAAAAACGGGTTTGGTAATTGAACCCTGTTAATATTAAAAGGCGGGTAAAATACCGTTAGTGGGTAAAAGTTAAACCAGTAAAGGTTAGGATTTAATTAAATAAATCTAATGTTAAATAAGAAGTGAACAAATATTTTGTAGTAAGTATAAGTTATTAAAAGACTCAGGTGAATGGGACTTAAACTGAATCGGGTTGTAACACCCCATGTCTAGTAAATTGAGTAGGAACATCTAGGCCTAGTTATGATAAGTTGCAAAAAATGAAATCATGAATGGTGGCATTTTTATAACAAAACCATACACGAGGGGATAAAATGAGCAAAATTGGAAAACTTGTTGTATTAAAACAAAAATAAAACATAAAAACACACACATGAAGGTGTGTGAGTGTATGTATGCGTACAAAGAGGAGAAAGAAAGGGGGAAACCCTTGCTCTTGATAAATCTTCTAAAATCGCTCAATCTAAATCGAAATTGGAGCAATTTTGATTGCATGATGAAGATTCTAGCTCTTTAACATCATCTAAACATAGGCATGTGAACAATTTAGTGATTTTATTAAGTGTCCATACATGACTCAACATAGGTTTTGATTATATGATGAAATTGATAACATATAAGTGTTCATGATCATCATACTTGTATGTATGTGTAAGATACTTGAAAAAATTAGAGATTTGAGTAAGTGTTCTTACATGACTTGAAATGGGTTTTGTATGATATGATGAAATTGATGCTATGTCAATGTCGATAGGTGCTTGAAATCATGTTGTTCACTAGTTTGTATGTAGAAGTGTAGAACTTGAATATATTAGGTATTCAGATGAATTTCTAGTAATATGAAGAAGTGAGTTTTACACATAGATAAAAACCCTTAATTCTAGCATAATGAATGGATAAATTAGCATTGATAATCGAAAGCGAAGTTAACTTGATGTTAATAATCGCTCGAACTTTTTTAAGTGAAAGAAAATGAGATGAACTTGGTTGGGAATTCAGATAAGAGGATAGTCTAAAAAGGTCGCCTACCGGGTAATTGATAAATGCCTAAATGAGTTTGTTGAACTTAACTGTGTGTTTGCAAATGTTACTAGGCAGTTGACTTTTAGAAGTCAAACTGACCTATAAAATGATCAAATGGTATTTTTGATATAAAGTCCATAAGGTGGGATAGTCTTGATAAATAATGACTAATACAACCATCTTGCGAATGATAAAAAGGTAGTTTGATGCTTGACAAGCTAGGTGGGAGCTTGGGAGGAAGCGGGTCAAACGGGTCGAATACGCCTAGAAAAGCATAACCGGATTCTAAGGTAAGTAAAGCTTACATCTTTCTAGTAGAATACTTGCTTGTTGTAATTGTTATGAACAAGGTAAATCGGTAATTTAAACATGACGTTCCGACGCGACATGACACGGGTTGGAGTAAGGGAAAATGGTAAAATGGGTAAAATGGTAACTCGATCATCACATCATGTCGAATAAACAAAGAGTTTGGAAAAGTTACCTTATGGTGTAAACCAAAATGGGTAACAAGAGTGAAATGGTAATTTTGGTCACGAGTTGAAGGAAAAATAATAGTTTTGAAAAAGACGCTCTATGTCGTAAGCCATGATGGGTCGAAGTAATAAAGTAATGAACTTAAGTAATACGATTATATGGTGTAAATCGAAATGGTTCAAATGGTGAGATGGTAAATAAATACTATCTCATAATGAATAAATGGTCATTTAGGCTAAACGGGTCAAATGGTGATGTCGTCACCATTTGACAACTATAACTAATGATCGATTGTCGAGTTTGTGCTCAAGGGGATATATCGTAAGGTTCGCGTTGCTACTAATTAGTAATTATTAGTGCAAGGTATTTAACGGGTCTATGCTTTGACCCGAGCCATGTATGTTTAATGGGTCAAACTCTCATTGAGGGTTTAAGGTTCGATGAGAGTTAAACGAAGTCATGAATGAACATTGAGTTACCTAAAGAAAGGTAAATATTATAATATAAACTATGGACATCATGTTCTTAGAAACATAATTATTTTTTTAAGAGTTAACTGCCATTTTAGTCCCTGTGGTTTGGGCCATTTTGCCAGTTTAGTCCAAAGGTTTCATTTTTCGCCTATGGGTCCAAAAAGGTTTCACCATTGCCATTTTAGTCCACTTGGTTAACTTTATCCATTTTTCTGTTAACTAAGGGTAATTCGGTCATTTTATATGGCCGAATTACCCTTCTAGTTAACAGAATTACATGTAAAATGACCGAATTGCCCTTCTCGTTAACAGAAAAAAGGATGAAGTTAACCCAGTGGACTAAAATGGCAACGCTGAAACCTTTTTGGACCCACAGGTGAAAAATGAAACCTTTAGACTAAACTGGCAAAATGACACAAACCACAGGGACTAAAATGGCATTTAACTTTTTTTAAATAAGAATATGGTTAAAATGTGTAAATTTGGTCAAAACATGTTATGTAAGTCCTTCGTCGTAAAAGAAGGGGCTAAAGTTGACCAAAACGCCACTGACTGATAAACCGGGCAAACGACCTTAAGAGTAAATTAATATGAGACCAATAATTGGGTTGGTCCTTTAGGTAATGTAAAAGTAGTAGACATAAACCTTTTTGGCTTAAAACCTTCAAATGGATTATTTTTGTAAATAGACAAACCGAGTGGTAAATTCGAAATATGATGGTTAATCTATGAGAACCCATCATAAACAAACTCGGGATGATAAATAAATGATAGTTTTTAATGTGAAATGAAAGGTGTGAAAATATACTGGACGATTTAAGCTTAAGTGCTTAAAATCCCAAACGGGTCGAATAATTATGCGCATGAACCGAGTAATGGTGGCGTTTGCATAGAAATTAGGAATCCGAGTTAAGGATTTCGGGTCAAATATTTAGGAAAACATTTTACGGACACGTCGGAAAAAGTTTCGTGCGAAACGGATGAGAGATGAGAAAGTTACGGAAGTTTTCATAACAAAAACGGCAAAAAAGAGAGGAATTCTGCAGCAAGCCACCGTAGGCTATGGTAGCCTACCGTAGCTTACGGTAGCCTATAAAAACATTATGCCCATATTCCACTGCCTTACGTTGGAGAATTTTGATTCAGGGGCCGCCGTAGCTTACGGTGGCTACCGTAAGTTACGGTGGGGTCTAGAAAAAATTTGTTTTCATTATTTTGGGCCTTCGAGTTTATTCGGTTACGTTATAAACTTACTATAACTAATTTATTTCATATTATATGAAATATAGGTATCAATTTGAAGCACCGGATGAGGATCAAGCTCAACGAAAAACCGAACACGATCAAAGTTCAAGCTTTCGCATTTTGATTAAATCGTTTTGAAGTCGAACTGCGCTAATATTTTAAAATCGTTCCGAAATACTTGTGAAATTTAAATTAAGTTAGAATTTCAGATCATTATATTTTTGCATTATGCTTATATTGATGTAAAACCTTTTATAAAAGTCATGTTTTAGGACAGGGGTCTAACATATGCAGACCTAGACACAGTCAGGATATCTTAAAAGATCCCAAGAGGACAAAATCCCTAAGGAATCAAATCTCAAAATGAGAAAATTCCCAATGCTCAAAGAGTCAAATTCGTACCAAAATTGTATTTACCTCGCCCTCGTTGGACATAATTATTGGTCGGTCTCCTGTACGAAAGTACTGACCTGTCACCAATGGTCTAACGTTGTAAATAAAAAAGGATGACATCAGTATACTCACCTGTTATGATGAATCGTTGTGCTTACCTTGATCGTGGGGGTATGCCTTGGAATGGGAAACATGTATAATAGTATTCATAAAGTTGAAAAATTGAAAGTTGAGCATTAAAATTTAAGTGGACAAACATATTGGCAATCGCATAGACCAGTTTGATTATGCTCGTACTGAAAAGTGTTCCTTAGTCTGCCTAAGAACGAATTTTGATCCCATTGCAATTGTAATTGTATATTATGGTGGTTGTTTATATTTTTGAGTTTTTTACTTGTTTTTAGTTCTTAAAAATTTATTAAAAATTCAAAAATACAAAAATAGTGTCTTGCATCTCTATAAAATCAAAAACCCAAAAATAGAGTGTTTATTTGTTTTTCTTAAAATTTAAAAAAAATGAAACCGTTCTTGAAGATTTGACTAATCATCGAAAGTTCAAAGAATTTAAATTGTGAAATCCGAGTATAAGTATTTGGATGTACCTACTGTTCATATGGTACTCTCCCTGTTATAAGAAATGTTTGCTTATGAATTTTTGAGCATGTGCAGAACTTGATTTCTATCAAGAAACATGGGTTGATGAAGATTGAGATAGTGTTAGCTGCTGAGAAAGCCTGAAGCAGCACATCAACAAGATGTACTTGAGTTAGAAGAATCGGATACGTATTGTTGTCTGACAGTGATAGTGCATTTGAAGAAGTACCTGTGAACATGCTTGAAAGAGAAAGACTGAAGAATAAAAGAGTTGTTGAGAATACTCGGCTCACATTCTTTTTTACAAAGATGTCTCGAGCAAAGCTGATCGAGATCCTGATATGAAGCTAACCACAAGAGCTGAAGAAAGAGACCCAGTGCTGAGAGTTCGTTGAAGTGAGGTCCTAGAAGTGTGAGACTGACTTTCAACACTCAAAGCATAGAGATAACCATAGACTTTGTTGAAGATGTTGCTGAATTCATGTTATGAAGACAATTTGATGGCATCAATCTATGGGGAGATTGTTAGGCCCTAAAGTGTGAGACTGCCGCATCAAATTAACACAACGGGCTATGGTTATGAACTGGGCCTTACCGGGTTAGTTTATATTAGGTTTTGGACCTTTATAGGTTATTTGGGCAAAGCTTTAGGCCATGTGGGCCAAGCAGGCCTAAAGGGAGCCCATGTAGAGAAGTGGGCTTGCCTGGGTGTATAAACAAGTTTTCAACTTGTTTTAGGGTTAGAACCTCATTGTTTCAGAATTTCCTACACACAGAGAGAGAGAGAGAGAGAGAGGTGATTTGTTTGTGAAGAACACTTGTACTAGACGGTTTTGCATGTTCAAGTAATAGAATCGTGTGCAAGTGTTGAAAGGTGATTCAGTGTTCTTGGTATTTATTATTTTTCAGTTTTTCTTGAATCTCACCAAGTTTGGATTCCGCACAAACTTGGTGATTGTTTGATATCATTGAAAGATCCGTGTTTTCGGAATTTACATATCAGAATTTCTGTTGATCAGTTCATCAGATTTTCTGATGAGGTGGCTCTCAAAGATTCCGATGGGCCAACTTGTCTGCAAATTTAAGCTCTGCCACAATCGAGGGTAGCAAGTTGATTATAGTAGATTCAATGAATATGCCAAGAAGCTACTTTATGTAGAGCAAGTGCACGAATAAACTAATTTTTATTCATGCTAAGGACTCTCTATAAATAGAGAATCAAACCAATGAAAGGAAAATGAGTTAAGCCAAACATTTAATACATACTACAAAAACTCCATTGTCCTTTCAACACAGAATTACCCAAGTATTCATTTGTACTAGTCAATAATCTCACAATCACATTGTAAACCATTTAGTTTTTCAAAGTGATATAAACTTAAAAAGTATGTAGTTGTTTCTTGAAAGTTCGATTTCTATTTCCGCACACTATTTTCACATTTGCTGAAATCACTTGCCTATATTACGATTAAAGAGCTTTTGTCCATCTGGGACCAACAATTGGTATCAGAGCAGATTGAATAAAATATTTTCAAACGATCGATTGCTCATCTTTTATCTAATTATGACAAACTTTCAAACCTGTAATAATGCTTTCAACATTGGGTCTATGTCAAAACCTCCGATCTTGGTCAGATAGGAGTACCCCCAATGGAAAATAAGGATGATCAATTTCCTTAATAGACATGATCGAGCTCTGTTTCAATCCATTGTGAGTGGCCCACATATTCCCATGGTTGAAATACCTGGTGCTCCAGCAACTGACGAAACACATACCTGTCTCATGGGCTCCAAAACCAGAAAACTTTTTGAATCAACAAGACAAGGAGAAGGTGGAAGCCGCTAAAAGGGTCAAATCATTTTTGATTATGGCACTTCCAAATGACATATTCTCTTAAGTAGATGCAAGTGCTACTGCTAAAGAGATATATGATCAGTTAGAAAATCTTGTGAATGAGGAGATAGAATGAAAATAAACGAACGAACAAACTATGTTTCCACATATGAAAGATTTAAGAGTTTACCAAATGAAAAACTTTGTGAAACCTACAACAGATTTGCAAAACTTTTAAATGATCTAAAGAAATTTGGTATTGAAAAGTCAACTGATGAAAGGAATGTAAAATTCCTAGATGCTCTCCCAAGAAATGGAGAAACCTAACAATGACGTAAGCTTCTACTCTAGAGCTAGGAAATATGAGTCTACATGACCTCTACATCATTCTTGTTCCCAGAGAAGAAGAGATATACAAAAACTCTAACCAAAGAGGAGGATCCATAGCTCTCATTTCAAAACCACAAAGAATACCCAACCCTGATCCATAAACCTCTTAGTGCCAAAGTATGGAGAATTCTGATCCCTCATCAGATTTCTCTACATTTGCTAAGGCAATTGCATTTCTCACCAAAACCTTTGAGCAAAGGTTGAGAGGTGGAAACCATATGTAACAGAAAAGTGACAAAGGGAGGATGGAAGGAAAGTCAAAAGACAAAGCAAAAGCAGAGGTGGTGTGTTATAAGTGTAAGCAAAAAGGACACTATGCATCAGAGTGCAAAAACAAGAAACTGAAAGATGTTGCCTACTATGAGAAAAAGATAGAAGAAGCCAAAAACCAACAACAAGTAAGCTTGATTGCAGGAGCAGATGCTTGGTTGACTGATGACTCTTCTAATGAAGAAGAAGAGGAAATGGCCAACTTCTGCCTTATAGCAAAACTTTCTAATGCAGAATCCGAAGGATCAGAACAAAAGGTAAGCTCAAAAAATCTTGATCTTGAAAAACAATTGAACAAGCTTATGACAAATTTTATGAATTTGCAAGCAAAACAAAGTTTAGAAAACAAAAACTCTGATGATTTGCAAAGAAAACTGAATAAAGTAATACTTGAAAACCAGTTGTTGGTTGAAGAAAGCTTAGACAAATATGCCAAAATCGAATTTTATGAAAAGGAAAGAAGAGATTTACATAAAAAAATTCATGACAAAGAAATCAATGTAAAAGGTTCTCAGCAAGCCAAAGAGTTCATAAACTTTATTGAATCCACATCAAAGAACAAAGGTGAAGGACTGGGATATGTGAAAACTAAATTTATAAATCCTTTGTCAAAGCTTCAGATCAATATTCTGATAAAATTTCATCAGAATCTGATACTGAATCTTGCAAATCAATGTGTTCTGATAACTTTTTCTTGTCATCATAAATTAAAACCAAATGGAAGCGTCATGAAACAAAAAAAAACTTTTTCAGAAAATCCAAAAGACCTCATTCAAAATTCCAATAAACTACAAATCTTCGGTCACAGACAAAAGAATCAGAAAATTTCAATAAAGAAAACTGTATGTGTGTTGAAATACTGAAGCTAGTTCAACATCATCTCCAAACAAAAGAATCTGTTAATGGCTCAGCATGTAACAAAATTTCTAGTGAAAATTCATCATCTAAAGAAGAAAGTTTAAACAAAATTTCATCAAAAAAAGTACCCAAGCAAGTCTGGGTACAAAAAACTCTCCAACTCTTCCATTTCAGGACCATCATGTGCGGCAGATCTGGTACTGCGACTCTAGAAGCTCCAAACACATGACTTGGGACAGGAGCTTATTCAGTAATTTTGTTCCAAAGCTGGGTAAATTAGTTAATTTCAGAAATGGGGTAAAGGGAAGAACGTTGGGATATGGATGTATTCAGTATGGGTCTTTGACTATTAAAACGTGGCTTATGTAGAAGGGTTGAAATACAATCTACTCAGCTGTGGTCAATTTTGTGACAAGGGTTTTCAGGTAAATTTTCTACCAGATAAATGTTTGTTAATTGGTTTAGATGATAAAAAATATATTTCAGTGGAAAAAGAATAAGAAAATCTATCTATTACTTTGATTTCAAAAGACCACAAGGGTAATAGTTGGTTACGGCATAAAAGATTAGCCCACTTAAATTTCAAAAATCTAAACAAATTAGCAAGCAAAGGTCTGGTAAAAGAATTACCATTCATATCCTCCAAAAAGGATAAAATGTGAAGGTTGTGAAATGGGAAAATCAAAGAGAAGCTTACATAAAACAATTTCTGAATCATCAATATCTCAAAATATAGAACTTTTGCATATGGACCTTTGTGGACCTGTAAGCACTGCAAGTTTTTCTGGTAAGAAATACATCTTAGTCATTGTAGATGACTATTCCAGATAACTTGGTTGGATTTTTTGAGAAAGAAAAGTGGAACTCCAAATCTGATCATAAATTTTATCAGAAAAATTGAAAATCTTTTAAAATTATCTGTAAGAAGGATCAGAACTGACAATGGAACAAAATTTAAAAACACAAAGCTTGAGACCTTCCTTACAAGTAAAGGAATCTCTCATGACTTCTCTGCTCCAAGAACTCCACAACAGAATGGGGTTGTGGAAAGAAGAAATAGAACCTTGGTTGAAGCAGCCACAACCATGCTTGCTCGTGCAAACTACCAACCTACTTTTGGGCAGAAGAAATTGCAAATGCTTGTTTTTATAGAAAACAGATCCATAATAAACAAGAGACATCAGAAAACGCCCTACAACATCCTGAATGGAAGAATTCCAAACATAAAATTTTTGTACATATTTGGTTATAGATGCTTTGTTTTCAATGATATTGAAAGTCTTGAAAAGTTTGACAGAAAAGCAGAGAAGGGGATTTTTCTTGGTTATTCATTGTCCTCAAAAGCTTATAGAGTCTTTATATTAAACACTAGGACAATAAAAGAAAGTTTATATGTGTCGTTTGATGACTCATCAGATACAAAATATCTTGTGAATGTTTGAAAAATATAAATGTCTCTGAACAACAAGAAAATCCTAACCAACTTCTTAACACACTAACTGAAGAACTTCTAGAATATGATTGCCCGAACATAGAAAAATCAAAAATAAAATCATGTACTAACTCTGCAGGACAAGTGGAGGATCTGTCAGAAATTCTGACACAAAATGAAAATTATGAAAATACATTAGAAAACTCACTTGAACATTAGAATTTAGATCCTCTCACTACAAATGAAGCAACCGATCAGGGGGAAGCTTCACATCAATAAGGACAAACAACATCTCATAACAATCTCAGATGGATAAAGGGACATTCTCAATCTGACATTATTGGGAATCCAGAAGAAGGTGTTAAAACAAGATCTGCCACAGCAAATGAATGTTTATATGCTGGTTTTCTAAGCATGATAGAAGCAAAATTTGTCAAAGAAGCGCTTAATGACTCAGATTGGGTGCAAGCAATGCAAGAAGAGCTTGACTAATTTGAAAAGAGCCAAGTATGGAATCTGGTACTAAAACCAACTGACAAAACTGTCACTGGAACCAAATGGGTATTTAGGAACAAATCTGATGAACAAGGCATAATAACAAGGAACAAGGCAAGGCTGGTAGTAAAAGGTTATTGTCAACAAGAAGGCATAGATTATGATGAAACCTTTGCACCAGTTGCCAGATTGGAAGATGTAAGGATATACTTTGCTTATGTTGCATCAAAAGACTTCAAAGTTTATTAGATGGATGTGAAATCAGCATTTCTGAATGGTAAGATTGAGGAAGAAGTGTTTGTGCAACAACCAGAAGGCTTTATTGACCTAAAATTTTCCAAAACATGTTTATAAGCTAAACAAAGCCTTGTCATGGGTTGAAGCAAGCTCCAAGAGCATGGTACGAAACTCTTTCAAACTTATTAATCAATTGAGGCTTCACAAAAGGTACTATTGACACAACTCTATTCATGAAAACACATAAGGGTCACACTTTGTTTGTTCAAATTTATGTTGATGACATTATTTTTGGATCACTAGTCATTTTGAAATGAGCATGATGGGTGAATTAAATTTTATTCTTATGATTACAAGTTAAAAAAAGAAGTGATGGCATACTATTGAGTCAATCAAAGTATGTCAGAACAATTTTGAAGAAATACTCACTTGAAAATTGCTTCATTTCAAAAACTCCCATGGCAATTGGAAATAAACTTGATTCTAATCCAGAAGGCAAAAGTATTGATATTAAAACCTACAGGGGAATGATAGGATCATTGTTGTATCTAACAGCCAGTAGACCAGATATAATGTTCTCAACATGTGTTTGGCTAGATACCAATGTAACCCTGAGGAATCTCATTTAAAAGTTGTAAAAATGGTGTTTAAATATCTGAAAGGCACATCAGATCTTGGTCTATGGTAACTTAAAGATACAAATTTGGAACTAATAGCATATATAGATGCTGATTATGTAGGATGCAAAATAAATTATGTTTCCACATCAACAGTTGAATCAAAATATGTAGCAGCAGCACGCTGTTGTTGTCACACCCTCAATTTCCACTTGTGGAGTATTACCGCGAGGCGTGTGATCAAACCAGAATATCAGACACTAGCTATATCGAACGACTCTATATGATTTATTTAAACGTTTTCCAAAAACATTTGTTGTAAACATTCATAGTCATTTTCAAAATATTATCGTTTCAAAGTTTAGCGGAAGCATTAAAGTAAAGTAACGGGCGCCAACATAAACGCCAAAACCAAAATCCCAAAAATTATTCGTAAATAAAGACTCGATAAAAATGTCTTGATCAAATGCATGTGAGTGCACCTAGCGCTCCTAGCGTCCTGAGAAACATGTAAAGAAACAAGTGTCAACATTAAAGAAGAGTGAGTTCACAGGTTTTTATAAGTTCACAAGTTCGGTTTAAGAGATTGTTTTTCCTCGTTATCCCTAACCCGGGATAACGGCATAGTTCCATTATTCCTAACCTGAAATAATAAGGTTGGTTCGTAATTAAGTTCAATGTTAACATGTAGGTAGCGAGCCTAAAGTTACATCACATAAGAGTTCGCAATCGAAGCTGACTGTTGTTGCCTCAGTGTTGCCAGGTCTATCACTAACCATGGCGAAAGTTAGGCCAAATTAATCACCCGTTGACCATTCCCGGTCGGCTAGCGCGACTAGCTCGGGTGGGGCTTGTCGGGCCCAGTAGTACTACTATAATTTCCACGCTATTTAACCCATACTAACAATCCGAGTGTTGGTTGAGGACTTCCGTGATAAAGCTACTTAGTGACCATAACGTATATTAACATTAACTTAGTTACCGAGTAGTTAACTACGTTAATTTCGCATAACGTAAAAAGATAGAGTTGTAGAGTGTGTACATGTTTCTCCCCCTGTTGTTTAAAACCGGATAAAATAGGGGCCGTGAACTCACCTTAAATTGCTCGGTTAGAATAACGCAAAAGAAGCAAATGATGGAACCACTAATCGCATCCTATCATGTCTACCGATTTAAAGTTAGTGTGTGAACACACTGACACAAAACCCTACGCATAACTAACACACAGTACGGCACACGTAACAACCAATTCGAAACCATAATCATGCATGCAAAGTATCACCATACAAAATAATGATCAAACCAACTTGTCATAAACACAGGCTAACTCATACAACACTTAGGTACACACAAACGCACGTTATCATGTTTCAACTTGTACGCTTATAACTGGGCTGTTTTCGAGGATTTTTATAAAATAGTTCCAACTTTTCAAAAATTCATATTCTTTTACAGGAGATGTCAATTAGACTGTAGAATGTTTTGTGAAATTTTCAAATCCTATATCATTACCAGTTATTTATAAACATTTATATACTAGGCTGCAGTCAGATTTGTCGCTTTCTGACTGCAGTCCACGAGAAAAATTATTTAAAAATCATCGTTCACCCAATTAACAAAATTCTAGTGGGAGATTTCCGGAAATTCCCTTCTCCAGTTAATGTGAAAATGTCATGACCTTACCCCTACAGACAATGGGAACCGACTCGATAAACAACCTGCAAATTCTGCAGAATTTACGCAGCTTCAGCTGCTGCACTAACTGACCATTTAAAAATAGCAAACGGCCTCAGAAAAATATGAATCCGGCGCCATTTAAAGCTTTTTTCAAAAATACACGTTTTAAGCTTCAGAAAATCCACTTTTCGATAAATAATGATCAGGTTACAGCCAACTGAAGTTGGCTGTAAATGTCAATCAGCATACTGTTTTCGACTTTATCGCATTAGAAACATGTTTAAACGATCATGACGCCTAGTTGTATTGACTAACAACAGGTTAACTTATCAAATATCATCATATATATCAATATTCATGCAAACCCTAAATATATATCATGATCTTTATCGCTAAAACGCAGCCTACGATTTTAGTATTCAAGATAACATCACAACCGCAAAGATTCGCACATTCATCCGAACTAATCACAAATCACAACACTTTTTCATACTAATAATCCTACACAACACATAATCATGATCAAGATTACACAAAACCTAGTGTGAATCGCAAAACAATTAAACCCTAACCTTGAAACGATGATGCTTATCGAACCGGGACAAGCTTGGAATCAATCCGGGAGGTGTGAGGTTTGCGACCGTGAGAGGGGGGGCTGTCGTCGATTCTTCTAGGGTATTAGGGTTTCTCCTTTTTTTTTGAAACATCCCATGCATACTTACATATAAATATAACAAGGGGAGGGGGGGGGGGTTTGGTTAGTGCCTTCGGCCTCAAGTTTGGGTTATTTCCTTGGGCCACAAGGAGGTGGGTTGCAAGGGAGTGTGGGTGGCGGGTTGGGTTTGCTTGGTCGCGAAGTTGAAACGTTTCACAGGCTTGGTTCGGTTTATAAATAGAATTTACTAAAATATTATTCATGACACGGAATTTATAAAATATTAAATCACGTATTTGGAGTGAGACGCAATAGTTTCACAAACGTCTAATAACACATAGCAAGTAATTCAGATACAACCCGTCTAAAAAACATATAGCACGTAATTCACCCTATAGATTCACAAAGTTAGCGTAGTTATTGCGAGCGTGTAATTTAATTCTCCGAATTAAATCAGCGTAGGAGTGAATAACCATAAAGTAGCGCGTTTAAGATACCTGAAAAGCCGGGATGTCACATTATCCCCATGTTGAAAGAATTTTCGTCCCGAAAATTAAGTAAACGCGGTTTAGAATGCAACACACAAAAGTTCAGTTTGTTAGAATGGTACAAGTAAATCCCAGGCTGTCACATCATCCCCATGTTGAAAGAATTTCGTCCTGAAATTCAGTTGGCGGTAACGTCAGATTGCTGCTCCGGTGCAAAAAGGTGTGGATATTTGCTTTTCATTTGGTCCTCTCTTTCCCGCGTGAACTCCGGTCCATGCTTAGAGTTCCATCAAACCTTGACGATCGGTATCTTGCTGTGCCTTCAAGTCTTAATCTCACGGTCCATGATCTTGATAGGTTGTTCCACAAAATGCAGTTGCTCATCCACTTGAATCTCATCCAACGGAATGACTAGGGTCTCATCTGATAGGCACTTCTTCAGATTGGACACGTGAAAAACGTTGTGAACTCCACTGAGTTCGGCAGGAAGGTCTAACTGATAAGCTACGGGCCCGATACGCTTCGAAATCACAAATGGGCCTACGTACCGTGGATTTAGTTTGCCTCGTTTCCCAAAACGAATTACACCCTTCCAGGGTGACCCTTTCAGTAGGACGCGGTCGCCTACTTGAAATTCGAGCGGTTTGTGTCGTTGATCAGCGTAACTTTTCTGTCGATCTCGTGCCGCTGCCATGCGGTTTCTGATTTGCACAATCTTTTCAGTAGCCTCAAGTATCAACTCAGGACCTGTGAGTTGACTGTCACCAACTTCTGCCCAACAGACCGGTGATCTACATTTGCGACCGTATAATGCTTCAAACGGTGCTGCCTGAATGCTAGTATGGTAACTGTTGTTATACGAGAATTTCACTAAAGGTAGATGGATTTCCCAACTGTTCTTGAAGTCTACCACGCATGCCCTAAGCATGTCTTCCAAGGTCTGAATGGTCCTTTCACTTTGACCATCCGTCTGAGGGTGGTAAACTGTGCTCATATCTAAGCGTGTACCCAACGCTTTCTGAAGTGACTGCCAAAAGTTGGACGTGAAACGAGCATCTCTGTCTGATATGATGGACGTTGGCACCCCGTGCCGAGAAACTACTTCCTTAATGTAGATGCGAGTCAACTTATCCATCTTATCTGTTTCTTTGGTCGCTAGGAAGTGTGTAGACTTAGTTAGACGATCCACGATTACCCAGATGGTATCGCAACCACCCGGAGTTCGCGGGAGTTTAGTGATAAAGTCCATCGAGATCTGATCCCATTTCCACACTGGGATCTCAGGTTGTTGAAGTAGCCATGACGGCTTCTGGTATTCAACCTTGACTTTCGCACAAGTCAGACACTTGCTCACGTAGGTGGCTATATCCGCTTTCATGTTGGGCCACCAGTACGCGGCTTTAAGGTCTTGATACATCTTATCCGAACCAGGATGGACAGAGTATCGGGATTTGTGAGCTTCGTCCATAACTAACTTCCTGAGGTCTCCGTAGAGAGGTACCCATATACGATTCATGAAATACCGGGCACCACTGGGTTTCACTTCCCAATGGCGTTCCATCTTTCCCACAGATTCGGCCTTGATGTTCTCTTCCTTAACTGCTTCTAGCTGCGTGTCGCGTATCTGTTCGGGTAAACCAGAATGAATTGGTAACTGTAGTGCTCGTACCCGACGAGGTTTCAAGTGCTCCTTCCGACTGAGGGCATCAGCTACCACGTTAGCTTTACCCGGGTGATACCGAATGGCACATTCATAATCGTTCAGGAGTTCGACCAAGCGACGTTGTCGCATGTTCAACTCCTTCTGGTCAAAAATATGTTGGAGGCTCTTGTGATCCGTGTAGATTGTGCACCTTGTTCCATATAGGTAGTGTCTCCAAATCTTAAGTGCAAACACAACTGCTCCCAATTCCAAGTCATGTGTCGTGTAGTTCTTCTCGTGGACCTTCAACTGTCGGGATGCATACGCGATGACCTTATCACGTTACATGAGTACACATCCCACTCCCTGAATGGAAGCGTCACAATATACCACAAAATCATCTGTCCCCTCTGGCAAGGACAACATGGGCGCACTGCAAAGCTTCTGATTCAGTAATTGAAATGCTGCTTCCTGGTTGTCACCCCAAGCATACTTGGTGCCCTTCTGAGTGAGAGTGGTAAGCGGTTGTGCGATCTTGGAAAATCCCTCGATGAAACGTCTGTAGTAACCAGCCAAACCCAAAAATTGGCGGATCTTTGTCGGTGTCCTGGGTGCTTCCCAGTTCTTGATAGCATCGATCTTGGCGGGATCAACGTGAATACCCTTTTCGTTCACGATATGCCCGAGAAACTGAACTTCCCGAATCCAGAAATCACACTTCGAAAACTTGGCATAAAGTTTCTCCTGTTGAAGTAGTTCCAGCAATAATCGCAGATGCTCAGCATGTTCTTCTTCACCCTTATACTAGATGAGTATATCATCGATGAACACGATGATAAACTTGTCGAGATACGGCTTACACACGCGGTTCATGAGGTCCATGAACACCGCGGGTGCATTGGTGAGACCGAAGGGCATGACCAAGAACTCATAATGGCCATACCGAGTGCGAAATGCCGTCTTGGAGATATCCTCCTCCCTGACGCGTAGCTGGTGATAACCGGACCGTAGATCAATCTTGGAGTAGTAGCTTGACCCTTGAAGCTGGTCGAAAAGATCGTCGATGCGAGGTAATGGGTATCGGTTCTTGACGGTAACCTTATTGAGTTCCCTGTAGTTGATGCACATGCGGAAGGTCTCGTCCTTCTTCTTGACAAAAAGGACCGGAGCTCCCCATGGCTAAGTACTAGGTCGGATAAATCCTTTTTCCAACAATTCCTAAAGTTGGGTAGACAGCTCTTGCAGCTCTGCTGGAGTTAAGCGGTACGGGGCCTTGGCGATAGGAGTCGCATGGCTCGCCAATTCGATTTCAAACTCCACTTGTCGATGTGGTGGAAGACCGGGTAACTCCTCTGGAAACACATCGGGAAAGTCATGGACGACGGGGATATCTTCAATC
This sequence comes from Scalesia atractyloides, assembly GCA_947069175.1. Lineage (NCBI taxonomy): Eukaryota > Viridiplantae > Streptophyta > Magnoliopsida > Asterales > Asteraceae > Scalesia > Scalesia atractyloides. Next base: position 42,115,167 of record CAMTDV010000019.1, on the reverse strand, counting down.
CGCTTCTCGTCCTTAGACTGCTCGGTGACCAGTGCGAGCAAAGCAAAAGAGTTCTTCTTCCAGAGATACTTCTGAGCTTGCATGTAAGAGATGATGTTCGTGACGACGCCTGCCTTCTTGCCTTGCACCATCAAGACTTCGTCGTTAGAGAGCGGAATACGGATAGCTTTCTCGAAACAGAGAACTTCAGCTTGGACTTCAGATAGCCAGTCCATTCCGGCTACCACATCAAAACTACCCAGAGTAGTTGTCATCAGATCAATGGTAAAGGTGTGACCCGCGAGTTTAAGTTGACAGCCGGTTACTAAATGAGTCACATCTACAGATTTACCATCGGCGAGTTCTATGACGTAAGGGGTCTCTAGGGGTTTAGGTGTGAGATTTAGGTTCTTTCTAAAATACTCAGATATAAAACTCTTATCCGCACCCGTATCAAAAAGTACAGTAGCAAAATGATCGTTAAGGGGAAACTTACCGGTGACCACATTCGAGTCGTTTCTGGCCTCTCCACGGCCCAGCGTGAATGCACGAGCTTTGGCACCTCCTGTGCCACCATTTCCATTGCTGCCATTGTTGTTGTTGTTGTTGTTGTGGTTGTTGTTGTTATTCCCACCATTGTTATTGTTGCGAAGCTGCAGGCAGTCTCGCTTGAAATGGGCAGTGCTACCGCACTGATAGCATCCCCGGTTATTACCTTGCTGCTGACCCTGGTGCTGGTTCTGATTCTGTCGTGACATGATCTCCGCGCGACAATCCTTTGCCGCATGTCCTGCTTTGCCACATCGTTGGCAGCGATTTCCGGCGAAAGGGCCGTGATGATGGAGGTTACAACGATTACATTGCAGCTTTCGACCCGCATAGCCGCTCGAGTTCTGGGTGTTGTTGGCAGACTGATTGTTGTGACCCCGATTGTTGTTGAAGTTGTTGGACCGCTTCTGGTTTCCTTGTTGTGGCTGGGCTGATAAAGATTGTCGAGCAGGTGAGTCTTCAAATTTTCTTTTGTTGTCAGAGACAACTTCAGTTGCACCCCTAGGTGGAAACTTCCTTTGCTCCACCGCCTTATCGGTGAGTTTATGTGCTAGCCTAATCGCTTGATGCTCCGTCGTAGGGTTGCTAGACATTACCATGCCCTGGATCTCAAGGACCAGACCCCCAAGATAAAACTCAAGCTGTTTATCGATGGTGTTAGCCAAATCGGGACAAAGGAACACCAGATCATGATGTCTTCCTGTGTACGCTTCAATTTCTGACCCGACCATCTTGTGGTTCCATAACGCTTGTTCCAACTGTTGAACTCTGTCCTGCGGACAGTATTCTTCCTTGATTAGGGCCTTAAATTCGGTCCAGGCCATTGCGTTCGCCGCAACAAGTCCACGCGTTTGGACTTGTGCGTTCCACCAGGTCAATGCCCCATCTTCCAATGTCGAGGCAGCATACTTGACCTTATTAGCTTCAAGGCAATTGCACATCTCGAAAACCGATACAGACTTTTCAATCCAACGGACCAGTCCTATGGGTCCGTCAACACCCGTGAACTTGCTCGGTTTTGCATCCAGGAACATCTTGTAGGGGTTAAGACCCCCTTCTGAGGATAGAGGATAGGTAGTCAGCGAGAAAGTCTACTAGCCCAACTATTAGATTTTCCCATGAAAATTTAATAATGCTTCCCTGCTGGTGGGTTAGGAACACCTGCCAGACCAGCATTCACGTGTTCTTGGATTAAAGCGGCCAATTCTTCAGTTGACATGTTGAGATTTCCGTGATGACCGGTTGCCATTTCAGATTTTCGCAAGACAACACAAACACACACCGATAAGTATATATCCAATATAGTCATCATATTCCACACTTAAATGATCACACAATTTATGTCAACCCAACAAATTAAACAATCAAAAGGAACATTCGATTAAATAAATTGCAATGTCTCACAAAATACCAACCAAACGTCTCAGTTTAATTATAAAATTTTCAAGTTCAAACATAAGTGGAAACAAACAAACTAAAGAAAAACAAAACGGAGATTGGCGAGATGAGTTAGTCATCTATGTCTCCATCTCCCAAGTCGCTATCACTGCCGTCATCCCCTTCGGCATTTTCAGCTTCAACTGCCGGGTCGTGTTCCGACTCTTCTTCCTCCGGATCCTCCTCCGGGTCTTCCTCTGGATCCTCCTCTTCATCCTCTACCGGCGCTGGAGGGGCTGGTGCTGGTGTGGGTACTGGGTTAGGTGGTGCTTGGTTCTGCTCCAGTTCGTGAATCCTCCAACTAGACTCAAGAACTCTGTCTTCGAGCCAGTCAGCCCTCAGCACGAAAGTCCTTAGCTAAAATGTTTCGAATTCTCTTATTCTCATATTGCTCTTCCTCGAGCTCTCCAGTTTTACCAGTCAGCTGACGTATCAGCCATCCCTGTGCTTCGATAGTCTCCTGCATTCTCTCCAGCTGTTCCTGTTGTTTCCTTAACACAACTCTAAGTAGATCGTCCCCCACTCTTGAGGAGTTGACCGGTTCGACCAGTATAGCGGTGGTCGGATGGGAGGACGACTCCCCTCCTAGAGTGAGTCTTTTCCTAGCAGCTGAGCGTGTCTCCATGCAACAAGGTGGTGAGGGTTCGACCATGGGTGCCTTCCCCGGCGCCCTTGATTGTCGAGATCTGTCAGATGATGATGATGACATAGCCTACTGGGTTGGTGTAGTTAGTTACGAGTTGCGTACATCACAATATACATATATATCTCACATAGAACAATTGTAGTATAACACACAACAAGATATCACAGTTCGGTGCCAACTAAGTCTAGTGTCGTGTAACAGCTATAGTTTAGGTCTACTTTTAATGCAAACCTGGTTCTCTATAGCTAGAGGCTCTGATACCAATCTTTCACACCCTCAATTTCCACTTGCGAAGTATTACCGCGACGCGTGTGATCAAACCAGAATCTCAGACACTAGCAATATCGAACGACTCTATATGATTTATTTAAACGTTTTCCAAAAAACATTTGTTGTAAACATTCATAGTCATTTTCAAAATATCACGGTTTCTAAGTTTAGCGGAAGCATTAAAGTAAAGTAACGGGCGCCAACAAAAACGCCAAAACCAAAATCCCAAAAATTATTCATAAATAAAGACTCGATAAAAATGTCTTGATCAAATGCATGTGAGTGCACCTAGCGCTCCTAGCGTCCTGAGAAACATGTAAAGAAACAAGTGTCAACATTAAGGAAGAGTGAGTTCACAGGTTTTTATAAATTCACAAGTTCGGTTTAAAAGATTGTTTTTCCCCGTTATCCCTAACCCGGGATAACGGCATAGTTCCATTATTCCTAACCTTGAATAATAAGGTTGGTTCGTAACTAAGTTCAATGTTAACATGTAGGTAGCGAGCCTAAAGTTACGTCACATAAGAGTTCACGATCAAAGCTGACTGTTGTTGCCTCAGTGTTGCCAGGTCTATCACTAACCATGGCGAAAGTTAGGCCAAATTAATCACCCGTTGACCATTCCCGGTCGGCTAGCGCGACTAGCTCGGGTGGGGCTTGTCGGGCCCAGTAGTACTACTATAATTTCCACGCTATTTAACCCATACTAACAATCCGAGTGTTGGTTGAGGATATACTATTCTTATGTTGCATCAAAAGACTTCAAAGTTTATTAGATGGATGTGAAATCAACATTTCTGAATGGTAAGATTGAGGAAGAAGTGTTTGTGCAACAACCAGAAGGCTTTATTGACCTAAAATTTCCAAAACATGTTTATAAGCTAAACAAAGCCTTGTCATGGGTTGAAGCAAGCTCCAAGAGCATGGTACGAAACTCTTTCAAACTTATTAATCAATTGAGGCTTCACAAAAGGTACTATTGACACAACTCTATTCATGAAAACACATAACGCTCACACTTTGTTGGTTCAAATTTATGTTGATGACATTATTTTTGGATCACTAGTCATTTTTAAATGAGCATCATGGGTGAATTAAATTTTTTTCTTATGATTACAAGTTAAAAAAAGAAGTGATGGCATACTATTGAGTCAATCAAAGTATGTCAGAACAATTTTGAAGAAATACTCACTTGAAAATTGCTTCATTTCAAAAACTCCCATGGCAATTGGAAATAAACTTGATTCTAATCCAGAAGGCAAAAGTATTGATATTAAAACCTACAGGGGAATGATAGGATCATTGTTGTATCTAACAGCCAGTAGACCAGATATAATGTTCTCAACATGTGTTTGGCTAGATACCAATGTAACCCTGAGGAATCTCATTTAAAAGTTGTAAAAATGGTGTTTAAATATCTGAAAGGCACATCAGATCTTGGTCTATGGTAACTTAAAGATAAAAATTTGGAACTAATAGCATATATAGATGCTGATTATGTAGGATGCAAAATAAATTATGTTTCCACATCAACAGTTGAATCAAAATATGTAGCAGCAGCACGCTGTTGTTGTCACACCCTCAATTTCCACTTGCGGAGTATTACCGCGAGGCGTGTGATCAAACTAGAATATCAGACACTAGCAATATCGAACGACTCTATATGATTTATTTAAACGTTTTCCAAAAACATTTGTTGTAAACATTAATAGTTATTTTCAAAATATTACGGTTCAAAGTTTAGCGGAAGCATTAAAGTAAAGTAACGGGCGCCAACATAAACGCCAAAACCAAAATCCCAAAAATTATTCGTAAATAAAGACTTGATAAAAATGTCTTGATCAAATGCATGTGAGTGCACCTAGCGCTCCTAGCGTCCTGAGAAACATGTAAAGAAACAAGTGTCAACATTAAAGAAGAGTGAGTTCACAGGTTTTTATAAGTTCACAAGTTCGGTTTAAAAGATTGTTTTTCCTCGTTATCCCTAACCCAGGATAACGGCATAGTTCCATTATTCCTAACCTGAAATAATAAGGTTGGTTCGTAATTAAGTTCAATGTTAACATGTAGGTAGCGAGCGTAAAGTTACGTCACATAAGAGTTCGCAATCGAAGCTGACTGTTGTTGCCTCAGTGTTGCCAGGTCTATCACTAACCATGGCGAAAGTTAGGCCAAATTAATCACCCGTTGACCATTCCCGGTCGGCTAGCGCGACTAGCTCGGGTGGGGCTTGTCGGGCCCAGTAGTACTACTATAATTTCCACGCTATTTAACCCATACTAACAATCCAAGTGTTGGTTGAGGACTTCCGTGATAAAGCTACTTAGTGACCATAACGTATATTAACATTAACTTAGTTACCGAGTAGTTAACGACGTTAATTTCGCATAACGTAAAAAGATAGAGTTGTAGAGTGTGTACATGTTTCTCCCCCTGTTGTTTAAAACCGGATAAAATAGGGGCCGTGAACTCACCTTAAATTGCTCGGTTAGAATAACGCAAAAGAAGCAAATGATGGAACCACTAATCGCGTCCTATCATGTCAACCGATTTAAAGTTAGTGTGTGAACACACTGACACAAAACCCTACGCATAACTAACACACAGTACGGCACACGTAACAACCAATTTGAAACCATAATCATGCATGCAAAGTATCACCATACAAAATAATGATCAAACCAACTTGTCATAAACACAGGCTAACTCATACAACACTTAGGTACACACAAACGCACGTTATCATGTTTCAGCTTGTACGCTTATAACTGGGCTGTTTTCGAGGATTTTTATAAAATAGTTCCAACTTTTCAAAAATTCATATTCTTTTACAGGAGATGTCAATTAGACTGTAGAATGTTTTGTGAAATTTTCAAATCCTATATCATTACCAATTTATAAACATTTATATACTAGGCTGCAGTCAGATTTGTCGCGTTCTGACTGCAGTCCACGAGAAAAATTATTTAAAAATCATCGTTCACCCAATTAACAAAATTCTAGTGGGAGATTTCCGGAAATTCCCTTCTCCAGTTAATGTGCAAATGTCATGACCTAACCCCCTACAGACAAAGGGAACCGACTCGATAAACAACCTGCAAATTCTGCAGAATTTACGCAGCTTCAGCTGCTTCACTAACTGACCATTTAAAAATAGCAAACGGCCTCAGAAAAATATGAATCCGGTGCCGTTTGAAGCTTTTTTCAAAAATACACGTTTTAGGCTTCAGAAGATCCACTTTTCGATAAATTATGATCAGGTTACAGCCAACTGAAGTTGGCTGTAAATGTCAATCAGTATACTGTTTTCGACTTTATCGCATTAGAAACATGTTTAAACGATCATGACGCCTAGTTGTATTGACTAACAACAGGTTAACTTGTCAAATATCATCATATATATCAATATTCATGCAAACCATAAATATATATCATGATCTTTATCGCTAAAACGCAGCCTACGATTTTAGTATTCAAGATAACATCACAACCGCAAAGATTCGCACATTCATCCGAACTAATCATAAATCACAACACTTTTTCATACTAATAATCCTACACACACATAATCATGATCAATATTACACAAAACCTAGTGTGAATCGCAAAACAATTAAACCCTAACCTTGAAACGATGATGCTTATCGAACCGGGACAAGCTTGGAATCAATCCGGGAGGTGTGAGGTTTGCGACCGTGAGAGGGGGGGCTGCCGTCGATTCTTCTAGGGTATTAGGGTTTCTCCTTTTTTTTTGAAAAATCCCATGCATACTTACATATAAATATAACAAGGGGAGGGGGGGGGGGTTTGGTTAGTGCCTTGGGCCTCAAGTTTGGGTTATTTCCTTGGGCCGCAAGGAGGTGGGTTGCAAGGGAGTGTGGATGGCGGGTTGGGTTTGCTTGGTCGCGAAGTTGAAACGTTTCACAGGCTTGGTTCGGTTTATAAATAGAAGTTACTAAAATATTATTCGCGACACGGAGTTTATAAAATATTAAATCACGTATTTGGAGTGAGACGCAATAGATTCACAAACGTCTAATAACACATAGCACGTGATTCAGATACAACCCGTCTAATAACATATAGCACGTAATTCACCCAATAGATTCACAAAGTTAGCGTAGTTATTGTGAGCGTGTAATTTAATTCTCCAAATTAAATCAGCGTAGGAGTGAATAACCATAAAGTAGCGCGTTTAAGATACCTGAAAAGCCGGATGTCACAGTTGTTCACAAGTGTTATGGATGCAAACTCAGCTGAAGAACTATGGACTAAATCTGACCAAAATTCCAATATTGTGTGATTCCAAGAGTGCCATTGCCATAATAGAAAAACCAGTGCATCACGCAAGAACCAAACACATTGACATCATATACTACTTCATAAAAGATCATGTTGAAAAATGTAACATTGAAATGTATTTTGTTCAAACAGAAAAACAAATTGCTGATATTTTTACAAAACCTCTTGATGAAAAGAGTCACAATTTTCTAGTCAGCAAATTGGGCATGGTCAACATAAAATATGAAGAAAATTCAGAAAATGTATTGTCACAAAAAGATAGCCAAAATTGTAAACCATCAGAAGATGATCAGAATTTCAACAGAAATTCTAATAATCCATCAGAAACTGCAAACATTCATCAGAAAATCTGATAAACTATCAGATATGTCGAAATCATCAGAAAATCTGATGAGATTCATAACCTTGTTTACAAATTTAAGCTCTCTTATTTAAAGTTTGCTTCATACATATACACCAATAGCACAACGATTGCACATAAGTTTTTTTTGTTCATTTTGTTAAAACAAATCTTTGCTATGTTTTTTTAAGAAAGAAAATCCACTCCAAACCATAGAATCTTAGCGTAGATCACGTCACAAAGCAAGATTTCTGAACAAAAAATCATTGCTTTCACACGCTCTCAGCTAGTCTTTAAAAGCTCAGTCATGACACTTAGAAAGATAGAAGGAGACACATAGGCAAGATAATCATTATAATCTCCTAGAAATAGCCATCTAAGACATTTAATGCAAGAAACTTTAACTCAAAGAGTTCTCTTTGCTTCTGACTAAGGATCTCGTGCATTAAAAGACAGTGAGAATAAAAAGGAAGAAAATCTTGAGTTGGTAAATACCATTTATGGTGCATTTATCACTTTCACTCATATATACAACCACCACTTGAAGATCAAGTTCACCTCATCTGTCATTATTATCCTTTTTCTTCTTGTTCAGAAACTCTAACAAAACCATCTCTCGTAAAAACCCTAACTATGGCTGAAATTAGTGCATCACTTTTCCCACATCCAATGTACGAAACTAACAACCTGAGGGTCCGGAAAAACTTGGATGGACCAGCATGGGTAGGCTGCGAGGTCATTCTCAACATGCTAATGCAAAGTCCCCTAGCATATGCTTTGTTAGCATATATTTGGGTCCACCCAACTCTAATGCAAGAGTTTTGGCTGAATGCATGAACCATCTACTAAGGAACAAAAGTTTGGATTCACAGTGAAGTGATCAACAAAAAGACAATCAGAAAGGCTCTACAGCTCAACGACAACAACAACGTCACAGTCTTCACCGCCAAACTCTAGATCAGACTCTAAATGAGATGGGATACCACATGGTGAATCGTACAAGATGGATTAGCAAATCCAGATTCCTTCATCCATGGCAGTTCTTGGTCACCCAGCTTGGAGTATGTTTCTCTAGAAAGTACGCAAACTTTAATGAGATCTCATACAGGTTGATAGGAGTGGTGCATGCAGTAGTACAAGAGGTCCCCTACAACTTCTCTAAATATCTCATGAGAGATTTTGAGGGCAACTTGAACTCTAAAAGACCATTTCTGTTCTATCCTCGTTTCTTGATGAGGGTGATCACACGTCAACCGGACTTCAAAGGAGTTCCAAACTGGTACCCAAGGGCTAAGGTCATTCTTCAGGAAAACATACATAGTGCCAGCATGACACCAAACCCCAACTATTCTGGAACTGTGACTTACCTATGGATTTTTGCTCAACTTATCTTTAATGAAGATTAATTAGGATTTTTTTGTTGTTTATTTTCTTTCTTTTCCGTAAGTTTTCCTTTCTTTTTATTCTGTAAATATCTAATTATATAGGTATATTTTCTATTAAAACTATAGGTAAGAGAAACAAGTTCTATAAAGTTTGGAACAAGTTTAAAAAAAAAAAATATATATATATAAAAAAGAGTGGGGGAGGGGAAAGGGAGTTCAAAGAATGAGTCAAAGAAGGAAAAAATATCAAATCAGGTAAACATAAGAATAATTATTAAAAGATTTGATAACATTAAGTCAAATCTGATGCCTTTCTTGTAAAACAATCAAGAATCTGTTGGCTTTTCTGATAAACACAATATTTGAACAAAAGACAAGTTCTTATTCAAGGAGCTCCACAAAGACTAACAGTGTAAGTATATTTCTCTTACTCTGCTTATTCCCTCTCATCTAAAAAAATTGATGATCTATCAAGGGGGAAACTCTCTTTTCTGATAACTTTCTAGTGAAAGTAATAAATGGAACTTCGAATTTCTGCTCACCAGAAATTATCAAATATTTCTGATGATGTCATCAGATTGAATTTTGCTTTCAAAAAGGGGGGTTAGAAATGTCAGACTCTACAAAAGGATATCATTGGGCCTTTTCGCTGACAAAGGGTCTCACAGGAAGAACAAGGTACAACTTGGCTGTTAGTATTCACCAATCAAAAGTTTATCTCCAACTTATTTTAAAGATATATCAAAATTTGGAAGATACATCAAAATTTGGGATATATCAAAAGTTTTCAAAAACGGTTCAGATAAGTTAAAACATCATTAACTTTTCGTTAACCAACTTCAACCTATATACATCAGCCAAAAGGACGAGAAACACACCTTCAACCTCTAATATTACAAACCCTAAAAACACCATGCATTTTTTTAAAAGCAAAATTCAACTCACCATGGCCGCTCCAAACCTTGTCAACCTCAACATCCAAGCTATTTAACACTTTGTTCCATTCATCAGGGATGATGACTTCTTACCTATGAAAGAAAACAACTTATTGATGAACATCAAACATGAGGAGTACGACGAAAAATGTCAAATTTTAGTCGAGTTCCTACTAAGATGTCCTATTGCTCAAGCTTTGACTAAAACCAAAGAAGTACCGGAAAAAAATAAGCAACAACTTTTCAGTACGCCTAGCGAATCGGGTATGAATGAAGTCTAGCCTGTCTTTGGGGAAACATCACTGTTACCATTACTCCACAAAGAATCAGGGAGTGTTTGGAGCTTCCAATATTTGAAAACTACATAGAAGCACCTAGTAAGGAGGAGCTATTTGGACAACTTGATGATCCGTTGGGATATGCAAGGAAGATTTCCTTGATTGGGGAATTTAAAAGGAATGACCTACCTGCCTTCTTGCAAGTAATGATGGAAACACTAATAAAGTGCCTAACTTCAAAAATTGGGGGCACTGATCAGATTAATATCTCTGTTTTGACAATCATGTATGGGCTCATCACTGGGCTCAACATTGATTACGAAACATAAATCTTCTATCTGATGAAGAGATCCGTGTTGACCAAGTCTGGAAGAACTAGTTCTCATTTGCCCTTCCCAAGGTTCTGGTCAATCATAATTTCTTAGACTTTTGTAGAAGGGGTGTTGAGCTTCCTACATTAGAAAACTTATGGAATCTGCTACCATGAAACTTTGGTGTGCAACACAAGCCTGGAAGTCCAACAAAGATGTACCATATCTACCAGTGAGCATGACCAGACTGATTGGAGAAGACTCACCCTATCTGATACAACATATAGCAATTCGAAACAATGGAGCATAGCACGCAGAAGTCTATGACAACAGCTCTTCACAAGAACATGATGACGAAGCATCTGTTGCACCACAAACTGATGAAGCTGAAGAAGATCAACAACATAACATCAGATTCTCATCTGAACCAATGGAGATCGATCAACAGATGGAGCAGAACCTGGAAAAATAACAACATCATGCTGAGGCATCTCATACGTCAGAATCAGGTGCTCAAACTAATCCTGGTTTATTTACTGTTGCAAACTCAACGAAATCTGATTCTATGATTCTTTTAGAGGTGATTATATTATACAACCTAGAAAAAAAAAATAGTAAGTGAAGATGTTGGTGGTTCCATTGGTCTATTCTCTAAATCAGTTAATGAGGAGGAGATTGAGACGGAAACCGGTAAAAATCAGCATGTTGATCAAGGAAACCTGGGTGAGAAAGATAAGAGTTTATCAACAATTCACAGAGAATCATTCTCAGGATTGGTTCAAGGAAGTGACGAAATCCAGGATGTGAATAAGTTTCACAGTTCTGGTAAAGGTGTGCAGGATTGGTCTTTTGACCAACCTAATCCCTTCACAACAGCAACAAGTGTGTCTTCTGCTGGTGTGAGAGAAGGAGCATCTGTTGTTCCTCCAACTTTATCCCTGAACCAATCATATCATCAGAACAGCTTAAACATACGTTAGAAGCTGTTGTTAAAGTCTGTACAGAAAAAGCCCCTGCTGAAACAAAGATGGATGTGCTAATAGAAAAATCAGAAATCTGACATGAAAGTTCTGTCAGAATCAGTAGAAACCATCAGAATTCAATCAGAAGAAAATACTGAAGCTCTGAAGAACTTGCAGCAGATTCAGAAGACATCAGACAACAACAAATTTACAGCAGACTCTGAGAAAATGTTTAAAGAGATGAAGGACATCAATATAAAGGTGACTGAAGCTGTGGAAAGAAGAGACACCATAAGCTCTGGTAAGATTCTAGAAGAAATTCATAGCCTAAAAGCCAGTAACAATAGTCTGACTAATGCTCTTGACAAATTGTGAGAGGATGGGCTACACATCAAAATCAAAATATGGAGGAGTTCAAGAAGATACATGATGAAGAAAGAAGGACTGCCCAACTACTAGGTGATATGCAATCACTTATAAAGAGGCTACAGTTAAATTTTGCCAGATTGCCAAACATTGATGTTCATGAACTTAGAACCCCCATTCCTCAAACACATCACACCAGAAAGAGCCAGAAGCCACCCAACATACTGAAACAAAGCAAACAACACCACTCAGTCCATCTAGGCCTGCACCAATGGGGCCTCCACCTGCTCTGTCAAAGTCAGAGTTGCTGAAGAGATTGGAAGCCACTCCTGTAATAATTCCAAAGCCAAGCAGTGTTTCTTCAAAAGATACACAACAAGAGCAACCAAAAGTAACATCATATGGGGAATCTGAATTTAGTGAACAGCTAAATCATGCAGAGAAAATGAAATGGGAAGATTAAGCTACTTCTTCGAAGAGACCAAGAGTTGAATTCAGAAAAGATCCACAGGGAAAGGAAAAAAAAGTTCTGATACAACAAATTGATCAAGACAGTATGATGTTCCCTGGATATCATTTGAGAAATTACTACTAGAATAGTGAAGAAGATAAGCTTGACAGGCCTCTCAGCCAAGTAAGCACAAGGATAAAAGAAGAGAATCTGAAAAGAGGAAAGAAAAGTTTTCATCTTGCTATCACAAATCCAGTAGTGAATGTACACAGGGTGAACACTCAGGCCTTTGAAGGGAAGATAATGGGAACTCATGAGCAAAACAAGTACAGTCTGATCAGAAAAGATGGTAGAGTAACTACAGTTTTAGATGCAAATCTTGGAGAAGAATTTCATTCTATAGAATTAACAAAGTTGAAGCAGCGTTTTGATAAAGAAAAGGGAGATACAAAAGTCAACAGAAGGGCTATCTACAGCTTAATAGAAGCAGGACATAAAATGTACTCAAGGATGGCTCTAGCTGATTTTGACCTTTGCATTTCTTTTGAGCACAACAAGAAAGTGCAAGCACCACCACCTGACACATTTGTTCCAGCTAAACTTGAACCTGAAGTTAGAACAAGAGTCATATTTGAAAAACCTGAATTGTCTATTATGTTCAGGGATTTTGAAGATAAAAAGGCTCTGTTCAGAGTATATGAAATATGCAGGTACTCAAACCAAACATTTAATTACATCAAAGACTGCATGAATAAGAAACAGGAATAACTCAAGGCTAAAGGAAAGAATAAGGAGAAGCTGAGGAAAGAAATAGAAGACATCATAAACGAATGGATCACAGCCAGCGGTTGGTACAAGGATATGTACAAGGTCCGTCACAAGCTAATCGAGTACAAGAAGCAACTAAAGAAAGGAGATCTCTACAAGAGTGGACTGGAAAACATTTGAGAACATTTCTATTACTTTGTTTTGTTTTGAACAATGTTTGTGTTCGTTATTTGGATTTTGATGTTTGGAAAGTTCTTTTTAAATTTGTTCTTTGATATGAGTTGTTATTTTTCTTACAATACTTAGGGGGAAACTGTTAGGAAACTTTTTGTATGTATTGAAGAAAAATATGATCTATCTGACTAACTGCTGAAGATAAAGTCACGAAATCCCAAGAGAAAGAAGATACAAGGCAATCTTGATGTAAGAAATGGAACACATCTTCAATATTCGTCAGAAAAAGATCAAATGTAAGAAAAGACGATCAGATGAGGCCGTTCTGATGGATCTGATGATAATTCTGATGTCATTAGATTCTTGTAAAGTCTGATCATCAGAAATTCTGTTGATCAGTTCATCTGATGAGGTGGCTCTCAAAGATTCTGATGGGCCAACTTGTTTGCAAATTTGAGCTCTGCCACAATTGAAGGGTAGCAAGTGATCATTGTGGATTCAATGAATATGCCAAGAAGCTAATTTATGTAGAGCAAGGTCACAAATAAACTAATGTTTATTCATGCTAGGGACCCTCTATAAATAGAGAATCAAACCAATGAAAGGAAAATGAGTTAAGCCAAGCATTTAATACATACTACAAAAACTCCATTGCCCTTTCACCACATAATTACCCAAGTATTCGTTTGTACTAGTTAATATCTCACAATCACCTTGTAAACCATTTGATTTTTCAGAGTGATATAAACTTGAAAATTCTATCGTTGTTGTTTCTTGAAAGTTCGATTTCTATTTCCGCACACTATTTTCACATTTGTTGAAATCACTTGCCATATTACGATTAAGAGTTTTTATCCATCTGAGACTAACAGTTGATCCTCAAACCTTTTCCTACTCATCTAGTCAAACCTCTGTTGACAAAAGTCCATAGTCTGTGAACAAAAGTCAACCTATCTTTACCCTTATTCCACGTATACCTCCACCTCCATTCCAAACAAATGTTGGCTCTTCAAAATTGCCAACAGATGTTAGCTTAGATGATTCCCATCTGTAGCCTTCACCTCAAAATGCCATTGTTCCAAATAACGGAGATCTAATCTACCTTAAAAACCATCCATCTGACCAAGTTATTGGCAACATCAATGAAGGGGTTCTCATAAGAAGTCAATCCCAAAACATTTCTTTTTGCTGGTTTTCTATCACTCACACAACCTGTCAAGTACCACGAGGCACTAAAAGACAACAGTTGGGTAGAGGTCATGTAAGTAGAGCTCCTATAGTTCAAAGACAACAAGTATGGGAACTTGTACCATTGCCTCAGGATGTATGTCCCATAGGCACAAAATGAGTCTTTAAGAACAAAATAGATGAAAGGGGCATTGTTGTAAAAAAAAAGCAAGGCTTGTGGTTCAAGGCTATAGACAAGAAGTAGGCATTGATTATGATGCAAATTTTGCTCCTGTTGCAAGACTGGAGGCCATCAGATTGTTTTTATCCTTTGCTACCAACCACAACATCGAGGTGTATCAAATGGATATCAAGTGTGCATTCCTCTACGACAAGATCAAGGAAGAGGTATATGTATGCCAACCCCCGATTTTAAAGATGTTTTTTATCTGGATCATGTTTACAAGCTAAACAAAGCTTTATATAGCTTGAAACAAGCACCTAGAGCCTGACATGAAACTCTTTCCACCTTTCTCTTATCTATAGGCTTTACAAGAGGTAAAAATTGATAAAACTTTGTTTTTAAAATGGAGTGGAAAGGATTTGATGCTTGTCCAAATTTATGTGGATGACATCATTTTTGGATCCACATGAAATGCTATGTGTGAAGACTTTAGAGAACTCCTGACAACAGAGTTTGAAATGAGTGCTATGGGTCAACTCCAATGCTTTCTTGGTCTCTAAGTTAAGCAATTGCAAAATGGTACTTTCATTCATCAAAGTAAGTATGTCAAAGACCTACTTACCAAATTTGTTATGAATGATTGTAAACCATGTAGTACACCCATGGCCACATCAAAGTTGGTCACTATTGATGATAAAGATGACTTGGTTGATCAAACTCTTTATAGAAGCATGACTGGGTCTTTATTGTATCTAACTGCATCTTGGCCAGATATCATGTTTGCAACATGTGTTTGTAAAATAATTAAAAAAATATTTAACAACAAGACTCTCGTTATTCATAGGAAATATCATAGTACAATACCGGTTGAAATAACTAAATAAAAGGAATATAAAATATAATTATATATACCAATCTTGATTCAAGCCGCATCTCTGCTGGGTCCTTCACGCGAACTTGATAGCTTCCTAGACTCGAGTATTCATCATCTTGAGTTTTGAAAATCCTCCTTGACTGCAACAAAGAGCACACTAAAACGTTGACGATTTTGGTTGAGGCACGTGTTCAACACGCTTCCCTTAAAACAGATTTCACACCTCTACTAAAGACGACGCGATTGTTTCCCAAAGTACAATAGCCGAAACAGTATGTATTGCCGAAGATGGCTCACGCGCCCGAGGTTACACCGGGTAATTGTAGTGTTTGAACTTATGGAACAAATAAGAATGTGATGGTGATGGAAAACAGGTAGAAAGTACTCCTCTCTCTAGTTGGTCTTCAAGTGTTCATCCTCCTAGTGTTTTCATGTATCAAGCAATACAATATTCTTATAGTCACAAAAGGAAGCACATAGCCTACTAATTATACAAGAGTTAAGGATTAATGAAAAATTTCACTTAATTAGTCACTTAATTAGAGACTTAAAAACTATAATAAAACTAATTAACTGTCATCAAGAAGCTCTACTCAAGAGTTTCTCTTTTATTCACCACATGAAGATGTTAACTAATATTTATAATTTCATTAAATTATAAATATATCAAATATCCATTCACCAAATTTCCAACTGTAAGTAAATCACTTCCACCAACCTCAACAATAAGTCTTCCCCCAAGAAAACCAAATGATTCAAAAATTCTAAAATGGAAGTCATCCTCACACAGCCATGAATTGACTCTACTTAGATCAAATTGTGAGATTCAAAGGCTGAAAATGGAGGATGCATATGGTCTAGATGCAGATGACCTCTAAGACTTATTAAACCTTAAATTGCAAAGGAATTTTGAAGACATGTTTTCCATGAACTTTGAACTATAGTTCAAAGGGCAAATCAGTGAATTACTGTTGAAAATAAAGAAATAAAGAATGGTTTTGGCATCATCTGTTCTAGGAGGAGATTGTTGGATCTATTGAACCCTATAAAAGAACAAATGATTGAAAAGCCAAAACAATCTATAACATCTTTTCATTAATAATAATAGTTAGAAGGTCTGCTGCTCTAAACTCCGCTCATACTTCAAGACTGTTAACAAGATATGTTAAAGGCAAAGCTCTGCTGGAAGCAAAGGTCTGCTAGAGAGAAACTTTGATGAAGTATAAAGGTTGTTGAAGCAAAGGTCTGCTGAAGACCAATAAAGGATACCTTAGCAGTTGTTGATCAACAGAGTTTATTATGTAATTAATGCAACAGTGTTTAGGTCTAACACAAGATAGAGTTTGTTAGATGTCACTTTCATTGTGACGTCAGCCTAAGATGCTCAGTGGTTTGAAATGTACTATAAATAGTACAGTCAATGTACTATTTTATCTATCACTTTTCTTCTACACATTCTGTACAAACAAAGAGAGTGATCTTACTCTGAGGGGGAGGTTGTAAATTGCATGCATACATGATTATAATTACAAAAGCATGTTATTGAAAACAATCTTTCTATTGTTGTGATTTCAAGTTTACTTAATTCCGCTGCATTATTTCATTTTTATCTATCATCTTACATTGATTTCATCTAACCAATCACATCAATATCAAACTCAGATCCTAACAGAGGACCTTTTAAGCTGATTATCGTATGGGCTTCCAAGATTACTTGAGTTGATGAACTTGTTAGCTAACTTCCTTATGACTTTCTAATATTGCATTAGGTGAGGAGCTACGAGGCTAATTGCGTTTAAGCTTCTAGGGTTACATCAGGTGGGAGACTTAGAAGTTTGTTTACTTCTTAGCTTGTAAAGTCACATTAGGTGGGGACCTGAGAAGCTTCTTACTTTTGGGCTTTGAGGTCATAATAAGTAAGGACCAGAGAAGTTAATTTTCATTGTGTTCTTTCTTATCAAGTAAGGAGAGTGACTTGCCTTGGAAGCATCTTAGAGATAAGTTTGTGCTAAATAGTAAGGTATGTGGGAGGTTGTTTTATACTCTTATTAATGAGCGAGCCTAACTTTGTTCCTTCAACAGCACCTTAGCCGGAGGAGGTATATTCTCTCTTTCTAGAGTTATCTGTCTTTATAAGGGGAAATTAAGCATTTGTCCTAGTCGACATGCTTGTTCCCTTAAGGATTATGGTGTTTGGAAAACAGGTTAGTCTTGTAGAAATGATTGGACAAAAAGTCTGTTCATCCTTAGGAAATGTCTGTTTGGCTTGTCTGTTTGAGACGTTGAGCTGCCACCCACCTTACCTCTTTGCTTCTAGCCAGAAGCTTCCTTTCATAAGTTGTTTTAGTGGCTTTGGTAGCTTCTGACCTGTCCTGTGTTGACAAGCTGCTTTAGTAGCTTATGACATTAGCTGTTTTTTTAGACTTTTAGCATAGGTTCCTTTTTCAATTTTATTTTATAATATTTTATTTTTTATTGATAAACACTTAAAAATAAATGTGTCTTTAATTATAAAGCAAACGTGTTTAAGGTGCCTAAGGAACCCTATATTATGTGGTTGTTCTTTGCCTGAGTTTGACTTGGGTACATGCTTCATGTCTACTCTGGGTACATGCTTATCTTCTTTAGGGTAGTAGGTTTCGTGCTTATAGGCTTTTTGGCTTCAAGCTTCATGGCTTGTGTCGCAACCCCCGACCCCTACCCCGGGAGCGGGAGTCGCGAGGACCACAGACAGGTGGTACCGGTGTTTATTAATTTGGCAGCGGAAATTAAACATCAGGGTCGTAGTTAGGAAATGAATTTTAGAGTTTCAAAAGACCAAACTTTTATATTAAACAAATGGGATGAAAACTCATGTTTTATTCATAACATCTTTATAGGGATAAACCCTAGTTGCTGAAAATATAACTTTTATTTAGGTAACTTTATAGCCACTTTCTTTAAGCCTTCAATGCTCCATAGCTGGCTTCTTATAGCTTCACATTAAGTTACCTGAAACGCGTTTTTTTAAAATATTTTATCAGCAAGAAATACTGGCGAGTTCATTCCATTTTATAAAAAACACACCATTATACTTTACAGTACTAAGAGCGATTACAATGTTTATATCAACCCAATTACTCATTCAGTATTTGTCACTCGACCGGATTTGTGACTATGGTCATATCACTCATTGGCTAACCCATTGTCCAATGGTGACGCTTGATAAGTAGTGTATACAAAACCCCACATACCAGCAGTAATTGTAGAATACAAAGACTTAATCACTGTAAGTATAACTAAAAACATTTTAGATTTTACAAAAGCATTTGAGAAAAACAAAATGACTCACATTGAAAACTTAGGTATTCCTACGACCTTTCTAGTGATAATTTCTTATTACTTCTTGGAATTTCTGTTAAAATATACAATGCACATGTGTTAGTAAATTAACTCAAGTCATTTTAACCATACAACACACGACAGAACTCCAATGAGTTTAGTCAGGCAGAGCCTAGACATGCGTTGGCGAATCTAGATCGATCGGGTCGGGTGTCCATACAACACGAGATAGGACTTCAACTAACTTAGTCGGGTAGAGCCTTGACATGCGTTGGTCCTAAATCGGGTAGGATAGTGAGTTAGTGATCCGGGGTTAAGATACTTACAGGGGGCAGCGTTTCGCAGGTTTTGTGGGTGTTGTTCAGAGAAACGGGGATAGAGAGAGCATACGATCGATTTTTTGTTCGATTTTGAGCACAGACTTCAATCCCACGCTGCTCTATTTATACCCGAATTTGGCTTCTCCCGCGCATCGTGCGGGATTCCTGGACCTCCCTCGTGTGGCTCCTGAGACACCTAGCTAGGCTAGGTCAGCCTTCTCACAAGTGTAGGGTTGCCACATGGCGCGAAACGGTGACACGTCACCTGAACGTCTTGCACGTGTCGTGGGAGATGCCAGGGATCCTGGCACGTGTCGCCTGGGACGCCCAAATCAGATTTCTTCGTTTTTCATGTCGGGTCTCGTTGTGCGTGTCCGGTTCTTTGTTTTTGGCTTAGTTTGGGGTGTTTGGAGAGTTGTTACATCCTCCCCACCTTGGTTTAAATATCTTCCTCGAGATTCATTGGAATAGGTGTGGATACTTCCTTTGCATTTCTGACTCTAGCTCCCTTGTGTATTCTGGTCCTCTCTTTAAATCCCATTTTACTTTGACCAGAACTAATCTCTTGCGTTTGAGATTCTTGATCTTTCTATCTTCAATCTGAATGGGTTTCTCTACAAACTTAAGCTTCTCATTTACCTCTATTTCTTGAAGAGGTATCACCAAATATTCATTGATAAACCAAATTTCTTGAGATTATATACATGGAATACATCATGTATTCCTACCATTTTCTCTAGAAATTGTAGCTGATAAGCTACTGGCCCTATTCGTTTGATAATCTTGAAAGGTCCAACATACCTTGGGCTTAGCTTTCCTTTCTTGCCGAATCTTACAACTCCTTTCCATGGTGAGACTTGTAATAGCACTTTATCTCCAACTTGAAATTCCAAGGGTTTGAGTCTGTTATCTGCATAACTCTTTTGACGATCTCGAGCTGCTTTCAGTCTTTCCTTGACTTGAATGATCTTGTTAGTTGTTTCTTGCACAATTTCAGGATCTGATAGTTGCTTTTCTTCAATTTCTGCCCAACATACTGGGGTTCGACACTTTCGTCCATAGATTGCTACAAAGGGTGCAGTATTGATATTGGTATGATAACTGTTGTTGTAGGAAAACTCTATCAAAGGTAAATGTTCATCCCAAATTCCTCAAAAATCAATTATGCAGGCTCTAAGCATATCTTCTATTGTTTGGATTGTCCTTTCACTTTGACCGTCTGTTTGGGGATGATATGTTGTACTTAGATTTAGTCTAGTTCCCATTGCTTTTTGGAAACTTGTCCAAAATGAGAAGTATAACGGTTGTCCCTGTCAGACACAATAAATAAAGGAATTCCATGTAATGAAACTATTTCATTTACATAAAACTTGGCTAACTGTTCCATACTGAAAGTTTCCTTCATTCGTAAGAAATGAGCAGATTTGGTTAACCTGTCTACAATTACCCAAATTGTATCAATACCTTTTCATGTCCTAGGTAGTTTGATAACAAAGTCCATTGTTATCAATTCCCATTTCCAAATTGGCATTTCCAATTGTTGCAATAATCCTGAAGGTTTCTAATGTTCAGCTTTAACCTGTGAACAGGTTAGACATTTGGCAACGTAATTTGCTACATCCTTTTTCATTCCTATCCAACAGAAATTATTTCTTAAATCTTTATACACCTTATCACTTCCAGGATGCATTGTATACTTAGTCTTATGGGCTTCCTCTAAAATTCGATTTCGTAGATCTCCTTGGATAGGAATCCAAATCCTTTTCTTATGGAATCTCCAAATTCAATCTGTTCCTTCTTCTAATTCCTTAATCATTCATTTTAACCCTTCAACATCGTCCTTGATTATTGTTTCATGTGTCCTTTTAAATTGCTCATTAAATCTATCTGCAGGTTTAGTCTAAGAGAGGTACTCTTTTTGGCTTCTCATGATACTTTTGACTTAAAGCATCAGCTACTACGTTAGCTTTTCCTGCATGATACTGGATATCACAATCATAATCACTAAGGATTTCCATCCATCGCCTCTGTCTCATGTTTAATTCCTTTTGTCCAATGACATATCTTAAACTTTTATGATCTGTGAATGTCACAAACTTACTACCGTAAAGATAGTGTCTCCAAATCTTAAGGGAAAAAATTATTGCTCCTAACTCAAGATCATGGGTTGTATAATTCTCTTCATGCTTCTTAAGTTGTCTAGAGGCATAAGCAATTACTTTTTGACGCTGCATCAGCACACATCCATATCCTAACTTAGATGCATCACAATAAACTACAAAGTCTTCAGTTCCTTCTGGCAAGGCGAGTATTGGAACATTGGTTAACTTTTGCTTCAACATCCTGAATGCTTCTTCTTGCTGTGGCCCCCATTCAAACTTAATTGATTTGCAAGTTAGCTTGGTTAGCGGGATGGCTATTCTAGAAAAATCTTGAATAAAACGTCTATAATATCCGCCCAATCCAAGAAAACTTCTTATTTCTATTGGTGATTCCGGGACCTTCCATTTGGTGATTGCTTCGATCTTTGTGGGATCCACATGAATTCCTTCGTGGTTTACAAGATGTCCAAGGAATTGTACTTCTTGTAACCAGAATTCACATTTTGAGAATTTCGCATAAAGCTTTTCCTTTCTCAGCAATGACAGGAGTATATGCAAATGATCTGCATGATCCTCCTTACTCTTAGAGTAGATTAGAATATCATCTATAAAGACAATTATGAATTTGTCCAGGTATGGTTTACATATCCTGTTCATCATGTACCTCGTTCTGAAAGCAGTTTTAGGAATGTCCTCTTCCTGTACTTTCAACTGATGATATCCTGAGCGTAAGTCGATCTTAGAAAAGAATCGAGCTCCTTGGAGTTGATCGAACAAATCGTCAATTCTTGGTAACGGGTACTGATTTTTGATTGTCACTTTGTTCAATTCCCGGTAATCAATGCACGTAGGCATTGATCCGTCTTTCTTCTTGACAAATAACACCGGTGCTCCCCATGGCGATGAGCTAGGTTGCATGAAACCTTTCTCTAGTAATTCGTTCAGTTGTTTCTTCAATTCCTTCATCTTCGTCGGTACTAGCCGATATGGTGCTTTGCAATTGGTGCTGTTCCTGGTATTAGGTGAATTCTAAATTCGACCTCTCGATCTGGCGGTAATCCAGGAAACTCTTCTAGGAAGACATCAGAGAATTCAGATATTACGGGAATATCTTTTAATTCTCTTCCTTTAGTGTTAATGATTATGGAAATCATATACACTATTCCCCCTTTCCGTCTATAGCTTGCAGCTTTCATCACTGAGATGAACTTTGTTGGCCTTGTCGACTTATCTCCCTTAATTGTGATCCTTTCGCTAGATGGCACATTTACTTCTACAGACTTTTGATCACATATTATTCGTGCTTGATTGGCTACCAACCAATCCATTCCTAAGACGACATCAAATCTGGCTAGATCCATTGGAAAAAGGTTAGCAGTAAAGTTATGACTTAAAATTTCTATCTTTACTTCTTGGAGGATTTCGCTTATTTTGATAGAGGATCCATTTGCCGTTTCCACCAGACAGTCTTGGTGAAGTTTATTTAATGGTTGATTAAGAAGTTTACAGAAAGAAGTATTTATGAAACTTTGGTTTGCACCAGAGTCAAATAATACTTTGGCATAAACATCATTAACTAAAAATATATCGGCAATCACATCCGGCATCATCTTGGCTTCCTCGGCGGTCAGCACGAATGCTCTAGCATTTCTTCTGGGCCCTTCCGTCGTTGTTGCTTTGTTGCTTGCTGCTAGAGCTAGTTTCGGACAGTTTGGTTTAATATGACCAGCTTCTCCAAAGTTATAGCATGTTCTACCAAGGTTGGCTTTCTTTCTGCAGTCTTCCTCCTTATGCCCTGATATTTTGCAGAAGTTGCAGTATATAGAGCATTTTCCTAAATGTTTCCTTTTGCAGTACTTACATGGGGGTGAAGAAGAACTTGCCCCTTTTCCGCGATAGGAATTACCATAACGTAGTTCCTGGGTGATCTTCTGAGCTAAGTTCCTTTTCTGGTTTTCTTCCTGCGTACGTACCAATTCATCTGTCAAGGTGTTTGCTAGTTCTACTGCTTCTTCTATAGTTTGTGGTCTGGCTGCCTTGACTACATGTGTGATCTCACTGATTAATCCCCAGATGTAACGAGAGATTAATACTGGTTCTGGTGAGGCCAGGGTTGGTACAATCCTTGCATATTCAAAGAATGTGGTAGTATATTCTCTGCAATCTACCCCAATCATTCTATGATTTATGAATTTATTAGCAATCTGTTCCTTTTCATTAGGAGGACAGAAATTCCTTTCAACTATTTCCTTAAAGTTGTTCCATTTCATATTGTAAACCTTGTCACTTCCTTTGGACTAAAGAATGGTATTCCACCTATCTAAAGCTGCATCTTTTAAAATATTAGAAGCATACATAACTTTATCTTCATTTGCACATTTACTTTTCTTTAGGACTGCTTCTTTCTTTTCTATCCAGCGCAAGGCTGAAATAGCTCCTTCATTGCCTGAGAATTCTATCTGTTTGCATGATAAGAATTCTTTATAAGAACAACCATATGAGATGGTTCTTCTTCTTTTTGGAATTGGAGCTTGGATTAACATATTGAGATTTCCATTCACGCTGCGATTTGATTCAGTGGGTATACGTTTATTCCCGTTTCTGGAATCATTATTTTCTGCCTTTTTAATAGTATCAATAATATAGGGCATAGCATCTATGATTCCTTGGGCCACTATGTGTTCGATAGCACTTTTATCTACTTGGATCTCGTTATTATTGCTATTCTGGATTTCCTGATTTACTTCGTTTAACATCTGAATTGTA
Source organism: Scalesia atractyloides (assembly GCA_947069175.1). NCBI lineage: Eukaryota > Viridiplantae > Streptophyta > Magnoliopsida > Asterales > Asteraceae > Scalesia > Scalesia atractyloides. The sequence goes on along the minus strand of CAMTDV010000019.1, from coordinate 42,091,280 downwards.
AACATTTATCAGGTATTAATATCACAGAATAAATAATAATCACACAACACAGTGAACCAAAATCGTCGAGCATTGCGTCTTTTAGTCTTTTCATAGATATGCATCTATTACAACCATAACTGGAATTCAAACATTAGTAACTACGCATCGATATATATATATAGGTGATATATATTATTAGCTATTTTAGTTATTGTTTTTGGGTTTTTTTTCAAAGTAACAAAACACATATATATATTAGGCGATTACTTTCTTAGAACTGCATCTCCCGCTCGTCATATTTCCAGACGAGCTTCTCCCCGATTTGGCGAATCCGGTTTCCTTCCTCCACTAACTCTTCACCATATTGGCGGAATTCCTCCACATGGTCCCTGGGTAGTACTGGGGCTGGCACTAGTTCAGGGTAAGGTGGAACTGGTTCTTCGTAGGGAAATGGGTTTTCTAGTAGGTTTTGAATTGCCCAGTTGTTAGCCCACCACTGATCTAAAGGGTTTGGTGCTGGGATTCTAGGTATCTCTTTGGGGCAAAGGCTGGAATTGGAAATTGGGTTCCCTAATTCTGTTCTAAGTTTTGTGGGTTGGTCAGGAAATAAAGGAAGTAGCGGTGGTTCTGGATTTGCTACTTGGTTGAAATTAGGTTCTTCTCCTATATTTCCAAACATGTGAAAATTAGCAAATTGTCTATCCAACTCTTCTTCCCATAAGGGTCTAATTTCTGGGTTTCGGGTATTTCTTTGAGTTCTAACTGCTATGGCTTGCTGTTGTGCTTGTCTCATTCTTTTCCTCTTTTCTTCTTTGGCTCTACTAAACCAACCTCTCTTTTTAGGGGGAAAAGGTTATGCGGATTTGGCTTTGAAAACAAAGATACCTTCGGAATCGGAAGTGTAATCGGTGATTGGCTGGGATTTCCCTTCATCCATGAGAGAATGAGGTAGATGACGATAAGCGTCAGAAGTACCCTGATCACTCATACTTAAAACTAAAGTTATTAAAATAACACAAAATAATAATAATATACATATATATTCACACAGAGTAACATAGAAGTCGTAGGTATTTCCAAACACATTTATTTTAAATTTAGGTATTTCAAAAGAACACCTAAATGGCTTAAACCAGTGGCTCTGATACCACCTTCTGTCTCAATCCCCGACCCCTACCCCGGGAGCGGGAGTCGCGAGGACCGCAGACAGGTGGTACCGGTGTTTATTAATATGGCAGTGGAAATTAAACATTAGGATCGTAGTGAAGGTCCGTTGTACGGATCGTTGAGGCACTAATTTGGCAAACCTAAGGTAAACGTGCCGTTTGCATAGGCGACCCATTGGATACAAGTTCTTTATAGATTAATCACTATTTCATTAATGTATAGACGTTACAGATCTTGGAAACACTTGGACAGAGCTTTGCCGTCCAGTACACAAAATCTCTGAATCTTACAAATGAAATGCAAACTCACATATTTATAGTTACATAAGTTCGCCTGAAAGGTGCCTTGGACAAGTTTGGGCGAACTTGTTCAAGCACCATACAAGTTCGGGCGAACTTGTTATACAACACACATAAACTTGACGTTTTGCTCATAAACACAGACTCGACATTATATGACGACGTAGGCAATAGACATATGCATCAACAGACTCCCCCTTGGATGTTGCCATAGTCATCATTCTTCAATTAAGTTCCAGAGTCTTTAACTTTTTCTTGATCTTTACTTCTTAATATCCATGATCTTCAGGACTTCTACAATCCTTTTCTCTTTTCTTGAGCTTGTCTTGATAAAACTTGAATCACCATGCTCCCCCTTACTTTGAGCTTTCTGGTATCTTCAATCAACGTTTTTATCTAGCTCCCCCTTAAAATCTACTTCCTGTTTCAAAGTTCCTCAAACACTCAAAGAAATATTTCAGATTCAAACTTTGAAATCTCAAAACATTATCATTTCAAATTTTAATCATCTAATTAGTTTTAAACCCATCAGTTATTCAAGTCCAAATTAATGACCTTGAATATCTGATTTATATATCAAGTTCAACTTAATGATCTTTATTAAACATTTTGACACTAAACTGACACATTCATTCAAATGTAAATTTCAACTTAATGAACTTTTAAACTTTTTAGATCAATTTCAAAAGTTTTTAGATTTTGTTCAGCAACTCTAGATTTTGAAAATCAGCTTTTCATCATCAGTGGTCGAAACTAAAAGATAATATAATCTTTTTGTTTTATGAAATGAATATGAAACACTAAGTATGTACAAACATATTCAGAAATATATTTTTGTTGAGTTTGTGTTAAAGGATCATATCAATTTTTTTAGACATATCACTAGTACCGTTGACCTTTTGGGACTTTAAGTTTTAAACTCTTTTACCTAGATTGTCGATATAATTATCAACTTAAACTTCGACACATTTCTCAATTGTTCCAAGATATGTTAGTTAGAATTATAAAACTTGACTTAACTATGGTTCCCATCTCAGAATATACTCCCGTATCAAAATTCCCTAGATTTCATCTTACAGGTGAGTATATCGTAATTGATACCTGTATTTGGGTTTTGCGAGGCCTTGAGAGCTCAGGTTAATACTACAGTATCGACAAAGAGATGAAGCCTCGACTTATAGGTAGTGTTCGAAAATGGAATCTTTTTGTACCACAATTGTAGCATCTTTCGATATTTTCAATTGAATGTAGTTTTGGGTTTTTTACAAAAAAGTATTATAGAAGTTCTAGGCTATTGCTTCCGAAAAATCAGAAGAACTTGTATAATACCCCAGATATCAATCATCTATAAGACCTCGTATCTCAGAATCAGGCAATCTCTCAAACAAAATTTCGGAGTACTAAGTCCATATATCCGAGAGATGTTAATCCACAAGTTTAAGCAGTTGTAGTTTATATTCCGGAAACAATTTACTAAACGTGTAAAGCCTATCGACACATCTAGAGTAAGACTTGTTTATTACTTTTTAAACTTTACAATTCCTTAGCATACTGTGATAGTCCACTAATGTACTATCATTTCCTTTGTGATACAAAATTCTTTTTGTCTTTTTCAATGTTTTTGTACCTTTTGCATTTAATATGTTTTTGGATTTTCCGAAAAAATTTTCTCCCCCTAAATTTCAAAAACATATTTTTGGAATTATTTTTAATAACATTGACCAACCGATGAGATCACTTTAATTCGCCATCCATTACTGCTTCACAAATTTCTTTTAAAACCTCTCCCCATCATGATGACAAAAACCTTGACACCTTTGTGTTTATAGAACATTTATATCCCTGAGTTTTGTCTGTTCAACAGTGAGGGTTCTGTGATAGTTTTCAAATTTTCTTAAAAAATTTGTAAAACTTTCAAGTGAATGTTATTGAAACATGTTTTTCGAAAAATTTTCTCCAAAAATTTTCAAAAATTGTAAAGTAAACGTTACTTGAGTTTCAATTTTTTTTTAAAATGTCCTTTATGTAGAAATTGATAACCCGTCCTTTCGTCTTCAATGTGTGCTACTGAACTCCATTCTTAGTAATTTACTTTCTCCTCGGAAGTTCCTGCACAAAAATTCAAACAATTAGTTGAATAGCGACACCCAAGTCTTTGCAGTCTTAGGTGTTATTTCTTCAACCTTAACTTTGACTTTCTTTTCACAATCAGGTTTATTTAGAACTTTCTCAAGTTTTGGAAAGTCCTATAATCTTTCAATTTTCACTGATTGTGTCACTTCCTTTCCTTTTACCAACCATGTTTGATTTTTCGTTAAAGCTTTCTTGAAATACAATGTAGAAACAATTTGTTCATTACTATTCGAGGATTCACTAGTTTCAAAATTTGAAAACTTAGTAATAACTGGTTTCACCTTGTTTGTAGTTTCTGTACATTGTTTCCAAACCTGAGTTTGTACTTTCAAATCTTCAAAATTTTTCTTATCAATATGAACAGGTTTAGGATTAATTTGAAAACATTTTCTACTAATGTGTCCAGTTACTCCATATTTAGACACTTCCTGTTCTCATACTGATCCTTTTTAGCAAACCATACACTCAAATCATAACACTGACTTGAAGTGTGGTAACCAACTTTCCTGCTTCTTTTATAACTCTGATTTGACGTTGAAGCATTGCGGTCCGACCTGCACCACTTAATTTAATTTTTTTGTAAGTTTTGATTTTCAAATGGTTTTGAATTTTTATAATAATTGATCGTACCGATGAGCTTTTATTTTTCTTTTGAAAATTTTTAGAAATTTTTAAATTTTGTATTTCCTTTTGTTTTCGTTCTCCATTCTGCTTAAAAGGTTTTTGCGTTGAGCATTCACCTTTTTCAGTAAATTGTAGAACAGTTTCTTGAAAATTTTCTTTTAGTTTTAAAAATATTTCATTTTTATCCTTTTTATCTCTTTCATCATCGGTATCATCATCATAACCCTTAATCATGACATTGTCATAATTTTCGACATTGTCACTTAGTGGAATTTCTTTTTTATTTTTATTGATCGTTTTGGACATATCTGATCTAGAATCAATGAAGAGGTCACAAAACCTTTCAATTTCTTTTCTAACTCATCAATTTTATTTTTAGCAATCTCAACATCTTGTTCAAATTTCCTGAATTTTTTTAAGATGTGAGTTTATTATACTTTGTTTTTCAAAATCATTTTTATTTAAAACAGAATTTTCATTTTCTAAAATTTTTATTCTATTTTCAAAAATCTTTTCATTTTCTTTTAACTTTTTATTTTCTAATATCAAACTCTCCAGGTTGTTCAAGAGTTTGGCATTATCTGCCAGATAATCATTCAGATCTATATCACAGACTGGGCAGATTGGTTTAGAACTTGAAGACTCATTTGTAGATGTACTTGAAATTTGTGCTTCACTGTTCTTTGCCATTATACTCCCTTCTTTCTTCAACTGATCATTCCCTTGATTACTGACAAGATCAGACTTCTTTAGTAATTCCACTTAATATCCCTCTAATTTGTCAATGAAGGTAGAGAGCTTGAAAAATTCCCAGCTCGGACTTTCCTTTAACACCATTAAGTACGTTGTCCATTCACCTTTCGGAAGAGCATCAGCCAATTTGTCTATATACCCTGCTTCTGTCTTATCAAGACCATGCCTTCTCATCTGCACTTTCAAATGACAAAATCGATCTATCATTTGTTTCATTGACTCGCCTTTTAGCATTGTGAAGATGTCAAACTCTTTCATGATTAGAACTTTCTTGCTCTTAATCATCTCAACACTATCCAAATATTTAGCACGTAGAGCATTCCACAACTTCTTTGCTATATCCATTCTGGTAGTAGAATCAAGATATCTTCATTTATCGATTGTTGTAACAAGCTGATCATCTTCTTCTTATAAACATTCTGGTAGAAGAAATTTGCTCGTTTCCAGTTCTCGAATTTTTCTTTCCAGTCTTCATATTCGTTCATACTCATCAACTTTGGCGGCTTCACGGACCCCATTTCGTTTTCCAAATTTATTTGTTGTTCAAAAACACTTGAAAAATGATTAGCAAACAGACAATTTTAGTAAAATTTGACTTCTTAATCGGCAATATTAACGTATTGGTTCGCTAAAAACGTTTAAAATTTTTCCAAAAACTGTTTTTACCCGATTAGAGCGTTAAACTCGTCTCGTCAATACGAATCTAACAATATATAATGTCTGAGACATTTTTTTAGAAACCTTGGACTAAACAGCTTGTCACAGCTTGTGAAAATCAGCTACTTAACAAGTTTGGGCGAACTTGTATGGAGATTTATGAAAATATCACCATGATAACAAGTTCGAGCGAACTTATGTGAAAATTCAAAAGAAACAGCAAGTTCGAGAGAACTTGTAAAAAATTTCAACAAATTTTGATCAAGTTCGGGCGAACTTGATTAAATTTGATGAAAACCAGCTAAGTTCGAGCGGACTTGAGTGAAAATCTTTGAAAAATCAATCAAGTTCGGGCGAACTTGATGAAAAATCACTCAAAAAGTGAATTTTTGAATCAAGTTCGAGCGAACATGTGTTTTCAAACATGGTTTTTTCATACTTTCGACATGAATTCGTTTGTTTTAAGCTCTGATCTTTTCAAGGGTTTTACTATTATGGATTTTACGTATTATACTTGAAAATCAGTCAATTTTGTCGATGAAATGTCCAAGAAAAGTTAAAAATGAAAGAAATGAGTAGAATATGTGAACTTCTACATCCAATGTCTTCAAATAAGGCCAATCCTGCTCTGATACCAATTGAAGGTCCGTTGAACGGATCGTTCAGGCACTAATTTGGCAAACCTAAGGTAAACGTGCGGAATCCGTTTGCATAGGCGACATGGATACAAGTTCTTTACTGATTAATCATTGTTTCATTAATGTGTAGACGTTATAGATCCTGGAAACACTTGGACAGAGCTTCGCCGTCCAGTACACAAAATCTCTAAATCTTACAAATGAAATGCAAACTCGCATATTTATAGTTACACAAGTTCGCCTGAAAGGTGCCTTGGACAAGTTCGGGCGAACTTGTTATACAACATACATAAACTTGACGTTTCGCTCATAAACACAGACTCGACATTATATGATGACGTAGGCAATAGACATATGCATCAACAGACTCCCCCTTGGATGTTGCCGTAGTCATCATTCTTCAATTAAGTTCCAGATTTTTAACTTTTTCTTGATCTTTACTTCTTGAATAACTTTAATATCCATGATCTTCATGACTTCTACAATACTTTTCTCTTTTCTTGAGCTTGTATTGATAAAACTTGAATCACCATGCTCCCCCTTACTTTGAGCTTTCTGGTATCTTCAATCAACGTTTTGGGAAATGAATTTTAGAGTTTCAAAACACCAAACTTTTATATTAAACAAATGGGATAAAAACCCATGTTTTATTCATAACATCTTTATAGGGATAACCCCTAGTTGCTAAAAATATAACTTTTATTTAGGTAACTTTATAGCCAGTTTCTTTAAGCCTTCAGTGCTCCATAGCTGGCTTCTTATAGCTTCACATTAAGTTACCTGAAACGCATTTTTAAAAATATTTTATCAGCAAGAAATACTGGCGAGTTCATTCAATCTTATAAAACGACACACCATTATACTTACAGTACTAAGAGCGGTTACAATGTTTATATCAACCCAATTACTCATTCAGTATTTGTCACTCGGCCGGATCTGTGACTATGGTCATATCACTCATTGGCTAACCCATTGTCCAATGGTGATGCTTGATAAGTAGTGTATACAAAACCCCACATACCGGCAGTAATTGTAGAATAAAAGAGTTAATCATTGTAAGTATAACTGAAAACATAGATTTTACAAAAGCATTTGAGAAAAGGAGAGTGACTCACATTGAAAACTTAGGTATTCCTACGGCCTTTGTGGTGATAATTCATGATTACTTCCTGGAATTTCAATTAAAACATACAATGCACATGTGTTAGTAAATTAACCCAAGTCACTTTAACCCTACAACACACGACAGAACTCCAACGAGCTTAGTCAGGCAGAGCCTAGACATGCGTTGGCAATTCTAGATCGATTGGGTAGGGTGTCCATACAACAAGAGATAGGACTTCAACGAACATAGTTCGGCAGAGCCTTGACATGCGTTGGTCCTAAATCGGGTAGGATAGTGAATTAGTGATCGGGGGTTAAGATACTTACAGCGGGCAGCGTTTCACAGGTTTAGGGGTTTAGGGGGGTGTTGTTCAAAGAAACGGGGATAGAGAGAGTATAGATCGAATTTTTCGTTCGATTTTAAGCACAGACTTCAGTCCCACGTTGCTCTATTTATACCCGAAATTGGCTTCTCCCGCGTGTCGCGTGGGATTCTTGGACCTCCCTTGCGTGGCACCTGAGACACCTAGCTAGGCTAGGTCAGCCTTCTCACAAGTGTAGGGTTACCACATGGCGCGAAACGGTGACACGTCACCTGAACATCTCCCACGCATCGTGGGGGATGCCAGGGATCCTAGCGCGTGTCGCCTGGGACGCCCAGATCAGATTTCTTTGTTTTTCACGTCGAGTCTCGTTGTCCGTGTCTGGTTCTTTGTTTTTGGCTTGGTTTGGGGTGTTTTGGAGAGTTGTTACAGCTTGTAGCTTCCGAGCTTGAGCTTATGGCTTCTAAGCCTGAGCTTTTCTAAGCTTATAGCTTCTCAGCCTATAACTTTAAGCTTGTAGGTTGAAGCTTATAGCTTCCGGCTTCTGAGCTTATAACTTCCGAGCCTAAGCTTATAGTTTATTGCTTGTTGCCTTCTTAGCTTCTTGACTATAGGACTATGCAAGAATCTGTTATGTTGTATTCTCCATGTGTTTTAGCCTGGTCTGCGTACCTACTTTCACTATCAGTCCTCAATTAGAAGTGTTTTCGGTGAGGATGTGAGTGCTTGTAGTCTTAAGTTGTCGTGCTTCTAGCTTCTCCACTTATTGCAGCTTCTCTTGGTGTACATTTACAGGTGTAAAACTGCTTAAATTAACAGCTATCATGTTATGATTGATGTGAATAGTGACAATGTGTCACTTTATGTTATGATTGATGTGAATAGTGACAAGGTGTTATTTTTTAGACTAATAGCTATAAAGTTTGGAAAAATGTATCAAGAGCACATGCATTTGACAGAACTGTTTAAAGGTACTAAAATTCTCATTTGACTTTTATAAAAGTAATAAAGTACAAAAATATATTTTTACAATCTAAATTGCTTTTATAGATTATTGTGTAACTTCTAACATACTCAAGTGATTTATTTGTTTAACCCAAGTGAAAATATCTTTCTGTACGTTTTCATGCATAGCCTTGAAGATGTAAACAACTCACAAACAACTTGTACATGTGAATTACCAATTGCATAGGATATTTTAGTGCTAGGATTCGGAAGATCAATACATGTATATACTTGTACGAAACCGGGAAAAGCCATATCTCACTTAAATGAATTTTAATATGGAATTTCTTTGTAGGTAAACAATCTCATAAAATCATGTATGTTGTGAAACTATCATTTGTAAATTCGACAGAACAGGGTGATGTGAGACTGTTAGCAAGTTTAGGTGTATAAATCATGGAACTTGATTTATAGCGAATGGGATTTGTACCAACGATCATCCCGTGAATAAGATTTGTTTATGTGATGGGCATATTTCTTATATGAGTGGACCGTATTTATAGCAAAGAAGGCTACTTTACTAGTTCCTTTTTTTAACAATGGTTTGTGTGAAACCAAGGGAAAAGGGAAGAACTAGACACGGGATTTGCTGTCTACAATGGTGTGTCGTGTCGGTATATATATCCACGATAGTCCAACCAAAATGACCCATTTATGCAAAGACGACTTGTAACAACGATTTATTTCGTCTCGGAGTTTGTATAAGCTCCTGGAGAAAAGTGTTGGTGTCCGTGTTATAAACGGGTGTACCGGCATGCGAGTTTTGCCATCGAAGTATCGATTCTGGTCGTTTTATGACCTTGAACGGTTGCTTTATTGGACAATGATCCGTCCTTAGGGCGGTTGATCACCTTAGCATATGGGGAATGGTTATGAGCTCTGTTTGCGGAGCCCCATGCATTTATATTTTCTCTAGACGAATAATCTAACTTGTAGTGAATGATTTCGATATACAAGTTTGTTGGTGCATAATGCCTATGTCTTAGTCTTATATCGAGTCTGTATTGTATAGAGCTGAATAGGCTAGGTATAGCAAATATTTATGTTTGATGTAAGCAAGTTTGCCCATAAAAGTCATCATGTAAGCATGTTCGGCCGAACTTGCTCAGGCAAGTTCGGGCGAACTTGTATCCTCAGGGCCGAACTTGTTCTCCTATAAATACCTAGCTAGCCTAGTTCATTTGTAATTTTGGCATTTCAGAGGCGAAGCTCTGTCGGTTTGTAACCAGAACGTTTGATCTATAAAACTGACGATTAACTGATTAAATCTTGTCTATTGGTAAACTTGTCATAATAATTCCGTGATTATGGACAATAGTTATCAAACTTAGGTTCCTTAGCATCGAGGATCGGTCCTACAAGTGGTATCAGAGCTAGAACAGCCTGATTTGATAGTATCAAGACCGGAACACTTCTATTTCTACTCCATTCTTCTCTTTTTCATAACTTTTGAACATAAAATGAAGAATTCACAGTCAAAATCTTTTGAATTTTGAATATATCATGTAAAATACAACAAAGATAAACCCTTGAAAGATCAGAGACCAAATTCAACCGAATTCATGTCGAAATTTTGAAAAAACCATGTTTTTGAAAACCCCCATGATCGAACTTGTTGGTTATGTTCGGTCGAACTTGGCCTAAAACATCACTTTTCAAGTATGTTTTAGTAAATTTGCCCGAACTTGAAGCATTTTTGAGGAAATTCTAGATAAGTTCGCTCGAACTTATCAATTGTTCACTGATTTTACACCAAGTTCGACCGAACTTGTGTAATATCAAGGAACTTTTAAGTAAGTTCGCCCGAACTTACTATTTTTTCATCAAAGTTCTGTTTGCAAGTTCGCTCGAAGATCTGGTTGGTTTGTGTCATAAGTTCGCTCGAAGATAATCAATTTTTCAAAGTAAATCTAACAAGTTCGACCGAACTTTTTAGAAAATCTGTGAATTCTACATTAGTACTACAAGTTCGACCGAACTTGTAGTAGGACGAATTGTTTTCAAAGTTTTTTTGAAAAATTTCAGTGTAGACGTTTCGTTATTCACAATGGAGGAACAACTAAGAGTTCTTATGTCCGGAGCTAGTTCGTCAAATGCCAATGTGATCAATCATGTCAATCTTGATAATGAAATGGGAACGACTGTCAAACCGCCCAAGCTGATGAGCATGGACGAGTACGAGGCATGGAAAGAGAAGTTTACATACTGGGTTCAAGCCATGCACTTCGCTGGCTGGGTATCAATTGAAAGAGGCTACACTGTTCCGATAGATGAACATCAACGAGTTCTTGAAAAGTATAACTACTCGACGGTTCAGAAAGAAGAATATATCATCGAGAAAAAGATGATCAGTCTCATCCAACAGTCTATCAAAGAAGATATCCTGATTTTACTACCAGAGTAAACTACTGCAAGAGATCTTTGGTTGTCATTACAGAAGAAGTATCTAGGCAGTGCCGAAATGATAAAAAGCAAAAAGGCACTTATCCTGAAAGAGTTCGATATCTTCACAATGCTAAAGAATGAGACCATAAAGCAAATGATCGAGCGTTTCTGTCATCTTAAAGTGCAAATACGAAGACACGATCTCGAAAAGACAGAACAAGAATACATCGACAAACTTGCTGACGCACTACCAGAGGGTGAATGGACTACGTATTTGATGGTTCTGAAGAACAGTGATAAGTGGGAATTTTTCAAGTTGTCGACGTTTATCGATAAACTCGAAGGCCACGAAATGGAACTTCTAAAGATGGCGAAGTCAAAGAACGCTAATGTTGTTCAAGACGTCGGTCTGTATTACAAATCCGGAATGCTAGATAGTGTTTTAGTCCTAAAATTCAGACGACTTTTAGTGCGAACATGAATGCTTCTACACAGAATCAGAATCAATCACTGCCTCAGTATGACTAGAGTCCTCAAAGTTCTTACTCAAGCACTGGTTCAAATTCAACTTATCAAAGCCAAGCGAATCAGAATCAACAACAAAGTTCTGATCCGAATGTATATAAATGCAACATCACAGTGAATTTGAACAATGTTGTTTCAGAACAAGTTGCAAAACAACATATGTCACTACTCGCTACCGTATTAGAATCTTATGAATGTCTTGTTGCCGGTAAGATCGGAAACCCTAAGATGACCGCAGAAGATTATGACCAGGTAGACAAGGAAGAACTCGAACTAATGGACATCAAATGGTCCTTAGCTTCGATCATCAGGAGAGTGACAAAGTTCGTTGCACTCACAGGCCGTGACATAGGAAATTCCAGCAACAAATTGGGTTTTGATAAAACCAAAGTCACATGCTTTAGATGCCGTCAAAAGGGGCATTTTAAAAGAGAGTGTAAGAACACCGAAGCAACCAGAAATCAAAGTCCTTTCGGAGTAGGAAATGAATATTACAAAAGGGCACTTCAATATAAACCGTTTCTGAAGAAAACTCAGGTTGAAATCCAAGAAAAGCCTGACACTAGCACCACTGAGAAAGCTATGGTGGCATCCAGTGAAGATGATGGTTTTGATTGGAATTCTTACATTGGGAAAAAGATCGGAGTTGCTTTGATTGCAAAGATAGTTGAAGATAATTCTGCAGAGGAAGCAGCGCAGCAGCAGGAAGCAGCAGCTATCCAACAAGCTCTTCTGGGACAATACTTGCATCAACAGCAGGAAGAAGAGGAAGATATCCATGTGCAGAGACAAGGAATTTTATCCTCTAATTCTTGTAACAGTTTTGCAGGTCATTTTGATGGCAGCTCGAAAGAACAAGTGGTTTAGGAGAAAAAGATTGATGAAGTGATCATTGATGTCACTCAAGAAGTGAAAGTCGAAGACCTCAAGGACATGGCAGATAAAGCTTTAATGGCGAATCTAAGCAAGGTAGGTCCAGTGGTAAAAATTGTCGAGAAAGAAGTTGTCAAAGTACAAGTTGTTGAGGTTGAGAAACCTTGTACAAAATGTACTAAACCTTGTGTCGAATGTGCCAAAAAATAAAAAATCATCGCTGAAAACAATGCGCATAACGAATTGCCGAAATACGATTATCGCACAATGAAAGAAGCGTATGACAAAATGAAAAATGATTATGGCAGAATCGATAGAAATAACATCGAACAACATGATAATATACGGATGTTGAGTGAAACAGTAATCGATAAACAAAGGGCAATTAACACCTATATTAACACCATTGCTGAAACCAAACAACAACTTCAAGACATGACAATCGAAACTGAAAGAGTCCAAAAGTTGTTGAGAAGTTATACCACAAACGCATATGTTATTGATCACATTCCTTCAACAATCTCAATGGAAGAAAAACCTAAAAAGAAAATTGGCAAAGAATATAGCAATGTTCCTCCACCCTTTTGCGAGAAGTACTGTCGCAAAACCGCAGACGGGATGGATAAGGCACTCAACGTTGAGTTACTTTCTGAGAAAAAAGATGAGTTGCCTGAGAATATTGATATAATATATGCTAAATCTGATGATGATAACAACGCTGTGGTTAACAAAGTGGTTGAAAATGTTCTAAGTGATTCTGATGACGGCAGCTTCAAAAGCGCCGACTCGAGTTCAAAGAATCCGATTCACAGTCTGAAAATGACGAAAAGTCGTCAGAGGATGGTCTAAGTGATGATCCTACTGTTGTAATGTACAAAATTAAGGATTCGGATAGACTATACTTTGATGATAGCTTCCCGATTCAGAATGTGAAGGAAGAATTGCTTGATAAATTCTTTATACTCGTGGAAGCCACATCAGAGGAATTGAAAATTAACGAACGAAAATTCTATTCCAAACCTAAAAGAAAAAACTACCGAAGGAATGGTGGTGATCATCCGGAAAACCGGAGAGTAGGGTTGGGTCTAGAAGAATTAGATGAACCAGTAAAGAAAGTGTCACCATTTCATGAATATAAAAACAAAAACATGAGTTTTGTATATGGGACAAACACGGTTCACGAAGAGAGTTTGATTGGTAAACAATCAAATGATGACTTTAAAAAGGAGAAAGAAATTCGAGATAAAGCCATGGTTACAAGTGGTGCCAAAACATCAAGTGGGGTAAAACCACCCACTAAAGGACATCCACTTGATAATCAGACATTTTTCAAGTGCAATGAAATTGGTCATATTGCACGACAATGTCTGAAATCAAAACCGGCTTATCCTCGAAGAAGAAAATCAAATGTTGTAAAACCAAGGTATCCAGAGTTTGAAAAACCAATCAAGATTTTGAAAAGAAATGAATCTTTGCTAGAAGTTAAACCTAAAATAGAAAAGAGGTTTGAGAATTCTATTTTCGAAAAAGGAGAAACTTCAAAGGCTAATGAAAACAATTTTTACCTCAAGAAGGCTAACATAAAATCTCAAGCCTGGATTGCAAAGAAACGGTCAGCAACATCTGAGAACACTAAGTCTGAGCTTGTCAAGACTAGTGATAGCAAGAAAGAATCAAAATCCGAAATAATAATTGAAACCACATCTGAAACTGTCAAAAATACAAGTGGTAACAATTCAAAAGATAAAAAGACGGTAAAGTTTTCAAACATAAACATCATAGAAAATTCAGATGAAGAATGGGAAGTTTATTCTGTAGATGAGGGTGAATTCAATTATGCTGATGAATGTGAATTTGATTTTGATGATGGTTATCCAATTCAACCCAAGACCAAAAAGGCTTGGGTCTCGCTTTTTAAGTAGATTGTTAAAATGTGCAGTGACTCCAGAGATCCGTTCTTTCTAAGTGGATTTTGGATAGTGGAGCGGCCAGGCATATGACGGGAATGAAGGCGTTACTATTCGACATTAAAGCTATCAATGGTGGTTATGTTGGATTTGCGGGTAACCAGGGTGGAAGGATAGTCGCCGAGGGAAAACTCTCCAATGGCGTCGTTTCATTCCATCGCGTGAGCTATATTGCAGAACTTGAGAACAACCTTCTGAGTATATCGCAGATATGTGACAAGAAGTTCACAGTCCATTTCAACGACAAAGAGTGTATTATCTTGAAGCCAGGATTCCAAATACCAGATGAGTGGATTCTGATGCGAGCACCACGTGAGAATGATTTGTATGTTCTTGATATGGGTTTCGCTACCACTTCATCAAAATCAACACAATGTTTTGTGTCAAAGGCTACTTAAAAGGATTCTATTCTTTGGCATCGTAAGATGGGGTATATTCATTTGCGAAAAATGAATTTCTTGGTTCATAATGATCTTGTAGAAGGCGTAAATCTTTGGAGTTTCCAGATGTCTGATCATTGCTTGGAATGCAAAAAGGGAAAGCAGATCAAGAAATCTCATCCAAAGAAAATTCTAAACTCAATCAAGTTTCCATTAGAACGTCTCCATATTGACCTATTTGGTCCTGTAAATGTTCGAAGCATCTCAGGAGACTTATACTGCTTGGTCGTGACAGATGACTATTCGAGATATTCGTGGGTATTCTTTCAAGAATCAAAAGCCGAAACGTTCGAGAACTTGGTTATTCTATTAAAGAAACTCGAACCTTTATCATCTGCCGGTCAGACGCATTAGAAGTGACAACGACACAGAGTTTAAGAATAACAAAATAAAGGAATTATGCAACGCAAAAGGGATTCTGCACAAGTTTAGTGCTCCCTATACTCCACAGCAAAACGGAGTAGCTGAACGGAAAAACAGAACTTTGATTGAAACTGCGAGAACCATGCTTGCAGATTCTAAACTTCCTATCAGCTTCTGGAGTGAAGCGGTTGGTGCGGCTTGCTACACGCTAAACAAGGTTCTTACTGTCAAACCAGCATAGAAAACATGTTTTGAGATGATAAACCGACGGAAGCCAATTTTGAAGTTCTTATAACCATTCAGTGCACCATGTACCGTAATAGACCAAGATGGCAAATTCGGAGCTAAATCTCTTAAAGGTTTCTTTGTCGGATATGCGAGTCCGTTGAGAAGAGTATATGTTCCTTCATTGAGAAAGGTTATTGAAGCACAGCACGTGGATTGTTTCAACTACACGGATCCTTTTCAAAGGAAAGGTGACGCGTGGCTGTTTAACTATCAAGACCTTTGGAAGTCATTTGACTTGCCCGAAGAACCGACTGACGAAGTGAAGGTCCGTGATCAGACGGTTCTAGACGGAAGTTAATGGATAAACATAAACCGATTCGATAGAATGTTATTAAGAATGGAGTAGAAACCGAATGCAGCGGAATTCTTCATTCATACCGAAAGAGTATACATCTTTATAAGTCTAGCTGCCGGAGTTCCTTGAGAGAATCCGGCAGCACCTCCCCGTAGGGATGCCAAAAACTTAAATGACAAATGAACAACACACCTATATATAGGGAGACAAGTTCGCTGGAGTGTACGGAAGTTCGGGCGAACTTGACTTCCTAAGAGCATTCTTGAGCGAACTTGACTAAAGGCACATCAAGTTCGGGCGAACTTGACCAATACAGGTCAAGTTCGGGCGAACTTTATCCCTTTTACACTAAAATCTCCATATTTCGATCATGTGTTCGATTCTAACCTATACAATATTCAAAAAAACACTCAATCTAGCCTATTCGACAAGTGACGAACACCAGTTGCACCAACACGAAGAAGTTGCAGGGTTATACTACCTTCACCAGTCAGCGAATCAAGAACAAATTGTTCGACCAATTGTGGTTAATCAACCCACATTGGATCCATCTTCTTCTGGCGCAAGTTCAAGCAATAGTGGTGTTCCGGCTGAAAATGTTTCTGAAACATTAACAACACCTGCTACTCCTCCAACAAATGCCTCTACTGAACCAGTAAATACAACAATGGAGCCCAGTATGCCTCAGAATCAAAATTCTGACTCAGATGAAGCACCAACATTTGATGCTGATAGGGAATCATCTTCTTCAGATGAAGAAGTGGAGCAGATAACAAGTCTTCTTAATCAATCTGCAATTCCGAACAACAGAAATGAAGAATCATCAAGCTCTCCAAATGTTGAATTGGTCGTTAATCTCAACATCATGAATCAGCAAAACTCAGTAGATTTGTTCCAAGTGAAGAATTTCCACGATCATATTCCTATCATCCGTCAACAAATATAATCGAAGAACTTCAAACTGGTGTTAGAACTCGAGGGCAAATTAATAAAGCACTCAGTTGTTTCTACACACGCGTTGCTCTAACCCAGAACTATTGCTTCTATTCATGTTTCATTTCTCAGATTGAGCCAAAGACAGTTAATGAAGCTTTAGCCGATGAAAATTGGGTACAAACAATGCAAGAAGAATTATTGCAGTTTGAGAAGTTGGGAGTGTGGAGGCTTGAAGACCTACCAGAAAATCAGAAAGCAATTGATACAAAATGGGTCTTTAAGTGTAAACGTGATGATTGAGGGTTATTGTTCGTAACAAAGCTAGTCTTGTTGTTAAGGGATTTCACCAGCAGGAAGGAATAGACTACACAGAAGTCTATGCACCAGTGGCTCGCTTGGGTTCTATTCGAATCTTTCTAGCTTTTGCATCATGGAAAGGATTTAAGGTCTATCAATTGGATGTCAAATCGGCTTTTCTGTACTGAAAATTACGCGAAAAGGTGTACATTGGACAACCATCGGGGTTTGTCAATCCACTCAACAAGAAGAAAGCATACCTACTGGATAAAGCTCTTTATGGTCTACACCAAGCCCCGAGAGCTTGGTACGAGACGGTATCGTAACATCTCGTCAGAAACGGGTTTATCAGAGGAACTGTGGATAGTACTCTTTTCACCAGAGAAGTTGATGGCCATCTGATTATAGTTCAAATCTACGTTGACGACATCATCTTTGGATCTACAAACGATAGTATCTGCAAGGAGTTTGAGGGAATCATGAAAAAAAATTCGAAATGTCCTCAATGGGCGAAATGAAGTTCTTTCTTGTTTTGCAAGTAGATCAGCTTCCGGATGGTATTTTCATTCATCAGACTAAGTATGTTCACGGCATCTTGAAGAAATTTGGAATGGAAAGCTTGAAGCCTCTATCTATGCCTCTTGCTCTAAATCACGGCATTTGTGTTGACGAGACTGGAGCCAAAGTTGATGAGACGTTATACAGATCGATGATTAGATCACTGATATATCTGACGGCATCGCGCCCAGATATTATGTATCCAACCTGCCTATGCGCCAGATATCAGTCAAGCCCGAGGATCTTACACATGAAGATCGTGAAGCGAATCTTCAGATACCTGAAAGGATGCCCAAGCACCGGCTTGTGGTACCCGAAGAACGACAATTTTGACCTCACAGGCTATGTTGATTCTGATTTTGGTGTAGATAAGTTGAATTCTAAATCGACTATAGCGGGATGCCAGTTCTTCGGAACAAGAATGGTAACTTGGCAGTGTAAGAAACAGACTACGGTCGCTCTCTCTACCTGGGTAGCTGAGTATATCTCGGCCTCCAGCGGTTGTTCACAGATTCTGTGGATTCAACAGCAGATGAGAGACTATGGTCTGCAATTTCTAGACACTCCATTGTATGTTGATAACAAGGCAGCCATAGATATAACTAAAAATCCGGTTCATCACTCAAGCACAAAACACATTGAAATTCGTTATCATTTCATTCGTGATTGCTACGAAAAGAAATTGGTGCGAATAGAAAAAATCCACACCGACGAACAAAAGGATGATTTTTATACCAAACCATTTTCTTTGTCACGGTTTAAATACTTGCTGAGAATTAACGGTATGAAAAATTTGCTGACAGGTGCGGACGCTGAGGTTGAATACGGATCGGACGACGAGCTCGCGTGATCCACATTGGTTTGTAAATATCTTTCTATTTTATAATTTTGTTAAAAACTAAAATCCAAAAACTAAAATACAAAAACATTCGAAAAATTTTAAAATTTAAAAACATATGAAAAATTCAAAATGAACAAAAACATTGAAAAACAAAAAGAGTTCAGTGTTATAAAAGGAAATGATAGTACATCAGTGGACTATCACAGTATGCTAAAGAAATGTAAAGTTTTTAAAAGTGATAAACGAGTCTTACTGTGGATATGTCGATAGACTTAACACGTTCAGTAAACTGTTTTCGAGATATAAACTAAATTTTACAACTGCTTAAACTTGTGGATTAACATATCTTGGATATATGGACTTAGTACTCCGAAATTTCGTTTGAAAGATTGCCTGATTCTAAGATATGAGGTCTTTATAGATAGTTGATATCTAGGGTATTATACAAGTTCTTCTGATTTTGCGGAAGCAATAGCCTAGAACTTTTATAATACTTTCGCCAAAAATCCCCAAACTGCATGCAATATTGAAAAGAATTGAAAGATCTAATCATTTGCAGTGCTAAAAAGATTCCTTAAGTGGAACATACCTTAAAGACGAGCCTTCATCTCTTTGTCTGTACGGTAGTACTAACCTGAGCTCTCAAGGTCTCGCACAACCCAGATACATATATCAATTACGCTAAATTCACCTATAAGATGAAATCTAGGGAATCTAGATACGGGAGTATATTCAAGAAGTGGGAACCACAGATAAGTCAAGTTTCATAAAATCTTACCTTAACATATCTTGAAACAGTTGAGAAATGTGGTAAAGCTTAAGTGGACAAACATATCGACAATCTAGGTAAACGAGTTTAAAACTTAAAGTCTGTTAAAGGTCAACGGTACTGGTGATATGTCTCAATTAACTGATATGATCCTTAGACACGATTTCAAAAAAAATGTCTTTAAATATGTTTGTACATAGTTTACATTGTTCTGTACATAGTATTTCAGCTTTACAGATTAAAATCAAAAAGATTTTCGGTGTGTTTTAGCATAAACTTGGAAAAATACAAAAAGATTTTAGTTCTACTTTGTTTTCAGCAAACCGATGTTGGAGAACGGATCTTCGAAGTCTGGTAAGATGCTAGAACTGGTGGGAATTTCTTTGACAACGGGCTGGGAGCTAATCTGTAAAATCTGAAAAGTCAAAAACGATGAAAAGTTCATTAATTTGAAACTTTGATTTTGAAAATATCAACAGTTTGTTCATAACGGGTCAAACCGGGGTCATTAACTTGGACTCGACAAACAAATCGGTTAACCAAGGTCATTAACTTGGACTTGGCCAACTGAGTGGATTTTCATAACTGGTAAAAAGTTGAAAAAATCAGGGATTTAAATGAAAAATTGAAAAATTGAAAAAGTTTGAATTTTTGTGATTTGGCAAGTTCGGCCGAACTTGCTAAACAATTCAAGTTTATCAATCAGCAAGTTCGACCGAACTTGCTAAGGAATAGCTGTCTTAAACTAAGTCCGCTCGAACATAAGTTGGGCTTGTTGTTGGGCTTAACAAGTTCGCTCGAACTTAACTTGGTATAAATACCAATCAAGTTCGACCGAACTCATTCAACAGCCTTCAATATTCTCTGAGCGAACTTAACCCTTGAGAACACTTGAGCGATTTTGGCAATTTTATACTGTTACACTGCCGGATTTTCATTAGTTTTTGTGATTTGCACACCAATCACTATGACAGAGGTAGTGATTTGAACTTGAAACCTGTTTTGAACCATTAACGAACGAAATGAAATATGAAAAGCTTAAAACAGATAGATCTAGGGTTATTTCAACAAAATTGAACATAGATCTGTAATCTACGCATAAAATCGACCGTATAATCATGTTTTATTGAACTGAAATGGATAAATGACATGTTGAACAAGATTGGATTTTTGGAGAAGACGACAAGTTCGGCCGAACTTGTTATCAAGTTCGACCGAACTTGCATTAAAGTCTTGTAAATAATAACTGATTAAAAGTGCATCTTCCGACCGAACTTAGGTGAATGAATGTTGGATTGTTTAGATTGTAAGTTCGCCCGAACATACCTTTCATGATTGAACATGTGTTTAGAACATGTTCAGGCGAACTTGATCAAACACTTTGATTAACACTCAATCAAGTTCCCCTGAACTTGATATAGTGTTAGAAAATTTTTGAAATTCTTCTCAAAAAGCGTGCTAATTGTTTTGCGTCATGTTTTTCAAGCACGGGTTCTAGTGCGTGTTATCTCTGTTGAGTTCTCCAAAACTCATAATACGTGGATTACGCTTGATAAATCTATCTGTCCGTCTCTGAAGGAGCATGACAGTATATTGAAGATTTTGGAGGAAAGCCCTATTCGCAGAGCAATCATAGAACGCACGGTGTCATATTGTTCACACATAGTTCATTTTTGGATGAATGCGAGCCTTAGCGCTGATGAGAAGACGATTTCTTCAACAGTGCAAGTTGGAAATGAGCTCAAGCCGATTACAGTAACTGAAGATGATATTCGAAGGATTTTGCATTTCAACAACAACAAAGATGATCCGATTCATCTAGACAAAAAGATGGTCCGTGGCTGTTTCTTTCGTATGGGATACAAGGGGAGTGTAAACAAACCTACGTTGAAGAAAGGGGAGGTGCCTAACCCCTGCAAGCTTCTAATGCATGCCATTATTCATACATTCAGCAATCGCGAGGCCGGAGTAGATGATGTTCATGATTACTTAGCTTGCATGGCAACGACATTGATTCTAAAGAAGCCGTTTAACTTCTCAAAGCTTGTCTTTACACATATGTCGAAAAACATGGAGGATTCTAGATTGTGCTTATATCCGAGTTTTGTACAAATGTTGATCGACGAGAAGTATGCCAACATTGCACGAGATCCAAATGACGTGTTGTATTTAGTTCATCTTGATGAACTACTGTGAAGAAGCTTAACAAATTCCAGAAACAAGCTTCAGCTCCTGTTTCCAAGCCGGTATTCATAGCCATTAAAGATTAGAATTATATATCGCCGCCAGATAACAAGTGGAGAAAAGATGGTAGTGACGACGAGAAAGAACTTAATGCTGAACGAGAATGGTTCAAAGACTTCAAGCTGAAAGCTAGAAGTGATTGGTTTTTGAAGGCTGAAGATGATAAGCCGAAAAAGAAGCGAGCTGCTAAGAAAGTAGAAACGATGCTCGTTGACGAAGAAGAACCTGAAAACGTTGAAGCAGTTGCTGGATCGAGCGCTGCAGTTGTAATTGAAAGTCAGGAAACTGTAAAGTCAACCCAAGAAGATGTGATTTCTGCTACTTCTGAGAATGAAGAATCTGATGAAGAAGTTCCTGCCAAAGAGCCAGAAAAGACTGAGGCTGAGATTAGAGCAGAGAAAGAAAGAGAACTGGATGCTGATTTTGATCCTAATGCAGAAAAAGAGTCCGATGAGGATAGGCCTAAGAAATCTAAACGTGTTAAGTCTATGACCGTTTCGTCAACAAAGACTACAGGGTCTCCTCAGACCAAAGGAAAGAGAAAAGCAAAGAAAGAGCAAAAGGCTGTAAGTAAGAGGCGCAAAAGATCATTGAAAAGCACAGAAGCCCCACAAGAACCTTCTGGTGCTCAGGAGAAAGGAGTCACACAAGAACCTCCTCCACAAGAACCTCCTGTTATTGTTCACGCTGAAACTGAAAGGCCAGGAGTTACACAAGAACCTCCTGTGTCTGGCTTTGTTGAAGTTCCTATCACTAAATCTCCTATTGCTCCAACGACTTCTGTTCCTGAAAGTTCTACGCCAAAAAAGTCAACACCAAAATCTGCAACACCCAAGTCAACACCGAAGACTCTAGGGGGCCTAATGTGTTTGGCGATATGCACAATGATCCTATAAGTTTGCAGGATCTAAACGATTTCTTCCCAGAAACAAATGTTGAACTTCTGGAGAAGCGCGTGAAGGCGTTAGAAGAAAAAGTAGCGCATAATGAAGTTGAAAAAGCAGAGCTTATTAACAAGATGAATCAAAGTGCTGTCGAAAAAGAAATGTTGGATGATAAGGTGAAGGTGTTAGAAAATAAAAGAGAGTATCTTAGTGCGTTGATTGAAAGTCTGCAAGATGCTAATGAGAAAATGCAGACAGAAATATCAGGGTTAAAGTCTGTTCAAACTCAAAATCATCAAAGATTCTCCAGGATGCAGAAAGTGTTATCTAATGCACTGGGTATCGACTTCATCGCTGAATATGATCGTCTAGATCAACAGGAGCTAAGGAAAGAGCTGAAAAAGAATTAGCTGAGAGTGGAAAAGGAAAAGGGGTTGAAGGTGAAGCTCCTAAGTCTTCTAATGTTCCAGAGAAACCTGTTGAAGAAAATATTGTCATAGCTTCTGAGTCTGATATTCCTAAGGTTGATGAATCTGTCAAGCCTTCTGATCCTATCACTGCTTCTGAAGAAAAAGACGATGAAGAAGCTGAAAAAGATGATAAAGAGGATGAAGAGGAAGGAAGTTTCAAGGATTGGAATGTTGGTGATGATGATGATGACGATGATCAGGGTAATGTTGGTATTAGAGTTTCTGAAGCCAAAATCTCTGATGATTTTGATTTTACTGCCCTAATGGACGATGAATCGAAGAGAATGGAAGATACAAGTCAGGGGGAGTCAGGGCAGAAAGGGCCAACTGATGATGATCTAGATATGGCAAATGTTGATCATTTTGCAAAGCCAGTTGCTGCTATTCCTGCGAAGCCTTTAATGTTAATGTTAGAACACAACGTGGAGGAAGGTGAATATGTACATAACTACACGAAGGAGGATTTAGCTAGATTGATCGAAGTTGAAGCTGAATCGTTAGAGCTTGATTTTGAGGAGGATGTGATGACTGTAAATCCTTTGGAGCCAAATGATTATCAATATCAAAGACGATTCGAAGCTGATGAATACAATCGAGTAATTATGGAAGATTGGTCTTCAGATGACGAATCAGATCAGAAAGCAAAGTATGTCGGTTCTAATTCAGATAGTTTTCCTACTTTTGAAGAGATGTACAAACAGCTTGATGAAGATATGTTGAAGGATAGGATTGGTGAATAAGTTCGAGAGGGTAAAGTACCTAAGCCCATGACCAAAGAAGAGATAGCTCAAGCGAGAAAGTCTTGGTTTAAAGAAATGCCATGTGAACGCAAGTTTCGACGTCCTCTTGCCTTCTTTACCAAAGACAAAGATGTTTCTTTGGGAGATATTTTGAGCTGGGGTTGGTTTAAAGAGATTAACGTATATGCAATCAAGAGGGAGTGCAATACTTCAAATACCTTGGTGATCTCAAGACATTACCGTATTGGGATGTTGAAGAGTTGGTACAGAAATGTTACATATTAATTGAAGCCGATTGATCAGTTATTATGTAAAATGATTAAGTATGAAGCAATTAAAGGTGGAATTATTGGAAGCCTTTTATTCCTGATCGCAGAGTGAAGATAAACAAGGTAACTGGAGAAAAAGACATAACGTTAATAATGAAACGTCCAAGAGCCATGAGAAATATGCCGCGAATGCCGATTGAACAAGACTTCTATCCTTTGTTCAAGTGGTGGCAGATTGATCCATTAATGTGTGAAGCTGTGACTGTGCTAAAGTTTGAAGAACATCTGGGTATTACCAAGGAACGGATTGAAGTGATGGGTTATCAGGGCATGAGAGGTTTATGGAGGACGATAAGGATTCTAGATCCTATGTGGCTTGTGAACTGCTCGAGAGAAGATATCAAAACCTTGTTCTACAACAAGATTGTTTTTGAAGAACATGAAAAGGTACAAGCTATGCAATTTCAAAAGGTTGTAAACGTTTGTTATGCATGTGAAGTAAATTCTGGAAAGATGTGGCAAACGAAGTGGAGGGATCTGGAGAGAGTTGAGTTTTTAAAGGAGGAAAACAGAAATGAGGCGATTAAAGAAAGAATGGAAAAAACGGTTAGGCAAAGTTCTCTAAGAATGGATAACTTTAAAACACCACCGCCAACTGATCAAACACCTGATCCAAAGAAAGAACGACGAAGGAAGCCGTTCAAGAACTTCTTCGGTCATGTGCGTTAAAGTTTATATGAAGACAGAGTTTTTGAAGACTGATACAAGACGAAGACTATATCC
This sequence comes from Scalesia atractyloides, assembly GCA_947069175.1. Lineage (NCBI taxonomy): Eukaryota > Viridiplantae > Streptophyta > Magnoliopsida > Asterales > Asteraceae > Scalesia > Scalesia atractyloides. The sequence continues at coordinate 42,066,668 of CAMTDV010000019.1, read as the reverse complement.
AAGGGGGAGTCTGTTTGTGCATAATGTCTATGTCTTAGTCTTATATCGTGTCTATATTGTGTACAGCTGAATAGGCTAGGTATAGCAAATATTTATGTTTGATGTAAGCAAGTTCGCCCATAAAAGTCATCATGTAAGCATGTTCGGCCGAACTTGCTCAGGCAAGTTCGGGCGAACTTGTATCCTCAGGGCCGAACTTGTTCTCCTATAAATACCTAGCTAGCCTACTTCATTTGTAATTTTGGCATTTCAGAGACGAAGCTCTTTTGGTTTGTAACCAGAACGCTTGATCTATAAAACTGACGATTAACTGATTAAATCTTTTCTATTGGTAAACTTGTCATAATAATTATGTGATTATGGACAATAGTTATCTAATTTAGGTTCCTTAGAATCGAGGATCGGTCCTATAAAGTTCTTGGCAATCGGTTGAATACGGAAATAACTCTTGAATGGCATGTCCAACAAAGACAAATATATGTGATTATATAAAGCATACGTTGATGCACTGAGAACGTAGAATGAAAATACGATAAATTCGTCACGGGTTGACATCTATTTTGATTAAACCCACTGAAGTTGCTTTCTATAGATATGTGAATGTGAAGATCAAGTAATCAAGATCATCTGAAAGCTCGAACAGGCTGATCGTTTATTATATTTCATATTAGTCTTATTATGGGTCAAACAATATGTTTATATGTGTTATTTTCTGTTTGGGCCAGAGGCCACAAAACAATAGTCTGAGTCCGTAAACTTTGAGTCTAGTTAAGTTGAAATTGGGTCATGAAGTTGGCCTCATATATGCAAACATGTGTGAAGATCAAATAACCTCACATACGGTTACTAAGGGAATAGACGTACCCTTTCCTTGATCGACACAACCTTTCAACACACCTATTCGACATGTATATATAGGGTTACAAAACTTCAGATTATGTATGCAAGTCTCTGATAATTCAAGTTCAGTTTGTTTAAGTTCGTTTGTTGTTTTCGGTTAGTTACTTGTTTATTTTATTGTTACTTTGAAGACTACATGGTGTGATGTTTGTTACGGTTATGTTTATGATTTCCATCATATATGTTCTCGTTCACAATGGTCCTGGGAACCCGTTAGTGATGATACCAACATTGGTATCAGAGCCGAAGGTTTTGTGAAAGCTGAGAATGTTGATAATGGTAACGGAGACCGTTTGAAGAGAGGTAACGGTAAATCGGTGGAGACCGGTTTTGGTGATATCGGAAGGAGTGGTGGAAAGTGTGGCTGGGCAACGGAAAGGTCTAGGAAGTACGCGCAAGGGAAGCTATCCACACGCTCTTGGAAATCACCAGTGAAGAATTTCCCTAAGAAAATGGTTTTGAAAGGTTTCATGAAGAAATACGGTATGAAGGGTAGTGCACCGGTTGGAAGACCAAGGAAAGCGGGAATCCATTGTTTCAAATGAGTTTGGTCATATTGCATTGATTTGTCCAAGTAAGTACGTTAACTTATCACCCTTACCCGTAGAAAGTGATATCTTGTTAACGATACTTGCGGAGGAGATTGGGATTCAATTTTGGTGGTAGACCCGAGTTATAAAACACATATGAATGGAAATAGGAAAGTGTTCAATTGTTTCAAGATATATTTCGGGTTGGTTACGAATAAGAAAAGAAAGGATTTTTCTTGTACACGGTATTGGTGAAGTGACCATCCCAGTAGATGGAAAGAACAAGACAATTCCTTGTGCTAGTTATGTGCGTAGTCTCGAGAAAAAACGTTTTGAGTCTAGAACAATTATTATACCAAGGAATTGAGACGCTCACGTTCGGTGACACGTGTGTCTTGAAAAAAATGTTCGGTAGTGTGACATTTGTGTTGATTCGATCGTGTAACAAATTCCAAACGAATTAGAAATCAATAAAATTTATGTGTTGTGTTTTCGAGATTTGTATTTTTATGACAATTGCATGTATTCAATTCCTACACGATTCTGAACTCTTAATCAAACTTCGGGGAGTAAAGTCGCAAACTCTTACGCAAACGTAATCAGTTTAACGCGACGTACACTCCAGGACAACGACAAAAGCTAAACATACCATAAATACTCTTTACATAACTTAGAAATAAGTTTTGAGGGCTTCGGTATGGCAAAAACACACTTATGCAAGCTAAGGGGCTATTTTGCAAATTCTGCGAAACTATGACGTTGCGCGTATTTCTTAATACGGAACATGTACGCACATCCAAAAATTTTTGTAATCATTAAAATCTAGTATTTTAATGATTGTAATGCAAAAAATATCATTCGTTACGCATTTACGGTCATTTGCGCATTCGTTACGATTTCCGTCGTAATTAATCGAAAACCGCAACCATACGACCGAACGAGCTGACATCCACGATATTTTTAAGCATATTTCAAGTCCCTATGCTTTAACATACTTTTAAAGCCTGAATTTTGGGTTAACGGGAGGTTAAACGCGTGAAAAACACCTTAAATGTGTTGCAGGGACCTGTTCTGCCAATTCTTAAACTATGGAATCCTAGGCGCCAAGCGAGAGACTCCCCCAGATCTCTCATGACTCGAGGGTGATGCCCAGTTATAGCAAAAAATGGCAGACAACTGTTTTATAGCCTCAAGCCCAAGGATTCGTGTTCCACAAGTTCTAACACGATTTTGACACGTTTATGCGCATGTGTAATGATCCTAAGTCAGTGCCTAACACTTGGAATGATCTTGTGCATCATCCACAAGTATAAATAGGCCCTCAAACCAACCTAATTTGCTCATTCCTTCTTTCTTCTCTCTAAACTCTAAGCGGAGTTTCTACCTATTTAGGAGGCCTCCCATCTGAGTTTTTCTAGTAATATTGGCTTCCTTGAGCACAAGTAAGTGTTCTATCCTAGCCTTGTTATTTATTTTAGCTTCTTGTGAGCTAAAAGTCAAACAATTGACTTTTTGTTTGACTTTTGGTTCTGACCATTTTGGTCAAAGTCAAAGTTCAATTGAACTTTGCAACGTGATCGTAATCACGATGGTTATTATGCGATCATGCCTACTGATTACCGCGGTTACTAGTCGAAATGACGAGTCAAAGTTTCGGTCAAAAGTTTGCATTATGTGCATTTTACGACGGAAACATTTTTAGGTATCAAAACACTTTGTTTTGATATCAAATCAGTTTTCTAACTTAGTTAAACATGTTTTAACATGATTAACTCGTCACTTTTAGTTTAGTGCTTGTTTAGGGTCGTAAGTCAAGCGGTCTTGATCACCGCTTTGACTTTCGATCCGACCCGTTTGGTCAATCTTAGGATCCGACCAAACATATATTTGTGACCATAGTTGTATAGGGAATAAACCTCTGAGTTCATACCTAATGGTCGCGTCGTTTGGTTAGTATTATGTTAAATCGCTAGTTATGCCTTTATAAATGACCAAAACGCCCTTTTGGCGCATAAATCAACTTTAAGCATATGTGACCAATGTTTTAACATATAAACTGATGTTACAACTATATTAAACTTATTTTGGCATATTAGACTTATGATAACACATATCTAACCATGCGAACACGTATATACGTAAATGATCCGTTAAAGTAGCATAAACTACCTTCACGAGTCATAACGGGTCAAAAGCACTTAGGAATCCTTTTCAAATCAGAATGTAGACATTGTTAAACAAATTCATATGAGTACCACACTCATTTGGTTTACAAGACCTCATTCTACCCAATCCGCCGATTAAAGTCCTGATACTTACATAGTTATCCGACTTTAGGACACATTTGATTTCTCGGACTTTTGAGCTTGTTTTATATTTTATTCAAGGTTACTTTGCAATCCCAAGTGAGTACATAGCTCCCCTCTTTTATGTTTTTCAAATATTTTTAGGTGATTCATATGTGCTAAATTGTTTTCAAGTTTTCAAATTTCAAATGCTATGGTTCACATAAACACGATGATTTCAATAATGAGAACGAACTTGTTGGTGCGTTGTATACATGACACGAATGACATTCATTAACATTGATCAAGCCGACCAATAGTAAGTTATGGTACCATAGGACTGACAATCCCGTTACCAAGGTTCCCGGTGTTTGTGGGGAAGTTTGGGGAACGACCGAAACTGTTTACTTTAACAAACCCTTTAGTGGTTTGTTATTGCAATTTAAAGATGCCCTTTGGTGGTATAGACGAGTCAACACAGGTTTGAATTTATTCACCAAAACGACCAAAAGTTTTCACAATTAAAACAAGGACGATTTGTTTACATGGACGATGAACAATTGGTTTATGACACGAACAATGGATGAATGGTTTATGACACGAACAATGGACGATTGGTTTATGGTAAGTGATTTAGATAACGTTACGTGTGTAATGTGATAAAAGCATGGTGGATACGCCGCTGGTACTTCCTATATATAAGTGCTTTTATCATATTACATTTGTGGCGTTATTTGCATCACTTGGAACAAAGGTTTTCAACAATGACACGCAACGATTTTCAATTAAAGATATAAGCCATACAAAGTTTCTTCAAGATGATTTACTACTCGAATTTACAAAACAAATGTTTTGGTCAAGATTCATTGCTACAAGTCTTATATAAACTATAACTAACTTGTTTTAGTGGTTACTTATCCTTGCAATACCAAATACCTTTTGATAACACGGTTTTCAATTAACGACTCTAGTAGTCTGATGAGGTATTGCAAATACATCTTCAAGGCCATGAATTTGACACCCTCACAAAACCTATGTACTCGCCGGCATATTTTTGCTGACTCGTTTTCACATATGTTTCAGGGAACAATGCTTGATGTTCATGCATGCTCACGTAGGATTGGACGCGATAGTGCCTTAAAATATGAAAGACAATAGTTTATTTAGTTTTTTTTTAAATTCCAAGACAATGTAACTACATAATTTCAATACTCAAATAAAACGAAATTTCAAATACCATGTGTTGTTGTAACAATATGTTAACGTGACTCCCCGACGTTTCCGTCGCGGTTTGTTGTTTTTACACGGTCGGGGTGTTACAGATTGATATCAGAGCACTGGTTATAGGGAATTAGGTTATTAGTAATGATTGACCTAGACTATAACCTTCCTAGGACCCTAACGCCAGTTTACTTGCGTTTAGATTCATAAAATACAATACTATCACCTATCCTTATGTGATTACCAAAAACAATACAAAAGTCACAAAATCTTTCCGAAAACTTTTTGTAAAGAAAAATATCTATTCTTAGATGAATCATTTGGGCTTTATGCCTTCAAGGTTTTCAAATCTCGTCAAAGTTTGGGTTTTATTAATGTGAACACATGCAATCTGGAAGGGTGGGTGCCTGTACCCCGAGTTTTCTGTCTAAGGCAAGAGTGTTTGTACAAATCCACTTAATTGGACCAGTCACTCTTACCTGGGAACTCTTGGGGTGAATATCCACTTATAGGCTAAAGCATGTCTTCATGATACATTATAAAGACCCATTTACTTTGATTAGTCACCGTGTGACATCTGTTTGTTTTGAGAAACGAACGAATGACCTCCATCCTTATTTCGTCGATATTTTCAACACCTATCTTGATTTATTCCAATGTCAATCTCACATATCTTCCTCCTTATTTTCTCTTAGAATGCCTCCTCGACGTGATACAACTCAAAATGTCAAAATGGCAGCCATTATTGCTCAGCAAATTGCCTCTGCACTCCCAAACCTCGTGACCCAACTTAATTAAGCGAATAACAACAATAACTATAACAATGCACCAGTTCCGTGCAACTATAAAAAATTTTGTTCGGCTAAACCACTCTCGTTTTCTGGGTCTCAGGGAGCCACTGGGCTTTTGCAATGGTTTGAGAGCCTCGAAAGTACTTTTCGTCATGTGCAATGCCCGAATGAGTGAAAAGTTGAGTTTGCGTCGAGCATATTCAAAAAGAGAGCTCCTACATGGGGAATGGTATTATGAGAGACAGAGGTGCTGAAGTGGCCTTAGCTCAAACTTAGGAAGAGCTTAGGGCTCTAATGATGAAGGAATTATGTCCTCGTCATGAGCAGAGGGCGCTCGAAAACGAATTCCATGATCTCAAACAGGATAGTGGTGAGCATCGTGCTTATCCTGACCAGGACGAGGAGTTATGTTTGTTATGTCCGGTGATGGTAACGCCTTTGGATAAGGCGATCGAGAAGTATATCGATGGTTTGCCTGACCCTGTGTAGGACATTGTTACCAGAAGTAACCCAACCACTGTCCGACAGGCCATTGAGCTAGCTGCAACTTTAACCGAGTCTCAGGTCAAAAAAGGTAACCTTCATCGCAAAGGCGATAAGAAATCATCCACCGAAACCACTCAATAGAAACAAAAGGGAAACAAAGTTGAGCCTTCCAAACGATCAAAGAAGCGTAAGGCTTCTCAGAATTTTGCTATTACTACACAACCCGCTCTAGCCGCTCAACCCAATCAAGCACCCCAAAACCAACCAACTCAACCTCCTGTGAGGAAGCCATATGATGGTACTGCACCGTTGTGCAATCGGTGCAACGGTCACCACCAAGTTCATCAACCATGTCGACAATGTACTACTTGTGGAAGATTTGGTCACTTGGCCAACGTTTGTCGATCTGTTCCAAACCAAGCTGTACAGTATCCTGTCCAACCCCAAGCAAATCCCGTTCGACCTCACTTTCCACCTGGGCCATTACAAGAACAATTTCCTGAAATTAGCCAATGCCAATCAAGCTCGTTGACGAGCATTCAACATTAACGCCAACGAGGCCCGTGCTGATAACGAAGTCCTTAACGGTACGTTCCTTGGCAACAATCATCCTACTTTTGTTCTTTTCGATTGGGGTGCCGATAGGAGTTTTGTATCCTTAGCCTTTGAACCATTGCTTTCAATGCCAAGAACTAAACTAGGAAAGCCCGTGACTATCGAGATAGCTAGTGACGAACCTCTTAAACTTGATTCAGTCATTCATGATTGTGAATTAAACCTCGATAACCACCTTTTTCCCATTGACCTCACGCCAACGCAACTCGGGAGTTTCGATATCATTATTGGGATGGATTGGTTAACCAAACATCATGCCAAAGTTATTTGTATTGACAAGAAAGTTCGAATACCTCTTCCCTCTGGTGAAGTCTTTGAAGTTCGTGGAGAGAAACCCGCTAGTAATCTTAAACTCATGACCTGTAACCAAGCCCAAAAATACATACGAAAGAACTATGTTGAATTCCGGGCACATATCATAGAGGAGAAAGGCAAAAGCAAAACTGTTCAGGATATCCCCATTGTTCGGGATTATCCTAAGGTCTTTCCCGAAGAATTACCTGGTTTACCTCCTGTATGTCAAGTTGAGTTCCGCATTGATCTAGTACCTGGTGCCAACCCAATTGCTAAATCTCCTTACCGTCTTGCACCGTCTGAGATGCAAGAGTTATCAAAACAACTTCAAGAGCTATCTGATAAAGGATTCATTCATCCGAGCTATTCACCTTGGGGTGCTCCTGTCCTATTTGTGAAAAAGAAGGACGAAACTTTCGGTATGTGTATCGATTATTGTGAGCTCAACAAACTCATGATCAAAAATCGATATCCCCTACCTCGCATTGACGATCTCTTTGATCAGTTACAAGGTGCTACTTGCTTTAAATATTGATCTACGTTATGGGTATCATCAACTTTATGTGCTCGAAGAAGATATTCCCAAGACTGCTTTTCGCACTGGATATGGTCATTACGAGTTTACTGTCATGCCTTTCGGTTTGACAAATGCTACAGATGTTTTCATGGACTTGATGAATCAGGTTTGTAAACCATATTTGGACAAGTTCATCATTGTTTTCATCGACGACATTCTTATTTATTCCAAGTCTCAAGCCGAACACGAACAACACCTTCGATTAACTATGGAACTACAAAAGAAAGAACAACTTTATGCCAAATTCTCCAAGTGCGAGTTTTGGCTAAAGGAAGTTCAATTATTGGGACAAATAGTCAACGAGAAAGGTATACATGTGGATCCTTCCAAAATCGTTGCGATTAAGGATTGGAACACACCTACTACTCCCACCGAAGTTTGCTCATTTCTTAGTCTTGCTGGATATTACCGACGATTCATCGCGAACTTCTCAAAGATCACGGTTCCCCTCACCGTTTTGACTCAAAAGAATAAGCCTTTTGAGTAGGGACCCAAACAAGAGGAAGCATTCCAAACATTGAAACAAAAACTCTGCGATGCTCCTATTCTATCTTTACCCGATGGCAATGATGATTTTGTTGTCTATTGTGACGCTTCGAATCTAGGCCTTGGTTGTGTTCTCATGCAACGAGATAAAGTCATAGCCTATGCGTCAAGACAATTGAAAATCCATGAGAAGAACTACACGACTCATGATCTTGAGTTAGGTGTTGTAGTTTTTGCCCTCAAAATTTGGAGACATTACCTCTATGGTACGAAATGCGTGGTTTTCACGGACCACAAAAGTCTCCAACATATATTCAATCAAAAGGAGCTGAACATGAGACAACGACGCTGGGTCGAACTTTTAAACGACTACGATTGCGAAATTCGCTACCATCCTGGTAAGGCGAATGTTGTGGCAGATGCGCTCAGTTGTAAGGAACGTGTCAAACTTCATTGTGTTCGAATTCAATCCAATATTCAGACACGTATCCTACAAGCACAACTTACATGTGTGAACCAAAGCTTGTTGAAAAATGAGCTACCTCAAAATCTCGAACTTCAACTCGAAACGAGAGACAACAGATTACTCTATTATTTGAATCGTTTGTGGGTTCCAAATCAAGACAACCTCCGCACCTTATTGATGGACGAAGATCATAAGTCTCGTTATTCAATCCATCCTAGTGCAAACAAAATGTACAAGGATCTTCGTACCCAGTATTGGTGGCCGGGTATGAAGAAAGACATTGCCTTGTATGTATCAAAATGCCTAACTTGTCTTAAAGTCAAGGCTGAACATCAACGCCCATCTGGTTTGCTTGAACAACCAGAAATTCCGGTATGGAAATGGGAGAACATTGCAATGGATCTAATCACAAAACTACCACGCACATCTAGAGGTCATGATGCTATTTGGGAAATCATTGATCGTTTGACAAAGTCAGCACACATTTTGGCAATTCGTGAGGATTACCCTGCTGACAAACTCGCCAAGATCTATGTCGATGAGATTGAATCTCGTCATGGTGTTCCTTTGGACATCATATCTGACAGAGATGCTAGCTTCTCATCTCACTTTTGGAAGACCATGCAATCGGCTATGGGAACCAAACTAAATCTGAGCACTTCTTATCTTCCTCAATCGGATGGACAAACCGAGAGAACAATTCAAACGTTGGAGGATATGCTTAGAGCGTGTGTGATCGACTTTGGTGGTAGTTGGGATTCACATCTACCGTTGATCGAAAACTCCTACAACAATAGTTATCACGCTAGCATCAACATGGCGCCTTCAAAGCTTAATACGGTCGAAAATGTCGTTCACCTGTCTGTTGGAATGAAGTTGGGAGTCTCAGTTTACTGGACCTGAACTTATTCATTACACAATAGACAAAGTCAAGAAAATACGTGATAACCTTCTGACAGCTAGAAGCCGCCAAAAGAGTTATGCGGACAACCGACGCAAGCCCTTGGAATTCCAAGTCGGTGATCATGTCCTACTCAAGGTATCCCCTTGGAAAGGAGTGGTCAGATTTGGAAAGAAAGGAAAACTTGCACCATGATACGTTGGACCATTCAAGATTGTTGAAAGGATTGGAAAGGTGGCCTACCGACTTGAGCTACCTCCTAAACTTGGGGACGTTCACCAAAATTCCACGTGTCCAACCTAAATAAGTGTTTAGCCGACACAAATCTTCACGTCCCTCTCGACGAAATTCATGTTGATGACACTATGCACTTTGTCGAGAAACCCGTGGAGATTTTGGACCGTGAAGTCAAGAAACTTAAACGAAGACGTATACCGATAGTCAAAGTTCGCTGGGAATCCAAACATAGCCTAGAATTTTCTTGGGAACAAGAGGATCAAATGAAAGTGAAATACCCACATCTGTTTCCACAAGTTTCCTTGAAATAAATTTCGGGATGAAATTTCCTAAAGTAGGGAGACTGTGACATTTGTGGTGATTCGATCGGGTAACAAATTCCAAATGAATTAGCAATCAATAAAATTTTTGTGTTTTTTTCGAGATTTGTATTTTTATGACAATTGCACGTATTCAATTCCTGCACGATTTCGAACTCTTTATCAAACTTCTGGGAGTAAAATCGCAAACTGTTACGCAAACATAATCAGTTTAACGCGACGTACAATCCGGGACAACGACATAAGTTAAAAATACCCTAAATACCCTTTACGTAACTTAGAAATAAGCTTTGAGGGCTTCGGTATGGCAAAAACACGCTTATGCAAGCTCATGGACTATTTTGCAAATTCTGCGAAACTATGTCGTTGCGCGTATTTCTTAATCTGGGGCATGTACGCATATCCAAAATTTTTTGTAATCATTAAAATCTACTATTTTAATGATTGGAATGCAAAAATATCATTCGTTACACATTTACGGTCATTTACGAGTTCGTTACGATTTCCGTCGTAATTAACCAAAAACCGCGACCATACGACCGAACGAGCCGACATCCACGATATTTCCAAGCATATTTCATGTTCCCTATGCTTTACCATCCTTGTAAAGCATGAATTTTGGGTTAACGGGGGTTAAACACGCCAAAAACACCTTAAACGTGCTGCAAGAACCTGTTCTGCCAATTCTAAAACTATGGAATCCCAGGCGCCACGCGAGAGACTCCCCCAGATCTCCCGCGATGCGCGGGGATGCTCAGTTATAGCAGAAAATGGCAGACAACTGTTTTACAGCCTTGAAGCCCAAGGATTCGTGTTCTCCAATCTCTAACACGATTTTGACACGTTTATGCGCATGTGTAATGATCCTAAATCAGTGCCTAACACTTGGAATGATCTTGTGCATCATCTGCAAGTATAAATAGGCCCTCAAACCCACCTCACAATTTGCTCATTCCTTCTTTCGTCTCTCTAAACTCTAAGTGGAGTTGCTACCTAATTAGGAGGCCTCCCATCTAAGTCTTTCTAGTAATCTTGGCTTCCTTGAGCACAAGTATGTGTTCTATCCTAGCCTTGTTACTTATTTTAGCCTCTTGTGAGATAAAAGTCAAACAATTGACTTTTTGTTTGACTTTCGATTCTGACCATATTGGTCAAAGTCAAAGTTCAATCGAAATTTGCAACGTGATCGTAATCACGATGGTTATGATCCTTAGCGATCATGCCTACTGATTACCGCGTTTACTAGTCGAAGTGACGAGTCAATGTTTCGGTCAAAAGTGCGCATTATGTGCATTTTACGACGGAAACATTTTTCAAAACACTTTGTTTTGATATCAAATCAATTTTCTAACTCAGTTAAACATGTTTTAACATTTTTAACTCGTCATTTTTAGTTTAGTGCTTGTTTAGGGTCGTAAGTCGAGCGGTCTGGACCAACGCTTTGACTTTTGAATCCGACCCGTTTGGTCAATCTTAGGATCCGACCAAACATATATTTTTGACCATAGTTGTATAGGGAATAATCCTCTGAGGTTATACCTTATGGTCACGTCGTTTGGTTAGTATTATGTTAAATCGATAGTTATGCCTTTATAAATGACCAAAACGCCCTTTTTGCGCATAAATCAACTATAAGCATATGTGACCAATGTTTTAACATATAAACTGATGTTACAACTATATTAAAGTTATTTTGGCATATTAGACTTGTCATAACACATATCTAACCATCCGAACACATATTTACGTAAATGATCCGTTAAAGTAGCATAAACTACCTTAACGAGTGATAACGGGTCAAAAGCACTTAGGAATCCTTTTCAAATCAGAATGTAGACTTTGTTAGACCAATTCATATGAGTACCAACACTCATTAAGTTTACAAGACCTCATTCTACCCAATCCGCCGATTAAAGTCCCGATACTTACATAGTTATCCGACTTTAGGACACATTTGATTTCTCGGACTTTTGAGCTTGTTTGATCTTTTATTCAAGGTTAATTTGCAATCCCAAGTGAGTACATAACTCCCTTCTTTTAGTGGATATGCTGCTGGTACTTCCTATATATAAGTGCTTTTATCATATTACACTCGTGGCGTTATTTGCATCACTTGGAACAAAGGTTTTCAACAATGACACGCAACGATTTTCAATTAAAGATATAAACCATACAAATTTCTTCAAGACGATTTACTACTCGAATTTACAAAACAAATGTGTTGGTCAAGATTCATGGCTACAAGTCTTATATAAACGTCAAGATTCATGGCTACAAGTATTATATAAACTATAACTAACTTGTTTTAGTGGTTAGTTATCCTTGCAATACCAAATACCTTTTGATAACACAGTTTTCAATTAACGACTCTAGTAGTCTGACGAGGTATTGCAAATACATATTCAAGGCCATGAATTTGACACCCTCACAAAACCTATGTACTCGCCGGCATATTTTTGCTGACTCGTTTTCACATATGTTTCAGGGAACAATGCTTGATGTTGATGCATGCTCACGTAGGATTGGATGCGGACTTAGTACCTTAAAATATGAAAGACAATAGTTTATTTAGTTTGTTTTAAATTACAAGACAATGTAACTACGTAATTTCAATACTCAAATGAAACGAAATTTCAAATACCATGTGTTGTTGTAACAATCTGTTAACGTGACTCCCCGACGTTTCCGTCGCGGTTTGTTATTTTTTACGCGGTCGGGGTGTTGCAGGTAGTAGAACGAAAGGTTTTGATTTCTTTGACAAAAAATCAGAAGTTGATCTCGAGCAAGAATATCTTAACAAGTTTTATGACGACCTCGATGTTGACAATGGTCACAAGGAAGAAAAGGCGAAGTTACAAGAATGTGTCGAAGATTACTATGAGAAGGAGTTCAATAAAGAAAAGAAAAAGAAGGCTTATGTTGAAGGTTTTTCGGGGGGATGAACAAGAAGGAAGTCGTATACTCAAAGAAAATGAAAGCGAGTTTTATGATCTATTATGAGGGTTTGAAGAATAACCCATTCGAGTCAAAGGTGACACTTCAAGAAAGGGCGGTGGTGCTATCACAATTCGAAGAAAATGTCATCGAAAACGACACCATAATTGAAAGTTGCCTAGATACGGTTAATCTCATCACACTTCACGAGGAATTAGCAAACCATCAAAGGTTCTACGATGCTACGTTTGAAGAGATAATTATTTGGTTTATACCGTGTTTTATCAGTATTATCAAGGAGCATGTTATGCCTCCTACTTTGCTCGATGGGCGCACCGTTTTGTACAGGTTAATGGTAGTTTCAAAAAGGTGATGGAAAGTGATATATGGGACGAGATAGCATTCAAGTGTGGATACCAACCGGATGATGCACAAGTGGTTAAAATTGCTTATATCTACTATTTGGAATTGGTCGAGTGGTATTTCAGCCTCATGAAGCATAAGAATGCAAGTAATGCGGCTGAGGAAACAAGCAATGGTTGGGTTAAAGATGATTCAAGTGATGATGACTTGGTGATCGTGATTGAGGTCACCGACAACAACAAGTAATCAAGATTGGAAGGTTCGGATGTTCTTGTTTAGGGCGGTGAATGAAGATCAAGTAATCAATATCATCTGAAACCCAAATGGGCTGATCGTTTAGTATATTTCATATTAGTCTTATTATGGGTCAAACAATATGTTTATATGTGTTATTTAGATGCCACAAAACAATAGTCCGAGTCCGTAAACTTTGAGTCTAGTCAAGTTGTTATTGGGTTGGGCCTCCTCATGCGAACATGTGTGAAGATCAACTAACCTCACATACGGTTACTAAGGGAATAGACGTACCCTTTCCTTGATCGACACAACCTTTGAACACACATGTTCGACGTGTATATATAGGGTTACAAAACTTCAGATTATGTATGCAAGTTTCTGATAATTCAAGTTCAGTTTGTTCAAGTTTGTTTGTTGTTTTCGGTTAGTTTACTTGTTTATTTTATTGTTACTATGAAGACTACATGGTGTGATGTTTGTTACGGTTATGTTTATAATTGCCATCATATACGTTCTCGTTCACAATTGTCCCGGCAACCCGTTAGTGATGATACTAACAGTATGCATGCATGTCCATCATGTATGTATGTAAAATGGCATGTGTTATTATGATATATTGCTGTCACAAACAAAGATGACTTTACAGGTTTAACCACTTTTAAAAATGAGTGATATTTTCATGTGACTTGCCATGTAAAAGCATGTGTCTGTTTTCTCAAACCATACGTTTTGTCATAAAAGAACAATATTGTTTTGTAGATCTTTGACCTTCATTCTTACTTTTGCGAAAGTCGATTGTGAATTTTATTATTTCTGACAAAACCGCCTTGTATTAAAAATAGTTATGCTTTTATGGGTGTCTTTGGAGAAGATAATAAAATATATGTATATGTCTACCAGTGGATGAAAATCAACTTTGAAAAAGTGTGAAAGTTTATGCAGTTTATGTATTTATCCATTGCATTTTTCAAGTTTCGAGGTTTTCAAGGAAAGCATATTGGGTAATTGTTTGCAACACATGCATGTATATTGCATATACTATGATTCATACTTATTTATGAACATAATTTTATAGACATCTATAAATATTTGACAACAAGCATGCTCTAAAGAGGTTGTAGTATAAGAAACTTGGAACCAGGAAACTGGAGCTGCAAGCTAGGAGCTGGGTATCGTGTAGGGCAGCTAGAAGGGAAGATGTGTGTAGGAGATTTAGAAGCTATCACTCCACAAAAAACGTTCTTTCCAACCTTAAAAAAAACTTAGGAACATATGGGCTTAACTACCGAGAGTTTTCATGTTCTAAGCAGCGCAGCCCCACGGTGGACGCCACTTGTTGAAACAACAAGGATAAGGTCACGAGAGGGTATGAACATTCCTCGGGTCAGCGTCGTCACCTCCTAGCTTGTACCTACAACACGAAAGAACCCGTTAGAAGGGGCCAGAGGCCGGGGTCTCTAGACCACCCTCCAACGCTCAACCCGCAGGAACAACTCGAGTCACTCGAAAATACCTGATCCCGCCTCATTTCTATAACCATCGACCCTATATATTTGCATCATGTGGAATATAGATGACTTTTATGGCATTTCAATGTTATGTTTTAAACTT
Organism: Scalesia atractyloides; assembly: GCA_947069175.1. Classification (NCBI taxonomy): domain Eukaryota; kingdom Viridiplantae; phylum Streptophyta; class Magnoliopsida; order Asterales; family Asteraceae; genus Scalesia; species Scalesia atractyloides. The sequence continues at coordinate 42,051,414 of CAMTDV010000019.1, read as the reverse complement.
CTATGGCCCTGTTGTATATTACATTTTGACGTCTTTCGCTGCTATTATATGACATTTATCAGTTCAAGAATTATGTTTCAGTGCTCGAACCCAACTATGTGGCCTCTCGTGTTTGGGGCCTTACAGAACAAACATGTAATTTAAATGTAAAAATTAGACTATATGTGAAATTTAGATATACCACAGGAAGCATATGTGTACTTTAGTCTAGTTCATAAATCTATCTTCTTTTGAACATCTTTTTTTTTCAATGAAAATATTATTTAAACTTGCACTCATAAAGATTTAAACTCACACCATTAGGTCATTGGTTAACATATCTAATTAGACACCCCGAGGTTAGCGTCAATCAAATTTAGTTTTCTTAGTTTTTACGTGTTAAAGGTCTTACACGTACGTGACCACTATAATAAAAAGAAGCAGAGCTTGAATTATCATTCTTGAGCTACACAATTAAATTAAGAGAAAATAACTCTTAACAATTAATTAAAAATAATTTGTGAAGAAAAATACTTCGTTGTCACTCGAAACCTCGCCTGCTAGGCCCAAGACACTGGATGTTCTATCTCAAATGTGTTAACTCATGTGTCTTCTCTTAAAAGTATTAGTGTTAATTACCTAATGCACACGTGTGTAGTGTGGAGTTACCCCGCCAAAATGGTTTATCTAAGAAATGTAAGAAGGAATTTGGGCCATTGGATGGACTAATGTCTGGTTAAGATCTAGCAGTGATACAACTGTAAATAGTGTTATTTAAATATCTATTAATTGAGGATCATATGGGTAGAGTGGTAATTGATCTTGTTTCAAAATCAGAAACTGTCATATATAACATGCGACTATCAAGCATTCTCCATTCTCTCTTCTTTCAAAATCAGAATTTTTTTTAAAATAATGGACGATCACCCAAAAATGGGTTTTTACGTACAATAGTATTCCAGATTGCAGGTAGTATAAAACATCATGATAAGAGCATCTTCTGAAAAAATAAAAATAGGTATAAAAACAACATACGCAAACACATTCTGGAAATGCAGTTTTAAAACACCATGCGTTAACGCATGTATAAAACATTATACTAAGAAATATCTTCTTATTATGTATAAAAAAACCCTACTAAGAACCTTCTGAAAAAACAGGTTGTAAAACACAATGAATTGAACTTAGACTTTATTAAAACACCGTGTTAAGTAAACATATAGAAACACCATACATGATTAAAAACACCGTGTATTGATGTTGTGTCATTACTGTTGAATAAAACACCATACTAAGAACATTAGCTGGAAAACGCAGGTTGTAAAACACTATGATTTGAATTAAGACTTTATTAAAACACCATGTTATGTATACATGTACCAACACCATAAGCGATTAAAACACCATGTGTTCATATTGTGTTATTATAGTTGAATAAAACAATATACTAAAAGCATATTTTAGAAACCAAGCTTGTAAAACACCACGAATTGAAGACTATATTAAAACAATGATCATGTAAGATTAAAACAGAGATACGGTTAAAAAATAAAAACCCTGAAAAATCTCTCCAAAATGTGATTGCATTATCTTTACTTATTTGCATCATAGACAATTTACACGAATACCCTCATCTTATTCCTTCTTAGACTTCTTAGGTTAATGGTTCTTTGTAGAGGTACCTTATCTTGAGAATGCTAATATGGCCAGAATCGTGAGAACGGATGAAAAAACCAATCAAAACCACTTTTTAAATACAAACCTTATTGTAATTAAAATACAACATCAAAAAAAAAAAGAATTTACAACATTAATAATTCATTTCTCATCACAAAATCACTCTTATTATATTTTTACACATGTATAAATATAACAAATTTACACATGTGTAAATTTTCTTTATTTACGAATTTATGTAAATTTAAATATGTAAATTAAATTTCTAACATTGTGTTCGAATAATAATAATAATAATAATAATAATAATAATAATAATAATAATAATAATAATAACAATAATAATAATAATAATTATTATTATAATAATTATAAGTGTAAAAAAATTGAATTTGAATTTGTTTTTGACTAAGTTCTCGCGATTTTTTCATTTGTTCTTACGGTTATCACAATATTTAGCATTCTCATTTAAACATTCCCCTATACACACACACACATACATACATACATACATACATACATACATACATATATATATATATATAATTTTATTTATTTTGAAAATATAAAGGGTTTATTTTGTAAATAGTTTGAAACAAAAAATAAGGAAATACAAAGGTAACTTAAAATTAAACCAACGAACATACCATAAGGTAGAGAGGGCACTTCTTTCGTGCACCCTAGAACTCACCAATCTTGCACTCACAATACATTTCTATCCTCAACTACCTTAATACCACAAAATAGCTGGTGACACTCCTTTTAATTACCCTAGAGCCTTTTTGTTCTTTTTTCATAAAAACTAAATATATTAATTAAATTGAAAAAAATAAATAAACTCTAATTTTAGATAAAAACCATAATTCAAAAAAAAATATCAAAGTAGAAGAAAATACTTGACTATCTTCCGAATCAAGGAGGTAGGGTAGATCTTTAGTTGCAATATATACCATAAGATCAAATCAAAGTCGGAAATGTGTATCTGCATCCATCAACTCAACAAGGACATCATCGTCAAAAACAAGTTGTACCGGATGATCCCTTATGTGGACCAATTCTATCACATTTCCGTCATCCTTTAGGATCATGATATGCAATAAAATGAATGCATGCATATGTCACGCTTCTAATCTTGTCTACAGTCATGTCCCACATGGATCGCCTAAGTATGCCCTATTTTCCCTTTATAAAACCAAAAGTGTGCTACACTTCTTTTCTTGCCAACTCTTTCAATTTCTTAAACCTCTTTCCTATGGATATGCCAGATATGGAAACAGTCTCACAAACGGTCACCAAGTACGGGATATCATGTTTGTTATATAGTATCGATGTTTGTATAAGTGTGCATTCACATAAAATGGATATTTAGGTGCGGTACCATTTTCTTGGCTGTGAAATATTGGAGATTGTTGGATAGCACTGATATCGTTGTGTTGACCTTGTTGGACAACAATACGCATACCAAAACCATAAATCCCGTGACGAAGCCACTTCGACCATCAGGTATTTTTGATCACCTATTATAAATTGGCGTCATAACTCAGTGGGACACTTTCTCCAGACTAGATGTGTACCATCGATGTTACCCATCATCCCAGGAATGTGATGTTTCTTTCGTGTGCTTGGTACAAAAGCTCAACATCGTGGCTTGTCAGTCTACGCAAGAACTATTCATCGTATAACTAAATAATGGCGTTGAAGAAAAGTTGTAGGCATTCAAGCGAAGTCCTTGTGGACATACATAAATACTCATTGTTTTCGTCAGGAGTATTATCAATCAGTCACGAGTTGTTTAATGACAGATGTGTTTTTTTGTAACGTCATAAAACTCTTTTTTCATGCTCCTGTCTACGCCCTCCTGAAACCATTCATATTATGCTTCTACGTCGCCAACAATTTATAGAACCAATCGTTTCAACATACAAAAACATTGACGGAATATTTTGTGTAGGACCGATCCTCAATGCATAGGAACCTAGATTTGATCTCTATTGTCCATAATTGCGGACATATTATGACAAGTTTACCAAATAACAAGAATTAGCCAATTAAACGTCAATTTTGTTGATATAACGTCGAGTCTCCAAATTGACAGAGCTTCGCCTCAGAAATGCCAAAGTTACAAATGAGGATGACAAGCTAGCTATTTATAGGCTGACAAGTTCGTTGGTGGGGATGAAGTTCGGGCGAACTTGACTATGTCAAGTTCGGCTGAACTTGACTACACATGACCTTCATCAGCTGAACTTGACTACACATGACCTTCATCAGCGAACTTGACTCCAAAATACATAAATACTTCGTTTCGCTAGCCTATTCAACTCTAATCTATACAGACTCGATATAAGACTAAGACATAGACATTCTGCACCAACAGACTCCCCTTTGGATATCGTCTTTGTCTTGTATCAGTCTTCAAAACTCTATATTCAAAAGAAACATTAACGAACACGACCGAAGAAGTTCTTGAATGGCTTCTTTCGTCGTTCTTGTTTCGGATCCGCGTCTGATCTGTAGGAGGCACTTTGTTCATGTACTGAAATCTTCTAAGCCTTGCCGCCCTACCTTTCTCGTGTATTTCCTTGAGACGCTTGTCTTCTTTTAGAAATTCAACCCGTTCTAGCTCCCTCCAGCTTGTCTGCCACATCTTTCCTGAATTCACTTCATGCGCATAGCAAATATTCACAACTCTTTGATATTGCATAGCCTGTTCTTTTTCACGTTCCTCGAATACTATTTTTATGTAGAACAAGCACTTGATATCTTCTCTTTAACAGTTTACAAGCCACATTGGGTCTAGTATCCTAATTGTTCTTCACAACCCCCTCATGCCTTAAAACCCCAATATCTCAACTTTTTCCGTTGTGATATCCATATGTTCTTCAAATCGTAACACAATAACAGCCTCACATGTGGTTGGATCTATCTGCCACCACTTGAACACTGGATAGAAATTTTGCTCCATCGGCATCAACGACATGTTTCTCATCGCTCTTGGTCATTTCATTATCAATGTTATATCCTTTTCTCTTGTCTTCTTATTCGTTTTGATTCGGCGACCTGGAATAAATGGCTTCCAATACTTGAATCCCTTTGTCGCTTCAAACTTGATCATTTTATAAAGTAACTGATCAATATACTTCATATGATACGTGACATTCACAGTTTGCACAAGCTCCTCCACATCCCAATACGGTAGAGTCTTGAAATCAGTCAGATATTTGAAGTATTGCACTCCAAATTCCCTTTTTATTGCATACACATTCAACTCTTTAAACCAACCCCAACTGAGAATATCTCCCAACGACACATCTTTGTCTCTGGTAAAGAATGCTAGAGGACGTCGAAAACTTACGTTCGTGCGGCATTTCTTTAAACCAGGACTTCTTAGCTTGAGCTATTTCTTCCTTTGTCATTGGTTTCGGAACTTTGCCTTCACGTATCGATTCTTTGGTTTTCTCTTTCAACATATGTTCATTTAATTGCTTGTACATCTCCTCAAAAGTAGGAAAACTATCAGTGTTAGGACCGATGTACTTCGCAGTTTCATTACTTTCATCATCCGAAGACCAATCCTCTACTATCACTCTGTTGTACTCGTCAGCTTCAAACCTTCGTATGTACTGATAATCATTCAGCTCAAACGTGTTAACATTCATCACTTGCTCTTCAAAATCAAAGTCAAGTGATTCAGTATCAACTTCGATCAACTTTGCCAAATCTTCTTTCGTATAATTGTGCACGTACTCGCCTTCCTCTACGTTATGTTCAAGCATCAATATCATAGGCTTTGTAGGTACTGCAGCAACAGGCTTTGCAAACCTATCAACATCAATCATATCAACATCATCAGTTGGCCCTTTCTGCCCTGACCCCCCCTCAATCTGATCATCCATCTTATTTGATTCATCATCCATCAAAGAAGAATAATCAAAGTCATCAGAGACTTTTGCATCACTGATTGTCATACCAACTCCTCCCTGATCATCATCATCATCATCATCCGCATTATTCCAATCTTCATAATCAGAATCATCTTTCTTGTCATCATCATCTTTACCCTCATCTTCTTCTTCTTCATCGTCCTTTTCTTCAGATGCAATTACAGATCAGAAGGCTTGACAGATTTCGTCAACCTTAGCAATCTCAGACTCTGAAGCTTTTGTAGAGTCATCAACATGCTTTTCGGCAGCTTCAGATGATTGGGTGCTTCACCTTCAACACCTTTACCTTTACCACTAGCAGCAAGCTCTTTCTCTGCTCTCTCTTTCGCTTCTTGTCTGTCTAACCGATCGTACTCAGAAATGAAATCAATACTCAGAGCATTAGATAATACTTTCTGCATCCTAGAAAACCTTCGATCATTTAGAGCTTGAATCGTTTTCATCTCAGCAATCTCTGTTTGCAACTTCTCATTAGCATCTTGCAAACTTTCAATTAGGGCTTTGAAGATTTCTCTTTCGTTTTCCAACACTTTGACTTTACCATCCAATAACTTTGTGACATCCCGGCTTTTCAGGTATCTTAAATGCGCTACTTCATGGTTATTCATTCCTACGCTGATTTAATTTCAAAAAATTAAATTACACGCTCGCAATGACTACGCTAACTTTGTGAATCTATTGGGTGAATTACGTGCTATGTGTTATTAGACGTTTGTAGATTTTGTAGATTATTATATCACGCTTTGATTTCGCGATTATTAGTTATAAAAAAAATATAATAAATAAATAGCCGAACCAAACCGAGCCGCGAAACGTGTCGACCTCACCTCCTTGCGGCCCAAGGAAATAACCTAAACTTGAGGCCCAAGCCACTTAAGCCAAACCCCCCCCCCCCATCGCGGTCGCACCCCCTCCCCTTCTTTTCCCTTGTTACATCTATATATATGTATGCATGGATTGTTTGTAAAAAAAACAACAAAACCCTAGCACCTAGAGAAGGCCGATGGTAGCCCCCCCCACGGTCGCACAAGCTCCAACTTCCAGATTGATTCCAATCTTGTCCTGGTTCGCTAATCATCATCGTTTCAAGGATAGGGTTTAATTGTTTTGCGATTCACATTAGGGTTTGTGTAATCTTGATCATGATTATGTGTAAGGGTAGGATTATTAGTATGAAAGGTGTTGTGATTTATGATTAGTTCGGATGATTGTGCGAATCTTTGCGATTGTGATGTTATGTTGAATACTAAAATCATAAGCTGCGTTTTAGAGATAAAGATCATGTTATAAAATTAGGGTTTGTATGAATATTGATATACTTGATGATATTTGACAAATAAACTGTTGTTAATCATTATTATTAAGCGCCATGATCGTTTAAGCATGTTCTGATGCGATAAAAGTCGAAAACAGTTTGCTGAATGACATTTATAGCCAACTTCAATGGGCTGTAACCTGATCATTATTTATCGAAATGTGCATTTTCTGAAGCCTAAAACGTGTATTTTTTAAAAACACTTCTAATGGCGCTGGATTCATATTTTTCTGAGCTCGTTTGCTATTTTTAAGTGGTCATTTAGTGCGGCAGCTGAAGCTGCGTAAATTCTGCAAAATTTGCTAGTTGTTTATTGAGCCGGATCTCATAGTCTGTAATGGGTTGGGTCACGAAATTTGTACAGTAACTGGAGACGGGAATTTCCAAAATCTCCCACTGGAATTTTGTTAATTGGATGAACGATGAGTTTTAAATAATTTTCCCGTGGACTGCAGTCAGAAAGCGACGAATCTGACTGCAGCCTAGTATATAAATGTTTATAAATACTTGGTAAAGCGTTAGGACTTGAAAATTTAACATAAAATTCTACAGTTTAGTTGACACCTCCTGTAAAAAAATTGGAATTTTTGGAATGTTGGAACTATTTTATAAAAATCCTCGAAAACAGCCCAGTTACGAGCGTACAAGCTAAAACATGATAACTTGCGTTACTGTGTACCAAAGTGTTGTATGAGTTAATCTGTGTTTATGACAAGTTGGTTTGATCATTATTTTGGTATGATGATACTTTGCACGCATGATTGTGTTTTCAAATTGATTATTACGTGTGCCGCACTGTGTGTTAGTTATGCGTAGGGTGTTGTATCAGTGTGTTCACACACTAACTTCAAATCGGTTGGCATGTTAGGATGTGATTAGCGGTAACATCATTTGCTTCTTTTTATATTAATCTAACCGAGCAATTTAAGGTGAGTTCACGGCCCCTATTTTATCCGGTTTTGAACAACAGGGGGAGAAACATGTATACGCTCTAAAACTCTATCTTTTACGTTATGCGAAATTAACGTCGTTAAACTACTCGGTAACTAAGTTAATGTTAATATACGTTATGGTCACTAAGTAGCTTTATCACGGAAGTCCTCAACCAACTCTCGGATCGTTAGTATTGGATTAGATAGCGGGGAAATTATAAGTAGTACTACTGGGACCGACAAGCCCCACCCGAGCTAGTCGCGCTAGTCGACCGGGTATGGTAAACGGGTGATTAATTTGGCCTAACTTTCGCCATGGTTAGTGATAGACCTGGCAACACTGAAGCAACAACAGTCAGCTTCGATCGCGAACCCTTATGTGACGTAACTTTAGGCTCGCTACCTATATGTTAACATTGAACTTAATTACGAACCAACATTATTATTCTGGGTTAGGAATAACGGAACTATATCGTTATCCCAGGTTAGGGATAACGGGGGAAAACAAACTTTTAAACGAACTTGTGAACTTATAAAAACCTGTGAACTCACTCTTCTTTAATGTTGACACTTGTTTCTTTACATGTTGCTCAGGACGCTAGGAGCGCTAGGTGCACTCACTTGCATTTGATCAAGACATTTTTATCGAGTCTTATTTACGAATATTGTTTGGGATTTTTGGTTTTGGCGTTCATGTTGGCGGCCGTTACTAAAGTTGAAACTAATGCTTCCGCTAAAACTTTGAAACTAAGATATTTTGAAAATGACTATGAATGGTTAAACAAATGTTTTTTGAAAACGTTTAAATAAATCATATAGAGTTGTTCGATATTACTAGTGTCTCAGATTCTGGTTTGATCACTCGCCTCGCGGTAAAACTCCGCAAGTGGAAATTGAGGGTGTGACGGATTGGTATCAGAGCCTCTAGCTATAGAGAACCAGGTTTGCATTAAAAGTAGACCTAAACTATAGCTGTTACACTACATTAGACTTAGTTGGCACCGAACTGTGATATCTTGTTATGTGTTATGCTACAATTGTTTATGTGATATATATATATATGCATTTTGGTATATACGCAACTCGTAACTAACTACACCAACCTAGTAGGCAATGTCATCATCATCATCCGACAAATCCCAACAATCAAGGGCGCCGGGGAAGGCACCCATGGTCGAACCCTCACCACCTCATGGCGTGGAGACACGCTCAGCTGCTAGGAAAAGACTTGCTCTAGGAGGGGAGTCGTTCTCCCGTCCGACCACCGCTATACCGGTCGAACCGGTCAACTCGTTAGGAGTAGGGGATGATCTACTTAGGGATATGTTAAGGAAACAACAGGAACAGCTAGAGAGAATGCAGGAGACTATCGAAGCACAAGGATGGATGATACGTCAACTAACTGGTAAAACTGGAAAGCTCGAGGAAGAGCAACATGAGAATAGGAGAGTTCGAAACATTTTAGCTAAGGATCTTCATGCTGAGCAGCTGAGGGCTGACTGGCTCGAAGACAGAGTTCTTGAGTCCAGTTGGAGGATTCAAGAACTCGAGCAGAATCAAGCACCACCTGTCCCAGTACCCGCACCAGCACCGGCCCCCCCAGCGCCGGTAGAGGAAGAAGAGGAGGATCCAGAGGAAGACCTAGAGGAAGACCCAGAGGAGGATCCAGAGGAAGACCCAGAGGAGGATCCAGAGGAAGACCCAGAGGAGGATCCGGAGGAAGAAGAGCAGGAACAGGACCCGGCTGTTGAAGCTGAAAACGCCGCAGAGGATGACGACAATGATAGCGACTTGGGAGACGGAGACGTAGATGACTAAATCGTCTCGCCAATCTCCGCTTAGTTTTCTTTAGTTTGCTTGTTTCCACTTATGTTTGAACTTGAAATTTTATAATTAAACTGAGATGTTTGGTTGGTATTTTGTGAGACATTGCAATTTATCTAATCGAATGTTCCTTTTGATTGTTTAAATTGTCGGGTTTTACATAATTTGTTTGATTATTGAAGTGTGAAATATGATAACTATATTGGGCATATATACTTATCGGTGTGTATTTGTGTTGTCTTGCGAAGATCTGAAATGGCAACTGGTCGTCGCGGAAACCTCAACATGTCAACTGAAGAATTGGCCGCATTAATCCAAGAACACGTGAATGCTGCTCTGGCAGGTGTTCAAAACCCACCAGCAGGAGGGGGTCTTAACCCCTACAAGATGTTCCTCGATGCGAAACCGAGCAAGTTCACGGGTGTTGAAGGACCCATAGGACTGGTCCGTTGGATTGAAAAGTCTAAATCGGTGTTCGAGATGTGCAATTGCCTTGAAGCCAATAAGGTCAAGTTTGCTGCCTCAACGTTGGAAGATGGGGCATTAACCTGGTGGAACGCACAAGTCCAAACGCGTGGACTTGTTGCGGCGAACGCAATGGCCTGGACCGAGTTTAAGGCCCTAATCAAGGAGGAATACTGTCCGCGGGACAGAGTTCAGCAGTTGGAGCAAGCGTTATGGAACCACAAGATGGTAGGGTCTGAAATTGAAGTGTACACGGCAAAACATCATGATCTGGTGTTCCTATGTCCCGATCTGGCTAACACCTTCGAAAAACGACTTGAGTTTTATCTTGGGGGTCTGGTCCCTGAGATCCAGGGCATGGTAATGTCTAGCAACCCTACGACGGAGCATCAAGCGATTAGGCTGGCGCATAAACTCACCGATAAGGCGGTGGAGCAAAGGAAGTTGCCACCTCGGGGTGCAACTGAAGTTGTACCTGATAACAAAAGAAAATTTGAAGATTCACTTGCTCGACAGTCTTCGTCAGCCCAGCCACAACAAGGAAACCAGAAGCGGTCCAACAATTTCAACAACAATCGGGGTCACAATAATCAGTCTGCCAACAACACCTAGAACTCAAGCGGCTATGCGGGTCGAAAGCCGCAATGTAATCGTTGTAACCTCCATCATCACGGCCCTTGCGCCGGAAATCGCTGCCAACAATGTGGCAAAGCGGGACACGCGGCAAAGGATTGTCGCGGGGAAATCATTTCTCGACAAAATCAAAATCAGCACCAGGGTCAACAGCATGGTAATAACCGGGGATGCTATCAATGCGGTAGCACTGCCCATTTCAAGCGAGACTGCCCGCAGCTTCGCAACAACAACAATGGTGGGAACAACAACAACAACAAAAACAACAACAACAACAATAACAACGATGACAACAATGGAAATGGTGGCACAGGAGGTGCCAAAGGTCGTGCATTCACGCTGGGCCGCGGAGAGGCCAGAAACAATTCGAATGTGGTTATTGGTAAGTTTCCCCTTAACGATCATTTTGCTACTGTACTTTTTGATACGGGTGCGGATAAGAGTTTTATATCTGAGTCTTTTAGGAAGAACCTAAATCTCACGCCTAAACCCCTAGAGACCCCTTACGTCATAGAACTAGCCGATGGTAAATCTGTAGATGTGACCCATTTAGTAACCGGCTGTCAACTTAAACTCACGGGTCACACCTTTACCATTGATCTGATGACAACTACCTTGGGTAGTTTTGACGTGGTAGCCGGAATGGACTGGCTATCCGACGTCCGAGCTGAAGTTCTCTGTTTTGAGAAAGCTTCCGTATTCCGCTCTCCAACGGCGAAGTCTTGATGGTGCAAGGCGAGAAGGCAGGCGCCGTCACAAACATCATCTCTTACATGCAAGCTCAGAAGTATCTTCGGAGAAAGAACTCCTTCGCTTTGCTCGCACTGGTCACCGAGCAGCCTAAGAACGAGAAGCGGATTGAAGATATCCCCGTCGTCCGTGATTTTTCTGATGTGTTTCCAGAGGAGTTACTTGGTCTTCCACCACATCAACAAGTGGAATTTGAAATCGAATTGGCGAACCATGCGACTCCTATCGCCAAGGCCCCGTACCGCTTAGCTCCAGCAGAGCTGCAAGAGCTGTCTACCCAACTTCAGGAATTGTTGGAAAAATGATTTATCCGACCCAGTACTTCGCCATGGGGAGCTCCGGTCCTTTTTTTCAAGAAAAAGGACGGGACCTTCCGCATGTGCATCGACTACAGGGAACTCAATAAGGTTACCGTCAAGAACCGATACCCATTACCTTGCATCGATGATCTCTTCGACCAGCTTCAAGGGTCAAGCTACTACTCCAAGATCGATCTACGGTTCGGTTATCACCAATTACGCGTCAGGGAGGAGGATATCTCCAAGACGGCATTTCGCACTCGGTATGGCCATTATGAGTTCTTGGTCATGCCCTTCGGTCTCACCAATGCACCCGCGGTGTTCATGGACCTCATGAACCGCGTGTGTAAGCTGTACCTCGACAAGTTTGTCATCGTGTTCATCAATGATATACTCGTCTACTCTAAGGGTGAGAAGAACATGCCGAGCATCTACGATTATTGCTGGAACTACTTCAACAGGAGAAACTATATGCCAAGTTTTCGAAGTGTGATTTCTGGATTCGGGAAGTTCAGTTCCTCGGGCATATCGTGAATGAAAAGGGTATACACGTTGATCCCACCAAGATCGATGCTATCAAGAACTGGGAAGCACCCAGGACACCGACAGAGATCCGCCAATTTTTGGGTTTGGCTGGTTACTACAGACGTTTCATCGAGGGATTTTCCAAGATTGCACAACCGCTTACCACTTTCACCCAGAAGGGCACCAAGTATGCTTGGGGTGACAAGCAGGAAGCAGCATTTCAATTGCTGAAGCAGAAACTGTGCAGTGCACCCATTTTGTCCTTGCCAGAAGGGACAGATGATTTTGTGGTATATTATGACGCTTCCATTCAGGGATTGGGATGTGTACTCATGCAACGTGATAAGGTCATCGTGTATGCATCCCGACAGTTGAAGGTTCACGAGAAAAACTACACAACACATGACCTGGAATTGGGAGCAGTTGTGTTTGCACTTAAGATTTGGAGACACTATCTATATGGAACAAAGTGCACAATCTACACGGATCACAAGAGCCTCCAGCATATCTTTGACCAGAAGGAGTTGAACATGCGACAGCGTCGCTGGGTCGAACTCCTGAACGATTATGAATGTGCCATTCAGTATCACCCGGGTAAAGCTAACGTGGTAGCTGATGCCCTCAGTAGGAAGGAGCACTTGAAGCCTCATCGGGTACGAGCACTACAGTTCACAATTCAATCTGGGTTACCCGAACAGATACGCGACGTGCAGCTAGAAGCAGTTAAGGAAGAAAACATCAAGGCCGAATCTGTGGGAAAGATGGAACGTGATTGGGAAGTGAAACCCAATGGTGCCCGGTATTTCATGATTCGTGTATGGGTACCTCTCTATGGAGACCTTAGGAAGCTAGTTATGGACGAAGCTCACAAATCCCGATGCTCTGTCCATCCTGGTTCAGATAAGATGTATCAAGACCTTAAGGCCGCGTACTTGTGGCCCAACATGAAAGCGGATATAGCCACCTACGTGAGCAAGTGTTTGACTTGTGCGAAAGTCAAGGTGGAATACCAGAAGCCATCAGGGCTACTTCAACAACCTGAGATCCCAGTGTGGAAATGGGATCAGATCTCGATGGACTTTATCACTAAACTCCCGCGAACTCCGGGTGGTTGCGATACCATCTGGGTAATCGTGGATCATCTAACTAAGTCTACACACTTCCTAGCGATCAAAGAAACAGATAAGATGGATAAGTTGACTTGCATCTACATTAAGGAAGTAGTTTCTCGGCACGGGGTGCCAACGTCCATCATCTCAGACAGAGATGCTCGTTTCACGTCGAACTTTTGGCAGTCACTTCAGAAAGCGTTGGGTATACGCTTAGATATGAGCACAACTTATCACCCTCAGACGGATGGTCAAAGTGAAAGGACCATTCAGACCTTGGAAGACATGCTTAGGGCATGTGTGGTAGACTTCGGGAACAGTTGGGAAATCCATCTGCCTTTAGTGGAATTCTCGTATAACAACAGTTACCATACGAGTATTCAGGCAGCACCATTTGAAGCATTATAGGGTCGCAAATGTAGATCACCGGTCTGTTGGGCAGAAGTCGATGACAGTTAACTCACAGGTCCTGAATTGATACTTGAGGCTACTGAAAAGATTGTGCAAATCAGAAACCGCATGGCAGCAGCACGAGATCGACAGAAAAGCTACGCTGATCAACGACGCAAACCGCTTGAATTTCAAGTAGGTGACCGCGTCCTACTGAAGGTGTCACCCTGGAAGGGTGTAATCCGTTTTGGGAAACGAGGCAAACTAAACCCACGGTACGTAGGCCCATTTGTGATTTCGAAGTGTATTGGGCCCGTAGCTTATCAGTTAGACCTTTCTACCGAACTCAGTGGAGTTCACAACGTTTTCCACATGTCCAATCTGAAGAAGTGCCTATCAGATGAGACCCTAGTCATTCCATTGGATGAGATTCAAGTGGATGAGCAACTACATTTTGTGGAACAACCTATCGAGATCATGGATCATGAGATTAAGACTCGAAGGCATAGCAAGATACCAATTGTCAAGGTTCGTTCGGACTCTAAGCGTGGACCGGAGTTCACGTGGGAAAGAGAGGACCAAATGAAAAGCAAATACCCACACCTTTTTGCAGCTGAACAGCAATCTGACCTTACCGCCAACTAAATTTTGGGACGAAATTCTTTCAACATGGGGATGATGTGACAGCCTGGGAATTTCTTGTACCATTGCTAACAAACTGAATCTTTATGCGTTGCATTCTAAACCGCGTTTACTCAATTTTCGGGACGAAAATTCTTTCAACATGGGGATAATGTGACATCCCGGCTTTTCAGGTATCTTAAACGCGCTACTTCACGGTTATTCATTCCTACGCTGATTTAATTCGGAGAATTAAATTACACGCTCGCAATAACTACGCTAACTTTGTGAATCTATTGGGTGAATTACGTGCTATGTGTTATTAGACGTTTGTAGATTTTGTAGATTATTATATCACGCTTTGATTTCGCGATTATTAGTTATAAAAAAAATATAATAAATAAATAGCCGAACCGAACCGAGCTGCAAAACGTGTCGACCTCACCTCCTTGCGGCCCAAGGAAATAACCTAAACTTGAGGCCCAAGCCACTTAACCCAAACCCCCCCCCATCGTGGCCGCACCCCCTCCCCTTCTTTTCCCTTGTTACATCTATATATATGTATGCATGATTGTTTGTAAAAAAAACAACAAAACCCTATCACCTAGAGAAGGCCGACGGCAGCCCCTCCCCCCCCCCTCACGGTCGCACAAGCTCCAACTTCCGGATTGATTCCAATATTGTCCTGGTTCGCTAATCATCATCGTTTCAAGGTTAGGGTTTAATAGTTTTACGATTCACATTAGGGTTTGTGTAATCTTGATCATGATTATGTGTAATGGTAGGATTATTAGTATGAAAAGTGTTGTGATTTATGATTAGTTCGGATGATTGTGCGAATCTTTGCGATTGTGATGTTATGTTGAATACTAAAATCATAAGCTGCGTTTTAGCGATAAAGATCATGTTATATAATTAGGGTTTGCATGAATATTGATATACATGATGATATTTGACAAATAAACGTCATGATCGTTTAAGCATGTTCTGATGCGATAAAAGTCGAAAACAGTTTGCTGAATGACATTTATAACCAACTTCAATGGGCTGTAACCTGATCATTATTTATTGAAAAGTAGATTTTCTGAAGCCTAAAACGTGTATTTTTGAAAAACGCTTCTAATGGCACCGGATTCATATTTTTTTGAGGTAGTTTGCTATTTTTAAGTGGTCATTTAGTGCGGCAGCTGAAGCTGCATAAATTCTGCAAAATTTGTTAGTTGTTTATTGAGCCGGATCTCATAGTCTGTAGGGGGTTGGGTCACGAAATTTGTACAGTAAATGGAGACGGGAATTTTCGGAAATCTCCCACTGGAATTTTGTTAATTGGATGAATGATGATTTTTAAATAATTTTCCCGTGGACTGCAGTCAGAAAGCGACGAATCTGAATGCAGCCTAGTATATAAATGTTTATAAATAATTGGTAAAGTGTTAGGACCTGAAAATTTAACATAAAATTATACAGTTTAGTTGACACCTCCTGTAAAAAAATTGGAATTTTTGGAATGTTGGAACTATTTTATAAAAATCCTCGAAAACAGCCCAGTTACGAGCGTACAAGCTGAAACATGATAACTTGCGTTACTGTGTACCAAAGTGTTGTATGAGTTAATCTGTGTTTATGACAAGTTGGTTTGATCATTATTTTGGTATGATGATACTTTGCATGCATGATTGTGTTTTCGAATTGGTAATTACGTGTGCCGCACTGTGTGTTAGTTATGCGTAGGGTGTTGTATCAGTGTGTTCACACACTAACTTCAAATCGGTTGGCATGTTAGGATGTGATTAGCGGTAACATCATTTCTTCTTTTTGTGTTAATCTAACCGAGCAATTTAAGGTGAGTTCACGGCACCTATTTTATCCGGTATGAACAACAGGGGGAGAAACATGTATACGCTCTAAAACTCTATCTTTTACGTTATGCGAAATTAACGTCGTTAAACTACTCGGTAACTAAGTTAATGTTAATATACGCTATTGTCACTAAGTAGATTTATCACGGAAGTCCTCAACCAACTCTCGGATCGTTAGTATTGGGTTAGATAGCGGGGAAATTATAAGTAGTACTACTCGGCCCGACAAGCCCCACCCGAGCTAGTCGCGCTAGCCGACCGGGTATGGTCAAAGGGTGATTAATTTGGCCTAACTTTCGCCATGGTTAGTGATAGACCTGGCAACACTGAGGCAACAACAGTCAGCTTCGATCGCGAACTCTTATGTGACGTAACTTTAGGCTCACTACCTACATGTTAACATTGAACTTAATTACGAACCAACATTATTATTCCGGGTTAGGAATAATGGAACTATATGGGGGAAAACAAACTTTTAAACGAACTTGTGAACTTTTAAAAACCTGTGAACTCACTCTTCTTTAATGTTGACACTTGTTTCTTTACATGTTTCTCAGGACGCTAGGAGCGCTAGGTGCACTCACTTGCATTTGATCAAGACATTTTTATCGAGTCTTATTTACGAATATTGTTTGGGATTTTTGGTTTTGGCGTTCATGTTGGTGGCCGTTACTAAAGTTGAAACTAATGCTTCCGCTAAAACTTTGAAACTAAGATATTTTGAAAATGACTATGAATGGTTAAATAATTTTTTTTGGAAATCGTTTAAATAAATCATATAGAGTCGTTCGATATTACTAGTGTCTCAGATTCTGGTTTGATCACACGCCTCGCGGTAAAACTCCACATGTGGAAATTGAGGGTGTGACAAACTCCTTCTCTACTGTGATTTGATTCATTTTCTTTATCAGTTCAGCTTTCTCCTCTTCGTTCTTGGCTACTTTATCTTCCAAGATATTTACACGCTTTTTGAGAAGATCAACATTAGTATCAGGAAAAAAATCATTCAGATCTTGAAGACTAATCGGTTCATTCTGCATATAACAAATTAGGCCCTAGAGTTTTTGTGTCACACACCGACTTGCAGCGGAAGACAAAAATGCGGGATGCAACAGACACCTCTGGTACAAGCACATTGTTTATAAAGACACTACATTTTATTACTTACAGAACGTTGATTACATACTACATGTATGTTACAACTGCGTGTTCCCATGAACCACATAAGTCTTTTAAGCCACATGCGTCTATATCAGAGTTCGCCTACAAACATGTCTTGAACAACATACACGGATCACACCAGTCTCAAGTTACCTGAAATGCATGTTAGTTTTAAAAAGGTCAGCTAAACGCTGCGTGAGTTCCACTGGTTTAATTGTTGTGCAACAATATTTGTTAACAAGTTTAATTGCACTGGTCATAATCCCAATGACGGTCACAGTCATAGTCACAGATGGAATTACACGAGGACACAAGTGAAACCTGACTGTTTTACCCCGGGCCGTGTCATCCCAGACACTCCCAGCCACCAGACTATGTCACAAAGACACTCCCGGCCCATCAACTGCGTCACGTGCAGTTCAACGCCCCTTAACAGTTATGCCTAACAACATGTAACACCCCGAAAAAACGGGTTTGGTAATCAAACCACGTTAATAATATTAAGAGCGGGTAAAATACCATTAGTGGTAAAGTGGACCCGTAAACATAATAACTAGGAACAAATTAACCTAGTTAGTAACAAGTATATTAATTATAAAACAATGAGTTATAGTCCCATTTATATAACAACTACACTTGAGGGACTAAAAGGGGAAAACCTGGAACTTGAGTTTAATAAAAAAGAAAATAATAAAACACACACACAAGGGGGAAAACCCCATCTTGACCTAATCCACAAGCATCAAATTGAACCATGAATTAGGGCTCAAATTGATGCATTAATGCATATAAACGATCACCTAAGCGAGGGGATCATAAGGTATGTCGAATTTTTGATATTGATGAACATCACAAGAAGCGATTTAAGTATGAATCATAGAGGCTAAGGCCGAATTAGTGACGTATACTTGCTTAGGAGCAAAACCCTAAGTGAAAATTCTATATAGGTTGCTATGATTTGGATGTCTAGATGATTTAGCACACTTAGATAAGTGGGTTTTAATCATATAATGAAATTGAGGATCTAATTGTGTTTAGAATCATCATGCATGATAGTAGTAAGGAACTACTTGAACAAATTGTGTGTTTGAGTATATAATCATACTTACTATGAAAAGGGGTTTTGTATGATAGAATGAAAGTGATGATAGATTCATGTTAAAATGATGTTGGTATCATCATGTGTTAAGAATGGTTGATGTAATGATAATTTAACAAGTTATGATTTCGATAACTTGATTTAATAATCGCTAAAACGGTAGCAAAAGGATAATGCTTACCGGATATTTGACAATGTGCTTAAACGAGTAGTTGAGCTACATCGTGTAAATACTTATGTCAATAGGCAGTTTGACTTTAAAAGTCAAACTAACCAATGATATGATCGAATGATAAATTCGATAAGAAATCGTAGGATGGAATAGTCGTGAATGATTATGACTAAGCTAACCATCTTACAAACTACAATGATAGTTTGACGCTTAACAAGCTAGGTGGAAGCTTGGGAAGGAAGTGGGTCAAATAAATCGACTATGAAGGAAAAGCATAATTCGGATGCAAGGTAAGTAAAGCTTACACCCTTTTTGTAGGATATGTATTTATTTATAAGTTATAAATAACAACAAGGGTTATATTAGATATACGGTCCCAACACGAAATGATGCGGGTCGGAACATATCAAAGGATGAAAAACCATGTTTAACGATACAAAGGTTTGAAATGGAAATTTGGTCATATGATGATATATATAAATGAGTTCTCGAATGGCTACTTTACAAGTAAGCCTATACGAATAAAAGGAGAAAACGGTGATTTTGTCACGTATAAATGGATAAAAGTCGAGGTATAAAACGACACAAAGTGGCATAAGCCAGGTTGAGTTAAACGCGTAAGAAACAGATTTAAGAGACATAACTAAATAGTGAGAAATCCGAATTTAGCTACTTAACGGAATGGTAAATAAATACCATTTATATATAAGCGCAAAATGTTTGGTCGTTTAGACCAAACAGGTCAAATGGTAACGTTGATATCATTTGACATATAACGACTAATAAGTGCTTGTCGAGTCTTATGCTCACAGGATAAAACGGCGTATGAATCAATGATGTTATAAATTAGCCAAATATAAGGCAAGGTATTGAAACAGGTCAAAATGTTGACCTGAGCCAGGTATGCATAAATAAGACTATAGCTGACCGAGAAATTTTGGTTAAGTATCTAGTAAAAGTCCTTTGTCGTAAAATAAGGGGCTAAAGTTGACCAAAACACCCTTGACGGGTAAATCGGATAACTACACTTGTGGGTTGCTTAGAAATAAGTTATTTGATCAATTAAACACTTAGGACAAGTATAAAAGCGAATGTAAGTGAATTTTGCGGAAAAATGCTTAAATACCCCTTAACGGGTCAAAATAAGCATTTAAGTAAAAACGGGTTTATGAATGTATAAAAACTCGTGATTAGAAACTAATATGATAACAACATTGAAATTATAAGGTACACGAGAAATTAGGATCAAACAAATATGTTTGTTTGATAAATACATGAACGGGTCAAAATTTAGTAAATATATATTAAGCCGAAGGCTTCAAAGATCTCAAATTTTGTTAAATAGGATGTTGGGTTTTGAATCCATATGATGGAGAATCAAATTACGATCATGTAGGAAGAAACGGATCGCAAAACGGATTTGTAAATTGGAAGTTATGCAAGTTTTAGTACATAACAAAATTTAGTTGGTAGAGCTGGGAATATGCAGCACCAGCTAAGTAACTTTCTGTCAAAATAGGGGCGTCGCGCTACGCGACGGGTAATGGTGAACGCCGTCGCGCTACGTGACGGGCTCAAATTGCTGAAAAATATTGTTTGTTGTTCGTTTTGTCTTACGGACTCATTTAGACATGTTATACACGTCATATAACTAAAAACATTTCATGTTTTATGGCATGTAGGTTGCCTACAATATCGGAGGACGATCAAGCTCGATGAAGAACAGAACACGATTAAGATTCAAGCTTTCGCACGATGATTCGTCGTCACTTTAAACGACGAATTTATAAACATAATGTTGCAATGTTTTAAATTCTTTAAGTTTTAACAAACCCGCATTTTCAAATGTATGTGTAATCGTAAATACACAATTATAGGCGAAACTAATATGAAGATTGATAAATAGAAGTAAGGGTCTTACAACTTGGTATCAAAGCTTTGGTTTAAGAGATTCAAGCATGGTGGGGGACTTTGCTTGGACTTAAACCTTATGCTCTCGGTAAGGGTTGATGTTCGGTTCGAGACTTGATTGCAATTCCGGTAAGTATATTTATATTAACGGTTTAGCATGATTAAAGTGTTGTGGAAAACACATAGGGTTATCGTGTAATACATGTTACCTCAATTAAAGGAAAGATATAGTTAATGAAATTACGTGCATTGACACGTATAATAAAAAGCCTTGTATTATGATACAGGCGTTTATTGATGTTGATATTTCTAATCTTTGTAAATGTTATAGTTAGAGGACACTCATCTGAAGGTGGCGAGAGTTTAACAAGTAACAGATGTGACGGAGGAACGGTCTGAATTGTGACAAAATAGAGCATGCTCACCAAGGACCTAAATCGTGTAACGATCGCGAATGAGGTTAATAGCAAGAAACGCCCGTTAGGGCAAGCATTTACCAGGTGCACGTTTTAAATTTATTGCACAAATAGTAATATGCAACAAGTACGTAGAGATTGACTGTTGCATATGTAGGATAAAAACTTGGAAAACCTGAATAGGATAACTATCCAGGGGGATGTTTCCAAGAGAAATCAAGTAGAAATATATGTTGTTCACTATTGTGAATAACAAGAAAATGACAGAATTAGTTTACATAGAAACTTGGACGGAAGTTGTCATCCAAGTAAATAATTCTCAATATAATACTATTCAGAAAAGTAAACGAATGTGATAGTATAATTGTTGAAAAAAAGGGAAAACATTTTATATATTTAAGAGCAAAACGAGTAAAACTAACGTTTGTTTTTTAGCAATTAAATAAAGTTTACCGTTGAAACCATGAAGATGGAAATTATTAGAGGAGTTACTTACATGGGGCGTGATGCGAAGATTATAAAAAGGTCATGTGTGTCATGTGTTGATCGCTTACTCTGGCCAAGTAAGTAGTGAACACGAGATACCATGAACTTCTTATAATGGACTCATTTATGTCCGATGTGGTAAGGATGGGGCAAATGGGACAAATTAAAAAGGTACCCAAAACGGATCAAATAAGTAAAATATTTGATAATAAATGTAAATGCAATCCGGGTAACGGAAACGTAATACATTAGAATAACGAGCCCGAGGGAAGGGACAAGAATCAAAGTAAATGAAAATACAAACCGACTAATGAGAATGCTAAGGCATATGGGATAAAGTTTGTTTGACTGTCATAAGTGATGAAATTCACACGGATAAGTCAAACGGATTATATAAAGAATAAAGTACTTGGTCGAATAAAAGTGATGGAATTCGCTAAGATGATCAAATAAATTAAAAACAAAGTCGAAAGGCATACCAGAATGGTTGCTTTGATGATGTCTTCGGCAAAAATGCCCAATAGATGGGTAGGATTTAGAGAATATGCGTAAACCAAGAGACGGGAACGCGTATTAGAAAGTCAGAAGACTCGAATTATGAGTTATGACTAAAAGAATAATAAAATCTCGCAAACAGAAGTTTGTTAGTGATGTTCAACTAAGTCGAAGTTGAACGAGCTAAATAAAGAATGAAGTTTGACTGTTATAAGTGATGAAATTTCACACGAACAAGTCGAACAGCTCAAATAAAGTATAACGCTTGACAGTGCAAGTAAGCGCAAAACGAATAAAGAAGCGCGAAATATTAATGAACCTATGTGATAGGTCGTAAAAGAAAATAGAAAGGAAAACGCAACCCAGTGAAACTGGGTGTTAAAAACATTAAGATAAAGAATTCGGGTAACGGGTTGAAAAGAAATAGAGGCATAAACCGAATAATTGTAAGCGGAGAACAAACCGACGCGTAAATGACGTAAGAAGTCATAGAGTCGGGAGAATAGTCCAAAAGAAAATGAATGTAGCCTTAGACTACGGTCAAAGTCATTAGAATTCGAAAATGAAAATAAATGATTTTTAAACTTAAAAAGGGTGCCTTGACACCAAGAATACATATTTTAAGAGCGAAATGACATGAGTAAAAGATGATCTACGGGATCACCATAACCTTGGGGTTATAAACAATGTAAAGGTCTACGGGACCAAAATGACCCTTGGGTCACAAAAAGAAAGAAACGAACTATAGGGGTCTCACCTGAAAAAGGTGAAAACCTGAGGAAGTAGCCTACGAGGCTAAGTGAAAGAACCTACGGGTCACTTAAGTAAAGCATGGGAACTGGTTACGACTCCCGCGTAAAATAGTAACGGAAAAGAATAAATTCTTGGTTGTCAATTTCTTGATATGAGTATTGACATAAGTTGAAGGGAAAACGTTAAACTAAAATTCATTTTTTAATAAAAAAACAACGTTTTCACAAATATGAATATTTTGATGGAAATCGAAATAGTAAATATTAAAAGATACAGGTCTTGACACCGATAGGTGCAAGACGATACATCCGAAAAGAAATTTTCTCAATAACGAAGGGTTGATATAAACTTAAACATGACGTGAGGCGATCACGGTCAAGAAAGGTAACGTGAAATATAATCACATTGTAGCCCGAGTGATGGGTATAAAGTAACTGGACTAATAACTCTAGTCAGTGAGACTGGTTAAGGTTAAAATTTAAATTAAGAATTTGCTTAACACGCTATTTATTATGAGATTAGCGTGGAATAAACATGAACAATAGACTTATATGACCAAGTGGCCTAAATAGCGACTCGGTCAAAAAAAATAATAAAATAAAGGTAAATGTGTGCAAAACAAGAGTGATGGCCCATGAGGCCTTACTAACGAAGTAGATTGATCACTTATACTAAGCGAGCATAAGGCAAAACAACAATGTGCCGGGAAGTCAAATCGAGCAAAAGCACGATTGAACGATAAAGCTAAAAGGTATGTGGTTATATGATTTGTAGAATTTCGTTAATAGTGCATATTGATAGTGTTATATAAATAAGATAAAAATCAGGAAATTCGGCTTGTTCTTAAGCGGTGGATTCCGTATGAATGAACCGAATGAATAAATTCGTAAATAAGAGAGTTTGTTTGTCAAAAGTGAAAGATTTCACTAAAACATTCAAAAGTGTTAAAATAACGGATTCACAAAGAGTCTGAAGGTATAAAATCGATGTATTTCGCTAAGTTAACTAAACTAGTCGAAATAACGAGATTACGTTATTTTGAGTTGTATTATTTCGCATGAGATACGAATATGCTTTGTAACAAAAAAGATATTACCATACTTTTCTGCTAATACTAATAACTGGTTAAAGTATGAGAAAAGCTCAAAGGATTACCGAGAACAAGTGCATTGAGTTTAAACTTAATGAACTATGTAAGAAAGGTTTCGAGGACGAAACCTCTTTAAGGGGGTAGACTTGTAACACCCTGAAAAATGGGTTTGGTAATCAAACCACGGGTAAAATACCATTAGTGGTAAAGTGGACCCGTAAACGTAATAACTAGGAACAAATTAACCTAGTTAGTAACAAATATACTAATTATAAAACAATGAGTTATAGTCCCATTTATATAATAACTAAACTTGAGGGACTAAAAGGGGAAAACCTGGAACTTGAGTTTAATAAAAAAGAAAATAATAAAACACAACACACACACTAAGTGTGTGTGTGTGTGTCGTACAGAAACAGAGAAAGAAGGGGGAAAACCCCGTCTTGACCTAATCCAAAAGAATCATCAAATTGAACGATGAATTAGGGCTCCAATCGATGCATTAATGCATATAAACGATCACCTAAGCGAGGGGATCATAAGGTATGTCGAATTTTTGATATTGATGAAGTTGTGAAATTTGATGAACATCACAAGAAGCGATTTAAGTATGAATCATAGAGGCTATGGCCGAATTAGTGACGTATACTTGCTTAGGAGCAAAACCCTAAGTGAAAATTCTATATAGGTTGCTATGATTTGGATGTCTAGATGATTTAGCACACTTAGATAAGTGGGTTTTAATCATATGATGAAATTGAGGATATAATTGTGTTTAGAATCATCATGCATGATAGTAGTAAGGAACTACTTGAACAAATTGTGTGTTTGAGTATATAATCATACTTACTATGAAAAGGGGTTTTGTATGATAGAATGAAAGTGATGATAGATTCATGTTAAAATGATGTTAGTATCATCATGTGTTAAGAATGATTGATGTAATGATAATTTAACAAGTTATGATTTCGATAACTTGATTTAATAATCGCTAAAACGGTAGCAAAAGGATAATGCTTACCGGATATTTGACAATGTACTTAAACGAGTAGTTGAGCTACATCGTGTAAATACTTATGTTAATAGGCAACTGACCAATGATATGATCGAATGATAAATTCGATAAGAAATCGTAGGATGGAATAGTTGTGAATGATTATGACTAAGCTAACCATCTTACAAACTACAATGATAGTTTGACGCCTAACAAGCTAGTGGAAGCTTGGGAAGGAAGCAGGTCAAACAAATCGAGTGTGAAGGAAAAGCATAATTCGGACGCAAGGTAAGTAAAGCTTACACCCTTTTTTTAGGATATGTATTTATTTATAAGTTATAAATAACAACAAGGGTTATATTAGATATACGGTCCCGATATGAAATGATGCGGGTCAGAACATATCAAAGGATGAAAAACCATGTTTAACGATAAAAAGGTTTGAAATGGAAATTTGGTCATGTGATGATACATATAAAATGAGTTTTCGAATGGCTACTTTACAAGTAAGCCTAAACGAATAAAAAGAGAAAACGGTGATTTTGTCACATATAAATGGATAAAAGTCGAGGTATAAAACGACACAAAGTGGCATAATCCATGTTGAGTTAAATGCGTAAGAAACGGATTTAAGAGACATAACTAAATAGTGAGAAATCTGAATTTAGCTACTTAATGGAATGCTAAATATATACCATTTATATATAAGCGCAAAATGTTTGGTCGTTTGGACCAACTAGGTCAAATGGTAATTTTGATATCATTTGACATATAACGACTAATAAGTGCTTGTCGACTCTTATGCTCACAGGATAAAATGGCTTATGAATCAACGATGCTATAAATTAGCAAAATATTAAGGCAAGGTATTGAAACAGGTCAAAATGTTGACCCGAGCTAGGTACGCATAAATAAGACTATAACTGACCGAGAAATTTTGGTTAAGTATCTAGTAAAAGTCCTTCGTCATAAAATGAGGGGGTAAAGTTGACCAAAACACCCTTGACGGGTAAATCAGATAAACGACCCTTGTGGATGTAAGTGAATTATGCGGAAAAATGCTTAAATACCCCTTAACGGGTCAAAATAAGCATTTAAGTAAAACGGGTTTATGAATGTATAAAAACTCGTGATTAGAAACTAATATTATAACAGCATTGAAATTATAAGGTACACGAGAAATTAGGATCAAACAAACATGTTTGTTTGATAAATACATGAATGGGTCAAAATTTAGTAAATTTATATTAAGCCGAAGGCTTCAAAGATCTCAAATTTTGTTAAATAGGATGAACGGGTCAAAATTTAGTAAATATAAATACTTGACGTGAAAGCTAAAGCCAATATTGTAAGCAAAAGAGGAATCCAGCGGGCAATCACATGAATCATGGATTCAAGGATGGAAAGTTTCATAAATTGTTTGAACTCAACGGTTGTATAACAATCAATTGTGAAACAACGAGAAGCGGAATAAGGATTCGTATACGTCCTTCCAGCTTATTAGAACGACCCACACGTTCTTTATTTATCTATGTTCGTTTTGAAAAACCATTATGGTATACAATCATTGTCATAATAATTATAAGGATAGGGTTGGTGAGATCGTATTGCACTAAAGGCTTGGGGTCCCTCATCATAAAGTATAAGTAACCACTGTGGAAGTGGTATGAATCCAACTCTAGTGTATATTAAACAAGTGGTCAGTAGGAATGTGGAATGGACTGTAATACCAGTTTCTGCCTATCTCAAAGGCATATGTAGTAACGCATTATCCACCAATCCCAATTCATGTATCAATTCTCGCACAAACATTCACACACTATCACCTTGGCACACGTATGTATCATTCCACGTATTTAAGTGTGTTTTTTTTACCGCGGCTTTCCCAACACTGCCTCGTATGAGCAAGTCTGTTATTACGTTCTGGACCATATTAACCCACTTGCCCCACAAGGCCATCCTGGTACTTGCAAATAGGATACTTTATAGTGTTCACTAAGCGTCTTTAGTTGAGGTTAATTTTTCCAATGATGTCCACTAAAGTCCGAGCCTGTAGTTATAGTCTAGGTTTCCTTAAAGGCAACTAATTAACTATGACCAATGGCTCTGATACCATCTTCTATCACACCCCGACTTGTAGCGGAAGACAAAAATACGGGATGCAATAGACACCTCTGGTACAAGCACATTGTTTATAAAGACACTACATTTTATTACTTACAGAATGTTGATTACATACTACATGTATATTACAACTGCGTATTCCCATGAACCACATAAGTCTTTAAAGCCACATGCGTCTATATCAGGGTTCGCCTACAAACATGTCTTGAACAACATACACGCATCACACCAGTCTCAAGTTACCTGAAATGCATGTTAGTTTTAAAAAGGTCAGCTAAACGCTGCGTGAGTTTCACTGGTTTAATTTTTGTGCAACAATATGTGTTAACAAGTTTAATTACACTGGTCATAATCCTAATGACGGTCACAGTCATAGTCGCAGATGGAATTACACGAGGACACAGGTGAAACCTGACTGTTTTACCCCGGGTCGTGTCATCCTAGACACTCCCGGCCACTGTACTGTGTCACAAAGACACTCCCGGCCCATCAACTGCGTCACGTGCAGTTCAACGCCCCTTAGAAGTTATGCCTAACAACAAAACCAAATTAGGACACGTGCAAACCTGGTTGCCGACCTTTGTGTCGGGCGCGGCCTGGGTTCGTTAGACCAATAGTACTATTTACTGCCCACGGCTTATATTAATCACTTGTAGAAGGGAGGTAGTTCGTGTGTTAGATAATTCACATCTCACAAGTTGGTGCAATTAACACAGTTTCGTAACATGCAAGTCATTCCAGAAAACAATGCAACAGTTTAGAAGTGGGAGAGTAAGACTCACTCCCAAATTGGTGTATTCAACACAGTTTTAACATGCAAGTCCTCAGAAAACAGTAAAATAGTTTAAAAGTGGGGAAGTGAAAACTCACTCCCAAGTTGGGCAATGATCACAATTTGTAACCAGTTCATATGTTAGGGAAGTAGAATTCCCTTCATAAGTTTGTGTAATCAACACAGTTTGTAACATGCATTCCACCCCAAGTAAAACAATAAAACAGTTAAAAGCGGGATAGTGAAACTCACAGTACAAGTAGTGATCTCAACGCAAGAGTGATCAAGCAACTGGATCCACTTTAATAACACACATGCAAGTAGGGACTCACATCAGTATCTAAGTTGGTAATGGTTATAACTTGGATCTGGTCAAGAGTTTTGACTCTGGATTGAGTCTATAGGACACTGGTATGGTGATGGACGTCAGGGTAGTATTCGTTTTCAGTTTGGCTTCCGGGCACCGGTTCGCGTGCCGGCCAAAGTCAGTAGTTTAACGTGTTCTGATAATGGTACGAAAATACCAATAGTGCCATCACGTGGTTATTTAAAAATGATTAACTTTCTATCAAGGGAGTTTGAATGTTTGGGGGGTATAAGTTGCCCAATTTTGATTTTCGATTTTCACCGTCAGGAATTCTCCCGAACTGCTCTAAGACACCCACAGTGCCCAATTTGTGCGGGAATCTCGCAGAATCCTCGCATTGTTCCAATTATAGTATTTTTCGGGTTGTGTCAGTTCCCTGTTCCGGCAGGGTCGTTATACGGTAAACTGCCGAAATTGCTTTAATATAACTCATTTTTAATTCCATAAATTCCCATTTAATCTATATTTGATATAAAAATCTGTAAATTTTTATATAACTCAATAAAAATCTGTAGATTATGGGAAAAATTTCTGGGAATTTATTTTGGCATTTTACTTATTTATAAAATTATTTATACAATCATTTTTAACCACATAAATAACATTAAATACTAACAGTAGTTAAAAAATTCCAAAAAATTTCAGAACACTCTTTACATGTCCAGGAACTCTTCACAAAATTTTGAGATTTTTCCGATTTGGTTTCTGTGCGTTCCAGCTACCGAAAACTCGCAAAAATACGGATTTTTAACCCAAATCAAAACTCAACAAATGGCTCCAAATTTTCCCGGAACATTCCCATATGTTCCTTAGTGTCTCTGAAAAATTTAATGATTTATGGAATTCGTTTGATAATTTTTCCGAAATTCTTTCTGTAAAACAATTAAAAATTCATCAAAAATCATAGATAATTCCAAAAATTCTAGAACTTTACGTGGACCTTCCTGACAGTACCGTACATCACCACAACAAATTTCAGCTCAATCCAAGTTACACGGACCAAGTTATAGGCAAAAAAAATTCTGCCTATCCTAGTTTCGGTTTTCGGATGATATACCTAGCGATTCTTCTGATTCCAAGTGTTTATCTTGATCCCAAAAGTGTGTGAAGGCTATATTCAGTACCTACACATCAAGTACAACCCAAATATGCTAGAACAAGCTTTAATTCATTGTTTTTCGGTTACTCGAATAGTTAAGCGATTTTTGTCGAATAAGAGTTTATTAGGGTATCAAACCCCAAAGATTTGCAACCATGACTGCCATATAACACCAGGGATTTTATGTGGTGTTCATATTCAGCCCCTAAACTTGTTTAAAACTCCAAATTTCATGGATTAAAAAGGGTTTTCAAGGCCTAAACCATGTTTAATCAAGAAACCAATGTTAAAACCTTATGGATTTGAGTTAATACCTTTGATTTTGGTATATTGGGAGGATGATCAGCTGAAGGAGATGAAGGATATGGCAGATTTCTTGAGAGAACTTGTGATTTTTTTGTGAAAAAATGATAAGGAAAAAGGAAAAAAAAAACAATATAAAAAGAGGGGGTGGCGGTTTGGGTGTGGGCCCCAAGGGGCACCTCGTGCTTCGTTTCGTGTGCTAAAAGATGATGTTTATCTTCCGTTGAGAGTTTAGGTTCATTTTCGGGTCCTGCGCGCGTTCTCGATTTGCGTAACGGGTTCTGTTTTGCGCGTACTTAGTGTCAAAAGACTCGGTTTTAAAAATTATGCATAACCGTCTTAAAATCCGAACCAGTTACGTTTTAATCATAAAAGTCTCGTTTGACGTTCGTTTAAGTGTTTTAAGCTTGATCGATCGTTCCTTGCACATTCGATTGCCTTATGTCATGCCCGGAACGAAGGCGTTTCCCCAACCGGGAGCTGCTTCGTTTTACGTGCCCGGGCTTTGATTATTATCAAACCTTATGTCACAGTCTATGGTACAATACTAAGTTACTCCTGGAACTCGGAATCTTAAATAAGGCTACCGATAATCTAATAATCAACATTAAAGGTTTAATGCGTTGTTAAACGTCAAGTCTCCGTTTAACACGTTGTTCAAGGCTAAGGATGCCAACCTCGCATTGTTGGTCCTCAGTAGTGTCATGTCAACCATGACGTGCTCTCGGATTCTTCCAAGACATTACAGATATCGCTAGGCATAGCACACAAGTCATGTGTGTATACTAATACTTATTCCCAGAGTCGTCAGTTCATTCACGACTTTGTCTTGTCATGCGGGTGACGCATAATGTCACTGTAATGTTTTTGTTAATTACTATGCAAATAGTCCCATTATAGTCGGTGTATCATTTTCCAGAATTCGTATAATCACAAATAATCACAACAATATCACGATATACATATCACGTCCGGTCACCACGGACTTGTACCAATCAAAGTTTACCGGGATTTTTCACAGTTGTCACAGACTCCCCCGGTTAAAAGAATTTCGTCCTCGAAATTCCGTTTAGTAATCCATTGGAGAGCTCCGTATTTATATTCGTGTAAGTCATCTGGCAGACAAGTATGTTTTTGCTTTTCTTTTTGTATAATCATCGTACGGAGGTGATAATTGTGCTACCTAGTAGCAGTGTAATTTGTCCATCCACAATTCCTACATATTTGTTAAAAGTAACGTCTGCCATCACTTCGAACCTGGAAGTGAGAGTGTTGTTGGACTCACAGTAGGATATGAGTTTCGTATTCAGCTTATATCTAACTGCAATTATTACGTTTTCTTTACATTCATTATCTCTACCATTCATACACCATAAGTTTCAATTACGATTTCGTTTGATAGTTCTTACACACCTCCTATAGAGGAGGGGTATGGGTACCCTTCCAGGGTTTGTTGCACATGTGGCAATAGTGAGCACCATGCTCCGCATGTTTGTGAAAAGGGAATAAATTTGGTCTTACCGAGTGGTGCACGCCAATCTTCCCCTGTTGTCATGTAC
Organism: Scalesia atractyloides; assembly: GCA_947069175.1. Taxonomy (NCBI): domain Eukaryota; kingdom Viridiplantae; phylum Streptophyta; class Magnoliopsida; order Asterales; family Asteraceae; genus Scalesia; species Scalesia atractyloides. Next base: position 42,020,291 of record CAMTDV010000019.1, on the reverse strand, counting down.
GTGAGTATCTTTGGCTAATACTAACCGACCACGAGAGTCCGTACTCTATGGTTGAGAAAGAGAAAGGCTTTTACGAGCCTACGGTTGCCATAAGGCAAGCATGTACATGAGTAACAAGAATCTGCACCCTCACATCAACAGGGAGCTTGAATTACTCACCAGTAGTCTACTCATGTTGTAAGGATATGGAATTTTTACAGTAATAAGTCCAGTTTACATTAAGTTTTGGGAGCTTGGCTTCAGCTGTTGTACAACTATCTGTGCCTTTTCCCGAAGGAAACAACTTAGTGACTTCGATGACATCGATGTGATTCTCCGAGAGATATCGTATAAAAATTCCCATATACCGGGAAGGATAGGGTGTGCGCCCAATGCGGTTTTAATTCCAGTAGCACCACATCTAGAATGCTACTGTATCACGTGGAAATGCTTAAGGCGTGATGAGTGTCTAACGATCACAAGTATCACTATGATTCCCCTACACATGGGATTGGCGTTGATCGAGGACGTACGGGTAATTTGGTAAAAGATGACTAAATAACGAGTCATCGAATCAAGGTTCCCCATTGATGGAGTACCCTTTGCAGGGTAGGAACATAGCCATGCTCGACTATCATTTCATAAGGATGTCGTTAATGGAAACAATGAGAAGTAATCATTTCTCATGATGTTCTTGAAAATTATCTAATGCATAGGCGAATATAACCCATACTAGAGCACAAGGTGATTAATCACCACTTGACCGTCTCGGTCTCGTGGTTTTTCAAGTCAAGTTCGGACTTGGTAAGATCTGAACTTTATATGAGTATAAAAAGATATAAGGCCTTCCTATCTTGGCACCTCCGCCAACTGAATCATCGCTTACATGTAAGGGTTTCATGGAATTCATTCATGTCAACCCATCTTGGTTTAGATTGGGAAATTCGTGCGGTTTTATGAAACCATGGGCTGAAGCCCGAATTCATAGTCACTCTAGTCTGATAGAGATAATTGACCACTGAATCTGATTTTGCCGTTAGTCTCATATTCGTAATAATGTAAACAAGAAATGAAGACCCGGCCCCGGGTTGGTCGAGACTAGGGTTGTTGAGTTTCTAGACCCCTTGGTCGTAGGATTAGTCAGTTTCGTTTCCCAATAGGGCACGGAAGGAATACGTGCTGCTGGGAAACATAGATCCACAATCGCTCGGCAATCTCTTGAAATAACAAAAGCAGTTTCAAGGAGGCTGAATGAAAACCATAATTAATCGAGGTAAGCCTAGCACACTGACGGCTAGGATACGAATAAAGGTTATAAATGACATTTCACATCAGTGCATCCAACCAAGCACCGATCTACACTTTGGTCATTTAGTTTAACTTAGTATCGTACATCGGGTTATTTACAATTCGTAACTTGTGTTAAGCAACTCTACAAATTTGAAGAGTATTAGTTGTCGTGTCAAAGTCTTATTCCTCCTTTAAGTATATATGACGTGCTTACTAACAGAATTTTCCCCTGGGTGGACATGATATCCGAGGGACGTATTCTAGTCCCTTCATCTAAAATGGTCGGGACTACTAGATTTACGGGTTAGCTTTCCCCCAAGTGGGTTCAGCGCACAAAAGACACCAATTGTTATATTCGGAGAACTCGTGACTATTCCTATTTCAAAGAAAGTTTGGTTTTGACCGTGTTCCTTCATACATAGCAGTTTCTGCTTTTCATAGTATGGCGTATATACGTCACTCCAGTGACATGCTTTGACCGCACATTTAAGCACTGGCCCTTTTTGGGTTAAGTCTAAGTGCAATTTTAGCAGTGGTATAATGACAGATATTATTACATACATGATAATGATGTTGGTTATACAGGTTGTGGACTCATGCGTGCGACGAATTTGTCTGCTATGTGACGATTGAAAATGTGACATTAATGCATGTATATATATATTTTTTTTATAATAGAATGGTCCTGAACCGCTCAACACAATGACCGAGGTAGTAATCGAGTAAATGACAACGTACAACTTCCAACAATCATCCCCACGATCGTGAATTTCACTCGTGGTACGAATACACATATACACACACATATATATATATATATATATATACACACACACATTATTATACTTAAGATTTCTCCCATTCTCATTTCCTTAATTAACACAAGAATTTTCGTCACTCGAAAATAACGAAGAATCGGGTTGCTCGGTAACATTGTATCTCACGAATACCCATTTAAATCTATCAAACTGAAAATCAATCGAAGGTACCAACTAGTTGAATGAAGACGAGGGGTGTTTCAACAATATTTCCCTGATCTAAAGAATTTAGTCCTCGTATACTCATGAGGACTAGCAACTCCGTCTAACATATAACTCTTGACTACTTGCAAGAGTAGGGTATCGTTCACTTTGTATCCCATGGGCGGATGAAATTTAGTGTATCCCATGTATCATCCTCCTACTCATGTAGGAGATCTTACCAAATAACATCTTTACAAAGGTCCGAAGGGAATTTCAAACATCCCTTAGGAATTGTGAACAACATCGCGAATAAATATCTGGACTCCTCCAATGTCTCAAGGAAGAGGAGAAGACATATGGTATTCCCCAGGTATTAATATTATTATCGTAGAGTTGGGAAGTCAATAGGTTTTATAGACATTAAAGGATCTGAGTTGATCCCTACCCAGGACCACTCGTACGGTCGTAGTAGTTATCGTGTCACTTAAAGCCTTAACCGAAAGAAATCAAAGAACCATGTACCCCTTATGCGATTTCTAGAACGAATGCACCGCTCTTATACGGGAGATGTTGGTTCTATTGGTGCATATGTTTGTTGCCTTCGTCATTACACGAGAACGAGTCTTGAATAAACGAGAGTTTCTGAAGGCCGAACAAGACAAAAGTAGATATCTAAGAGGGAGTCTATTGGTGCTTAATGTCTATAGAATAGTCTTGTATCGAGTCTGTATAGTATAGGTGAAACGAGGCGTATTTAAGAGTGTTAGATAGCAAGTTCGCTCATGATTGTTTGTGAGGAGCCAAGTTCGGCCGAACTTGACTAGGTCAAGTTCGGGCGAACTTACCTATGGTTGTCTTCTCACCAGCGAACTTGTAACACTATATATAGGTGCCTTAGGATTTCATTTGTAAGGAGTTGGAGATTTTGGCACAGAGACGGCGAAGCTCTATCGGATCCGGTTCTCAAATGTATTGAACTTTAGATCAATGAAAACAACATTTAAACGAGTAATTCTTGTTATTTGGTTAACTTGTCATTAGTTTCCGCCTAATCGGACAATATATAACAAATTTAGGTTCCCGAGTTGTTCGTGGACGTTCCTACAAGTGGTATCAGAGCCTGGATACCTGAATTTGTTGAAATCAAGACAAGAATTTCTCTATTTCATCTCCATTCTTCTTTTTTTTTTTTACTTTTTAACAATAGCGAAGAATTCACGGTCAAATTTTGTCCAATTTTGAATATGTCATGTTAAATGCATTCGTGCTAAACCCCTGAGAGTTTGGACATCAAATTCACAAGATTTGACATCAAAAAGTTGCAAAAACCATGTTTTTCAAAATCATGTTGGCCGAACTTAACCTCAAGTTCGCCCGAACTTGATTAAAAATCTTTGATTTTTATCAAGTTCGACCGAACTTGATAGGGATTTAAGTGATTTTAAGCTAAGTCCACTTGAACTTATTGAATTTTTCTTGAGTTTCTATCAAGTTCGACCGACCTTATATAATTCTGTTGAAAATTCACTTAAAGTTCGCCCGAACTTGAAGTTTTTCATAGAAATCCAAGCTAAGTTCGCCCGAACTAGTGTTTTTCTTAAAAAGTCAAGCTTAAGTTCGACCGAACATCTTTGTTTTTCATTAGTTTTCACAAGTTCGCTAGAAATCAAAAACTTTTGAAAGCTTTCATTCAAGTTCGACCGAACTTGGGTATAAACTGAAATTTTCATCTGTCAACAACAAGTTCGACCGAACTTGTTTAAAACTGAAAAATTCTCATTCTTTCACTGCAAGTTCGACCGAAATTGTAGTAGTTCTAATCATTTTCAAAAGTTTTATCGTGTTTTCAGCATACGTGTCTCGATTATCAAAATGGAAGAATTACAAAAAGCGTTTGCAGGTGGAGTAGCACAAGCCTCAACGTCAAATTTGATTGCGGTTAACCAGATGAACATCGATAATGAAATGAGTACTAATCAGAAACCACCGAAGTTGATGAGTATGAACGAGTTCGAGGGATGGAAAGAAAAGTTTGTTAATTGGATTCAAGCGAATCAATTCAACAGCTGGGTTGCGATTGAAGATGGTTATACATGGCCCAAAGATGAACGTGATCAAGATCTTCCACTGAACAAGTTTTCAGCGATTGACAAAGAGAAATATGTTGCTGAAAAGAAGATGATCAGTTTGATACAACAATCTGTCAAAGAAGATATCTTGATATTGTTACCAGAATATGAGACTTCTCAAAAATTATGGAATTCTCTTGGCGAAAAATTCAAAGGAAGTGATGAAATGATCAAAAGCAAAAAGGCTTTAATAAAGAAAGAATTTGAGATCTTCACGATGATCAAAGGAGAGACAATGAAGCAAATGATTGATAGATATTGTCACCTCTGGTCCAGATGCGAAGACATGATATCAATAGAACTAATGAAGAGCAGATTGAGAAGCTGGCCGATGCACTTCCAGAAGGTGAATGGACAACGTATCTGATGATTCTAAAGAATAGTCCGTCTTGGAGACATTTTAAGTTGTCATCATTCATTGACAAACTTGAAGGTCATGAAATGGAATTGATAAAGATTGCAAAATCCAAAAACACTAATGTTGTTCAGGATGTCAGAGTTTATTACAAAGGTGGTGTTCCAGATACTCCGATTCAAAGTCCAAAAATCCAAACGACATTTAGTGCAAACATGAATACATTAGATCAGTCGTCACAAAATCGGTATTCTCCAAACACTGGTTATTCATATGTTGGTTCAAATTCTTCTTCTAAAAGTCAATCTCATCAGACAAGCCAATCCACTGCTAATTCAAATGTTTTCCAATGAAACATAGCAGTAGATTTAAGGAATGTGTTTCCTGAAAAGTTGCGAAACAGCACATAGCACTTCTTGCTACAGTTCTAGAATCGTATGAAAGTCTTGTTGCTGGAAGGATCGGAAATCCTGAAATGACAGCTGAAGATTATGATCAGGTAGATGAGGAAGAGTTGGAACTGATGGACATCAAATGGTCCTTAGCATCAATTATCCAGAGAGTTTCAAAGTTTGTAGCACTCACTGGAAGGGATATTGGTAACTCAAGCAATACACTTGGTTTCGACAAAATGAAAGTTACTTGTTTCAGATGTCGACAAAAAGGGCACTTCAAAAGTGAATGCCATCACCAAGAAGCTAGTGGAAATCAAAACCCTTTTGGAACCGGTAACGAATATTACAAGAAAGCGCTGCAATACAAATCATATCCGAATAGAACACAAATTGAAGTTGAAGATAAACCTGCAAAGAAAGCCGAACAAGCTCTTTTTGCTAATCATGAAGACGATTGTTTCAATTGGAACAAATACATCGGAAAGAAGACTGGTGTTGCTATGATGGTAGATGTTGTGAATGAATCGAATACATCATTTGTGGAGGCTGTTATCGAAAATGCTATTCAAGAAGCACTAATGCAGAGAGCTGAAGAAGAAGCTGTCATGGAGAATGCAGTTTTGGAAAGATACATGCAACAAACAGAGGAAGAAGGAATAGCTTACCTTGAGACGCAAAAACAAGAAGATTTGAAAGCAGAAGCCGAAAAGGTAAAAGTTGAGGTAAGCATGTCTGAAAAAGAAGTTGTGAAAGTTGTGGAGGTTGAAAAACCTTGCACAAAGTGCGCAAGTCCTTGTGAACATTGTCTGGATAAAGTCAAAGTCATAAGAGAATTAACTGAACATAACGAAAATTTTCGTTATGATTACAGAACCATAAAAGAAGCTTATGACAAAATATCAGGCAAATATAAACATGTTGAAAGAGCTAACAGTGAACTCAATGCTAATGTCACCATGTTAAATGCCACAGTTATTGAAAAACAAAAGGCAATTAACATGTACATTAATACAATTGCTGAGACAAAGCATGAGTTTCATGAAATGAAAATTGAAACTGAAAGAGTCAGACAATTATTAAAGAGTTACACCACAAACGCATATGTCATTGATCACATTCTTCCTACGATCAAGTCGGAGGAAAATGTGGATAATTCAAAGCGTAAAGTGTACGGAAATGTTCCTCCACCATTTCTTGCAAGTTACTGCTGCAAGAAAGATTATGATATGGAAAAGGCATTTAATCTTTTACTTCTTTCAGAAAAGAAAGTTAAATTGCCTGAGAACATTGACGTAGATTTTACAAAATCAAACAATGACAATGAATCGGTGGTAAAAGATGTGGTAAAAAATGTTTTGGGAAATGATTCTGATGATGGCAGCTTTAAAAGCGCCAACACGAGTTCAAATAGTTCTGGCTCACAATCTGAAAGTGACGATACATCATCAGAAAATAATCTAAGTGATGATCCTAACGTTGTCATGTACAAGGTTAAGGAATCTGATAGATTATATTTCAATGATAGCTTTCCGATTCAGAATGTGAAAGAAGATCAAATTGATAAACTGTTTAAACTTGTGGAAGTTTCATTAGAGGATCTCGAGAAAAATGAAAAGAAGTTTTATTCTAAACCGAAACGGAGTTTTAACAATTACCGTAGAAACGGTGGTGATTTTCCTGAGAACAAGAGAGCAGGTTTAGGTTTGGAAGAAGCTGAAGATGAACCAAAGAAGAATCAGAAGTCAATGTTCCAGGAATACAAAGGTAAGAATATAAAATTTGTGTATGGAACGAGCACGGTTCTAGAAGAAAGCTTGATCGGTAAGAAATCGAATGATGAATTCAAGAAAGAAAAAGAACTTCGGGACAAGGCTAAGTCCAAAGTGGAAATGTCATGATACTCGGACTTGCTTCAAATGCAATGAAGTTGGTCATGTTGCTCGCAAGTGTTCGAAGTCTAAGCCTGTGTATCCCCGAAGAAAAGAAGTTTCAAAAGAGGTAAAACAAAAGCAATCTGATAATAGTCAAATCAGGATTGTAAAAAGAAACATTGACATCAAAGAAATGAAACGTAATGTTGAATCCAATCTTGAAATAAAACCTAAAAATGAATCAAAATTTGAAATTCAATTTTTCAAAAAGGAGAGACTTCAAAGTCAAACATTGATTCTAGGTTTTATATCAAGAAAGCTAGAGTTAATTCTCAAGCTTGGATTGCTAAAAAGAAATGACCTGAAATAGTGGATGTTTGTGATAAAACCGAAAATGACAAATCAATAAAGAAAGATAAAAGTAAAGTTGATTGTGAGTTTGAAGTTTGTGATATTGAATATGCTTATCAAAGAGCATATGAAAGTGATTACGAAGAGGTATATGAGGAATTATATCCAAAACCCAAGACCAAGAAGGCTTGGGTTGAACTTTTTAACTAAATCCTTTCATGTGCAGGAGTTCCAAGATCTACTTGATCAAAAGTTGATTCTGGATTGCGGAGCTCCATATCTATTTAACTTATCTAGAATGTCAAAATCTTAGTCATTTTTTATATTACAAGTGTTTAAAAGGAATGTTTGAATATTTGAGAAAATTCACACGGTTGAACAGAAAAATTGATTTCAAAGTTCTTACAAGTTCAAACTGCTTTTATAAGTGGTAAATGAGGTTAATGATTGATTGTTAAACAATTGCAGATACAGGATTAAGAAAAAGGATCGGACGACGAGGTCATAGGATCCACATTGGTTGGTTATAGTTTTCAAATAGAATTTGCTAAAAAATCTAAAATCCAAAAATATGTTTTTGATTTTAGGAGGAGTAAGAAAATTTGAAAGAAAATTTTTAGAAAAATCATAAACATATGAAAAAGTTAAAAATCAAAAACATATGAAAAAGTTAAAAATTCAAAAACATTGAAAAAGACAAAAAGAATTTGTTTGTCATAAAAGGAAATGATAGTACATCAGTGGACTATCACAGTATGCTAAAGAATTGTAAGTTTAAATGTGATAAACAAGTCTTACTGTGGATGTGTCGATAGGATTTACACGTTCAGTAGATTGTTTCCTGGATATAAACTAAATTTTGCAACTGCTTAATCTTGTGGATTAACACATCTTGGATATATGGACTTAGTACTCCGAAATTTCGATTGAAGGGTTGCCTGATTCTGAGATACGAGGTCTTTATAGATGATTGATATCTTGGGTATTATACAAGTTCTTCTGATTTTGCGGAAGCAATAGCCTAGAACTTTTATAATGCTTTTTGCTAAAAACCCCAAATAGCATGCAAACTAAAAAAATCGAAAGATCTAATCATTTGCAATGCTGAAAAGATTCCTTAATTGGAACACTCCTAAAAGACGAGCCTTCATCTCTTTGTTTGTACGGTAGTACTAACCTGAGCTCTCAAAGTCTCGCACAACCCAAATACATATATCAATTACGCTATACTCACCTGTAAGATGAAACTAAGGAATCTGGATTCGAGAGTATATTCAAGAGGTGGGACCATAGTTAAGTCAAGTTTCATAATTCTTACCTAACATATCTTGGAACAATTGAGAAACGTGATGAAGTTTAAATGGACAAACATATCAACAATCTTGGTAAACGAGTTTAAAACTTAAAGTCATCAAAAAGGTCAACGGTACTAGTGATATGTCTCAAACAACTGATATGATCCTTAGACGCAAATTCACAAAAATATGTCTGTAAATAAGTTTGTACATAGTTTACTTTACTGGTTAAAATTTCTGTAAAATTTTTACTTACTTTTTAAATCCAAAAAGATTTTCAACGAGCCAATGTTGGAGAACGGATCATTGAAGTCTGGTAAGAAAAGTTCATTAATTTGAAACTTTAAAATTGAAGATATTAGCAGATGTTCACAACGGTTTTAGCAAGGTCATTAACTTGGACTTGGTAAACAAAATTAGTTAATCAAGGTCATTAACTTGGACTTGATCAACTAAGTGGATTTCATTTCAATAATTGAAAGTTGAAGGTTTTAAAACGTAAAATGTTTCAAGGTCATTAATTTGAACTTGAAAGAACTGACAAATGAAGATTTGAAGTACAAGTTTTGTACAGGTGGTATGGAATACATGTGGTACAAAATTTAAAAGTTAGAATCTGAAATGTTTATTTGAATTCCCAAGTACTTTGAAACAGGAAGTAAAGTTTTAGGAGGAGCAGAATGAAACTGGATTGAAGATAAAGATCAAAGCTAGGGGGAGCATAGCTCACAGCTAGGGGGAGCTTGGAGATTAAAGTTTTATCAAGATAAATTGAAGAAAGAGAAAGTTTGAAGATCATAAAAGCTTAAATGCTTATTCAAGGATAAAGATAAAGACTCAAGAACGTATTTGAAGTCTGATGATTACAAGGTATTCAAAGAACACTATAGCACTTGAGGACTGACGAGGATGATTATTGTCAAAAGATGTCTATGAAAGTAGATGATTGCGGCAACATCCAAGGGGGAGTCTGTTGGTGCATATGTCTCTTGCCTTCGTCATTACACGAGAACGAGTCTAGAATAAACGAGAGTTTCTGAAGGCCGAACAAGACAAAAGTAGATATCCAAGAGGGAGTCTATTGGGGCTTAATGTCTATAGAATAGTCTTATATCGAGTCTGTATAGTATAGGTTAAACGAGGCGCATTTAAGAGTGTTAGATAGCAAGTTCGCTGATGATAGTTTGTGAGAAGCCAAGTTCGGCTGAACTTGACTAGGTCAAGTTCGGGCGAACTTACATATGGCTGTCTTCTCACCAGCGAACTTGTAACACTATATATAGGTGCCTTGGGATTTCATTTGTAAGGAGTTGGAGATTTTGACACAGAGACGGTGAAGCTCTGTCGGATCCGGTTCTCGAATGTATTGAACTTTAGATCAATGAAAACAACATTTAAATGAGTAATTCTTGTTATTTGGTTAACTTGTCATTAATTTCCACCTAATCGGACAATAGATAACAAATTTAGGTTCCCGAGCTATTTGTGGACGTTCGTACAGGTTCAAAACTTAGTATAGCCGTCACAAAGATATTACCGAAGAAAAGATCAAAAGAACCAGTGGTCTAAAGTCTACAGTTTTGGATAGGAGTTGTCACATGGATTAGTCATCGGATTACCGTACTCAAATACTACTCAAAGGCGATCTCGTCTTTCTTCAAAACATATTTTCACTAAGTTATGCAAGGCTGAAAACAAGGGATCATTTGTTATATAAAAATTTCATACGATTCTTTTAAATACCGTCCTTCGGATTTTATACACATATGTATATATATATATATATATATAATCATTCGACGGAAAATTCACTTTGTGTCATTTTGTTTACTAAATATGGGTTAAGAAGTAGCTTCGTTACGGTGCCTTCGTATCGCTCCTTTATTATCATTTCGAGTTACGGGCGATTTATCTTGAATGGGTTTGAACTAAATCGATAGGGCATATCAAATTAGTAATTTATACATACCAGACCATTACACTTTCCAATAGTGTTAGTAAGAAGACTTGAAGTAATTTGAAGCAATGAATCAGATTACTTTATGATTATAGTTTTCTGACTTTGCACCGGGGTTACGTCATCCTCAACCGAAATTTACCAAATTGACACCTGGATTAGACTGTGGTTAATGTTGTATATTTATGATTAAATGTATACAGAGGAGTGTCATGTTAATACGAAGTATTAACGGTTACGAGGAATACCGGCAAAACCGTTCTCGCCTCCACAAGTCTTATCACCATCAGATCCGCATCCACACTATTCCTCACCAAACTTTGATTACATCAAATAAGTTTTTCCATTTATGTGTTACCCCTAAATCCTCTTGGGTTATCGATACCGATGATAATTACGTGTTCTTATTAAGAATTAGTGATTACATCTTTAGCGAATGACAGCTAATAACTTAAATATATGCTTCACTGAGTAGTTTCATAGACAACGGTCGGTGACATGAGTAGAGGTTGTTCGCCGTATCGCAATCATTGGGTCATCGATGTGGGTAAGCTATCACCGGCTATACCCAAATAGTTCAGTACGGAGTACTACCGAGGTGTAGTACCCTAGAAATCGTGTCACGAGTTTAAGAAAAGAAAAGGATTTCCCAGGATTAATCAAGTGATCGTTTATATGTCGACCCAAACTACTTTTCATGTAAAATTACTACAACCATGTATAGACATCATGGTTACGACCACTATGGCGTCATCTATCGCATCAAACAGGGTCGAAGTCTCAATACCGCATTGCCCAAAACATAACCGAACAAATCGCAACATGAAGCCCGTCTGCCCTAAGTAACGGTAGCTTGATCGTGTAGTCGGGTGTTTATATATAGGAAGTGCCGCAGCGTATCCACCACACCCATATACCTGATCAATATTCCGTTCTCCACGATATTCGGCCTCATACTACTTTCTTCAAATAACAAATTGAAATTCCAAACAATCAACAATCGTAAAAGGACACAATGTAACTGATGGTCACACGAAACGATGTTCCACAACACAAGCATTTCAAAGGAATCTGTACCATCACAGACTTTATTTCCCGTGGAATAGAATGACAACAGGAAGGGTAACTTATTCACGCACTCCATGCCATCTCCATGACCCGGAGATCGTCATATTCAGGTATAATATATATCCAAACATGTGCTAAGGAATACCACAAGGTATCATAGTATCACTTGACGTGAAAGCTAAAGCCAATACTGTAAGCAAAAGAGGAATCCAGCGGGCAATCACATGAATCATGGATTCAAGGATAGAAAGTTTCGTAAATTGTTTGAACTCAACGGTTGTATAACAATCAATTGTGAAACAACGAGAAGCGGAATAAGGATTCGTATACGTCCTTCCAGCTTATTAGAACGACCCACACGTTCTTTATTTATCTATGTTCGTTTTGAAAAACCATTATGGTATACAATCATTGGCATAATAATTATAAGGATAGGGTTGGTAAGATCGTATTGCACTAAAGGCTTGGGGTCCCACATCATAAAGTATAAGTAACCACTGTGGAAGTGGTATGAATCCAACTCTAGTGTATATTAAACAAGTGGTCAGTAGGAATGTGGAATGGACTGTAATACCAGTTTCTGCCTATCTCAAAGGCATAAGTAGTAACGCATTATCCACCAATCCCAATTCATGTATCAATTCTCGCACAAACATTCACACACTATCACCTTGGCACACGTATGTATCATTCCACGTATTTAAGTGTGTTTTTTTTACCGCGGCTTTCCCAACACTGCCTCGTATGAGCAAGTCTGTTATTACGTTCTGGACCATAATAACCCACTTGCCCCACAAGGCCATCCTGGTACTTGCAAATAGGATACTTTATAGTGTTCACTAAGCGTCTTTAGTTGAGGTTAATTTTTCCATGATGTCCACTAAAGTCCGAGCCTGTAGTTATAGTCTAGGTTTCCTTAAAGGCACCTAATTAACTATAACCAATGGCTCTGATTCCATCTTCTGTCACACCCCGACTTGCAGCGGAAGACAAAAATACGGGATGCAACAGACACCTCTGGTACAAGCACATTGTTTATAAAGACACTACATTTTATTACTTACAGAACGTTGATTACATACTACATGTATATTACAACTGCGTATTCCCATGAACCACATAAGTCTTTAAAGCCACATGCGTCTATATCAGGGTTCGCCTACAAACATGTCTTGAACAACATACACGCATCACACCAGTCTCAAGTTACCTGAAATGCATGTTAGTTTTAAAAAGGTCAGCTAAACGCTGCGTGAGTTCCACTGGTTTAATTTTTGTGCAACAATATGTGTTAACAAGTTTAATTACACTGGTCATAATCCCAATGACGGTCACAGTCATAGTCGCAGATGGAATTACACGAGGACACAGGTGAAACCTGACTGTTTTACCCCGGGTCGTGTCATCCTAGACACTCCCAGCCATCGGACTGTGTCACAAAGACACTCCCGGCCCATCAACTGCGTCACGTGCAGTTCAACGCCCCTTAGCAGTTATGCCTAACAACACAACTAGGACACGTGCAGACCTGGTTGCCGACCTTCCTGTCGGGCGCGGCCTGGGTTCGTAAGACCAATAGTACTATTCACTGCCCATGACTTATATTAATCACTTGTAGAGGGGAGGTAGTTTGTGTGTTAGATAATTCACATCTCACAAGTTTGTGCAATTAACACAGTTTCGTAACATGCAAGTCATTCCAGAAAACAATGCAACAGTTTACAATTGGGAGAGTAAGAATCACTCCCAAATTGGTGTATTCAACACAGTTTTAACATGCAAGTCCTCATAAAACAGTAAAATAGTTTAAAAGTGGGGAAGTGAAAACTCACTCCCAAGTTGGGGCAATTTCACAATTTGTAACCAGTTCATGTGTTAGGGAAGTAGAATTCCCTTCATACGTTTGTGTAATAAGCACAGTTTGTAACATGCATTCCATCCCAAGGAAAAAAATAAAACAGTTAAAAGTGGGGTAGTGAAACTCATAGTACAAGTAGTGATCTCAACGCAAGAGTGATCAAGAAACTGGATCCACTTTAATAACACCCATGCAAGTATGGACTCACATCAGTATCTAAGTTGGTAATGGTTATAACTTGGATCTGGTCAGGAGTTTTAACTCTGGATTGAGTCTATAGGACACTGGTATGGTGATGGACGTCAGGGTAGTATTCGTTTTCAGTTTGGCTTCCGGGCACCGGTGCGCGTGCCAGCCAAAGTCAGTAGTTTAACGTGTTCGGATAATGGTACAGAAATACCAATAGTGCCATCACGTGGTTATTTAAAAATGATTAACTTTCCATCAAGGGAGTTTGAATGTTTGGGGGGTCTAAGTTGTCCAATTTTGAGTTTCCATTTCCACCGTCGGGAATTCTCCCGAACTGTCTTTGGACACCCACAGTGCCCAATTTGCACGGGAATCTCCCGGAATACTCCCAGTGTTCCAATTATAGTATTTTTCGGGTTGGGTCAGTTCCCAGTTCCGGCAGGTTCGTTATACAGTAAACTGCCGAAATTGCTTTAAAATAACTCATTTTTTATTTCATAAATTCCCATTTAATCTATATTTGATATTAAAATCTGTAAATTTTTATATAGCTCAATAAAAATCTGTAAATTATGGTAAAAAATTCTGGGAATTTATTTTGGCATTTTACTTATTTAAATAAATTATTTATAAAATCGTTTTTAACCACATAATTAACATTAAATACTAACACTAGTTAAAAGTTCCAAAAAATTCCAGAACACTCTTTAAATGTCCAGGAACTCATCACAAAATTTTGAGATTTTTCCGATTTCGTTTCGGTGCGTTCCCAGCTACCAAAAACTCGCAAAAACACGGATTTTTAACCCAAATCAAAAAATCAACCAATGGACTCCGAATTTTCCCAGAACATTCCCCATATGTTCCTTAGTGTCTCTGAAAAATTGGTGATTTATGGAATTCGTTTGATAATTTTTCCGAAATTCTTTCTGTAAAATAGTTAAAAATTCATCAAAAATCGTAGAAAATTCCAAAACTGCTAAAACTTCACGTGGACCTTCCTGACAGTACCGTACATCACCACACCAAATTTCAGCTCAATCCAAGTTACACGGACCAAGTTATAGGCAAACAAGATTCTGCCCATCCTAGTTTCGGTTTTCAGATGATATACCTAGCGATTCTTCCGATTCCAAGTGTTTATCTTGATCCCAGAAGTGTGTGAAGGCTATATTCAGTACCTACACATCAAGTACAACCCAAATATGCTAGAACTTAGATCAATCAAGCTTTAATTCATTGTTTTTCGGTTACTTGAATAGTTAAGCGATTTTTGTCAAATAAGAGTTGATTGGGGTATCAAACCCCAAAGATTTGCAACCATGGCTGCCATATAACACCAGGGATTTCATGTGGTGTTCATATTCAGCTCCTAAACTTGTTTAAAACTCCAAATTTCATGGATTAAAAAGGGTTTTCAAGGCCTAAACCATGTTTAATCAAGAAACCATGCTTAAAACCTTATGGATTTGAGTTAATACCTTTGATTTTGGTATATTGGATGATGATCAGCTGAATGAGATGAAGGATATGACAGATTTCTTGAGAGAACTTGTGATTTTTTTTGTGTAAAAATGATAAGGAAAAAGGAAAAAAAAATAAAAACAATATAAAAAGGGGGTAGCGGTTTGGGTGTGGGCCCCCAAGGGGCACCTCGTGCTTCATTTCGTGCGCTAAAAGATGATGTTTATCTTCTGTTTAGAGTTTAGGTTCGTTTTCAGGTCCTGCGGGCGTTCTCGATTTGCGTAATGGGCTCTGTTTTGCGCGTACTTAGTGTCAAAAGACTCAGTTTTAAAAATTATGCATAACCGTCTTAAAATTCGAACCCAGTTACGTTTTAATCATAAAAGTCTCGTTTGACGGTCGTTTAACTGTTTTTAAGCTTGATCGATCGTTCCTTGCACATTCGGTTGCCTTATGTTATGCCCGGAACGAAGGCGTTTCCCCAACCGGGAGCTGCTTCGTTTTGCATGCCCGAGCTTTGATTATTTTCAAACCTTATGTCATAGTCTATGGCACAAAACTAAGTTAATCCTGGAACTCGGAATCTTAAATAAGGCTACCGATAATCTAATAATCAACATTAAAGGTTTAATGCGCTATTAAACGTCAAGTCTCCGTTTAACACGTTGTTCAAGGCTAAGGATGCCAACCTCGCATTGTTGGTCCTTAGTGGTGTCATGTCAACCATGATGTGCTCTCGGATTCTTCTGAGACGTTACAGATATCGCTAGGTATAGCACACAAGTCATGTGTGTTTACTAATACTTATTCCCATAGTCGTCAGTTCCTTCACGACGTTGTCTTGTCATGTGGGTGACGCATAATGTCACTGTAATGTTTTTGTTAATTACTATGCAAATAGTCCTATTATAGTCGGTGTATCATTTTCCAGAATTCGTATCATCACACATAATCACAACAATATCACGATATACATATCACGTCCGGTCACCACGGACTTGTACCAATGAAAGTTTACCGGGATTTTTCACAGTTGTCACATTTTGGTGTTGACTTTGGAGTAGCAGCCTTTGGTGTAGACTTCCTTGGCGTAGAACTCTCAAAATGAGAAGCCGTTGGAGCAACCGGAGATGTAATAATCGGCACTTCGAGTAATCCAGCCTTAGGAGGTTCTTGTGTAACTCTTGGACGTTCTGTTTCAGATGAAATGATCACAAGAGGTTCTTGTGTAACTCCTGGATGTTCAGCTTCCGATGAAATAACAACCGGAGGCTCTTGTGTAAGAGGTTCTTGTGTTACTCCTTTCTCCTGTGCGTAAGAAGGTTCTTGTGTAACTTCTGCGCTTTTCGGCTTACCCTTATAACGACGACTAGCAGGTTTCTGAGCTTTCTTTGTTTTCTTCATGCTTTTTGTCTGAGGAGACCCTGTAGTCTTTGTCGTTGAAATAGTAGCAGATTTCACACGTTTAGCTTTTTTTATGGGTCTTTCCTCGTCAGACTCTTTTTCTTGATTTGGACCGAAATCAGCATCAGTCTCTTTGGCTTTTTCTGCCTCAGTCTCTGCTATTGTTTTCTTTGTAATTCTTTCGAAAGAATCATCAGAATCTTCATCATTCTCTGAAGTAGCTGAAAAAACATCATCTTCCTGAGTCTTTTTACAGTTTCCTGACTCTCAGTAACAATTGCTGCGCTAGAACCAGCTTCAGCTTGAACATTTTCTGGCTCATCTTCATCAACTAGCATTGTTTCAACCTTTTTAGCTGCCCGTTTCTTTTTAGGCTTTTCAACTTCAGCTTTAAGAAACCAATCACTGCGAGCTTTCGGCTTGAAAGCTTTAAACCACTCTTTCTCTTCATTCAACTCTTTCTCATCACCGCTACCGTCTTTCCTCCACTTATTGTCAGCCGGTGCAATATAGTTTTCATCTTTAATTGCCCCAAAAACTGGATTTGCCACCGGTGCTGAATCTTGCTTTTGAAACTTTATCAACTTCTTGATAGTAGTATCATCAAGGTGACTGAGATATAAGACGTCATTTGGATCACTTGCAATGTTTGTGAACTTCTCATCGATCAGCATTTGCACAAACGTTGAATATAAACATAACCTCGAATAATCCATATTCTTCATCATATGAGTAAACACAAGCTTTGAATAATTGAACGGCTTCTATAAAATCAATGTCGTTGCCATACAGGCCATGTAGTCTTGCACGTCATCAAGGCCCGCCTTTCTGTGGCTAAAAGTATGAATAATCGCGTGCATGAGGAGCTTGTAGGGGTTAGGCACTTCCCATTTCTTCAACGTTGGCTTATTAACACTCCCCTTGTACCCATTCGGTAGAAAACAACCTCTCACCATCCTTTTGTCCAAGAAAATAGGATTGTCTTTGTCATCATTAAATTGCAAGATCCTTCGAATATCGTCTTCAGTGACGGTAATCTCTTTTACTTCATTCCAAACTTGCACAGATGAAATAATAGTCTTCTTATCATCACTGAGCGAAGCATTCATCCAGAAATGATATGTATGTTGATCTATACGATACAGTGCGCTCCGTGATAGCTCGATGTATAGGGCAATCCTTCAAAAACTTTAGGATGCTTTCGTACTCCTTTAGTGATGGGCAAATCGTTTTATCAAGCGTGATGCAGGTATTATGGAACTTAGAGAAATCCATAGAAATCACCCGCGCTGGTACTTGATCCTGAAAAACGACGCAAAACATTTAGCACGCACTACGAGAAAAAGTTACAAAAATTTTTCAACACTTTTCATCAAGTTCGGGCGAACTTGTGTGTGTATACCATTCTGGTTTGGTCAAGTTCGCCCGAACATGTGTATCAACATGTTCAAATATCCAAACATAAGTTCGGGCGAACTTATGATCAAGGCAATTTTCAATTTTCTAACACCTAAGTTCGGGCGAACTTATCAGATAATATTCAAGTTAAAATCAATTGAAGTTCGGTCGAACTTGTATCTTGATCAAATTTTATTCAAAGATTTGTTAGCAAGTTCGGTTGAACTTGATAACAAGTTCGGCCGAACTTGTTATGATCTTGAACAATCAAAACCTGCTAACTAAAATTAACGACCAATTTAATCAAATTAAACACATTTTTATGGTCGTTTTTAGTTCTTTAACATGATTTTAGTTCAATTTGTCCAACAAACTCTTAGTTCTATCATATTTTATCATTTCAGATCTGATTCAATTTTTAAGTCCGATTAACACTTCACAACATGAATCAATACCTCAGCCATTGAGAATGGTGTGCTAATCACCACAATCAATCAAGATTTGGGCAGAGTAACGGTACTAAAATGCCAATTTTGCACAATCGCTCAAAGGAGAATAAGTTTGCTCAGAGGAATTGTTTCAGCAGCCGAACTTGCAAGTTATTTATACCTTGGCAAGTTCGGGCGAACTTGACAAGCCCAAGATATAAGGTCCAAGTATGTCCAGGCGAACTTATGCTTTCACAACACAACATCAATGCAAGTTCGGTCGAACTTGCTGCAATGTTAAACTTTTATTTGTTTAGCAAGTTTGGCCGAACTTGCCAAATCCAAATTTTTTTCAAAATTTTCAACTTTTTGCAATTTAGTCCCTGAGCTTTCCAACTTTTTACCAGTTTAAAAATCCACTCAGTTGACCAAGTCTAAGTTAATGACCTTGGTTAACCGATTTGTCTGCCGAGTCAAAGTTAATGACCCCGGTTTGACTTGTTACGAACAAACTGTTGATATTTTCAAAATCAAGATTTCAAATTAATGAACTTTTCATCGTTTTTGACTTTTCAGATTTTACAGATTAGCTCCCAGCCCGTTGTCAATGAGATTCCCACTAGTTTAGCACCTTACCAGACTTCAAAGATCCGTTCTCTAACATTGGTTTGCTGAAAACAATGTAGAAATAAAATCTTTTTGTTATTTTGTAAGTTTATGCTAAAACACACTGAAAATCTTTTTGGATTTAATCTGTAAAGCTGATAAACTATGTTGTATTTTTGTAAGTTTATGCTAGCTGATAAACTATGTTGTATTTTTGTAAGTTTATGCTAAAGCACACTGAAAATCTTTTTGGATTTAATCTGTAAAGCTGATAAACTATGTACAGAACAATGTAAACTATGTACAAACATATTTACAGAAATATTTTTGTGAATTCGTGTCTAAGGATTGTTGGTGCATAATGTCTATGTCTTAGTCTTATATCGAGTCTGTATTGTATAGAGCTGAATAGGCTAGGTATATGAAGTATTTATGTATAGTTTAGCCAAGTTCGCCCATAGTGGTTACATGTATACATGTTCGGGCGAACTTGAGTCTCTTAGGGGCGAACTTGCAATAGTATAAATACCTAGCTAGCCTACTTCATTTAAAACTTTGGCATTTCAAAGACGAAGCTCTGTTAGTTTGTAACCAGAACGTTTGATCTATAAAATTGACGATTAACTGATTAAATCTTGTCTACTGGTAAACACGACGTAATATTTCTGCTATTATGGACGTTAGATATCAAATTTAGGTTCCTAAGCATCGAGGGTCGGTCCTACAAGTGGTATCAGAGCTAGAACAGCCTGATTTGATAGTATCAAGACAAGAACACTTCTATTCTACTCCATTCTTCTCTTTTTTATTAACTTTTGAACATAAAATGAAGAATTCACTGTCAAAATCTTTTGAATTTTTAATATATCATGTAAAATACAACAAAGATAAATCCTTGAAAGATTGGAGACCAAATTCAACCGAATTCATGTAGAAATTTTGAAAAAACCATGTTTTTGAAAACCCCCATGATCGAACTTGTTGGCCGTGTTCGGCCGAACTTGTCCTAAAACATCACTTTTTTTAAGTGATTTTTTAGCAAGTTCGCCCGAACTTGAGGAATTTTTGAAGAAATCTAACTAAGATCGCTCGAAGTTACTACTTTTTCATTGATTTTACACCAAGTTCGACCAAACTTGTGTAAAATCAAGAAAAGTTTAAGTAAGTTCGCCCGAACTTACTAGAGTCTTATCAAATTCTTAATACAAGTTCGCTCGAGGATGTGTGTTTGGTTTTTGACATAAGTTCGCCCGAAGTTTAATCAAGTTTTTCAAAAACAAATCTAACATGTTCAACCGAACTGGTTAGAAAATCTGAAAATTCTTCATTTGATACTACAAGTTCGACCGAACTTGTAGTAGGACTAATTGTTTTCAAAGTTTTTGAAAATTTTCAGAGTACACATTTCGTTATTCACAATGGAAGATCAACTAAGAGCTTTTATGTCCGGAGCTAGTTCGTCAAATGCCAATGTGATCAATCAAGTCAATCTTGATAATGAAATGGGAACGACTATCAAACCGCCCAAGCTGATGAGCATGGACGAGTACGAAGCATGGAAAGAGAAGTTTACATACTGGGTTCAAGCCATGCACTTCGCTGGCTGGGTGTCAATTGAAAGAGGCTACACTATTCCGGTAGATGAACATCAACGAGTTCTTGAAAAGTACAACTGCTCGATGGTTCAGAAAGAAGAATATATCGCCGAGAAAATGATGATCAGTCTCATCCAACAGTCTGTCAAAGAAGATATCCTGATTTTGCTACCAAAGTATACTACTGCAAGAGATCTTTGGTTGTCATTACAGAAGAAGTATCTAGGCAGCGCCGAAATGATCAAAAGCAAAAAGGCACTTATCCTGAAAGAGTTCGATATTTTCACTATGCTAAAGAGTTCGATATTTTCACTTATCAAAGCCAAGCGAATCAGAATCAACAACAAAGTTATGATCCAAATGTATATAAATGCAACATCGCAGTGATTTTGAACAATGTTGTTTCAGAACAAGTTGCAAAACAACATATGTCACTTCTCGCTACCGTATTAGAATCTTATGAATGTTTTGTTGCCGGTAAGATCGGAAACCCTGAGATGACCGCAGAAGATTATGACCAGGTAGACGAGGAAGAACTCGAACTAATGGACATCAAATGGTCCTTAGCTTCGATCATCAGGAGAGTGACAAAGTTCGTTGCACTCACAGGCAGTGACATAGGAAATTCCAGCAACAAATTGGGTTTTGACAAAACCAAAGTCACGTGCTTTAAATGCCGTCAAAAGGGGCATTTTAAAAGAGAGTGTAAGAACACCGAAACAAACGGAAATCAAAGTCCTTCCGGAGGAGGAAATGAATATTACAAAAAGGGCACTTCAATATAAACCATTTCTGAAGAAACCTCAGGTTGAAATCCAAGAAAAACCTGACAATAGCACCTGAGAAAGCTATGGTGGCATCCAGTGAAGATGATGGTTTTTATTGGAGTTCTTACATTGGAAAAAAGACCGGAGTTGCTTTGATGGCGAAGATAGTTGAGGATAATTCTGCAGAGGAAGCAGCGGCAGCAGCTATCGAACAAGCTCTTCTGGAACAATACTTGCATCAACAGCGGGAAGAAGAGGAATATATCCATATGCAGAGAGGATGAATTTTATCCTCTAATTCTTGTGACAGTTTTGCAGGTCATTTTGATGACAACTCGAAAGAACAAGTGGTTGAGGAGAAAAAGATTGATGAAGTGATAATTGATGTCACTCTAGAAGTGAAAGTCGAAGACCTCAAGGACATGGCAGATAAAGCTTTAAGGGCGAATCTAACCAAGGTAGGTCCAGAGGAAAAATTGTCGAGAAAGAAGTTGTCAAAGTACAAGTTGTTGAGGTTGAGAAACCTTGTACAAAATGTACTGGACCTTGTGTCGAATGTGCCGAAAAATCAAAGATCATAGCTGAAAACAATGTGCATAACGAATTGTTGAAATACGATTATCGCACAATGAAAGAAGCGTAAGAAAAAATGAAAAATGATTATGGCAGACTCGACAGAAATAACATTGAACAACATGATAATATAAGGATGTTGAGTGGAACAGTAATGGATAAACAAAGGGCAATTAACACCTATATTAACACCATTGCTGAAACCAAACACAACAACTTCAAGACATGACAATCGAAACTGAAAGAGTTCAACAGTTGTTGAGAAGTTATACCACAAATGCATATGTTATTGATCACATTCTTCCGACAATCTCAACGGAAGAGAAACCTAAAAAGAAAACTGGCAAAGAATATAGCAATGTTCCTCCACCCCTTTGTGAGAAGTACTGTCGCAAAACCGCAGACGGGATGGATAAGGCACTCAACATTGAGTTACTTTCTGAGAAAAAAGATGAGTTGCCAGAGAATATTGATATAATCTATGCTAAATCTGAAGATGATAACAATGCTGTGGTTAACAAAGTGGTTGAAAATGTTCTAAGGGATTCTGATGACGGCAGCTTCAAAAGCGCTGACTCGAGTTCAAAGAATTCCGATTCACAGTCTGAAAATGACGATAAGTCGTCAGAGGATGGTCTAAGTGACGATCCTAATGTTGTAATGTACAAAATTAAGGATTCGGATAGACTATATTTTGATGATAGCTTCCCGATTCAGAATGTGAAAGAAGAATTGTTTGATAAATTCTTTAAATTCGTGGAAGTCACATAAGAGGAATTGGAAATTAACAAACGAAAATTCTCTTCCAAACCTAAAAGAAACAACTACCGAAGGAATGGTGGTGATCATCCGGAAAATCGGAGAGCAGGGTTGGGTCTAGAAGAATCAGATGAACCAGTAAAGAAAGTGTCACCATTTCATTAATATAAAAACAAAAACATGAATTTTTGTATATGGGACAAACACGGTTCATGAAGAGAGTTTGATTGGTAAACAATCAAATGATGAGTTTAAAAAGGAGAAAGAAATTCGAGATAAATCCAAGGTTACAAGTGGTGCCAAAACATCAAGTGGGGTAAAACCACCCACTAAAGGACATTCACTTGATAATTGGACATGTTTCAAGTGCAATGAAATGGGTCATATTGCACGACAATGTCTGAAATCAAAACCGGCTTATCCTTGAAGAAGAGAATCAAATGTTGTAAAACCAAGGTATCCAGAGTTTGAAAAACCAATCAAGATTTTGAAAAGAAATGAATCTTTGCCAGAAGTTAAACCTAAAATAGAAAAGAGGTTTGAGAATTCTACTTTCAAAAAAGGAGAAACTTCTAGGGCAAACGAAAACAAATTTTATATCAAGAAGGCTAATATCAAATCTCAAGCCTAGATTACCAAGATAAGGTCAACAACATCTGGTGTTATTAAGTCTGAGCTGGTAAAGACTGATAACACAAAGAATCTAAACCTGAAATCACTAAGTCTAAACCTGTTAAGACTAGTGATAGCAAGAAAGAATCAAAGTCTGAAATCATAATTGAAACCACATCTGAAACTGTCAAAAATACAAGCGGTAACAATTCAAAAGATAAAAATACAGTAAAGTTTCAAACATAAACATCATAGAAAATTCAGATGAAGAATGGGAAGTTAATTCTGTAGATAAGCGTAGATTCGGTTATGCTGATGAATGTGAATTTGATTTTGATGATGGTTATCCAATTCAACCCAAGACCAAAAAGGCTTAGGTCTCGCTTTTTAAATAGATTGTTAAAATGTGCAGGGACTCCAGAGATTCGTACTTTCTAAGTGGATTTTGGATAGTGGAGCGTCCAGGCATATGACGGGAATGAAAGCGTTGCTATTCGACATTAAAGCTATCAATGGTGGATATGTTGGATTTGCAGGAAATCAAGGTGGAAGGATAGTCGCCGAGGGAAAACTCTCCAATGGCGTAATTTCATTTGATCGCGTGAACTATATTGCAGAACTTGAGAACAATCTTCTGAGTATATCGCAGATTTGTGACAAGAAATTCACCGTCCATTTCAACGACAAAGAGTGTATTATCTTGAATCCGAGATTCAAAATACCAGATGAGTGGATTCTGATGCGAGCACCTCGAGAGAATGATTTATATGTTCTTGATATGGGTGTCGCTACCACTTCATCAAAATCAGCAAAATGTTTTGTGTCAAAGGCTACTGAAAAAAGATTCCATTATTTGGCATCGTAAGATGGGGCATATTCATTTGCGAAAAATGAATTTCTTGGTTCATAATGATCTTGTAGAAGGCGCAAATCTTCGAAGTTTTCAGATGTCTGATCATTGCTTAGAATGCAAAAAGGGAAAGCAGATCAAGAAATCTCATCCAAAGAAAATTCTAAACTCAATCAAGTTGCCATTAGAACGTCTCCACATGGACTTATTTAGTCCTGTAAATGTTCGAAGCATCTTAGGAGACTTAAATTGCTTGGTCGTGACAGATGACTATTCGAGATATTCGTGGGTATTCTTTCAAGAATCAAAAGACGAAAAACTTGGTTATTCTATTCAAGAAACTCGAGAACCTTTATCATATGCCGGTCAGACGCATTAGAAGTGACAGCGGCACAAAGTTTAAGAATAACAAAATGAAGGAATTCTGCAACGCGAAAGGGATTCTACACGAGTTTAGTGCTCCCTATGCTCCACAGCAAAATGGAGTAGATGAACGAAAAAACAGAACTTTGATTAAAACTGCGAGAACCATGCTTGCAGATTCTAAACTTCCTATCAGCTTCTGGAGTGAAGCGGTTGTTGCGGCTTGCTACACGCTAAACAGGGTTCTCACTGTCAAACCAACAAAGAAAACATGTTTTGAGATGATAAACCGACAGAAGCCAAATTTGAAGTTCTTAGAACCATTCGGTGTATCATGTACCATAATAGACTAAGATGGCAAATTCGGAGATAAATCCCTTGAAGGTTTCTTTGTCGGATATGCGAGTCCATTGAGAAGAGTATATGTTCCTTCATTGAGAAAGGTTATTGAAGCACATCACATGGATTGTTTCAACTACACGGATACTATTAAAAGGAAAGGTGACGCGTGGCTGTTTAACTATCAAGACCTTTGAAAGTCATTTGACTTGCCCGAAGAACCGACTGACGAAGAAGTTTCAGCGTTATACTACCTTCACCAGTCAGGGAATCAAGAAGAAATTGTTTGATCAATTGTGGTTAATCAACCCACGTTGGATCCATCTTCTTCTGGCGCAAGTTCAAGAAATAGTGGTGTTCCGGATGAAAATGTTTCTGAAACATTAACAACACCTGCTACTCCTCCAACAAATGCCTCTACTTAACCAGTGAATACAACAACGGAGCCCAGTATGCCTCAGAATCAAAATTCTGACTCAGATGAAGCACCAACATTTGATGCTGATGGGGAATCATCTTCTTCAGATGAAGAAGTGGAGCAGATAACAAGTCTTCTTAATCAATCTGTAGTCCCGAACAACAGAAATGAAGCTTCATCAAGCTCTCCAAA
Source organism: Scalesia atractyloides (assembly GCA_947069175.1). Classification (NCBI taxonomy): domain Eukaryota; kingdom Viridiplantae; phylum Streptophyta; class Magnoliopsida; order Asterales; family Asteraceae; genus Scalesia; species Scalesia atractyloides. The sequence continues at coordinate 41,994,824 of CAMTDV010000019.1, read as the reverse complement.
TGTTGAATTGGTAGTTGATCTCAACATCACGAATCAGCAAAACTCAGTAGAGGTTCCAAGTGAAGAATTGTCGCTATCATATTCCTATCATCTGTCAACAAATATTATCGGAGAACTTCAAACTGGTGTTAGAACTCGAGGGAAAATTAATAAAGCACTCAGTTGTTTCTACACACGCATTGCTATAACCCATAACTATTGCTTCTATTCATGTTTCATTTCTCAGATTGAGCCAAAGACAGTTAATGAAGCTTTGGCCAATGAAAATTGGGTACAAGCAATGCAAGAAGAATTATTGCAGTTTGAGAAGTTAGGTGTGTGGAAGCTTGAAGACCTACCAGAAAATCAGAAAGCAATTGATACAAAATGGGTCTTTAAGTGTAAACGTGATGATAGAGGGGTTATTGTTCATAACAAAGCTAGGCTTGTTGTCAAGGGATTTCACCAGCAGGAAGGGATAGACTACACGGAAGTCTATGCACCAGTAGCTCGCTTGGAATCTATTCGAATTTTTCTAGCTTTCGCATCATGGAAAGGATTTAAGGTCTATCAATTGGATGTCAAATCGGTGTTTCTGTACGGAAAATTACGTGAGAAGGTGTACGTTGGACAACCACCGGGGTTTGTCGATCCACTCAACAAGAAGAAAGCGTACCTACTGGATAAAGCTCTTTATGGACTACACCCAGCCCCGAGAGCTTGGTACGAGACGTTATCACAACATCTCGTCGGAAACGGCTTTATCAGAGGAACTATGGATAATACTTTTTTCACCAGAGAAGTTGATGGCCATCTGATTATATTTCAAATCTACGTTGACGACATCATCTTTGGATCTACAAACGATAGTCTCTGCAAGGAGTTTGAGGGAATCATGAAAAAGAAATTCGAAATGTCCTCGATGGGCGAAATGAAGTTCTTTCTTGGTTTGCAAGTAGCTCAGCTTCCGGATGGTATTTTCATTCATCAGACAAAGTATGTTCACGACATCTTAAAGAAGTTTGGAATGGAAAGCTTGAAGCCTTTATCTATGCCTCTTGCTCTAAATCACGACATCTTAAAGAAGTTTGGAATGGAAAGCTTGAAGCCTTTATCTACGCCTCTTGCTCTAAATCACGGCATTTATGTCGACGAGACTGGAGCCAAAGTTGATGAGACGTTATACAGATCGATGGTTGGATCGCTGATGTATCTGATGGCATCGCACCCAGATATTATGTATCCAACCTGCCTATGCGCCAGATATCAGTCAAACTCGAGGATCTAACACATGCAGATTGTGAAGCGAATCTTCAGATACCTGAAAGGATGCCCAAGCACCAGCTTGTGGTACCCGAAGAACGACAATTTCGACCTCACAGGCTATGCTGATTCTGATTTTGGTGTAGATAAGTTGAATTCAAAATCGACTACAGCAGGATGCCAGTTCATTGGAACAAGAATGGTAACCTGGCAGTGTAAGAAACAGACTACGGTCGCTCTCTCTACTCGTGAAGCTGAGTATATCTCGGCCTCCAGCTGTTGTTCACAGATTCTGTAGATTCAACAGCAGATGAAAGACTATGGTCTGCAATTTCTAGATACTCCGATGTATGTTGATAACAAGGCAGCCAGAGATATAACTAAAAATCCGGTTCATCACTCACGCACAAACACATTGAAATTCGTTATCATTTCATTCGTGATTGCTACGAAAAGGAATTGGTGCGAATAGAAAAAATCCACACCGACGAACAAAAAGGCTGATTTCTATACCAAACCATTTTCTTTGTCACGGTTTAAATACTTGCTGAGAATTAACGGTATGAAAAATTTGCTAACAGGTGCGTACGCTGAGGTTGAATACAGATCGGACGACGAGTTCGCGTGATCCACGTTGGTTTGTAAATATCTTTCTAGTTTAGAATTTTGTTAAAAACTAAAATCCAAAAATATGTTTTTGATTTTAGGGGGAGAAATGTTAGAGAAAATACAAAAACATTCGAAAATTTTGAAATCCAAAAAAACATATAAAAATTCAAAATGTAGAAAAATATTGAAAAAGACAAAAAGAGTTCAGTGTCATAAAAGGAAATGATAGTACATCAGTGGACTATCACAGTATGCTAAATAAATGTAAAGTCTTAAAAGTGATAAATTAGTCTTATTGTGGATGTGTCGATAGGCTTAACACATTCAGTAAACTGTTTTCGAGATATAAACTAAATTTTACAATTGCTTAATCTTGTGGATTAACATATCTTTGATATATGGACTTAGTACTCCGAAATTCCATTTGAAAGATTGCCTGATTCTGAGATACGAGGTCTTTATAGATAGTTGATATCTGGGGTATTATACAAGTTCTTCTGATTTTGCGAAAGCAATGGCCTAGAACTTCTATAATACTTTCGCTATAAACCTCCAAACTGCATGCAATATTAAAAGAATCGAAAGATCTAATCATTTTCAATGCTAAAAGGATTCCTTAAGTGGAACACACCTTAAAGACGAGCCTTCATCTCTTTGTCTGTACGGTAGTACTAACCTGAGCTCTCAAGGTCTCGCACAACCCAGATACAGATATCAATTACGCTATATTCACCTGTAAGATGAAATCTAGGAAATCTGGATACGGGAGTGTATTCAAGAAGTGGGAACCACAGATAAGTCAAGTTTCATGAATTCTACCTTAACAATCTTGAAACAGTTGAAAAATGTGGTAAAGCTTAAGTGGACAAACATATCGACAATCTTGGTAAACGAGTTTAAAACTTAAAGTCTGCTAAAGGTCAACGGTAAAGGTCAACGGTAATGGTGATATGTCCCAATCAACTGATATGATCCTTATATACGAATTCACAAAAATATGTCTGTAAATATATGATCCTTGTACATAGTTTACATTGCCTATTACACTCTATTTCAGCTTTACAGATTAAAATCAAAAAGATTTTCGGCGTGTTTTAGCATAAACTTACAAAAATACAAAAAGATTTTATTTCTACGTTGTCTTCAGCAAACCAATGTTGGAGAACGGATCTTCGAAGTCTGGTAAGGTGCTAAACTAGTGGGAATCTCATTGACAACGGGCTGGGAGCTAATCTGTAAAATCTGAAAAGTCAAAAACAATGAAAAGTTCATTAATTTGAAACTTTGATTTTGAAAATATCAACAGTTTGTTCGTAACAAGTCAAACCGGGGTCATTAACTTTGACTCGGCAGACAAATCGGTTAACCAAGGTCATTAACTTAGACTTTGTAACATCCGTCGAAAAACGGGTTTCCAAAACCCGTTTCGTTTATTAATCGAATATCAAGTTATAAAATTTCGTTGCGAATTTATGATTAATTTTGATTTTAAACAATACATAATTAATAACATTTTAGAATTTAGAAACTATAATTGTTAAAAAGTAAAAATAAACTAAATAAAAAGGAAAAAAGGCTGCCGGGTTTCGAACCCGGGTCAGACGGATGAAATAAGCAACACTTAACCACTCCGCCACTTGACTCGTTTGTGTAATCAATGAATCAAATAAACCTTAAGTTTCACCCGTGAATCTATCTGTCTGCGTCAAGAACTGAAACCGCTCACCGGCTTTCAAATATCCAGAGACTTTTGAGTGATTGCGAGTTACTGAATATAACCGATATATCAATTACAACCCACGTTCTTAATCAATTCCGTCTTCAATGAACTCGATTCGTATGATTTTCGAGATTGAAAACCGAAATCATATTATTCCTGATTTACACTGATAATACCATCGCCTCATATCCCGGAAACACTCGCAGCACCCTCAATTTCATTTTCACTCTAACTTCTGTTCGTCGGAAACGTTATCTAGTATCGCCGGACTTTCGCCGGAAAACCAGGACATTCATCAAATCGGTAAATTTCTCGATTCTTTCATTTTCAATCCATTGTTAGACTTTTACTAACTCAAATCTTTCAACCAGAATCGGTCCCAGACGACGTTGTCGGATAATCTACACTCGCCGAAAAACCTCTGAAATTTCCGAAATCACGTTGTGAATCGGTACAAACATCTAAACCCTCTGATAATCCTTGTGTCGTAACTTAATTTCACAACTAATTGGTCAAAACTGTTAATTGATCCGTTCAGACGGAATTCATAAATCAGAGCCGACGACCCTTGCCGGAGTTTTGAGAAAAACATCCTGTTTGGTATAATTTTGTTCTTAAATCTCATTATCTAATACTTTCCAACCAATTATAAGTTTTGTTAATCGAATTAAACCAGAACAGTCGGATATCGTTGTCTGTGTCTTTGAACGAAGAAGATGAAGTCGAACATTATGTATAAGTTTAATTAAAACAAGATATTAAACAGGGTTAGACACACAGTCCAGCCGTGGACTGTGTGCAAACACACAGCGCACGTCACGAGTTCGAACCTTACAAACGCACCGACTTTCCGAATTAAACCAATTTTTTTAAACTGAATCAGAGTAGGTCCCAGGATGTTTTTAAGATTAATATAAACTGTAAGTTAAACAGATAAGACACACAGCCCAATTGGTTGGGCTGTGCGCTTACAAACCAAAGGACCCGAGTTCGATTCGGTTTCCCTGCAACCGGTTCAACCATTTAAATTCCTTTAGTATAAACCAAATAAATTAAACATTTAATTAGTATATATATATATATAATTAAAACATAGAATATTTCGGGTTAGACACGTAGCTCAGTTGGTAGAGCTTCGTGCACGCGTACGGGAGGTCACAAGTTCGAACCTCACTCAGTGCACTTACACCACAATCCGACCGGTCAACGGTCCGGTCAACGCACCGGTCAACGGTCAACGGTCAACCAAAAAGTCAAACTTTTTTTTTATTTTTATTTATTTATTTAATTTAAAAATCAATTAAAAATACTTAAAAATAATATTTTTAAAGTTAGAAAATGACCTTAAACTCACAAAAATAAATCTAAAAATCCTATTAAAATTGTTAATAAAATTCACTTATTTACCGTACCATTTCGTTATTATTTTAGGTTAGTCTTTCCTCGTCGATCAAATCCCAAAACTCGTGCGCATTCAACATCACCAAAAGAACGCACCCAAGGTGAGTGAATCTCTACCAATTCCCCGTTTTAATCACATTTTGGGGTGTATCATGTGTCGCTTAATTATTTATTATATTTAAACACTTGTGCATCCATCATATCCATGATCAAATGTGTATCCAATATGTATCAATTGTTTGTGTGGTTAATGTTTGGATTAAAAGTATCATTTTCAGTACATACATCATCATAGGCTCGTCTGTTCCCCATTACCTATGAGCGGAACGTGGCGTTGCCAACATACGATCGGCTCCGTTTGATTGAGCCTTGATCTCACATACATCATCATAGGCTCGTCCGTTCCCCATTACCTATGAGCGGAACGTGACGTTGCCAACATACGATTGGCTCCGTTTGATTGTGCCTTGATCTCATAATACATTATCATTCATGTCATATACTTATGCAAGGTGGTTTGTGATTGTTTATTTATTTACGTTTGCTCACATATGATTATTGCACTATTTTTCCATATTAAATACAATAAGAAATCAATATCAAATGTTTTTTTACAAGGTTCACTCGCCAACTTTTGTTGACCCAAAATCCCCCATTTTTACACATGATACAGGTGATCCAGTTGCAGCAAGAAACATATAGGACGGCCTAGAAGAATAAATCAGTTTAGGCTTTGGATTGTTTACTTAGTTACTTTTTCCTTGTAATTGTATGAACTTGTTTGGAATATTGAAGTTGTAATTTGAATTTAATAAATATGAAACATTTTAGTAAACATCATGAGCTTTGGTGATAACCCAATTATGCCCCGACTCTTATTCCGCTGCGGGTCGGGGTGTGACAGATTGGTATCAGAGCCATGACAATAGGGATATAGGATAGGTTATTAGACCCTTAAAGCCTATACTATAGTTGATTAGAATTATTTAAATTGTTTGTGTGTTACATACAAAATTCATGATGTTTATATGCTTTATGTTTATTGTTACATTCAATGTTATGCAAGCATGTTCATAAGTGCATATTACTATACAATGCTCATCATGAATCACATCCTCATAACATATCATATCCATGAGAGCACACACCACACAATTTCCATGATTTTTGCAACAATTTTTGTATTTTTTCTCAAATCACATCAAAGTGAGTTCTCATGACGGGCATGTAGTAACTGGAAGGGTACAAGTACCGGTAGTCGGAACGTCCTGTCTAGGCTTGGCATTCGTATAAATCCAAAATAAAGGACCAGTTTGCCTACCTGGGGACTAACGATGAGAGTACGAAGGACCTATTAGGCCAAAGCATGCTATACCAAACGTCGTGTGAGCTAACCCCACTTTGAGTTGTCATTGTGTCTACACCTGGACACCCTCCTACCATACATCTCGCAAACGTATTTCATGGTTTTCATTCAGGTGATGCGAGTGTTAAACCGCCAACACCAATGTGAATCCAACTAAGCCAATAGTCATGGGGGCCCACATGACTATGCAGGTGATGGTATGGGAGACATTGGAGGCCCAAACATGAGCAAACCCAAGACATCCTATGGATGTAGTTGCATTATTGATAATTATGTTATTTTTATTTCATTTGACGACACATGACACCTAAAAAGACTCCTTAAACTCACTATCTTCTTATGTATGTTCCTATAGATGTCGGCTAGGCAGCAACGTGGAGGTAGAAAGTCAGGAAGGTCAAACGAACGCTTGGCCACCCAAATCGCAAAACAAATGGCCGCGGTGCTCCCTGACATCATAATTCAAGTCCAACAAGCTCTCGCCGCAAATCCCATCAACCCTCCCAATCAAGAAGACCAGAACGTCGACAACCCTCCTTCCAAAAAGTGCTCTTACAAACACTTCAAGTCTTGCGATCCCCCGAAATATGAAGGGACCGAAGGTGTCACTGCTCTCCTCCACTGGTTTGAGGAAATGGAAAACACCTTCCTCAATTGCGATTGTCCCGAGGATCGCAAGGTACGTTACGTAACCGGGAGACTATTTGGAGTAGCTCTTACCTGGTGGAATACAGAAAAAGGTAAGAGAGGAATCGAAGATGCAATGGCCTTAACATGGGAGGAGTAAGGGAAATCATGACGAGACGCTTCTGTCCAAGAAGCGAGATCAAAAAGTTAGAGGATGAATTCCACTCGTTAAAGCAAAAGGAAGGAGATCATACTTCCTACAACAAAAGGTTTCTAGATTTGAACCAAATGATCCCCAACTTGTTCACCCCAGTATACCGCTTAGTCGAACACTATATTCGAGGCCTCCCCTCGAAAATTCAAGACTCAGTACTAAGCACTTCGCCTGCAACACTTGAAGCCGCTATGGAACTAGCTACCGAGCTTACCGAGAATCGCATCCGAAACGGCAAATTTAAGGACGAGAAAAAGAAAGCCCCCATTGAGGGCCAAACTTCAAACCATTCCACCTCCTCCTCAAAGTTTGCTAGTAAGAGGAAACGAAACGGCAGAAACTTTGTTGTCACACAAACAAACCTCCCTATTACTGCTGCACCCATCACCCAAGTTGCCCCCTCAGCTGCACCATATAAAAAGCCATACTCCGGCCCATACCCAAAATGCAACCGTTGCCAATACCATCACTTTCCCGAATATCCCTGCCAACATTGCACTGGCTGTGGCCGCGCAGGTCACACCATCCAAACCTGTCGCGCACTTCAGCGAACGAACCGCAATCAGCCCTCAACCCAAACCCACCATCAGATAGTGGGTCAAGCCCAACAACCTTTACTCCTACCACCTGCTCAACATGTAGCCCAATCCTACTACCAACCCAACTATCCCATGGTACAACCTATGCGGGCTTGTTACAACTGTGGAGACCAGAACCACTTCAGGAACACCTATCCACGCTTGGTGAACATCATCCATGCCCAAGCTCAAGCAAATCCAGTAAACCAGGCTAACCAAGCTCCTCCACCTGCTAGGGGAAGAGCTTTCAACATCAACGGCAATCAAGCTAGGGCTGACAACAATGTGGTTAACGGTACGTTTCTCATCAATGGTAGTTATGCATCCATGTTATTTGATACTGGCGCGGATAAGAGTTTTGTGTCCTTAGAATTTGAACCCATCCTCAACCAAACTCGTGATAAACTCATGGAACCCATAACGGTAGAAGTTGCTGACGGAAAACCGGTCTCATTAGACTCTATTATACGCAATTGTACTCTCACCCTAAACGATCACGATTTTCCAGTTGACCTCATTCCTATGAAGTTGGGAAGTTTCGACATTATAATTGGTATGGACTGGCTTAGCCAACATCATGCTGAAGTTGTATGCCGCGAAAAGTTCATTCGCATTCCTCTTACAAACGGTCAGACTCTACGAATCTTTGGAGAAACCCCTTCGAAAGGACTCAAATTAATGTCCTGTCTTCAAGCCCGAAAATATCTCCGCAAGAATTATGTCGCATTCCTAACTCACGTCGTCAAAAAGGGAACCAAGGAGAAGAAACTCGAAGACATCCCAGTAGTAAAAGAATTTCCGCAAGTTTTTCCTAACGACATTTCAGGACTTCCTCCCGTGAGAGAAGTCGAATTCCGCATTGATCTTATACCTGGAGCTACACCAGTTGCAAAATCTCCTTATAGGTTAGCCCCATCCGAAATGCAAGAGCTGGCCAGTCAACTGCAAGAGCTGACTGACAAAGGATTCATACGTCCTAGCTCATCGCCTTGGGGTGCACCTGTCCTTTTTTTTAAGAAGAAAGATGGAATGTTCCGCATGTGTATCGACTACAGAGAACTCAACAAGTTAACGGTCAAGAACCGCTACCCATTACCTCGCATCGATGATCTTCTAGACCAACTTCAAGGCGCCACCTGTTTTTCAAAAATCGACCTACGTTCTGGTTATCATCAACTCAGAGTACATGAAGAAGACGTCCCAAAGACCGCCACTCGTTATGGTCATTACGAATTCATGGTCATGCCATTTGGTTTAACCAACGCTCCAGCTGTCTTCATGGATCTAATGAACAGAGTCTGCAAATCCTACCTCGACCGCTTTGTCATAGTCTTCATCGACGACATCCTCATCTACTCAAAGTCTAAGTCTGATCATGAACGACACCTTCGACTCATCCTTACACTCTTAAGGACAGAAAAGCTGTACGCTAAGTTCTCGAAATGTGAATTCTAGTTAAGGGAAGTACAATTCCTTGGACACGTCATCAATGACAAGGGAATTCATGTTGATCCCTCAAAAATCAAGGCAGTATAAGAATGGCAAGCGCCACGTACCCCTACCGAAGTAAGATCATTTCTTGGTTTGGCTGGTTACTATCGCCGTTTCATTGCAAATTTCTCCCGTATTGCTGTACCACTCACGACTTTGACTCATAAAGGAAAGCCCTTCATATGGGGACCCAAACAAGAAGAAGCCTTCCAAACTCTAAAGCAAAAACTCTGTGACGCACCTATCCTCACACTTCCTGAAGGTTGTGATGACTTTGTGGTTTATTGCGACGCGTCAGGGCAGGGACTAGGTTGTGTACTGATGCAAAGAGGAAAAGTGATAGCTTATGCTTCTAGATAACTCAAAATTCATGAGAAGAACTACACCACCCACGACCTGGAACTTGGAGCCATTGTGTTCGCTCTTAAGATATGGAGACATTACCTCTACGGTACCAAGTGTGAAATATACACTGACCACAAGAGCCTCCAACATATCTTTAACCTAAAGGAGTTGAACATGAGGCAACGAAGATGGGTCGAACTTCTTAATGACTACGACTGTGAAATTCGGTATCATCCTGGCAAGGCAAACGTGGTGGCTGATGCGCTCAGTCGAAAGGGTTATGCAAACTCCATTCGTCTTCTATGTTCGCAAATCATAACCGACATCAAAGATCAAATCCGAGAAGCCCAACATGTTTCTGTAACAGAAAACGACGTACGCAATGAGCTGCCTTGTGGAGCAGAACTTAAAATCGAAACCAAATCCGACGGTATACTGTACTATCTAGATCGCATATGGATTCCCGATCACAATAACCTTCATGATTTCCTTATGAATGAGGCGCACAAAACACGGTACTCTGTACACCCAGGAGCCAACAAGATGTATCAAGACCTTCGATACACCTACTGGTGGCCTGGCATGAAAAAGGATATTGCTGTTTTTGTTTCCAAGTGCCTTACATGTTCCAAAGTAAAAGCTGAACATCAAAGACCCTCAGGACTTCTAGTCCAACCTGAAATACCTGTATGGAAGTGGGAAAACATAACCATGGACTTCATTACCGGGTTACCTTTCACCTCCAGTGGGTATGACACTATATGGGTAATTATTGATCGTCTTACAAAATCAGCTCACTTCATTCCGATTCGCGAGGACTTCAAGAACGAGAAGTTAGCTCATATCTACATCAGCGAGATCGTAAGCCGTCATGGTGTACCTTTAAGCATTATTTCAGACCGTGATGGTCGTTTCACTTCACGAACATGGCAAGCCGTACAAGCCGCTTTGGGTACACGATTAGACCTCAGTACCGCTTATCATCCTCAAACTGATGGACAATCTGAACGCACCATCCAAACTCTTGAAGATATGCTTCGAGCATGTGTCATGGACTTCAAAGGGAATTGGACGCTCATCTACCATTAGTTGAATTTTCGTACAACAATAGTTACCACTCAAGTATCGGCATGGCTCCTTTCGAAGCGTTATATGGCCGTAAGTGTCGATCTCCAGTATGTTGGCACGAAATTGGGGAAGCTCAAATCACCGGTCCAGAATTGATTCAAGAAACAACAGACAAGATCCATCAAATTCGAAACAATCTTCTAGCGGCACAAAGTCGTCAAAAGAGTTATGCAGACAAACGACGAAAGCCCTTGGAGTTTAACATTGGTGATCAAGTACTTTTAAAAGTATCACCGTGGAAGGGAGTAGTTCGTTTTGGCCAGAAGGGCAAGCTAGCACCACGCCACGTAGGACCTTTCAAGATACTCGAAAGAGTAGGACTTGTAGCATACAAGCTTGACCTACCAGAAGAACTCAACAGAATTCACCCCACGTTCCACGTAGCAAACTTAAAGAAGTGCCTCGCTGATGAAAACCTCCATATTCCCCTAGAAGATATTCAGATCGATGAATCTATGCACTTCATTGAAAGACCAGTAGAGATTATGGACTTCGAAGAAAAACGTTTAAGACGGAGTCGTATTCCAATTGTTAGGGTACACTGGGAATCGAAACGAGGACCTGAGTTTACTTGGGAACATGAAGACTCAATGCGCGAAAAATACCCGCATCTTTTTCCTATTACCACTACTACTAAAATTTCGGGACGAAATTTCTAAAAGTAGGGGATACTGTAACATCCGTCGAAAAACAGGTTTCCAAAACCCGTTTCATTTATTAATCGAATATCAAGTTATAAAATTTCGTTGCGTATTTATGATTAATTTTGATTTTAAACAATACATAATTAATAAACATTTTAGAATTTAGAAACTATAATTGTTAAAAAGTAAAATAAACTAAATAAAAAGGAAAAAAGGCTGTCGGGTTTCGAACCCGGGTCAGCCGGATGAAACAAGCAACACTTAACCACTCCGCCACTTGACTCGTTTGTGTAATCAATGAATCAAATAAACCTTAAGTTTCACCCGTGAATCTATCTGTCTGCGTCATCGGCTTTCAAATATCCAGAGACTTTTGAGTGATCGCGAGTTACTGAATATAACCGATAAATCAATTACAACCCACGTTCTTAATCAATTCCGTCTTCAATGAACTTGATTCATTTGATTTTCGAGATTGAAAACCGAAATCATATTATTCCTGATTTACACTGATAATACCATCGCCTCATATCTCGGAAACACTCGCAGCACCCTCAACTTCATTTTCACTCTAACTTCTGTTCGTCATAAACGTTATCTGCTATCGCCGGACTTTCGCCGGAAAACCGGGACATTCATCAAATCGGTAAATTTCTCGATTCTTTCATTTTCAATCCATTGTTAGACTTTTACTAACTCAAATCCTTCAACCAGAATCGGTCCTAGACGACGTTGTCGGATAATCTGCACTCGCCGGAAAACCTCTGAAATTTCCGAAATCACGCTGTGAATCGCAAACATCTAAACCCTCTGATAATCCTTGTGTAGTAACTTAATTTCACAACTAATTGATCAAAACTGTTAATTGATCCGTTCAGACGGAATTCATAAATCAGAGCCGACGACCCTTGCCGGAGTTCTGAGAAAAACATCCTGTTTGGTATAATTCTGTTCTTAAATCTCATTATCTAATACTTTCCGACCAATTATAAGTTTCGTTAATCGAATTAAACCAGAACAGTCGGATATCGTTGTCTGTGTCTTTGAACGAAGAAGATGAAGTCGAACATTATGTATAAGTTTAATTAAAACAAGATATTAAACAGGGTTAGACACACAGTCCAGCCGTGGACTGTGTGCAAACACACAGCGCACGTCACGAGTTCGAACCTTACAAACGCACCGACTTTCCGAATTAAACCAATTTTTTTAAACTGAATCAGAGTAGGTCCTAGGATGTTTTAAGATTAATATAAACTGTAAGTTAAACAGATAAGACACACAGCCCAACTGGTTGGGCTGTGCGCTTGCAAACCAAAGGACCCGAGTTCGATTCGGTTTCCCTGCAACCGGTTCAACCATTTAAATTCCTTTAATATAAACCAAATAAATTAAACATTTAATTAGTATGTATATATAATTAAAACATAGAATATTTCGGGTTAGACACGTAGCTCAGTTGGTAGAGCTGCGTGCACGCGTACGGGAGGTCACAAGTTCGAACCTCACTCAGTGCACTTACACCACAGTCCGACCGGTCAACGGTCCGGTCAACGGTCAACGGTCAACCAAAAAGTCAAACTTTTTTTTTATTTTTATTTATTTATTTAATTTAAAAATCAATTAAAAATACTTAAAAATAATATTTTTAAAGTTAGAAAATGACCTTAAACTCACAAAAATAAATCTAAAAATCCTATTAAATTTGTTAATAAAATTCACTTATTTACCGTACCATTTCGTTATTATTTTAGGTTAGTCTTTCCTCGTCGATCAAATCCCAAAACTCGTGCGCATTCAACATCACCAAAAGAACGCACCCAAGATGAGTGAATCTATACCAATTCCCCGTTTAATAACATTTTGGGGTGTATCATGTGTCGCTTAATTATTTATTATATTTAAACACTTGTGCATCCATCATATCCATGATCAAATGTGTATCCAATATGTATCAATTGTTTGTGTGGTTAATGTTTAGATTAAAAGTATCATTTTCAGTACATACATCATTATAGGCTCGTCTGTTCCCCATTACCTATGAGCGGAACGTGGCGTTGCCAACATACGATCGGCTCCGTTTGATTGAGCCTTGATCTCACATACATCATCATAGGCTCGTCCGTTCCCCATTACCTATGAGCGGAACGTGACGTTGCCAACATACGATTGGCTCCGTTTGATTGTGCCTTGATCTCACAATACATTATCATTCATGTCATATACTTATGCAAGGTGGTTTGTGATTGTTTGTTTATTTACGTTTGCTCACATATGATTATTGCACAATTTTTCCATATTAAATACAATAAGAAATCAATATCAAATGTTTTTTTTACAAGGTTCACTCGCCAACTTTTGTTGACCCAAAATCCCCCATTTTTACACATGATACAGATGATCCAGTTGCAGCAAGAAACATATAGGACGTCCTAGAAGAATAAATCAGTTTAGGCTTTGGATTGTTTACTTAGTTACTTGTTCCTTATAATTGTATGAACTTGTTTGGAATATTGAAGTTGTAATTTGAATTTAATAAATATGAAACATTTTAGTAAACATCATGAGCTTTGGTGATAACCCAATTATGCCCCGACTCTTATTCCGCTGCGGGTCGGGGTGTGACAGACTTTGTCAACTGAGTGGATTTTTAAACTGGTAAAAAGTTTGAATGTTCAGGGGTCAAAAATGAAAATTTGAAAAAGTTAAAAATTGTGGTTTGGCAAGTTCGGCCGAACTTGTTAAACAAATCAGGTTTATCAAATAAGCAAGTTCGACCGAACTTGCTATAAAATGGCTGTATTTGTTTCAAGTAATAAGTTCGCTAGAACTTATGATGGGTTATGATAATGGGCTTATAAGTTCGCCCGAACTTACCTAGGTATAAATGCCTGAGTAACTTCGGCCGAACTCATTTACTTGTTATCAGATTCTCTTGAGCGAAGTTGAGCTTTGAGTGATCTTGAGTGAAATTGATAAAATCATAATGTTACGCTGCCTAAATTTAGTTGTTTTTGGTAATTTACACACCATCTACAATGGTCGAGGTATACTATTGAACTTTGAACCGTTTATTGATCTTAAACGAACCAAATAGATCTGAAAAGTTAATATCTGATAAATCTAGGTGCTGTTGGTAAAAATTGAACATAGATCCTTAATCTACACATAAGATCGACCGTATAACATGTTTTGATTGAAGTGAAACGGCTGTTTAATCGTTTTGAACAAGTTGGTCTTTGGAGAAGACGACAAGTTCGGGCGAACTTGTTATCAAGTTCGACCGGACTTGTCTAAAAAACATGAATAAATGATCTTAAAACATCTTCGACCAAACTTAGGTTTGAAAGTCTGATTTGTTGTTTTGTGTATAAGTTCCCCCGAACTTATATAATGAACATGTTTGATATTGCATGTTCGGGCGAACTTGGGTAAAGTAGAATGTTGAACACATATATCAAGTTCGCCTGAACTTGATATAAGTGTTAGAAAATTTTGTGAAACTTTTTTCTCGAAAAGTGTGCTAATTGTTTTGCGTCATGTTTTTCAGGTACACGCTCCAGCACGTGTAATTTCTGTTGAGTTCTCCAAAACTCACAATACGTGCATTACACTTGACAAATCTATATGTCCGTCACTGAAGGAGTACGACAGTATATTGAAGTTTCTCGAGGAAAGCCATATTCGCCGAGCTATTACAGAGTGCACAGTATCATATCGATCACACATCATTCACTTTTGGATGAATGCAAGCCTTAGTGCTGACGAGAAGACAATCACTTCAACAGTACAAGTTGGAAATGAAGTTAAACCAATTTCTGTGACTGAAGAAGATATTCGACGGATTCTAGAATTCAAAGATAATAAAGAAGATCTGATTCATTTAGATGAGAAGATGGTGCGTGGTTGTTTCTTTTGTATGGGTTATAAGGGGAGCGTGAACAAACCAACGCTGAAGAAAGGGGAAGTGCCAAACCCCTACAAGCTTTTGATGCATGCTCTAACTCACACATTCAGCCATCGTAAAGCCGAATTAGATGATGTTCAAGACTATTTGGCTAGCATGGCAACGGCGCTTATTCTGAAGAAGCCGTTCAATGTTTCTAAGTTAGTTTTCACTCACATGTTGAAGAACATGAAAGATTCAAGGCTATGCCTATATCCGAGATTTGTTCAGATGTTGATTGACGAGAAGTATCCCAAAATTGCACGAGATCCAAATGACGTGCTTTATCTAGTTCATCTTGACGAAACAATAGTGAAGAAGCTTATCAAGTTCCAGAAACAAGCTTCAGCTCCTGTTGCCAAGCCGGTATTTGGAGCCATTAAAGATTCGAATTATATATCACCGCCAGATAACAAGTGGAGAAAAGATGGTAGCGACGAAGAGAAAGAACTTAATACTGAACGAGAATGGTTCAAAGAATTCAAACCTAAGGCAAGGAGTGAATGGTTTTTGAAGGCTGAAGCTGATAAGTCGAAAAGGAAGCAAGCTGGTAAGAAAGGAGAAACGATGCTCGTTGACGAAGAAGAACCTGAAAACTTTGAAGCAGTTGTTGGATCGAGCGCTGCAGTTGTTATTGAGAGTCAAGAAACTGTGAAAACGACTCAAGATGATGTTATATCTGCTACTTCTGAAAATAAAGATGATTCTGATAAAGAAATTCATGCTAAAGAGCCAGAAAAGACTGAGGCAGAGATTAGAGCAGAAAAGGAAAGAGAGTTGGATGCAGATTTTGATCCTAACGCTGAAAAAGAGTCTAACGAGGAGAGACCAAAGAAAAAGTCTAAGCGTACAAAGTCTCCAGCAATCGAAATCTCAAAGAAGACTACAGGGTCACCTCAGACCAAAGGTAAAAGAAAAGAGATGAAAGATAAGAAGGCTGTAAGTAAGAGGTACAAAAGCAAGTTGAGAAGCACAGAAGCCACACAAGAACCTTCTGGTGCTCAGGAGAAAGGAGTCACATAAGAACCTCCTGTTATTGTTCATGCTGAAACTGAAAGGCCAGGAGTTACACAAGAACCTCCTGTGTCTGATTTTGTTGAAGTTCCTGTCATCCAATCACCTGTTGCTCCGACGACTTCAAATATTGAAATTTCTACTCCTAAGAAGTCAACACCGAAAGCTGCAACACCTAAAGATTCAACACCAAAGACACCAAGGGGAAATCTGTTTGGTGATATGCCACATGGTCCAATAAGTCTCAAAGACTTGGATATGTTTTTCCCAGAATCTAATGTTGAGATGCTAGAGAAACGTGTGAAGGCATTGGAAGAGAAAGTTGCACAGAATGAGGTTGAAAAGGCTGACCTTGTTAAGAAGGTGAATCAAAGCGAGGTCGAAAAAGAGTTGCTTGATGATAAAGTAAAGGTGATGGAAAATGAGCGAGAGTACTTCAAGGCGTTGATAGAAAGTCGGCAGGATGCTAATGAGAAATTGCAGTCAGAGATTGCAGAGTTAAAAACAATTCAAGCACTGAACGATAGAAGATTCAACAGATTGCAGAAAGTGTTAACAAACAATCTGAACATTGATTTCATTGCTGAATACGATCGTCTGGATCGTCAGGAAGCAAAACTGTGTGCTGAGAAAGAATTAGCTGAAAGTGGTAAAGGAAAGCATGTTGAGGGCGAAGCCCCTAAATCTTCTGAGACTGCTGAGAAGTCTTCTGATGTTCCTGAGAAACCAGTTGAAGATATTTCAAAAGCTTCTGAGTCTGATATTCAAAAGGTTGACGAATCTGTCAAGCCTTTCGATTCTATCATTGTTACTGAAAAAAAGACGATGATGAAGCTGAAAAGGAAGATAAGGATGAAGATGAAGAGGAAGAGGGGATAGAGGATTGGAATGTTGGTGACGACGATGATGACGATGATCAGGGTAATGTTGGTATTAGAGTTTCTGAAGCCAAAATGGACGATGAATCGAATAGAATGGAAGATAAAAGTTAGGGGGAGTCAGGGCAGAAAGGGCCAACTGATGATGATATAGATATGGCAAATGTTGATCGTGTTGCAAAGCCAGTTGCTGCTATTCCTGCGAAGCCTTTGATGCTAATGTTGGAACATAATGTGGAAGAAGGTGAGTTTGTACATAATTACTCGAAAGAAGATATGGCGAGACTAGTTGAAGTTGAAGCTGAAGCTGAGAACTTAGAGTTTGATTTTGAGGAAGTTATGAATGTTAACACATTTGAACCAAAAGAGTATCAGTATGAGAGAAGGTTTGAAGCTGATGAGTACAAAGTGATAGTTGAAGATTTGTCCTTAGATGATGAATCAGATCAGAAAGCTAAGTACGTCGGTCAAAATTCAGAAAGTTTTCCTACGTTGAAGAGATGTATAAACAACTTGATGAAGATATGATTAAAGATAAGATAGCTGAAGCGTTACGAGAAGGAAAGATTCCTAAGCCGATGACCAAAGAAGAGATAGCTGAAGCGAAAAAGTCCTGGTTCAGGGAGATGCCACGTGAACGTAAATTTCGACGTCCACTAGCATTCTTCACCAGAAATAAAGATGTTTCTTTGGAAGATATACTGAGCTGGGGATGGTTTAAAGAGCTCAACGTATATGCAATCAAAAGAGAATTTGGAATGCAATACTTCAAATATCTTGCTGATTTCAAAACATTGCCGTACTGGGATATGGAAGAGTTAGTATAAGAAGTGAATGTTACTTATCATATGAAGACAATAGATCAGTTGTTGTGGAAGATGATTAAGTACGAAGCTGTTAAAGGTTGGAATTATAGGAAGCCGTTTATTCCAGGACGAAGGGTTAAGATCAATAAGGTTACAGGGGAAAAGGACATAATGTTAATTATGAAACGTCCTAGAGCCATGAGGAATATGCCACTTATGCTGATCGAACAGAACTTCTATCCTTTATTCAAGTGGTGGCAGATAGATCCAGCTACTTGCGAAGCGGTGATTGTGTTAAAATTTGAAGATCACCTGGATATTACTAAGGAACGGGTTGAAGTGATGGGTCATTAGGGTATGAGAGGTTTGTGGAGGACGATAAGGATTCTAGACCCTATGTGGTTAGTTAACTGCTCAAGAGAAAATATAAAATGCCTTTTCTACTGCAAGATTGTTTTTGAAGAAAGAGAAAAGGTACAGGCGATGCAGTTGTTAACGTTTTCTATGCAACCGAAGTCAATTCTGGAAAGATGTGGCAGACGAGCTGGAGAGATCTAGAGAGAGTCGAATTTTTAAAGGAGGAGAAGCGTCTAGAAGCAATTCATGAAAGAACAAGGAAGGCAAGTATCAAGAGGTTTCAACATATGAACAAAGTGCCTCCTACAGACCAGACGCCGGATCCGAAACAAGAAAGACGAAGAAAGCCGTCTAAGAACTTCTTCGGACGGGTACGTTAATGTTTATAAGAAGACAGAGGTTTGAAGACTGATACAAGACGAAGACAATATCCAAGGGGGAGTCTGTTGGTGCATAATGTCTATGTCTTAGTCTTATATCAAGTCTGTATTGTATAGAGCTGAATAGGCTAGCTATATGAAGTATTTATGTAGAGTTTAGCTAAGTTCGCCCATAGTGTGTTACATTTATACATGTTCAGCCGAACTTGCAGTAGCAACTTCGGGCGAACTTGAGTCTCTTAGGAGTGACTTCGGGCGAACTTGCAATAGTATAAATACCTAGCTAGCCTACTTCATTTAAAACTTTGGCATTTCAGAGGCGAAGCTCTGTTAGTTTGTAACCAGAATGTTTAATCTATAAAACTGACGATTAACTGATTAAATCTTGTCTATTGGTTAACACGACGTAATATTTCCACTATTATGGACGTTAGATATCAAATTTAAGTTCCTAAGCATCGAGGATCGGTCCTACAAGGATCATATCAGTTTATTGAGACATATCACCATTACCGTTGACCTTTAAATGACTTTAAGTTTTAAACTCGTTTAACTAGATTGTCGATATGTTTGTCCACCTAAACTTTACCACGTTTCTCAACTGTTCCAAGATATGTTAAGGTTTGATTTATGAAACTTGACTTATCTGCGGTTCCCACTTCTTGAATATACTCATGTATCAAGATTCCCTAGATTTCATCTTACAGGTGAATATAGCGTAATTGATATCTGTATCTGGGTTAATGCGAGGCCTTGAGAGCTTAGGTTAGTACTACCTACAGACAAAGAGATGAAGGCTCGACTTTAGGTATGTTCCACTTAAGGAATCTTTTTGGCTCTACATATGATTATATTTTTCGATACTTTTCAAGATTGCATGCAGTTTAGGGGTTTATTGCGAAAGTATTATAAAAGTTCTAGGCTATTGCTTCCGCAAAATCAGAAGAACTTGAATAATACCCCAGATATCAACTATCTATAAAGACCTCGTATCTCAGAATCAGGCAATCTCTCAAACGAAATTTCGGAGTGCTAAGTCCATATATCCAAGATATGTTAATCCACAAGATTAAGCAGTTGTAAAATTTAGTTTATATCTCGAAAACAGTTTACTGAACGTGTTAAGCCTATCAACACATCCACAGTAAGACTTGTTTATCACTTTTAAACTTAACATTTCTTTAGCATACTGTGATAGTCCACTAATGTACTATCACTTCCTTATTGAGACACCGAATTCCTATTGTCTTTTCAATGTTTTTATAATTTTTGCATTTTTCATATGTTTTTGTATTTTAAAATTTTCAAATGTTTTTGTATTTTCTCTAACATTTCTCCCCCTAAAATCAGAAAAATATTTTTGTATTTTAGTTTTTAATAAAATTCTAAACTAGAAAGATATATACAAACCAATGTAGATCACGTGAACTCATCGTCCGATCCGTATTCAAACCTTAGCGTCCGCACCTGTCCGCAAACTTTCATAGGATTAATTCTCAACAAGTATTTAAACCGTGATAAAGAAAATGGTTTTGTATAAAAATCAGCCTTTTGTTCGTCGGTGTGGATTTTTTCTATTCGCACCAACTTCTTTTCGTAGCACTCACGAATGAAGTGATAACGAATTTCAATGTGTTTAGTGCATGAGTGATGAACCAGATTTTTGGTTATATCAATGGCTACCTTATTATCAACATATAGCGGAGTGTCGAGAAATTGCAGACCATAGTCTCTCATCTGTTTTATCCACAAAATCTGTGAACAACAACTGGAGGCCGAGATATACTCAGCTGCACAGGTGGAGAGAGCGACCGTAGTCTGTTTCTTACACTGCCAGGTTACCATTCTTGTTCCAATGAACTGGCATCCTGCTGTAGTCGATTTTGAATTCAACTTATCTACACCAAAATCAGAATCAGCATATCCTGCAAGATCGAAATTATCAGTCTTCGGGTACCACAAGCCGGTGCTTGGACAACCCTTCAACTATCTAAAGATTCGCTTCACGATCTGCATGTGTGATATTCTCGGGCTAGACTGAAATCTGGCGCAAAGGCAGGTAGGATACATGATGTCTGGGCGCGATGATGTCAGATACATCAGCGATCCTATCATTGATCTGTAGAGCGTCTCATCAACTTTGGCTCCAGTTTCGTCGATGCAAATCCCGTGAGTAAGAGCAAGAGGAGTAGATAACGGCTTCGAGCTTTCCATATCAAACTTCTTTAAGATGTCGTGTACATACTTGGTCTGATAAATGAAAATACCGTCAGGAAGTTGATCTACTTGCAATCCGAGGAAGAATTTCTTTTCGCCCATCGAATTTCGAATTTCTTCTTCATGATGCCCTCAAACTCCTTGCGAAGACTATCATTCGTTGATCCAAAGATGATGTCGTCAACATAGGTTTGAACGATAATTAGATGACTACCAACTTCTCTGGTGAAGAGAGTACTATCCACAGTTCCTCTGACAAAGCCGTTTCCCACGAGATGTTGCGATAACATCTCGTGCCAAGCTCTCGGGGCTTGGTGTAAATCGTAAAGTGCTTTATCAAGAAGATATGCTTTCTTTTTGTTGAGTGGATCGACAAACCCCGGTGGTTGTCAGACGTACACCTTCTCGCGTAGTTTTCCGTACAGAAAGCTGATTTGACATCCAACTGATAGACTTTAAATCACTTCCATGCTGCGAAAGTAAGAAATATTCGAATGGATTCTAAGCGAGCTACTGGTGCGTAGACTTCCGTGTAGTCTATCCCTTCCTGCTGGTGAAATCCCTTGACAACAAGCCGAGCTTTGTTTCGAACTATAACCCCTGGATAATCTCGCTTGCATTTAAATACCCATTTAGTATCAATTGCTTTCTGATTTTCAGGTAGGTCTTCAAGCTTCCACAATCCTAACTTCTCTAACTGTAACAGTTCCTCTTGCATTGCTTGTACCCAGTTTCCATCGCCTAAAGCTTCAGAAACACTCTTTGGCTCTATCTGGGATATAAAACATGAATAGTAGCAATATTCTTGAATTAGAGCAACACGAGTATAGAAACAGCTCAAAGCTTTGTTTATTTGACTCCGTCTTCTCACACCAGCTTGTAATTCGCCAATTATAGAATTTGACGGATGATAAGAATATGATCTTGGCATCACTTCGCCTGGAACAACCACAGTATTCTCTTGATTTGTGATATTTTGATCTACCACTACTTCAACTTCAGGAGCACTACTCGGGCTTGCAGATTCATTCATTAAACTTGTAATCTGCTCTACTTCTTCATCTGAAGAAGATTCTCCATCGGCATCAAATGTTGGAGCCTCGTCCGAGTCTGAACTCTGTGCCTCAGAAAGATTAGGAATCACTGTAGTATTGACTGGTTCTGTAGTCGGTGTCACTTTTTCTATTTGAGTTTCTTGACCACCGCTATTACTTGAACTAGTACCAGAAGAAGATGATCCCAACGTGGGTTTATTAACCACAATTGGTCTGACGATTTGCTCTTGATTTGCTGATTGATGAAGATAATATAACACTGCAATTTCTTCATCGGATGGTTCTTCAGGCAAATCAAATGATTTCCACAAGTCTTGATAGTTGAATAACCATGCATCACCTTTTCTCTGAACATGATCCATAGAGTTAAAACAATCAAGATGCTGTGCTTCAATTACTCTTCTCAATGAGGGAACATAAACTCTTTGTAGTGGACTTGCATATCCGACAAAGAAACCTTCGAGTGATTTAGCTCCAAATTTGCCATCTTGATCGATTACAGTACATGGCGCTCCAAATGGTTCTAAGAACTTCAAATTTGGTTTCCGTCGGTTGATCATTTCAAAACAGGTCTTCTTCATTGGTTTGACTGTTAAGACTCTGTTAAGTGTGTAACAAGCCATTGCAACTGCTTCACTCCAGAAGCTGACTGGAAGCTTTGAGTCTGCAAGCATGGTTCTTGTAGTTTCGATTAAAGTTCTATTCTTCCTTTCAGCGACACCATTTTGTTGCGGAGTGTAGAGTGCACTAAACTCGTGCAAAATCCCTTTCGCGTTGCAAAATTCCTTCATTTTTGTGTTTTTGAACTCAGTACCGTTGTCACTTCTAATGCGTCTCACCGTTAGATGGTACAGGTTCTCAAGTTTCTTGAAAAGAATTACTAAATTTTCAAACGTCTCATCTTTTGATCCTTTGAAGAATACCCACGAGTATCGGAATAATCGTCTGTTACTACCAAGCAGTAGAGATCTCCAGAGATGCTTCGGACATTCACTGGACCAAAGAGATCCATATGAAGTCTTTCGAGTGGTAACTTTATCGAATTGAGAATCTTTCTCGGATGAGATTTCTTGATCTGCTTTCCCTTTTTACACTCTTGGGTTGAATTGGATAACCATCATCGATATCGAATTCACACTCGTCAGCATAATCAAACTCATATTCATCATCTGGATTTTCTATGATGTTTATGTTTGAAAATTTCAGTTTCTTTTTATCTTTCAAACATTTGACATTTTTAATTTTGGTTTCAGATTTAGATTCTTTCATATTATCACTAGTCTTAACAAACTCACACTTAGTGATTTCAAATTTTGATTCTTTCATGTTATCACTAGTCTTAACAGGCTTAGTGATTTCAGATGTTGGCAACTTCCTTTTCGCAATCCAGGCTTGTGATTTTATGTTAGCCTTTTTGATGTAAAACTTTGTTTCGTTTGCTTTTGAAGATTCACCTTTTTCGAAAGTTGAATTTGCAAACTTCTTTTCAGATTTAGGTTTATCTTCAGGTTTTGATTCAAAATTTTGTTTCATTTCATTTTTGTCAACGTTTCTTTTCAAAATTCTTATTTGTCTAAACTCTGGTTGCTTAAATCTTTCAACATCTGAACTTTCTTTCCTTCGAAGATAAGCCGGCTTTGATTTCGGACACTTCCGTGCAATATGACAAACATCGTTGCACTTGAAACAAATCCGATTATCATGTGAGTGTCCACTAGTGGATTTTACACCACTTGTGGCTTTCGCCTTATCTCAAATTTCTTTCTGTTTCTTAAACTCGTCGTTTGATTGCTTCCCAATCAAACTCTCCTCGTGAACCGTGCTTGTCGCATAAACAAATTTCATGTTTTTAGCTTTGTATTCATGAAATGGTGAAATTTTCTTTTACGGTTCATCACATTCCTCTAAACCCAACCCAGCCCTCTGGTTTTCCGGATGATCACCACCATTTCTCCGGTAGTTATTGTAATTTCTTTTGGGTTTTGAATAGAATTTCTTTTCATTTTTCTCCAGGTCATCTGATGTAACTTCAAGCAGCTTGAACAGTTTGTCTAATTGATCTTCTTTGACGTTCCAAATCGGAAAACTATGATCAAAGTATAATCTATCAGATTCCTTAACCTTGTACATGATAACGTTAGGATCATCACATAGATCATCTTCCGATGATGTATCGTCCTCTTCGAAATTTGTCTCAGAACTGTTCAAACTCGATGTGGCGCTCTCAAAGCTGCCATCGTCAGAATCGTTCGGAACATTTTCAACCACCTTTTTCACTACCGCATTGTCATCATCTGATTTAGTATAGACTACATCAATGTTCTTCGGCAACTCATTTTTCTTTTCAGATAACAACTCAATGTTGAGTGCCTTATCCATCCCATCAACCGTTTTGCGACAATACTTCTCGCATAGGGGTGGAGGAACATTGTTGTATTTTTTACCAGTTTTCTTTTTAGACTTATTAACATTTTCTTCCGACGAGATCGTGGGAAGTATGTGATCGATGACATCCGCGTTAGTTGTGTAACTTCTTAAAAGTTGTTGAACATGTGCTGTTTCAATTTTCATGTCCTAGAGTTGTTGCTTGGTTTCAGCAATGGTGTTGATATAATTGTTTATTGCTTTTTGTTTATCCATTACTGTACTATTGGTGCATATGTCTGTTAGCTACGTCATTATGTATCGAGTCTGAGTGAATAGGGCTAAATCTGTTAGAATTTAGGCATATTTAAGAGAGTTAGGAGTCAAGTTCGCTGGTAATTGGTGTTGTGAAGTCTTAAGTTCGCCCGAACTTAACTAGGTTAAGTTCGCCCGAACTTAGTCTCCTCACCAGCAAACTTGTTCAACTATAAATAGGTGCCTTGGCGATTTCATTTGTAACTTCAGAGATTTTGGCACATAGACGGCAAAGCTCTGTCGGATCCGGTTCTCGAATGTATTGAACTTTAGATCAATGAAAACAACCTTTAAATGAGTAATTCTTGTTATTTGGTTAACTTGTCATTAGTTTCCGCCTAATCGGACAATTAATAACAAATTTAGGTTCCCGTGCAGATCGTGGACGTTCCTACAAGTGGTATCAGAGCCTGGATACCTAAATTTGCTGGAATCAAGACAAAAATCTCTCTTATTCTAGCTCATTCTATCTTTTTTCTTAACATTTTCACATATTTGATGATTTCATGGTAAAAAATGGGTGATTTTTGAATATGTCACGTAAAACACACTAATGACAAACCCCCGAGAGTTTGGACATCAAATTCAGTCAAATTAATATCAAAAAGTTGGAAAAACCTTGTTTTGGAATCAAGTTTCAGCCGAACTTAACATCAAGTTCAACCGAACTTGATTAAATTTCTTTGATTTTAATCAAGTTCGACCGAACTTGATAGAATTTTCAGGATTTCTTAAGAAGTTCGCTCGAACTTGAGAAATATTCCAACATTTTTACACAAGTTCGACCGAACTTGAGTAAATTGTTGATTTTCTCACACAAGTTCGCCCGAACTTGAGAATTTTCTTGAAAATTTTCATAAGTTCGACTGAACTTACTAATTTCTTGAAATATTTTCACAAGTTCGCTCTAAAGTGTGATTTTTATCAAATTCCACATCAAGTTCGACCGAACTTGATAAGTCTATGACAAGTTCGCCCGAACTTGTCTAAGGTTCATAAAAAAATGCCTAAGGCATGAAAATCCCGAAAAACGTCACGAACATTATATATCGTTAGAATTGTATCGTCGAGAAGATTTTAAAGATATAATCGGGTAAAAATTGTTTTTGGAAAAAATTTAAACGTTTTTAACATACCGACTGTCGATTAAAACGTCAGTTTTTGCTAAAATTGTTTGTTACTAATCAATTTCCGAGTGTTTTTTATCGTATTCTCAGATAAGTCTTCAAATTGTCAAAATGGAAGATTTCCACAACGTGTTCGTTTCTCAAATGGCATCCTCATCAAATGCTAGCATTTTTGTGGCAAACCAAATGAATATCGACAACGAGATGGGCACTACGTCGAAACCGCCAAAGCTAATGAGCATGGACGAGTTTGAAGGATGGAAAGAAAAGTTTGTGAATTGGATACAAGCGAATCAATTCAACAGCTGGGTCGCAGTTGAAGATGGTTACAAATGGCCGAAGGATGAGCGTGATCAAGATCTTCCGTTGATCAAGTTCTCACCGACCGACAAAGACAATTATGTAGCTGAGATGAAAATGATTAGCTTGATTCAACAATCAGTAAAGGAAGACATCCTGATTTTATTACCAGAATATGAAACGTCACAAGAGTTGTGGCATTCTCTTTGTGACAAATTCAAAGGAAGTGATGAAATGATGAAGAGCAAGAAGGCGTTAATAAAGAAAGAGTTTGAAATTTCACGATGATCAAAGGTGAGACTATGAAGCAGATGATTGATAGATATTGTCACCTCATGGTCCAGATGCGAAGACATGATATCAAACGGTCTAATGAAGAGCAAATTGAGAAGTTAGCCGATGCACTTCAAGAAGGAGAATGGACAACATATCTGATGATTCTGAAGAACAGTCCATCTTGGAGACATTTCAAGTTGTCATCTTTCATCGACAAATTAGAAGGTCATGAAATGGAATTGATGAAGATTGCAAAATCAAAGAATGCTAATGTTGTTCAAGATGTCGGTGTTTATTACAAAGGAGGTGTTCAAGATACTCCGATTTAAAGCCCGAAAATTCAAACAGCATTTAGTGCAAATACAAATTCTTCTCCTAATCAAAGTTCTCCATATGCTGGATATACATGTGCTAGTTCAAGCTCTTCATTCCAAAATCAGACAAGTCAATCAAGTTCTGATTCAAATGTTTTCCAGTGCAACATAGCAGTTGATTTGAAGAATGTATTTCCAGAAAAGGTTGCCAAACAGCACATAGCACTTCTCGCTATTGTTCTCGAATTATGAAAGTCTTGTTGCTGGAAAGATCGGTAATCCAGAAATGACCACAGAAGACTACGATCAGGTAGACGAAGAAGAATTGGAGCTAATGGATATAAAATGGAGCCTTGTGTCCATCATCAGAAGAGTTACTAGATTTGTGGCACTCACTGGAAGGGATATTGGTAATTCAAGTAACAAGCTTGGTTTGACAAGTCAAAAGTCACATGTTTTAGGTGTCCTCAAAAAGGACATTTTAAACGTGATGCAACAATCATGAAACAAGTGGAAACCACAATCCTTCTGGTAGTAACAATGAGTACTACAAGAAAGCTCTTCAATACAAACCATATCCAAAGAGAACACAAGTCAAAGTAGAAGATAAATCTGCAAAGAAAACCGAACAAGCTCTTGTTGTTACTCATGAAGAAGATGGTTTTGACTGGAACAGATACATTGGAAAGAAAACTGGTGTTGCTATGATGGCAGAGGTAGTGGATGAATTTGAGACATCTTATGTTGATGCTGCTCTAGAAAACGCCATCTTGGAAGGTTACAGGCAGAGAGCTGACGAAGAAGGTATGATCGGTAAGAAATCGAATGATGAATTCAAGAAAGAAAAGGAACTTCGGGACAAGGCTAAAAACAAGTCTACAAGTGGAGTGAAACCCACTAGTGGAAATGTTTCTGATAATCGGACTTGCTTTAAATGCAATAATGTTGGTCATATTGCTCGCAAGTGTCTGAATCTAAAGACTGTATTTCCACAAAGAAAAACCGTGTCAAAAGATGAAAAGCAAAAACAACCAGAGATTGTAAAATCTGTCACAGAATCAAATAGAAACTATGAATCTAACTGCGAAGTGAAACCTAAAACTGATTCAAAATTTGAAAACTCAATTTTTGAAAAAGGTGAAACTTCAAAGTTTAATGAAACAAAGATTCTAGTTTCTATATCAAGAAAGCAAGAAGCAAGTTACAATCCTGGGTTGCTAAGAAAAGGCTTTCATCATCAGAAAAACCAAAGTCTGTTGCTGACAAAACTGAAAATGTTAAATCAACTGAGTCAGTAATCAAACAGACAAAGAAAGAAAAGCTCAAAACTTTTTCAGAATCGACATTGGATGAAATGTTTGATGATGATATTGAATATGATGAAGAGTTAGAATATGGTTATGATGCTTATCAGTACAAACCCAAAACCAAAAAGGTTTGGGTTTCATTTTTGAAATAGTTGTTTCATGTGCCGGAGTCCCAGATCCACTCTATCAAAGTTGATACAGGATAACGGAGCTCCATGAGTTTTTAACTTATCTAGAAAGTCATAATCTTTGACGTTTTTGAAATAACAAGTGGTTGAAAAAGAAAATTTTAAATTTTTTTTAGAAAATCCACATCGTTAAACAAAACATTAATTGTTATATTGAAAAATCATTTAAAAAATGATTTTCTACAAGTGGTTCTTATAAGTGGTTTCTACATGTTGATGTTATCAAAGATTAATGGTTTGTTCTGCTGACAGGTGATGATGTAGTAGATGAAAAAAGGATCGGACGATGAGTTCTCGTGATCCTCATTGGTTTGTTATATTTTTTTAGAAAGAATATTTCTTTAAATCTAAAATCCCAAAAATATGTTTTTGATTTTAGGGGGGAGTAAGAACATTTAGAAAAATAAAAAACATATGAAAAAGATGAAAATTCAAAAACATTGAAAAAATTCAAAAAGTACAAAAACATCGAAAAAGACAAAAAGAATTTGGTTGTCAAAAAGGAAATGATAATACATCAGTGGACTATCACAGTATGCTAAAGAATTGTAAAGTTTAAGATTGATAAACAAGTATTACTGTGGATGTGTCGATAGGCTTTACACGTTCAGTAGATTGTTTTCGGGATACAAACTAAATTTTACAACTGCTTAATCTTGTAGATTAACACATCTTGGATATATATGGACTTAGTACTCCGAAATTTCGATTGAAGGGTTGTCTGATTCTGAGATACGAGGTCTTTATAGATAGTTGATATCTGGGGTATTATACAAGTTCTTCTGATTTTGCGGAAGCAATAGCCAAGAACTTCTATAATGCTTTTGCTATAAACCCCTAAACTGCAAGTAATATTGAAAAGTATCGAAAGATCTAATCATTTGCAGTGCTTAAAAGATTCCTTAAATGGAACACATCTTTAAGTTGAGCCTTCATCTCTTTGTCGGTACGGTAGTACTAACCTTAGATCTCAAGGCCTCACATAACCCAAATACAGATATCAATTACGCTATACTCACCTGTAAGATGAAATCTAGGGAATCTGGATTCGGGAGTATATTCAAGAGGTGGGAACCATAGTTAAGTCAGGTTTCATAATTCTTACCTAACTTATCTTGGAACAATTGAGAAACGTGATAAGGTTTAAGAGGACAAACATATCGACAATCTAGGTAAACGAGTTTAAAACTTAAAGTCATCAAAAAGGTCAACGGTGCTGGTGATATGTCTCAAAATAACTGATATGATCCTTAGACACGAATTCACAAAAATATGTCTGTAAATATGTTTGTACATAGTTTACTTTACTTGTTAAAAATTCTATAAATACTTTACTTGCTTTTCAAGATAAAAATCAAAAAGATTTTCAGTGTGTTTTAGCATAAACTTTCTATAATTCAAAAAGATTTTGTTTCTACATTAGTTTCAAACGAGCCAATGATGGAGATGGATCTTCGTAGTCTGGTAAGAAAATCTGATGAATATTTAAAAGTTCATTAATTTGAAACTTTAAAATCAGATTGTTCATAATGGTTTTCAAACTGAGGTTATTAATTTGAACTCGGTTTGATATATTTGGTTAATCAAGGTCATTAACTTGGACTTGATCAACTAAGTGGATTTTCACAAATGATAAAAATGTGAAAGTTGAAGGATTTAAAAGATTTAAAAATTAAATGTATTCAAGGTCATTAAGTTGAACTTGAAACAATTAAATTTTTTTGAAAAGATTGAAGAGAAGATTAAAGTTTGAAATGTTGATGTTACAAAATTTTAAAGTTTGAATCTGAAATATTTATTTGAATGTCAGAAAGTATTTAGACAGGAAGTAAAGATTGAGGGGGGTTGATAAAGCAAAATTTGAAGACACCGGAAAGCTTAAAGCTAGGGGAGCAAAGCTTAAAAAGGGGGAGCATGATTATTTAAAGTTTTATCAAGACAAAGCTCAAGAAGAAGGAAGAGAACTAAAGATCGGAAGACTCAGAAGATTCTAAAAGTCAATGACTGCGGCAACATCCAAGGGGGAGTCTGTTGGTGCATATGTATGTTGCCTATGTCATTATCTATCGAGTCTGAGTGAATAGGGCTCAATCTATTAGAATTTAGGCATATTTAAGAGAGTTAGGAGTCAAGTTCGCTGGTAATTGGTGTTGTGAAGTCAAGTTCGGCTGAACTTGACGCCCGAACTTAGTCTCCTCACCAGGGAACTTGTTCAACTATAAATAGGTGCCATGGCGATTTCATTTGTAACTTCAGAGATTTTGGCACATAGACGGCGAAGCTCTGTCGGATCCGGTTCTCGAATGTATTGAACTTCAGATCAATGAAAACAACCTTTAAATGAGTAATTCTTGTTATTTGGTTAACTTGTCATTAGTTTCCGCCTAATCAGACAATAGATAACAGATTTAGGTTCCCGTGCTGATCGTGGACGTTCCTACCTTTCAACATCCTTATAGTATCATGTTGTTCAATATTATTTCTATCGAGCCTACCATAATCATCTTTCATTTTGTCATACGCTTCCTTCATTGTACGATAATCATATTTTAAATGTTCATTATGTACATTGAGTTCAGCGATGATTTGTGATTTTTGGCGCATTCAGCACATGGCTCGGTGCATTTTGTACAAGGTTTTACAACCTCTACTACTTGCACTTTGACAACTTCCTTTACCTCTGGACCTACCTTGGTTAGATTCGCCATCATAGCTTTATCAGCAAAGTCCTTGAGGTTTTCAGCAGTCACCTCTTGAACAACATCAGTGATTTGTTTATCAATCAACTTCTCCTCGATCACTTGCTCTTGAGAACTTCCATCAAAGTTACCTGCAAAACTAGAAGATGAATTAGGAGTTAAAATGCCCTGTGTCTTCATGTGATGATACATTTCCTCTTCTTCCTGTTGTTGCAGATACTGTTCCAGTAGAGCATTCTCTATCGCCGCTGCTTCTTCGGCAGAAGTATCTTCAAAGATCTCAGCCATCAATGCAACTCCGGTATTCTTACCTATATAAGAATTCCAATCGAAGCCATCATCCTCATTTGAAGCAACCATAGCTTTATCAGTGTTACTGCTGTTTGGCTTTTCCTGGATCAACTTGTGTCTTCTTTGGGAAAGGCTTATATTGAATAGATTTCTTGTAATACTCGTTGCCTCCACCAAATTGACTTTGATTTCCCATGGCTTGAGGATTTTTGCATTCTCTCTTGAAATGCCCTTTCTGTCGGCATCTAAACAAGTGACCTTCGATTTGTCGAACCCTAGCTTGTTGCTTGAATTTCCGATATCTCGGCAAGTGAGTGCAACAAACTTTGTGACCCTTCGAATGATAGAAGCTAGTGACCATTTTATGTCCATCAGTTCAAGCTCTTCTTCGTCCACCTGATCGTAGTCTTCGGCGGTCATTTCGGGATTGTCGATCTTTCAAGCTACAAGACTTTCATAAGATTCTAGAACAGTGGCGAGAAGTGACATGTGTTGTTTTGCAACTTGCTTAGAAACAACAATGTTTATATTTATAGAAATGTTACACTTATACACATTTGGATCTGAATTTGTTTGTTGATTCTGATTTGCTTGACTCTGATAAGGAGCATTTGACCCTGTGCTTGAGAACGAAGAGCTCTGTGAACCTTGATCATATTGAGGATATGATTGGTTCTGATTATGTGGAGAAGAATTCATGTTTGCACTGAACGCTATCTGTATCTTTTGGCTTGAAATACTGTCTTGCATTCTGTACTTGTAATACAGACCAACATCTTGAACAATGTTAGCATTCTTCGACTTCGCGATCTTTAGAAGTTCCACCTCGTGACCTTCTAGTTTGTCGATGAATGTAGACAGCTCAAAGAATTCCCAGTTATGACTTTCTTTCAAAACCATAAGATACGTAGTCCACTCTCCGTCAGGTAACGCATCTGCAAGCTTATCGATGTACTCTTATTCCGTCTTCTTGAGACCGTGTCTTCTCATTTGGACTTTCAGATGACAGAACACTCAATCATCTGTTTCATTGCCTCTCCCTTCAACATGTTAAAAATATCGAACTCCTTCAGGATGAGAGCTTTCTTACTCTTGATCATCTCTGCGCTTCCTTGGTATTTCTTTTGCAGTGATAGCCAGAGATCTCTCACAGTCGTATATTCCGGCAACAAGACCAAAATATCCTCTTTAACAGATTGTTGAATGAGGCTGATCATCTTTTTCTCGGCAATGTACTCATCTTTTTGAATTGTGGAGTACTTGTACTTCTCCAGAACTTGTTGATGTTCGTCCAACGGAACAGTATAACCTCTCTCAATCGACACCCAGCCATGGAAATGCATGGCCTGAACCCAATAAGTAAATTTCTCCTTCCATCCTTCGTACTCGTCCGTTCTCATTAGCTTTGGCGGTTTAACGGACGTGCCCATTTCGTTGTCTAGATTGACTTGATGTATGACATTAGCATTGGATGTACCCACTCATGACATATACGCTCTCTGAATATCATCCATCACGAAGATCAAGACACGTACGCTGAAAACACGTTAAAACTTTTGAAAATGTTAGATTTACTACAAGTTCGGTCGAACTTGTAGATAGAATGAAGAATTCTCAAATTTATCACAAGTTCGGTCGAACTTGTGACTTTTTGATTTGAAAATGTCCCTGAGTAACCTCGGTCGAACTTATGTATTGATTTTATAAGAAAACTAGCAAGTTCGGGAGAACTTAGCTTAATTTCTTGAATTTTACCAAGTTCGGTCGAACTTGATAGAATATCAATGAAATTTTAGCAACTTCGAGCGAACTTATCTTAAATTCTTTCAAAAAAAACTCCTCAAGTTCGAGCGAACTTGGTAAAAACTCACTGAAAAAGTGACTTTTTAGTTCAAGTTCGGTCGAACTTGGCTAACAAGTTCGATGAATGAGGGTTTTGAAAACATGGTTTTTGCAACATTTGGATACCAATTCGTTTGATTTTAGTCTCCAAACTCTCGGGGGTTTATCTATGATGTATTTAACATGTCATATTGAAATTTGGACATAATTTTCCCTGTGAATTCTTTATTTTTGTGTAAAAGTTAAGAAAAATAGAATAATGGAGTAGAATTAGAAGTGTTCTTGTCTTGATATCAATCAAATCAGGCTATTCTAGCTCTGATACCACTTGTAGGACCGATCCTCAATGCATAGGAACCTAGATTTGATCTCTATTGTCCATAATAGCGGAAATATTATGACAAGTTTACCAAATAACAAGAATTAGTCAATTAAACGTCAATTTTATGATATAACGTCGAGTCTCCAAATTGACAGAGCTTCGCCTCAGAAATGCCAAAGTTACAAATGAGGATGACAAGCTAGCTATTTATAGGCTGACAAGTTCGTTGGTGGGGATGAAGTTCGGGCGAACTTGACTACACATGACCTTCATTAGCGAACTTGACTCCAAAATACATAAATACTTCGTTTCGCTAGCCTATTCAACTCTAATCTATACAGACTCGATATAAGACTAAGACATAGACATTCTGCACCAACATTTTGCCACTGTATTTTGGGTCCTCCGCAAAATAATCTTTCATAAGAACTCGGCGACCTTTTTCACGATCATGTGGCACGATTATATTTGTAAATGTAGATGTTGACGTGTCATCACCATCGGCTTGGTCGACATCCTTGAAAAATTATATTCTATTATCCTTTGAGAAATATCACTATCAAAATCGGAGGGTGGAATGAATAACCCAAGGTCAGCATTTGAGAATTAGTCATGCTCATAAAATTGGGTGATTGAGAGTATAAAGGTTTGTCAGTGATGAATACTTTGAAATAACTAAAATGGTTAAGGATTGGGCATTTATATCCTTATTAATTATTTAAAATAAATTTAGAAACAATCACAATCGGCATTTGACCGTTACCCGATTAGAGAACTTGAGAGGCACCCCTCCTCTCTAACTTGTAAAAAGCTTGGTAAAAAATGAGTGATGTAAGATTGAAAAAAAGTCTAAAATTAAGTAAAAACATAGTCATAGGGATTTTTAGAACCATGACCTCCTTTAGATAAGGCATCACATCTAACTATCCATGTTGGTTTTGCTTTATTAGTAATTCGAAAATTATATGTGCATCACTTGTATTATTCGTGACAAAAAAAATCCATAATAATTTGATAGGGCCGTCCTCCTTTAGCATAGGAACCTAGATTTGTTTCTAACGTGCAATTAGGCAGAAAATAATGACGTGTTAACCAAATAACAAGAATTACTCATTTAATGTTGGT
Source organism: Scalesia atractyloides (assembly GCA_947069175.1). Taxonomy (NCBI): domain Eukaryota; kingdom Viridiplantae; phylum Streptophyta; class Magnoliopsida; order Asterales; family Asteraceae; genus Scalesia; species Scalesia atractyloides. Next base: position 41,960,336 of record CAMTDV010000019.1, on the reverse strand, counting down.
TTATTGATCAATATTGTTCAATACATTCAAGTTCCGGATCGGACAGAGCTTCGCCTTCTGTGTGCCAAAATATCTGATCCTTACAAATGAAATCCTAAGGAACCTATTTATAAGGTTTCAAGTTCGCTTGGATGGTGAACAAGTTCGAGCGAACTTGTCTTGAACAAGTTCGGCCGAACTTGTTCACATGTTCCATTCCGGGCGAACTTATTCCTTTAACTACATAAATACGCCTTTTTCTAACGCGATCTCACCTATTCTGAACAGACTCGATACAAGACTAAGACATAGACATACTGTACTAGCAGACTCCCCCTTGGATATCGTCTTTGTCTTGTTCAGTCTTCAGAAGCTCTTGTTCATTCCAGACTCGTTCTAGTATAATGATGTAGGCAACAGACATATGCACTAACAGACTCCCCCTTGGATGTTGCCGTAGTCATTTGACTTCAAATAAGCTCCTAAGTCTTTATCAAACTCTTATCTTTATTCTGGAATAACTTTAACGTCTTTGATCTTCAAATCTTCTCATTTTTCCCTTGCTGTGAGCTATGCTCCCCCTTCCTTTGAGCTTTCTGGTATCTTCAATCAAGGTTTTATCCAGCTCCATCTAAAACTTTTCTTTCTGTTTCAAAGTTCTAAGTCATTCAAATAAACATTTCAGATTCAAACTTTGAAATTTTGTAACATCAACATTTCAAATTTTAATCTCCTTTTTCATCTTTCAATATATTTAGTTATTCAAGTTCAAATTAATGACCTTGAATACTTTCACATTTAAGACCTTGATTTTTCATATGTTTATCAAATATGAAAATCCACTTAGTTGACCTAGTCCAAGTTAATGACCTTGGTTAACCAATTTGTCTACCAAGTCCAAATTAATGACCTCGGTTCGACCCGTTGTGAACAAACTGATGTTTTCTTCAATTTTAAAGTTTCAATTTAATGAACTATTCAACACTTTTTGATCATTTTGATTTTTAACAGATGATATTAATATTTTCACCATTATAGCACTTTACCAGACATCGAAGAACCGTTCTCCATCATTGGCTCGTAGAAACTAATGAAGAAACAAAATCTTTTTGTATTTTTGTAACTTTATGCTAAAACACACTGAAAATCTTTTTGGTTTTAATCTGTAAAGCAAATAAACTATGTACAGAACTATTTAACAAGTAAACTATGTACAAACATATTTACAGACATATTTTTGTGAATTCGTGTCTAAGGATCATATCAGTTGATTAAGACATATCACCAGTACCGTTAACCTTTTGAATACTTTAAGTTTTAAAACTCGTTTACCTAGATTGTCGATATGTTTGTCCACTAAACTTCGACATATTTCTCAATTTTTCCAAGATATGTTAGATAGATTTAAGAAACTTGACTTAACTATCGTTCCCATCTCAGAATATACTCCCGTATCAAGATTCCCTAGATTTCATCTTACAGGTGAATATAGCGTAATCGATATATGTATCTGGGTTTTGCGAGACCTTGAGAGCTCAGGTTAGTACTACCGTACAGACAAAGAGATGAAGACTCATCTTTAGGGTGTGTTCCACTTAAGGAATCTTTTAAGCACTGCAAATTATTAGATCTTTCAATACTTTTCAGTTTTGCATGCAGTTTAGGGGTTTTTAGCAAAAGCATTATAGAAGTTCTAGGCTATTGCTTCCGCAAAATCAGAAGAACTTGTATAATACCCCAGATATCAACTATCTATAAAGACCTCGTATCTCATAATCAGGCAATCTCTTAAACGAAATTTCGGAATACTAAGTCCATATATCCGAGAGATGTTAATCCACAAGATTAAGCAGTTGTAAAATTTAGTTTATATCTCGGAAACAATTTACTGAAAGTGTAAAGCCTATCGACACATCCACATTAAGACTTGTTTATCACTTTTAAACTTTACAATTCTTTAGCATACTGTGATAGTCCACTGATGTACTATCATTTCCTTTTTGACACAAAATTCTTTTTTTCTTTTTCAATGTTTTTGAAATTTTAGATTTTTTTAAATTTTTTTGAATTTTCAACTTTTTCATATGTTTTTTATTTTTCAAATTTTTTTAATGTTTTTTATTTTTCTTAAAATTTTCTTACTCCCCCTAAAATCAAAAATTTATTTTTGGATTTTAGCTTTAAGAAATTCTATCTTAAAAAGATAACAAACCAATGAGGATCACGAGAACTCGTCGTCCGATCCCATTTTCAACATCTGCATCTGCACCTGTTCAACAAATAAACCGTTAAACTCATTTACGTGAAAGACTAAATGTTTTTATATAAAATCAGTGTTCTATTCAACGGTATGGATTTGCACAATTTGTTCTTCACAAATTTTCCTTTTCAACTACTCCCCCTCAAAATGACAAAGATATGACATTTTCTGAATAAGTTAAGATGCATGAAGCTCCGCTATCCAGATTCAACTTTGACAATGTGGATTTTTTAGAGCCCCTGCACATGAAAAGTAACTACTTGAATAGAGAAACCCAAACCTTTTTGGTTTTTGGTTGTACTTGACAAAGATCATCATAATCACTATCAAACTCATCATAGTAATCAAAATCATCATCAAACATTGCGTCCGATGTCAACTTTGAAGACTTTTCAACATTTTCTTTCTTTGTTTGTTTTGAAAATTTTGACTTTAAAAGATCTTTTTTGATTTCTGATTCATTTGATTTGACATTTTTAGTTTTATCAGAATCAGACTTTTCACTTTCAGATGATGATGTGTTCTTTTTAGCAACCCAGGATTGTGACTTGCTTCTTGCTTTCTTGATATAGAAACGAGAATCTTTGTTTTCATTAAATTTTGAAGTTTCACCTTTTCAAAAATTGAGTTTTCAAACCTTGTTTCAATTTTAGGTTTCACTTTGAATTTAGATTCTTTGTTTCTTTTTAACATTGTGATTGATTTCACAACATCTGGTTGCTTTTGTTTCTCATCTTTTGACATTGTTTTTCTTCGTGGAAATACAGGCTTTGATTTCGGACACTTGCGAGCAATGTGACCAACTTCATTGCATTTGAAGCAAGTCCGAGTATCATGTGAGTGTCCACTAGTGGGTTTTACTCCACTTGCGGATTTCGCCTTGTCCCGAAGTTCTTTCTCCTTTTTGAACACATCATTAGATTGCTTACCGATCAACCTTTCTTCCTGAACCGTGTTTGTCCCATACACAAACTTCATATGTTTACCTTTGTATTCATGGAATGGAGACTTCTGGTTCTTCTTTGGCTCATCTTCGCTTGCCTCCAAACCCAATCCTGCTCTCCTGTTCTCAGGAAAATCACCACCATTCTTTTGGTAGTTGTTAAAGTTCCTTTTGAGTTTTGAATAATATCTTTTCTCATTTTTCTCAAGATCATCAGACGAAACTTCTACAAGTTTGAACAATTTATCGATTTGATCTTCTTTCACGTTCCGAATCGAAAAGCTATCATCGAAATATAATCTATCAGATTCCTTAACCTTGTACATGACAACGTTAGGATCATCACTTAGATCATTTTCTGATCATGTATCGTCATCTTCAGATTGTGATTCAGATTTGTTTGAACTCGAGTTGGCGCTTTCAAAGCTGTCGTTGTCAGAATCATTTCCTAAAACATTCTTTACCACATTTTTACAATCACATCACTGTCACCGTTTGATTTCGTATAGACTATGTCAATGTTCTCAGGCAATTGATCTTTTGTTTCAGATAAAAGCGTTAAATTTTTTTCCTTTTCAATACCATCCTCTTTCTTGCGACAGTAACTTGCAAGTAGTGGCGGTGAACATTCCCGTACTCTTTACGCTTTGTACCTTTTGGTTTATCATCATTTTCCTCCGACTTAATCGTAGGAAGAATGTGATCAATGACATATGCGTTTGTGCTTTTTAACAATCGCCTCACCCTCTCAGTTTCTATCTTCATGTCTTGAAGCTCTCTTCTTGTTTCAGCAATAGTGTCAATATACATGTTAACTACTTTTTGTTTTTCAATTACTGTTGCACTTAACATTGTGACATTAGCACTTAATTCAATATTAACTTTTTCGACATTACAGTAAGTTCTTTTCATTTTCTCATAAGCTTCTTTTATCGTTCTGTAATCATATCGAAAATTTTCTTTATGTACATTCATTTCTCTTATGATTTTAGACTTTTCAGCACATTGTTCACAAGGATTTGCGCACTTTGTGCAAGGTTTTTCAACTTCCATAACTTTCACAATTTCCTTTTCAAAATTTGTTACCTCAGAACTTACCTTTTCAGCCTCTGACTTCATTTCAATTTTCCTTTGACTTTCAAGATAAACCATCTCCTCTTCCTCTCTTTGTTGCATGTATTGCTCTAGGATTGCGTTCTCCAGCACTTCATTCTCTGCAGACACATCTTGCTCTTCCACAATCTCAGCCATAAGAGCAACTCCAATCTTCTTGTTGATATACTTGTTCCAATCAAAACCTTCATTTTCATTTGAAGCAACCATGGCTTTTTCTGCGGTGTTAGATGATTGATCTTGAATTTCAACTTTCCTCGGTAATGGTTTGTATTGCAATGCTTTCGTAGTAATCATTTCCACCTCCGAAAGGAATTTGATTTCCACTTACTTCTTGATTTGGACACTCTAGTTTAAAATGCCATTTTTGTCGGCACTTGAAGCATGTGACTTTTGTCTTGTCAAATCCAAGCTTGTTACTTAAATTACCAATATCTCTTCCAGTTAACGCTACAAATTTGGTAACTCTTCTGCTGATTGAAGCCAAACTCCACTTGATGTCCATCAGTTCCAGCTCTTCTTCATCCACCTGATCGTAATCCTCAGCAGTCATTTCAGGATTTCCGATCTTCCCAGCAACCAAACATTCGTAAGATTCTAGAACTGTAGCAAGGAGTGCTATGTACTGTTTAGCCACTTTATCAGGAAAAAAATTCTTGAGATTTACTGCTATGTTGCATTGGAAAACATTTGGATCAGAACTGGATTGGTTTATCGATGTGATTGATTGTTCTGGTTTTGAAACGAAGAATTTGAACCCATGCTTGAATATCCAGTGTTCGGAGAATTCTGATTCTGTGATGAATAATTCGTGGAATTCATATTAGCACTAAATGTTGTTTGAATTTTCAGACTCTGAATCAGAGTATCTTGAAAACTCCATTATAATACACACCAACATCTTGAACGACATTTGCATTTTTTGATTTTGCAATCTTTAACAACTCATCTCATGACCTTCTAGTTTTTCGACGAAAGATGATAACTTTAAATGCATCAAAGCCGGACTGTTCTTTAAAACCATCAGGTAAGTTGACCACTCTCCCTCAGGAAGTGCATCAACCAACTTTTCTATTTGCTCTTTGGTAGTTCTCTTGATGTCGTGCCTTCTCATTTGTACCATTAGATGACAATATCTGTCAATCATTTGCTTCATAGTCTCTCCTTTGATCATCATAAAAATCTCAAATTCTTTCTTGATTAACGCCTTTTTTTCTTTTTATCATCTCATCGCTTCCTTTGAACTTGTCACAAAGAGCTTGCCACAAATCTTGTGATGTTTCACATTTAGGTAATAATATCAAAATATCCTCCATCACAGACTGTTGTATCAGGCTAATCATTTTCTTTTTGGCCACGTAAGCCTCTTTATCAGTAGGTGTAAACTTAATCAAAGGTAGATCTTGTTCGCGTTCATCCTTTGGCCACTTGTATCCGTTTTCTATCACAACCCAACTATGGAACTGACTGGCTTGTACCCAGTTTACAAACTTCTCTTTTCATCCCTCAAACTCAGCCATATTCATTAGCTTCGGCGGTTTCGTAGTCGTACCCATCTCATTGTCGAGATTCATCTGATTAACCGCAATAGCATTAGACATTGAAGCTTGAGCTACTGCAGCAGCAAACGCGTTATGAAAATCTTCCATTTTGAAAATCAGACGAATTTTTCCAGAAAACACACGTTCACAAACTTCGAAAAATAATCAGTACACTGACAAGTCGGGCGAACTTGCAGTTTTCAGAAAAACAGATTTTGATTTTACACAAATTTGGGCGAACTTGTGTTTGATTTTGAAAATTTCTCCCTGATTAAGTTCGGGCGAATTTATGTTTGATTTTCAAGAGAATTTATAAGTTCGGGTGAACTTATGCTAAGTTTTCAACAAGTTTTAATCAAGTTCGAGCGAACATATTAAAATTTGAAAGAAAATTAGTTAAGTTCGAGCGGACTTGTATGAAAACCTTGAAATATCACTCAAGTTCGGGCGAACTTGATTAAAATCAATGCAATTTTAATAAAGTCCGGCGAACTTGATCTCAAGTTCGACCAAAATCAGTTTTCCAAACATGGTTTTTTAAACTTTTTGATATCAATTCGTTTGAATTTGATGTCCAAACTCTCAGGGGTTTACCATTGTTGATGCATTTTGTGTTCGTCACTTGTCGAATAGGCTAGATTGAGTGTGTGTTGAATATTGTATAGGTTAGAATCGAACACACGACCAAAATACGGAGTTTACAATGTAAAAGGGAACAAGTTCGCGCTCGAACTTGACATGCGGCAGACATGTTCGCTCGAACTTGTCATATAGTAGACAAGTTTGCCCGAACTTGTCCTCCTATGCACATGTCAAGCGAACTTGTGTGTTTCCCTATAAATCGGTGGTGTGTGTTCATTTGTCATTTGAGTTTTTGTCGTCCCTACGGGGAGGTGCTGCCGGATTCTCTCCAGGAACTCCGGCAGCTGGACTTAAAGATGTATATTCTTTCGGTATGAATGAAGACTTCCGCTGCATTCTACTTCTACTCCATTCTTAATAACATTCTACCAAATCGGTTTACGTTTACGCATTAACTTCCGTCTAGAATCGCCTGATCACGGACCTTCAAGTGGTATCAGAGCTACGGTTATCACCTACGCTCATGAATTTGGACATTTATGGACATTAGGAGGGGTTTTGGATGTAAAACTTGAAATAAACATACAATCCACGGATGAAAAGTAAAATTGAACGGATAGGATTGTTAGAAAGTGATTTTCGACCAGATCTATGGTGGATTCATCTCGAAATTTGAAGAAATAACGATTCTGGATCGAAAAATATGAAAAAGGATGATTTGGGGGATCAAGTTCGCCCGAACTTGACAAGGATTTTCATGATTTTTCATCAAGTTCGTCCGAACTTAACTGATTTTCACTGAAATTAAGCACAAGTTCGCCCAAACTTGTTCATTTCATACAAGTTCGCCCGAACTTGATGTTGGACAACCAAGTTCGCCCGAACTTGACTGGGTTTTAATGAAATTATAGTTACAAGTTCGCCCGAACTTGTTGCTTAAATTTCTTATACTTTGATACAAGTTCTCCCGAACTTGTTGAAAAGTGATTCTTACACAAGTTCGTGCGAACTTGTCCAGGAGCCTAAAAAAAGGCATGGAAAATTTTTGTTGATCGTATTGATGGGATGAGTGTCCAGAAAAAATTTGGCGATAGAAACTTTTTCGAGTTTTCGAAGACCGAACCGGGATGTTCGGGGACACCGTCTAGAGCTTCAGAGTACAGATTTGGTGATACGGTCACAAAATTTTGAAGATAACGGGAGAGTCATTGATACCGGTGCAGAATGTTGATCATTTGGGTGTCGTGACTAGTAATGGGCCTAAACGTTAAATCCGCATTTGTTAAATACTGAAAGTTCCGGATTTCAGGGGGAATTTCAGTGAAAATTTCAGTATGGTCAGAATTTGCAAAAATGAGGGGTAATAAAAAACTTTCAATATTTGAAGATTCCGGCATTTTTTAAATTCGTGACTACTTCAACAGTATCCGGGTGGTTATCGATTGCAGATTATCTGGAAATGCAGAGGATCGAGATTCATCGGGTGATCACAGGAAATTCCGAGTTTTCAGTTCATGATATAGAGTGATGCTTAAGGGTTAGAGTCCTGATCTCCGGTGAAGGAACAGTTAGCTGGATTAGCAGTCGTTAGTACCGGTGAGGAACTGAGGACGTACAAAACGTTCGGAGATGATCTTAGGAATTAATGACTAGCTCCGCATGCGGATGGTTTCAAAATTACCAAGGAAATCTGATGATAACCTTTGGTGGCCTTTATTTTTAGTCTTCAAACAGATGAATCATTCTTCTCTTTGGACTAACCGCCGTTGGATGATGATGTTTGGTGATTAAGTGGCGCTGGTCTACCGGAGATAGCTATATATCTGGCATTGTGAATGAAGAGGAAGAATGTGATTTTGGTCACGGACGTATGTTTCTCAGGTTCAGTGCTTTACCAGATTATCTGTTTTCGATGAAGATTTGCTTATTGAGCAGATTACCGATTTGCTAATCAAATTTTTCTGAAGGGTACTTAACTGCGATTACGGAAATCGGGATTTCGGATTTTCGAGGGTATTCATTGATTTGAAGTTTTCCGATGCGGTGATTCGAAGTTTCTATCAATTGCCGGTTGAGTTTTTGATACTTTAGGAGTTTGCGGAATAAACTCTCGATGCTCAAAGCTTATTCAAAAACTGAACTCGGATGCGGTTATCGTCGAAATGGAGAAGCTGCTGCATTGATTAGCTTCTAGTTGATGGTTATTTGATAAAATTTGTTGGTCAAGTAAATCAGAGGAGTCGGAAACCACGCAACCAAAGATCTGAACTGGAGATTTCAGCGGTTTTGAAAGTTGATAATGCAAACCCAGATCATCAATTAAGTGGGAATTTGTTGACGCGTTTCGAAGACATCGGCAGACACCTTGATTGAAGTTGCAGAATATTCAAACACGGCTCAGTGTTTTGAAGATCAAGATAAAGCTTCGACAGTAACGAACAAGGGGAATCTGTTGATGCATTTTGTGTTCGTCACTTGTCAAATAGGCTAGATTGAGTGTGTGTTGAATATTGTATACGTTAGAATCGAACACACGACCAAAATACGGAGTTTACAGTGTAAAAGGGAACAAGTTCGCCTGAACTTGACCTGTGGAGGTCAAGTTCGCTCGAACTTGACATGTGGCAGACAAGTTCGCTCGAACTTGTCATATAGTAGACAAGTTCGCCCGAACTTGTCCTCCTATGCACATGTCAAGTGAACTTATGTGTTTCCCTATAAATAGGTGGTGTGTGTTCATTTGTCATTTGAGTTTTTGCCATCCCAACGGGGAGGTGCTGCCGGATTCTCTCCAGGAACTCCGGCAGCTGGACTTAAAGATGTATACTCTTTCGGTATGAATGAAGACTTCCGCTGCATTCTACTTCTACTCCATTCTTAATAACATTCTACCGAATCAGTTTACGTTTTTGTCATCTGAAGGTCCAAATAAGGAGACACGGTCTTGAGAAGACAGACCGGAGTATATTGATAAGCTTGCTGATACGTTACGTGACGGAGAATGGACTACTTATCGTATGATATTGAAAGAAAGTTCGAATTGGGAATTCTTCAAGCTGGCTACATTCATTGACAAACTTGAAGCTCATGAGATGGAACTTCTAAAGATCGCAAAGTAAAAAAATGCTAACATTGTTCAAGATGTCGGTCTATATTATAAGAACGGAGTTCAAGACAACATTTCAATTCCAAAGATTCAAACAGCATTCAGTGCGAATATGAATTCTTCGAATCATTCGCCACAGAATCAAAATCAATCATATCCACAATATAATCAAAGTCCGCAGAGCTCTTCTTTTTCAAGCATAGGGTCAAATTCTTCTTATCAGAGTCAAACAAATCAGAATCAACAAACAAATTCTGATCCGAATGTGTACACGTTTAACATTGTTGTCAATTTAAACAATGTTGTTTCTGAGCAAGTTGCTAAGCAACACATGACACTTCTCGTCACAGTTCTAGAATCGTATGAAAGTCTGGTGGCCAGAAAGATTGGCAATCCAGAAATGACCGCCGAAGACTACGATCATGTGGATGAAGAAGAACTTGAGTTGATGGATATAAAATGGTCTTTAGCTTCTATCATTCGAAGGGTGACAAAGTTTGTTGCACTCACAGGCCGAGATATCGGAAATTCAAGCACAAACTGGGGTTCGACAAAACGAAGGTCACTTGTTTTAGATGTCGACAGAAAGTGCATTTCAAAAGAGAATGCAAAAATCCTGAAGCAACGGGCAATCAGAGTCCGTTTGGAGGTGGCAATGAATACTACAAGAAGTCGCTACAGTATAAACCATTTCCAAAGAAGACTCATGTTGATATTCAAGAAAAACCATCCAACAATACCAAGAAGGCAATGTTGCTACCAACGAAGATGATGGTTTTGATTGGAATTCTTATATTGGTAAGAAGACAGGAGTTGCATTAATGGCTGAAATTGTCGAAGATACATATGCTGAGGAAGCAGATCTGGAGAATATTCTACTTGAACAGTATCTGCAACAACAAGAAATAGAGGAAACTTATCTTCACATGAAGACACAAGGCATTTTATCTACTAACTCAACTTCTAGTTTTGCAGGTAACTTTGATGGAAGTTCTCAGGAGCAAGTGATTGAGAAGAAATCGATTGATGAAGAAGTTATTGATGTTGCTCAAGAAGTGAATGCTGAAAACCTCACGGACATTGCCAATAAAGCTTTGATGGCAAATCTAACCAAGGTAGGTCCAGAGGTAAAGATAGTCGAAAAGGAAGTTGACAAAGTGCAAGTTGTGGAGGTTGAGAAACCTTGCACAAAATGTACCGAGCCATGTGCTAAATGTGCCGAAAAATCACAAATCATCGCTGAACTCAATGTACATAATGAACATTTCAAATACGATTATCGTACAATGAAGGAAGCATAGGACAAAATGAAAGATGATTATGGCAGGCTCGACAGAAATAATATTGAACAACACGAGTGATGATGCTAAAAGGGACAGTAATGGATAAACAAAAAGCAATAAATGCTTATATTAACACCATTGTGAAACCAAACAACAACTCCAGCACACGAAAATTGAAACAGAACGTGTTCAACAACTTCTAAGAAGTTATACAACTAACGCTTATGTCATCGATCATATTCTTCCCACGATTTCGTCGGAAGAAAATGATAAAAGGTCTAAAAAGAAAAATGGTAAAGAATACAGCAATGTTCCACCACCCCTATACGAGAAATATTGTCGCAAACCTGTTGATGGGATGGATAAGGCACTCAGTATTGAGTTATTATCTGAAAAGAAAAATGAGTTGCCGGAGAACATTGTTGTAATCTATAATACATCAGATGATGACAATAATGCGGTGGTTAAAAATGTGGTTGAAAACGTTTTGAATGATTCTAATGATGCCAGCTTTGAGAGCGCCACCTTGAGTTCGAACAGTTCTGACACAAAATCCGAAGATGACGATAATCATCAGAAGATGGCCTATGTGATGATCCTAACGTTGTCATGTGCAAGGTTAAGGAATCTGATAGACTATACTTTGATGACAGTTTTCTGATTCGAAATGTCAAAGAAGATCAATTGGATAAACTGTTCAAACTGGTTGAAGTTACATCAGAGGACCTGGAGAAGAATGAAAAGAAATTTTATTCTAAACCCAAAAGAAATTACAATAACTACCGAAGAAATGGTGGTGATCATCCGGAAAACCGGAGAGTTGGGTTGGGTTTAGATGTGGAAGAAGAACCGGTAAAGAAAATGTCACCATTTCACGAGTACAAAGATAAAAACATGAAATTCGTTTATGGGACAAGCACGGTTCAGGAGGAAAGTTTGATTGAAGGCAATCAAACGATGAATTTAAGCAAGCAAAAGAACTTCGAGATAAGGCCAAAGTAACAAGTGGTGTAAAATCCACTAGTGGACACTCATATGATAATCGGACTTGCTTCAAGTGCAATGAAGTTGGTCATATTGCACGCAAGTGTCCAAGATCAAAGTCGGCCTATCTTAGAAGGAAAGAAAGTTCAGATGTTGTAAAACCAAAGCAACCAGAGTTTGAAAAACCTGTCACGATTTTGAAAAGAAATGAATCAAAACCTGGAGTTAAACCTAAAACTGAAAAGAAATTTGAAAACTCAACTTTCAAAAAAGGTGAAACTTCCGGGGCAAACGAATCTGTTGGTGCAGAATGTCTATGTCTTAGTCTTATATCGAGTCTGTATAGATTAGATGTGAATAGGCTAGCAAAATCAAGTATTTAAGTAGTTTGTAGTCAAGTTCGCTTGAGATGGTGTTTTGATGTCAAGTTCGGCAGAACTTGACTAAGTCAAGTTCGCCCGAACTCATTTCCTCACTAGCAAACTTAGACTCCTATAAATAGCTAGCTTGTTTCAATCATTTGTAACTTTTGTGCTCTGAGTAGCGAAGCTCTGTCAAACTGGAGACTTGAAGTTTATCAATAAAATTGACGTTTAACTGATTAATTCTTGTTATTTGGTAATCATGTCATAATATTTCCGCTATTATGGACATTAGATATCAAATCTAGGATCCTATGCTATTAGGATCGGTCCTACAAGTGGTATCAGAGCTAGATAGCCTGATTTGATTGATATCAAGACAAGAACAACTCTTATTCTACTCCATTCTTCTATTTTTCTTAACTTTTACACTAAAAATGAATAATTTACGGGAAAATGCTGTCCAAATTTGAATATGTCATGTTAAATACATCATAGATAAACCCCTGAGAGTTTGGAGATTAAAATCAAACGAATTGATACAAAGTTGTTGGAAAAACCATGTTTGAAAAATTCACTTTGATCGAACTTGTCAACCAAGTTCGCTCGAACTTGTCAACCAAGTTCGCTCGAACTTGACTTAGAAACTCACTTTTTGAGTGATTTTCTATCAAGTTCGCTCGAACTTGAGGATTTTTAAGAGAATTTTTGTTGAGTTCGCTCGAACTTGCATTATTTTCATTAGATTTTCTTCAAGTTCGCTCGAACTTGAATAATCTCATTGAAATTTATACCAAATTCGCTCAAACTTGCAAGTTTGTCTTCTAAATACAAGTGTAAGTTCGCTCGAAGTTAAACTGAGGATTATTTTCCAAATCAAGTCACACAAGTTCGACCGAACTTGTGTAAAAACTGAATTTTTTTCATTCATCCACTGCAAGCTCGACCGAACTTGTAGTAATTCTAATATTTTTCAAAGTTTGAACGTGATTTCAGCGTACGTGTGTCGATATTCGCTATGGATAGCGTTTATGTCAGGAGTGGGTACATCCATTGCCAATGTGATAAATCAAGTTAACCTCGACAACGAAATGGGCACGTCTGTTAAACCTCCGAAGTTAATGAGTATGGATGAGTATGAGGGATGGAAGGAGAAGTTCAGTTATTGAGTTCAGACCATGCATTTCCAAAGCGGGGTAGCTATTGAGAGAGGATATGTTGTTCCATTAGATGAAAATCATCAAGTTCTTGAGAAGTACAAGTATTCTTCACAACAAAAGGAAGAATATATCGTAGAGAAGAAAATGATTAGCCTCATGCAACAGTCTGTTAAAGAGGATATTTTGATATTGTTGCCTGAATACACAACTGCGAGAGAACTTTGGTTATCATTGCAAAAGAAATACCAAGGAAGCGCAGAGATGATCAAGAGTAAAAAAGCTCTTATTATGAAGGAATTCGATATTTTTACCATGTTGAAGGGCGAGAGAATGAAACAGATGTTGATATTCTTGAAAAGCGTGTGAAAATCTTAGAAGAGAAAGTTCAAAAGAATGAAGCTGAATTGTTGAGCTAATCAAGAAAGTGACTCAAAGTTCTGTTGAGAAAGAATTGATGGAAGATAAGATCAAGGTGTTGGAAAGCGATCGTGAATTCTTTAAGGCACTGATTGAAAGCTTACAAGATGCCAATGAAAAGCTACAGACAGAGATTGCTGAGCTGAAAATGATACATGCCCTAAATGATAGAAGATTTACAAGAATGCAAAAAGTGTTATCTAACAGTCTTGGCTTTGATTTTATTGTTGAATACGATCGGTTGGATAGGCAAGAAGCGAGAGAAAGAGCTGAGAAAGAGCTTGCAGAAAGTGGCAAAGGCAAAGGTGTTGGGGGGGATGCACCAAAATCTTCTGAAGCTGCTGAAAAGCCTGTTGATGAAAATGTTGAGAAAGCTTCTGAGTCCGAGATTTCTAAGGTTGACGAATCTGTCAAGCCTCCTGATACGGTAACTGTTACTAAAGAAAAGGATGATGGTGAAGTTGAAAATGAAGAAAAAGATGATGAACCACCAAAGGATGATTCTAAAGATGATTCTGGCCATGATGGAGGAAATGATGATGATCCTAGTAGTACAGGGATAAAGGTGGTTGATGCAACAGTTAATGAAAGTTTTGACTTCTCTAATCTTCTAAACGAGGAGGCGAATGCTATGGATGATCAAAATCAGGGGAGTCAGGGCAAACAGGGCCAACTGATGATGTTGATATGTCTAACGCTATTACTACCGCAAATCCTGTGGCTGCGGTTCCAGTAAAGCCTTTGATACTTATGCTCGAACACAATGTTGAAGAGGGTGAATTTGTGCACAACTATTCAAAAGAAGATCTAGCAAAGTTGATCGAATTAATGCAGAATCACTTATTTTGATTTTAAAGAGCAAGTACCTAATGTGAATCGTTTGAGCCGAATGAGTATCACTGTTAGCGTAGATATGAAGCGGACGAGTACAACAGAGTTATAGTTGAAGATTGGTCCTCTAATAAAGAAAAGGATGAAGCTGAGAAGTACGTCGATCCTAATACTGATAGTTTTCCTACTTTCGAGGAGATGTACAAACAGTTGAACGAGGATATGCTAAAAGAAAAGATTGAAGAATTGATACGTGATGGAAAAGTTCCTAAGCCTATGACAAAGGAGGAGATTGCACAAGCAAAGAAGTCTTGGTTTAAAGAGATGCCTCGTGAAAGAAAGTTTCGACGACCTCTAGTATTCTTTACCAGAGACAAAGATGTGTCGTTAGGTGATATTTTGAGTTGGGGATGGTTTAAAGAGTTGAACGTGTATGCCATCAAACGTGAATTTGGAGTTCAATACTTCAAATATTTGGCAGATTCAAGACACTTCCTTACTAGGATGTTGAGAAGCTTGTTCAAAAAAGGAATGTCACGTACCACATGAAATTCATTGATCAATTACTTTGGAAGATGATCAAGTTTGAAGCTACAAAGGGTTTTAAATATTGGAAGCCTTTCATCCCTGGACGTCGTATAAAAACAAACAAGAAGACTGGGGAGAAAGATATCACATTGATCATGAAACGCCCGAGAGCGATGAGAAACATGCCTTTGATGCCGATCGAACAAGACTTTTATCCTTTGTTTAAGTGGTGGCAGATTGATCCAAATACTTGTGAAGCAGTGATCGTACAAGTTTGAAGATCATCTAGATATTACTAAGGAGAAAGTTGAAATGTTTGGAGTTCAAGGTATGAGAGGGCTTTAGAGAACGATAAGGATATTAGACCTGATGTGGCTAGTAAATTGTTTGAGAGAAGATATTAAGTGTTTGTTCTACAACAAGATTGTTTTCGAAGAACGTGAAAAAGAACAAGCAATGCAATATCAGAGGGTCGTGAATGTATGCTATGCACGAGAAGTTAACTCTGGTAGGATGTGGGAATCAAGCTGGAGGGATCTTGAACGGCTAGAGTTTTTGAAAGAAGAGAAGCGTCTCGAAGAGATTCATGAAAGAGGTAGGGCGGCAAGGCTCAGAAGGTACCAATTTATGACTAAAGTGCCACCTACTAATCAGACGCCAGATCCAAAGCTTGAAAGACGAAAGAAGCCGTACAAAAACTTATTCGGTCGTTCACATTAAAGATTTATTGAAGACAGAGTTTTGAAGACTGATAAAAGATGAAGACGATATCCAAGGGGGAGTCTGTTGGTGCAGAATGTCTATGTCTTAGTCTTATATCGAGTCTATATAGATTAGAGGTGAATAGGCTAGCAAAATCAAGTATTTAAGTAGTTTGTAGTCAAGTTCGCTTGAGATGGTGTTTTAATGTCAAGTTCAGCCGAACTTGACTAAGTCAAGTTCGCCTGAACTCATGTCCTCACTAGCGAACTTAGACTCCTATAAATAGCTAGCTTATTTCAATCATTTGTAACTTTTGTGCTCTGAGTAGCGAAGCTCTGTCAAACTGGAGACTTGAAGTTTATCAATAAAATTGACGTTTAACTTATTAATTCTTGTTATGTGGTAATCATGTCATAATATTTCCTCTATTATGGACATTTGATATGAAATCTAGGTTCCTATGCTATCAGGATCGGTCCTACAACCATAAATGTATTTTACATGACATATTCAATTTTTAGCCATTTTTAACCGAGAATTCTTCAAATGTGTGAAAACGTTAAGAAAAATGGTAGAAAGATGTAGAATAAGAGTGATTCTTGTGAAGATTCCACCAAATCTAGGTATCCAGGCTCTGATACCACTTGATAGGACCATCCTCCTTTAGCATAGGAACCTAGATTTGTTTCTAACGTCCAATTAGGCGGAAACTAATGACGTGTTAACCAAATAACAAGAATTACTCATTTAATGTTTGTTTATTGATCAATATCGTTCAATACATTCAAGTTCAGGAACGGACAGAGCTTCGCCATCTGTGTGACAAAATCTCTGATCCTTACAAATGAAATCCCAAGTCACCTATTTATAAGGTTTCAAGTTCGCTTGGATGGTGAACAAGTTCGAGCGAACTTGTCTTGAACAAGTTCGGCCGAACTTGTTCACATGTTCCATTCCGGGCGAACTTGTTCCTTTAACTACTTAAATACGCCTTTTTCTAACGCGATCTCACCTACTCTAAACAGACTCGATATAATACTAAGACATAGACATACTGTACTAACATAATTAAGTAAATTGATAAGATTGAACCTTGAACCCAAGCCTTATGTATAAGGGGTGAAACGCTTAACTAGTTGGGCTACGTAACTAAACATAAGAAATTTATCATTAGAAAATATTCATTTTTGGTTTGTTCTTTATACATAATATCTCTATAATATACAATAGATCCATACAATTTCAGCCATAAAACACACTCAAAACCCACAAATAACAGAGTGAATATCACTAAAACACAATATCAAACCCTAACAATCCATAAAAACTTCAAACACACTAATGTTAGTCATTCAATAATCAAAGCCTTATCATCCAAAACACAACACAAAACCCACAAATATGTCGTTTTAGTAATCTTCCATTTGTTATTTGTCGGTTTTGAGTGTGTTTTATGGTTGAGATTATGGTGTTTTATGACTTTTTACACATTGTAGGAAAAAAAGACTTTGTAGCCAACTCCCACCCTGTATATATATATATATGTGTGTGTGTGTGTGTGTTTGGGGTATATTTGTGAAAAAAAATTGGTTAGACCCAAAAGGTAGAAGACTTCACACCTTAAGAATATGAAAAGATGGAGCTAGATGACAAAGCTCTTGCTTCTTTAACCATGGCTTGTCGCTTGAAATTACACAAGGATTCAAGGAATGCAAGTCTGCTAAGCAGTTATGGGAAGCTCTTGTTGAAGTGTACGAGGGCAACAAAGATATCAGGGAAAGTCAAAAGGACATGTTGAATCAAAAGTTGAACATGTTTAATTACATTCTGGGAGAGAGTTTGGAAACTCAAATCAAGAGGTTTGTTTGTTTATTTGGTGATTGAGATGACGGTAGCTGAAAGCAATCTATCAAATGGGGAGATCAATAAGAAATTACTGAATGACTTGCCTTGTATTTGGGACATGAATTTGGAATTAATCAAACCAACCAAAGACGTGTAACGTATTACCCTTTTTGAAGTCATCTCAATTATCAAGTCCTACGACATGGATGACAAGAAACATGCCCTAAACCACTTAAGCAGTTTGAGCATAGCTGAATTGGGGAACACCAATAGTGCTTTTATATCTTAAGACTCCTCTACTGGCTTCTCAGTGTTCAATCCACTGCTACTCCACCTTCATACCCTACCAATCACCATGCCGATCAAGCTTCAAGCTTCACCCCAACATACTATGCACCACAGCCTGCTCCACGACTTGTTCAACAATTCCAAACCCACATTTAAAATCAAAACCCTATTCCCTCTTCTTATTCAAACCTTGCAGGAGATAACTTCGCATTGTTTGCCGGTTTCATGAACAGCTACAATGCGTTTATGGCTGGTAGTTGACCCCTGCTAATAAGATTACAAATGAGCTTGAAAAAAATCCACCGATGTAGATGCAATGGATACTTCTTGGCAAATGGATGTGGCTATCTTCAAGGCAAAGAACTCTAAAAAGAGAACTGGGAGAAACACATGGGGAGTAAAAAGTGGGTTTTGATAAATCTAATCTCAAGTGTTACAATTGCCACGAGACAAGGCATCAAATGGAGAAGATGGCTCGGGTTCCTCTACTCGTGAAAACAACCCGCCAAGCCTACCTGAAAGCGTGACAATGGTGTACCCGAGACGGGTACTTACCTGAATAGCGAACCCATTAGGCACCCCCTCCTCTCTAACTTGTGATAAACCTGGTAAAAAATGAGTGGTGTAAAGGTTGAAAAAAAAGTCTAAAATAAAGTAAAAACATAGTCATGGGGAAGCTTAGAACCATGACCTCCTTTACATAAGGAATCACGTCTAATAATCCATGCTGGTTTTGGTTTGTTACTAATTCAAAAATATATGTACATCACTTGTAATTTTGTGACAAAAAAATTATATAATAATTGACGTGAACCGATAAAGTTGAGCCTTGAACCTTAGCCTTATATATAAGAGGTGAAGCACTTAACTAGTTGAGGTACATAACTAAACATAAGAAATTTTACCATTCGACAATATACGTTTTGTTTCGTTCATGATACATAATGTGTCTATAATATGGATGAAATACTCATTTTTTAGTATGGATGAAATATTCAATTTTTATCAAGAAGAAGAAGTTTGGCTCCCCTTCTAATATAATTTTTCATTGTATTTTTCTTCTAGTTATTTTGATTTTGGGTAATTATATTGAATGTGTCTCCTAACCAAGATTAATTCAAAGAGTCATTTCGATTTTCGAACTAGGACAACAGCTTCAAGAGATGAGAAAATTAAAGATAACAACCAATGGATGGACAATGACTGGTCTAAAGAACTCATTGATATTGGTAATTATAGTATATCTAATGTTTCTCATCATTATATATAGATAATCTGCAACAATATACTCCAATTTCAACCTAACATTCTTTAGAGTTATTTATTATTTTAAAATATATGATTTGTTCAAAATATCTATTTCAATTCAAAAATAGTTTGGTTTTCATATTAATTTAGGTGCAGTTAACTAACTCAATCCAACTTTTCTTTTCGACCTAAATTTGGATGGGGCTGGTAGACTGAACCTAAAGTGATATGAAAACCAAACTATTAAATTAAAAGAGTAAAAAAATCTTTTATACAAAAACAAATATTTTAAGCAAAGCACAAGGACTAAAATAGTTTTAACTCTTTTTTACCTGATATAAACAAAAGTACATATGTCTTTATATCAATTTATACCCACTTTTTATTATGTTTTCCTAAAGAAATATTCAAGAGAGGCCTATTTTGGTTTATATTTGAGTTTTAGGACAAAACTAACTTAAGATGAATAGAGGAAGTAAAACCGGGCGAAAAACTAAAGAAACCGGAAGAAATTGTCCAGTCACACCCCATGTCTCGCCAGACAGCCCCATGCCCCGGATCCGGAAATTGTCAATACCTCCAAAAGACCACAGTGCAAAGCCTAATCAAGAAAAACCCAGACACGCCCTGCGCCCTGAAGGCATGCCCCGTGTCTCGGTACTAAAAGACAAAAGTTTACTTCTAGAAGATTTGGAAGATCCTTGCGGACCCACAAAGTTGACCACGGCCCGTGCCTGGCTAACCGAGAGTAGCAGGTCATCTAGCCAGGCATGCCCCGTGTCTGGCACCTAGCCAACCTATGAATAGAAGGTCATTTCATCCATTTTACTTGCCCAGCTTCTCCGCTACATACTTTTCTTCTACCCCCCCCCCCCCCCACATATCTTTAAACATTGTAATTATTAATAAATACTTAAAAACCAGTAGTGTAATCAAGCTTTTGATGATTAATACAATCTTTTCAAGTTTAGTAAAAACTAGTTTTATGGCCATGGGTGAACAAGGTGTGTGTTAATGACTTTAGTTAATTAGTAGTTTATTGAAAGTGAGTGAAATATTAGCTTCACCATTAACTTGGGTCATTAGTATTTAGAGTCAAAACATGTTGATGCTCTGACCGGAGGTTAAAGGTTTTGGAAGGGACTTTGGGTTGGGTAAGCTCTTGCCTTTCCGCAGAGATAACACCAAAGTGTAAAAGACTTGATTTTTACAAAAGTAACTACCTTAGTGGAATTGACAACTCACTGAAGGTCTAATAGATACAAGTAATTTAAACCCTTAAACTATCTAATCAATTAATACTAAATCATACTGGTATATACTTTCCTTGCTGATAAGGCGATACCATTATGGTTTGATTCCTACCTCGAGTGATGTTTTCTTGCTGATTCAAAGCGACAGGTTCGAGTATGTTAGGAATCCGACCCAAATACTACACAATAATACGCATTCACACACAGTTACTCGTCTGACAATCGAACCCTTGCTACCCGATGGTAAGATATAGTTAACGAAACATCAAGAGGTATTTTAATCCTAAAGACCTTCTTTTCCTATCACTGATTACTACCTTTTTATTTTTCGTTTCATATTTCTTTTCAGTCATTTTTAAAACTTTTACTTTTGGGTATGACTAGACACTAACAAAGACTCGGTATCATTACTCGTGTTCTTGGACGATCTCGGTATCTTATCATCACTATTACGTCAATGATGAATGCACTTGTTCAACGTGAAGTTATGAAAAGACAAAAATACCGATGTCTTCATATTCCAAAAGAGTCTACCCAATTTATCTTCCACCTCCACCACCAAGCCACCTAGGGCTGGCAATTCTTACACGAACACGATAACACGACACAAACCTACACGAAGTTATCATGTTTCGTGTTTGACCGTAACAGGTTTCGTGTCTAAAACAGGTCGACATGATAAGACCTTATCAGGTTTCGTGTCTAAACAGGTTAAAACCCGTTAACCTGTTAAGACCCGTTAAGTACATGTTAATAATTAATAATTAAAAAGTAAAAAAT
This sequence comes from Scalesia atractyloides, assembly GCA_947069175.1. Taxonomy (NCBI): domain Eukaryota; kingdom Viridiplantae; phylum Streptophyta; class Magnoliopsida; order Asterales; family Asteraceae; genus Scalesia; species Scalesia atractyloides. Next base: position 41,939,131 of record CAMTDV010000019.1, on the reverse strand, counting down.
ATTATGTGTGGGAGTAGACATGGCGTCACCAGTCATGGGAGCTAGGATGAATTATACACAAACACACGCGGTTCTTTTTCAACAATCCAAACCCTATTTTTAAATCTCTCATAGAAACACCACCATTCCCAATTCGATCGAGTTCGTGTCTTAAACAGGTCGTGTTCGTGTCTTAACAAGTCGTGTTCGTGTCTTAAACAGGTCGTATGATACGTTGGTAATTCTTTCGTGTCATAACAGGTCGTTTCGTGTAACATGTTTATTAACAGGTTCGTGTTCGTGTCTCGAAAATCTGACACGATAAGATTTCGTGTCGTGTTCGTGTTTACGTGTTTCGGGTTCGTGTCTTATCGTGTTCGTGTCTTAACAGATCGGATTGACCCGTTCTTTTATCGTATTTCTATACACACATGTATATCTTTATGAATTTCCTTGCTTTGGAGCCGTCTCGTTTACTGATTTTTTCAAGTCTAAAGGGCCACAATCCTATTTCTATTTTCCAACACTATCGGAGAAGATGTACCTTCTCTCTCAAAGTAAACGAGACGGCTCCAAAGCAAGGAAATTCATTAACTCGCGGAAAAGAGATGTACCTCTCTTGTAACCGATAATTCAACTGATTTCACCATAAAACAACGATTTGAACAACAAAAAACCGTCTGTAACTGAATCGTTTAATCCGTTTCAACTTTCAGCGATTGAGAGATCTGAATTTGTTGACCGGAAGCATTACAGAGGTGTACGGTAAATGAACGAGTTTTCTAAACACAAAACCGCCTGTAATCTCGTATCCGCAGACCTCATCAACTGGAAATCACCTCCCCCATCTTCGATAAGTGAAACGGCAAATAGACTTAACTTACAATTGAAAAATTCACTAAATGAATGCATAATAAAACTCAATGTAATAGTCACTGCTGAGTCAAATAACAGAACAATTAATGTAGAAAACAAAAAGCAATTCAGCAACAAAATCATATGCAATAAGCAAATTCTTTTATCACTTATGACGGATTAAGATTTTCGTTCAAATCACGTCTAAAATCATAACATAAAAGTAGAGAGATGTAGATACATCCCTAGAATAAAAAAAAGTTAAATAGTAAGACTTCACGGTGTTGGAGCGTGGTTTTGGCGTGGAAGCCTCCACCACGCCGGTACACCGTCCCATGCCATGGCGTAGAGGGTTTTAAAATTCCACCAGCATGGAGGGGAGAAGGTGGGTGACGTGGTGACTCTTGATTGGTGGATTTTGTTTGCGTTGGTTTTGATTGGTTGTTTACTTTTTATTTCTTTTTTAAAACCCTACTTTCAAGCTCCTTCCATCCCGTATTTTTGTTACCACGCCCCCTGTTGAGGTAGCTGCCATATACACTTCATGCCCCTCCCACCATGCATTTTAAGTGTAAAATTACATACTCGAATCCGATTCCAGGTTTTAACCGTGAACCGAAAGGTAAACCGTCAACTAAACGGTCTAAACCAACAGTATTTTTCTCAAACCGGCCGACTTGATACGTTTTCTACTAGTTCAGTTCAGGACCACCGTAGACATGGTAGAAGTTTTAGACGGTAAAGAAACAACAACAAAATCTGAATTTCATTTACTTTAGTAATTCAACTACTTTACATATTTTTACAAATTGAAAAGTAATCAAAACCAACCCAAGATTGAGTTTTATACAATTTCATACCTATTAGCAAACGTTATAATCTGGAGCTTGTACTTCTGACTTGAACAGACCGGAGGAAGCAATCACAGATTCCGGTTACTAACCAGACGAAAGCATCTGAAAATCGGGTCCAGAGGCGGTGGAAGATGGTAATTCCAACCGAGTCCGGAGAGATGGAAGCAGGCTGCAGGTATGCCCAAGCAGCCTGTTTCAACAAGCCGGTTTGGGATAGAGATCTCATAACCGGAATGTACAGCGAATGATGGGGGTTTCGGGGACTGGACGAAGGCCGTGGTGGTTGGGAGGATGTCGCGAAGGGAGGTGTAGGAAGCCGGGTTTAGAGAAACTAGCTCGAAATCAGCCGGTGAAGACGACGGATGGTGGTGATCGGTGTGAAGTGTGAAATTGGAGGGTGTTTCGATAGAATTCCGCCGTAGAACGGTGGATATGGGCGTTGTGACGGCATCTGTGTCCATCGGAGGAGAAGATAGAAAATATGAATGTGTTGCGTATTTGGTGTTGTTTAAACAAAGTCAAATTGTTTTTGATATGTACACCCATGCATTTGCTTGCAGTTGCCCAATTGCAATTCTAAGCAACTTCGTGTAACATGACTTGTTTGAAAAGTATTAATTATATTAATGTTTTAAAAACCAATATAAATATATATAAGTTTTTGATCCGTTAAGCAGTTTGACGGATTGGTACAGCGTTTGTATTGTAATTTAAAACTTGGAATTGGCCGGTGTAGACTAACACTTACTTTTCATTTTTATTAGGTGGAGGAAATGATAGAACCCATTTGTTGGAAGATATTTCACCTTTACATCAACGTCATATTTTTTTACTCCTTGTCGCAACATATTAAATCGTAAAAAATTTATATGATTCTCATGTTTCATATGCTACAACTAATTTATAAAATAAAATTGAAAAAATTAATAGTTTAATAAAGAAAAACTGATCCAAACTACCAAATATGGTTTGTTATAACTTTGTACAATAGTAATCAAGTTTTAAAAATGTTTCAATAAATTTCTTAAGTTTCAAAATGTTCCAATTAGACCACTTGACATTCATTTTTCATTTAAATTAGGCAAATTGAAAATAAATAATACCACATTTTTAACTTTGGCCGATAATAATCTCAGGTCAGTTATTAGCCGATAATAATCCGAACTCGTCATTTTTTTGGTAAAATGGTCTGCCATTAAAATAACTTAACGGAGTTAAGTTTTTTCCAAATTACAAACCGATGTTTTAGGGCTTTTGATCAGAACAAGGATACGAGTCAATTAATGTAAAACTTACCTCGAAATTGTGCTCGAAATGGCTTGATTTTTGTTAATTAAACTTTAAACACCCGAATTGAAGCACTATTTTCGTGGGTTGGGGGCAGTATTTTGAGGTAAGGTTTACATCAATCGACTCGTATTCTCGTTCTGATCAAAAGCCCTAAAACAACGGTTTGTAATTCAGAAAAAAAACTTAACTCCGTTAAGCTATTTTAAAGGCAGACTATTTTACAAAAAAAATTGACCAGTTCGGATTATTATCGGCTAATAACTGACTTGTGATTATTATCAGCCAAATTGAGAAAGTTGGGATTATTTATTTCCAATTTGCCTTTAAATTAATGGTTTTAACCATAGTTTTACATATGAATACAAAATTTTCATCAATATATGTCATATTGAGCCATGAACACCCGTGTGAAATGCTTGTTATTTTACTTTAGGTTTTAAACGTGGATATAATTAGGTTGTTGAATTAAAAAATATAAAAAAAGTAAATAAATTCTTTTGTTAAAAAGACAAAAACATTAAACGGTCAGGTTTAGACGTTTTGTGGGGGCAAATGTGGGGAAATAGTTTTGTGGTGGAAATCGGAAAGACGTTATGTGACAACAAGCGACATGTTATATTCAATTGGAAAAATAATTGGATGGTAGGAGACGACTGAGTCTATTGCTAATTTGAAAATAAAATAGATAATTATATATATATATATATATATATATATATATATCTTTATTAAAAAAAATGTTAAAAAATAGTTCACGGATTCTTGAGATAATCTGTATTGAGTGGAGAAATTTTATAATTCTGAAATAAGAATAATTATATGTTTCATTCTGTTTGTGTATCCCTTGATATAAGTTTTTTTCTTGTTCCTTATGTTTTATTATCGGGGTTCATAGCAACTTGATATGAGTTAGTTTTTGTGTTGAATAAAGGTTTTGTTTTTGTTGTTCCCAAAAAAAATTAATTTGTGGTAATTGCTCTATGAACAAATAATAAATTTAATCCTTTTTATATATGAAAACTAGGTTATAACCCCGTTTATTAAACGGGTTGAATAAATAAATTTTATATACTAAATAATAAAACAATATATTTTTAAAAAACCTCATTTATTGCACAGTATGAATGTAATTTTATATATTAAAAAATATATATAGGAACCATATTGTACGGGTTGAATAAATGTAATTTTATATACCAAATAAGAGTTAATTGTCCGGATAGTCCGTGTGGTTTGTGAAGGTCCGTGATCAGGCGGTTCTAGACGTAAGTTAATGTGTAAACGTAAACCGATTCGGTAGAATGTTATTACAGAATGGAGTAGAAGTAGAATGCAGTGAAAGTCTTCATTCATACCGAAAGAGTATACATCTTTATAAGTCCAGCTACCGAAGTTCCTGGAGAGAATCCGGCAGCACCTCCCCGTAGGGATTGCAAAAACTCAAATGACAAATGAACACACACCACCTATTTATAGGGAAACATACAAGTTCGCTTGACATGTGGATGGGAGGACAAGTTCATGCGAACTTGACTGCCACATGTCAAGTTCGAGCGAACTTGACCTCCACATGTCAAGTTCGAGCGAACTTGAGCTCCACAGGTCAAGTTCGAGCGAACTTGACCTCCACATGTCAAGTTCGGGCGAACTTGTTCCCTTTTACACTGTAATCTCCGTATTTCGGTCGTGTGTTCAATTCTAACCTATACAATATTCAACACATGCTCAATCTAGCCTATTCGACAAGTGACGAACACAAAGTGCATCAACAGATTCCCCCTTGTTCGTTACAATCGAGTCTTGGTCTTCAAACATGAGCCGTGTTTGAATATTCTGCAACTTCAATCAAGGTGTTTGCCGATGTCGTCAATACGCGTCAACAAATTCTCCCTTAATTGATGATTCGGGTTTGCATTATCAACATCTAATTCCCCTTGAAATCTCCAGTTCAGATATTTGTTGCACAGTTTCCAACCTCCTCTAATTTGCTTGACCGACAGATTATCTTGAATAGACACCAATTTGAAGCTCATCAATGCAGCTTCTCCATTTCAACTTTAACCACATCCGCGTTCAGTTTAGCGCATATCTCCCATGCTCGATCTTCCGATCTTCAAAACTCAACCGGCAATTGATAGAAACTTCAAAATACCACACCGGTAAACTTCAAATCAATGTTTACCCGCAAAAATCTGAAATCCCAATTTCCGTAATCACTCCTGATCAGCAAATCAGTAATCTTTTTTAATCAGTAAATCATCATCGGAACCAAATCATCTGGTAACACTTCGAATTTAAGAATCACTCGTCCATGATCAAAATCACATTCTTCCTCTTCAGTCACAATAACAGATATATAGCTATCTCCGGTAGACCAGAGCCACTTAATCACCAAACATCATCATCCAATGGCGGTTAGTCCAAAGAGAAGAATGATTCATCTGCTTGAAGACTAAAAATAATGGCCACCAAAGGCTATCATCAGATTTCCCCGGTAATTTTGAAACCATCTGTCTTCGGAGCTAGTCATTAATTCCTAATATCATCACCAAACGTTTTGAACATCCTCAATTCTTCACTGGTACTAACGACTGCTAATCCAGGTAACTGTTCCTTCACCGGAGATCAGGACTCTAACCCTTAAGCATCACCTCATGTACAGAAAACTCGGAACTTCCTGTGATCACCCGATGAATCTCGATCCTCTGCATTTCCCGATAATCTGTAGTCGGAAACCACCCGAATACTGTTGCAGTAGTCACGAATTTCAAAAATGCTGGAATATTCATATAAATGAAATTTTTATTCCCCCTCATTTTTGCAAATTCTGATCATACCAATTTTTTCACTGAAATTCCCCCTCAAATCCGGAATTTTCAGTATTTAAAAAATGCGAAATTTACTTTAAGGCACATGGGTAGTCTTCAACCTTAATGATCACCAAATTGCTCTGGTATTAATGACTACCCTCTCATCTTCAACCATCTCTAACCTCATCATCTCAGCCTCTCTCTAAGGCCTCCGACGGTGTCCCCGAACAGTTAGTATCGGACTTTAAAATTTTGAAAAAATTTCTATCACCAAATTTTTTTTGACACCCGTCTCATCAAACCGAGCAATAATTTTTTTTAGGCATTAGACAAGTTCGGGCGAACTTGTGAAAGAATCACTTTTCAACAAGTTCGGGCGAACTTGTATCAAAGGATAAGAAATTAAAGCAACAAGTTCGGGCGAACTTGTAAACATAATTTCATTAAAATCCAGTCAAGTTCGGGAGAACTTGGTTGGCCAAACACCCAGTTCAAGCGAACTTGACTACAAGTTCGGGCGAACTTGACTACAAGTTCGGGCGAACTTGACTACAAGTTCGGGCGAACTTGATGAAATTCCAGTCAAGTTCGGGCGAACTTGATGAAATTTTATGAAAATTAACCAAGTTCGGGCGAACTTGGTCAAAAAGTGTCAAGTTCGGTCGAACTTACTGAGAAATCTTGAAAATTCTTGTCAAGTTCGGTCGAACTTGCTCCCCCCAAATTAGCCTTTTTTCACATTTTTCGATCCAAAATCCTTATTTCTTCGAATTTCGAGATGCTTCCACCATAGATCTAGTCGAAAATGGTTTTCTAACAATCCTATCCGTTCAATTTTAGATTTCAACCGTGGATTGTATGTTTATTTGATGATTTACGTCTATAACCCCTCCTAATGTCCATATTCATGAGCGTAGGTTATAACCGTAGCTCTGATACCAATTGAAGGTCCGATCCTCGATGCTTAGGAACCTAAATTTGATATCTATTGTCCATAATAGCGGAAATATTACGACAAGTTTACCAATAGACAAGAATTAATCAGTTAAACATCAATTTTATTGATTAAACATCAAGAATCCAAATTGACAGAGCTTCGCCTCAGAGATGCCAAAGTTTCTGAATGTTACAAATGAAATGTCAAGACTCCTATTTATAGGAGTGCAAGTTTGCTGGTGAGATGCAAGTTCGGGTGAACTTGATTAGTCAAGTTCGGCCAAACTTGACTATCCACACATCATTCCAAGCGAACTTGACCCTTTACAAACATAAACTTCGACATTTCGCTTTTAAATATAGACTTGATATTATACGATGATGTAGGCAACAAACATATGCATCAAAAGACAATTGAAGGTCCGTGATCAGTGTCACACCCCGACCCGCAACGGAAAAGGTGATCGGGGCATGATTGGGTTATCATCAAAGCTCATGACATTTATTATAACGTTTCATATTTATTATTACAATTTAAAGGGAAACATACAATCATAATTACATCATGTTCTACACATCATTCTAGACTTCATTATTTTCTTCTAAGGCATTTCCTATGTTTTCCTTGCTTCATCCTGTTCACCTGTATCATGTGTAAAAATGGTTTTTGGATCAACAAAAAGTTGGCGAGTGAATCCTATGAAAAACATTTAAACAAGTTTATTGAATTGATTATAAATAAAGTGCATAACCACATATGAGTAAATATAGATGTAAACTTATTCACGAAACACTTAATATTAAATAATGCACACACATACAATAATAGATTGTTTTGAGTCACACGTTGCTCAACTCGTCTCCCACGAGGAACTGATGGGCCTAATGAATGAGTTTTGAGGCACGCGTTGTTCTACGAACTGATGGGCCTAATGAATGAGTTTTAAGGCACGCGTTGTTCAACTCGTCTCCCACGAGGAACTGATGGGCCTAACAAATAATTTGCATACAACTTTGACAATAAGTAAACATAACTACAACCAATATTTACATTTTAAATCATAATATGGTATGGCACGGGTTTAAATAAACGAGTTAGTTTTAGTGACACATAATACACCCCAAAACGTGTAATTAAAAAGGGGAGTTGTAAGATTCACTCACAGTGGGTGCGTTCGGTTGATGATGTTGAATGCGCACGAAGTTTGATTTAACCACGAGTGAAACTAACCTAGATAATAACATAATGGTTCGGTAAATAAGCGGATTTTATTAATCAATTTTGGTAGGATTATTGGATATGTTTTTGTGAGTTTAAAGCTATTTTCTAACTTTAAAAATGTTTTTTAAGTATTTTTAATTGATTTTTAAATAAAATAAATTAATAAAAATAATAAAAAAATGTCGACTTTTTGACCGTTGACTTGTTGACCGTTGACCTGTTGACCAGTTTTATTGTGTAAATGTATGCGCCGGGCAGGACTCGAACCCGTGACCTCCCGTTCGTGCACACAGCTCTACCAACTGAGCTACGTGTCTAACCCGAAATATTTCTGTTTTTAATTATATTTATATACTAATTGAATTAATCCGAAAATCATTTATTTTAAAAACGATTTTAATGCATCGGCTCGGTGCTCGCCACAGGTCTCGAACCCGGGACCTGTGGGTTAGTTTGGCACACAGTCCACCGCTGGACTGTGTGTCTAACTTGGTAAATAATCTGGTTTTTATTATACTTAACATCTTACTGAAGTTAACCCGGTTCGGTCTCTAAAAAAAGGCATTTTATTTCTGTGAAGGTGCGTGTGTCAAGAATCGAACTCGGAACGTTAGGCATATTGTTTGCACACATTCCACCACTGGACTGTGTGTCTAACCCGTTCATAAAACTGTTTTTAATTAATCTTATATCATATCAGTACTTCGTCTTCTTCGTTAAACTTAACCAGAATCGATGTCCGACTGTTTTGACAAAAATAATCAGTTTCTTTAGCGTGTTGTGATTAATTACATGTGAGATTAATAAAAAACGAGAGAGATTAGGTGTAAGATATACCGAACAGAGATCCTCTGTTTTGCCGGCGAAATTTCTGATAACAGCAGGTTATTCCGGCGACGTTTATCTTGCGGCAGAAGGTCTTCAGGAAGCTTGAGGTGAGTGTGGGTGACTTCGGTATGAGCTCTAGGTGTTCTGTTTTGAGAGTAAGGCACAGAAGTGAAGGGGTTCGGTTTTCTGGCGAGTTGCAGAAACTTTCTGGCGAGTGAAACTTCGTCGAGAATGGGTGTGATCGTGAGCGAAAAGGCTATCAGAGGTTAGAGGGTGCATTTATAGGAAAGAATCGAGATGCATGTGGTCTGATTTCAGTCTTGATTCATCGGTCAATAACTTTTCAGGCGGTTATGACTTGTGTCGCGGACTGGACATCGGTTATAACCGATGTTGAGGTAATTGCTTCGGTTAAATTAGAAGAAACCGTCCAATCTCGGCGAAATCGTCGGGATTTCCGACGACTGCGATTTTGGGCGCAACTTGACTGGATTTGATTTCCGAGATTCATTATTTCAATTAATTGTTTCGGTATCTTAACAAAAACCCAAAGTGGCGGAGTGGTTGAGAGCGTGTGTGTTAAGGCTTTGGAATCCTGGCTGACCCGGGTTCGAAACCCGGCAGCAGCAATATATTTTTATTTCATTGTTTTTAATACTTTTTCAAATATAACTTTTATAATCCAATATATTTACTAATTATGTATCGTTTAAAATTAATTTGGGCATTAAATACGCCACGAAATTTTTTAACTGATCGTTCGGTTAATAAACGGAGCGGGTTTGGTAAATCCGGTTTTTGACGGATGTTACAGTATCCCCTACTTTTTAGAAATTTCGTCCCGAAATTTAAGTAATGGCATATTTGTCTAAAAAGGATGGTGTTTAATTTGACAGTTACATACTTAGAAAAAGAGTAAGAGTTTAAATTTTTGTTTGAGGCGGTAACGTTCCTTGTAAGGGTTGAGTACCCTACTACAGGAATCGCTTTTTGTTGCCTACGGTAAAAATATGGATAAGCGGAGTTGATTCACTGAGTAATTTAATGCAATAGTTTTGATATGTTTGGAAAGATAAGGTTATATCCTAAAACAAAACTTCTAATACCACAACCTACATGGAACTTCTTATAGCCTCCTGACAATGCCTCTGATCCTTTGGCAAGAATACTTATATATAGGAAGTACCAGCGGCGTATCCACCATATTCTAGTCAAATTTTCATTGGTTTTATCAGTAAGTCATGATTGGTTCTATGATACGACTCTAAACATGACAAACACAACAACCAATGTCTGAGTCCTAATTCTGATAGTATACATGTTTGATTGGTGACATAATCCAATTTCTTTAAATGATGAGATGATATAAATGCTAGATCAGTGAAAACTTTAACCAAGAAATTACTAAATCCTACATGGAACTTCTCATAACCGCCTGACAATGCCTCTGATCCTTTGGCAAGAATACTTATATATAGGAAGTACCAGCGGCGTATCCACCATATTCTCGTCAAATTTTCATTGGTTTTATCAGTAAGTTATGATTAGTCCTATGTGACTCTAAAGCATAAATAAACACCACAACCAATATCTGAGTCCAAATTCTGATAGTATACATGTTTGAAAGGTGGCATAATCCAATGATGAGATGATATGAATGCTAAATCAGTGAGTATAGCTCATATTTCAATCAAGACAATACTAAATCCTACATGGAACTTCTCATAACCGCCTGATAATGCATCTGATCCTTTGGCAAGAATACTTATATATAGGAAGTACCAGCGGCGTATCCACCATATTCTCGTCAATTTTTCATTGGTTTTATCCGCAAGTTATGATTAGTTCTATGTGACTCTAATACATAAATAAACACAATCAACCAAAGATTGAGTCTTAATTCTGATAGTATACATGTTTGAATGGTGACAGTACCTCTCTCGTTTGTTATGATGGAGAGGTTAGTCCTTGTGGAAGTGAGACATAGCTCAACTTCTTTAAATGATGAAATTGAAATACGTTGAAATGTATGATGAACAAACTTCGACCAAGACATTACTAAATCCTACATGGAACTTCTCATAACTGCCTGATAATGCCTCTGATCCTTTGGCAAGAATACTTATATATAGGAAGTACCAACGGCGTATCCACCATATTCTCGTCAAATTTTCATTGGTTTTATCCGCAAGTTATGATTAGTTCTATGTGACTCTAATACAAACGCAACAACCAAAACTTGAGTCTCAATTCTGATAGCATACATGTTTGATTGGTGACAGTTCCTCTCTCGTTTGTTGTGATGGAGAGGTTAGTCTATGTAGAAATGGAACACAATCCAATTTCTTTAGATGATGATATGATATGAATGTTAAATCAGTGAATGTAACGCAAATTTCAACCAAGACAATACTAAATCCTACATGGAACTTCTCATAACCGCCTGATAATGCCTCTGATTCTTTGACAAGAATACTTATATATAGGAAGTACCAGCGGCGTATCCACCATATTCTTGGCAAATTTTCATTGACTTTATCCGCAATTTATGATTAGTTCTATGTGACTCTAATACAAACCCAACAACCAAAACTTGAGTCTCAATTCTGATAGCATACATGTTTGATTGGTGACAGTTCCTCTCTCGTTTGTTGTGATGGAGAGGTTAGTCTATGTAGAAATGGAACTCAATCCAATTTCTTTAGATGATGATATGATATGAATGTTAAATCAGTGAATGTAACGCAAATTTCAACCAAGACAATACTAAATCCTACATGGAACTTCTCATAACCGCCTGATAATGCCTCTGATTCTTTGACAAGAATACTTATATATAGGAAGTACCAGCGGCGTATCCACCATATTCTTATCAAATTTTCATTGACTTTATCCGCAAGTTATGATTAGTTCTATATGACTCTAATACAAACACAACAACCAAAACTTGAGTCTCAACTCTGATAGCATACATGTTTGATTGGTGACAGTTCCTCTCTCATTTGTTGTGATGGAGAGGTTAGTCTATGTAGAAATGGAACACAATCCAATTTCTTTAGATTATGATATGATATGAATGTTAAATCAGTGAATGTAACACAAATTTCAACCAAGACAATACTAAATCCTACATGGAACTTCTCATAACCGCCTGATAATGCCTCTGATTCTTTGACAAGAATACTTATATATAGGAAGTACCAGCGGCGTATCCTGTCAAATTTTCATTGACTTTATACACAAGTTATGATTAGTTCTATGTGACTCTAAAACAAACACAACAACCAAAACTTGAGTCTTAATTCTGATAGTATACATGTTTGAATGATGACAATACCTCTCTCGTTTGTTATGATGGAGAGGTTAGTCTATGTAGAAATGGAACACAATCCAATTTCTTTAAATGATGAGATGCTATAAATGCTAAATCAGTGAGTACAAAACAAACTTCAATCAAGACAATACTAACTTCTACATGGAACTTCTCATAATCGCCAGATAATGCCTCTGATCCTTTGACAAGAATACTTATATATAGGAAGTACCAGCGGCGTATCCACCATATTCTTGTCAAATTTTCATTGGCTTTATCCGTAAGTTATGATTGGTTCTATGTGACTTTAAAACATAAAGAAAAACATAAAACTAAGCGGTTGGAGTCGAATCTTGATTTTTGGTGAAGGGGACTAGTTGGGTGGTTTCGTTTGAGCCGTCATTAACTTCAACAGGATTGGCGTTGATGTTGAAAACTCCTCCTCTTGCTGGTGGCCTAGGGATTAGGTTTCCTTGATTTGCTTGGTTAACTGGGTTTGCTTGAGCTTGGGCGTTTATGATGTTAACCAATCGAGGGCACGTGTTTCTGAAATGGGTAGGGTCGCCACAATTAAAGCAAGCTCGAACATAAGGTAACATGGGGTATTGAGGTTGTTGATATGTTTGGATCATATTTTGAGTAAGGGGTGTGGTTTGGTTTTGAGGGGTGCGGCAAACCTTGCTCAAATGACCATAGTGTCACAATTCGCACATAGTCGACAAGGTAAGGTAGATGGATGGTGATAAAAACAGGTGTTACATTGAGGGTTAGGTCCAAGGTATGGTTTCTTATTTGGGTAAGTTGAGTTGGGTGCTATTTGCGTGATTGGGATAGCTTGGATGGGTGTGGCTTGTGAGGCTAGAAGACATCTACAAGGAATACATATCAAGAGTATGAGCTGGATGATTTAGGGATAGGTGTCGTATTTAGGAATGAACATTCATAAAATAAATATAAAATAATAAGTCTACTACATCCATAGGATGTCTTGGGCTTTGCACGTAATTGGGCCTTGCATGCCGCCATACTTCACCTTCGTAATCATGTGGGCCCCCATGAATACCGGGTTTTTCATATGGTTCGCATGTGTTAGCCTGGTTACGTACACTAAAATCCGGAGAAAATCGAGAAATATGTATGTAACGTATGATATTCGGAATGTATCCAGGTGTGGACACGGTGACACTTCAAAGTGGGGTTAGTTCGAACGACGTTTGGTGTGGCATGCTTTGGCCTAATAGGTCCTTCGTACTCTCATCGTTAGTCCCCAGGTAGGCAAACTGGTCCGTTATATTGGATTTATACGAATGCCAACCTAGACAGGACGTTCCACTACCGGTACTTGTACCCTTACAGTTACTACATGCCCGTCGCAGAACTCACTTTGATGAGATTTTGAAAAATGAAAATGCGACAAAATCTTTGAATAACGAAAGTATGAAGATGATTTGAATATGTGAACATTGAAATATGTATGATGAATGTGTATGTAAGTATGTATGTTTGACTGTAAGTATAAACAAATATGAAACAAATAAATATCATAAGTTTGCATGTAACCACATAAACTATTAAAATCTAGTCAACTATAGTATAGGCTCTAAGGGTCTAATAACCTATCCTATATCCCTATAGTCATGGCTCTGAAACCAATCTGTCACAGCCCGACCCGCAGCGGAAAAGGTGATCGGGGCATGATTGGGTTATCATCAAAGCTCATGACATTTATTATAACGTTTCATATTCATTATTACAATTTAAAGGGAAACATACAATCATAATTACATCATGTTCTACACATCATTCTAGACTTCATTATTTTCTTCTAAGGCATTTCCTATGTTTTCCTTGCTTCATCCTGTTCACCTGTATCATGTGTAAAAATGGTTTTTGGATCAACAAAAAGTTGGCGAATGAATCCTATGAAAAACATTTAAACAAGTTTATTGAATTGATTATAAATAAAGTGCATAACCACATATGAGTAAATATAGATGTAAACTTATTCACGAAACACTTAATATTAAATAATGCACACACATACAATAATATATTGTTTTGAGGCACGCGTTGCTCAACTCGTCTCCCACGAGGAACTGATGGGCCTAATGAATGAGTTTTGAGGCACGCGTTGTTCTACGAACTGATGGGCCTAATGAATGAGTTTTAAGGCACGCGTTGTTCAACTCGTCTCCCACGAGGAACTGATGGGCCTAACAAATAATTTGCATACAACTTTGACAATAAGTAAACATAACTACAACCAATATTTACATTTTAAATCATAATATGGTATGGCACGGGTTTAAATAAACGAGTTAGTTTTAGTGACACATAATACACCCCAAAACGTGTAATTAAAAAGGGGAGTTGTAAGATTCACTCACAGTGGGTGCGTTCGGTTGATGATGTTGAATGCGCACGAAGTTTGATTTAACCACGAGTGAAACTAACCTAGATAATAGCATAATGGTTCGGTAAATAAGCGGATTTTATTAATCAATTTTCGTAGGATTATTGGATATGTTTTTGTGAGTTTAAAGCTATTTTCTAACTTTAAAAATGTTATTTTTAAGTATTTTTAATTGATTTTTAAATAAAATAAATAAATAAAAATAATAAAAAATGTTGACTTTTTGACCGTTGACTTATTGACCGTTGACCTGTTGACCGGTTTTATTGTGTAAATGTATGCGGCGGGCAGGACTCGAACCCGTAACCTCCCGTTCGAGCACGCAGCTCTACCAACTGAGCTACGTGTCTAAACCGAAATATTTCTGTTTTTAATTATATTTATATACTAATTGAATTAATCCGAAAATCATTTATTTTAAAAATGATATTAATGCATCGGCTCGGTGCTCGCCACAGGTCTCGAACCCGGGACCTGTGGGTTAGTTTGGCACACAGTCCACCGCTGGACTGTGTGTCTAACTTGGTAAATAATCTGATTTTTATTATACTTAACATCTTACTGAAGTTAACCCGATTCGGTCTCTAAAAAAAAGGCATTTTATTTCTGTGAAGGTGCGTGTGTCAAGAATCGAACTCGGGACGTTAGGCATATTGTTTGCACACAGTCCACCACTGGACTGTGTGTCTAACCCGTTCATAAAACTGTTTTTAATTAATCTTATATCATATCAGTACTTCGTCTTCTTCGTTAAACTTAACCAGAATCGATGTCCGACTGTTTTGACAAAAATAATCAGTTTCTTTAGCGTGTTGTGATTAATTACATGTGAGATTAATAAAAAACGAGAGAGATTAGGTGTAAGATATACCGAACAGAGATCCTCTGTTTCTCCGGCGAAATTTCCGATAACAGCAGGTTATTCCGGCGACGTTTATCTTGCGGCAGAAGGTCTTCAGGAAGCTTGAGGTGAGTGTGGGTGACTTCGGTATGAGCTCTAGGTGTTCTGTTTTTAGAGTAAGGCACAGAAGTGAAGGGGTTCGGTTTTCCGGCGAGTTGCAAAAACTTTCCGGCGAGTGAAACTTCGTCGAGAATGGGTGTGATCGTGAGCGAAAAGGCTATCAGAGGTTAGAGGGTGCATTTATAGGAAAGAATCGAGATGCATGTGGTCTGATTTCAGTCTTGGTTCATCGGTCAATAACTTTTCCGACGGTTATGACTTGTGTCGCGGACTGGACATCGGTTATAACCGATGTTGAGGTAATTGCTTCGGTTAAATTAGAAGAAACCGTCCAATCTCGGCGAAATCGTCGGGATTTCCGACGACTGCGATTTTGGGCGCGACTTGACTGGATTTCATTTCCGAGATTCATTATTTCAATTAATTGTTTCGGTATCTTAACAAAAACCCAAAGTGGCGGAGTGGTTGAGCGCGTGTGTGTTAAGGCTTTGGAATCCTGGCTGACCCGGGTTCGAAACCCGGCAGCAGCAATATATTTTTATTTCATTGTTTTTAATACTTTTTCAAATATAACTTTTATAATCCAATATAGTTACTAATTATGTATTGTTTAAAATTAATTTGGGCATTAAATACGCCACGAAATTTTTTAACTGATCGTTCGGTTAATAAACGGAGCGGGTTTGGTAAATCCGGTTTTTGACGGATGTTACAATTAGGCGGTTCTAGACGGAAGTTAATGCGTAAACGTAAACCGATTCGGTAGAATATTATTACAGAATGGAGTAGAAGTAGAATGCAGCGGAAGTCTTCATTCATTCCGAAAGAGTATACATCTTTATAAGTCCAGCTGCCGGAGTTCCTGGAGAGAATCCGGCAGCACCCCTCCGTAGGGATGGCAAAAACTCAAATGACAAATGAACACACACCACCTATTTATAGGGAAACATACAAGTTCGCTTGACATGTGGATGCGAGGACAAGTTCGGACGAACTTGTCTTCCATATGTCAAGTTCGAGCAAACTTGACCTCCACATGTCAAGTTCGAGCGAACTTGACCTCCACAGGTCAAGTTCGGGCGAACTTGTTCCCTTTGACACTGTAATCTCCGTATTTCGGTCGTGTGTTCAATTCTAACCTATACAATATTCAACACACGCTCAATTTAGCCTATTCGACAAGTGACGAACACAAAGTGCATCAATAGTTTGCCAGTTTTTCATGTTTAGTCCCCAATTTTATGAAATTACATGCTTGTTCCCTGTGGTTTGTTCACTTGTTACTCGGATGGTCCCCAAACTAGATGGACGTTTGTTTTTTCAGTTAAGTTGGTGTGAAATGACTAAAGTACCCTTACTATGAAAAACAATTAAAAAAATTAAAGTTATACGTAATTCAAGTAGGCCCCACCTGACCCCACCTCACCTCACCCCATCCCACAACCCCACCCATCTTCTTCTTCTCACACTCTCAGGTGCCATCCCCCCCCCCCTCCGACGAACTTCCCCATTCCAATGACCACACTTCTCCAGCAAGGATTATTTGGAGATGGATTTGAATGTGGAGAATCTTGATGTTCCAACATAGAAGTTGGATTTGAAAATGAAGAATCAAACCCTTTAATTGAATCAACAGAACCTACAATCCCACAACCTGCTTTCATCGATTGAATCCACCCCATTCCTCTACATTGTTCCACATTTTTATCACCAAAAGTTTGGTTGCTTTCAAACACTATAGTTTGGTTTCTCCGGTGAACTATAACGATAACGTAAAGTAAGTGCTAGCGAACACTACTATGAGTTTATGTAGCTCCTTTTGTGTGTGTTAGAATAAATGTAGATTAGATTATGGTAGTTTTAGGTATTTATTTACATTGAAATGGAGGATTTATGGCTTCGATGTTGCTTGATTTCATGAAATATGGTGGTGGCTAACATAGGGATTTTACTCCAGTGGTTTTTTTATTGCTTATTTGAGTATTTATGTTTTTTTAATGTGTTTGGAGAAGAATGCAGTAGAGAAATGGTACAATAAATTGGTTTTTTTATATAATTCAACAATCAACTTGTTTGTGTGATATTGAAGGTGAAAAAGACGATGTGTGGGGAAGCCGTAAATCAGATTCCGGCAAGGTTATAGTATCCAGATCATCATTTTCCGGCAATAATGGTAAACCCAATAACCTATGTTCTATTGGATTGTTGTGGTGGTGTTGAATAGTGGTTTAAGGAGACAGTTGTGGGGAATGAAAATGGTGGTCGGGTTTCGTATTTCTCCCAAAGAAGTGGTTGTCGGTGTTGTCAAAGGTGGGGATCAGAGTTCTTGGGCCATGTAGGAGGAGTTGATCGGAGAGGGTGACTAGAGTTCTTGGGCGGTGGAGGAGTCTTTGGGCGTGGTGATCGGAGTTCATGGGCTGTGGTGGAGGAGTTGATCAGAGAGGGTGACTGGAGTTTTTGGTCGGTAGTTGTGGAGGTTGTTAAGACTTAAGAGTTTGAAGATGATGGGTGGGTCCATAAAGATGGTTGGAGAGGCTGTTGGATGAAGGGTTTGGGTGGGCCCCATGCTTAACTATTTTTTATTTGTTTAATGTTTTAATTGTTAATTTTAATATATCAAGGGTAGTCTAGTCATTCCACAAGAATTTAACTGGACAAACTAACGGTCATCCAGTGTTGGGACTATCCGAGCAACAACTGAGCAAACCACATGGAACAAACATGCTATTTTAAAAAGGTGGGGACTAAAGGTGAAAAACTGGCAAACCACAGGGACCATCCGGGCAATTAACTCTACCAAATAATAAAATAAGTTATATCTTTAAAACCATTTGTAATACACGGGGTGAATAAGTGTAGTATTTTTACTAAATAATAAAAAAAAGTTATATCTTAAAAAACTTCGTGTATTACACGACTTGAATAAAATTGATTTTATGTACCAAATAATAAGAAAATTATATTTAAAAATATTAATGGATATACTTGATACGCGATAGATATAGTGATTGCAGAGATGATTATTGAAAAGAAGATACATTTGTCCGACATGTTA
This sequence comes from Scalesia atractyloides, assembly GCA_947069175.1. Classification (NCBI taxonomy): domain Eukaryota; kingdom Viridiplantae; phylum Streptophyta; class Magnoliopsida; order Asterales; family Asteraceae; genus Scalesia; species Scalesia atractyloides. The sequence goes on along the minus strand of CAMTDV010000019.1, from coordinate 41,920,615 downwards.
TTCAAGAAACAAATAAACAGTCATTTGAGTAATAAAATATAAATTATATTTAAAAAACCCGTAATAAATCTAATTTAAAAAAAACTAAGACTTTGTTATTATTAGTAAAATCAATTAATTTATATTTGTAATTTTCTTTGGTATTATTTTATTATAAAGTGCATATATTATGTATAGTTATATTATGTCTTAAGTTACTGATGTTATCCAAAATGTTTGTCGATTTTATGTTTACCATTATATATACTATGGTAAAAGTTTAAAGTTTATTAGAGTTATAAAACAGAAGTATACATTAAATTTAAAATAAATAATAATTATCTATAGTTAAGTAGAAGAGATTAAACAAAATAATATTTACTAGGAAAGTTATCTGTAATCAATTAAAAGAGATTAAACCAAATAATAATTATCAATAAGATATTAAACTAAATAACATTTAATAGAAGGTTATTTATAATTAATTAGAAGAAATTAAAATAAAATAATAATTATCTATAAGACATGACTTAATATGATATAAGTGTTCAAAAGTGAAATCTTTTAATATATAGTATAGATATAGATATAGATTTTAAATTAAATATGTTTCAATATACAATATAATTAACTTGATAAACACGTGTCAAATCAGTTCTTGTCGATCAATTGAACATATCTGTTATTATTAATTAATTAATTGAAATATTGAATATGTCATGATATATATTATTAGATAGTGGCATGTGACAAATGATATGTTTCACTTTAACAATATAAAAAAATCCGTGATTTTAGGAATCTTTAATTTCAATTCAAAGTAAGTATAGTTGTGGTGACGTGAAATTTTTAATTTCTCAAAGGTCAAATGACATTTGATTAAATTGTTCGAGATGCCGGTGATTACATAACGTATACATGTATCGCCTACCTTAATAAAGTTTGTTTTGAGTAAATTATAGAAATATGCTTTTTTAAGTTTGCCAAAAATTACAGATACGTTTTTTGTATGTTTAAATGTTGCCATATATATTTTATACATTTTTTTTTCAAAAAACATCCTTTAATAATAACCAGGTTTAATTTAATTGTTAAATATCCTTACATGCCAAACATGTATGGATATTCATGAGGAGACGTCCGAATCACCGAACAGAGCATAAAATGACTCGAAGTCTCGAACACCATGCTTTGACTCCCAAAAGTCGTCCGGCCAAAAGTATCTTTTATAACTAACTTTGGACCGACATTCCTAACCGCCTGATAATGACTGGTCCGGTCATAATGACCGGTCCGGTCATAATGACCCGAACCACGTCAGCATACCCACAAGTATAAATACTCCATTTAGAACTCCAAAAACCGGTTTCTCTCTAGAACTCTCCAATCTCTCTGACTTCACCTTTTATACTTCCCATTCTTATTCTCACGATCGAGCTTGGTCACAGAGAGGCCCCCTCCCTGTGACGAGTGCCACACCCTAACCGATGGCGGAATCATCGGAGTAGTGGCACTAGGCGAACCAGATTGTCTCAAGAGATTCCATAACAATTATTTAAAGATAATAAATCAACATTTAACATCCCATACTATTAAACTCATAATATCCTTAAACAATCATTACATTAACAAAATCAAACAGTAAAATCTGATCCGATCTCCCCTAGATTTATTACACTTGGAACTAAACAAAATAAAACAAAACTAAACCACGCAAGTCACATCCAAACATCTAAACTACAAATTCTCATCCTGTTACATACGTTAAAATACAAGTCAATACAATTAAGTAAAGGTGAGCATACAGGTTTAAGTACTACTAGTATAATCAAGAAAGCGTTCGCGAATAATCTAACTACACATCATGATACACCGAAACAATTCACACAGATTAACATAGGCTTATTTCTCATGCTAACTACCGTGAGAAGGCTTGCGCGTCTATCCTAACTAGACCCCGTCGGGTGTAAGCCACACTATAGTATCATACTAGCTAAGGAGGCAAGCTAACGAAGATAAGTCCTAGTCACATGTTTCTAGTATCACGTATTGAGCATATGTAATCAGATTATTCACGTGTGATAAACAGTTTGATTTGTGAAGTGATTTTGATATAGGAACGTATGTAACACCCAAAAAGCGCGTTAAAGCGAAAATGGGTCAAATATACTCACGATGGGTGCGTTTTAGTTAGCTTAGAGATTCTTAGGAGAGTTGAGAAGAGCGCCGGATCAGTCTGCATACGCGAACGGAAGTGCATCAGTCTCTGAAAAGCTTAAACGGTTAAGTTTTGGTAGGGCAGTAGCCAAGTTCGAGCGAACTTGGTGGGTTTTGGTGGGTTTAGAGTCAAGTTCAGTCGAACTTGATGAGTTTCCTAAGAAACTTGTCAAGTTCGGGCGAACTTGTAGGAAAACCTTATTGATTTGGCAAGTTCGGTCAAACTTGTATGGTTTCCTAAGAAACCAGGCAAGTTCGGGCGAACTTGCAAGAAACTTGGTGGAGAAACACTCAAGTTCGGTCGAACTTGACCCAGATGGGTACAAGTTTGGTCGAACTTGACCTGCTGAGCTGGTGATTCTTGAGCGAACTTGATGTTTTCGGGTCTAAAATCTTGCGTTTTCGTGTCGTTTGCTGAGGAAAATCGAGTGTTTATCCCTCCAACCCTGTGCTACTGAGCAAACTTAGGTCAGAGAGGTCTTTTAGAGCTATTTTAGCCGTTTTACAAAAGCGTGGGCTAATCCGGGCGAACTCGGGGTTCGTTCGGTTTAGTCCGGCTTGTGTAAACCAACATAAACGTCCTTGTTCTTCCAGATTTGGGATCTTGAATGAAAGATGCTTCGTTTCATACCAGAAAATGAACAAAGCATCATCAAAAGTCCGTATGTTGTGTAGAAATCAATGGTTTTCAAAGGTTTTTTTTTCAGATCTATCACTTACAAGCCGAGATCTTGCAGATCTCGTGTTTGGGAAGTCTCTACTATCGCCAAACGAACTTGTATTGTGTAGATATAAGCTTAAAACATAAGTTTTTGAAGAAAAAGATGAAGGTTTTCGTAAAAAATGAGTTTTGATGAAAACGAAGGCTAGGCCTTGTGCCAAAATCGTTGTAAACCTTTGTAGATTGTTGATAAACGTTGTTGCAGTGAATTCGGGTTGATTCTTACTTAGAACATGAAGGTTTCGGGTTTTGAGAGCTCTGGGCGAACTTGGTCAGCAAGGGGAGCATGAATGAGGAGCATGGGTAATTATAGGAGAAGGGGCTGAGGGAGACAAGTTCGGCCGAACTTGCATGTATTCATGCAAGTTCGCGCGAACTTGAGGGATTTTGAGAGAATGGGAGCCAGGTTCGACCGAACTTGACCTCCTTGAGGTCATGTTCGAGCGAACTTGAGGCAAAGGAGGGGTTCTGTTGTGCCAAGCAAGTTCGGCCGAACTTGGGGTTATCAAGTTCGAGCGAACTTGTCCCAAAAGTTGGGTTTTCGTCGATTATTTCACGTTAAGAGTTCGTTTGATTATTCGGTTCGCATTAAATAGTTACATTAAGCGTTATAATTGGTATAATAGTGCGATTTAGCGATTCGAGAGTGCGAGAGCGATGCGATAGCGATTGCAAACATAACCACAAACACACATAACACATAAATAAAATAAAACCATATAAACAATTGCGATGAGATTAGCGATGCGATTTAATTAAGTGATTAGATGCGATAATAATGTAAAATACCATAATTAATTAACATAAACTTTATTATTAGCCGAATATCGGGATTACAAAAGAAGTACAACGATAAAAACAAGGAAAAAGATAAAAACGAATTTCCGAGTTGTTACAGTCTCCCCTATTTTAGGGAATTTCGTCCCGAAATTAGGCAGTAGTTGTAACAAATAGATGCGGGTACTTGGCCTTCATATCACTTGCCAATTCCCAAGTAAACTCGGCGCCACGTTTGCCCTCCCATCGGACCTTCACGATAGGGATGCGAGAGCGTCGTAGTTTCTTAGTCTCTCGGTCCATGATTTCCACCGGCTTTTCCACGAAATGGAGAGTCTCGTTTATTTCTAGATCTTCGAGAGGTACATGGAGATTTTCTTCGGCAAGGCATTTCTTGATGTTAGACACGTGGAAAGTCGGATGTACGTTGTTAAGTTCCTCCGGTAATTCGAGACGATAGGCTACTTTACCGATTCTTTCCAGAATGTTAAAGGGACCAACGTATCGAGGCGCTAGCTTTCCTTTCTTGCCGAAGCGGACCACTCCCTTCCAAGGTGCAACCTTTAGGAGAACTTGATCTCCCACTTCGAACTGTAGGGGCTTGCGGCGTTTATCGGCATAACTCTTTTGACGACTCCGAGCTTTCAAGAGATTGTCTCTGATTTGGAGGATCTTGTCCGTCGTTTCTTGAATTAGCTCGGGGCCGGTGATTTGTGCTTCTCCGATCTCGTGCCATGCAATAGGCGATCGACATTTTCTTCCATACAATGCCTCAAAAGAAGCCATTTGAATGCTGGTATGATAACTATTATTGTACGAGAATTCGACTAAAGGTAAATGCATATCCCAGTTACCACCGAAATCTATGATGCACGCACGAAGCAAGTCTTCGAGGGTGCGGATCGTGCGCTCAATCTGACCGTCGGTTTGATGGTGAAAGGCGGTACTTAGATTAAGCGTACTACCGAGAGCAGATTGAAAGGTCTCCTAGAGACGCGAGGTAAAGCGACCGTCGCGGTCAGAAATGATGTCACGAGGCGTCCCGTGTCGACATATAACTTCGTCGGTATAGATTCGGGCTAACCGTTCGACCTTAAAGTCTTCTCGTATAGCAATAAAGTGCGCGGATTTGGTAAGACGATCAACGATAACCCAAATGCTATCGTGACCGGATGAAGTACGGGGAAGTTTGGTAACGAAGTCCATAACTATACTCTCCCACTTCCACATCGTGATTCTGGGTTGTTCGACTAAACCAAAGGGCCTTTGATGTTCGGCTTTAACTTTCGAACAAGTTAAGCACTTTGAGACAAACAAGGCAATATCCTTTTTCATGCCCGACCACCAGTACTTAGGACGAAGGTCCTGGTACATCTTGTCGGCACCGGGGTGAATGGAATATCGGGATTTATGAGTTTCGGTCATTAGCAATTCATGAAGATTATCACGAGTAGGAATCCAAATACGATCGAGATAGTAATAAATACCATCAGATTTAGATACAAGCTGAGTTTCGGCACCACATTTCGTTTCGTCTTGAAGAGTGTCCTCGTTGAAACAGGCGAATTGAGCGGCACGGATGAGGGTTTCAAGTTTAGCACAAGCTTGAGAGTCACAAATACTATACACATAGCTTCGTCGACTTAGAGCATCGGCGACGACGTTTGCTTTGCCAGGATGGTAGCGTATCTCACAATCGTAGTCGTTGAGAAGTTCAACCCATCGACGTTGTCACATGTTTAGTTCTTTTTTATTAAAGATATGTTGTAAGCTCTTATGGTCGGTGAAGACCGTACACTTTGTACCGTAAAGGTAGTGTTTCCATATCTTCAATGCAAAAACAACTGCACCGAGTTCGAGATCATGGGTTGTGTAGTTCTTCTCGTGGATCTTGAGTTGGCGAGACGCATACTGATAACCTTGTCTCGTTGCATGAGAACACAACCAAGACCAAGGTTTGAGGCATCACAATAAACAACGAAATCGTCGTTTACATCGGGTAAAGCGAGAACGGGAGTGTTGCATAGCATACGCTTGAGAGTTTGAAAAGCTTCCTCTTGCTTGGAATCCCAAACAAAAGGTTTGTCTTTATGAGTCAAAGCGGTAAGCGGAACGGCGATTTTCAAGAAGTCGGCGATGAATCGACGGTAATAACCCGCCAATCCAAGAAATGAACGGATTTCGAAAGCATTCTTCAGTGCAATTCAACTCTTGACGGCTTCAATCTTTGCAGGGTCGACGTAAATTCCTTGATTATTAACGATGTCGCCGAGAAATTGAACTTCTTCGAGCCAGAATTCACATTTAGAGAACTTAGCAAAAAGGCAATTTCCTTGAAGAAGTTCGAGTCGCGCGTGTTCGTCTCTCGACTTCGAATAGGTAAGGATATCATCGATGAAAACAATGACGAAACGATCTAAGAAAGCTTTACACACACTGTTCATCAAATCCATGAAGACCGCGGGTGCATTGGTAAGACCAAAAGGCATGACCACGAATTCGAAATGGCCATAGCGAGTACGAAAGGCGGTTTTAGGAAAGTCTTCCTCCAACACGCGTAACTGATGATAACCGGAACGAAGATCGATCTTGGAAAAATAAGTAGCACCTTGAAGCTGATCAAATAACTCGTCGATACGAGGAAGAGAGTAGCGGTTCTTTATCGTGAGTTTGTTAAGTTCACGATAATCGATGCACATACGGAAAGATCCGTCCTTCTTTGTTGTCACACCCCGACCCGCAGCGGAATAAAAGTCGGGGCATGATTGGATTATCACCAAAGCTCATGATATTTACTACGAAGTTTCATATTTATTAAAGTCAAATTACAAATTCAAATATCCAATAAACAAAATTCATTCAAATACAAAAAAACAAATCTAAATGTTTATTCCAACGCAATAACTTGTTTATTCTTCTAGGCCATCCTAAGTGTTTCTTTCCTCAACTGGATCACCTGTATCATGTGTAAAACAGGGGAGATTTTGGGTCAACAAAAGTTGACGAGTGAACCTTAATAAAACATTTTAAATAATTGCTTGTTTTATTTGTTAACGAAAATTCATGCATAAATCACATGTGAGCAAATATGTATATGTAAACAATCACAAACCAAATTGAATGAATATATGACATGAATGATGATGTATTTGAGATCAAGGCTCAATCAAACGGAGCCGATCTAATGAGGCACCTGATGCTCAACCCGTATCCCACGAGGAACTGATGGGCCTAATGAAATGAGTGCGCTGACATGATAAATTTATTCCACATAATAATCACACAACAACCATTACACATTAGATCACAAGATGATATAAGCACAAGTGTTTAAATAAAATAAATGAATTGTACGACACATGATACACCCCAAAACGTGATTAAAACGGGGAATTTATAGAGATTCACTCACCTTGGGTGCGTATTCTTGAATGGTAAGGAAAGCGCACGATTTGGGAATCTAATCAACGAGAAAGTACTAACCTAGAAATAATAACGCGATAACTCGGTAAATAAATTAAATTAATATTTAGGTTAAAATCCTTTGTTTAGGTTTTAGGTTATTTTTGTGGTTTGTGTTGATATTTTAAACCCTTGAAAATGTATATTCTTAAGCCTTTTATTTGATTTTTCTTTTAAATAAAAACCTTACAATTTAAAATATTAATATAAAATAAAAATAATATAAAAAAAAATTTTGTCAGTCTCACAAGCCTGTCAGACCGGTTTGATGCGAGTAGGTATGCGCGTATGCAGAGTCGAACCCGGGACCTTACGTTCACGTGCACGCAGCTCTTCCAACAGAGCTACGTGTCTAACCCGTCATATTCTGGATTTTAATTATATTTATACACTCTTTAGATTATTTCTAATTTAATTAAATTTACAAAAAGGTTTCAGTAATCTGACCGGTGCGTGCCACAGTGCTCGAACCCGTGACCTTGGCGATGTGATGCACCCAGCCCAACCAACGGGGCTGGGTGTCTAACCCGGCTATACATGCATTTTAAAAATATTTATATACTACACAAGTTTTACATAGAAAGGTGAATTCAAGAAGGTTTAAAAATGTCCGGCTGGTGTGAGGGTATGGACTCGAACTCGGGTTTACACGCATATTTAATACACACAGTCCACCGTTGGACTGTGTGTCCAACCTGTTAAAAACAATCAGTTATTGTTCATCTTCTCCGACGAGTATGAACTCTGATCAGGAGCCGACATTTCTCAGATTGTTATAATTTCATTAGTATGATTCTAACATAACAGAAAGAGGATTAAGGATTTATACCTCTGGTGTCGCTGGCTCTTGGCTTATCTTCCGGTGGTAATGTTCCGACAACAGAACGGTGGCTCAGCAGAGTTATCCCGAGGTTAGAAGTGAGAAGGAGTGAGCGATTTACAATGAGGAGTTCGGTCAGTATTTATAGGCTTGAAAAGGGGTGCTTGAATTCGGAATTCGTAAACTAAATTGGATGGTTGATTTCTTGCGAGATTGATTGATTGATTCTAATTTTGGGAAGAGTTTACGCGGACAGACAGCTGGTTCCTACCGGGTTCCAGAACAGGGGCAAGATCGGCGGGTGTTTTCCTGATTTGAATTTTGCCGGAAACATTGCTCGGGCTCGTGTATATATATGAGTTTATTCGAACTTCTTAACAGAAGGCGCATGTGTCTCGGTGGTGCTTGTGTTGTACGGTTACTCGGGTGACCCGGGTTCGATTCCCGGTTTACCCCTTTTTTTGGTGTTTTTATTTTAGTTATTTAATTTGCTAAATCTATATTTAATTATATGATATTATTAATTATAAATTGACTAATTATTTTATTATATCATTAGATTAATTATGTATGTATAAATTTACTATTTTAAACAAAATAAAAAAATTAGAAATAATACACTTGATTAATGGAAATAGTGCGGGTTTTTTAGACCCGTTTTTCACAGATGTTACAGTATCCCCTACTTTTAGAAATTTCGTCCCGAAATTTAAGTAGCAGTTGTAACTGGAAAAAGATGCGGGTACTTTTCGCGCATTGAGTCTTCACGTTCCCAAGTAAACTCAGGTCCTCGTTTTGACTCCCAACGTACCCTGACGATTGGAATACGACTTCGCCTTAAGCGCTTCTCACCGAAATCCATGATTTCTACTGGTCTTTCGACGAAGTGCATCGATTCATCGATTTGAATGTCTTCTAGGGGAATATGGAGGTTTTCGTCGGCGAGGCACTTTTTCAAGTTTGATGCGTGGAACGTGGCATGAATTATGTTGAGCTCTTCTGGTAGGTCAAGCTTGTATGCTACAGGACCTACTCTTTCGAGTATCTTGAAAGGTCCTACATAGCGTGGTGCTAGCTTGCCCTTTTGGCCAAAACGAACCACTCCCTTCCACGGTGATACCTTCAAAAGTACTTGATCACCAACGCCAAATTCCAAAGGCTTTCGTCGTTTGTCAGCATAACTCTTTTGCCGACTTTGAGCCGCTAGAAGATTGTTTCGAATTTGAAGGATTTTGTCGGTTGTTTCTTGAATCAATTCAGGTCCGGTGATTTGTGCTTCACCAATTTCGTGCCAACACACTGGAGATCGACACTTACGACCATATAAAGCTTCGAAAGGAGCCATACCGATACTTGAATGATAGCTATTGTTGTATGAGAACTCGACTAATGGTAGGTGAGCGTCCCAGTTCCCTTTGAAGTCTATGACACATGCTCGAAGCATGTCTTCGAGGGTTTGGATGGTGCGTTCAGATTGACTATCAGTTTGAGGGTGAAAGGCGGTACTGAGATCTAACCGTGTACCGAAAGCGGTTTATACGGCTCGCCATGTTCGTGAAGTGAAACGACCATCGTGGTCTGAAATGATGCTTAACGGTACACCATGACGGCTTACGATCTCGCTGATGTAGATACGAGCTAGCTTCTCGTTCTTGAAGTCCTCGCAAATCGGAATGAAGTGAGATGATTTTGTAAGACGATCAATGATTACCCATATGGTGTCAAACCCACTGGAGGTCCGAGGTAACCCGGTAATGAAGTCCATGGTTATGTTTTCCCACTTCCATACAGGTATTTCGGGTTGGACTAGAAGTCCTGAAGGTCTTTGATGTTCAGCTTTCACTTTGGAACAGGTAAGGCACTTGGAAATAAAAACAGCGATGTCCTTTTTCATGCCAGGCCACCAGTAGGTGTATCGTAGGTCTTGATACATCTTATCGGCTCCTGGGTGTACAGAGTATCGTGTTTTGTGTGCCTCATTCATGAGGAAATCACGAAGGTTATCGCGATCAGGAATCGATATGCGGTTTAAATAGTATTGAATACCGTCGGATTTGGTTTCAATTTTGAGTTCAGCTCCACATGACAGCTCATCGCGTACGTCATTTTCTGTTACAGAAACATGTTGAGCTGCCCGAATTCGATCTTTGATGTCGATTATGATTTGCGAACATAGAAGATGAATAGAATTCGCATAACCTTTTCGACTGAGCGAATCGGCCACCACGTTTGCCTTGCCAAGATGGTACCGAATTTTACAGTCGTAGTCGTTGAGAAGTTCGACCCATCTTCGTTGCCTCATATTCAACTCTTTCTGGTTGAAGATATGTTGGAGACTCTTGTGGTCAATGTATATTTCACACTTGGTACCGTAGAGGTAATGTCTCCATATCTTGAGAGCGAACACAACGGCTCCAAGTTCCAGGTCGTGGGTGCTGTAATTCTTCTCATGAACTTTGAGTTGCCTAGAGGCATAGGCTATCACTCTTCCTCTTTGCATCAATACACAGCCTAGTCCTTGCCCTGATGCGTCGCAATAAACCACAAAGTCATTGCAACCCTCAGGGAGTGTAAGGATAGGTGCTTCACAAAGCCTTTGCTTTAAAGTTTGGAAGGCCTCCTCTTGCTTAGGCCCCCAAATGAAGGGTTTTCCTTTGTGAGTCAAGGCCGTGAGTGGTACGGCGATACGTGAAAAATTGGTAATGAAGCATCGGTAATAACCAGCCAAACCAAGAAATGACCTAACTTCGGTAGGGGTACGTGGCGCTTGCCATTCCTATACTGCCCTGATTTTTGAAGGATCGACATGAATCCCCTTGTCATTGATGACATGACCAAGGAATTGTACTTCTCCTAACCAGAATTCGCATTTTGAGAACTTAGCGTAAAACCTTACAGTTCTTAAGGTGTAAGAATGAGCCTAAGGTGTCGCTCGTGATCGGATTTTGACTTGGAGTAGATAAGGATGTCGTCGATGAAGACTATGACGAAACGGTCTTGGTAGGGTTTGCATACTCTATTCATTAAATCCATGAAGACAACGGGGGCGTTGGTTAAACCGAAGGGCATAACCATGAACTCGTAATGACCATAACGAGTTCGGAAGGCGGTTTTTGGGATATCTTCCTCGCGCAATCTAAGCTGATGATAACCAGAACGAAGGTCGATTTTGGAAAAACAGGTGGCCCCTTGAAGTTGGTCCAGGAGGTCATCAATGCGAGGTAGTGGATAGCCATTCTTAACCGTCAACTTGTTGAGTTCTCTATAATCAATGCACATGCGAAACGTTCCATCTTTCTTCTTCACAAAAAGAACAGGCGCACCCCAAGGCGATGAGCTAGGACGTATGAATCTTTTGTCAGTCAACTCTCGTAGTTGACTGGCCAATTCTTGCATCTCGGATGGGGCTAACCTATAAGGAGATTTTGCGACCGATGTAGCGCCAGGCACAAGATCAATGCGAAATTCGACTTCTCTCACAGGAGGAAGTCCTGAAACGTCGTCGGGAAAAACTTGTGGGAATTCCTTCACAATTGGAATATCTTCGAGCTTCCTCTCCTTGCCTCCCTTCTTGACGACGTGAGCTAGAAGTACGACGTAGTTCTTGCGGAGATAACTTCGGGCTTGAAGGCAAGACATCAATTTGAGTCCTTTCGAAGGGGTTTTCCCAAAAATACGTAGTGTCTGACCGTCTGCGAGAGGAATACGAATGAATTTTTCGTGGCACACCACTTCAGCGTGATGCTGGCTGAGCCAGTCCATACCGATTATAACATCGAAACTTCCCAACTTCATAGGAATGAGGTCAATTCGGAAATCGTGATCGTTTAGGGTGAGAGTACAATCGCGTATAATCGAATTTAATGAAGTGGGTTTTCCGTCAGCAACTTCCACCGTTAGAGATTCAATGAGATTAACACGAGGTTGGTCGAGGATAGATTCGAATTCTAAGGACACAAAGCTCTTATCCGCACCAGTATCGAATAATATGGATGCATACCTACCATTGATGAGAAACGTACCGTTGACTACATTGTTGTCAGCCCTGACTTGGTTGGCATTGATATTGAAAGCTCTTCCTCTGGCAGGTGGAGGAGCTTGGTTAGCTTGGTTTACCGGGTTCGCTTGAGCTTGGGCATGGATGATGTTCACTAGGCGTGGACAAGTGTTCCTGAAGTGGTTTGAGTCCCCATAATTGAAACAGGCTCGCATGGGTTGCATCATGGGGTAGTTGGGTTGGTAGTAAGGTTGGCTGCGAGTTGTGCAGGTGGTAGAAGTAAGGGTTGTTGGGATTGGCCCACCATCTGATTTTGGGTTTCGGTTGGAGGTTGACTGCGGTTCATTCGCTGAAGGGTACGGCAGGTTTGGATGGTGTGACCCGCACGGCCACAAATTGTGCAATGTTGGCAGGGGTTTTTGGGAGGGTGATGGTATTGACAATGGTTACACTTTGGGTGTGGGCCAGTGTATGGCCTTTTGAATGGTGCGGCTGGAGGGGCAACTTGGGTGATTGGTGCAGCAGTGATGGGAGGGTTGGTTTGGGTGACGGCAAAGTTCTTGCCATTTCGCTTCCACTTACCAGCAAACTTCGAGGATGTACCTGGGTGGTTTGGAATTGGGGTCTCAATGGGTGCTTTATTCTTCTCATCTTTGAATTTGCCATTTCGAATGTGATTTTCAGTGAGTTCCGTAGCTAACTCCATTGTGGCTTCAAGTGTTGCAGACGAAGTGCTTAAAACCGAATCTTGGATTTTCGAGGGGAGGCCTCGAATGTAGTGTTCGACTAGGCAGTATAAGGGGGTGAACAAATTGGGGATCGTTTGGTTCAATTCGAGAAATCTCTTATTGTATGAAGTGTGGTCTCCTTCCTTTTGTTTTAATGCGTGAAACTCGTCTTCTAGATTTTTGATTTCGCTTCTTGGACAGAAACGTCTCGTCATGATTTCCCTTAACTCTTGCCAGGTTAAGGCCATGGCATCTTCAACACCTCGCTTACCCTTTTCCGTGTTCCACCAGGTAAGGGCTACCCCAAACAACCTTCCAGTCGCATAACGTACCTTACGGTCCTCGGGATAGTCGCAATTGAGAAAGGTGTTTTCCATCTCCCCAAACCAGTGAAGGAGGGCGGTGACACCTTCAGTCCCTTCATATTTTGGGGGATCGCAGGACTTGAAGTGTTTGTAGGTGCATTTGGGGGTTTTGGTGGCGATGCTTTGGTCTTCTTGGTTGGGAGGGTTGATGGGATTAGCGGTGAGGGCTTGTTGAACTTGTAGCACGATGTCAGGAAGTACTGCGGCTATTTGTTTAGCAATTTGCGTGGCCAAGCGTTCGTTTGACTTTCCTGCCTTTCTACCTCCACGTAATTGCCTAGCCGACATCTACAGGAACATATGTAGGAAGATTGTGAGTTCAAGAATTTCCTAGGTGTCATGTGTCGTAAAAAGAATGAAAACAACATAACTGAAAATAATTTAACTACATCCATAGGACGTCTTGGGTTTGCTCATGTTTGGGCCTCCAAATGTCCCCCATACCATTGCCTGTGTAGTCATGTGGGCCCCCATGACTATTGGGCTTGGTAGGATTCACATTGGTGTCGGCGGGTTAACACTCGCACCACCCGAATGAAAATCGTAAAACATGATTCCAAGATGTATGGTAGGAGGGTGTCCAGGTGTAGACACAATGACAGCTCAAAGTGGGGTTAGCTCACACGACGTTTGGTATAGCATGCTTTGGCCTAATAGGTCCTTCGTACTCTCATCGTTAGTCCCCAGGTAGGCAAACTGGTCCTTTATTTTGGATTTATACGAATGCCAAGCCTAGACAGGATGTTCCGACTACCGGTACTCGTACCCTTCCAGTTACTACATGCCCGTCGTGAAAACCCACTTTGATGTGATTTGAAAAATACGAAATCATTGCAAAAATCATGGAAATCGTGAGGTGTGTGCTTTCATAGATATGGCATGTTATGAGGATATGAACTATGATGAGCATTGCATATTAACATGTACCTGTGAGTGTGCTTGCATAATATTGGGTGTGAACATGAAACATATAAACATCATGAATTTTACATGTAACACATAAACAATTAAAATCTAATCGACTATAGTATAGGCTCTAAGGGTCTAATAACCTATCCTATATCCATATAGCCACAAGCTCTGATACCAATCTGTCACACCCCGACCCGCAACGGAATAAAAGTCGGGGCATGATTGGGTTATCACCAAAGCTCATGATATTTACTACGAAGTTTCATATTTATTAAATTCAAATTACAAATTCAAATATCCAATAAACAAAATTCATACAAATACAAAAAAACAAATCTAAATGTTTATTCCAACGCAATAACTTGTTTATTCTTCTAGGCCATCCTAAGTGTTTCTTTCCTCAACTGGATCACCTGTATCATGTGTAAAACAGGGGAGATTTTGGGTCAACAAAAGTTGACGAGTGAACCTTAATAAAACATTTAAATAATTGCTTGTTTTATTTGTTAATGAAAATTCGTGCGTAAATCACATGTGAGCAAATATGTATATGTAAACAATCACAAACCAAATTGAACGAATATATGACATGAATGATGATGTATTGAGATCAAGGCTCAATCAAACGGAGCCGATCTAATGAGGCACCTGATGCTCAGCCCGTATCCCACGAGGAACTGATGGGCCTAATGAAATGAGTGCGCTGACATGGTAAATTTATTCCACATAATAATCACACAACAACCATTACACATTAGATCACAAGATGATATAAGCACAAGTGTTTAAATAAAATAAATGAATTGTACGACACATGATACACCCCAAAACGTGATTAAAATGGGGAATTTGTAGAGATTCACTCACCTTGGGTGCGTATTCTTGAATGGTAAGGAGAGCGCACGATTTTGGAATTTAATCAACGAGAAAGTACTAACCTAGAAATAATAACGCGATAACTCGGTAAATAAATTAAATTAATATTTAGGTTAAAATCCTTTGTTTAGGTTTTTAGTTATTTTTGTGGTTTGTGTTGATATTCTAAACCCTTGAAAATGTATATTCTTAAACCTTTTATATTATTTTTCTTTTAAATAAAAACCTTAGAATTTAAAATATTAATATAAAATAAAAATAATATAAAAAAAAATTGTCAGTCTCACAAGCCTGTCAGACCGGTTTGATGCGAGTAGGTATGCGCGTATGCAGAGTCGAACCCGGGACCTTACGTTCACGTGCACGCAGCTCTTCCAACTGAGCTACGTGTCTAACCCGTCATATTCTGGATTTTAATTATATTTATACACTCTTTAGATTATTTCTAATTTAATTAAATTTACAAAAAGGTTTCAGTAATCTGACCGGTGCGTGCCACAGTGCTCGAACCCGTGACCTTGGCGATGTGATGCACCCAGCCCAACCAACTGGGCTGGGTGTCTAACCCGGCTATACATGCATTTTAAAAATATTTATATACTAAACAAGTTTTACATAGAAAGGTGAATTCAAGAAGGGTTTAAAAATGTCCGGCTGGTGTGAGGGTATGGACTCGAACTCGGGTTTACGCGCATATTTAATGCACACAGTCCATCGTTGGACTGTGTGTCTAACCTGTTTAAAATAACCGTTTTAATTAAACTAATCAGTTAATCAGTTATTGTTCATCTTCTCCGACGAGTATGAACTCTGATCAGGAGCCGACATTTCTCAGATTGTTATAATTTCATTAGTATGATTCTAACATAACAGAAAGAGGATTAAGGATTTATACCCCTGATGTCGCTAGCTCTTGGCTTGTCTTCCGGTGGTAATGTTCCGACAACAGAACGGTGGTTCCGACGAGACAGAGGAGAGCGCTCAGCAGAGTTATCCCGAGGTTAGAAGTGAGAAGGAGTGAGCGATTTACAATGAGGAGTTCGGTCAGTATTTATAGGCTTGAAAAGGGTTGCTTGAATTCGGAATTTGGAAACTGAATTGGATGGTTGATTTCTTGCGAGATTGATTGATTAATTCTAATTTTGGGAAGAGTTTATGCGGACAGACAGCTGGTTCCTACCGGGTTCCAGAACAGGGGCAAGATCGGCGGGTGTTTTCCTGATTTGAATTTTGCCGGAAACATTGCTCGGGCTCGTGTATATATATGAGTTTATTCGAACTTCTTAACAGAAGGCGCGTTTGTGTCGGTGGTGCTTGTGTTGTGCGGTTACTCGGGTGGTCCGGGTTCGATTCCCGGTTTACCCCTTTTTTGGTGTTTTTATTTTAGTTATTTAATTTGCTAAATCTATATTTAATTATATGATATTATTAATTATAAATTGACTAATTATTTTATTATATGATTAGATTAATTATGTATGTATAAATTTACTATTTTAAACAAAATAAAAAAAATTAGAAATAATACACTTGATTAATGGAAATAGTGCGGGTTTTTGAGACCCGTTTTACACAGATGTTACATTTTTCACGAAAAGGACAGGAGCGCCCCATGGCGAGTGTTCGGGCGTATGAAACCTTTATCAAGAAGCTCTTGAAGTTGGCTTGATAGCTCGCGCATTTCGGGTGGTGCGATGCGATAAGGAGCTTTAGCAACTGTAGTAGCTCCGGGAACTAAATCGATACGGAATTCAACATCTCGAGCAGGGGGTAAACCGGGTAAATCGTCGGGAAAGACTTTAGGAAATTCACAAACAACGGGAACATCTTTATAAGTCTTCTTTTCTTTCTCCGGGTTCACGATATGAGCGAGGAAAGCAACACATCGCTTTTGCAAGCATTTGTGTGCTCGAGTACATGACAAAAGCATCAACTTCTTTGAGGGAGTTTCACCGTATACATGAAGTTGATCACCGTTAGGGAGAGGGAAACGAATCATTTTATCGAAGCAAACAACTTCAGCATGATTTTCACGAAGAAAATCCATGCCTACTATGATATCGAAGCTACCTAACTGCATAGGTATGAGAGTGATCGAGAAAACATGGTTGTTGAGATCGAGATTACAAGCACATCAGACGGAATTGACGCTAACGGTTCTTCCGGTGGCGACTTCCACATCGAAAGTCTTTGGGAGTTTAGCGCGTTTACATTTTAAAACCTTTTCGAATTCTAACGATACAAAACAATTATCGGCACCAGTATCAAATAACCATGAAGCATAAATACCATGAACGAGAAACGTACCATTGACAACATTGTTGTCATTCTGGGCCTGGTGGTGATTCAAGTTGAAAGCTCTTCCACGCGCAGCTTGTTGTTGCTGCTGAGGCTGCGGTGGTGGCTGCTGCTGCTGCTGAGGCTCTTGCTTGACGGTACGGTTCGGGCAAACATTTGTAAAGTGGTTCGGGTCACCACACACGAAGCATACTCGTGCCTTTGGAGCCTGCTGCTGATTGGCCTGGGGTGGAGCTGGTAAAGCTGGTGCTGCTGGAGCATGAGGAGCTGGCCGACGAGGGCCGGTACGGCAACTCACCGTAAAGTGGCCGTAGATGTTGCAGTTCGTGCAAAAACGGCAATTGCCTCCAACGACATGATGATATGTGCACTTAGGGCACATAGGGTGCGGACCAGAGTACGCACACTTTGCTGGCGGTGCGTTTGGTGCTGCTGACTGGAGTGGCTGAGGGTTCGCTGGAGCAGTAAGAGCAAAGTTCTTGCTTTGGTTTTCCCTTTTGCGACCACGGCGACTGTTCTTTGGTTCTTGAGGCTGTTCGGTAGCAGGAGCTGCGGATTCGGTAACGGCCTGATTTGCGACCTTTCTGCTTTTGAAGTAACCAGACTGAACTCGTTTGTCATTAATCTCGACGGCTAGCTGGTAGGTCTCCTCGATAGTAGCAGGACGTGCTGCTTGAACAAAGTCAGCCACGCAATCGGGGAGAGCATTGAGGTATTTCTTGATTGCTTTCTCGGTCGTATCCACTTGACCGGGACAGATGATGCTCAACTGTTTGAAGCGAGCAGTGAGACCAGCGTTATTGGGACCATCTTGCTTGATATTCCAGAATTCGTTCTCCATTTTCTGGATCTCGTATGGAGGACATAATTAATTTCCTTAAGTTCCTCCCAAGTGAGTCCGTAAGCTTTGTCGTTCCCACGCTTGTTGCGCTCGGCTGTCCACCAGTCGAGAGCCCTTGATTGAAACACGCCGGTAGCGTTGACAGTGCGCAGAGCCTCGGGACATCCACTCTGGCGGAACGTGACCTCGATAGAGTCAAACCAGTGGAACATGGCACTCGGCCCTTCGGTGCCTGAGAAAGTAAGCGGTCCACATGCTTTGAACTGCTTTAAGCTGAAGTGGGGTTTCGGGGCATCTCCCTTGGAGTCCACATATGAGTTTCTGCTTACAGCATGAATTTCTGAGACAATTTGCAGGATGACTTTAGCTATCTCCTTGGCTATCATTGTAGTGATACGCTTGTCGGTGTTGCTGCGCTGGAGATTTCTTCGGGTGTGCGATCCCGTAGAAGACATCTACACGAAGGATTTAGATTAGATGAGATTCGATTATAATAGAGTTATGTATATATTTATTATTATTATAATTCATACACGGCACATGACACATAGGCAAGTAACACGTAGGCAAATAAGCACATAGCACATAATTCACGCAAGCACATAATCACATAATTCATGTAAGGGTACGTTTTGCACGGATTTTGTGCCTTCCATTATTCCTGCGAAGTTTGATATGGGTTGCGAGATATAAGCGATATATAATAGCGAGATAATACCGCGTATGAGGCACACGTCCTCATAGGCGTAAGCGAGTTAAGCGATTAGTTTGGTTGGTGTATTAATTAGCATTTCAGGTTACGAGAGCTGTGCGAGTTGTGCATACATTCGATGGAGCGTAAATGCGATAAATCGAGAAAACGATGATATGATAAATCATCAAAGCGAGAAATCGAATAAAGCGAAAATTCTCAAAATTTTAAACACGTATATAATAATAAACTCGATGATGCGTAAATCGACGATATAGGCTTAAATCAATTGGGAGTGTCCAGGGTTTTGAGACATTTGACACGCCAAAGTGATTCGACTACCCTTTGCATTTGGACCCACGCTTTGTCCTAATAGATAAACGTTCTCACCACAAGCGGCTAACGACGTTTACCTTTCCAGTTAATACGTGTTCCAAACCATCGGCATAACCGAGACTTTGGTGAGATTGAAAATCGAATTGCATAATTAGTTAGTAAGATGCGGGTTTTACCCCTAACTTAGCAACTTTATTCCTAGATAGAAATGGAGATTTTCGTCGAGGTTTGGATGTCACTCCTAAGTCAACGAAGATATCTCGTGCGAGAGAATGCGCGGAGTGAATGATCTCATCGAGAGTTCTCGGTTTTCACACCTATTCTCGACTTGATCACTCGTTTTGTGTGATGCGAGCGTTTCCAAGCGTGTATTATTGTATTAGCCTTAGGAAAGGCACATTTAAGCATTTATGGCAAGTAGTTTAACATTTAAGTCAAAGATAGGTCAATCGGGTACTTAAACATGCAACTAGGTCGAATCATGGCAATTCTACCAATTATCCTAAGTTATGGTGCTCTGATACCAATCTGTCACACCCCAACCGATGGCGGAATCATCGGGGTAGTGGCACTAGGCGAACCAGATTGTCTCAAGAGATTACATAACAATTATTTAAAGATAATAAATCAACATTTAACATCCCATACTATTAAACTCATAATATCCTTAAACAATCATTACAATAACAAATCCCTTAAACAGTAAAATCTGATCCGATCTCCCCTAGATTTATTACACTTGGAACTAAACAAAATAAAACAAAACTAAACTACGCAAGCCACATCCAAGCATCCAAGCTACAAATCCTCATCCTGTTACATACGTTAAAATATAAGTCAATACAATTAAGTAAAGGTGAGCATACAGGTTTAAGTACTACTAGCATAATCGAGAAGCGTTCGCGAAATAATTTAACTACACATCATGATACACCAAAACAATTCACATAGATTAACATAGGCTTATTTCTCATGCTAACTACCATGAGAAAGCTTGCACGTCCATCCTAACTGGACCCCGTCGGGTGTAAGCCACACTATAGTACCATACTAGCTAAGGAGGCAAGTTAACAAAAATAAGTCATAGTCACATGTTTCTAGTATCACGTATTGAGCATATATAATCAGATTATTCGCGTGTGATAAACAGTTTGATTTGTAAAGTGATTTTGATATAGGAACGTATGTAACACACAAAAAGTGCATTAAAGCGAAAATGGGTCAAGCATACTCACTGTGGGTGCGTTTTAGTTAGCTTAGAGATTCTGAGGGAAGTTGAGAAGAGCTCCGGATCAGCCTGCATACGCGAATGGAAGTGCAGCAGTCTCCGAAAAGCTGAAACGGTTAAGTTGTGGTAGGGCAGTAGCCAAGTTCAGGCGAACTTGTGTGTAAACACACAAGTTCGAGCGAACTTGCTGGGTTTTGGTGGGTTTAGAATCAAGTTCGGTCGAACTTGATGAGTTTCCTAAGAAACTTGTCAACTTCGGGCGAACTTGTAGGAAAACCTTACTGATTTGGCAAGTTCGGTCGAACTTGTATGGTTTCCGAAGAAACCAGGCAAGTTCGGGCGAACTTGCAAGAAACTTGGTGAAGAAACACTCAAGTTCGGTCGAACTTGACCTGCTGAGCTGGTGATTCTCGAGCGAACTTGATGTTTTCGGGTCCAAAATCTTGCGTTTTTGCGTCGTTTGCTGAGGAAAATCGAGTGTTCATCCCTCCAATCCTGTGCTACCGAGCAAACTTAGCTCGGAGAGGTCTTTTAGAGCTGTTTTAGCCGTTTTACAAAAGCGTGGGCTAATCCGGGCGAACTCGGGGTTCGTTCGGATTAGTCCGGCTTGTGTAAACCAACATAAACGTCCTTGTGCTTCCAGATCTGGGATCTTGAATGATAGATGCTTCGTTTCATACCAGAAAATGAACAAAGCATCATCAAAAGTCTGTATGTTGTGTAGAAATCAATGGTTTTCAAAGGTTTTTCTCAGATCTATCACTTGCAAGCCGAGATCTTGCAGATCTCGTGTTTGGGAAGTCTCTACTATCGCCAAACGAACTCATATTGTGTAGATCTAAGCTTAAAACATAAGTTTTTGAAGAAAAAGATGAAGGTTTTCGTAAAAGAATGAGTTTTGATGAAAACGAAGGCTATGCCTTGTGCCAAAATCATTGTAAACCTTTGTAGATCGTTGATAAACGTTGTTGCAGTGAAATCGGGTTGATTCTTACTTAGAACATGAAGGTTTCGGGTTTTGAGAGCTCTGGGCGAACTTGGTCAGCAAGGGGAGCATGAATGAGGAGCATGGGTATTTATAGGAGAAGGGGCTGAGGGAGACAAGTTCGGCCGAACTTGCATGTATTCATGCAAGTTTGTGTGAACTTGAGGGATTTTGAGAGAATGGAAGCCAGGTTCGACCGAACTTGACCTCCCTGAGGTCATGTTTGAGCGAACTTGAGGCAAAGGAGGGGTTCTGTTGGGCCAGGCAAGTTCGGCCGAACTTGGGGTTACCAAGTTCGAGCGAACTTGTCCCAAAAGTTGGGTTTTCATCGATTATTTCGCGTTAAGAGTTCGTTTGGTTATTCGTTTCGCATTAGATAGTTACATTAAGCGTTATAATTGGTATAATAGTGCGATTTAGCGATTTGAGAGTGCGAGAGCGATGCGATAGCGATTGCAAACATATTCACAAACACACATAACACATAAATAATATAAAACCATATAAACAATTGCGATTTGCGATGCGATGAGATTAGCGATGCGATTTAATTAAGCGATTAGATGCGATAATAACGTAAAATACCATAATTAATTAACAAAAACTTTATTATTAGCCGAATCTCGGGATTACAAAAGAAGTACAACGATAAAAACAAGGAAAAAGATAACAACGAATTTCCGAGTTGTTACAACGAGGCTAACGGTGTGTTTTTTTCTCTTTGATCTTTTACAGGTTGCAAATAATCTAACTGAAACTCATCCTCTACCCGGTTCAAGTTGTTAGTCTTTGAGTCTTCAGTGGCGCCATCCTCCCTCGGATTCACTAATATTCTTTTCCAATCCATTTTCTTCACATTATGGCATCATCTTTTGATGATACCATGGCAGGTAATACCACCTCGATGGTAGCCTTCTCAACAATTTCCGCGGGATCTTCTGTTTCTCCTGACACACATATTGCACCACCTACCATTCGGTAGTATATGTCATAATCACCGCTCATGTTTCCTCCGTTAAGTCTGAATTTGACGATGCTTTTCTACAACGAAATGCAGATCTCCTTCGACATCTTAAGCAACAGCAGCGTGATGAAGTATTGTAGGGCTTGCGTTCGAACTTATCTGGCGGCTCTCATTTAGGATATAGCTCAATCTCTATGGGAACCTTCTCCCCGGACCCATGGTAAGTTCTACTGTCACCACCTCCATTCCATTACATATTTCCCAAGGCCTCACTCCCTCATATGTTAGTCTCCGTAATGGCGTAAATGGCTGATTTCCCCAAGGATCCCTTGGATTCGATCCTCGATATGAAGAGCTGATCGTACCGTATTGGCCAATCTCCATGTCCTCTTAGTCAAAATTTACACCGAGGATTGCAAATGCCCCGCTTCATTTAAATTTGAAAATGCCATATTCTTTAAAGTGTTATGATGGAACGTCCGATCTGGATGATCACATGTTCTACTTCGCTGGAGCTGCTAAAGTTGAATTGTGGGCCATGTTAGCTTGGTGTTATATGTTCGCACAGACGCTCATCGGTTCGGCTCGAATTTGGTTTGATGGCTTGCTAGAAGGATCAATCAGCATCTTCGAAGACTTTCGACGACTTCTTGAGAACTTCTGCTAACAAAGGTGTTGTTCCAAGGATATCCCGGAGGTCTATCATATCAAACGATGAGACGGATAATCCGTGGAAGATTTACTCGATTGTTTCAACAAAGAGAGCATGCAAATTAGTGGAGTAGTTAGTCAGTTGCGAGTTTTAGGGTTCTGCCATAGAGTCCGTAACAACCAGTTAGTAGAGAATCTTCATAAAGATCTCCCAAAGACTATGGAAGTCCTCATGGAACAAGCCAGAGCCTTCGTTCGTGCCAAAAGTACATGGGGACAACCGAGTGACGCAAGCACTAAAAAATAACGCTCAAACCACTTCATGGAGGAGGAACACATCCCCTCCGAAAGATCGAACCAACAATTGGACAGGAACCGACACCCGTACCCAAGCCGGATCGTAACAACATCCGAACCGACCAAGTACGTTTAACACCTTCTCTGAACTCTCAAAAGCACGCGGTTCCCAATCCCCTCAAAGTAGTTGCCTTTGTCCGATAGGAACTCCAAAAAGTATTG
Organism: Scalesia atractyloides; assembly: GCA_947069175.1. Lineage (NCBI taxonomy): Eukaryota > Viridiplantae > Streptophyta > Magnoliopsida > Asterales > Asteraceae > Scalesia > Scalesia atractyloides. The sequence continues at coordinate 41,897,248 of CAMTDV010000019.1, read as the reverse complement.
CGAATATCATCGAGACAAGGGCACGACCACCGATGAATGCTGGCCGCTGAAGTAGGAAATCGAGAAGGTCGTTCGGTCAGGAAAACTATCACACCTTGTTAAAGAGGTTAAAGAGGGAAAGAAGTCGATGGCAACTGCGTATAACCCAAACAATGAAGCTGCTATTAACATGATCCACACAGCTCAGCACCGAGGAACTAAACAATCGAACCAACACATGGCCGTTTGGATGAAACAGCCAATTTACTTCCTAGCAATCGCACCAGATGATGCTCGGGACGGTCCTATCATCATATCAATGGTAATTGCCGGACATCATGTTCGACAAGTTTATGTTAATGGGGAAGCACCTTTGAAATAATGCACATGCAATGTTTCCAACAACTCTCTACACAGACGACACAAAAGTTGGTGGAAGTTTCTACCCCCCCCCCCCCAGTAAGTTTTTCTGGGGAAACAGTCTAACCGGTCAGTCAAATCACTCTCCCGTTTACACTTAAAGAAGGTAGCAAGTCTCATACTACACCACTCCATTTTCTCGTCGTAGGCTCAAAATTCGTTCATAATGTTATACTCACGGATTTACCAAAAATGGACTCTATCCCTCATACCCACTTCCCCTTAAATCAAATGAGAAAGTAACAAACTCCACTTCCCCCACACCCACTTCCAACTTATTCATGGTTGTAAAAGTCGCTAAACACTCCCTAGTCGGATTTGAGAATACTCGGGAACTACTTGGCCTAGGCGAATAGAACTCAGCCCTCAACAACATCCGTGGAGTAGTTGGAGCCTAGATGAGACTTTTACAACCATGATATTATTCCACGTACCCGCCTGATTTTTAATATAAGGAATTGTTAACCATAAATGAGCAGAAGAATGAAATGCTACAATAACCTTTCTCCAAAGAAAATTGGACTCATTTTTAAACCTCACCACCACTTTGTAAGAAGCACAATATTTGCATCTCTAAGAGGAGTCAATCCGAGATCCCTGGCTTCAATAGGAGATGTTATTGTACTCCAGTTTACCCAATTAAGTTTTTGTTTATCTTCATTCGCACCCCAGAAAAAACCTTCTTCCTTTTGCTGAAGTTGATCAATAATTCTACAAGGAGCTTTAAATAAAGAGAACAAATAAGTTGGAAATGTTTCTACTACTGATTTTGGTAATGTTAGTCTATCTTCACTTGATAATGTTGACTAGACTATCTTCACTTGATAATGTTGACGCTTTCCATAAAGTAAATCCCTTAGTAATGTTAGTACCATTTTTTTTAAGTTTATAATATTTTCGTTATAATTCGGTCTTCATAAGACCTGTTCTTTTGATGTCTTTTATCCCAAACAATCTTAAATGATATACGTTTTTAGTAATCAATAATATATCTTCCCTTCCAAGAAGTTTTAATTTGTGTTAAGTTTTGTTGATTGAGAATTTATCTATTTTATTGTGTATATCTTTCCTTAGTCGATTTATTGGCACTCACTAAGCAAAAGAAAGAAAAAAAAAACAAAAACATATAATCATAGTGTGCCTAAAACGTGTTCGATTTCCTAGGGGATAGTGAAGAGGGTAAAACAGGTTCAAAATAAGGGATGAGAGAGCATTTTTTAGCTCGAACATACGACCTCTCCAAACATGATCGGCTTATTGGAAGAGGGATAAGGGGATAAAATAGGTTAAAAATTATATTTTTAATAATTTACAAGTTATATTATAGTTGTCTTAGCTAGAAAAAGTTTCACGAGTTTACAACGACAACAAATGATAATGACGATAATGACTACAACATCTAAGAGTTATCTTATCTATACTATATTATATTGGGGTAACTTTACAGAAATGTAATCAAGTTTGACAATTGTTCTAACTAAGTCATCGAAACCTTTTTTTGTCTCTCTAAAGTCACATAAATGTAATCAAGTTTGACAATTGTTCTAGTGATGATCTGTAGGTTTTTATTGTTTCAATCTTTAATTAACAAAAATAAATAAATCCTATTTGTATATTTTAAATGATTAAAAATGAGTCAACCATTTGTTCTTCTTTTTTATTCAAAAAATCAACTCAATTAAACATGTGCAAACATTAACAAACATGCATAAATTAGTTATAGGGAATCGATTTAGTAGCTGAGTTGCGAAACTGAAACACATCTGAAAAACGAATGTCACCGGAAAATCGCGGAACGACGGTTGAAAGATTCAATGGTGCTAATGGTTGTTGGCGGAGATGGTAGGCGACGGAGATGTAGACAGATGGTATCGGCTACGGGATACTCGCTTCTCTTCGCCGTAGTATCTAGTTTCTTGTGGGAACATCTAAAGAAAACGGAGTAGAGAAAGAAGTGAGAGAGGTTGAGATGGAAATTGCCGACAAACTTGAAGCAGTGGTGACTGCCGGCCGCAGTGCAATTGCTTGCGGGTGGTTTGCATGCGGCAACTTGCAGCCGGTGATGCGGGTGTCTTCAAAGCCAAAACTGCAGATACATAAACATTATATCCTATGTCTTTTTAATTTAACCTTTTAGTATTATTAGGATTTTATTCGTTTTATATATTCACGTTGAAGGTTTTAACAACTATTAATATAAAAAAAATATGTTATTATTATTATTAATATTATTATCCCTAATTTCCGAATATGTCATAAAGAAAAAAAATAAAAAAATAAGAGAAATAAAAGTTAACATGATGACCGGTAATTACACATTTTTAAAACACTAAGGTAGTGTTTGGTATGCGGGAATAAGAAAGGAATGGAATGAACTATTACGAGTGAATGAAAAAGCTGTGTTTGGTTGGTCAAGGTAATTGAATCAACCATTACATAGAGCATTCCATTTACTCAAATCCATTCTATCAAGTACCCTTGTTTTTTTCCCATTTCATTCCCTCTTCTCACCCTTCATAACCAACACCACCCAACACTACCGCCACCCACCACCTTCACCACCCGCCACCCTTTGCCGCCGACCATCACCATCACCCGCCGCCGCCACCACTCATCACCACCACCACCCTCAGCCGCCAACCACCACCGTCAACCACCACTGCCACATTCTCTATCCGCCACCACCAGCCACAACCACCACCGACCATCACTACCACCCGTCGTTGCCACCCTCCACCTCCACCACCTTCTGCGACCACTGGAGCTACCGCCATCCAACCACCGTCGCACTTGCAACCGTCGACCATACTGCCGCCACCTTCTGCCATCGACTACGGCCAACCACCGGCCACCACCACCACCGACCATCATCACCATCCGCCACCACCACCCTCCATGACGCCACCCACCGCCATTGCAACCACCCATTACCACCACCCATTGCCGATTTTATTCCTTCGCCTTTTCCTGCATACCAAACAACACAAGCTAATGATTCATTCCATTCCTATATGGTAACCAAATAGGAGTTTGGAATGGTAATGATCCATTTCATCCTTTGTCCATTCCATTCCTTCGTCCGTTCCATTCCCTCGTCATTCCATTATGTCATACCAAACAGACCATCACTTAAACTTTAGTTTGTTTAAAGAGACAAAAAAAGTTTGAATATTTAACGGAAATGGTTGCTAAACTTGGTTACATTTTTATGGCATTTTCCCAATATAATGCATGTAAGAGGGCATTTTAAGATACCAAAAAATAAGAACTTCTTCCCTCTTTATTTATAAATACACCCCTAAAATGAGGGTAAGATGACCTTTTAAACACTAATTATATTATAGTCCCTCATCTAATTACCCTTAAATCCTTTTGTTTTAACAAACGTATAGATAATTAGTTACACTTTTCTCTCTTCACAACAAACTTGTAATTCTTTTACGTATTTTCGTCATATCTTATAAACTATAATGTTTTAAAAAATCCAAAGGTATCGTGATGACCTACTCATCTTTTTCGATGTTTCGATAGTTGTCTAGGTCAGTATTGTTGTGCGGATTAAAATGTACAAGTAGATGATGCATTGTATACAAGTGATTAAAGCAATGTGTCTATCACATTCAAATGCTCAAGACTCTCTATCTTGTTATCATTATTATCATTTTAATAATATTCCAACATTTTTCAACATTGTCACAAATATCCAGATATGGTACCTTGTTTGGGTTTGTCCAGTTTACACTGTCACATTCCAACCCTTTTCAACGTGTTTCATATAAGCATAGCAACAAAAAAATATATATAAACATTGCATTCAATTAATACTTAATAGTTAACTATTAGCTTTATTATTTTAAGTATACACATAATAAATAATTATGGGAGTGTTGTAGTATCATATATCTAAAAATAGAATTAGAAACTTAGACTATTTTGAAAAACAATTATTTTTTGAACCACGTTTATTTTAGGAAGTGTGTGTAATACGTTTGTGTTGCATGTTGTTACTCTTCTTTGTTTACAAAAACTAAATAGGAGTAATATGTTAATTTTAGGAGTATCGAACTTAACAGGTAATATCATATATCCAAAGAAAAGCCTACAACTAGATCAACAACAAACCATCCAGTTACAACTCCTCATAACCCTTTTCAATTTGTTTTGTACAAACATATAGGGTTGTAAACAAGCTAAGCTGAACCGAACCAGGGTGGGCATAGGCTCGGCTCGTTTAAAAATCGAATCAAGCCGAGCCAGCTCGTTTAAAACCGATTTCACTTTGAGCCGTACTTATTTCAAACTTTTTTCAAGAGAACTTCGAGCGAGCCTCGAGCCACTGACTTTTTAAAAAGAATAGTAATTTTGGCGAACTATAAAACGAATAAGAAAAGATTTATTATTACTTACCTTAATCTATATCTTTTAAATCAATACTAAAATTAAAATTATAGCTTAACAACCTATTTTTTTCAAGAAAAAAGTAACCATATTATTAATTAAACAACATTGCTTAGATATATTAGAATATACGTTTATAGACACACACTCACACATATAACATGGGGTTTAATTTAAGCGTGCCAAACGAGCAAGCCTACAGGCCAACTAATGAGCGAGCCACGAACAGAACCTACGTTGGCTCGGGCTCGTCTCGTTTACAAACCGAGCCGAGCCATCTCGTTTAAAACTGAGCTGGCTTCGAGCCAAGCTCTTTTTCAAACTTTTTTCAAGCGAACTTCGAGCGAGCTTCGAGCCACTGACTTTTTAAATAGCACTACAAACATAACAAAAAAAAACCTGCATCTAAATCAACAACAAACCCACGAACAGAAGACCGAGTCCACCTAGCTGCCATGAAGATAATTCGACCTAATCTCCTAAGCCGTTGAAAAATACTACTGTTATTTACAAAAACAGGACAAAGTCACTAATTATAAACAGCATAATGAAATCATCATTTTATATCAAAAATAGTAGCTGGTAATCAATGGTAGTTGTCCATAACTAAGAACTCAACTAAAATAATCAATTAACGAACCAAAGCGGAAAGAGCTGACAAAAGCAAACAAGCAAACCAAAATAACTTACCTAAGCTAATAACTGACAGATTAGTCTTTTTTAACAAGTAGTTATGCTTAAATTTTAGTTATGCCTCGCTCTAAAACCAAACTGAACTGATTTGAACAACATCGAACTTTTTCAATATTTATTATTAAATATTTTAGGCCAAAAGTTGTATGCTCGATTTTATTAAAAAGATGATTAACAAAAAGTTTTAGTACAAAAGTTTTAGCCCAATTATTTTGGAATATTTTTACTAGCCCAACCATTTCAAACCTAAATGAACAAACTAATAACTGAACTATACCGAACCCACACACAATAATCGAAACCAGAAAACCAAAACCGGACAACAGTCTAAAACTTAAAAACTGGATTTTTGGTTTTTGTTCGGTTTAAGCCCAAAACTGACCCGGATTAACCCATGTAAAACCCTGCAAGTATTAAGTTTCATATTTAAGTTTTCTCAATATTAACCAACTCATCAAGCCTTGAAGTTTCTCAACTTTTTTTGTAATTTATATCACATAGCAACATGAATGAATAAGAGACGTGAACTTGTCGTATGAAAGACATGTCTCATACAAGTAAAATAACCATAAACTAAATTAAATTAAATACAACAAAAATAGTCTTATATTTTTCTGTGGGTGGTGGCTGAAAAATCTACGTTCAGTGAAGCTTCTTCATTTTCCAAACATTTTAATAAACATATCGAAATTTTTTTTTATTCGTCTTAAATATCTAACTCCAAAAAACTTATATAAAAACTATTCTTAAATATCTAATTCAAAAAAACTTTATATATAAAATACCATATTCAACAAAATGGCATTTTAGTTTTTATAGAAACTTTATATCTCTGAGATTATTAAGCCGAATGATTACTAAATTGATCTCATCATGATACAAAGTATTTGACATTTGAGCTTTTAGTCTTAAACTTTTATTTTTAAGGTTTATCTTTCCTTATTCGTGTACTACTTTATATAACATTTATTTATGTTTAAAACTTATTTTTTCTTATTCGTATTTTACTTTATTGCATCAATGGTTTTTTGAAGTACTTGATAATTTAAATTCTAAATTTAATAATTACTACAAATATGTAGCACTTATGCATATAACCATCACAGTAATGCTATCATAAATATTATACGGATAAGAAAACTCTCAGAAACGAGTGTCGCAATGTAAAGTATCACCCCTGCCGCATCGCGCAGGCACCCTACTATAGTATACTAGGAGAACAAAAAAATAAGTTTACATAATTTTAAAGGTTAAGTAACTACAACTTTTTATACATATAATACAATACTTTAAAACATATTTTTGACTAGATTGATCTAAATGCAACCCCCCTTATTAATTACACCCCTCTTTGTTAGATAATAAGGGGCCCGATGCCCCTTACTAATAGAAGGAGGGTACATTTAACAACACCTTAATATTTTAACATAATTAAACCCTCTCCTTTACTAGTTGCACCCCTCTTTACGAAAGAATAAGTGGCGATCCTCATGCATAAGTACGTGAGAGAAGGGGCATAACTAGTAGAAGAGGATGGCTTTAGTAGCATCTTTTTTACTTTAAAACCAACTTCCTCTATGTTTTTAAAGGGTTATAACTTTATCATAAATTGATTTTATTTAAAAGAACTACACCATAAAACGGGCATTTAATTCTTTATAATTTAAATATGGTATTGATATAAAAAAATAATAACTTTCCTACTATTAATTAGCAACATTTACTGTTTCATGATGTTGTACCCTTTACATTGGTGTCTTTTTTTAAAATTATTACTTTTTACTTCTAACCCAAATGTTTTAATCTTTTGCATTTTAACCCTCTTGATTTTATTTTTTATTTTTTTAACTCAAAACTTTTTATTTTTACAATTTAACACACTTTTTTTCTTTTCAACTTTCCCCCCGTCCTTTTTATCTTTCGCAAGTTTTTCCTCTTATGTTTTGTTTTAAATTTTGCGAGTTAACATATCGCAATGTGCGTGTGGGGTTCAACGTCTTTTTCCTCTATTTCTCCCGTTCTACAGGCCCGTCGTAATACGTCTATTTTTCCTCGTTTAACATGTTTGTCACAATGCGCGGGTCGTAGATCGACTTAGTTATACTTTTATATGTTTACGTTTTGGTCTAATGTATCTGCATTAACACGCTGCAATGTGCATGCGTGGTTCAACGTTTTTACATATGCTTTTTGTTCTATGTTTTTTTTAATTTTTTATTTGTTTGTTTTTACGAGCTTTTACGGTGTTGGTGATCGTTGGTAGTGGTGTGAAATTGGTACTACTTGCACGGTTTTACGCCCCCACTCGTCACAACACGGGGGTTTAATACTTGTTAAAAAAAATTAACATCCTACGTGATTATTATTGTTTGTGCTCTACACCGGATCACACAAGCACTTTCTAATTAGCTTTTTAGGGTGGTTGTGGTAGGCAATTGATGGGTGATAACACATCGCCGTGAGTGTTCTATCACGCGTGATGGAGGCCAAACCCATGATGTTCATCGCATACTAATAGGATGTGTGTGTTTGACTTTCATGTTAGGTGTGATTGGAGAATGTGTGTGTGTGTGTGTTTGAAGGTTCGTGATCCAGCGTTTTAGACGAAAGTTTGGGCGTATAATCACTATATCGGTAGAATGTTATTAAGAAATGAGTAGAAACAGAATCATCGGAAGCTTTGTTCATTCACATCAAAAGAGCATACATCTTGTCAAGCTGGCAAAATCCTGGAGAAATTTCGCCAGCGTTTCTCCTCCGGGAACCTAAAAACTTACATTACAATGAACACACGACACTATATATAGACAAGTTCTACCTTCGTGCGAAGGTAGCTTTACATTACCGTTATCGTCCGCACTTGGGTCGTGTGTTCGTACCTAATCTATACAATATTCAACACGCGCCCTATCTAGTTTATTCGTACAGTAACGGACACAAAAGTGCATCAACAAGTTTGACTTTGGTATTGAGGTGTTAAGTTGTGATTGGGTGTAACGAGTGTGAGTGATAAGTGATAACCATTACAAGGGTGATAGATTAAAATATGATAAAATATGAAGTGAGATGTCAAATAAAGATTGATTATGATGTATGATGTAGTATGATAGATGATGACTACCGTTTCCACCTTTATAAATCTATTAAAGTAGTCATTTTATTAAAAATAAGTGCATGATAAAGTGATAGCAGTGAGGACTGGCCCAAGCCCGTCTACAAGAAAACAACTTTTTTAGGTCTTTTGATTTTTTAATAATTTTTATCTGTACAATTGGTGGATTTAATAGAATTGGTGGACTTATTTTCTCGGAAATACAAACCCATCCATAATTAGTTTGCAAGACCGGAGTAAAAGTTTAGTTATATTCCTTACGACATATATATGTGACTTCTAAAACTTGTATCATTTGTATCCAATAAGACTAATATCTTCATTTTTATTTGGCAGAGAGATACAAATACAGGACCTTAATGTCATTCCTTATTAACAAGTTAACCATCAATTAAAACTAAGCACATAATTAATTCTAAGCAAAATCAAAGCACAATGGCGACAAGTCACAAATCACATAATTATTGCAATGATACACTTCAAGAACTACCGGATATTGAATTATCAAGACATCATCCTCCTTGCCATCATCTATAACTAGGGCTATCCAAACTGCTCGACGATCGCTAGAAAAATCCCGAAAAAATGCTCGTTCGATCCCGCTCAGTTTGTAAATGAGCTGCTCGGCTCGGTTCAATTTGAAAACGAGCCAAGCATGAGCAAAGGTCCGCTCGCTCTTCGATCGCTAGGTTTCACTCGAATTATTTTTATTAAATAATTAATATATGTATTATAGATTTTAAAGATATATATATATATATATATAGAGAGAGAGAGAGAGAGAGAGAGTTATATGGTAAACTTTTATTATATTTATAATCCACTTATACTTTGTCGTTATGAATTAACATTTGTATTTTGTTTTTTTAATGTGTAGCAAGTTGCAAGAGATGAAGAAAAATTAGAAATTGATGTGTTAACTCCTAACGGGTCTTATAATAAATGAAATGTATTTTAATAATTAACAAACCATAAAAGTTGTTATGTATGTGTAGAACTTAATGGTTTTTTGTAATGCTTGTGTTTATAAGTTATATATGTTGATTTGAAGAATTTTGTGGATGGAGATGATTAAACTTTAAGAAGAAGTTTATGGCTTTTGAGCTAAATTACAATTTGTATTTCACACTTTATTTTATGCTTCTTGATATTGTTAAGAACATTTTTAGAATCATGATTTTAGTTATGTATTGCTTTTGTTAGTAAGGTGTTGGACATGTTTTAATTAAGTTAGGATTTATTTTTGTTAAATGCAGCTTTATAATAGTCTTGATTTCAGTTATTTTTTTTGTGTTGCTACACATGTTTTAATTTAGGTGCTGAGAAAAACCGAGCGAAAACGATCCGCTCGGATTGGATCGCTTGTAATTCAATCCCAGCACGAGCATCACCTTTGTGCTCGGTTTTGCAAATTCGATCCGATCGGTTGTAATTCAATCCGAGCACGAGCAGACCCTCGCTCGGTAAAGTTGGATTTATTTCTTAATCTTCAACATTATATATATGATCTTTTCTAATTTTACAAACAAATTATCCTAAATCCCTAATTCTTTAGTGATCATTCTAAACTAGTTAAACTGGAAGCAAGTAATTAGTTGTGAGGTAACAACTAGATAAGAGATCATGTACAACAGATAAATTTTATACCAAGTGTAGGAGAAAATTATGATCACACATTTGTTTTTTCTTTCTCAATTTAAGGAGGGAATGGTATGATGGTCTTTTCTCTATTTAACTAATTTTTTCATTGATTTTCAAACGGCTATAACTTGTCATACATTAATATTTTTTAATAAACAATACACCGTATTAACGAGCATTTCATTTTTTTTAATTCGAGCAGCCTATTGTTATAGTGTTATTAAAAATAATGTACATGACTTTGAATACTCATTACATGATTACGTGATTTTGAATACCCAATACACATTACGTGATTTTGAATACCGGGTACATGACTACATGATTTTTTAATACTAAGGGCCAGTGATCAGGCGGTTCTAGACAGAAGTTAATGCATAAATGTATATAACAGTTTTGGTAGAATGTTATTAAGAATGGAGTAGAAACAGAATGCAGCGGAAGTCTTCATTCATACCGAAAGAGTATACATCTTTAAGTCCAGCTGCCGGAGTTCCTGGAGAGAATCCGGCAGCACCTCCCCGTAGGGATGCCAAAAACTTAAATGACAAATGAACACACACATATATATAGGGAGACAAGTTCGCTCAGATGTGCCATAGTCAAGTTCGGGCGAACTTGTTCTTCACAGGACAAGTTTGGGCGAACTTGACTAAAGACACATCAAGTTCGGGCGAACTTGACCAATACAGGTCAAGTTCGGGCGAACTTTTTCTCTTTAACACTATAATCTCCGTATTTCGATCGTGTTTTCAATTCTATCCTATACAATATTCAACACACGCTCAATCTAGCCTATTTGACAAGTGACGAACACAATAGTGCATCAACAAATACATATTACATGATTACACATTCAACATAAATCATTATGCATTCAATGTAAATTCATTACGTGATTACGCATTACTTATGATTTGTTATAACTAATGTTAATACAATTATGCTTATTACGTTATTAAGTGACTACAACACTATATTATAATGCATGAGGGATGGGTATTTAAAGATATTCAAAAAATAAGAACTCCCTCCCTTCTAATTTATAAATAGATCCCTAAAATCAGGGTAATTTGGTCTTTTAAACACTATTTATTTTTTAGCCCCTAAAATTACTACACTTAAATCCCCGAGTTATAACAAAATTATGGATAATTAGTTATATTTTTTCCTCTCTACAACAAACTTATAATTCTGTTACGTATTCTAGCCATATCCTCTAAACTATAATGTTTAAAAAAATTCAAAAGTACCGTGACAACCTACTCTCTTTTTTCGACGTTTCGATAGTTGTATTAGTCACTATTGACGTGTGGATTAATAGGTACAAGTAGATGATGCCTTAGTGTACATGTATTTAAGTAATTAATGTCCAACGTACTTAGTCATTATCCCAGAAAGTTTAATAGCTACAAAAGTCAAGTGATTGAATACCGTCAATTTAATCCTCTCATCTAGATTACATTTTAATCTCTATCTTTAACAAAATTATAGATAATTAGTTAGTAGTTACACTTATCCACGTATAAAAATTTAACCCCCTCCCCCGTGACGATTTTTAAACGATCATAACTTTTTGGTACCTTAATATTTTGTTTTAAGAATTACATCATATAAACGAGTATTTTATTCTCTTTAATTTGAGTATACTACTGCTATAGTATTTTAATTAAAAAAAGGATATGTTACGTGATTAACAATGACTAAGGGTGAGTAATAAATGAATTGTTAACCGAAACTGAACCGAAATCAACCAAAAAATGAAGTAACTGAAAACCAATTAACGGAAACCAGAATTAACAAAAAAAACGGTTATCAATTTTTTTGTACCCTCATTAACAAAAAATAACAGAACTGAATCGAACCATTCATATTTTCATATATTTATAGCTTTTATACCTCATGTTCATATATTTCATATTTATACCCCTATTTTATGTATTTATACCTCCATTTCAAGTACCTATGCATCTATTTCATGTAATTATACCTAAATTTCATGTATTCCTAATCAAAAGTTTTAGCCCAAGTTTGCTTTTGTCTATTAACCGAAATTAAATAAATCAAACCAAAACCGTCAATCTAACTGAATAAACCAAACCGATTAACTACAAACAGATTGGTTAATAAAATAAAATAATCGATGACCTCGATTTCGGTTGAGGATAATAATCTAACCAACAGAACAATGCACACCGTGGCAATGTTTGTGTTTACCGCCGCAACACACGTGCACCTATCGGTTATTAACCAAGTCCGAGGTTTTGATTACCAATTGCTGTGGGGCTTCTTGTGGGAGTAGTTACGTCGTCCCCTCCTTGTTTAAAATCTCATCCTCGAGATTCAATGAAACAAGTATGGATATTTTTGTTTTATCTCTGATTCTAACTCCCAAGTATATTCTTGTCCTCATTTCGAATCCCATTTCACTTTGACCAGAACTAATCTTTTATGCTTGAGATTCTTAACCTTTCTAGCAAGTGCCCGTGCAATGCGACGAGAGTGACAATTTGCATTATGCTATTTATTTCTAGTAGTTTTCTTGTTCATATTATATTTATTATAGCATCATTGTGATATCATCAAAAGCAAAGTAATCAGGTAATCCATTTGATTGCGATGTGCATGGTTCAATCGGTTTGGTTAATATCCTCAACCGAAGCCGAAACCAAAGTCATCGGTTAGTCTATTTTATTAACCAATTTCTTTTCGGTTAATCACTTTGATTTATTCGGTTAAATTGACCGGTTTTGGTTCGGTTTATTTAATTTCAGTTGATTGCAAAAACCAAACTTTGGCTAAAATTTTGCTTAGAAGTATATGAAATTGAGGTATAAATACATAAAATGAAAGTATAAATATATGAAATGGAGATATAAAATATGAAATATATGAATTGGAGGTATAAAAGCTAAAAATATATGAAATTATGAATGATTCGGTTTGGTTAAGCTAATTTTGGCTAACGAGAGTACAAAAAATTGATAACCGGTTTTTTGGTTGATTTCGGTTCGGTTTCGTTTGATTTCGGTTTGGTTTAGGTTAACGATTTAGTTATTGCTCATCGATAATCGGTTTTGGGTCTCGTCGCGCTACGCAACGTTGATGAGTAAGTGCGGTCGTGTGACATGGCACCTCCTTGTTCACTAGAAGACACGTAGCACCATGTGGCATGCTTACGTGGTGACTCATGCCACCTATGCCCTAGACCTCCCGTTCGCGTCAAGCGAAGGTGAACCAAGAAACTGGTCGCGCGATACGACAAGGCTGAATTTCAGCTATATAATGGATGAGAATTTCACATTTTGAAACTGCTCATTTCTTTTCTTTCTTTCTCGAACTTTTGTCCTAAATACCAGAGGCCCCTAAACTCTGCCTCGTAGACGGGTACTAACCTTGATCACTGCTACGATACCCTGTTCGATCGATCTGTTGAGGTTTTGATCTCATGATTATCGTTAAGTTTGAATTGTTAATACACTAATACGTGTTGCATTGTGTATTTAATTAGGAACCCAAGATATAGGCTAGGAGGCGAATACTGAAAACCCTAAATCTACAAAGTGAGTCATCTCTTTATCAAATGCTTTCAAAACCCTAAATGTTTTCCAGCTATTACTTATAATACAGTGATTATGTCTTTGTATTCTTACAAGAAAACTAGTGTTAGTATGTGAGGTTTTGTATACACTACTTGATAAGATTAACTAGTTGAGAGAATGATTAACAATGATATGACCACAGTCACAAGAACAGTCGAGTGACAAATACCTTTGGGTAGTAGTAAGATATAAACAAATCTAAAAACTCTTAATGCTGTAATTAAGAAAGTATCATTTTATAAATGTGAATGAACTCATCAGTATTTTTCGTTGATCAAATATTTTTAAAACGCGTTCAGGTGATTTACTGTGAAGAGAAGGTAACGTGCTATGAGGCACTCAAGCTTAAATAAGTGGCTATGCAACCTGAATAAAACGTGTTTTGTATATTAAGGGTTTACCCTGTGAAAATCCTTTATGTAAATATGGGTTTCATCCCACAATTTATGAAATGAAAATTATGGTGTTTGAAAATGTTGTGGTAAAAATAGTTTAGTAAAAACAACTAAATTAACCTTATTGTAGACTCTAAGTAATACTCTAGACTCACTAAAACGCACTAAACTACTAACCGACAAGTGTACCGATCGACTCTAGTATAGCTAAAGTAAGTCCGGATATCGAACCCACGAGATTCTACTAATTATGCTAACTACTCTATTAAGACTCTGACATACACAGACTAAAATGTTTGTTTGTTTAATTGGGGGGGGGGGGTTCTAACAATTCCTAAGAAAACAATTAAAATAAATTAAATTAATTAACTAAGTTAACTAAACGAATTACTCTGGACTTAAACTCTGATGGTGGAAAGCACTACCTAGACTGGAATTCTTATTGCTTCAAGTAATGATATTTATTCGGAAATTATCAACTATGGAACCGGGATCATAAAGTTCTCACCTTTTGGAATATCTAAAGGACCCCTGACCCTTCTCAAGAGATGCGATGACACCCTAGAGGTTGTTTAGACTACCGGTTATTAGATTCTCTCACAAGACCTCTAATGGGTTTATGGAAGTACCTTACAAGATTCCTTCCCTCCCAGGATCTAAACCAAAGGTAAAGTTGGACTCTCGACTAGACTTGCTAGACAATAGCCAACGGGTTTACTTCCTAAGAAAGCCCCTGCCTTGCAGCTTAATGACTTAGACCTAGAAATAATCTCGCACCTCACAGCTATTGATGATTAGTAGAACACTTGATTTTATAAGATTACCAAATATTACTTCTAAGGTTAATTGGCCGATTTCACCTTAAAGATTAACGATTTATTATGTAATATAGACACTCACCTAAATCTTAAACCTAGCAAGACTCTATTATGTGATATAGACCGTCACCAGGAATCAAGCGAAGCAAAAGACGATAATCAATCACCATCAAGAATGCATATACATCTAACCAAAAGAACAAGTCGCCTACAACTCATAGATAATCCATAGAATCCATAAATCAAATAAAAATCAAAACTTTAACACAATCATTCATCCAATCTAGGTAGTTCATAAAAATTAGCCAAACAAAGTCATGAATAACATAAAAAACAAAGTAATATCAAGATTTCTGAACATAATGTAAAGAAGAGACGAGAATAAGAACACCCGAACGGCAAATCTCCAAAGCCGAATGATTCCTAAGCTTTCCGTCTTCAACTTGTAGCTCTAAGCACTTGAAAATACCAGTAAAGATGCACACTTTTCGTCCCAAGCACTCCCAATTCGTCTAACTAGGATTTTTGAAGTAAACATGAAGTATTTATAGGTTTGGGGGAAACATACATAAAGCAAAACAAAAATTCTCCGAAACATACCCCGTCGCGTCGCGCGACGGGAAGACACCCAAGGCGTCACGCTACGCGGCGCGCCATATGATCCACTTTTTCACTTTAAGCCTTGGCGTCGCGCGTAGGCCTCTCTAAATATGCGTCGTGCAGCGCCAAGGCCAGTTTTTCACAGAAACTTTCGTTTTTCTTCAGTGTTTCAGTTCCAGCAATTTCCAACTCTAACTCTTAGCTTCTTTTAAGCATATTTCCAACTCTTTCAAGCACTTTTCCGCAACAAAAACCTGTACAGAACAAAGTATCAAACTTCTACGAATACGGAAACCAAACGAAATAATACGAAAACTATATAATCTATACATGATAAATGGATGTATTTTACAATACATCAAATATCCCCGTACTTACTCTTTTTTCGTCCTTGAAAAAGAATCTATGCAAACGGAATCAGAGATAAGTAAATAATCGGGTCAAAAACTATGTATACTTATTAAAGTCAAAGCTTGTGTTAGCCATGATTGCAAATATATTTATCCTCTTAAACCCGAACCTGGTTCCAAGCCCTTATCATGCAAATTTAGTTCAAGTGCGGTCAATCTACCTAGGGTCTTACAATAGAAGCCACAGTCCATCTAATCCCGCCTCAACTTTATAGAACAAAAGGAACGATCACTGGATCAATTCCTAACCGTTTTATACCAAAATTAAGAGAATTTAAAACCAAATTTTCTTTCTTTCTTTTTTTTTTCTTTTTCCTTTCTTGAGCGTAGACGTTGCTTTACCTAACCCAGAGGCCGTCTCAACCAGAGTCACCATCCCCGAGAGAGACAACGTGAGCGTCGGTAATTTTTTTGCAATTTTGATTTCGACACATCCCATGGGAATTCTAAGTCAGAGTCACTATCCCCAACGAAGATTACGTAGGCCTGCACTACTTTTCTTAGTTTCCAGCTCAATTATTCTGATTTTTTCTTTTCCTTATTACTTGCTCATGATTTGTAACACCTCGAAAATTTCGCCTAATAAAAATCCGACACGTGTCCTGAAAATTTTTGGTGGCCACGTATAACCAAGAGGGATTAAAAGACGCCGTCATGTTATTTTAATAACCTCTGAACGAGCATTGGAAAAAGTCAGAGGATCAAAAGTGGAAAAATGACAGATATTCACCATCTGGGAGGTCCTTACGGACCGTAATCATTACTGGTTACGGACCGTAAGGCACTCAAGATATGAGTTTAGTAAGGCGGTTACGGACCGCAAGCCTTTATGGTTACGGTCTGTAACCAATTCAAATATGTGGGCGCCAGATGTCCTTACGGACTGCAAGGCTTATCCCTTACGGTCCGTAAGGGACTGCCAGTGGCAGATTCCTTGGCAGCCTGCTGCCTTGCCACCTCTCCCGCATTGCCACCCTCTCCCTTGGTTATGCCATGACCAAAAACACTTGTAATCATCTGGGATCAAGCCCCAACACCTGTCTTGATCCTATGCATCCTCCATTGCTATAAAAGCAACCTTGGGTGAGCTTCATATTTGCTCATTCACAAATATTATTCTCTATTTCTCACTTGGAGGTTCCTGAGCTTATTGGGGACTTCCTCTGGGTCTCTTAGTCATCTTTGGTTCACTAGTAAGTGTTCCAACTCAGTTCTTTCAGTTTTAATTGGCATTAAGCCTAAGTTAAAGCGTTGACGTAAAAACGCCTTGACTTTTTGCTAAGACCATTATCGTCCAGCCAATGTTCGTAACGAACATGGCTACGTGATCGTAATAAGGTAGGTGTTAATCCCTCAAGAGGGCACCTCCTGATTACCATGATTGCTTGGTCAATTGACGGGTCAAAGTTATGTTAATGAAAAGTCAAACGGGTTAGTTTCGAAATAAATTCATAACTAGTAATGTAGGTGTTATAAAACCTGTTTTGACATTCTAATAACTTGGTAATAATTATAAGAACGTGTAGGAACATGTTCGGCTCGTCAATTCCAGGTCTAAGGTCGGTTCACAACCGAAAGTCGCAAAAGTTTACTTTTGCTTTGACTTTCAGTTCTGACCCGATTGAGCAACCTCAGCTACAATTCCTAAGTTGCATTGTGACCATGATATAGTATACTATAACCCTCTGGAGTTATAGAATATAGTCATGTAGTAATCCGAATCGTTATGCAAGTATCGGCGAATATGCCTAAATGCCCTTTTCTTATAAACTAAGGTTTTGATCAATAATAAGCATATGAATGAGTTGTAAACTGAATTGTTAAACTAATGAACCTATTTTAATGTTAGTTATCTGGTCATAAACTATGTTTTGATTATTTAACGTATTTAACACGTTTAAAGTGACCAAATCGCCCTTTTGGCGTATAAAATGGTTTAAACATAAACTTGACATCAAAACTCAATACCTACTGATGTAATATCATTATTAGGATTATTTGGCGTTGGTGCAGAATGTCTATGTCTTAGTCTTATATCGAGTCTGTATAGATTAGAGTTGAATAAACTAGCAAAACGAAGTATTTATGAGTCTATAGGTCAAGTTCGCTTGAGTTGGTTTTGTATTATCAAGTTCGGCCGAACTTGCCTTGGCAAGTTCGCCCGAACTCACATCCCTCACCAGCGAACTTAGGACACTATAAATAGCTAGCTTGTCATTCTCATTTGCAACTTTGGCTTCTTTGAGGCGGAGCTCTGTCAATTTGGACACTCGACATTATATCAATAAAATTGACGATTAATTGACTAATTCTTCTTGTTTGGTAATCATGTCGTAATATTTCTGCTATTATGGACATTAGATATCAAATCTAGGTTCCTATGCTATCAGGATCGGTCCTACAAGTGGTATCAGAGCTAGAATAGCCTGATTTGATTGATATCAAGACAAGAACACTTCTAATTCTACTCTATTCTTCTATTTTTCTTAACTTTTACACAAAAATGAAGAATTCACGGGCAATTATGTCCAATTTTGAATATGACATGTTAAATACATCATTGATAAACCCTTGAGAGTTTGGAGACTAAAATCAAACGAATTGGTGTCAAATTGTTGCAAAAACCATGTTTTCAAAAACTCATGAAAATCAAACTTGTTAGCCAAGTTCGACCGAACTTGACTTAAAAAGTCACTTTTTGAGTGAGTTTTTATCAAGTTCGGTCGAGGTAATTTTGAGAGAAATTGGATAAGTTCGCTCGAACTCAGTAAAATTTCTTTGATATTTTATCAAGTCCGCTCGAACTTGATAAAAATCAGGAAATTTTACCCTAAGTTCACCCGAACTTGAAAACTTTTTCTTGAAATCAATTAGCAAAGTTTGACCGAAGTTGTCTCAGGATATTTTCGAAACAAAAATCCGAACTTGTGAATTAAATCCGAAATTCTTCATTTTCAAGCTACAAGTTCGACCGAACTTGTAGAAAAACTAACCTTTTCAAAAGTTTGAACGTGTTTTCAGCATACGTATCTCGATATTCGTGATGGATGATATTCAAAGAGCGTTTAAGTCAGGAGTGGGTACATCCAATGCCAATGTCATACAGCAAGTCAATCTAGACAACGAAAGGGGCACGTCCGTTAAACCGCCAAAGTTAATGAGTATGGACGAGTACGAAGGATGGAAGGAGAAATTCACTTATTGGGTTCAGGCCATGCATTTCCAAGGTTGGGTGTCAATTGAGAGAGGTTATGCTGTTCCGCTAGACGAACATCAGCAAGTCCTAGAGAAGTACAAGTACTCCACATTTCAAAAGGATGAGTACATTGCTGAGAAAAAGATGATTAGCCTCATTCAACAATCTGTTAAAGAGGATATTCTGGTCTTGTTGCCTGAATACACGACTGCAAGAGATCTCTGGCTATCATTGCAAAAGAAATACCAAGGAAGCGCAGAGATGATCAAGAGTAAGAAAGCTCTCATCATGAAGGAGTTCGATATCTTTAACATGTTTAAGGGCGAGACATGAAACAGATGATTGAGCGTTTCTGTCATCTGAAAGTCCAAATGAGAAGACATGGTTTCGAGAAGACAGAAACAGAGTACATCGATAAGCTTGCAGATGCGTTACCTGACAGAGAGTGGACTACTTATTTGATGGTTCTGAAAGAAAGTCTGAATTGGGAATTCTTTAAGCTATCAACATTCATCGACAAACTTGAAGGTCATGAAATGGAGCTTCTAAAGATCACAAAGTCGAAGAATGCTAACATTGTTTAAGATGTTGGTCTGTATTACAAGAATGGGATGCAAGACAACATTTCAAGCCTGAAGATTCAGACAGCGTTCAGTGCAAACATGAATTCTTCTCCACAGAATCAGAACCAATCATATCCACAATATGATCAAAGTCCACAGAGCTCTTCGTTTTCAAGTGCAAGTTCAAATTCATCTTATCAGAGTCAAGCAAATCAGAATCAACAAACAAATTCTTATCCGAATGTGTACAAGTTTAACATTGCTGTCATTCTAAACAATGTTGTTTCGGAGCAAGTTGCAAAGAAACACATGTCACTTCTCGCCACTGTTCTAGAATCATATGAAAGTCTTGTAGCAGGGAAAATCGGCAATCCCGAAATGACCACCGAAGACTACGATCAGTTGGACGAAGAAGATCTTGAACTGATGGACATTAAGTGGTCTTTAGCTTCTACCATTCGAAGAGTGACAAAGTTTGTTGCACTCACAGGCCGAGATATCGGAAATTCAAGCAACAAGCTAGGGTTTGACAAATAAAAAGTCACTTGTTTCAGATGCCGACAGAAAGGGCATTTTAAGAGAGAATGAAAAACCCTGAAGCAACAGGAAATCAGAGTCCATTTGGTGGGGCAATGAGTATTACAAGAAATCTCTTCAATACAAGCCTTTCCCAAAGAAGACACAAGTTGAGATCCAGGAAAAGCCAAATAGCAGTAACACCGAGAAGGCAATGGTTGCTACCAATGAAGATGATGGTTTCGATTGGAATTCTTACATTGGAAAGAAGACAGGAGCTGCATTAACGGCTGAGATCGTCGAAGATACTTCTGCCGAAGAAGAAGCAGCGATAGAGAATGCTCTACTGGAACAGTATCTGCAACAACAGGAAGAAGAGGAAATGTATCTTCACATGAAGACACAGGGCATTTTAACTCCTGATTCATTTTCTAGTTTTGCAGGTAACTTTGATGGAAGTTCTCAAGAGCAAGTGATCGAGGAGAAATCGAATATTGAAGAAATCATTGATGTTGTTCAAGAAGTGAATGCTGAAAACCTCAAGGACATTGCCAATAAAGCTATGATGGAGAATCTAACCAAGGTAGGTCCAGAGATAAAGGAAGTTGTCAAAGTGCAAGTTGTAGAGGTCGTAAAACCTTGTACAAAGATAAACATGAAATTCGTCTATGGGATAAACACGGTTCATGAGGAGAGTTTGATTGGGAAGCAATCAAACGATGAGTTTAAGAAATAAAAAGAACTTCGAGATAAGGCAAAAGCCACAAGTGGTGTAAAATCCACTAGTGGACATTCACATGATAATCGGATTTGCTTCAAGTGCAACGAAGTCGGTCATATTGCACGGAAGTGTCCGAAGCCTAAGTTGGCCTATTTTCAAATAAAAGAAAGTTTAGATGTTGTTAAACCAAAGCAACCAGAGTTTGTAAAACCTGTAATAATTTTGAAACTAAACGAATCAAAACCTGAAGTTAAACCTTAAACTGAAAAGAAATTTGAAAACTCAACTTTCAAAAAAGGTGAAACTTCTAGGGCAAATGAAAACAAGTTTTACATCAAAAATGCAAACATTAAATCACAAGCCTGGATTGCTAAGAAAAAGACAACTGCATCTGATGTTATCAAGTCTGAGCTTGTTAAGACTGATAACAAGAAAGAATTAAAGTCTGAGACCAAATCCGAAACTGTCAAATCTACAAGTGGTAATAATTCAAAAGATAAAAAGAAAGTAAGTTTTGAAAATGTAAACGACAGTGAAGGCTCAGATGGAGATTATGAAGATGATTACCAAGCTTTCTATCCAAAACCCAAGACCAAGAAGGCTTGGGTGGCACTCTTTAACTAGATTTTAACATGTGCAGGGGCTCCAAAGATCCGTACTTTCAAAGTGGATTTTGGATAGTGGAGCGTCCAGGCATATGACGAGAATGAAAGCTCTGTTGTTCGACATAAAAGCTATCAATGGCGGATATGTTGGATTTGCTGGTAATCAGGGTGGAAGGATAGTCGCTGAAGGGAAACTTTCCAATGGCGTTGTTTCATTTGATCGCGTGAACTATATTGCAGAACTGGAGAATAATCTTCTGAGCATATCGCGGATTTGTGACAAACAATTCACGGTGCATTTCAACGACAAAGAATGTATGATCTTAAAGCCGGGTTTCAAAATACCTGATGAGTGGATTCTGATGCGAGCTTCGCGCGAGAACGACTTATATGTCTTAGATATGGGCATTGCTACCACTTCATCAAAATCAGCGCAATGTTTTGTGACAAAGGCTACGGAGAAAGATTCTATTCTTTGGCATCGTAAGATGGGGCACATTCATTTGCGTAAAATGAATTTCTTGGTTCATAATGATCTGGTAGAGGGTGTAAATATTCGGAGCTTTAATATGTCTAATCACTGCCTAGAATGTAAAAAAGGGAGAGCAGATCAAGAAATCACATCCGAAGAAAATTCTAAACTCAATCAAGTTGCCGCTTGAGCGTCTCCACATGGATTTATTTGGTCCTGTCAATGTTCAAAGTATTTCAGGAGACTTATACTGCTTTTTCGTAACATATGACTATTCGTGTTATTCATGGGTATTCTTCCAAGAATCAAAAGATGAAACATTCGAAAACTTGGTGATTCTTTTCAAGAAGCTAGAAAACATTTATCATCTCCCTGTACGACGCATTCGCAGTGATAATGGCACAGAGTTTAAGAATAATAAGATGAAGGAATTTTGTAAAGCCAAGGGTATTTTGCACGAATTCAGTGCACCCTACACTCCGCATCAAAACGGTGTCGCTGTAAGGAAGAACAGAACTTTAATCGAAACTGCGAGAACCATGCTTGCAGACTCAAAGCTTCCAGTCAGCTTTTGGAGTGAAGCAGTTGCAGCAGCTTGCAACACACTAAACAGAGTTCTAACTGTCAAACCAATGAAGAAGACCTGTTTTTAATGATTAACCGACAGAAGCCAAACTTGAAATTCTTAGAGCCATTTGGTGCGCCATGTACTGTAATAGATCAAGATGGTAAATTCGGAGCCAAATCGCTTGAAGGTTTCTTTGTCGGATATGCGAGTCCGCTACGAAGAGTGTATATTCCTTCGTTGAGAAAGGTAATTGAGGCACAGCATGTTGATTGCTTCAACTATACGAATCCAATTCAAAGAAGAGGCGACGCATGGCTGTTTAACTATCAAGACCTCTAGAAGTCATTCGACTTGCCGGAAGAACCTTCTGAAGAAGAAATCGCAGCGTTATATTATCTTCAACAGTCGGTGAATCAGGAACAAATCATTAGACCAATTGTGGTTAATCAACCCACGTTGGATCCTTCGTCTTCCGGAGCAGGTCCTAGCAATAGCGGTGTACAAGTTGAAAATGTTTCTGAAGTAGAAGTAATACCTGCTATTACTCCATCAAATGTGTCTTCCGAACCAGGAAATGAAACAACAGTGCCAAGCATGCCTCAGAATCAGAATTCTGACTCGGATGAAGCGCCAACATTTGATTCTGATGGTGAATCTTCATCAGATGAAGAAGTTGAGCATATATTTAACATGTTGAATCAATCTGCAAACCCAGGCAATCAGAACGAAGCATCATCTAGTGCTCCTAACGTTGAAGTAACCGTTGAGTAGAACATCTCAAATCAGCAAAGCTCAGTTTATGTTCCTACAGAAGAGATGTTGCGATCATATTCTTACCATCCTTCAACGAATACCATTGGTGAATTACAAACTGGTGTGCGTACAAGAAGCCAAAGCACTTAGTTGTTTCTACACCCGAGTTGCTCCAACTCAAAACTACTGCTACTATTCATGTTTCATTTCTCAAATAGAGCCAAAAACTGTTAATGAAGCTCTGGCGGACGAGAACTGGGTGATAGCAATGCAAGAAGAACTGTTACAGTTCGAGAAATTGGGTGTTTGGAAGCTTGTAGACTTACCACCGAAGAAAAAAGCAATTGATACGAAGTGGGTCTTCAAGTGTAAAAGAGACGATCGGGGTGTAATAGTCAGAAACAAAGCTCGGTTGGTTGTCAAAGGTTTCCACCGGCAAGAGGTTATTGACTACACAGAAGTATACGCACCGGTTACACGATTAGAGTCTATCCGCATTTTCCTTGCGTTCGCAGCTTCGAAAGGATTGAAGGTGTACCAGTTGGATGTAAAATCTGTGTTTCTCTACGGTAAACTTCGAGAACAAGTGTACGTCGGCAAACCATTGGGGTTCGTCGATCCGCTGAACAAGAACAAAGCGTATCTCCTAGACAAAGCCTTATACGGATTACATCAAGACCCGAGAGCTTGGTACGGGACGTTATCGCAACATCTTGTTGGGAACGGCTTTACGAGAGGCACAGTGGACAGTACATTGTTTACTAGAGAAGTCGGATCTCATCTAATCATTGTACAAATCTATGTGGATGATATCATTTTCGGTTCTATGGATGATAGTCTTTGCAAAGAGTTCGAAAAGATCATGAAGAAGAAATTCGAGGTGTCCTCCATGGGTGAAATGAAATTCTTCCTCGGATTACAGGTCGATCAGTTACCAGACGGCATATTAATTCATAAGACAAAGTACGTTCACGACGTTCTCAAGAAGTTTGAAATGGATAGCTCGAAGCCGCTTTCGACTCCGCTGGCATTGAATAATGGGATTTGCATAGACGAGACGGGAACCAAAGTTGATGACACACTCTACCGATCGATGATAGGATCTCTGATGTATCTAACGACATCTCCCCCAGACATCATGTATCCTACCTTCTTATGTGCGAGATATCAGTCTAGTCCTCGAGTTTCACACATGCAGATAGTCAAGCGAATCTTCCGTTACTTGTAGGGATGTCCAAGCACCGGCTTGTGGTATCCAAAGAAGGACAATTTTGATCTAACGAGATACGCTAAGTCAGATTTCGGAGTGGACAATGAACTCAAAATCTACAACAGCAGGATGCCAGTTCTTCGGAACACGTTTGGAAACGTGGCAGTGCAAGAAACAGACCATGGTCTCTCTCTCTACCTGTGAGGCAGAATACATTTTTGCTTCCAGCTGTTTTTCTCAAATCCTATGGATTCAACAACAGATGAGGGATTATGGTCTGCAGTTTCTTGATACGCCTTTATTCGTAGATAACAAAGCAGCCATCGATATAACCAAAAATCCGGTTCATCACTCACGTACTAAACATATTGAAATTCGTTACCATTTCATTCGTGACTGTTATGAAAAGAAATTGGTGCGAATAGAAAAAATCCACACCGATGAACAAAAGGTTGATTTTTATACCAAAGCATTTCCTTTAACAAGATTTAAATATCTAATGAGTCTTAACGGTATTAAAAATTTGCCGACAGGTGCGGAAGCTGAGGTTGAATACGGATCGGACGACGAGTTCAAATAATCCGCATTGGTTTGTTATTTATCATTTATAGAATAGTATTTCTTACAAACTAAAATACAAAAATATGTTTTTAATTTTAGGGGGAGAAATATTTGGGAAAATACAAAAACATATGAAAATTTTAAAAAATGTACAAAAACATTGAAAAAGACAAAAAGAATTTGGTGTCACAAAAAGGAAATGATAGTTCATCAGTGGAAAATCACAGTATACTAAAGAAATGAAAATTTTAAAAAGTGATAAACAAGTCTTACGGAGGATGTGTCGATAGGCTTAACACGTTCAGTAAATTGTTTTCGAGATATAAACTAAATTTTACAACTGCTTAATCTTGTGGATTAACACATCTTGGATATATGGACTTAGTACTCCGAAATTTCGTTGAGAGATTGCCTGATTCTGAGATACGAGGTCTTTCTAGATAGTTGATATCTAGGGTATTATACAAGTTCTTCTGATTTTCCGGAAGCAATAGCATAGAACTTCTATAATATTTTCGCTATAAACCCCTAAACTGTATACAAAGCTGAAAAGAATCGAAAGATCTAATCATTTGCTATGCTAAAAAGATTCCTTAAATGGAACACACCTTAAAGTCGAGCCTTAATCTCTTTGTCTGTACGGTAATACTAACCTGAGCTCTCAAGGTCTCGCATTAACCAAGATACAGATAACAATATATTCACCTGTAAGATAAAATCTAGGGAATCTTGATACGGGAGTATATTCAAGAAGTGGGAACTGCAGATAAGTCAAGTTCCATAAATCATACCTTAACATATCTTGGAGTAGTTGAGAAATGTGATAAAGTTTAAGTGGACAAACATATCGACAATCCAGGTAAACGAGTTTAAAACTTAAAGTCATCTAAAGGTCAACGATCTGGTGATATGTCTCATACAACTGATATGATCCTTAGATACGAATTCACCAAAATATGTCTGTAAATATGTTTGTACATAGTTTACATTGTTCTGTACATAGTTTCTCTGCTTTACAGATTAAATCCAAAAAGATTTTCAGTGTGTTTTAGCATAAACTTACAAAAATACAAAAAGATTTTGTTTCTACATTGTTTTCAGCAAACCAATGTTGGAGAATGGATCTTCGAAGTCTGGTAAGGTGCTAAACTGGTGGGAATCTCATTGACAACGGGATGGGAGCTAATCTGTAAAATTTAAAAAGCCAAAATAATGAAAAGTTCATTAATTTGAAACTTTGATTTTGAAAATATCAACAGATTGTTCGTAACTGGTCAAACCGGGGTCATTATCTTGGACTCGGCAGACAAATCGGTTAACCAAGGTCATTAACTTGGACTTGGTGAACTGGGTGGATTTTCAGAACTGGTAAAAATTGAAAAGTTCAGGACTTAATTGCAAAAAATTGAAAATTTTGAAAATTGGGTTTGGCAAGTTCGGCCGAACTTGCTAAACTAATAAAAGTTTACATTTAAACAAGTTCGATCGAACTTTGGTTGATGGCTATTTGTGAAATTGTAAGTTCGCCCGGACTTGAACTGGGCTTTAATCCATGGGCTTGCAAGTTCGCCCGAACTTGCCAAGGTGTAAATATCTTGCAAGTTCGACAGAACTTCATTATATGCAAATCAAATTCTCTGAGCGAACTTGACTTGTTTGTGCGATTCTTCGAAATTGTCAAATTAGAGCCGTTACTCTGCTGAAATTTATATTGATTGTAGTGATTTGCACACCATTCTCAATGGAAGAGGTGAGATTTTTCCATTTGGACCGTGAATTGATCGTTAATCATGAAACTAAGATCTAAAATTGATAAAACAGATAGATCTAGAGAATGTTTGGACAAATTGGACTTAAAAAAGTAACAAACAACTAAATCGACCATGGATTTGCTTTAGATTGGAACCGAGTGGTGTTGGTTGTAAGTTGCAAAACTTGTTGGAGAAGATGACAAGTTCGCCCGAACTTATTAATGATTTGTGTTAAACTTAGTGTTAAACTCTAAATCCGACCGAACTTGTATTATGAAAGGTTAATTCAGTTGTTGATTAGTAAGTTCGACCGAACTTAGGTTTTTAGTATGATGAAATATGTAAGTCGCCCGAACTTATGTTTGATGTGTTGAACATGTTTGTATTGCATGTTCGGGTGAACTTGATCAAATCAGATTGTTATACACACATCAAGTTTGGGCGAACTTGATGATAATGTGTTAAAAATATTGTAATATTTTCTCGTAATGCGTGCTAAGTGTTTTGTGTCGTTTTTCAGGTTCAAGCACCAGCTCAGGTAATCACGATGGACTTTTCCAAGTTCCATAACACCTGTATCACTCTCGATAAGGCGTTATGTCCGTCGCTAAATGAGTATGAAAGCATCTTAAAGTTTTTAAAGGATTGCCCTATTCATCGAGCTATAACGGAGCGTACAGTATCCTATCGATCGCATATACATCACTTCTGGATGAATGCAAGTTTGAGTGCTGATAAGGAAGACCGTTATTTCATCAGTTCAAGTTGACAACGAAGTGAAGGAGATGAAGGTTACTGAAGATGATATTCGCAGGATTCTACAGTTTAACGACGATAAAGATGATCCGATATTCTTAGACGAGAAGATGGTCCGAGGATGTTTCAATCGGATGGGTTACAAGGGTAGTGTGAATAAATCAACGTTGAAGAAAGGGGAAGTGCTTAACCCCTACAAGCTTCTTATGCACGCGATTATACACACATTTAGCCACAGAAAGGCGGGCCTTGATGACGTTCAAGATTATATGGCTTGCATGGCAACGACATTGATTTTGAAGAAGCCGTACAACTATTCTAAGCTTGTATTTACGCACATGTCGAAGAATATGGATGATTCGAGATTATGCTAGTATCCGAGATTCGTAAAGATGCTAATTGATAAGAAATTTACAAACATTGCACGTGATCTAAACGATGTTTTATATCTCAGTCACCTTGATGATACTACAGTGAAAAAGTTGATCAAGTTCCAGAAACAAGACTCAACACCGGTGGCAAAGCTAGTATTTGGGGCGATTAAAGATGAAAATTATATTGCACAGGCCGATAACAAGTGGAGGAACGATGGTAGTGGTGACGAAAAAGAGTTAAATGCAGAGAAGGAATGGTTTAAAGCTTTCAAGCCTAAAGCTCGTATGATTGGTTTCTAAAAGCTGAAACTGAAAAGCCTAAAAAGAAGCATGCAGAAAAGAAAGTAGATACGATGCTTGTTTATGAAGATGAACCTGTTAATGTTCAAGCCGAAGCTGGTTCTAGCGCAGCGGTTGTTATAGAAAGTCAGGAGTCAGAAAAGGCTACGCAAGAGGATGATGTCATATCAGCTACTTCTGAAAATGATGATGATTCTGATGATACACCAAGAAAGAACCGGAAAAGTTAGAAGCTGAAAAGGAAAAAGAAACAGATGCTAATTTTGATCCTAATCAGGAAAAGGAGTCTGATGAGGAGAGAACCAAGAAAAGAACGAAACGTGCAAAGTCTGCAGTGGTTTCTACAGCAAAAACCACAGGATCACCAAAGACTAAGGGTAAAAAGTCAAAGAAAGCTCAGAAACCACCAAGTCGTCATTACATTGGAAAGCTTAAAAGCGTAGAAGTTACACAAGAACCTTCTAGCGCATAGGAGAAAGGAGTTACACAAGAACCTCCTGTTGTTATTTCATCTGAAGCTGAACGTCCAGGAGTCACATAAGAACCTCCTGTTATTATCTCGTCTGAAGCAGAAAGGCTAGGAGCAACACAAGAACCTCCTGAGTCTAATTTACTTGAAGTTCCTGTTATTCAAACTCCTGATCCTAAAGGTATTCATTCTGAAAGCTCAACTCTGAGGAAAGCAACTCCAAAGAAATCTACTCCAATGGCTGCTAATCCTAAGTCAACACCAAAAACACCAAGGAAGTCACAGTCAAATTTGTTTGGTGATATTCCAAATGTGCCGATAGATATTCAAGATCTAGATGAGTTCTTTCCGGACACAGATATTGATGTTCTTGAAAAACGTGTCAAAGAGTTGGAAGATAGAGTTCAAAAGAATGAGGAAGAGAAAGCCGAGCTACTCAAGAAAGTAAATCAAAGCTCAATGGAGAAAGAGATGATGGATGACAAGATAAAGGTGCTAGAAAGTGAAAGAGAATTCTTCAAAGCATTGATCGACAGCTTGCAAGACGCAAATGAAAAGCTGCAAACAGAGATTGCTGAGTTGGAAACTATTCAAGCACTAAACGATCGAAGGTTTACAAGGATGCAGAAAGTATTATCTAATACTCTGGGTATTGATTTCATTTCTGAGTTTGAACGTCTGGATAAGCAAGAGGCGAAAGAAAGATCTGAGAAAGAACTTGCAGAAAGCGGCAAAGGCAAAGGTGTTGAAGGTGAAACACCTAAATCTTCTGAAGCTGCAGAAAAGTTTGTTGAAGAGAATGTTGAAAAAGCTTCTGAATCTGATATTGCTAAGGTTGATGAATCTGTCAAGCTTTCTGATCCTGTAATTGCTTCTGAAGAAAAGGATGATGAAGAAGCAGAAGATGAGGATAAAGATGCTGATGATAATAAAGACGACTCTGATTATGAAGATTGGAATAATGCTGCTGATGATGATGATGATCAGGGAGGAGTTGGTATGAAAATTAGTGAAGCAAAAGTCTTTGATGACTTTGATTTTTCTTCTCTGATGGATGATGAATCAAACAAGATGAATGATCAAATTGAGGGGGAGACAAGGCAAACAGGGCCTACTAAAGATATTGAAATGTCTGATGCAATCACTATTGCTAATCCTGTTGCTGCAGTTCCAACAAAACCGTTGATACCTATGCTTGAACATAATGTTGAAGAGGGAGAGTATGTGCACAACTATACAAAGTAAGATCTAGCTAAGTTGATTGAAGTTGATGTAGAATCTCTAGATTTTTATTTTGAGGAATAAGTGTTGAACGTAAACACATTTGAGCCTTATGAGTATCACTATCAGAGAAGGTTTGAAGCTGATGAGTATAACAGGGTGATAGTAGAGGATTGGTCTTCTGATGATGAAAACAATGAAACTGTAAAGTACGTTGGTCCTAACACTGATAGTTTTCCTACGTCCGAGGAGATGTACAAACACTTAGATGAAGATATGTTGAAAGAGAAAATCGAAGAATCGATATGTGAAGGCAAAGTTCTGAAAACGATGACAAAAGAAGAGATCTTACAAGCGAAGAGATCCTGGTTTAAAAAATGCCGCGCGAACGTAAGTTTCGACGTCCTCTAGCACTCTTTACCAGAGATAAAGATGTGTCGTTGGGGGATATCCTAAGTTGGGGGTGGTTCAAGGAGTTGAATGTGTATGCTATTAAACGTGAGTTTGGAGTGCAATACCAAATACTTAGCAAATTTCAAGACACTACCGTACTGGGATGTGGAGGAGCTTGTTCAAACTGTGAATGTCACATATCATATGAAGTATTTCGATCAGTTATTATGGAAGATGATCAAGTTTGAAGCGACAAAGAGCTTTAGATATTGGAAGCCGTTCATACCAAAGCGTCGCATCAAAACTAACAAAAAAACAGGAGAAAAGGATATAACGTTGATTATGAAACGACCGAGAGCAATGAGGAACATGCCCTTAATGCCAATCGAATAGAATTTCTATCCGGTATTTAAGTGGTGGCAGATTGATCCTACTACATGTGAAGTTGTTAAAGTATTATGATTTGAGGAACATCTGGATATCACGAAGGAAAGGGTTGAAATACTTGGGTTTCAGGGTATGAGAGGATTATGGAGAACGATCAGAATTCTAGATCCAATGTGGTTGGTAAACTGCTCAATAGAAGATATCAAATGCTTGTTTTACAGCAAAATTGTATTCGAAGAACGTGAGAAAGAACAAGCCATGCAGTATCAAAGGGTTGTGAATGTTTGCTATGCTCGTGAAGTGAATTCAGGAAAGATGTGGAAAACAAGCTGGAGGGAGCTAGAACGAGTTGAATTCTTAAAGGAAGAGAAGCGTCTTGAGGAAATACACGAGAAAGGTAGGGCGACAAGGCTTAGAAGGTTTCAGTACATGAACAAAGTGCCTACTACAGATCAGACGCCAGATCCGAAGCAGCAACGACGAAAGAAGCCATTCAAGAACTTCTTCGGTCGTGTTCGTTAATGTTTATTTTGAAGACAGGATTTTGAAGACTGATACAAGACGAAGATGATATCCAAGGGGGGAGTCTGTTGGTGCAGAATGTCTCTGTCTTAGTCCTATATCGAGTCTGTATAGATTAGAGTTGAATAAGCTAGCGAAACGAAGTATTTATGAGTCTATAGGTCAAGTTCGCTTGAGTTGGTTTTGTATTGTCAAGTTCGGCCGAACTTGCCTTGGCAAGTTTGCCCGAACTCACATCCCTCACCAGTGAACTTAGGACACTATATATAGCTAGCTTGTCATTCTCATTTGTAACTTTGGCATCTTTGAGGCGGAGCTCTGTCAGTTTGGAGACTCGACGTTATATCAATAAAATTGACGACAAATTGACTAATTCTTGTTGTTTCGTAATCATGTCGTAATATTTCCGCTGTTATGGACATTAGATATCAAATCTATGTTCCTATGCTATCAGGATCGGTCCTACATTTGGGATATTCATTCAGGTTGCAGATTGAGTTTAAGCTATAGTTTGCATATTATGTCCTTAAATGATGATATTTCCCTTTTGGCACTTTAAATGGGTTTTAAACATTTTAATGGATCAAAACCTTATACTTACTGATGTAATATATATGTTAACATATTTTGGTCATACAAACCTGGTCACAACAACAGTTTCACTTAATTACCATTTAAATCATCATTTAGCGACATAATCGCCGTTTCAGCGCATAATATGGTTTAACACCATATTAAAGCATAAAGGCTTGATACCTACTGTCAGAATATGTTTTCAAATTTTTAACAGTAGGTACGTGTCCCAAACTCAGATTCCCAAATAAGTTATTGAATTATGTGTGAAATGACCAAAATGCCCTTCCGGGACATAGTTTGGTCTTAAACTATAAACCACACATATAATTGATATCCTACTGATATAACATCATAAAATAAGTGTTTTTATAGGATGTTTATGACAATAACATCAGCTTACATATACGCTCACTTATTACATTGTAAAATGACCAAATTGCCCTTTTAAGGCATAGTTTGACTTTAAAACCGTAACGGGCCAACATATTGATAACTTACTGATATATTAACATATTTTAAACATAATGGCATATGGAACTTGTATAGGACTCACCCGGTTACCCGGTTTCGCTTATATGCGTATGGTTAAGCCTACGTGACTAGTTTACGCGATTTAACCGAAACAGCTTTAACCATATCAAAATATTCTCAAATTCCAGAATGTAAAATGGTAACCATATTATACAAGTCCTAGTACTTGTCGGGTCCAAAATACATTCTTTTCCGGTCATCGCTTAATCTAGCGTTTTCGTACCGTTATCTTATTTTAAGTTAGCCGGTCTAAGTCAATGACTAAATAAAGACCCGCTAGCTAACTAATCGGTTAATAATACCATCCATTCTAGACTAGAGGCTTCCAGTAGATTGTTTCCGGGCTAGTTATTTTGATTACGGCTATGCTTTGCTTATTTTCTTATTTACTAAAGAATTTGCAAGTCTGGTAAATACTTTAACTTATTTTCCCTTATACGGGCTTGGGATACGGTATAATAATACTGCATGGTTGGATATGGGGTCAAAGACCAATGAGTCGGAAATTCAAATAATCCATTTTAATTGTATTGCTTAATATTAAACATTTGGGGGTTAAAACGACCATGTCCTGGATATCCACGGCTCATTTAATTGTAAATGGCCACACCCTAAGCATGGGGTGTAGGCATACACCCGACAGATGCTAAAATAAATTATAACCCATTAGGGGTGTACCTATTAAAGGTATTAAAGTGGTGTGTCGATTAATAATGTTCCTGACATAGTTTTCGGGCTCTAAATGTTTTAGTGGCATGTAAAACTGATGACATGAAAATAATTTATCCCAAGTTATTTATTAAACAAAGTACCATTGTGTACACTAAATGTTTTCGAATGTTTTCAAAATGAGTCGGTTAAATGTATTTACATGTGAAAACTGACGTATTTTCAAAAGACTAAGCGCAGGTGACAAGTATACGTAGTTAGGCTGGAAGTGCTCGGCGAAGCTTAAGAGGAATTGCAACCCTTTGCTTAGAAGGCCATTTCCTTTTGTAATCACATTTCGATCCACCTGTGGATCTAATTACAAGCGTTGTATTTATTTTGAACCTTGAACATTAGAACATTTGTAATAGTAATTATCCAGACTTCCGTTGTGTTATGTATTGTTTGGTAATGAGGATATCAAGTTGCGTCACGATATTCCCCACCGGGCCCACCGGGTTACACGTGGAAATTAGGGGTGTGGCAGGTTGGTATCGGAGCCAACTCTCGAGTGAATTAAACACTAACCTTTTGTGTTTAATCTCGGGAATACATATTAACACATATCTCTTAGACTTCCGAGTCTAGACTTTGACCTAGGTATAATTCTTTACATCCTATTATTCTAGCCTTGTATTTTGTTTAACTTGTTTTTGAAGCAGGAATAATGTCACCTAAATTTAGACGCGGAGGAAAAGGCAAGGGGCCCATGAGGGGTGGACCCTCTATGACCGGACCATCTTTCAGACCCTCTCTAGCCGGAGCAGCTGATTTGCCTGATCACAATCCATACGAAGGATCCGGAGACTCTTAGTCTCCGTTTCAACCATATAGACATTCCATCTCACACGAATACTCCTCGCCTCAATCACACTCCCACCATTCTCACCATTCCCAGCAATTACACCATTCTCATTCCCATTCTCATCAAGAGTTTTTTAACTTCAACTTTGTCAACCCCATTAACCAACCCTCACCTGAACCCCTCCAGTTGACTCGCCAACACATATGGAGGAGGATTCTGATCCAGAGGAATTTCCCCAAACCGGATCATATGGTCATCCCATTGAGCTGTCTAGTGGCTCGAACTCTTTGACGGATCTCCGTTTTGAGGTCCCGATGATTATGAAAAAATATGGGCACAATATGTGTTCGTCAACACGCCCTCATACCACGACACTCCCCAACATCATGCTCCATCACCATATCCTCAAATCGACGATGTAGATATGCAACATCAGGATCAACCTCAGCCGCCACCTGAGTCGTCATCACAACCACGCCGAAGGAGTGGAGCACGCATGTCGGTGCTTGCTGGTCAAAAGTCGTGCTCGCTACCACAATTGCCACCATCTTATCTAGTTATCCCGGAGGACCCGCAAAGGGTGGCCCTTAAACGCATCGCTAGTGGTGGAACCCCTGCCACAACCAGCTGTTGAGCCTCAACCTCAACCATCACCACCACCACCACAGGATTTTGCAAATCCAATACCTACTTATACAGGAACATCATGGTTTAACTCTGTTGTAAGGATCTAAGTTTGAATTGATTGCTGTTTTTGTTTCAAGTAATGAAAATGATTGAAAACAAAACGTAAATGCAGCGGATTAATGGAAAACGTTTACAACAATCAATCGGTCGTTTGTTTTCATCATCATCATGCATTCAAGTAATTAAAATATGGCATGTGATTCACAAACTCCCCCTTAGCCCAATAACGATCGTTTGATAGTAAGAAATGAAGAAGATATGCAAAATTGATCTTTTTAAGAAGACTAGTGTTCACTGTTACATTGAGCGCCTATTTATACTAATTGTCTAACCACTGATCGTCTTTCAATGATGTCAGGGTTGATAGTAACAGCTAACAAACGTAACTAACGACAAACACTGCTTAGACTAAACTATCAGAGCATAGCACTGTTACACTGATTAATCTAGTACTAATCTAAGCACTGTTGGCTATCCTCTGTTCTTGTGTTCTTCTATCAGCGGTTGGAAGTTTGTTCTGTCAGAGGATAGGAAACAATGAGTTTAATGAAAGCAGTAGATACACATCAGTGGTTGGAACCTCTGATGGTTGGATCAAAGCTCGGATGGTGTCTTTTGACTATGTATCACCTGTTCCTTTCCAAAGGTTCAATCCCAACAATCTCGCCCTGGAACAGATGATGCCAAAAACACCTTATTCTTGATCTTTATTAATCAGAAAGAATTCTCTTATTTGACCCTTGAATTGTAGTTCAAAGTTAAGAGATTCTAAATCATCAGCATCCTTCTCAAGCTCTAAACTTAGTAGTTCGTGGAAGTCTTCTACTGTAAGCCCATTGTTGGTGCAGAATGTCTATGTCTTAGTCTTATATCGAGTCTGTATAGATTAGATGTGAATATGCTAGCGAAATCAAGTATTTATATGTTTGGAGGTCAAGTTCGCTGGTAATGACAAGACAAGCTAGCTATTCATATGATGTCAAGTTCGCCCGAACTAATGCCTCCACCAGCGAACTTACACTTCTATAAATAGCTAGCTTGTCTTGTCATTTGTAACTTTGTGCTCTGGAGTAGCGAAGCTCTGTCAAATTGGAGACTTGATGTTATATCAATAAAATTGACGTTTAATTGAGCAATTCTTGTTATTTGGTAATCGTGTCGTAATATTTCTGCTATTATGGATATTATATATCAAATCTAGGTTCTTATGCTATCAAGATCGGTCCTACAAGTGGTATCAGAGCTAGAATAGCATGATTTGATTGATATCAAGACAAGAATAACTCTAATTCTACTCCATTCTTCTTATTTTCTTAACTTTTACACTAAAATAAAGAATTCACAGGCAAATTCTATCCAAATTTGAGTATGTCATGTTAAATACATCCTAGATAAACCCCTGAGAGTTTGGAGACTAAAATCAAACAAATTGGTGTCAAATTGTTGCAAAAACCATGTTTTCAAAACTCATTTCATCGAACTTGTTAGCCAAGTTCGGCCGAACTTGACTTAGAAACTCACTTTCTGAGTGATTTTCTATCAAGTTCGCTCGAACTTGAGGCTTTTTTAGAGTAATTATGTTAAGTCCGCTCGAACTTACAACATTTTCATTGATTCTTTATCAAGTTTGCTCGAACTTGATAAAGATCAAGAAATTCATAACTAAGTTCGCTCGAACTTGCAAATTATCTTCAAATCTCAACTATAAGTTCACTCAAAGTCTCAGGGATAATTTCAAATCAAACACATAAGTTCGACCGAACTTGAGTATAAAACTGAAATTCTTCATACATTCACTACAAGTTTGACCGAACATGTAGTAAACCAAATCATTTTCAAAGTTTGAACGTGTTTTCAGCGTACGTGTGTCGATACTCACGATGGATGATCTTTATAGAGCGTTTATGTCAGGAGTGGGTACGTCTAATGCCAATGTGATACAACAAGTCAACCTTGACAACGAAATGGGCACGTCTGTCAAACCTCCGAAGTTAATGAGTATGGACGAGCATGAAGGATGGAAGGAGAAGTTCAGTTATTGGGTTCAAGCCATGCATTTCCAAAGTTGGGTGGCTATTGAGAGAGGTATGTCGTTCCGTTAGACGAAAATCAGCAAATTCTGGAAAAGTACAAGTACACCACAATACAAAAAGATGAGTACATTGCCGAGAAAAAGATGATCAGTCTCATTATACAATCGGTTAAAGAGGATATTTGGTTTTATTGCCCGAATACATGACTGCGAGAGAGCTATGGTTATCATTGCAAAAGAAATACCAAGGAAGCGCAAAGATGATCAAGAGTAAAAAAGCTCTTATCTTGAAGGAGTTTGACATTTTTACCATGTTGAAGGGCGAGACAATGAAACAGATGATCGAACATTTTTGTCATCTAAAAGTCCAAATGAGAAGACACGGTCTAGAGAAGACAGAACCAGAGTACATCGATAAGCTTGCTGATGTGTTACCCGACGGAGAGTGGACTACTTACTTCATGGTCTTAAAGAAGGTCTAAATTGGGAATTTTCAAGTTGGCTACATTCATCGACAAACTTGAAGGTCATGAGATGGAACTTCTAAAGATCGCAAAATCGAAGAATGCTAACATTGTTCAAGATGTTGGTCTGTATTATAAGAACGGAATGCAAGACAACATTTCAAGTCCAAAGATTCAAACAACATTCAGTGCAAATATGAACTCTTCACCGCAGAATCAAAATCAGTCATATCCTCAATATGATCAAAGTCCACAGAGTTCTTCGTTTTCGAGCACTAGTTCAAATACTTCATATCAGAGTCAAGCAAATCAGAATCAACAAACGAATTCTGATCCGAATGTGTACAAGTGTAACATTGCTGTCAATCTAAACAATGTTGTTTCTGAGCAAGTTGCAAAACAACACATGGCACTTCTCTCCACAGTTCTTGAATCGTATGAAAGTCTGGTAGCAGGAAAAATTGGCAATCCTGAAATGACCGCAGAAGACTACGATCAGGTGGACGAAGAAGAGCTTGAACTGATGGACATCAAATGGTCCTTAGCTTCTATCATTCGAAGACTGACAAAGTTTGTTGCACTCGCAGGCCGAGATATCAGAATTCAAGCAACAAGCTAGAGTTCGACAAATCAAAGATCACTTGTTTCAGATGCCAACAGAAAGGGCATTTCAAGAGAAAATGCAAAAATCCTGAAGCCACGGGCAATCAGAATCCATTTTGGAGGTGGTAACGAATACTACAAGAAGTCACTACAGTATAAACCATTTCCGAAAAAGACACAAGTAGAAATCCAGGAAAAACCAAACAACAATAATACCGAGAAGGCAATGGTTGCTTCGAACGAGGATGATGGCTTTGACTGGAATTCTTATATTGGAAAGAAGACCGAAGTTGCATTGATGGCTAAAATTGTCGAAGATACATCT
The DNA here is from genome assembly GCA_947069175.1 of Scalesia atractyloides. NCBI lineage: Eukaryota > Viridiplantae > Streptophyta > Magnoliopsida > Asterales > Asteraceae > Scalesia > Scalesia atractyloides. The sequence continues at coordinate 41,859,111 of CAMTDV010000019.1, read as the reverse complement.
GCAGAAGATGCAACAGCTCTGGAGAATGCTCTACTAGAACAATATCTGCAGCAACTGGAAGAAGAGGAGACTATCTTCACATGAAGACACAAGGTATTTTATCTCCTAACTCGACTTCTAGTTTTACAGGTAACTTTGACGGAAGTTCTCAGGAGCAAGTGGTCAAGAAGAAATCGAATAATGAAGTTATCTTTAATGTTGCTCAAGAAGTGAATGCTGAAAACCTCAAGGACATTGCCAATAAAGCAATTTTGGCAAATCTTACTAAGGTAGGTCCAGAGGTAAAGGAAGTTGTCAAAGTGCAAGTTGTGGAGGTTGAGAAACCTTGTACAAAATGCATCAAGCCATGTGCAAAATGCCCCGAAAAATCACAAATCATCACTGAACTCAATGTATATAATGAACATTTCAAATATGATTATCGTACAATGAAGGAAGCGTATGAAAAAATGAAAGATGATTATGGCAGGCTCGATAGAAATAATATTGAACAACATGATACTATAAGGATGTTGAAAGGTACAGTAATGGATAAACAAAAAGCAATAAACATTTATATTAACACCAACTGAAACCAAACAACAACTCCAGGATATGAAAATTGAAATAGAACATGTTCAACAACTTTTAAGAAGCTATACAACTAACGCTTATGTCATCAATCATATTCTTCCTACGATCTCATCGGAAGAAAATGATAAAAAATCTAAAAAGAAAAATGGTAAAGAATACAACAATGTTCCACCACCCCTATGCGAGAAATATTGTCGCAAAACTACTGATGGGATGGATAAGGCACTCAACATTGAATTGTTATCTGAAAAGAAAAATGAGTTGCCGGAGAAAATTGATGTAATCTATACTAAATCAGATGATGACAATAATGAGGTGGTTAAAAATGTGGTTGTAAATGTTCTGAATGATTCTGATGATGGCAACTTTGAGAGCGCCACCTCAAGTTTGACCAGTTCTGACATAAACTCCAAAGATGACGATACATCATCTGAAGATGATCTATGTGATGATCCTAACGTTGTCATGTACAAGGTTAAGGAATCTGATAGATTATACTTTGATGATAGTTTTCCGATTCGGAATGTCAAAGAAGATCAATTGGATAAACTGTTCAAACTGGTTGAAGTTACATCAGATGACCTGGAGAAGAATGAAAAGAAATTCTATTCTAAACCCAAAAGGAATTTTAATAACTACCGAAGAAATGGTGGTGATCATCCAGAAAACCGGAGAGCTAGGTTGGGTTTAGAAGTGGAAGAAGAACTGGTTAAGAAAAAGTCACCATTTCACGAGTACAAAGATAAAAACATGAAATTCGTTTATGGGACGAACACGGTTCAAGAAGAGAGTTTGATCGGAAAGCAATCAAACAACGAGTTTAAGAAACAGAAAGAACTTCGAGATAAGGCCAAAGCCACAAGTAGTGTAAAATCCACTAGTGGACACTCACATGATAATCGGACTTGCTTCAAGCGCAATGAAGTTGGTCATATTGCACGCAAGTGTCCGAAATCAAACCCGGCTTATCTTCGAAGAAAAGAAAGTTCAGATGCCGTGAAACCAAAGAAACCAGAGTTTGTAAAACCTGTAAAATTTTTGAAAAGAAATGTATTAAAACCTGAGGTTAAACCTAAAATTTGAAAAGAAATTTGAAAACTCAACTTTCAAAATAGGTGAAACTTCTAGGGCAAATGAATAACGGTTTTACATCAAAAAGGCAAATATTAAATCACAAGTCTGGATTGCTAAGAAAAAGTCAACAACATCTGAGGTTATCAAGTCTGAGCTTGTAAAGGCTGATAATAAGAAAGAATCAAAATCTGAGACCAAATCTGAAACTATCAAATCTACAAGTGGTAATGAATCTTCAAAAGGTAAAAAGAAAGTAAGTTTTGGAAATGTAACTGATAGTGGAGGCTCAGATGGAGATTATGAAGATGATTACCAAGCTTTCTATCCAAAACCCAAGACCAAAAAGGATTGGGTCGCACTCTTTAACTAGATTTTAACATGTGCAGGGGCTCCAGAGATCCATACTTTCAAAGTGGATTCTTGATAGTGGAGCATCTAGGCATATGACGGGAATGAAAGCTCTTCTGTTCGACATAAAAGCTATCAATGGCGGATATGTTAGATTTGCTGGTAATCAGGGTCGAAGGATCGTCGCCGAAGGAAAACTTTCCAATGGCTTTGTTTCATTTGATCGTGTGAACTACATTGCAGAGCTGGAAAACAATCTTCTGAGCATATCGCAGATTTGTGACAAACAGTTCACGGTGCATTTCAACGATAAAGAGTGTATTATTCAGAAGCCGGGTTTTAAGATAGCTGATGAGTGGATTCTGATGCGAGCCCTATGCGAGAACGATTTATATGTCTTAGATATGGGCGTCGCTACCACATCATCAAAATCAGCGCAATGTTTTGTAACGAAAGCTACTGAGAAAGATTATATTCTTTGGCATCATAAGATGGGACATATTCATTTGCAAAAAATGAATTTCTTGGTTCATAATGATCAGGTAGAAAGTTTGAATTTACGGAGCTTCCATATGACCGATCACTGTCTAGAATGTAAAAAGGGCAAGCAGATCAAAAAGTCACATCCGAAGAAAATTCTGAACTCAATCAAGTTGCCGCTTGAATGTCTTCACATGGATTTATTTGGTCCTGTAAACGTTCGAAGTATTTCAGGAGATTTATACTGCTTGGTCGTCACAGATGACTATTCTAGATATTCGTGGGTATTCTTCTAAGAATCAAAAGATGAAACATTCGAAAATATAGTGATTCTTTTCAAGAAACTCGAGAATCTTTATCATTTCCCTGACCGACGCATTCGTAGTGACAATGGCACAGAGTTCAAGAATAATAAGATGAGAGAATTTTGCAACGCTAAAGGGATTCTGCACAAGTTTATGCGCCCTATACTTCGCAGCAAACAGTGTCGCTGAAAGGAAGAACATAACTTTAATCGAAACAGCAAGAACCATGCTTGCAGATTCAAAGCTTCCCATCAGCTTTTGGAGTGAAGCGGTTGCAACGGCTTGCTACACGCTAAACATGGTTTTAACTGTTAAACCAATGAAAAAGACATGTTTTGAAATGATAAACCGGCTGAAACTGAATTTGAAGTTTTTAGAGCCATTTGGTGCGCCATGTACTGTAATCGATCAAGATGGTAAATTCGAAGCCAAATCGCTTGAAGGTTTCTTTGTCGGGTATGCGAGTGCGGTAAGACGTGTATATATTCCATCGTTGAGAAAGGTAATTGAAGCACAACATGTGGATTGCTTTAACTATACAGATCCTATCCAAAGAAGAGGCGACACATGGTTGTTCAACTATCAAGAACTTTGGAAGTCATTTGACTTGCCGGAAGAACCGTCTGAAGAAGAAATTGCAGCGTTATATTATCTTCAACAGTTGGCGAATCAAGATCAAATCATTAGACCAATTGTGGTTAATCAACCCACGTTGGATACTTCATCTTCCGAAGCAGGTCCAAGTAATAGCAGTGTTCAAGTTGAAAACATTTCTGAAGCAGTAGTAACACCTGCTATAACTCCATCGAATGAATCTTTTGAACTAGGGAATGCAACAACAGTGCCAAGTATGCCTCAGAATCAGAATTCTGATTCAGATGAAGAGCCGACATTTGATGTTGATAATTAATCCTCATCGGATGAAGAAGTTGAGAAGATACCCAACATGTTGAATCAATCTGCTAACTCGAGAAATCAGAACGAAGCTTCATCAAGTGCACCTAATGTTGAATTGAATAGTGATCTGAATGTCTCTAATCAGCAAAGCTCAGTTGATGTTCCTAGCGAAGAAATGCCACGATCATATTCTTACCATCCTTCAACGAATATCATTGGTGAATTACAAACTGGTGTGCGTACACGAAGCCAAATCAACAAAGCACTTAGTTGTTTCGACACCCGAGTTGCTCCAACTCAAGACTACTGTTACTATTCATGTTTCATGTTTCATTTCGTAAATAGAGGCAAAAACTTTTAATGAAGCTCATGGTGACGAGAACTGGGTGATAGCAATGCAAGAGGAACTGTTACAATTCGAGAAATTGGGTGTTTGGAGGCTTGTAGACTTACCACCGAAGCAGAAAGCTATTGATACAAAGTGGGTCTTCAAGTGTAAAAGACACGATCGGGGTGTAAAAGTCAGAAACAAAGCTCGGTTGGTTGTCAAAGGTTTCCACCAGCGAGAGGGTATTGATTACACATAAGTATATGCACCGGTTGCACGATTAGAGTCTATCCGCATTTTCCTCGCGTTCGCAGCTTGGAAAGGATTTAAGGTGTACCAGTTGGATGTAAAATCTCCATTTCTCTACGGTAAACTTCGTGAGCAAGTGTACGTAGGCCAAATACCGTGGTTCATCGATCCGCTGAACAAGAACAAAGCGTATCTCCTAGACAAAGCCTTATACGGTTTACACCAAGCCCCGAGAGCTTGGTACGAGACGTTATCGCAACATCTCATTGGAAATGGTTTTACAAGAGGCACAGTGGATAGTACTTTGTCAACCAGAGAAGTCGGATCTCATCTAATCATTGTACAAATCTATGTGGATGATATCATCTTCGGTTCAACAGATGATAGTCTTTAAAAATAGTTTGAAAAGATCATGAAGAAGAAATTCGAGATGTCCTCCATGGGTGAAATGAAATTCTTCCTCGGATTACAGGTCGATCAGTTACCAGACGGCATATTCATTCATCAGACAAAGTATGTTCACGACATTCTCAAGAAGTTTGAATGGATAGCTGGAAGCCGCTTTCGACTCCGCTGGCACTGAATCATAGGATTTTCATTGACGAGACGGGAACCAAAGTTGATGACACACTCTATCGATCGATGATAGGATCTCTGATGTATATGACGACATCTCGCCGAAACATCATGTATCCTACCTGCCTATGTGCGAGATATCAGTCTAGTCCTCGAGTGTCACACATGCAGATAGTCAAGCGAATCTTCCGTTATCTAAAGGGATGTCCAAGCACTGGCTTGTGGTATCCAAAGAATGACAATTTTGATCTAACAGGATACGCTGACTCAGACTTCGGAGTGGACAAGCTGAACTCAAAATCTACAACAGCAGGATGCCAGTTCTTCAGAACACATTTGGTAACATGGTAGTGCAAGAAACAGACCACGGTCTCTCTCTACCTGTGAGAAGGAATACATTTATGCTTCCAGCTGTTGTTCTCAAATCCTTTGGATTAAACAACAGATGAGGGATTATGGTCTGCAGTTTCTTGATACGCCTTTATTCGTAGATAACAAGGCAACTATCGATATAACCAAAAATCCGGTTCATCACTCATGTACTAAACATATTGAAATTCGTTATCACTTCATTCGTGACTGTTACAAAAAGAAGTTGGTGCGAATAGAAAAAATCCACACCGATGAACAAAAGGCTGATTTTTATACCAAAGCATTTCCTTAAACAAGATTTAAATATCTCATGAGGCTTAATGGTATTAAAAATTTGCTGACAGGTGCGGAAGCTGAGGTTGAATACGGATCGGACGACGAGTTCACGTGATCCACATTGGTTTGTCATATCTTTCTAGATAAGTATTTCTTTAAATCTAAAATACAAAAGTATGTTTTTTGATTTTAGGGGGAGAAATATTTGAGAAAATACAAAAACATATGAAAATTTTCAAAAAGTACAAAAAACATTGAAAAAGACAAAAAGAATTCGGTGTCACAAAAAGGAAATGATAGTACATCAGTGGACTATCACAGTATGCTAAAGAAATGAAAAGTTTAAAAAGTGATAAACAAGTCTTACTGTGGATGTGTCGATAGGCATAACACGTTAAGTAAATTGTTTTCAAGATATAAACTCAATTTTACCACTGCTTAATCTTGTGGATTAACACATCTTGGATACATGGACTTAGTACTCCGAAATTTCGTTTGAGGGATTGCCTTATTCTGAGATATGAGGTCTTTATAGATAATTGATATCTGGGGTATTATACAAGTTCTTCTGATTTTGCGGAACCAATAGCCTAGAACTTCTATAATACTTTCGATATAAACCCCTAATCTGCATGCAATCTTGAAAAAGTATCAAAAGATCTAATCATTTGTTGTGCTGAAAAGATTCCTTTAATGGAACACACCTTAAGCCGAGCCTTCATCTCTTTGTCTGTACGGTAGTACTAACCTGAGCTCTCAAGGTCTCGCACAACCCAGATACAGATATCAATTACGCTATATTCACCTGTAAGATGAAATCTAGGGAATCTTGATACGGGAGTATATGCAAGAAGTGGGAACCATAGATAAGTCAAGTTTCTAAATTAAACGAGTTTAAACACTTAAATTCATCTAAAGGTCAACGGTACTGGTGATATGTCTCAATCAACTGATATGATCCTTAGACACAAATTCACAAAAATATGTCTGTAAATATGTTTGTATATAGTTTACTCTGTTCTGTACATAGTTTATCTGCTCTACATATTAAAACAAAAAAGATTTTCTGTGTGTTTTAGCATAAACTTACAAGAATACAAAAAGATTTTGTTTCTACATTGTTTACAGCAAACCAATGTTGGAGAACGGGTTTTCGTAGTCTGGTAAGGTGCTAAACTGGTGGGAATCTAATTGACAATGGGCTAGGAGCTAATCTGTAAAATCTGATAAGCTAAAACGATGAAAAGTTCATTAACTTGAAACTTTGATTTTGAAAATATCAACAGTTTGTTCATATCGGGTCAAACCGGGGTCATTAACTTGGACTTGGCAGAAAAATCGGTTAACCAAGGTCATTAACTTGGACTTGGTCAACTGAGTGGATTTTCAGAACTGGAAAAATGAGAAAAGTTCAGGGACTAAAATTGCAAAATATTGAAAATTTGAAATTGAGTTAGACAAGTTCGCCCGAATTTGCTTAAGAGTTTGAAATTGTTTTTGTAATAAGTCTGACCGAATTTGTTTGGGTAATGGATGAAATTGTGTAAGTTTGCCTCGACTTTGCATTGGGCTTCATATCATGGGCTTACACGTTCGCCCGAACTTGCAAAGGTATATATAACCAGCAAGTTCGGCCGAACTTCATTAACTACATTCGAAACTATCTGAGCGAACTTAGCGATGTTGAGTGATTTGTCAAAATTATCAAGAAACTACCGTTACTCTGCCGAGATTTCAATTGATTGTGCCGATTTACACACCATTTTCAATGGCTGAGGTGTGTATTGGCATTTTGATCCATGAATTGAACTCAAGTCGGTGATCTTAGATCTGAAAGTGATGAATCTGTTAGTTCTAGGTGTCATATAGGCAATTGGACTTAAAGTTGTAATCATCATAAAAAATCGACCATAAAAATGCCTTGGATTTAATCAGATTTGTCACTATTGTAAGTTGCAAGATTTGGTGAGGAAGATGACAAGTTCGCCCGAACGTGTTCATCAAGTGCTGCCGAACTTGCATCATAAACAATGAAATCCATAATAAATCTCGAAGTTCGACGGAACTTAGTTTTAAAATATGAATTTTTTTTGAGGAGAAGTTCGATCGAACTTATGAAATTTGAAAAGTGTTAAAGTGTAAGTTCGCCCGAACTTATAAAGATTTATTGAACATGTTTGTTAAACAGGTTCGGGCGAACTTGACAAAACTTGTTTGTAAATTCAACATCAAGTTCGCCCGAACTTGATATAAAATGTTGAATTTTTTTAACATTTTCTCGAAATACGTGCTAAATGTTTTACGTCGATTTTCAGGTTCAAGTACCAGCGCGGGTAATCACGATGGATTTCTCTAAGTTCCACAACACCTGTATTACTCTCGACAAAGCGTTGTGTCCATCGCTGAAAGAATATGAAAGCATTCTGAAGGATTGTCCGATTCATAGAGCTATTATGGAGCGAACAGTGTCCTATCGATCGCATACTTATCATTATTTGGATGAATGCAAGCCTTAGTGATGATAAGAAAACTATTACGTCGTCAGTTTAAGTCAGGAACGAGAACAAAGAGATCACAATCACGGAAGATGATATACGCAAGATCTTACTATTTAACAACGACAAAGATGATCCTATTTTTCTGGACTAGAAGATGGTTCAAGGAGCTGAATGTGTATGCCATCAAACGAGAATTTGGAGTTCAATACTTCAATATCTGGCAGATTTCAAGACACTAGCCTATTGGGATGTTGAAGAGTTTGTTCAAACGAGGAATGTTACTTACCACATGAAGTTCATTGATCAATTGCTATGGAAAATGATCAAATTCGAAGCAACAAAGGGATTTAGATTTTAGAAACCTTTCATCCTAGGACGTCAAATTAAAATGAACAAGAAGACAAGGGAGAAAGATATTACTTTGGTAATGAAACGACCAAGAGCGATGATAAACATGCCTTTGATGCCGATTGAGCAGAACTTTTATCCGGTATTCAAGTGGTGGCAGATTGATCCTAATACATGTGAAGTTGTATTATCACTAAGGAAAGGGTTGAGATATTAGGGTTTCAAGGTATGAGGGGGCTTTGGAGAACAATCAGAATACTAGACCCGATGTGGCTAGTGAATTGCTCGAGAGAAGATATCAAGTGCTTGTTCTACAGCAATATAGTGTTTGAGGAACATGAAAAAGAACAAGCCATGCAATATCAAAGGGTCGTCAATGTATGTTATGCTCGAGAAGTTAACTCTGGAAAGATATGGAAAACAAGCTGGAGGGAACTAGAACGGGTTGAATTTTTAGAAGAAGAAAAGCGTCTCGAAGAGATACATGAAAGAAGTAGGGCGGAAAGGCTCAGAAGGTTTCAATTTTTGAATAAAGTGCCTCCTACTGATCAGACGCCAGATCCAAAGCAGGAAAGACGAAAGAAGCCGTACAAGAACTTCTTTGGTCGTACGCGTTAAAGTTTTATTGAAGACTGATAAAAGATGAAGACGATATCCAAGGGGGAGTCTGTTGGTGCAGAATATCTATGTCTTAGTCTTATATCGAGTCTGTATAGATTAGATGTGAATAAGCTACCGAAATCAAGTATTTATATGTTTGGAGGTCAAGTTCGCTGGTAATGTTCAGGTGATGTCAAGTTCGGCCGAACTTGACTATGTCAAGTTCGCCTGAACTCATGCCTCCACCAGCGAACTTACACTTCTATAAATAGCTAGCTTGTCTTGTCATTTGTAACTTTGTGCTCTTGAGTAGCGAAGCTCTGTGAAATTGGAGACTTGATGTTATATCAATAAAATTGACGTTTAATTGAGTAATTCTTGTTATTTGGTAATTGTGTCGTAATATTTCCGCTATTATGGACATTAGATATCAAATCTAGGTTCCTATGCTATCAGGATCGGTCCTACACCCATAAGCAGCTTCCATGGATAGTTTAGTGGTTTTACCATCAGACTTGAGCAGAGTCAATTCGTGGGTGTCTTTGTTGACCTTCCACTTTAGAAGTTTTGGGTCTGAAGGCTTTCTTGAAGGAACCTTTATTGATGAGTTTAGAAAAGGAGTTATTCTTGTCAGATCTTTTGCCAACTTGGCACTTGTATCATCTGTTGGATAGTTCATCATATTTTTGATGCCTTCTTTGATGAATGCTTCTTCAAAGTATCTGTCAACCTTCTCTGACATCTCCCCTTGCCTTTTTCGCTTTAGCAAGGTAAGTGTGGATTGGGCAGATGTTGAGCTGGGCTTTTTAGAAAGTTGGGCTTTGAGAGCAGCATCTTCTTTGGTAAAATCAGGTTTAGGAGGCATTGATGGATCCTTTTTCCTTCTGGCTTCCAGCATCTTGTAGGTATCCAACAATGTTAACTCCCCCCATCTCATTACCTTGTTCTTTGACCCATAATGATTTTGAATTAACTCTTCTTTCACTCTTCTGAGCTTCAGGGTCTTTTCAGGTACATTCTTTTTGTATTTGTTCCAATCTGGGCATGTAGGTTTGTTGTGAGGATCTTTTAGTTGTTCTTGCATTCTTGCAATTTCTTCTTGAAGCTCACTCACAGACCAATCTTTGAAATGTTCCCTAGTTGCATCATATTTCTTGTATTCCATGATGTGAGAGAAGTATTTTTCTTTCAAAAATTTATCATCTACGTCGGAAATCTGATTTGATAGATTCTTTGAAAATCTTTTCAGTGATTGGACTTTGCTCAGCTGAAACTGGCATTGGTTCTGCACTTCTCTATCACTTTTGCCTTTAGACAACTTCTTAGCAATATCCACTGCCTGCATTTCTTTGAGTTCCAGATACTTATCAAGATTTGCAGGCTTTGGATAACCTTGAAGAGATGGGAAATGTCTTTTCTCTGGATCTTCTTCAGCGTAGAAAGATATTATTTCTTTCCTAACTGCAGGCAAATCAAGAGGAAATTTCATACCTGCAGGAACCACTTCTTTTGAAGGAACAGATGTTGTAGTTGGGGAAGTAGAGGTTAGATTTAACATTGATGCAGATGCAAGAGGCATAGGATCAGGGATCTCTTCTTCATTTATGATCTTTGTTACCTTCCTTTTCTTAAAACTGATTGATGGTGACGATGGATGGCTTGGAATTCTAGGTGGTGTTGGTAGTGTTTGTGTGGAAGTGGGAAAAGTGATGATGGCAGTGTTTGTGATAACATCTGCTACAACCTCTGCCGTGTCAACAGATGTTGGCACAATAGTTGTTATAACATCTGTTAGGTTGGATATGGGAATTGTGTGAGAAGATGTGGTTGATTTTGTGATGACAGAGGTTTTTGTGGTTGGATTGGTGGCAACTTTAGTTTTGAGAGGTGTGGATTTTGGTTTTCTTGCTTTTGTAGAAGATCTCCTCTTTGTTGAGGTACCAGTCTCTCCATTTTCTAATTACTGATCAATCTTTTTCTCAACCAGCACCTTGCCTTCATCAAACACAGTCTTCTTGTGAGACATCTTTGCCCTTGCCATGATATCTTCTTGTGAGATATCTGGCTTAGGGATATTCACTGTAGGCCTTGCCTTTGTATCATGCATCTTCAACTGTTCTGTTCCCAAAGGTTTCTCTCCCTTTTTGGCTTCATCTGGACTCACAAAAATGACAGTAGGAGGAGATTTACCAGTGGTGGTGAGCAAGTGGGCTTTGATTGCCTTGATATCTGCAGCAGTATCATTGTATCTTGCATCAACCATATTCCTGAGTTCCATCATCTGATGTTTATGTTTTTGCTCCAGGAAATGTTTTTCTTGTTGAAAGATTGGATTTATTGCAGATTTGAGCTCAGCAGTGGTTGGAACAGGGGGTTGACTCTGAATAGTGATTTATTGTAGATTTGAGCTCAACTGCTTCAAAAGATATTTAATTTCATCAACAGTGGTTTCAACATTGGTAACCCTTTCCGTCAATTGCTGGTATTTTAGCTCATCACCTAACTTAATAGGATCATCTGAACTCCTACCAGATGTGGTAGTTTTATCTAAGATATCATGAGCATGCGTTTTACCACTTGCTTCAATCTTAGATGCCCCTTTTTCTTGGTTCTGGGGACTTCCCGCTGGAATAGAGGTTACCATAGTAGCCTCAGCAGTGGTTGCCTTCAACAAGGACTTAGCTGTGTAACCACTGTCCAATTGAGAACTTGGGAGTTCAGCAATTGTAGTGGCTGCCTTTGTTGAACTATCACCAAGGGTTACATGTAACCCAAGGGATGTAGCCTCTTCATTTGCTGATAGGCTAGAAATTAGAAATAAGTCAGACCCAATGTCTTGTTGAAGTACATTCTCATTGATGAGTTGTTGTGCCGGATAATGTCTGCTCAAAGTATATTGAATTCAACAAGGGTAACATTGTTGGTGGAAGTGATGTCATTAGTGAGAGTGGTTGTGTAGAAAGCGACATTGCGCTGGGAGAGGGGATGTGGAAGATAGAACCAAGTGATGCTAGAGCTTCATAATTCAGTGTCCCTGTGCCTACAACCTGATCCTTTTGTGAGGATGCAGGAGGAGTTTCATAGCCTGGTTGAGATCTTTGAACCATCTGCTATGAAGAAGTAGCAGCAGTAGTTTGTGACTTTGGTGCTGTCACAGGGTATCCTCTGGGATCACATCTTCCAGAGGACCCTTTTTTGGTTTGGTGGGTTTTCGGGATGCTCGGATAGTTTTTTTTGGAGATTTTAGGTGTGGGTTTCAGAGCAACGGTTGTGTTGCCCTGATCACCTAGAGCAGTGGGCTCAGCAGCAGAAAGTAGAGCTTGAACATTTTGTTCTTTGGAAATTTGCTCAGCCTCCTCTACTTCTGTTTTTAAAACTTTGTCTTGATTAGTTATTCGTGTAAACGTTTCATAATTTAGGTTGCCAGGATTGGTTACGACGCCTTGTTTACTTGCATCTGATTTAATCTGGTCTTGCAAGTAAACACTCAAGAATCCAGGATGTATCAAGAAAGCTTTTCTTTTTTCAGTATTTGTAAAATTAGTAATGAGATCATTGAATAATACATGGGAAATATTAAAATCAGAGTCAGTTAAGATTGCAAATCCCAAATATTGCATGTTTAAAGGGATCTCATTAAAAGCAGTAGTTTTTGCAGAGACACAGGTAAGCAATGTGTGAAAAAAGAATTTCATCTCTGCAGGAAAATTGGGTTTGAAAATTGTCATACCTTTCAACTGCCTGGTGTAGCCCCTTTCAACTAACTCATGTTACATCTCCCTCACAGGAAATGATACCGGATGTTGCATATCATTTAACATGAAAACTTGGGAGATAGAATGTGGGCTTATTTGCATTCGTTTGCCACAACTTTGGAAGTAATGGAATAGGGCACGCCATCAACGGATGAGTTTACTTTAGCATTTGCCGAAAATTCTCTTAAAGAGTCGATGTAAATTGGGGCTTTGACTTCCAACATGTGCTTAAATTTTGATTCTTTCAGAATCCAGATCATTGGATGATAGCAAGTGTTTGTGTCGGTTTCTTCAAGAATTGCGGTGTAAGTGTGTGGTGTTTTGATGATTAGGATAAATGGGGGTTGTTCTTGTGTCGATTTCTTTTTCGATTTGGTTTTAGGAGCCATGATTTTAGAAGACTTTTGAGAGAAGGGTTTTGAAAATTTTGAAATCGAACAAGAAACGTGAAACCTCAGTTTGGCGATAGAACAGGGTTTTATAGGGTTTTTCAAAAAGTGCACTTGATGTGGCGGCTGATGCAACATCTGTCGAATAACATCTGTCCACGTGTAACCGCTGTTTAACAATGGAAAACAGCTGTTTGGCTAACCACTGTTAGAACAAAACTACCAGTGGTTGTGACCAATTTAAACACTATCAGAGGTTTGCCACAGTGGATAGATTTTTCTAAAAACAGTGTTTTTGTGCTATCAGAGCTTTGAATAGACTTTAAGGATTTATTGAAAAAATTAATTTTAACTATTTTAAGGATGAATTTATGATTTTCTAAAAACATTTTATTTGCTATTTACACATGGATCACAAGAAAATTTGTCTTTAATCCATGTTTAGCATTCCAAGCCTAGAAATCAAACTGTCAAATGTGGAAGCATCAAGTGCTTTTGTCAACACATCTGCTAGTAGATCCTTGGTATGGACATGTTGTAAAGAAATCAGACCTTTTTCATAGCAATCCCTCACAAAATGATGTCTGATGTCAATATGCTTGGTGGTAGAATGTGAAACTAGATTTTTGATGATGTTTTCTGCTGCTTGACTATCAATTTTGAGAGGAGTCCTCAAGGCAGTCACACCAAAATCCAAGAGTTGATTTTGAAGCCACAAAATTTGAGCAGTGCAACTTGCAACAGCTATATACTCTCCTTCAGTAGTGGATGTGGATACTGCAACTTGATTTTTACTTTGCCAAGACACTAAGCAATCCCTAGGAATTGGGCTATTCAAGATGTAGACTTCCTTGTTGTTTTGCATCCAGCAAAGTCACTATCAGAATATCCTGCAAGCTCAATGTTACCATTAGTTGGATACCAGATACCAAGTGTGGGAGCACCTTTATGTATCTGAATATCCTTTTTACAGCAATAAGATCTGATTTTCTTGGCAATGACTTTGATCTGGCACAAACACAAGTAACAAACATAATGTCTAGCCTTGAGGCAATTAAGTACAATAAAGACCCAATCATACTTCTGTATAAATTTTGATCAACAAGGTCATCTTTGCCATCTACAATGACTAGCTTGGATGTTGCCATGGGTGTGCTGCAAGGTTTACAATCATCCATATCAAATTTCTTAAGTAGTTCGTTCACATACTTATTTTTATGAATGAAAGTGCCTTTTTGAATTTGTTTGACTTGTAACCAAGAAAACATTGCAACTCACCCATTGCACTCATCTCAAACTCTGCTGCCATGAGTTTTCTGAACTCCTCACACATGGCGGTGCATGTGGATCCAAAAATGATGTCATCCACATAAATCTGGACAAGCATCAAATCTTTTCCTTTCCATTTTAAAAATAGGGTTTTGTCAATCCTACCTCTGGTAAAACCAATGGATTAGAGAAAAGTGGATAGTGTTTCATACCAGGCTCTTGGTGCTTGTTTTAGATCATACAGTGCTTTATTTAACCTGTAAACATGATCAGGGTGAAAGTGATCCTCAAATCCAAGAGGTTGACAAACATATACTTCTTTTTTGATCTTTCCATACAGGAATGCACTTTTGATGTCCATTTGATACACCTTGATGTTGTGGTTAGCAGCAAAAGCTAAGAACAGGTGAATTGCTTCTAACCTTGCTACTGGAGTAAAAGTTTCATCGTAGTCATTCCCTTCTTCCTGTCTGTAGCCTTGAACCACGAGCCTTGCTTTGTTCTTGACAACAATACCCCTTTCATCAGTTTTGTTCTTGAAGACCCACTTTGTGCCGATGGGTCTCACACCTTTTGGCAGTGGTACAAGTTCCCATACTTGTTGTCTCTTGAACTGTAGAAGCTCTTCTTGCATGGACTCTACCCAGCTATTGTCTTTGAGTGCCTCTTGGTACTTGACAGGCTGTGTGAGTGATAGAAAACCAGCAAAAAGACAAATGTTTTGGGCTTGGCTTCTTGTGAGAACACACGCATTGATGTTGCCAATAACTTGATCCAATGGATGGCTTTTGAGGAAGATCAAATCACCTTGATATGGGACAATGGCATTTTGAGGTGAAGCTTGCAAATGTGTATCAGCTGAGCTAACCTCTGCTAGTGAATTTGATGGTCCAGCCTCTGATTGGAATGGTTGTGGAGGGATTGGTGGAATGCTAGTGTATGTAGGTTGATTTTTGTCCATTTGTTGTGGACTTTTATCAACAGATGTTTGGTGTTGAGAGCTAGCAGAGGATTGAATATTAACCACTATTGACCTAGCAGAGCTTTCACCATTGCTACTAACATCTGCTTCTCTGCCTGTATGATTGATTTTGAAGCTTGGAAGAATGCAATCATATCCTTGCTCTTGAAATGATGATTGTGGGGTACCTGCAGGGTAAGTCTTGACAGACACGTCTTCAAATGTAAATTTAGATAAAATCAAACAATTCAGCAGGTCCATTTACCGGGATTTTCAAAGATGAGAGTTCACTGGACTTCACATTTAGAGTTTCCTCAACACACTTGGTCCTAGAGTTAAAAACTCTGTAGGCTTTGGTAGTGATTAAGTATCCAAGAAAATAACCACAATCAACTTTGGCTGCAAACTTGGATATTGAATCCTTGATGTTTAAAATAAAGCATGGGCAACCAAAGACTTTGAAATAAGGGATCAGAGGTTTGATTTTGTAAAGCATTTCATAGGCAGTCTTTTGATGCCTAGGGTTTATCAAAACTCTGTTCTGGACATAGCAAGCAGTGTTTACAGCCTCTGCCCAAAAAGAAGGGTAAACCTGAGTCTGCAAGCATGGTCCTTGCTGATTCAATTAAAGTTCTATTTTTCCTTTCAACAACCCCATTTTGTTCTGGAGTTCTAGGGATGCTGTATTGTCTAAAAATCCCTTTTGACTCACAGAAGGCATCCAACTCCTTGTTCCTAAATTCTGTCCCATTATCACTCCTAAAGATTTTACAGGAAGATCAAATTGCTTTTCAACTTGTTTGACAAAGTTTTGCAAAATGTTTGTTGTTTCATCCTTAGAGTGTAAAAAGAAAGTCCATGTGAACCTGGAAAAATCATCAAATATCACTAGACAATATCTTTTGTGTTTTAAGCTCATGATTTTACAGGTCCAAATAAGTCCATATGAAGCAACTGTAGACAGTGACTTGTTTTGTACTCCTCAATTGACTTGAAAGAGCTTTTATGTTGTTTACCTTTTAAAGAAGAAACACAAGGCTCTTCACAAGTAAATTGTTTTTGGGGCAAACCTCTAACCAGACTTTGTTTTGAGAGAGTGGAGATGGTTTTTAGATTTGTGTGTCCTAGCCTTTTATACCATAACTCTGTCTCTTTGCTTGAGGCAACTGAGAACAAGCATGCATTTGACATAGGATTATCATTTACCATATCAACCACATACATATTTCCTACTCTATGAGCAGTCAACTGTGCTTTGCTCTCTGCAGTGATTTGATCAATCTTTTTGACAACCTCTGTCCCTACTATTTGGCAAGTTTTCTTAGTTAAAAAGGAACCATAACCCTTATCACTCATCTGTGAGACACTTAAGAGGTTGAATTTTAGATTGTCAATGATATTCACAGTTTCAAACTTGAGTTTCCCTGCTTAGACACATCCTGACCCTAACACCTTCCCTTTTGAATTATTTCCAAAAGATATATCACCCCCTCCATGAGCTTTAAAATCTCTGAGCAGGGCTTTACATCATGTCATGTGCCTGGAGCCTCCACTATCTACATACCAAAGACTCTCAAAGAAAGTAGAAGCTCCCTGCACATGTTTTGAAATAATTAGTTCAGGTGCGTTTCCATATCCAAAATGGCTTTGGATGGGGCATCAGATGATCCAGACTCAAGTTCAAATTGATGAGCAGTGGTTAGATCAGGCTTTTGTAACCACAGCTGTGAACTACCTCCTATCAACTGTTGGTAAGCATGGGGATGCCTATTTATCCTTGGCTTAGAAGACTTTTTGTAAGTCTCATAAGTCATAGGCACCTTTTGGTAGTTAGGCTGGCTTTTACCTCTTGGAAACTGGTTTGTTGGAGGTGCATCTGTTACTTGAATTTCTCTGCGAACAGAGGTTTGATTTAAAGCTTTGGTGACAGATGTTTCACAAGAATTAAATGTATGTTTGGCAGAATTTGAATTTTCTCTTTCTTGAGCTTTTTCTCTAATCTCTTTTACCTTTTGATGATAGGTTTTGAGATAGACACACTCTTGAGTTGGATGAGTTATTTTGTTGTAGATGGTGCATCTAGGAGTTTTAGGTATAGCACAGGTTTTGTTTATATCATTAGCTTTCAAAAGAAAATAGTCCGCCGTATCATGATTCCTCTTTTCACAAAATTTACAAAACACGTGTTTAACATTTTCTTTCCTTTTCCTATCAGACTTTTTGAGAGCAGATGGTGTAACCTCTACTGGCAAGTCTTTGATAGGGATCACCAATGTTTTTGGTGCTTTTATACCATCAAGAGTTGAAAAGTCCATTGGCTTGAAGTTTTCCAAAATATCACATTCATCTGACAAGGTTGGTTTAAACTGATATTTTTCAATTTCTTTTTCTTTTGGTAAAACCTCTGGTTTTTCAAGAACAATTTTGTTTCCTTCTTTATCAATGATTTTATTTTCTTCACCAGCCAAGTTTGTTAGGACTATTTCAACCAGCTCAGAATCATTTTTTGCAACATTTTCACAAGTATGGTCATATTCCCTAAAGCTTATACCAAATTTTATGTTGCTCTTGACTTGAGCATCAAGCATAAGCTCATAACCTTTGCAAGACTCTACCCATTTTTCACAAGTGATCTGGGTAGATTCTAGCTCCTGTTTGCAAACTTGGTATTTTTCTACCACAGTTTGGAGCTGATCTTTGGTTATGCTTGATTCATGCCTTAGGCTACTCATTTCAGAATCTTTTTCACTTAACTTTGTTTTCAACTCTTTAACAAGTTTTTCAAACTTAAGTTCATCTTCTAAAATTTTGTTTCTCAGGTTTTCATTCACCTATTTTATGTTTGCAAAAGCAATAATGCATTTTTCAGGACATAGATCTTTAAGGATCTGAGGTGATACCTTCGAAGCAGCCATAAGAGCACAATCACACTCTTCTTCACAAAACTCTGTGTCCCATGGGTCAGATAGATTGTCTTTTTCAACATCAACAACATTCATTTCAACCACAGGTGTAACTTCTGGTGTAACCACTACTTCACAACATTCAACCACATCAGATTTTGACTCCTATTCTGCAGACTCATCACCTTCAACTATGGTCTCAAGAGCCATAAAACACAAGTTTTCATTTTCAAAATCATTTTTGGCTATAAGAGCAAAGTTTTCATCAGTTAAATCCTTAGGCAAACTACTCCAGTCAACAAAACCTTGGGTAAAGAAGCTTTGTTGTGTAACCTCTGCTGGTGTAGCAGTGGTTTCAGTAGTTTGAGTGACATGTGGAGCTTGTTGCAGATGCACTTGAGGTGGTGCTTGAACATATTGAATCTGTGGAGCAGAGGTTTGGACATAATGAATAGGGACAGTTGTTACAGGAGTTGCAAAATGAGCAGTGTTTTGCATTTGTTGTGCAGGGGCAAACTGGGAATATTGGACAGTGCTTTGAGGATTGGGGCCATGATGAGTAATAATTGGTCCTGCAGTTTGAGTTCTGCATTCCCTTGCAAAATGTCCCATCCTATTGCACTTGAAACATTTTATCTTTGATTTATCTACCCCAACTTTTAACCCCCCATACAACCCTGGAAACCTCCTACCAGTTCTTTTATAAAACTTACTAGCCCTGACACTCAAAAGTGCCAACTGATGTAGGATGTCCAATTCTTCCAAATCCGTGGGTTCAAAGTGTTGTAGGTCATTCATCTTAAAACTCAGATTGTCAGAGGTTTGGCTTTCACAATTTGCAGCAAAAGCAAAATTGGGTGTACAGGAATCAGAGTTGAAATTGTTTCCAGAAGTTATGTCAATGTAATGATCAAAACTCTGATCCTTTCCACTGCCAGACCCCTCCTCATGACTATAGAGAGCAGTGTTTCCCAGAGTATAGTCATCGGTCATTTTCCCTGACTCTTGTAACTTCTTTTTCTGGTTCAACTCTCTCTCATATGTGAGAAGTCGACCATGAATTGTGTCAAGGTCATTTCCTTTTAACCAACAGTTGTTCGAGTGACATAAGCTACAGTCTCCCATTTCTCAGGTAAAGATCTCAAGAAACGACTATTGACAGTTGAACTTGGAAATTCCACATTTACCAAGTTGAGCTCACTGATGAGACAGCTATATCGTTCGAATTGTTGGGTTAATGACTCACCCTTAACGTGGAAAAATGTTTCATACTGTTGATTTAAAACTTCTCTATTATTCTCAATCACCTCTTCAGTACCACCGAATTGCTCTTTAAGAGCGTCCCATAACTCTTTAGCACTATTACAATGAAGTAATCCCGCATAAATCTCATTGGGCAAAGTCGAAGCAACGATACTAAAAGCCTTAGCATCCAATTCGATTTTGAGGAAATCCTGTTCAGAGTAATTTTTGAGTTTTTTAGGGACTAGAGTGTGGGGATCCTCTGTACTTGGAACCATGGGGACATGTGGACCAAACACAACGGATCTCCAACATCCGGTGTTCAGTTGGGCGAGAATATGACCCATCCTACGTTGCCAAATAAAATACTCATTTCGTTTCAACATAGGTGGTTTGAACATGGATCCAATATTGGATTCCGGTGTGTTTTGTGCCATTTCTCTTGTTTACAATAGATTTGTGTTTCATCATCATCATGCTTTCAAGTAATTAAACTATTGCATGTGATTCACAAACTCCCCTTAGCCCAATAACGATCGTTTGATAGTAAGAAATGAAGAAGATATGCAAAATTGATCTTTTTAAGAAGACCACTGTTACATTGAGCGCCTATTTATACTAATTGTCTAACCACTGATCGTCTTTTAATGATGTCAGGGTTGATAGCGACAGCTAAAAAACGTAACTAACTACAAACACTACTTAGACTAAACTATTAGTGCCTAGCACTGTTACATTGATTAATATAATACTAATCTAAGAACTGTTGGCTATCCTCTGTTCTTGTGTTCTTCTATCAGCGGTTGCAAGTTTCTTCTGTCAGAGGATATGAAATGAGTTTAATGAAAGCATTAGATACACAACAGCGGTTGGAACCTCTGATGGTTGGATCAAAGCTCGGATGGTGTGTTTTAACTCTGTATCATCTGTTCCTTTCCAAAGGTTCAATCCCAACATCTGTCGACCCTCCCGGCTTGTATACTACATCCACCATGGTCTAGAGTAGGATCCTTATTATGATGCAGTCAATCATAATAACATTTATCATTCCTCTTACCCTAATTACCCACCTCCTTATGCCGCTACCGGATATCCACCTTATGGGTATCCGTATCCAGTTGCGCCTTAGCCGCAACCACCTCCACCTCAGCCTCAACCCCAATCGCAAGCACCACTTGAGGCTATTAATGAGGCCTTAGATCAGGTCAGAGAAATGTGGCAACAAGTTAAGAAGTCGGAGAAGAAAATAACCAAATTTATCAAGAAACTTTATAAAATTGTGAAAGGGGGGAAGGATGACTAATTTTGTATTTTCATATATGTAATTTAAATTCCAAAAGTCCCTACAAGGACATTGTTATTTTCTTTCAAGTCCCTGCGAGAATGTTGTTATTTATGTTATGTTCTTGCGTGAACTACTTTTGTTATTTCAATTCTTATATAATAGGCAATTATGTATCGTTCTTTCTAGTAAAATTTTCTTATTATGTATTTTGTTCAAACAATCATCATGATTTTATTCAAGTTTTATTGATCCGCTTTGTTATCCCAAAATCTACCAGCCAATGACTATGATCAAATAGATTGGCAAATGAAAATTTTGGAAGTAACCTTCTGTCTAGCAAAGGCGAACAATGTTCAATTTCCTAATTTATCATTTCTCTGTGTCAAACTCACAATGGCAGTTAACTCTTAAACCCTTGTGATAAATACCTTCACATTAATCAATTGGGTAAATGACAATGTTCACACCCTATCGCCAAAGTGATCAAATTAGATCCTGGCTAAAACATTCAACCACTCAATAGTAGTGTAAAGCAAATGTGCAATAATCCAGTAGTGACGCTCGATGCACTATTTGATAAATATTGCACTATGTCCAATCTAAAATGCCTATGATGGTCTATATATATATATATATATATACTACATCTTTATCTAAATTCTGTATGGTCATAGAACCATGTAGAAGTAAGTTGCAACGATTGTGGACTCTAATGAAGTAAACAGTAAGCGCAATGATGACGACGCCAATGAAAACATCATCATAAGTAAGAATGACCTTAGAGACCTTATCGCCGCAGTAGTTGGCAAAGCCTTGAAGGATAGGTCTGAACGGCAACCTGAGTCGAGTGCTTCTCGATCCAAGCCTGTTTCTAAACTTAAATCTCAACCTAGTTAGCCAAAACCAAAGAAGAGTGAGGCACACTCTTCGAAGGTGAAGAGTGATGAGAATCACCAGAAACCGAATGTTGATGGAGATGGTTGATCCTAAAAGTACTTCGTGTCTTGTAGACCTCGCGATTTAAATGGGGAAAAAGGAGCCGTAGAATGTCTAAGATGGTTAGACGAAATGGAGACAGTAGTGGATATCAGTGGGTGCGCTGATATGAACATTGTTAAATATGTATCTCAATCATTCAAGGGTGATGCCCTTATGTGGTGGAAAGCCTTAGTCCAGTCTACGGGCAAGGTTCATCTCTACAACTTCAGTTGGTCCAAGTTTGTAGACGTAGTGAAGGATACCTACTGGCCAACCCATGAGGTGGAGAAAATCGAGTCAGATTTCCTAAATCTGACTATGAAATACATGGATTGTCGGAAGTTTGTCACCAATACAACTCTCTCTCAAGCCTAGTGCCTTATTTGGTTACCCTGGAGCCCAAATGTATTGCATGTTTCATCAATGGGCTAGCTCCCGAAATCAGGAATATGGTTAGGCGGGGCAACCTGGCACCTACAAATCTGCTGTAGAGCTATCCCTCTCCCTCACACGGGACTATGTGAGGCAAATGTCAGTTCAGACTGACAATGATGGGAAGCGAATGCCGGAGGACAACAACTCCCAGAGGTTTAACAAAAAGGGTAAACATGGGTTTAGCAAGGATAATCAAAAGTCAAGCGACAAACCCACTTGTAAGACATGTTGGAAACAACACTATGGACAGTGTCGCTTAGATAAAAATTCGAAGCAGTGCAATATCTGTAAGAAAACATGGCATCAGTCACATGAGTGCCGAAACATAAAGGATGCTACCTGTTTTGGATGTGGTGAGAAAGGCCACATCAAGACGAATTGCCCTAAGGCAACTACTAAGGGTAAGGCCAAAACCACTGAAGCAAAGAAAGGCACTACTACAGCCTTTCAAATGAATGACTAGGAAGCAGTGAATGACAATAATGTTATAACAGGTACGTTCCTTATCAACGACGCTTTTGCTAGAGTTCTTTTTATTCGGGCGCTGAAAAATCGTTTGTAGATCATAAGTTTAGTGAACTATTAAACTTTCCCGTAAGAACTCTAGACATAACTTATGAAGAAGAGCTCGCTGATGGAACCATAGAAACCGCTTCTTCCATTATTGACGGATGCTTCATATCCATCAAGAATCACCCTATCCATGTCTCTCTCTTACCCAT
Source organism: Scalesia atractyloides (assembly GCA_947069175.1). Lineage (NCBI taxonomy): Eukaryota > Viridiplantae > Streptophyta > Magnoliopsida > Asterales > Asteraceae > Scalesia > Scalesia atractyloides. The sequence goes on along the minus strand of CAMTDV010000019.1, from coordinate 41,836,248 downwards.
GAAACTAGCGGGATTCGATTTCGTCTTAGGCATGGACTGGTTATCGTGTAACCAAGCTTGTATTGCATGCGATAAGAAACTCATTGAAATCAAATCCCCGTCGGGTAAAATCCTTACTATTCATGGAGACAAACACTTCGGATTGCCCAATAAAGCTGTTCTGCTTAAGGCATCCAGATGTATGCGGAAAGGTTGTGTCATCTACATGGCGCAGGTCACCATTGATGATCCCAAACCGAAGATTGAAGATATTCCTATCATCTCTGAATAGCCAGACGTATTCCTAGAAGAATTACATGGCCTACCTCCTGATAGGTAGGTAGAGTTTCGAATTGACATCATACCTGGAGCAGCTTCCATAGCTAAAGCTCCATATCGTTTAGCGCCAACCGAGATGAAAGAATTGAGAACCCAACTGGATGAACTCTTAGAGAAAGGTTTTATTCAACCTAGTTCTTCACCTTGGGGAGCACCTATCCTATTCGTTAAAAAGAACGGATCAATGCGAATGTGCATTGACTACCGTGAACTCAATAAGATAACGATTAAGAATCGTTATCCCTTGCCCAGGATCGATGACTTGTTTGATTAATTGCAAGGTGAAAGCTACTTCTTGAAGGTTGATTTAAGGTCGGGATATCACCAACTTAAGGTTAGAAACGAAGATGTTCTGAAGACTGGTTTCGGAACAAGATATGGACATTACAGTTCCTAGTGATGCCTTTTGGGCTCAGTAATGCACCCGAAGCATTCATGGATCTCATGAATAGAGTCTGCAAGCCATACTTAGATAAGTTTGTCATTGTCTTCATAGACGACATACTTATCTATTCTCGTACTCAATCAGATCACAAGAAACATTTAAGGTGTATTCTCTATATACTACGTCAAGAAAAGCTGTATGCGAAGTTTTCTAAATGTGAATTCTGGCTCTGTGAGGTTCAGTTCCTCGATCACGTAGTAACCGAACACGGTATCCAAGTGGATCCTTCAAAGATAGAAGCAATTATGAATTGGGAAGCACCAAAGACACCTTATGAGATACGTAGTTTCTTAGGACTGGCTAGCTATTATCGAAGGTTCATTGAGAACTTCTCACGAATAGCCGCTCCTTTGACAATCTTAACTCGTAAGGATGGTAAGTTCAATTGGAATCCAAAGCAGCAAGAATCCTTCAAAACTTTAAAACATAAGTTAAGCAATGCCCCAGTGCTAACTTTACAAGAAGGCATATAAGAATTCGTGGTTTATTGTGATGCATGGCACACGGGTATGGGATGTGTGCTTATGCAAAGAGGCAAAGTGATTGCCTATGCATCACGATAATTAAAAGTTCACGAGAGAAACTACACCACCCATGATCTGGAGCTGGGTGCGGTAGCATTTGCACTTAAGCTTTGGATACATTATTTATATGGAACAAAGTGTATCATCTACACTAACCATAAAAGTCTTCAACATTTGTTCAATCAAAAGGATTTGAACATGAGGCAACGTCGTTGGATGGAAACACTCAACGACTATGATTGTGAAATTCGATATCATCCAGGAAAGGCGAACGTAGTCGCTGATGCGCTTAGTCGCAAGGAAAGAATTAAACCTCTAAGAATGAATGCCAAGAGCATTGAACTGAAGAATAATTTGAATGAGAAGCTACTAAACACACAAAAGCAAGCCATGTCAGAGGACAACATTGCCAAAGAAGGATTAGGTGCAACCATTGATCAATTAGCATCTAAAAAGGACGGTAAGTTCAGACTTAATACTCGGATCTGGGTTCCGATCTTTGGAGGACTGAGAGATGTAATTCTCCAAGAAGCACATAATTCTAAATATTTGGTGCATCCAGCAAATGAGAAGATGTACCAAGACCTAAAACCCGGTTATTGGTGGATGGGTATGAAGAAAGACATAGGCAATCATGTAGCCAAATGCTTGACGTGTTCTCAAATTAAAGAAGAACACTAGAAACCGTCAGGACTCTTAGAACAGCTTGAAATCCCAATGTGGAAATGGGAAATGGTAACGATTGATTTCATCACGTAGTTACCAAAGACCAAACATGGAAATGACACGATTTTGGTTATTGTGGATAGATTAAACAAATCGGCCCATTTCCTACCAATTAAGGAATCATATAGCTCCGATAAACTGGCTAAGCTTTATGTCTATGAGACTGTATCTTTACACGGTGTGCCAATATCCATTGTATCTGATAGAGATACAAGATACCCATCTCACTTTTGGAAAAGCTTTCAACAATCTCTAGGCACGATATTAAACTTCAGTACGGCTTACCATCCTCAAACGGACGGACAAAGTGAGCGTACCATTCAAACCTTGGAGGACATGCTTCCAGCGTGTGTGAACGACTTAGACGGAAGTTGGGATGATCACTTACCCCTAGTCGAGTTTTCTTATAATAATAGCTATCATACGAGTATTAAGGTTGCTCCTTTTGAAGCCTTATACGAAAGTAAGTGTAGGACGCCTATTTGTTGGGTTGAAGTTGGAGAAGCCCAACTATCTGGACAAGAAACGTTCTTGAAACCACGGATAAGATTGTGCAAATCCGTGACCGACTTAAGGCAGCTCATGATAGACAAAAGAGCTATGCCGACAAAAGGCGTAAACCTTTACACTTCCAAGATGGGGACAAGGTTATGTTAAAAGTGTCACCTTGGAAAGGTGTAATGCGCTTTCGGAAAAAGGGCAAGTTAAGCCCTAGATACATTGGATCATTCGAAATAACCGAATGTGTAGAATTTGTAGCTTACAGGCTTAAGCTACCTGAGAAGCTCAATGGAATACATGATATCTTCCATATCAGCAACTTGAAGAAATGTCTAGTCGATGAGTCGCTAGCAATGCCTCATGAAGATATTCAAATTGATGAAAACTTGCGTTTCATAGAGAAACCAATTGCGATCGAAGATCGACAAGTTAAAAAGCTTCGTAGGAAGCACGTGCCTATTGTGAAAGTTAAATGGGATGCCCGCCGAGGTCCCGAATATACTTGGGAGGTCGAGTCCAATATGCGATAGAAGTACCATTATCTATTTAAATAAATCTCGAGGTCGAGATTTTTACAAAGGGGGTGAAGATGTAACACCTCGAAAATTTCGCCTAATAAAAATCCGACACGTGTCCTGAAAATTTTTGGTGGCCACGTGTAACCAAGTGGGATTAAAAGATGCCGTCATGTTATTTTAATAACCTTTGAACGAGCATCCGAAATAGTCGGAGGATCAAAAGTGGAAAAATGCCAAATATTCACCATCTTCAGGTCCTTACGGACTGTAACCATTACTGGTTACGGACCGTAAGGCACTCAAGATATGAGTTTAGTAAGGCGGATACGGGCCGCAAGCTTTTATGGTTACGGTCCGTAAGGGACTGCTAGTGGCAGATTCCTTGGCAGCCTGCTGCCTTGCCACCTCTCCCGCAATTGTCACCCTCTCCCTTGGTTATGCCATGACCAAAAACACTTGTACTCATCTGGGATCAAGCCCCAACACCTGTCTTGATCCTATGCATCCTCCATTGCTATAAATAACAACCTTGGGTGAGCTTCATATTTGCTCATTCACAAATCTTCTTCTCTATTGCTCACTTGGAGGTTCCTGAGCTTATTGGGGACTTCCTCTGAGTCTCTTAGTCATCTTTGGTTCACTAATAGGTGTTCCAACTCAGTTCTTTCGGTTTTATTAGGCATTAAGCCTAAGTTAAAGCGTTGACGTAAAAATGCCTTGACTTTGTGCTAAGACCATTATGGTCCAGCCAATGTTCGTAACGAACATGGCTACATGATCATAATAAGGTGGGTGTTAACCCCTCAAGAGGGCACCTCCCGATTACCACGATTGCATGGTCAATTGATGGGTCAAAGTTATGTTAATGAAAAGTCAAGCGGGTCAGTTTTGAAATAAATTCATAACTAGTAATGTAGGTGTTATAAAACCTGTTTTGACACTCTAATAACTTGGTAATAATTATAAGAACATGTAGGAACATGTTCGGCTCGTCAATTCCAGGTCTAAGGTCGGTTCGCAACCGAAAGTCGCAAAAGTTGACTTTTGCTTTGACTTTCAGTTCTGACCCGATTTAGCAACCTCATCTACGGTTCCTAAGTTACATTGTGACCATGAGATAGTATGCTATAACCCTCTGGAGTTATAGAACATAGTCATGTAGTAATCCGAATCGTTATGCAAGAATCCGTGAATATGCCTAAACGCCTAAATGCCTTTTTGTTATAAACTAAGGTTTTGATCAATAACAAGCATATAAATGAGTTGTAAACTGAATTGTTAACCTAATGAACCTATTTCGATGTTAGTAATCTGGTCATAAACTATGTTTTGATTATTTTAACGTATTTAACACGTTTAAAGTGACCAAATATCCCTTTTGGCGTTTAAAATGGTTTAAACATAAACTTGACATCAAAACTCAGTACCTACTAATGTAATATCATTATTAGGATTATTTGGGATATTCATTCAGGTTGCAAACTGAGTTTAAGCTATAATTTGCATATTATGTCCTTAAATGACGATATTGCCCTTTTGGCACTTTAAATGGGTTTTAAACATTTTAATGGACCAAAACCTTATACTTACTAATGTAATATATATGTTAACATATTTTGGTCATACAAACATGGTCAGAACAACAGTTTCACTTAATTACCATTTAAATCGTCATTTAGCGACTTAATCGTCGTTTCGGCGCATAATATGGTTTAAAACCAAAGGCTTGATACCTACTGATTTCAAAATATGTTTTCAATTTTTTAACAGTAGGTACATGTCCCAAACTCAGATTCTCAAATAAGTTATCGAATTATGTGTGAAATGACCAAAATGCCCTTCCGGGACATAGTTTGGTCTTAAACTATAAACCACACATATAATTGATATCCTACTGATATAACCTCATAAAATAAGTGTTTTACAGAATGTTTTACGCTCATTTATTACATTGTAAAATGACCAAATTGCCATTGTAAGGAATAGTTTGATTTTAAAACCGTAACGGGCCAACATATTGATAACTTACTGATATCTTAACATATTTTAAAGATAATGGCATATGGAACTTGAATAGGACTCACCCGGTTACCCGGTTTCGCTTATATGCGTACGGTTAAGCCTATGTGACTAGTTTAGCAATTTAACCGAAACGGGTTTAACATATCAAAATATTCTCAAATTCTAGAATGTAAAATGGTAACCCATATTATACAAGTCCTAGTACTTGTTGGGTCCAAAATACATGCTTTTTCGATCATCGCTTAATCTAGCGTTTTCGTACGTTATCTTATTTTAAGTTAGCCGGTCTAAGTCAATGACTAAATGAAGACTCGCTAGCTAACTAATCGGTTAATAATACCATCCATTCCAGACTAGAGGCTTCCAGTAGATTGTTTCCGGGATAGTTATTTTGATTACGACTATGCTCTGCTTATTTTCTTATTTACTAAAGAATTTGCAAGTCAGGTAAATACTTTAACTTATTTTCCCCTATACGGGCTTGGGATCAGGTATAATAATACTACATGGTTGGATATGGGATCAAAAACCAATGAGTCGGGAATTCAAATAATCCATTTTAATTCGTATTTCTTAATATTAAACATTTGGGGGTTAAAACGACCATATCCTGGATATCCACGGCTCATTTAATTGTAAATGGTCACGACCTAAGCACGGGGTGTAGGCATACACCTGACAGATGCTAAAATAAATTATAACCCATTAGGGGTGTACCTATTAAAGGTATTAAAGTGGTGTCTTGATTAATCATGTTCCCGACATAGTTTTCGGGCTCTAAATGTATTACTGACATGTAAAACTGATAACATGAAAATAATTTATCCCAAGTTATTTATTAAACAAAGTACCATTGTGTACACTAAATGTTTTCGAATGTTTTCAAAATGAGTCGGTTAAATGTATTTACCAGTGAAAACTGACGGATTTTCAAAAGACTAAGCGCAGGTGACAAGTATACGTAATTAGGCTGGAAGTGCTCGGCGAAGCTTAAGAGGAATTGCAACCCTTTTGCTTAGAAGGCCTTAGTCTGTTAAATTTCCTTTTGTAATCACATTTCGATCCGCCTGTGGATCTAATTACAAGCGTTGTATTTATTTTGAACCTTGAACATTTGAACGTTTGTAATAGTAATTATCTAGACTTCCACTGTGTTATGTATTGTTTGGTAATGATGATATCAACTTGCGTCACGATATTCCCCACCGGGTTACACGTGGAAATTAGGGGTGTGACAGGTTTGTATCAAAGCCAACTCTCGAGTGATTAAACACTAGCCTTTTGTGTTTAATCTCGGGAATACATATTAACACATCTCTTAGACTTTCGAGTCTAGACTTTGACCTAAGTATAATTCTTTCCATCCTATTATTCTAGCCTTGTATTTTGTTTAAGTTGTTTTTGAAGCAGGAATAATGCCACCTAAATTTAGACGCGGAGGAAAAGGCAAGGGGCCCATGAGGGGTGGACCCTCTATGACCGGACCATCTTTCAGACCACCTTTCAGACCCTCTCTAGCTGGAGCAGCTGATTTGCCTGATCACAATCCATACCAAGGATCCGGAGACTCTTCGTCTCCGTTTGAACCATATAGACATTCCATCTCAGACGAATACTCCCCGCCTCAATCACAGTCCGAAAATTCTCACCATTCCCAGCAATTACACCATTCTCATTCCCATTCTCATCAAGAGTTCTTTAACTTCAACTTTGTCAAACCCGTTAACCAACCCTCACCTGAAACCCCTCCAATCGATTCGCCAACACATATGGAGGAGGATTCCAATCTGGAGAAATTTCCCCAAACCGGATCATATGGTCATCCCATTGAGCTGTCTAGTGGCTCGAACTCTTTGACAGGATCTCCGTTTCGAGGTCCCGATGATTATGAACAAAGATGGGCACAATATGTGTTCGTCAACACACCCTCATACCACAACACTCCCCAACATCAGGTTCCTCAAATCAAGGATGTAGATATGCAACAGGTAGATCAACCTCAGCCACCACCTGAGTCATCATCAAAACCACGCAGAAGGCATGGAGCACGCATGTCGGTGCGTGCTGGTCAAAGTTCGGGCTCACTACCACCTTTGCCACCATCTTATCCAGTTATCCCGGAGGAGCCGCAAACGGGTGAGCCCTCAAACGCATCGCCAGTGGTGGAACCCCTGCCACAACCAGCTGTTGCGCCTCAACCTCAACCATCACTACCACCACATGATTTTGCAAATCCAATACCTACTTATATAGGGGGTTTAACTCTGTCGACCCTCCCGGCTTGTATAACTACATCCACCATGGTCTAGAGTAGGATCCTTATTCTGATGCAGTCATTCATAATAACCTTTATCATTCCTCTTAGCCTAATTACACACCTCCTTATGCCGCTACAGGATATCCACCTTATGGGTATCCGTATCCAGTTGCGCCTCAGCCGCAACCACCTCCACCTCAGCCTCAACCGCAATCGCAAGCACCACTTGAGGCTATTAATGAGGCCTTAGGTCAGGTCAGAGAAATGTGGCAACAAGTTAAGAAGTCGGAGAAGAAAACAACCAATTTATCATGAAACTTTATAAAGTTGTGAAAGGGTGGAAGGATGACTAGTTTTGTATTTTCATATATGTAATTTAAATTCCAAAAGTCCCTACGAGGACATTGTTATTTTCTTTCAAGTCCCTGCGATGACATTGTTATTTCTGTTAAGTTCCTGTGTGAACTACTTCTGTTATTTCAAGTCCTATATAATAGGCATTATGTATCGTTCTTTCTAGTAAAATTTTCTTATTATGTATTTTGTTCAAACAATCATCATGATTTTATTCAAGTTTTATTGATCCGCTATATTATCCCAAAATCTATCAGCCAATGACTATGATCAAATAGATTGGCAAATGAAAATTTTTGGAAGTAACCTTCTGTCTAGCAAAGGTGAACAATGTTCAACTTCCAAATTTATCATTTCTCTCTGTCAAACTCACAATGGGAGTTAATTCTTAAACCCTTATGATAAATATTGCACATTAATCAATTGGGTAATTGACAATGTTCACACCCTGTCGCCTAAGTGATCAAATTAGATCCTGGCTAAAACATTCAACCACTCAATAGTAGTGTAAAGCCAATGTGCAATAATCCAGTAGTGATGCTCGATGCACTATTTGATAAATTTTGGACTATGTCCAATCTAAAATGCGTATGATGGTCCTTTGAGAATATATATATACTACGTCTTTATCTAAATTCTGTATGGTCATAGAACCATGTCGTGAAAAAGGTTACACCATAGTAACTGACCAAATTCATCTTGATATTTAGAAGTAAGTTGCAGCGATTGTGGACTCTAATGAAGTAAACAGTAAGCGCAATGATGATGACGCCAATGAAAATATCATCATAAGTAAGAATGACCTGAGAGACCTTATTGCCGCAGAAGCTGGCAAAGCCTTGAAGGATAGGTCTGAACGGCAACCTGAGTCGAGGGCTTCTCGCTCCAAGCCTGTTTCTAAACCTAAATCTCAGCCTAGTCAGCCAAAACCAAAGAAGAATGAGCATCACAAGAAACCGAATGTTTATGGTGATGGTTGCTCCTACAAGTACTTCGTGTCTTGTACACACCGCGATCTTAATGGGAAAAAGGAGCCGTATAATGTCTAAGATTGTTAGACGAAATGGAGACAGTAGTGGATATCAGTGGTTGCGCTGATAAGAACATTGTTAAATATGTATCTCAATCATTCATGGGTGATGCCCTTATCTGGTGGAAAGCCTTAGTCTAGTCTATGGGCAAGGTTCATCTCTACAACTTGAGTTGGTCCAAGTTTGTAGACTTAGTAAAGGATACCTACTGCCCAACCCATGAGGTGGAGAAAATCGAGTCAAATTTCCTAAATCTGACTATGAAAAACATGGATTGTCGGAAGTTTGTCACCGACTACAACTCTCTCTCAAGGCTAGGGCCTTATTTGGTTACCCCGGAGCCCAAATGTATTGCACGTTTTATCAATGGGCTAGCTCCCGAAATCAAGAATATGGTTAAGGCGGTGCAGCCTGGCACCTATAAATCTGCTGTAGAGCTATCCCTCTCCCTCACATGGGACTATGTGAGGCAAATGTCAGTTAAGACTGACAATGATGGGAAGCGAAAGCCGGAGGACAACAACTCCCAGAGGTTTAACAAAAAGGGTCATGGGTTTAGCAAGGATAATCAAAAGTCAAGCGACAAACCCACTTGTAAGACATGTGGGAAACAACACTATGGACAGTGTCGCTTAGATAAAAATTCGAAGCAGTGCAATATCTGTAAGAAAACATGGCATCGGTCACATGAGTGCCAAAACATAAAGGATGCTACCTGTTTTGGATGTGGTGAGAAAGGCCACATCAAGACGAATTGCCCTAAGGAAACTACTGAGGGTAAGGCCAAAACCACTGCAGCAAAGAAAGGCAATGCTAGAGCCTTTCAAATGAATGCCAAGGAAGCAGTGAATGACAATAATGTTATAACATGTACCTTCCTTATCAGCAACGCTTTTGCTAGAGTTCTTTTTTATTCGGGCGCTGAAAAATCGTTTGTAGATCATAAGTTTAGTGAACTATTAAACTTTCCCGTAAGAACTCTAGACATAACTTATGAAGAAGAGCTCGCTGATGGAACCATAGAAACCGCTTCTTCCATTATTGACGGATGCTTCATATCCATCAAGAATCACCCTATCCATGTCTCTCTTCTACCCATGAAACTAGCAGTATTCGATGTGGCCTTAGGCATGGACTGGTTAGCGCGTAACCAAGCTTGTATTGCCTGCGATAAGAAACTCATTGAAATCAATCCCCGTCGGGTAAAATCCTTACTATTCATGGAGACAAACTCTTTGGATTGCCCGATAAAGTTGTTCTGGTTAAGGCATCCAGATGTATGCAGAAAGGTTGTGTCATCTACATGGCACAAGTCACCATTGATGATCCCAAAACGAAGATTGAAGATATTCCTATCATCTCTGAATACCCAGACGTATTCCCAGAAGATTTACCTAGCCTACCCCTGATAGGCAGTTAGAGTTTCGAATTGACATCATACCTGGAGCAGCTCCCATAGCTAAAGCTCCATATCGTTTAGCGCCAACCGAGATGAAAGAATTGAGAACCCAAATGGATGAACTCTGAGAGAAAGGTTTTATTCAACCTAACTCTTCGCCTTGGGGAGCACCTATCCTATTCGTTAAAAAGAAGGACGGATCAATGCGAATGTGCATTGACTACTGTGAACTCAATAAGATAACGATCAAGAATCATTATCCCTTGCCCATGATCGACGACTTGTTTGATTTATTGCAAGGTGAAAGCTACTTCTCGAAGGTTGATTTAAGGTCGGGATATCACCAACTTAAGGTTAGAAACGAAGATGTTCTGAAGACTTCTTTCAGAACAAGATATGGACATTACGAGTTCCTAGTGATGCCTTTTGGGCTCACTAATACACCCGCAACATTCATGGATCTCATGAATAGAGTCTCCAAGCGATACTTAGATAAGTTTGTCATTGTGTTCATAGACGACATACTTATCTATTCTCGTAATCAATCTGATCACGAGAAACATTTAAGGTGTATTCTCGATATACTACGTCAAGAAAAGCTGTATCCGAAGTTTTCCAAATGTGAATTCTGGCTCTGTGAGGTTCAGTTCCTCGTTCACGTAGTAACCGAACGCATCTGATCACGAGAAACATTTAAGGTGTATTCTCGATATACTACGTCAAGAAAAGCTGTATCCGAAGTTTTCCAAATGTGAATTCTGGCTCTGTGAGGTTCAGTTCCTCGTTCACGTAGTAACCGAACGCGGTATACAAGTGGATCCTGCAAAGATAGAAGCAATTATGAATTGGGAAGCACCAAAGACACCTTCTAAGATACGTAGTTTCTTAGGACTGGTTGGCTATTATCGAAGGTTCATTGAGAACTTCTCACGAATAGCCACTCCTTTGACAATCTGAACTCGTAAGGATGCTAAGTTCAATTGGGGTCCAAAGCAGCAAGAATCCTTCAAAACTTTAAAACATAAGTTAAGCAATGCCCTAGTGCTAACTTTAACAGAAGTCGTAGAAGAATTCGGGGTTTACTGTGATGCATCGCACACGGGTATGGGATGTGTGCTTATGCAAAGAGGCAAAGTGATTGCCTATGCATCACGACAATTAAAAGTGCACGAGAGAAACTACACTACCCATGATCTGGAGCTGGGTTTGGTAGTATTTGCACTTAAGCTTTGGAGACATTATTTATATGGAACAAAGTGTATCATCTACACTGACCATAAAAAGTCTTCAACATTTGTTCAATCAAAAGGATTTGAACATGAGGCAACGTCGTTGGATGGAAACACTCAACGACTATGATTGTGAAATTCGATATCATCCAGGAAAGGCGAACGTAGTCGCTGATGCGCTTAGTCGCAAGGAAAGAATTAAACCTCTAAGAATCAATGCCAAGAGCATTGAACTGAAGAATAATTTGAATGAGAAGCTACTAAACACACAAAAGCAAGCCATGTCAGAGGACAACATTGCCAAAGAACGATTAGGTACAACCATTGATCAATTAGCATCTGGAAAGGACGGAAAGTTCAGACTTAATAATCTGATCTAGGTTCCAATCTTTGGAGGACTGAGAGATTTAATTCTCCAAGATGCACATAATTCTAAATATTCGGTGCATCCAGGAAATGACAAGATGTACCAAGACCTAAAACCCAGTTATTGGTGGATGGGTATGAAGAAAGACATAGCCAATCATGTAGCAAAGTGCTTGACGTGTTCTCAAATTAAAGCAGAACACCAGAAACCGTCAGGACTCTTACAACAACTTGAAATCCCAGCGTGGAACTAGGAAATGGTAACGATGGATTTCATCACGAAGTTACCAAAGACCAAGCATGGCAATGACACGATTTGGATTATTTTGGATAGATTAACCAAATCGGCCCATTTCCTACCAATTAAGGAATCATATAGCTCCGATAAACTGGCTAAGCTTTATGTCGATGAGATTGTATCTTTACACGGCGTGCCAATATCCATTGTATCTGATAGAGATACAAGATACACGTCTCACTTTTTGAAAAGCTTTCAACAATCTCTAGGCACGAGATTAAACTTCGGTACGGCTTACCATCCTTAAACGGATGGACAAAGTGAGCGTACCATTCAAACTTTGGAGGACATGCTCCGAACGTGTGTGATCGACTTAGGCGGAAGTTGGGATGATCACTTACCCCTAGTCGAGTTTTCTTATAACAATAGCTATCATACAAGTATTAAGGCTGCTCCTTTTGAAGCCTTATACGGAAGAAAGTGTAGGACGCCTGTCTGTTGGACTGAAGTTGGAGAAGCCCAACTATCTGGACCAGAAATCGTTCGTGAAACTACAGATAAGATTGTGCAAATTCGTGATCGACTTAAGGCAGCTCATGATAGACAAAAGAGTTATGCCGACAAAAGGCGTAAACCTTTACAGTTACAAGTTGGGGACAAGGTTATGTTAAAAGTGTCACCTTGGAAAGGTGTAATGCGCTTTGGGAAAAAGGGCAATTTAAGCCCTAGATACATTGGACCATTCGAAATAACCGAATGTGTGGGATCTGTAGCTTACAGGCTTAAGCTACCCGAGAAGCTCAATGGAATACATGATGGCTTCAACATCAGCAACTTGAAGAAATGTCTAGTGGATGAGTCACTAGCAATGCCTCATGAAGATATTCAAATCGAGGAAAACTTGCATTTCACAGAGAAACCAATTGCGATCGAAGATCGACAAGTTAAAAAGCTTCATAGGAAGCACGTGCCTATTGTGAAAGTTAAATGGGATGCCCGCCGAGGTCCCGAATATACATGGGAGGTCGAGTCCAATATGCGGCAGAAGTACCCTTATCTATTTAAATAAATCTCGAGGTCGAGATTTTTATTAAGGGGGTGAAGATGTAACACCTCGAAAATTTTGCCTAATAAAATCTAACACGTGTCCCGGAAATTTTTGGTGGCCACGTGTAACCAAGAGGGATTAAAAGACGCCGTCATGTTATTTTAATAACCTCTGAACGAGCATCCGAAAAAGTCAAAGGATCAAAAGTGGAAAAATGCCAAATATTCACCATCTGGGAGGTCCTTACGGACCGTAACCATTACTGGTTACGTGCACTCAAGATATGAGTTTAGTAAGGTGGTTACGGACTGCAAGCCTTTATGGTTAAGGTCCGTAACCAATTCAAGTCTGTGGGCGCCAGAGGTCCTTACGGACCGCATGGCTTATCCCTTACGGTCCATAAGGGATTGCTAGTGGCAAATTCCTTGGCAGCCTGCTGTCTTGCCACCTCTCCCGCAATTGCCACCCTCTCCCTTGGTTATGCCATGACCAAAAACACTTGTACTCATCTGGGATCAAGCCCCAACACCTGTCTTGATCCTATGCATCCTCCATTGCTATAAATAGCAACCTTGGGTAAGCTTCATATTTTCTCATTCTCAAATCTTCTTCTCTATTGCTCACTTGGAGGTTCCTAAGCTTATTGGGGACTTCCTCTGAGTCTCTAAGTCATCTTTCGTTCACTAGTAAGTGTTCCAACTCAGTTCTTTCAGTTTTATTAGGCATTAAGCCTAAGTTAAAGCGTTGACGTAAAACGCCTTGACTTTGTGCTAAGACCATTATGGTCCAGCCAATGTTCGTAACGAACATGGCTACGTGATCATAATAAGATGGGTGTTAATGCCTCAAGAGGGCACCTTTTGATTACCATGATTGCTTGGTCAATTGACGGGTCAAAGTTATGTTAATGAAAAGTCAAACGGGTCAGTTTCAAAATAAATTCATAACTAGTAATGTAGGTGTTATAATACCTGTTTTGACACTCTAATAAGTTGGTAATAATTATAAGAACATGCAGGAACATGTTCGGCTCGTCAATTCCAGGTCTAAGGTTGGTTCGCAACCGAAAGTCACAAAAGTTGACTTTTGCTTTGACTTTCAGTTCTGACCCGATTTAGCAACCTCAGTGTAACATTTGCAAAATTTCAATCGTTGTTCCTTTTGATCGGTTACCTTTTTAATAAAATTGTTTACAAAGTACTTAATCTTACAAGGACCATAATCGCAACACGCCATTGAGAGCAAAAAAAAATGGACCTCCCAGGCGCCATGCGCCAGAATCCTGGGTATCTCCTGCGACGCGCGGGAGAGTGCCAGGACACGTGGATCCGTTTCGCGACACATGTCCTACCTACCTTAAACCGGTGGTATTCTAGGCCTAGCTGACCTCCCCTGCGCCACGTGAGAGACACCCTGCCTCCCTGCGCGACGCGCGGGAGAGTCGAATTTCGAGTATATAACGGTCTCTCTAAACTATGTCCGAGTCCTGAAGCCCCCTAAAACCCCTAAACCTGCTAAACTCTGCTCCGTTGTAAGTATTTTAACCCCTGATCCCTAATTCGTCACCCTACCCGATTGATTTAGGACCCACCAACGCATGTCGAGGCTCTGTCTGACTAAGTCCATTGGGGTTCTGTCTCGTGTAGTATCGTCACCCTGCCCGATTGATTTAGGACCCACCAACGCATGTCGAGGCTCTGCCTGACTAAGTCCGTTGGGGTTCTGTCTCGTGTAGTATGGCCATCCTACCCGATTGATTTAAGGACCCACCAACGCATGTCGAGGCTCTTCCTGACTAAGTCCGTTGGGGTTCTGTCTCGTGTTGTGTGGCTAAAGTAACTTGGATTATTTTACTAACACATGATTCATTTTATACTATTAGGAACTCAGAATTTGCACCAGGAAGCTTTAAGTTAAAAATTCTAAAGCTACAGGCGAGTACATAGTTCCCCTTCTTTATGTTTTCTAAATGTTTTTGGGTGATCCATATGTGCTAAACTATCTTTCAAAACATACTTACTACTTATGGTTCTTGTGAATACATAATTCCCCTCTTTTACATGTTTAGATATGAATTATATACACAACATGCTTTACATTGTACGAAAACTTGATGGTACATTGAACATGACAATGATACATTCATTAACTTTGATCACGCTGACCGGTAGTATGTTATGGTACCATAGGATTGACAACCCCATTCCCGCTTCCTAGGTTTGTTTGGAAGTTTCCTCTGGGAATGACAGAAACTGTGCAACACATTTGACAGACCTTTATTTATAAAGGTTTGTCTGACAGTCAACAAGGCTTGAATGTATTCGCCAACAAACCACACTTGTTTTATACAAAAAAGCAAATTGTTTTATATACATTACAAGACATTTTACACAAGACATTTGGTTTATACAAAGATATATGTTTATACAATACAAGACATTTGGTTGGTTCATACAATGTCACTAATGGTTTCTAAATAAACCATACAATGTTTCTGTTGGTGTAGAATGTCTAATGTCTATGTCTTATTTTTATATCGAGTCTATATAGATTAGAGTTGAATAGGCTAGAAAAATGAAGAATTTATGTTTGTTAAGGTCATGTTCGCTCATGGTGACTATGTAAAGTCAAGTTAGGCCGAACTTGACATTGTCAAGTTCGCCCGAACTTCCCTACCCACCAGCGGACTTGCAAGTCTATAAATAGCTAGCTAGTGTTCCTCATTTGTAACTTTGGCATTTCTGAGGCGAAGCTCTATCAATTTGGAGACTCGATGTTATATCAATAAAATTGATGTTTAATTGACTAATTCTTGTTATTTGGTAAACTTGTCATAATATTTCCACTATTATGGACAATAGAGATTAAATCTAGGTTCCTATGCATTGAGGATCGGTCCTACAAGTGGTATCAGAGCTAGGATAGCCTGATTTGATTGATATCAAGACATGAACACTTCTAATTCTACTCCATTCTTCTATTTTTCTTAACGTTTACACAAAAATGAAGAATTCACGAGCAAATTATATCCAATTTTCAATATGACATGTTGAAGACATCATAGATAAACCCCTGAGAGTTTGGAGACTAGAATCAAACGAATTAGTATCAAAATGTTGCAAAAACCATGTTTTCAAAACCCTCATTCATCGAACTTGTTAGCCAAGTTCGACCGAACTTGAGGTAAAAAGTCACTTTTTGAGTGAGTTTTTGCTAAGTTCGCTCGAACTTGAGGTGTTTTTGAAAGAATTCTGCTAAGTTCGCTCGAACTTAATAAAATTTTACTGATATTGTATCAAGTTCGACCGAACTTGATAAATTTCAAGAAAACTTTAGCCAAGTTCGCCCGTACTTGCACATCTTTCTTTTAAAACTCAAGTACAAGTTCGACTGAGGTTACTCAGGGACATTTTCAAATAAAACGTCACAAGTTCGACCGAACTTGTGAGAAATCTGAGAATTCTTCATTCTAACTACAAGTTCGACCGAACTTGTAGTAAATCTAACATTTTCAAAAGTTTTAACGTGTTTTCAGCGTACGTGTCACGATCTTCGCGATGGATGATATTCAGAGAGCGTATATGTCAGGAGTGGGTACATCCAATGCTAATGTTATACAGCAAGTCAATCTAGACAACGAAATGGGCACGTCCGTTAAACCACCAAAGCTAATGAGCATGGACGAGTACGAAGGATGGAAGGAAAAATTTACTTATTGGGTTCAAGCCATGCATTTCCAAGGCTGGGTGTCGATTGAGAGAGGTTATACTGTTCCGTTACATGAACATTAGCAAGTTCTCGAGAAGTACAAGTACTCCACAATTCAGAAAGATGAGTACATTGTCGAGAAGTACAAGTACTCCACAATTCAGAAATCTGAGAATTCTTCATTCTAACTACAAGTTCGACCGAACTTGTAGTAAATCTAACATTTTCAAAAGTTTTAACGCGTTTTCAGCGTACGTGTCTCGATCTTCGTGATGGATGATATTCAGAGAGCGTATATGTCAGGAGTGGGTACATCCAATGCTAATGTTATACAGCAAGTCAATCTAGACAACGAAATGGGCACGTCCGTTAAACCACCAAAGCTAATGAGCATGGACGAGTACGAAGGATGGAAGGAAAAATTTACTTATTGGGTTCAAGCCATGCATTTCCAAGGCTGGGTGTCGATTGAGAGAGGTTATACTGTTCCGTTACATGAACATTAGCAAGTTCTCGAGAAGTACAAGTACTCCACAATTCAGAAAGATGAGTACATTGTCGAGAAGTACATTGTCGAGAAGTACAAGTACTCCACAATTCAGAAATCTGAGAATTCTTCATTCTAACTACAAGTTCGACCGAACTTGTAGTAAATCTAACATTTTCAAAAGTTTTAACGTGTTTTCAGCGTACGTGTCTCGATCTTCGTGATGGATGATATTCAGAGAGCGTATATGTCAGGAGTGGGTACATCCAATGCTAATGTTATACAGCAAGTCAATCTAGACAACGAAATGGGCACGTCCATTAAACCACCAAAGCTAATGAGCATGGACGAGTACGAAGGATGGAAGGAAAAATTTACTTATTGGGTTCAAGCCATGCATTTCCAAGGCTGGGTGTCGATTGAGAGAGGTTATACTGTTCCGTTACATGAACATTAGCAAGTTCTCGAGAAGTACAAGTACTCCACAATTCAGAAAGATGAGTACATTGTCGAGAAAAAGATGATCAGCCTCATTCAACAATCTGGTAAAGAGAATATTTTGGTCTTGTTGCCAGAATATACAACTACGAGAGATCTCTGGCTATCATTGCAAAAGAAATACCAAGGAAGTGCAGAGATGATCAAGAGTAAGAAACCTCTCATCCTGAAGGAGTTCGATATCTTTAACATGTTGAAGGGAGAGACAATGAAGCAGATGATTGAGCGTTTCTGTCATCTGAAAGTCCAAATGAGAAGACACGGTCTCGAGAAGACAGAACAAGAGTACATCGATAAGCTTGCAGATACGTTACCTGACGGAGAGTGGACTACGTATCTTATGGTTCTAAAAGAAAGTCATAACTAAAAGGTCATGAATTGGGAATTCTTTAAGCTATCAACATTCATCGACAAACTTGAAGGTCATGAAATGGAACTTCTAAAGATCGCAAAGTCAAAGAATGCTAACATTGTTCAAGATATTGGTCTGTATTACAAGAATGGAATGCAAGACAATATTTCAAGCCCAAAGATACAGACAGCGTTCAGTGCAAACATGAATTCTTCTCCACATAATCAGAACCAATCATATCCTCAATATGATCAAAGTCCACAAAGCTCTTCGTTCTCAAGCACAGGGTCAAATGCTTCTTATCAGAGTCAAGCAAATCAGAATCAACAAACAAATTCTGATCCAAATGTGTACAAGTGCAACATTGATGTAAATCTAAACAATGTTGTTTCTGAGCAAGTTGCAAAACATCATATGTCACTTCTCGCCACTGTTTTAGAATCATACAAAAGTCTTGTAGTTGGAAAGATCGGCAATCTTGAAATGACCACTGAAGACTACGATCAGGTGGATGAAGAAGAGCTTGAGCTGATGGATATCAAGTGCTCACTAGCTTCTATCATTCGAAGGGTCACAAAGTCTGTTGCACTCACTGGTCGAGATATCAGAAATTCAAGCAACAAACTAGGGTCCGACAAATCGAAGGTCACTTGTTTTAGATGCCAACAGAAAGGGTATTTCAAGAGAGAATGCAAAAACCCTGAAGCAAAGGGAAATCAAAGTCCTTTTGGTTGAGGCAATGAGTATTCCAAGAAATCTCTTCAATACAAGCCTTTCCCAAAGAAGACACAAGTTGAGATTCAAGAAAAGCCAAACAGTAACAACACTGAGAAGGAAATGGTTGCTTCAAACGAGGATGAAGGCTTCGATTGGAATTCTTATATCGGTAAGAAGACCGGAGTTGCATTGATGGCTGAGATCGTTGAAGATACTTCTGCCGAAGAAGCAGCAGCGATAGAGAATGCTCTACTGGAACAGTATCTGCAACAACAGGAAGAAGAGGAAATAGATCATCACATGAAGACACAGGGCATTTTAACTCCTGATTCATCTTCTAGTTTTGTAGGTAACGTTGATGGAAGTTCTCAAGAACAAGTGACTGAAGAGAAATCGAATGAAGAAATTACTGATGTTGTTCGAGAAGTAACTGCTGAAAACCTCAAGGATTTTGCAGATAAAGCTATGATGATGAATCTAACCAAGGTAGGTTCAGAGGTAAAGGAAGTTGTCAAAATACAAGTTGTGGAGGTTGTAAAACCTTGCACAAAATGTATCGAGCCATGTGTTGAATGCCCCGAAAAATCACAAATCATCGTTGAACTCAATTTACATAATGAACATTTCAAATATGATTATCATACAATGAAGGAAGCGTATTACAAAATGAAAGATGATTATGGCAGGCTCGATAGAAATAATATTGAACAACATGATACTATAAGGATGTTGAAAGGTACAGTAACGGATAAACAAAAAGCAATAAACATTTATATCAACATCATTGCTGAAACCAAGCAACAACTCCAGGACATGAAAATTGAAACAGAATGTGTTCAACAACTTTTAAGAAGTTACACAACTAACGCGTATGTCATCAATCACATACTTCCCACGATCTCGTCGAAAGAAAATATTAATAAGACTAAAAAGAAAACTGGTAAAGAATACAGCAATGTTCCTCCACCCCTATGCGAGAAGTATTGTCGCAAAACTGTTGATGGGATGGATAAGGCACTCAACATTGAGTTGTTATCTGAAAAGAAAAATGAGTTGCCGGAGAACATTGATGTAGTCTATACTAAATCAGATGATGACAATACGGTAGTGAAAAAGGTGGTTGAAAATGTTCTGAATGATTCTGATGATGGCAGCTTCGAGAGCGCCACCTCGAGTTTAAACAGTTCTGAGACAAATTCCGAAGATGACGATACATCATCGGAAGATGATCTATGTGATGACCCTAACGTTGTCATGTACAAGGTTAAAGAATCTGATAGATTATACTTTGATGATAGTTTTCCGATTCGGAACGTAAAAGAAGATCAATTGGATAAATTGTTTAAAGTGGTTGAAGTCACATCAGATGACCTGGAGAAAAATGAAAAGAAATTATATTCTAAACCCAAAAGAAATTACAATAACTACCCAAGAAAGGGTGGTGATCATCCGGAAAACCAGAGAGTTGGGTTGGGTTTAGATGAGGAAGAACCGGTTAAGAAAATGTCACCATTTCACGAGTACAAAGATAAAAACATGAAATTCGTTTATGGGACAAACACGGTTCATGAGGAGAGTTTGATTGGGAAGCAATCAAACGACGAATTTAAGAAAAAGAAAGAACTTCGAAATAAGGCAAAAGCCACAAGTGGTATAAAATCCAGTAATGGACACTCACATGATAATCGGATTTGCTTCAAGTGCAACGAAGTTGGTCATATTGCACAGAAGTGTCCGAAATCAAAACCGGCTTATCTTCGAAAGAAAGAAATTTCAGATATTGTGAAACCAAAGCAACCAGAGTTTGTAAAACCGGTCACGATTTTGAAAGAAACGAATCAAAACGTGAAGAGAAACTTAAATCTGAAAAGAAGTTTGCAAATTCAACTTTCAAAAAAGGTGAATCTTCAAAAGCAAACGAAACAAAGTTTTACATCAAAAAGTCTAACATAAAATCACAAGCCTGGATTGCAAAAAGGAAGTTGCCAACATCTGAAATCACTAAGTCTGAGCCTGTTAAGACTAGTGATAATATGAAAGAATCAAAATTTGAAATCAAAATTAAAAACGTCAAAAGATTGAAAGATAAAAAGAAAGTGAAATTTTCAAACATAAACATCTTAGAAAATCCAGATGATGAATATGAATTTGATTATGCTGACGAATGTGAATTCGATTACGATGATGGTTATCCAATTCAACCCAAGACCAAGAAGGCTTGGGTCGTGATGTTTAACTAATTATTGAAATGTTCAGGGGCTCCAGAGATCCGTATTTTCCAAGTGGATTCTGGATAGTGGAGCTTCCAGACATATGGCAGGAATGAAAGCGCTCTTGTTTGACATACAAGCTATCAATGGCGAATATGTTGGGTTTGCTGGAAACCAAGGTGGAAGGATTGTCGCTGAGGGAAAGCTCTCAAACGGAATTGTTTCATTTGATCAAGTAAACTACATTGTGGAGCTTGAGAACAACCTTCTGAGTATTTCTCAAATTTGTGATAAGAAATTTACCATCCACTTCAATGAAAAAGAATGGATGATCATCAAACCGGGTTTCAAAATACCAGACGAGTGGATACTCATGCGTGCACCGAGAGAAAATGATTTGTATGTTCTTGACATGGGAAATGCTACTACTTCTTCAAAAACGGCACAATGTTTTGTCTTGAAAGCTACTGAGAAGGAGTCAATCTTATGGCATAGAAAGATGGGCAACATTCACCTGAGAAAGATGAATCATTTGGTGCATAATGATTTGGTGGAAGGTGTGAATCTAAAAAGTTTTCATATGTCAGATAATTGTCTCGAGTGTAAAAAGGGAAAGCAGATCAAGAAATCTCATCCAAGAAAGATTCTAAATTCGATAAAGTTGCCACTCGAAACACTTCATATGGATCGCTTTGGTCCAGTAAATGTCCGAAGCATCTCTGGAGATCTCTACTTGCTTGGTAGTAACTGATGATTATTCCTGATACTCGTGGGTATTCTTCCAAGGATCAAAAGATGAGACGTTTGAAAACTTAGTAATTCTTTTCAAGAAACTTGAGAACATGTACCATCTTCCAGTGAGACGCATTAGAAGTGACAACGGTACTGAGTTCAAAAACACAAAAATGAGGGAATTTCGCAACGCGAAAGGGATTTTGCACGAGTTTAGTGCACCCTACACTCCGCAACAAAACGGTGTCGCTGAAAGGAAGAACAAAACATTAATCGAAACTGCAAGAACCATGCTTACAGACTCAAAGCTTCTAGTCAGCTTCTGGAGTGAAGCAGTTGCAATGGCTTGCTACACACTTAACAAAGACTTAACAGTCAAACCAACGAAGAAGACCTGTTTTGAAATGATCAACCGACGGAAACCAAATTTGAAGTTCTTAGAACCATTTGGAGCGCCATGTACTGTAATCGATCAAGATGGCAAATTTGGAGCTAAATCACTCGTAGGTTTCTGTGTCAGATATGCAAGTCCATTGCGAAGAGTTTATGTTCCCTTATTGAGAAGAGTCATTGAAGCGCAGCATGTTGATTGTTTTAACTATACTGATCCTGTTCAGAGAAAAGGTGATGCATGGTTATTCAACTATCAAGACTTGTGGAAATCATTTGATTTTCCTGAAGAACCATCCGATGAAGAAATTGCAGCGTTATATTATCTTCATCAATCAGCAAATCAAGAGCAAATCGTCAGACCAATTGTGGTTAATCAACCCATGTTGGGATCATCTTCTTCTGGTGCTAGTTCAAGTAATAGCGGTGGTCAAGAAACTCAAACAGAACAAATGTCACCGACTACAGAACCAGTCAATGCGACAGTGATTCCTAATCTTTCTGAAGCACAAAGTTCAGACTCGGACGAGGCTCCAACATTCGATGCCGATGAAGAAGCAGAGCAGATTACAAGTTTATTGAATGAATCTGCAAGCTCGAGTAGTGCTCCTAAAGTTGAAGTAGTGGTAGATCAACATATCACAAATAAAGAGAATACTGTGGTTGTTCCAGGCGAAGTGATGCCAAGATCATATTCTTATCATCCGTCAAATTCTATAATAGGCGAATTACAAGCTGGTGTGAGAACATGGAGTCAAATAAACAAAGCTTTGAGCTATTTCTATACTCGTATTGCTCCAGTTCAAGAGTATTGCTACTATTCATGTTTCATATCCCAGATAGTGCCAAAGAGTGTTTCTGAAGCTTTAGGCGATGAAAACTGGGTACAAGCAATGCAAGAGGAACCATTACAGTTCGAGAAGTTAGGAGTGTGGAAGCTTGAAGACTTACCTGAAAATTAGAAAGTGATTGACACTAAATGGGTCTTTAAATGCAAGCGAGACGATCGAGGGGTTATAGTTTGAAACAAAGCTCGGTTTGTTGTCAAGGGATTTCACCAGCAGGAAAAGGGATAGACTACACGGAAGTCTATGCACCAGTAGCTCGCTTAGAATCTATTTGAATATTTCTTGCTTTTGCAGCATGGAAGGGATTTAAAGTCTATCAGTTGGATGTCAAATCAGCTTTTTTTTGTACGGAAAATTACGCGAGAAGGTGTACGTCGGACAACCACCGGGGTTTGTCGATCCACTTAACAAAAGAAAGCATATCTTCTTGATAAAGCTCTTCACGGTTTACACCAAGCCCCGAGAGCTTGGTACGATACGTTATCGCAACATCTGGTAGGAAACGGCTTTTTCAAAGGAACTGTGGATAGTACTCTCTTCACTAGAGAAGTTGGTAGTCATCTAATTATCGTTCAAATCTATGTGGACGACATAATCTTTGGACGACATAGTCTTTGCAAGGAGTTTGAGGGCATCATGAAGAAGAAATTCGAAATGTCTTCGATGGGCGAAATGAAATTCTTCCTCAGATTGCAAGTAGATCAACTTCCTGACGGTATTTTCATTCATCAGACCAAGTATGTGCACGACATCTTGAAGAAGTTTGATATGGAAAGCTCGAAGCCATTATCTACTCCTCTTGTTCTTAATCACGGGATTTGCATCGACGAAACTGGAACCAAAGTTGATGAGACGCTTTATAGATCAATGATAGGATCGCTGATTTATCTGACAGCATCACGCCCAGACATCATGTATCCTACCTGCCTTTGCGCCAGATATCAGTCTAGCCCGAGAATTTCACACATGCAGATCGTGAAGCGAATCTTCAGAAACTTGAAGGGATGCCCAAGCACCGGCTTGTGGTACCCGAAGAATGATAATTTCGATCTTGCAGGATATGCTGATTCTGATTTTGGTGTAGATAAATTGAATTCAAAATCGACTACAGCGGGATGCCAGTTCTTCGGAACAAGAATGGTAACCTGGCAGTGTAAGAAACAGACTACGGTCGCGCTCTCTTCCTGTGAAGCTAAGTATATCTCGGCCTCCAACTGTTGTTCACAAATTTTGTGGATACAACAGCAGATGAGAGACTATGGTCTGCAATTTCTCGACATTCCGCTATATGTTGATAATAAGGCAGCCATTGATATAACAAAAAATCCGGTTCATCACTCACGGACAAAACACATTGAAATTCGATATCACTTCATTCGTGACTGCTACGAAAAGAAGTTGGTGCGAATAGAAAAAATCCACACCGATTAACAAAAGGCTGATTTTTATACCAAACCATTTTCTTTATCACGGTTTAAATACTTGTTAAGAATTAATGGTATGAAAAATTTGTTGACAGTTGCAGAAGCTGAGGTTGAATACGGATCGGACGACGAGTTCGTGTGATCCATATTGGTTTGTCTATATCTTTCTAGTTTAAAATTTTATTAAAAACAAAAAAATCAAAAATAAGTTTTTGATTTTAGGGGAAGAAATGTTAGAGAAAATACAAAAACATTTGAAAATTTTAAAATTAAAAAAACATATGAAAAATGCAAAAAGAACAAAAACATTAAAAAAGACAAAAAGAATTCGGTGTCACTAAAGGAAATGATAGTACATTAGTGGACTATCACAGTATGCTAAAGAAATGTAAAGTTTAAAAGTAATAAACAAGTCTTACTGTGGATGTGTCGATAGGCTTAACACGTTCAGTAAACTGTTTCCGAGATATATACTAAATTTTACAACTGCTTAATTTTGTGGATTAACATATCTTGGATATATGGACTTAGTACTCCGAAATTTCGTTTGAGAGATTGCCTGATTATGAGATACGAGGTCTTTATAGATAGTTGATATCTGGGGTATTATACAAGTTCTTCTGATTTTGCGGAAGCAATAGCCTAGAGCTTCTATAATACTTTCGCAATAAACCCATAAACTACATGCAAACTTGAAAAGTATCGAAAGATCTAATCATTTGCAGTGCTGAAAAGATTCCTTAATTGGAACACACCTTAAAGTCGAGCCTTCATCTCTTTGTCTGTACGGTAGTACTAACCTGAGCTCTCAAGGTCTCGCACTAACCCAGATACAGATATCAATTACGCTATATTCACCTGTAAGATGAAATCTAGGGAATCTTGATGCGGGAGTATATTCCAGAAGTGGGAACCGTAGATAAGTCTAGTTTCATAAATCATATCTTAATATATCTTGAAACAATTGAGAAACGTGGTAAAGTTTAAGTGGACAAACATATCGACAATCTAGGTAAACGAGTTTAAAACTTAAAGTCATTTAAAGGTCAACGGTACTGGTGATATGTCTCAATAAACTGATATGATCCTTAGACACGAATTCACAAAAATATGTCTGCAAATATGTTTGTACATAGTTTACTTTGTTCTGTACATAGTTTATCAGCTTTACAGATTAAAATCAAAAAGATTTTCAGTGTGTTTTAGCATAAACTTACAAAAATACAAAAAGATTTTGTTTCTACATTGTTTTCAGCAAACCAATGTCGGAGAACGGATCTTCGAAGTCTGGTAAGGTGCTATAAACTGGTGGGAATCTCATTGACAACGGGCTGGGAGCTAATCTGTAAAATCTGAGAAGCCAAAAACGATGAAAAGTTCATTGAATTGAAACTTTGATTTTGAAAATATCAACAGTTTGTTCGTAACAAGTCAAACCGGGGTAATTAACTTGGATTCGGTAGACAAATCGGTTAACCAAGGTCATTAGCTTGGACTTGGTCAACTGAGTGGATTTTTATAACTGGTAAAAGTTGAAAAGTTCAGGGACTTAAATTGCAAAATTTGAAAAAGTTTGAATTTGGTTTTGACAAGTTCGACCGAACTTGTCAAACTGATTAAAGTTTTAACAAACAAACAAGTTCGACCGAACTTGTAAATGATGGTTGGTTTGTGATAGTATAAGTTCACCTACTTATATGGGCCTTTATCATTGGGCTTGCAAGTTTGTCCGAACTTGCCAAGGTATAAATACCTTGCAAGTTCGGCCGAACTCATTATTCACTAAAACAACTCTCTGAGCGAACTTAAGACTATTAGAGTGATTGTGTGAAATTGGCAATTTAGGGTTGTTGTGCTGCTGAAATTATATTACATTTAGTGATTCGCACACTAATTGTAATGGAAGAGGTGTGTATTTGAATGTTGAACCATGAGTTGAACATGAAACAATGAAATCAGATCTGAAAAGTTAAAACATGATAGATCTAGGTTTCTAATGGACGGATTGAACTTAAAATCTTAATAAACACTTAAAATCAACCATGGATTCATGTTGAATTTGATTAAAATGGTCATGATAGGTTTGTGCAGGTTTTGGTTTAAAGGAGATGACAAGTTCGGCCGAACTTGTTATCAAGTTCGACCGAACTTGCATATATAGCCTATATAAATCAAATGATATCACATGTTCGACCGAACTTTAGGTTTAACTTAGAACTTTACGCTTGATAAGGCGATATGTCCGTCGCTGAAGGAGAATGAAAGCATATTGAAATTTTTAAAGGATTTCCCTATACATCGAGCTATCACGGAGCACACAGTGTCGTATAGATCACATACATACCATTTCTGGATGAATGCTTCGCTCAGTGATGATAAAAAGACTATTATTTCATCTGTGAAAGTCGGGAATGAAGTAAAGGAAATTATTGTTACAGAGGATGATATTCGTAGGATTCTTCAATTCAACGATGATAAAGATGATCCGATATTCTTGGATGAAAAGATGGTTAGAGGTTGTTTTTAAAAGATGGGGTATAAGGGCAGTGTCAATAAGGCGACTCTGAAGAAAGGGGAAGTTTCTAACCCCTACAAGCTACTGATGCATGCGATTATTCATACTTTCAGTCACCGTAAAGCGGGCCTTGATGATGTGCAAGATTACATGGCCTGCATGGCAACGTCGTTAATTCTGAAAAAGCCGTTCAATTATTCAAAGCTTGTGTTTATGCATATGTCGAAGAATATGGATGATTCAAGGTTATGTTTATATCCAAGGTTCATGCAAATGCTGATCGATGAGAAGTTCACAAATATTGCACGTGTTCCAAATGATGTTCTATATCTCAGTCACCTTGATGATACAACAGTGAAGATTATATTGCACCGGTGGCAAAGCCAGTATTTAGGGCTATCAAAGATGAAAATTTTATAGCGTCGGCTGATAACAAGTGGAGGAAAGACGGTAGCGGTGACGAGAAAGAGTAGAATGATGAGAAAGAATGGTTTAAAGCTTTCAAGCCAAATGCTCGAAATGAATGGTTTCTAAAGGGTGAAGTTGATAAGCCTAAAAAGAAACGTGTAGCATAGAAAGTTGAAACGATGCTTATTGATGAAGAAGAACCAGAAAATGTTCAAGCTGAAGCTGGTGTTAGTGCAGCGATGGTTACTGAGAGTCAAGAAGTTGAGAAAACGACTCAAGAAGACGATGTTATATCAGCTACCTCTGAGCATGATGATGTTCTGATGATTCTCTTGAAAAGCGTCAAAAAGTTGTTGATGCCGAAGCTGAAAAAGAAAAGCAAACTAAAGGCGATGTTGATTACGTGCCTGAGTTTGAAAAAGATTCTAATGAAGAAAGGCCGAAGGAAAAGGCAAAGCATGTGAAGTCTGCTACAGTGTCAATGACAAAGACTACAGGATCTCCACCAGCAAAGGGGAAACATACAAAGAAAGCCCAAAAGCCACCAAGCAGGAGATATGTTGGGAAACTTAAAAGCGCAGAAGTTACACAAGAATCTTCTGTCGCACAGGAGAAAGGAGTTACACAAGAACCTCCTACACAAGAACCTCTTGTTGATATTACATCTGTAGCTGAACATCTAGGAGTTACACAAGAACCTCCTGAGACTGTATTGTTAGAAATTCCGGTGATGCAATCTCCAGATCCAAATTCTGCTCAACCTGACGGTTCTACACCGAAAACAACACCAAAGGCTGCTACTCCAAAGTCAACGCCAAGATCTTCAAAGGCAAATCTGTTTGGTGATATGCATAATGAGCCAATTAGTCTTCAAGATCTAAATGATTTCTTTCTTGATACTAATGTTGATCTTCTCGAAAAGCGTGTAAAGATCTTGGAAGATAAAGTAGCCAAGAACGAAGAAGAAAAAGCTGAGATGATCAAAAGAATGAATCAAAGCACAGTTGAGAAAGAGTTGTTAGATGATAAGGTCAAAGTGTTGGAAAACGAAAAAAAATTCTTCAAAGCCTAATCAAAAGTCTGCAAGATGCCAATGAGAAACTTCAAACAGAAATTGCTGATCTGAAAGCAATTCAAGCCCTAAATGATCGAAGGTTCACAAGAATGCTGAAAGTATTATCTATTACTCTGGGTATTGATTTCATTTCTGAATATGATCGTCTAGACAGGCAAGAAGCAAAAGAGAGAGCAGAGAAAGAGCTTGCTGCTAGTGGTAAAGGTAAAGGTGTTGAAGGTGAAGCACCTAAATCTTCTGAAGCTGCCGAAAAGCCTGTTGATGAATCTACAAAAGCTTCTGAGTCCGAGATTGCTAGGGTTGACGAATCCGTCAAGCCTTCTGATCCAGTAATCGTTTCTGAAGAAAAGGATGATGAAGAAGCAGAAGATGAGGATAAAGATGATTCTGATTATGAAGATTGGAATAATGCGGATGATGATGATGATCAGGGAGGAGTTGGTATGAAAATCAGTGAAGCAAAAGTCTCTGATGACTTTGATTATTCGTCTCTAATGGATGATGAATCAAACAAGATGGATGATCAAATTGAGGGGAGTCAGGGCAAACAGGGCCAACTAATGATGTTGATAGATCTGCAAAGCATGTTGCTGCTGTACCAACAAAGCCTTTAATGCTTATGCTGGAACATAATGTTGAGGAAGGCAAGTACGTGCACAATTATACAAAGTAAGATTTGGTGAAATTGATTGAAGTTGATGCTGAAACTCTTGAATTTGACTTTGAAGAGGATGTGTTGAATGTTAACACGTTTGATCCAAATGATTATCAGTGTATACGAAGATTTGAAGTTGATGAGTACAACAGAGTTATCGTAGAAGATTGGTCTTCGAATGATGAAACAGAACTGCGAAGTACGTCGGTCCAAACACTGATAGTTTTCCTACATTTGAGGAGATGTACAAGCAACTTGACGAAGACATGTTGAAAGAAAAGATTGAAGAATCTATACGAGAAAGCAAAGTTCCTAAACCGATGACAAAGGAAGAAATAGCTCAAGCAAAGAAATCATGGTTTTAAGAGATGCCACGCGAACGTAAGTTTCGATGTCCTCTAGCATTCTTTACCAGAGACAAAGATGTGTCGTTGGGAGATATTCTCAGTTGGGGTTGGTTTAAAGAGCTAAATGTGTATGCAATCAAAAGGGAATTTGGAGTGCAATACTTCAAATATCTGGCTGATTTCAAGACTTTACCGTATTGGGATGTGGAAGAGCTTGTGCAAACTGTGAATGTTACTTATCATATGAAGTATATTGATCAGTTATTGTGGAAAATGATCAAGTTTGAAGCGGATAAAGGTTTTAGATATTGGAAGCTGTTCATTCCAGGTCGTAGAATCAAAACGAACAAGAAAACAGGGGAAAAGGATATAACGTTGATAATGAAACGACCGAGAGCTATGAGAAACATGTCGTTGATGCACATTGAACAAAATTTCTATCCAGTGTTCAAGTGGTGGCGGATAGATCCAACCACATGTGAAGCTGTTATTGTGTTAAGATTTGAAGAACACTTGGATATTACGAAGGAAAGGGTTGAGATATTGGGGTTTCAGGGCATGAGAGGATTATGGAGAACGATCAGAATTCTAGACCCGATGTGGCTTGTTAACTCTTCAAGAGAAGATATCAAGTGCTTGTTCGACAGCAAAATAGTATTCGAGGAACGTGAAAAAGAACAGGCTACGCAATATCAAAGAGTTGTGAATGTTTGCTATGGCGCATGAAGTGAATTCAGGAAAGATGTGGCAGACAAGCTGGAGAGAACTAGAAAGGGTTGAATTTCTAAAGGAAGAAAAGCATCTAGAAGCCATACACAAGAAAGGTAAGGCAGCAAGCTTAGAAGATTTTAGTATATAAACAAAGTGCCTCCTACAGATCAGATGCCAGATCCTAAGCAAGAACGATGAAAGAAGCCTTATAAGAACTTCTTTGGACGTGTTCGTTAAAGTTTATTTGAAGACAGAGTTTTTGAAGACTGATAAAAGACGAAGACGATATCCAAGAGGGAGTCTGTTGGTGCAGAATGTCTATGTCTTAGTCTTATATCGAGTCTGTATATATTAGAGATGAATAGGCTAGCAAAATGAAGTATTTATGTTTGTTAAGGTCAAGTTCGCTCATGGTGACTATGTAAAGTCAAGTTCGGCCGAACTTGACATTGTCAAGTTCGCCCGAACTTCCCTACCCACCAGCGGACTTGCAAGTCTATAAATAGCTAGCTAGTGTTCCTCATTTGTAACTTTGGCATTTCTGGGGCGAGCTCTGTCAATTTGGAGACTCGACGTTATATCAATAAAATTGACGTTTAATTGACTAATTCTTGTTATTTGGTAAACTTGTCATAATATTTCCGCTATTATGGACAATAGAGATCAAATCTAGGTTCCTATGCATTGAGGATCGGTCCTACAGTTTCTCTTAAATTGAATAATTTCTCATACGACCTTACAAAAGAAACATTTTTGTCAAAGATTCATGGCTACAAAGATTTATTTAAAATGACAACTGTTTATTAAACATCATTCAATATTCAAAAGCCATGAGTCGTGACAAAACTTATGTTACTCGCCAGCATTCAATGTTGACTTTATTTTCACATATGTTTCAGGTACTAATGCATGATCAAGTATGCTACACATAGGATGGACGCTGGCCTTAGCTTGATTAAAAATAAAATAGTTGTTGTATTTTGTTTCGAATTCTCAAAGACGATGTAATTTAAAAGTTCAATAATACCAAACTTTCTTTACCATGTGTTTGAATCAATTTGTAACGCGACCCCCCGACGTTTCCGCCGCGGGTTGTTTTACTACGTGGTCGGGGTGTTACAGGTTGGTATCAGAGCCATGGTTATAGGGAATTAGGTTATTAGTAAGACTTTTGACCTAGACTATAACCTTCCTAGGACCCTAACGCTAGTTATCTTGCGTTTAGATTTTAAATGCAATACCATCACCTATCCTTAGGTGATTACAAAACAATAAAAAATCTCACATTCATTCTTAAAAGTCAAGATTTCCCAAAATTTTACAAGAAATCATCATCTATCCTTAGATGATTTGTTTTTAGGCTTTTAAAGCGTTCAATGTTTTCAAAATCTCGTCAAAATTTGGGTTTTAATAATGTGAACACGTGCAATCTGGAAGGGTGGATGCCTGTACCCTGAATTTTCTGTCTAAGGCTAGATTGTTCGTACAAATCCACTTAATCGGACCAGTCACTCTTAACTGGGAACTCTTGGGGTGAGTGTCCACTTATAGGCTAAAGCATCTCTTCGCTATACATTATAAAGACCCATTTACTTTGATTAGTCACCGTGTCGTTTGTTCGTTTTAAGTAACGAATAAATGGATACACTCCTTATGTGTCATTGATATTTTAATATTTCTTTTTAACTATCCTTTACCAATCTCACTCGTTTCCTCTCATATTTTCTTCTCTTTTAGAATGCCTCCTCGTCGCGACACTACTCAAAACGCTGAAATGGAAGCTATGATCGCTCAACAAATTGCTGCGATACTTCCAAACCTTGTGACCCAACTCAATAAACTCAACAATAACAATAACAACAACAACAACAATGTACTATGTAATTTCAAACAATTCAATTCGGCTAAACCACCCAAGTTTAATGGGTCTGGAGGAGCTACTGGTCTCCTACAATGGTTTGAAAGCATCGAGAACACTTTCCACCATTGTCATTGTCCCAATGAGCGCATAGTAGAGTTTGTTTCAAGTGTATTCCAGAAAAGAGCACTCGCATGGTAGAATGGGATCATGAGAGATCGAGGTGCGGATATAGCCATGTCACAAACTTGGGAAGAACTTAGAGCTCTTATGATGAAAGAGTTCTGCCCACGCAATGAAATAAGGGCACTTGAGAATGAATTCCACGATCTCAAGCAAGATAGTGGCGATAATCGTGCCTACACAGATCGGTACGAGGAATTGAGCCTACTATGCCCTACTATGGTCACGCCCTTGGATAAGGCCATTGAGAAATACATTGATGGCTTATCTGATCACATTCAAGACATCGTTACTGGTAGCCATCCAGCCACCGTTAGGGAAGCTATTGAACTAGCTGCAACCCTAACTGATTCTCAAGTCAAGAAAGGGAAACTTTTCCGCAAAGGTGACAAGAAACAATCTGCTAAGAATACCCCAGAGAAACTAAAAGAAACCAAAACCGAACCTCCCAAAAATTCAAGGAAGCGGAAGGCTTCCAAGAATTTTACTGTTGTTATGCCAACCAACCAAGTTACCCCCAACCAACCAGCTCATCCTCCTGCTAAGAAACAATATATTGGTAGTACACCCTTATGCAACCGATGTAACCGTCATCACCAACATCATTTACCATGTCGCCAATGTACCCTCTGTGGACGATTTGGTCACTTGGCCAACGTTTGTCATTCTGCACCTACCCTGAACCACACTGTTCCAAATCCTGTTCAAACTCAAGCAGTACCTAACCGCCCTCATTACCCACCTGGATCCTGCTATAATTGTGGTGATCTTACTCACTACCGAAACAATTGCCCAAAGCTTGTTAATGCTAATCCAGCTTGTGCACGCACATTTAACCTGAATGCTAATGAGGCTCGTGCTGACAATAACGTGGTTAACGGTACGTTCCTTGTTAATAACCATCCTGCTTCTATTCTTTTTAATTCAGGTGCCGATAAAAGTTTTGTATCCATAGCATTTGAACCTTTTCTTTTGATGCCCAGAACTAACATGGGAAAACCTTTAACGGTAGAAATAGCTAATGGCAAACCTCTTTTACTTGATTTCATTATTTTCGATTTCCAACTAAACCTCAATAACTATCTTTTTCCCATTGACCTCATGTCAATGCAACTTGGGAGTTTTGACGTCATAATAGGAATGGACCGGTTAACAAAACACCATGCTGAAGTAATGTGTTTCGATAAAATTGTTCGTATACCTCTTCCATCTGGCGAAATCTTAAAAATTCATGGAGAGGAACCTTCTTGTAAACTCAAACTCATGACGTGTACTCAAGCTCAGAAATACCTACTAAAGAAGTATGTAACCTTCTTCGCGCATATCATAGAAAAGAAAGACATAAGCAATAGTATTCAAGATATCCCCATTGTTCGGGATTTTCCCGAGGTATTTCCGAAAGATCTACCTGGCTTACCTCCGGTACGCCAAGTGGAATTTCGCATCGATCTTGTACCTGGTTCTAACCCAAGTGCCAAATCCCCTTACCGTCTTGCACCAGCTGAAATGCAAGAATTGTCGAAACAACTCCAAGAACTTTCAGACAAAGGTTTCATTCGTCCGAGTTTTTCACCTTGGGGCGCTCCCGTGCTTTTTGTGAAAAAGAAGGACGGATCCTTTCGCATGTGGATCGATTATCGTGAGCTCAACAAACTCACGTTTAAAAATCGTATCCCCTATCCGTACTGATGATCTTTTTAATCAGCTACATGGTGCTACCTGTTTTTCAAAGATTGACCTTCGTTCAGGGTATCATCAACTTCGTGTACAAGAAGAAGATATTCCCAAAACTGCTTTTCGAACCCGATACAACCATCACGAGTTCACTGTCATGCCTTTTCGGTTAACAAATGCTCCTGTCATTTTCATGGACTTAAGGAATAGGGTTTGTAAACCATATTTGGATAAGTTCATCATTGTTTTTATCGATGACATCTTGATTTATTCGAAATCTCGAGCTGACCACGAACATCACCTCCGTCTAACGATGGAGCTCCTAAAGAAGGAACAACTTTATGCTAAATTCTCCAAGTGTGAATTTTGGATAAATGAAGTTCAATTTTTAGGTCACATTATCAATAAACAAGGCATACATGTGGACCCCGCCAAAATCACAGCGATCAATGATTGGAGTACACCTACTACTCCTATCGAAGTTCGTTCTTTTCTTGGTCTAGCCGGTTACTACCGTCGTTTTATCGCAAACTTTTCCAAGATTGCGATTCCACTCACTTCTTTAACTCAAAAGAATAAACCATTTGAATGGGGACCCAAACAAGAGGAAGCTTTCCAAACCTTGAAACAAAAGCTTTGTGATGCTCCTATTCTATCCTTGCCTGATGGCAATAACGATTTCATTGTATATCGTGATGCCTCAAACCTAGGCCTTGGTTGTGTTCTCATGCAAAGAGACAAAGTCATAGCATATGCATCAAGGCAATTGAAAAATTCATGAAAAGAACTACACAACTCATGATCTTGAATTAGGGGCCGTTATTTTCGCTCTCAAAATTTGGAGACATTACGTTTATGGTACTAAATGTGTGGTTTTCACTGACCACAAAAGTCTCCAACACATTTTCAATCAAAAGGAACTAAACATGAGACAACAACGTTGGATCGAACTTTTGAACGATTGTGATTGCGAAATTCGTTACCATCCTGGTAAGACGATTGTCGTAGCAGACGCGCTTAGTCACAAAGAACAAGTCAAACTTCATTGTGTTCGTATCCAATCAGATATCCACTCTTGAATTTTCCAGGCCCAACGTACTTGCGAACCCAAAGCTTGATGAATAATGAACTACCACATAATCTTGAGCTTCAGCTTGAAACTAAAAATGATGGGTTACTTTATTTCTTGAATCGTTTATGGATTCCAAACCAAGATAATATTCGTACCTTTCAATCAGTTACATTTTTAATAAAATTGTTTACAAAGTACTTAATCTTACAAGTCGCAACACGCCATTGAGAGCAAAAAAAAAGTGACCTCCCCGGCGCCATGCTCTAGAATCCTGGGTATCTCCCGCGATGCGCAAGAGAGTGCCAGGACACGTGGCTCCATTTTGCGACACGTGTCCAACCTACCTTAGACCGGTGGCAATCTAGGCCTAGCTGACCTCCCCAGCGCCACGCGAGAGACACCTTGTCACCCCGTGCGATACGCGGGAGAGTCAAATTTTGGGTATATAAACGCCGGCCTGGGACGAGTTCAAATCACTCACTTCGATCAAAAATCGATATCTCTTACTCTCTCTAAACTCTGTTCGAGTCCTGAAGCCCCCTAAAACCCCTAAACCTGCGAAGCTCTGCTCCGTTGTAAGTATTTTAACCCTTAATCCCTAATTTGTCACCCTACCCGATTGATTTAGGACCCCCCAATGCATGTCGAGACTCTGCCTGACTAAGTCCGTTGGGGTTCTGTCACGTCTAGTATGGCCACCCTACCCGATTGATTTAAGGACCCACCAACGCATGTCGAGGCTCTGCCTGACTAAGTCCGTTGGGGTTTTGTCTCATGTTGTGTGGCTAAAGTAACTTGGGTTATTTTACTAACACGTGATGCATTGTATTACTATTAGGAACTCAGAATTTGCACCAGGAAGCTTTAAGTTAAAAATCCTAAAGCTACAGGCGAGTACATAGTTCCCCTTCTTTATGTTTTCTAAATGTTTTTGGGTGATTCATATGTGCTAAACTATCTTTCAAAACATACTTAGTACTTATGGTTCTTGTGAATACATAATTCCCCTCTTTTACATGTTTGGAGATGAATCATATATTTCCACATTAACAAAACTTATCTACATATGATTTATATACACAGCATTCTTTACATTGTACAAAACTTGATGGTACGTTGAACATGACAATGATACATTCACTAACTATGATCACGCCGACCGGTAGTATGTTATGGTACCATAGGATTGACAACCCATTC
Organism: Scalesia atractyloides; assembly: GCA_947069175.1. Classification (NCBI taxonomy): domain Eukaryota; kingdom Viridiplantae; phylum Streptophyta; class Magnoliopsida; order Asterales; family Asteraceae; genus Scalesia; species Scalesia atractyloides. The sequence goes on along the minus strand of CAMTDV010000019.1, from coordinate 41,800,208 downwards.
CCGCTTCCTAGGTTCGTTTGGAAGTTTCCACTTGGAATGACAGAAACTGTGCAACACATTTGACAGACCTTTATTTATAAAGGTTTGTCCGACAGTCAACAAGGCTTGAATGTATTCGCCAACAAACCACACTTGTTTTATACAAAAAGACAAATTGTTTTATATACATAACAAGAAATTTTACACAAGACATTTGGTTTATACAAAGATATATGTTTATACAATACAACATATTTGGTTGGTTCATACAATGTCACCAATGGTTTCTAAATAAACCATACAATGTTTCTCTTAAATTGTATGATTTCTCATACGACCTTACAAAAAAACATTTTTGTCAAAGATTCATGGCTACAAAGATTTATTTAAAATGACAACTGTTTATTAAACATCATTCAATATTCAAAAGCCATGAGTCGTGACAAAACTTATGTTACTCGCCAGCATTCAATGTTGACTTTATTTTCACATATGTTTCAGGTACTAATGCATGATCAAGTATGCTACACATAGGATGGACGCTGGCCTTAGCTTGTTTCAAAATAAAATAGTTGTTGTATTTTGTTTCGAATTCTCAAAGACGATGTAATTTATAAGTTCAATAAAACCAAACTTTATTTACCATGTGTTTTTGAATCAATTTGTAACGTGACCCCCCGACGTTTCCGCCGCGGGTTGTTGTGGTCGGGATGTTACACTCAGCTACTGTTCCTAAGTTGCATTGTGACCATGATATAGTATACTATAACCCTATGGAGTTATAGAACATAGTCATGTAGTAATCCGAATCGTTAAGCAAGTATCCGTGAATATGCTTAAATGCCATTTTGTTATAAACTAAGGTTTTGATCAATAACAAGAATATAAATGAGTTGTAAACTAAATTGTTAAACTAATGAACCTATTTTGATGTTAGTAATCTGGTCATAAACTATGTTTTGATTATTTAACGTATTTAACACGTTTAAAGTCACCAAATCGCCCTTTTGGCGTATAAAATGGTTTAAACATAAACTTGACATCAAAACTCAATACTTACTCATGTAATATCATTATTAGGATTATTTGGGATATTCATTCAGGTTATAAACTGAGTTTAAGCTGTAGTTTGCATATTATGTCCTTAAATGATGATATTGTCCTTTTGGCACTTTAAATGGGTTTTAAACATTTTAATAAACCAAAACCTTATACTCACAATTGTAATATATATGTTAACATATTGTGGTCATACAAACTTGGTCACAACAACAGTTTCACTTAATTACCATTTAAAAAGTCATTTAGCGACTTAATCGCCGTTTCGGTGCATAATATGGTTTAAAACCATATTAAAGCATAAAGGCTTGATACCTACTGATTTCAAAATATGTTTTCAATTTTTTAACAGTAGGTATATGTCCCAAACTCAGATTCCCAAATAAGTAATCGAGTTATGTGTGAAATGACCAAAATGCCCTTCCGGGACATAGTTTGGTCTTAAACTATAAACCACACATATAATTGATATCCTACTGATATAACATCATAAAATAAGTGTTTTTACATAATGTTTATGACAATAACATCAGTTTACATATACGCTCATTTATTACATTGTAAAATGACCAAATTGCCCTTTTTAGGAATAGCTTGATTTTAAAGCCGTAACAGGCCAACATATTGATAACTTACTGATATCTTAACATATTTTAAACATAATGGCATATGGAACTTGTATAGGACTTACCCGGTTACCCGGTTTCGCTTATATGCGTATGGTTAAGCCTACGTGGCTAGTTTACGCGATTTAACCGAAACGGGTTTAACCATATCAAAATATTCTCAAATTCCAGAATGTAAAATGGTAACCCATATTATACAAGTCCTAGTACTTGTCGGGTCCAAAATACATTCTTTTCCGCTCATCGCTTAATCTAGCATTTTCGTACCGGCCGGTCTAAGTCAATGACTAAATAAAGACCCGCTAGCTAACTAATAGGTTAATAATACCATCTATTCCAGACTAAAGGCTTCCAGTAGATTGTTTCGGGGCTAGTTATTTTGATTAGGGCTATGCTCTGCTTATTTTCTTATTTACTAAAGAATTTGCAAGTCAGGTAAATACTTTAACTTGTTTTCCCTTATACGGGCTTGGGATACGGTATAATAATACCGCATGGTTTGATATGGAATCAAATACCAATGAGTCGAGAATTCAAACAATCCATTTTAATTCGTATTGCTTAATATAAAACATTTGGGGGTTAAAAGGACAATGTCCTGGATATCCACGGCTCATTTAATTGTAAATGGCCACGACCTAAGCATGAGGTGTAGGCATACACTCGAAAGATGCTAAAATAAATTATAACCCATTAGGGGTGTACCTATTAAAGGTATTAAAGTGGTGTGTCGATTAATCATGTTCCCGACATAGTTTTCGGGCTCTAAATGTATTATTGGCATGTAAAACTGATAACATGAAAATAATTTATCCCAAGTTATTTATTAAACAAAGTACCATTGTGTACACTAAATGTTTTCGAATGTTTTCAAAATGAGTCGGTTAAATGTATTTACTAGTGAAAACTGACGTATTATCAAAAGACTAAGCGCATGTGACAAGTATACGTAATTAGGCTGGAAGTGCTCGGCGAATTTTAAGAGGAATTGCAACCCTTTTGCTTAGAAGGCCTTAGTCTGTTAAATTTCCTTTTGTAATCACGTTTTGATCTGCATGTGGATCTAACTACAAGCGTTGTATTTATTTTGAACCTTGAACATTCGAACGTTTGTAATAGTAATTATCCAGACTTCCGCTGTGTTATTTTGTATTGTTTGGTATTGATGATATCAACTTGCGTCACGATATTCCCAACCGGGTTACACGTGGAAATCAGGGGTGTGACATCATTAAAAATTCTAAAAATTTTGGCTTATAACGGCATTCCTTATACTATTATTGGCGGTTTCAATTTTGCATTTTCCTAGATGAGTACCCACTAGTAAACCGACAATTAAGGTATATTAAGATCAAAGGAAAATAGAACCAAACCAGGCCTATTCACATATCCCAAACTAGACACAAGCTCGACTATTTTTATCTCATATTATCATTATTTGAACCCGAATAAAAAACCATCTTTTCTATCATTTTCCGTCTTAATTTTGCAAATTTCTTCATTCAAAAGACATTTTCTCATTTTTTCAATTTTTTGGATTTTTCACATTTTCCATTTCTTTCTATTTTTAATAACTCAACTACTACTACTAACTAAAACTATGTATCCCATCCCCACACTTAGAGATTGCATTGTCCCTAATACAAGTACGAGACACGACTCAAACTACCTAACAAAACAAGCAAAACTAAAACCTAAATAAACAAAGTAAATAAATATTTACAAGTGGAAACGACTTAGCTGAATATATGCGAGACTGTCAATGTGCCAGTCAATTCCACATATGCCCTTCACTCAGAACACGCTCAGCAAACAATTCCTAACTCTCGGACACGCAAACGGAAGCGGCAAAATAAACACCAAACCTATACCATACGATAGATCATAGTGACTCAAACATACCATCTAACCATCAAAGTATCAACCAAATCAACTACACAACCCAACAAACCAAGTATCAAAGTAACCAAAATTAGGGGTACAGACTGGATTAGATAAAAAAAAACAGCATAAAAGAAAAATAATAAAAGATACTACTTCAAGCTTCAGCTGCTGCCATCCCAACACTAATCCTGAGCACTGTCCTCCTCTTCTTCTTCCATCTCCTCATCCTCATCCTCATCACTATCCTGCCCATAAACCTGAAATTCTGGTGTCGGATCCGCATACCCACCTTGACCAGAACCTGAGCCTCCCTGCTGACTTGAACTCCTTGGAACACTAGGAACAACACCACCGGTCATTGGGAACTGACCCGGGTCAACGAATGGCTGAAAGAAATCCGGGACATTCATGCTCGTTCGTCCCATCATATATCGGATAGCCCCATCCTGCCTAAAACAAATCCTACTAAAACCCAAATCCATGCGATCATAGAGTGAGGCCAACGTAAGCGGATCCGGTGGTGGCTGGCGGCGCGGATACTGATGAGCTGGCATTTCCTGCCCCTGTCTCGGAATCTGACGAGCCTCTGGATAGATGGCCTGCATAACATCATAGGCCGGATGACCTACTTGTGGCATAACCTGAGGCCCCTACCTCGCATCAACCCAAGTCACCGGCTCACCCATACTCACAATGCCTGCCAACTGTAAATCCTTTACATCAAAATACATTAAGCCAACTTCGTAATGTATGGACCCATATCTAACGCAACCCTATTTCCTCCCCTACGTGACCTACTAAAAGACCAAGCCAACATACTCGCCAAGTTCATATCCCTACCCTCAACCCGACACATCAGCAAAAATAGATCAATCAAGTTAGCTTTGTTCTTCTGCGATTTCCTACCAACCAGAGTGGTAGAAAAAACCTTCAACACATACCTATAGATCGGATCTCGAACTGAAGTAATCAAGTTCGTCTTAGCAAAAGGACGGTCCGCTATAGTACCCCAAAACCTCGCTAGCTCACCACTCGTCAAACACAACTCCCTCGAGTTCACATACACTCCTCTCAACCCAGTCATAAACTCCTTAGTATATGTATCCTCAAAAGCATAAAAACCACTCGCTATAGCAAACTGCGGAATGGACATCTCATGAAGCATCCTCCCCAAACTAAATGACACTGCATCACTTTAGAAGAACGAGCCCTCCTTATGCTGAAACATAGAATGAAACTCTACAACCAACTCATCATACTATGGCCCCTCACAATTAACCATCTCTACCAACATCGGACCCAATAACTCTTCCACTCTCTCACGAGCACCCATTTGTTCTAACCATTCCCAATCAACGGTCCAATGTTCAAGGAATTCCGTATCGATAATCTTTTGAAGTTTCACCCCTTCTTTGGTAATAACTTGAAACTAAAGTAACGGATGCTCACTTCTTCGAGGAACCTGACCATAAATCCTTCACTCATGACCTTCATACCGAATGCGTCTTGCACCTCTAACTCCACTAGAACTTCCCGCACCTGGCATATCTGCAAAAACATGTTTAAAACGAGGCAAAGCGAGCAGATAATTAGCGAGCAGATAATTAGCGATCACAAACTATTTTTGGTATTTTTCATTTAAAAAAATAAAAATTGGAACAACCGTATAGCATTCCATTCGCGATTGAAACCGAAAATAAAATGAAAGTAAAAATCGGGTTACCGTTTACAAAAGCCTAAGACATAAACGACCTCGCCCGAATGGGGATTGAGTACGGGCGAAGTGTTTTGTACATGTACGTGCATATAAGTAGACCCAAGACCAAAGACTTTAACTACTAAAAACAACTAGATTTACACGACTTAATGTACACTACCCCTCCCGACACTTTAAGTGTCCCAATTAAGAGCCAAAGTGCCTACCAAACCGGACACTGAATTCAAACTTGCATAAAGTTCATAGCCTTAGTGACTAAAAGTGAATTTAAGTCAAAAAATTCCGCCTAATGAAAGGAAGTTTTAACCGTTAAACTCAAAACGAAGGCTCGAATTTTTTTCAACAATGTAGCATAGTCAACCTGTGCAATGTCAACAGTTCAGTCAACCCATGCCACCCGCAACAAAAAACTAACAAGAACTACGCTAAACTAAGAACCAAAACTGACCCGACTCAACACGACACCTAAACTAGCAAAATCAAACTCTAAACTAGCTACTAAACGTATAAAGTACAGAAAATTACAAGGAAACATACCGTATTTATGAAGAACAAGTGAAAAAATTCAACTTTTTAAGTAGAGAAATAAAGCCCCGTAGTTGGTGGATTTTGCGGTGAATCGGGTGAAATTGACGGTGAAAAGGGTTGGGGAAGTGAAATGGATGATGTGGGTGTAAAATGGGAGAAAAATGGCGAAGTTTGGCGGTGGTTATGGTGGATGATGGTGGTTTGCGGCTGGGAACCCGTATGTTAGGGTTTGGATGTGTTTTGGGGAAAAAGGAAGGAGATCAGATGATATACTCGTGTCTGGAGGGGGGTCGCGCTGCGCCTAGGTTCAAAGGGAGGCCCGTCGCGCGACGCCAAGGCCGGTTTTTTACAGAATGTTGCGAAAATTTGATGGTTTTGTTCCTTAGAAAAATTTTGCAATTTATCCAATCCTCCCAAAAACTATTTCCCAAAAGTTTCTAAAACTCGGACTTACCTGAAACTCTGTTTCCTTCGCAATTCTCGCACAATCCCCGCTATGAATCCCTGCAAATGACTTGAAAACACACAAAACAAAGACCGACATACTACCAAAAACAACCATTAGCTATGAAAAATATACAAAATTACGATCGGTACAAACTATACACTTGAATTTTCGCTCAAGTCACTAAGCGGCGCTATCCGGCATGTCCTCGAGAGGAGTTTCCTCCTTCTCGGCGTTCTCGATTGGGCCACCTAAATAGTGTTTCAACCTATGGCCATTCACTTTCCATACGCATCCATCGGCTTCATTTAGTGACTCGACCATACCATGCGGGAACACTTCCTTCATAACGTAAGGCCTCGTCCACTTGGACTTCAACTTCCCAGGAAACAACTTAAACCTTGAATTATAGAGAAGTACCTTATCACCGGCCTTAAACTCCTTCAACCTTCGGTCATGCAAAGCTTTCGTCTTTTCTTTTATACTCCACGACCTCTAATATGCCGCATCCGAAGCGCTTCTAACTCATGGTTTTGGAAGTACCTGCGCCTAGCCGCGCTGGTCGTGTCTAGATTAACTGTTTTAAGTGCCCAAAGCGCTAGGTGCTCTAACTCTACGGGAAGATGGCAAGCCTTGCCATATACAATCATGAATGGTGTGGTCCCTAAGGGTGTTTTATAGGCGGTTCGAAACGCCCACAAAGCATCATCAAGCTTATCCGACCAATCTTTCCTAGACTTCCCTACCGTCTTCTCTAGGATTCTCTTCACTCCCTTATTCGCATTCTAAACTTGACCACTCGTTTGTGGATGGTATGCAGTGGAAAAACGCTCCAATGCCTTTCCATCACGGCATTGCAAAAATGAGATCCTCGATCACTAATGAGGGCTTTGGGGACCCCGAAACGCGTGAACAACTTTTTAAGGAATCTCACCACCACCCGGGCATCGTTCGTTGGCAAAGCTTGAGCCTCAACCCACTTAGAAACGTAATCGATTGCCACAAGGATGTACTGATTCCCACTAGAAGGGGGAAAAGGTCCCATGAAATCGATGCCCCACACATCAAAAATTTCGAGAACTTGAATCGGATTTAGGGGCATCTCATTCTTAGATGAGATATTACCGGTGCGTTGACAAGCATCGCACCTCCTAACGAACTCTACCGAATCCTCAACTACTGTGGGCCAATAGAAACTGCAATCAAAGACTTTTTGTGCGGTAGTGTGAGCACCATGATGACCACCTATCAATCCCTCGTGGACATGCCTAAGAATCTCTACCCTCTCCTCCTTACTAACACACCTTCGAAGAATACGATCGTTCCATATCCTAAACAAGTAGGGATCATCCCATATGTATCTTCTCACATCCCTATACAACTTCTTTTTTTGTTGGGCATTCATATCCTTCATGACATACCCATTGGCCAAATAATTCGCAAAATCTCTAAACCAAGGTAAACCTTCTCTCTCAGCCTCTATGAAATCTATGGACTCGTGAAGGAATCTATCTCCTATCGCCTCCTCAAAAATCTCCTCCCTACTCGGATCCTCTAACCGCGAAAGATGATCGGCGGCTACATTCTCGGCCCCCCTTTTTGTCCCTAATCTCAATGTCAAACTCGGAAAGCAAAAGAATCCACTGAATGAGTCGGGGTTTAGCGTCTTTCTTTTGGAAGAAAAAACGCAATGCGAAATGGTCGGTGAAAACGATGGTTTTTGAAAGCACGAGGTATGAGTGAAATTTATCAAATGCGAATTCTATGGCTAAGAGTTCTTTCTCCATGGTGGTGTAGTTCTCTTGAGCATCATTAAGCGTTTTGCTCGCGTAGTAAATCGGATGGAAGTGATTGTCCTTTCTTTGTCCTAAAACCGCTCCAACGGCATAGTCACTCGCATCACACATGAGCTCGAAAGGTAAGCTCCAGTCAGGCGAGATAAGAATAGGGGCACTCACCAACTTCTCCTTCAAAAAGTCGAAGGCTTTTAGAGACTCCTCGTCAAAGACGAAAGGAACGTCTTTCTCTGGATGACGGGTCATGGGGCGAGTAATCTTAGAGAAATCTCTAATGAAACGCCTATAGAAGCCCGCATGACCTAAGAAGCTTCGTACCGACTTAACACTAGTGGGTGGCGGTAAACGACTAATGGTATCTATTTTGGCTCTATCTACCTCTATACCAGCTCTGGAGATCTTGTGTCCTAAAACAATCCCCTCCGGCACCATAAAGTAACACTTCTCCCAATTCAACATCAACTTCGTCTCCACACACCTCTTCATCATCCTCTCCAAATTGCCTAGACATTGGTCGAAAGAACTACCGTAGACCGAGAAGTCATCCATAAAGACTTCCATAGATTTTTCTACCATGTCTTGGAAAATAGCTACCATGCACCGCTAAAAGGTAGCCGGTGCATTACATAATCCAAAGGGCATGTGTCGGTACGCATAAGTGCCGTAAGGACATGTGAAGTGGTTTTCTCTTGGTACTCCAGCGCGATTGGGATTTGGAAGTAGCCGGAAAACCCGTCGAGAAAGCAATAGAACTGTTGGCCCGCAAGACGCTCGAGCATCTGATCGATGAATGGTAGAGGGAAATGGTCCTTCCGGGTGGCGTCATTAAGCTTGTGGTAGTCGATACACACATGCCAACTGGTGACCGTACGGGAAGGAATAAGCTCGTTTTGGGTGTTCACGACAACGATCATCCCTCCCTTCTTAGGGACGACTTGGGTAGGACTAACCCATGCCGAATCAGAAATAGGATAGATTAACCCGGCCTCCATTAACTTAATCACCTCTTTCCTAACCACCTCCTTCATGTTAGGATTTAGATGACTCTGAGGTTGCACCACCGGCTTTAATTCGTCCTCCATGAGAATCCGGTGTGTGCAAAAAGTGGGGCTAATCCCCTTGATATTGAACAATCTCCAGGCTATGGCATCTTTGTGCTCTCGTAGCACCTCAATCTACCTACACTTCTCCTCCGCCGTCAAGTTGGAAGATGTGATGACGGGTAAACTAGACTCATCTCCTAAGAAGGAATACTCTAGATGGGATGGAAGAACCTTAAGCTCTAAAGGTGACAACTCTAAAGGTTTGCTCTCTACTTCCTCTTTACCAACTAGATCACCTCCACTAATGTAACTAATACACTGATTAACGCACGATATGAAGGAATCTAAGAAGTAAACGGAATGACACGGACCGCTATGATCAGCACTACCACTAGGCTGTTGCATGGCTCGATCTATCTCAAATGTGACAATCTTGTCACCCGAACGAAGTGAAATTTTACCGTCATAGACATCGATTATTGCCTTGGCGGTGCGAAGGAACGGACGGCCTAGACTGATTGGAACTTTCTCATCGGCCTCCATATCTAAGATGACGAAGTCGACGGGAAATACGAACTTATCGACCTTGACTAAGAGATTCTCTGTGATATCCCTAGGATATTTGACTGAACGGTCAGCTAAAGACAATAACATACGTGTGGGTGTAAGCTCTCCTAGACCTAACCTCTCATATAGGGAAAATGGCATCAAGTTGATGCTCGCACCTAAATCGGCTAACGCATGAGCAGGGCAACGGCGCCCCTAAATAGGCATGGAATAGTGAAAGTGCCCGGATCGGTTAGTTTCTCCGATAGCTTGTTCAAAACCACCGCGGAACAACCGCCGATCAACGGAATGTTAGAGAGCTCACCTAGCCTATCTTTTCGCTTAAGAAGACCCTTGAGGAATTTGGCATATTTGGGCATGGATTGCAAGGCCTCGATGAATGGAAGGTTTATCTTCTATTGCTTAAACGTCTCTAAAAAATTGCCCATATTCCTTAGCATATTTCTGATGCTTAAGGCGGGCGGGGTAAGGAACTCGCGAATGATCAACCAAAGGGGATGGCTTAACTCCTACTGGTTGCTTCTCTACCTTCTTCTCTACTAGAGGCTCCTCGGTTTGTGCGGTACTTGCTGGGACTAGCCTATCATCCACCTTATTGGGAGCTTCCATCTCTATCTCCTCATCTACCTCTTCCTTACTCTCTATCTCTACACTCTCCCTATACCTCTCCTAGGTTCCTACCGCTACGAGCGGTAATAGCCTTAGCTGAATGATTAGCGGGGTTTGGGTAAGTATTACCCAAAAACTGGCCAGGAGGGTTCTCTTGCAATTGTTTTGAAAGACCACCTACTTGTCCCTGAAGGTCTTAGAGTGCAGCCTGTTGGTTTTTATTGTGAAGTTTCTGACTCTTATTTAATTGAATTTGACTTTTCATGAAATCGTTGAATTCAGTTAGGGTTTTTTGAGTGGCCTGGTCTCTCACCATAAGCTGATCAAACATCTCCTCGATCCTACTTAGACTGCTCCCGGAGCCCTTATCACTACCCTGACCCTCTTGATTCGACCCCGAATTACCAAACTGACCCTGCTGACCCGAACCTGAACTAGTGAACAAACCCTGCCACTATTTTGATACTAACAAGATGGAAAACCAGGGGATTATCGGAAGAGCGAAAGTTGGTATTATTGTTATTTCGCCAGTTGGAGTTATAGTTAGAGTTGTTATTAAACGGACCCCATATTCTGACCGGCTATGAACTCTACCTGCTCTAATGTAATGGTGGGACAATCTATGGTGTCGTGGCCCCCTCTACATACCTGACACCTATCGACCTTTTTCTTAATCTCATTAAGCTCTTTAGTGAAAGTTTTCTCCATCCGATCTAGGGCAGCCGCCACCGATGAATCCAAGCCAACTTGGTTCACCCCCAAATAGTCGAAGAGGTGCTCGAAACAGAAATGGAAGTCCTGCTGGCAGCGCTATAGTCCATGTCGGAATGCGCAAAACTCTCGAAAAGATCGTTACACTCAACTGTCGATTTCTTGCCCATAAGTTGCCCACCAGCTGAAGTGTCAAACCGGGCTCGGATCTCGGGGTGAGACCATTGTAGAACTTTTCTACGAGTGCCCAGTCTGATAAGCCGTGCTGCGAACAATGAGCAAGTAGGGTTTGAAACCAATCCCAGGCCAGGTGGTACGGCTCATCGGGTTCCATCCAGAACGAATGGATCTGATCGCGTAGACGGGATGCCTTTGTGGTCGGGTAATATTTGGCTAAGAAAGCATCCCGTAAACCTGCCCAAGTAGTGAAAGAACCTGCTGGCTGCGAATCGAACCAGACGGCTGCGCGGCCAGCAAGTGAGAATGGGAAGACCTGCAAATAGCGAGCATCAAGATTGACACCTTCAATAGAGAAAGTGCCACACAGACGAGTGATGCGGTTGATGTGAGCCGGCGCATCCTCATCCTCACGACCGTGAAATTAACAAGAGTTGGTAATAGCGGTCATGATGTAGGATGGGATTTTCCAAGACTTTTCATTGGTGATTTCGGGTAGGGTGATGGGTGAGTTAGCACCGGTGAAGCCGGTGGTGGCTTGTTCGTAAACGGTTCGGTTGGCCATTTGGACAACGGGTGGTGGACTTTGGGGACGAGAGGGTGGTGGGAATTGTGTGGTGAAGACCTCGGTGTGAAATCAAAGTTCGATGGTTTAGATTGGAGTGTAGAGTCAGAACGGGTGGAAGATGATGGTATAGGAGTACTTACCTTGAACGAAGAGGATGAGAAGGAAGACTTGTCCGTGGGTGGCTTCGGCGGAGGTCCTTGAGAACGCGTATGGGGCATCCACCGAAAAACCACAAACAAACAAGTAAGAAGACTCTAAAAACGACTCGACAAAAAAAAAAGAAATTGACACTATCCTAGACTCCTACTACTCAAACACGATAAATAGCACATATGATATCAAGAAAGTCAAAACAAAGTAATTAACGCAATCGCCAAGAGTCCCCGGCAACGGCACCAAAAACTTGATGTGCTAACAATAGTTTAGTAAAACAACTAAATTAACCTAATTCTTGACTCTAAGTAATACTCAAGACTCACTAAAACACACTAAACTACTAACCGGCAAGTGTACCGATCGACTCTAGTATAGCTAAAGTAAGTCTGGATATCGAACCCACGAGACTCTACTAATTACGCTAACTACTCTATTAAGACTCTGACAGACACGGACTAAAATTTTGTTTGTTTAATTGGGGGGGGGGGGGGGTTTCTAACAATTCCTAAAAAACAATTAAAGTAAATTAAATTAATTAACTAAGTTAACTAAATGAATTACTCTGGACTTAAACTCTGATGGTGGAAAGCACTACCTAGACTGGAATCCTGATTTCTTCAAGTAATGATTTTTATTCGGAAATTGTCAACTATAGAACCGGGATCATAAAGTTCTCACCTTTCGGAATATCTAAAGGACCCCTGACCATTCTCAAGAAAAGCGATGACACCCTAGAGGTTGTTTAAACTACCGTTTATTAGATTCTCTCACAAGACATATAATGGGTTTATGGAAGTACCTTACAAGATTCACTCCCTCACAGGATCTAAACCAAAGGTAAACTTGGACTCTCGACTAGACTTGCTAGACAATAGCCAACTGGTTTACTTCCTAAGAAAGCTCCTGCCTTGCGGCTTAATGACTTAGATCTAGCAATAATCTCGCACCTCACATCTATTGATGATTAGTAGAACACTTGATTTTATAAGATTACTGAATATTACTTCTAAGGTTAATTGGTCGATTTCACCTTAAAGATTAAAGATTTATTATGTGATATAGACACTCACCTAAATCTTAAACCTAGCAAGACTCTATTATGTGATAAAGACCGTCACCAAGAATCAAGCGAAGCAATAGACAATAATCCAACACCATCAAGCATGCATATACATCTAACCAAAAGAACAAGTCGCCTACACCTCATAAACAATCCATAGAATCCATAAATCAAATAAAAATCAAAACTTTAACACAATCATTCATCCAATCTAGGTAGTTCATGGAAATTAGCCAAACAAAGTCATGAATAACATCAAAAACAAAGTAATATCAAGAATTCTAAACATAGTGTAAAGAAGAGACGAGAATAAGAACACCCGAACGGCAAATCTCCAAGTCGAATGATTCCTAAGCTTTTCGTGGTAAACTTGCAGCTCTAAGCACTGGAAAATACCCATAAAGATGCACACTTTTCGTCCCAAGCACTCCCAATTCGTCTAACTAGGGTTTTGGAAGTAAACATGAAGTATTTATAGGTTTGGGGGAAACATACAGCAACCAAAACAAAAATTCTTCGAAACATACCCCGTCGCGTCGCGCGACGGTAAGACACCCAAGGCGTCACGCTACGCAGCGCGCCATATGATCCACTTTTTCACTTTAAGCCTTGGCGTCGCGCGTAGGCCTCTCCAAATATGCGTCGCGCAGCACCAAGGCCAGTTTTTCATAGAAACTTTCATTTTTCTTCAGTGTTTCAGCTCCAGCAATTTCCAACTCTTACTCTTAGCTTCTTCTAAGCATATTTCCAACTCTTTCAAGCACTTTTCCACAACAAACCCCTGCACAGAACAAAGTATCAAACTTCTACGAAATAACTACGGAAACCAAACAAAATAATACGAAAACTACAATCTATACATGATTATTGGATGTATTTTACAATACATCAGAAAACTCTTTTATTTTTCTTGACACCTGGTTCTGAAGAAATTTCCACAGCAATAATTTTAATAACCACCGGTACCACTTGTATCTGTTCACGGCTCCCGTCTAGGGTAGGGTCGGGGTTTGTGACATTTGGATTCCGCACAAACACGTAGTTTGTTGATCTCATTGAAAGATCCACATATTTGGGAGTCACAAACGGTATCAGAGCTTTATAGCTCTTTGGAGGCTCGGGTGATATCAAGGTTCAAGAAAACTTCGAAGAAAGGGCTATTCTTGTGATCTCAATTTTTTATTCATAGTTTTGGGGTGATTATCGGGGTCAGTTTGGAATTTAACATAATTAAAGTTATACGGTGAAATTTGTTTTTTTTTTACTTTGTTAAAATTAAAAAAAACATGAACACATTCAAGGTGTTTAATCAAGTTCATTAGAAAAATGAAACGAATTTGTTATATTTTTTTTTTGAATTGAGATCGGAAACTGTGATGTAGCTGTCGTGGCTAATAAAAAACAGGTATTTTAGGACTTAGATACCTATAATAGTTCAGGAAGGTAATGTCGTCTCCACAGAGAATATGTGGCTAGTGTTTAACTAATTAATCAAATTAACTATTCCTAAACTACATTTGGGGATTTTGATTGGTTTAAAAGAAGCTGGAAAATTGTTTTAGAATAGAGTAATCATCTTAAAGAAAAGTAACTCTCACTCGGATTTCAAGTTATCAATTTCACACAAAACTTTGTTTAATTACGAAAACACCACATAGACATGGCCATGGGATTTCTAAATTAAATTAATGTACGATATAATCATCCATTCACAAATACCAATTACTCACCTGGTTACCAACCCACTAACGATGCAAGAAATCACAAAGACGTTTGATAAAAGACTAGCAATTCAATTATAAGCAAAAATTTATTCAATTCATTTACAAGTTGTCAAGATATACTTGTTTGAAAGTAATCAACAAAGTTAATGTATGAAACTGAACAACCATTCACCCGAGGTGAAACCACAAAAGGTTTAAAAAAAGCAACCTCCTCAAAGTTTTAAATTCTAGGTATTCACAAAACGTAATATAATCAATTAATTGGACACCACATAAATATGGTGGTGGAAAGTGAGTTAATTTAAATGGTAATAAAAAACAGGACTTTGTCATGAGATCTTTTACAGTTCAATTACCATATTTACTAGTGTGAACCAACCTACTCTATGTCACCCAACAAGTTAATAGGTTTTGTTATCAACGGAACAAGTTGTAAAGCAAGTAATAATAACACATGCAAACAAACAGTTAAAATAACAACATATTAAATTGTTTATACAACGTTGTCAATGTCAAAACAATAACAAAATTAGGGGTGAGCATAAAACCGAAATAATGGAACCACAACCGAAATAACCGAACCGAAATAACCGAAAATCGAAATAACTGAAGGGTCGGTTATTTATCTTTTTGATAACCGCATGTTGCGGTTCAGTTATGGTTATTATTAGTTTTATAACTGCAAATAACCGAATCGAACCGAATGTTTTAAACATGGCCGAATCCATAAGACCATAGATTTTTAAGTTAGTGTTTAAGTGTTTAACCATGGCCAAATCCATATTTTTTTAGGTGAAGTGTTTAAGTCTTTTAAACATTAACCGCAAATAACCATGACCCAACCTCATTGAATTTAAAACTCTAGCTACTTTGTGTTCGTATGTATGCTTCCACATAACACGTGGAAGTAAAATATAATTGACAATTCTAAAAGCTTTAACTGTGTATAGTTATTTTTTGCGCATTATATTTGCATAACTCACACATTTAAAGTCTAACTTTAGAAACGATAAAATAACCGACCTATAACCGTACCGAAACCGCGTTACCCGCAAATAACCGATTAAACGAAACCGCATTAACCGAACCGAATGGTTATGATTTTTTGATAACCGAAGTGTACGGTTATGGTTTCGGTTATAGGATGCTCACCCCTATCCAAAATGCATAAAAAGAGAAAAATGTTAAACCTTACGAACCGTCCGTCTGAAAGAAGCCACAGAGAGCGTTAGCCACACATACTAATTGCGTTTGAAGCCGTCGACTCCATAAGCTTTGTGAACCTTCTTGATTTCCGTGCAGCAGCCCGTCCTCTTTGTTGTGCGATCCCCCAAAACAGCCGTATGTGTTTTCCCCCTTTTCTTGCGTGACAAATACAATCAATTGCTCTGCGTTCTTTTCCTATGTTGTGAGCCCAAGACCATCTCAATGATCAACCATAATTACTTCTACAAATTCAGCCCACTTTCCAATATTACGACCCAAACCAATTAATCCTCGCATTGTTGATGTATACTTGTAGTCCACTGACGTGTGTCCCTTGCTGTTTTCTTTTTATTCTTAACCATCTTTCATAATGGGTAATGTGTTACCTAAAGATCTTCTACAAATATAGTAAATAATGAAACAACACAATATTTGTAATCTCAACTCAATTAGTAGATGCAAAAATATTGATAAATTTCTCATTATCTTTTATGTACACAGAGAGATATGTAGAAACCATTTAGCAATTGAACTGATCTTCTCATCTCATCTTCACATTAATTACAATAATAATTCAAACAATCATTCTTTTGTTTTCTAGTTTGCGCTACATTTTCCAAACACCTTAATTACTACAAGTTGATTTTATAATTGTAAAATTTATCATGTTTATTTTTTATTGTTTATTTTTTTTGTAACCCACAAAATACAAAACCGAATCAATTTATAGATTTGCAAAGGCAAAACCTTTAAACATCTGGGTAGAAATGTAAATGTCTTAGGTTCAAGTGACACAGAGATTAAAATCAGGGTAAATTACACTTTTCGTCCTTTATGTATGTATCAGATTGCAGTGGATGATCTTTAACTTCAATAATTACAGTCACAGTTCTTTATTTGTAAAATTTATTACAGTTTACGTCCTTTCATACTAACCAGGTTAAAATTTTTAGTTAAGTATAGTTATATGACTTGCACATGAGGGTAAATCAGTAATTTTATTCATTTATTCAAAATATATTTAACAAAATATGAAAATTAAACATTAAACATTAAATTTAAATTAAACAATTAAATATGAAACATTAAACAGTTATACCCCTGCAACCATCGCCACCAAGGATCTAAACAATTCACAAATCTCATAACAATTAACAAACAACCCGCCACACATTTCAACCACAAACCTAAACACCTACATGTTGCATTGTTACAGAATGGCCACGAAACGGTGTCACCAATCACCCGCCGGTGGCCAGCTCCGTCAGTCACCGTCGGCCGGTTGACCCACACTCTACAACTCCACCTTTGTTGCGTTGTTACAGACAGAACAACGACAAAACCCCTCCACTCTTACCCTATCTCAATCTACAAAACCCCTGCCATTACCCCTACCCACCGCTGACCGGCCGCCGGAACCATATAAACTCCACCACCACCGCTGCCTTTAAACTCGAAACCCTAACCGCCGCCATTATGTTTCAGATCTGCGAAGATTACCAGCATGCTGTGAGGGGTTTGTTATGTTCTAGGGTTTCAGATCTGAAATTTTGCACTACACCATCGTAATTGGAGGGGCCAGAAACTAAAGAGATAGAGAGATGGTGGTAGTCAGAGGCTTTCAGGTGGTGGATTGTGATGGTTGTTGGGGTTTGTGCATATGGCGGCTGACGGCTATGGTGGTGGTGGTTGAACTAAAGAATACATGTGATGGTTTTTAGAGATGGTGGGGGTGCTGGTTGTCGGGGATGGTGCTAATGGATGTTGCCTGAGATGATGGTGAAGGTTGTTAGAGGAGGAAGACGGTTGTTTTAATTTAGAGAGAAAGTGAAGGAGGAGAAATGAGTTGTGGTATGTATTTTGTTTTTTGGGTTTTATTTATCAAGAAACATTTAAATAAAAGCGTGAAATGACCAGAATATCCTAATGTGACTAGACTTAACTAAAAATTTTAACCTGGTTAGTATGAAATGACGTAAAGTATAATTAATATTAGAGTTAAATGCTTGGTTGGTCCATGTGGTTTGCAGATATTGCAGACTTGGTTCTAAGGGTTTAATAATTACAAAGTTGGTCCTAGTGATTGTAATCTTTGCACTCATGTGATCCTTATCACTAACTTATGTTAACTTTTTCAGTTAATTCAATGTTAAATGACCAAAATATCCTTAGTTATTAAATAACAAAAAATAAAAATTAATTAATTACTAAAACAATATTTAAATATTTGTGGGTCCCATCCAACTTCTTTTTAAACCTCTAGTCAGCACCATCACTTCCACATACCTTCATGCCCTTTCCTTTCAATCTCTGTCTTTGCAGGTGATCTTTTATCTTCATTATATTTTCAATTGCAAACTATAACACCAAATCGGAAAAACACATCTCCGATCACTTTACAACACCGACCGGAACCCCTAAATCAACAATCATCGGAACCCCAAACCAACAACCTTCTTCCTTGATATAACCGACCGGAACCACCAAACCCAGTCAGCCGTTGAAGACGACGACGATCTAATCGAATCTGTGGTGGCGAACGACAACGATTGTGTTCTGATTGTTTGATTTTTTTCGTTCTGTTCTGATCGGTGAAATCTGCAGGTACTGATCTCTTCATTTTGCTGTGAATTTGTGAAGGAGATGGGTATGCGATTCAGAACTGTTATGGTGAAAAGCTTGCATTGCATTCTCTATTCACATATATACACGGAGATATAAAGTGATTACAGGAAATGAATATTGTAAACCTATAACTATTCTACCTATAAATCAATATAATACACATTTAGATCAAATAATAAGATTGATTTGGTAACTCTTTCCTTCATCCGTAATAGTGCAGTTTGGTTGCAGACTTGCAGTGATGGTAGTGAATATAGGTTGAAGAAGAGGAGGAGGGACGGCAGTGGTGGGTGTTTTCTGGTGGTGATGGATGTTCGGTGATGGTTGGTGTTTTCTGGTGGTGATGGGTGTTCGGTGATGGAGGGGAGAATTGCAGACTTGTTAAGAGAGAGAAGGAAAGAGATATAGATTGGGGAAGAAGATGATGGATGGGGTGGGCTTTTGTTTTATTTTATTTTTTTACTTTTTTTAAATTGTTTTATTTTAACCTTAAGGGCAATTTAGTTATTTTACAAACACTTAACTGAGAAATCTAACGCATGTTAGTGTTAAGGATCAACCGAGTGCAAAAATTACAACCACTGGGACCAAGTGTGTAATTAGTGAACCACTGGGACCAAGTCTACAATTTTTACAAATTACAGGGACCAACCAAGCATTTAACTCTTAATTTTACCAATAAAGGAATGTGACTGTAATTATTGAAGTTAAAGGTCAATTACTGCAATCTGATACATACATAAAGGACGAAAAGTGTAATTTACCCTTAAAATAATTAACCGTTCAAAAAAAATTGTATCGACTTTTACATTTATATGAATACATTTTTACTGTAATTAATATCTATTAACGGTTACCTAAAATGCATAGATAATTAAATTTTTTTTTAAAGATTTAGTTTATCTCTTCAAAAGTTTTTCTTTAAAAAGGATTTGAAATCCCATAATTTTATGAATATGTTTTAACCAAAGCTTTAACAATACACCTTCAAAATTCACTGTGTTCACGATATTCAATAAAAAAAATTGTGATTTCTCAAATTTTTCGGCGAACAAATTGTTAAAACATGTATTTTTTTGTGATCTCATAAATTTTTGGGAGAACAAATTGTTGGAAACAGTTTGGTTTTATAAAGAATTTAAATTTAAACAAGTGTTTTTGGAAATCTAAAATTTGGGAGAACTGGTTATTTTTAAGAGATCTCTTGATTCACAAGATTAACTTTTGGGAGAAAAAAATTATAAAGGAGATTTATCGTTTAACAAAATTTTGGGAAAAAAATTTTGTTGGTAGAACAAAAGGTTATAAGAGAACGAATTTTTAAGAGAACAAGATTTGAGAGAGCACATATTTGGGAGAACAGGATTTTTAAGAAAACACGTTTTGGGAGAACAAGTTTTAAGAGAACAAGGATTGAAAGAACCAGTCTTTAAGAAAACTAGATTTCAAGAGAACGAGTAAAAAAATTATTTATTCGCAATTACTAAACGAGTTTGAACGTAAAACTTGTTCGTCGTGTTTTTCGAAAAAAAAATCGGTTTAACAAACTGAGTATTCAGTAATATTTAGGTTTCTCAGACTGTTACTGCTGTTACTCAGAAGTTGGACGCCAAATTGGAACTACCACATGTCCCCTAAACTTGGTGTTGGTAGTGATTTCTATGATTGGAAGTTCAGGTCTAACTAGTATGTCAAATTTGTTAATGGGAAGATTTGGAATCAATCGTTCAGGGTCCAAAAGCTATTACTGCTAAAAATGAAGATGGGGTGATCTTGCCAAAACCAGAAGCTGAATACATTAATGAAGATTGGGAATTGATAGAATGGGATGAGAAAGTTTTGGCATCTCTAACTATGGCTTTGACAACTTAAGTTGTTGCAGGTTTCAAGCATTGTGTTTCTGCCAAGAATTGTGGGATATGTTGATTGAGTGTTACGAGGGTAATGAAGACATGAAGGAAGCATGAGAGGACATGTTAAAGCAAAAGTTTAATATGTTCACTTTATCTAAGGGGAATCTCTAGAGGAGATACATGTTAAAGAATTGTAGGATACGTTGATTGAGTTTTATATCTAAGGTGAATCTCTAGAGGAGATACAGAGATTTTTGTGCACCTTATCACGCAAATGAAAAGTTGTAAGTGTAATGAAGTGATGAAGTGCTGGATATGACAATTCTTGGATTGATGAGAGTCTTAATTGTAATTTTGGTTGTAATTATGTTAATGAAAATATGACTAAGTGTTGGATATGTCCGAGTTATTGAAAGTGTGCGGATTTTTATGTACACCCTGAAATAAGTATAGTTTCGGGTTAGTTAGTTGTTCCAAGTTACTTGTAAGTTCAGGGGTTTGTTCCCCTGAACATATGTTCCGTAGTATAGGGTTATCCGGAACTTATAGAAGTTTCGGATTATGGTCCAAACCCTATATATAAGGGTCATTGTGATGTATTTAGTAGACTTTTGAATATTTTGGATTTAAGGAGAACTTATAAACTGTGTGTTGAATACAAGTTCAGTAGTTTTTGGTGAATTCTCTGTGTTTCTAGTCCTTTTGTTTATGTTTATATCTAGTACATGTGTCATGATGGATTTCGTACATCATGATATATCTTGTTTGTGATTTGATCCGTGTTATTGAGTATTAAGTGACCTTACCAGTGGTATCAGAGCAGGTTTTGTATAGAGATTGCTTGTACTACTGTAGGCATTTGTTTTGTGGTTTAGCTTCAAGAGATTTGCAGATCGAGACGTTGTTTCAGTGTTTTCAGCAATTTTTAGTGATTTTCAGTGTTTTTCAATAGATTTTCATCAGACTTTAGCATACTTGCAATAGATTTTGATTAAGTATTAGTTTGGTCGGTGTTAGATCTAATTTCAGCAGAAAAGTTGGTTAAATTTGGTTCTAATATGAGGATTATGTACTGAACTAGTTGGGTTTCTTGTTGTCTGAGTACATATTAGGTTTTCCGGAGATTTGGGGTTGATAACTGCCTCTTCCGAGTTTTCTAAGTTTGTTAGAATTCCGGGTTAATCATCAAGTCTTAGTATGTGTATCATGCTATGTCTAAATTATCTAGAAGAGAGTATTCTGAGATTATTGATCTAGTTCGGAGTTTTTGAAATTTCCAGGTTTTGATTATATTTCGGAATACTGTTGAAGACTGTTGTCTGTCCGAATTTTAATTAGTCCATAGTACTGTTAACTAGAAGGATTGTTTTGATCAGGTTGATCCAGGGTTTTTGTATCTCAGATAGTCCAGAGAAAGGTATTCAAGATTTCAAGTTCTTCTGAAACCTTACTTGTTGTCCGGAGGATTAGAAGTTCAGGGTTTCTTCGTTCAAGTGAGTTCCGGATTTCTTGTTTCTCATAAAGCTTCTACGTGTTTATTTTTTAAATATTTTTAAATCAAACTTAAGGATGGCATATAGTATGACAAGCGTTATTCAAAACATTAAGCACAACAATGAAGTGGGATGCAGTGATAAACCGCTAACTTTTCAGAACGAAATGTCTTATCCTGAGTGGAGGGAGAAGTTCGAGCGTCATATTAAGTTCAAAGATATCAAGATATGGATCTTCATAACGGAAAGGATTGATGATTTACCTGGAAACTAGGGCTGTAAACGAACCAAACGAACACGAACAAGGCCATGTTCGTGTTCGTTCATTTAGGAATTTAACTTGTTCACGAACTGTTTACGAACGTATACCAAACATAAGTTTATGTTCGTGTCCGTTCGTTAAGGAAATTCAGTTGTTCATGAACGAACACAAGCAAATAGAAATGAACGCAAACAAACATTTAACTTGAAAATAAAAAGGTAAAAACATTATTATCCTTAAACATTGGATATAATCAGTTAAATACAACCATGAAATCACAAGACGTCTACTACACCACCAAACGATGAATCAAGTTTAAGTAACTTAGACATAATCAACCCCAAAAATGTCTTAAAATGTCCAAATTTTAGCTAACTTAGAAATAGGGTTTCAAGTTTTCAATATGTTTAGATAAAAGGTGTATTATTTATTATTTTTTTAATATAATTAAACGAACACGAATGAACGTAACCGAACATATTACCGAACGTTCACGAACACAGTCGAACGAACGAGACCTGTGTTCGTGTTCGCTCGTTAAGCTGACCGAATGAATTTTTTTGTTCGTGTTCGTTCGTTAAGCTAATCGAACAACGTAAACGAACTTCCTGCCAAACGGTTCACGAACTGTTCGCTGAACGTTCGGTTCGTTTACAACCCTACTGGAAATGGTATGGATATTATGACTTATTTAGCATTGACCGATGATTAAAGGAAATTATATGAGGACGAGGACCGTGCTATGTCCATGATAACCATGGCTCTTCCACACTCAATTTTGCATACTTTTAAAGTAAAAAATATCGAAAAACTTATGGGATTGCATGATTAAAAGATTCGAAGGCAATAAGTTGTTTAACAGCGAAGACTTGAACATTTGAATATGCAATTTGTAGTGTTTAAAGCCATGAAAAAGAAACCTTTGAAGATTTAGTGAATAGGTTTTATCATTTGCTCAATGAACTAGATTGAAGCCAACCGAACATTTATTCAGAGTTGGAAAAAAGTTGAGAACTTTTTAATAGTTTACCTAAAGAGTCGAATATGTATAAGACTTTGATAAAAGAAAATCCTTTATATCCCACCCTAACATTAGAAGAAACGGTTCAGAAACTAAAAGGGTATTCATAGAACATGCAAAACTAAGCCAAGAATTTAGGTAAAATTCAAGATCCAATGTTATACAAAGCTAAACAGAGTGATTCCAAAATTGGAGTTGGTGTAGCATTGTTTTCGGGAACAAATCAGTTTGAGGAATTTTCAAGTCCAATTGGTTTCCTAAGTTCTGGTGGTAGTTCGTCTCATGGTTCTTCACGGTCTCCTGGTTCATCAAGTGACAAAAATCCTAGTCGCCACCCTTTTGATTGCTTATTCAACAGACCCGTTTAATTGTTGATCAAAAAGTTGATTCTTGTTCTGATCACTCTTGTTAAACCCGTCACAAGATTTCCTTGACCAACTGATGTTCGAAATAATAGGAACCCTACAGAATTGTGCACCACTTCTCTTCTAACGCCGACTGTCGTGATCATGAAAAAAACGTTACAAGATCTTCTCAAATGCAGCCCTTTGATAATTGAATCTTTCACTCTAGACTTAAATGATCGTTCCCTTCTGATCAAATTTTGTACAACTCTGAGACTAGTTTATTAGAATTGGTATTGCATGTAAACAAACAATTAAATTAAAACTCGCTTATTGATTAACTGGTACAGTTAGGTTTACAGATAGATCCTCTATTTATAAGCCCAACAACTTGATCACCAAGTAAACATATTTGATTTAAAATAGGAAAATATCTAATAATTCCTTAGCTTTGTAATTCATTCACTTTCTACCCAAACTTACGCAAGACCAGTCTTAACACTCTCAACAAATTATTCACAACTCTTATCAACGGGCACAACGAAAAAACCCGTTTCAAACCAAAAACTAGTGGACGGGTCGATGTTGTGGGCAATCAAATTGGAGTTCTTCATAAATTTTAATGATGATTTGAGTGGTCCGATGTTTGAGGTGGTTCTACAACGTGAGCGAGAGATTGAGGAGCATTGGGGATGGAGTATGTAGTGACTTGTGGTTTCTTTTTATTGTTTTATGATAGATTGTTCTTGATTTTAATTATTAATGAAATTACTATTTTTAATTATCTTTTTAGTTATTAACTATTTACATTAGTTTCATTATTCAAAGAAAAACAATTTAGGGAACTCTATGCCACTCCTTAGTGAGCTAAAAAAAGAATAGGATGAAAAGTTGTGATTCCCTGCACTGAGTATTGAAGGCGAGAGGACTCCTAACACTGTAGGAGACCACTTATACTATCGTAATAACACATCGAAGTTAAAACTGAAAAGATTCATACTTTTTACATGATATATATATATAGTTGATCACATACACTTTGTCAAAGTGTTAATAATTATGCAATACTGTTAGCATGCATGCCCACCTTTTCCTTTATCTCATCCAAAAACATTTACAACAATGTTTCAACCAATCAATACATTTAAAAAAAGTAAAAGTATCAATAGAACAAGCACAAAAACGCTTCCGTCTCATCATATAACGTTCACACATTAACACTGCATCTTTGAGACAACTGGTATTTAATTCTGATACTGACAACAATTTCCGGAGCAACCGACTTCAGTTTGTCCCAAAAGGGAATAACTATCAGACAAGTGACGTGGATATGATACCTGCTGCACAAGTGACGTAGATATGACACCAGCCAGATATGAACGTGCCAACTCTCTATCTCACCCGTCCATTCATTTGATTAGTAAGAAGATTTCACCGCCGGATTTGTCTTCAGTTAATGACGAATTTGTTCAACAACATGAAGACAATAACTTTTGTTATGTAACTATAATGTTGCATGCATAGCAACTTGAAAACAAACACATTAGATGTTTTAATGTCTGTATCAAACGCCCCCACTTCGCCGGTTTGGGGGGGGGGGGGTTTTCCAATCATAGTTGTAATTACTTACTTTATTATTAATGAATTAAACAATTAATGTGACACGCTCACATCTTACGTATATTTAATAAGTGGGGAACCCTCGCGTTGTGGCGAAGTCAATATGCGACGACGGGAACATAATACGCATTAGGCATCAGGTGGTCAGTGAATTGAGGATGTCATTGGCTTAAAAGACGCACTTAACAACAACCGAAATTTAAAAGTACAATTATCTTATAAAAATATCTCATTAAATACAGATTATTAATAAATATGTATTTATCATAATACTTGATGATAGTAAAAAACATTTAGACTAACACAAAACATATAAAAACTCTTTTGAGTGTTTATACTTTTTAACAGTAAGAAAATACCATAATAATCGAAATGACGGTTGAGTAATTAAGTTTATCTTTATGCAATCAATCCATTAACTAACTGAATAATAAAAACTTTTATGAAGGTCCGATTGTACGGATCGTTCGGGTCCTAATTTGGCAAACCTAAGGTAAACGTGAGGAATCTGTTTGCATAGGCGACATTGGATACTAGTTTGTTTTTGATTTACATTGTTTCATTAATGAGTAAACGTTACAGATCCTGGAAACACTTGGACAGAGCTTCGCCTCTGTCGTGACAAAGTTTCTGATTCTTACAAATGAAATTACAAGATTCATATACATAGGAGATCAAGTTCGCTTGAAATATGGTATGGACAGTTCGAACGAACTCGTCCTAGCCATGACTAGTTTGGGCGAACTTGTCCCAGCCACTCACAAGTTTGGGCGAAATTGTCCTAGACATGTATAATCTTCGACATTTCGCTCCTAAATAGAGATTCGTCGTTATACGATGACGTAGGCAACAGACATATGCATCAACAGACTCCCCCTTGGATGTTGCCGTAGTGATCAGTCTTCAGTTAAGTTCCTGAGTCTTTAATGTTCTCTTGATCATTTTTTTCTTAATAACTTTAAAT
This sequence comes from Scalesia atractyloides, assembly GCA_947069175.1. NCBI lineage: Eukaryota > Viridiplantae > Streptophyta > Magnoliopsida > Asterales > Asteraceae > Scalesia > Scalesia atractyloides. The sequence continues at coordinate 41,774,171 of CAMTDV010000019.1, read as the reverse complement.
TCCTTGATCGTAATAGCATCTACAATCCTTTTCTCTTTTCTTCTCGAGCTTGTCTTGATAAAACTTTAACCACCATGCTCCCCCTTGATTTGAGCTTTATGGTATCTTCAATCAACGTGTTTTATCCAGCTCCCCTTTTAAAATCTACTTCCTGTTTCAAAGTTCCTCAAACATTCAAATAAAACATTTCAGATTCAAACTTTGAAATTTCTAAACACAACCATTTCAAATTTTAATCTTCTCATCAGTTTTAAAACCTCTCAGTTAATCAAGTCCAAATTCATGACCTTGAATATCTGATTTATGTATCAAGTTCAACTTAATGATTTTGATTAAACATTTTGATACTAAACTGACGCATTTATTCAAATGTAAGTTTCAACTTAATGAACTTTTAAAACTTTTCAGATCAATTTTCAAAAGTTTTTAGATTTTGTTCAGCAACTCTAGATTTTTAAAATCAACTTTTCATAATCAGTGGTCAAAACTAAAAGATAATATAATCTTTTCATTTTTATGTAATTAATATCAAACTCTAAGTATGTACAAACATATTTACAAACATATTTTTGTTGAGTTTGTGTTAAAGGATCCTATCAGTTTTTTTAGACATATCACTAGTACCATTGACCTTTTCATGACACTAAGTTTTAAACAAATTTACCCAGATTATCGATATATTTGCCTTCTTAAATTTCAACACATTTCTCAGTTGTTCCAAGATACGTTATGTAGAATAAAGAAACTTGACTTAACTATGGTTCCCATCTCAGAATATACTCCTGCATCAAGATTCCCTAGATTTCATCTTATAGGTGAATATAGCGTAATTGATATCTGTATCTGGGTTATGCGAAAGCTTGGGAGCTCAGGTTAGTACCATCATACCGGCAGAGAGATGAAGGCTCGACTTATAAGGTAGTGTTCCGAAATGGAATTTTTTGTACTGCAATTGTAGTATCTTTTGATATTTTCAACTGAATGCAGTTTTAGGGTTTTTAGCAAAAGCATTATAGAAGTTCTAGGCTATTGCTTCCGCAAAATCAGAAGAACTTGTATAATACCCCAGATATCAATCATCTATAAAGACCTCGTATCTTAGAATCAGGAAATCTCTCAAACGAAATTTCGGAGTACTAAGTCCATATATCCGAGAGATGTTAATCCACAAGTTTAAGCAGTTGTAAAATTTCGTTTATATCCCGGAAACAATTTACTGACCGACACATCCATAGTAAGGCTTGTTTATCACTTTTTAAACTTTACAATTCTATAGCGTACTATGATAGTCCACTGATGTACGATCATTTCCTTTTATCCACAAAACTCTTTTTGTTCTTTTCGAATTTAATATGTTTTTGGATTTTCTGAAAATTTTTTCTCCCCCTAAAATCCAACAACATATTTTTGGATTTTTTTGATTTATGGAAAAACATTGACAAACCGATGAGAATCACTTCAATTCTCCATCCATTACTGCTTCACAATTTTTCTTTTAAAGCACTCTCCCCCTCATTATGACAAAAACACTGACACCTTTGTGTTCATAAAACATTTATAGACATGAAATTTGTCTTTTCAACAGTGATGTTCTGTGAAATTTTTCAAATTTTCTTCAAAAATTTGTAAAATTTTCAAGTAAACGTTATTGGAACATGTTTTCGAAAAATTTTCTCCAAATTTTTTTCAAAAATTGTAAAGTAAGCGTTATAAAAATGTAATAAGGCCTTTATATAGAACTTGATAGCCCGACCCATCTTCAATTTGTTCAACGGAACTCCATTCTCAGTAATTTACTTTCATCTCAGAAGTTCCTGCACAAAAATTCAAACAATTAGTTGAATAGTGACACCCAAGCCTTTTCAGTCTTAGGCGTTGTGTCTTCAACCTTAATTTTGATTTTCTTTTCACAATCAGGTTTATTTTGGACTTTCTCAAGTTTCGGAAATTCCTCTAAACTTTCAATTTTCACTGATTGTGTAACTTCTTTTTCTTTCACCAACCATGTTTGATTTTTCTGAAAAGCTTTCTTGAAATACAATGTAAAAACTATTTGTTCATTACCATTCGAGGATTCACAAGTTTCAAAATTTGAAAACTTAGTAATAACTGGTTTCACCTTGTTTATAGTTTTTGTACATTGTTTCCAAACTTGAGTTGGTACTTTCAAATCTTCAAAATTTTTCTTATCAATATGAACAGGTTTAGGATTAATTTGAAAACATTTTCTAGCAATGTGTCCAGTTACTTCACATTATGACACTTCATGTTCTCATATCGATCTTTTCTATCAAACCATACACTCAAATCATAACATTGATTTGAAGTGTGAAATCCAACTTTCCTGCTTCTTTAATAACTCTGATTTGACGTTGAAGCACCGCGGTCCGACCTGCACCACTTATTTTCAAATTTTTTTAAGTTTTGATTTTCAAATTGTTTTGAATTTTTATAAAGATTGGATGATCGTACCGCTGAGCTTTTATTTTTCTTTTAAAAATTTTTAGAATTTTTAGAACTTTGTTTTTCCTTTTGTTTTCGTTCTTCATTCTGCTTAGAAGGTTTTTGCATTGAGCATTCACCTTTTTCAGTAGATTGTAGAACAGTTTCTTGAAAATTTTCTTTTAGTTTTCAAAATATTTGATTTTTATTATTTTTAGCTCTTTCATCATCACAACCCTCAATTATGACATTGTCATAATTTGTGACATTGTCACTTATTAGGTTTTCCTGTTTATTCTCATTGAACGGTTTTGGACATATCTGATCAAAAATCAATGACGGGGTCACAAAACCTTTCAATTTCTTTTTCAAATCAACAACTTTATTTTTAGTAATCTCAGCATCTTGTTCAAGTTTCCTGATTTTTTCAAGATGCGAGTTTATTATATTTTGTTTTTCAAGATCATTTTTATTTAAAATAGATTTTTCATTTTCTAAACTTTTATTCTATTTTCAAAAATGTTTTCATTTTCTTTTAACTTTTTATTTTCTAATGTCAAACTTTCCACATCTTTCAAAAGTTTGACAATATCAGATCTGGATTTTTCACACTTTGAGCACACAGATTCAGAACTTGAAGCTTCATTTGTTGATGTACTTGAATTTTTGGCTTCACATTTCTTCACCATTATACTCCTTTCGCTTTTCATCTGATCATTTGAACTTTGTGTTTCCAGCTTTCCTTGGTCACTCACCGAACCTGCAGAAGATTGACAAACTTCAGAATTATTATCCTTCTTTAGTTTTAAAACTTTCATATTCTCAATTACAAGAACATGATCCCAAATGTCGCTAATAAATCCATAAAGATGACTAATGGTAAATCGACATTTCTTTCTTGACTCTTTCACAAAATCATCCCATTCTGATGGTAATGCATTTTCTAATTTTGAATCTTCAAGACTGATATAACATCCATCAGAACGGTCTAAATACCTATACATGACATTAAGCGTTTTATTAGCTCAACACCAATTCATCCTTTTTACATTTAAACATTTCAAATTCTTTTTTTTTTCCAAATGATCAAACATTCATGATGATTTAAATCAGAAGATAATTCTTCCCAATCATTCATTTTTCAAAATTAATATCTTTCATTTTCGACGAAAAATTTAGTTTTCAAAAGTTTTATGCAAAATTGACTTTTTAATCGACAATATTAACGTATCGGTTTGCTAAAAACGTTTAAATTTTTTCCGAAAACTGTTTTTACCATATTAGAGCTTTAAACTCGTCTCATCGATACGAATCTAACGATATATGATGTCCGAGACGTTTTTTCTGAATTTTCATGCCTTTTTTTAGAAACCTTGGGCAAGTTCGGGCGAACTTGTCACAGCTTATAAAAATCAGCTACTTAACAAGTTCGGGCGAACTTGTAAGAATTTGAAGAGAATTAACAAGTTCGGGCGAACTTGTAATAAATGTTCAACAGAGTTTGATCAAGTTCGGGCGAACTTGATGAAACTGAAGAAATACTAAGCAAGTTCGAGCGGACTTGTTTAAATCTTCTGAAAAATCAATCAAGTTCGGGCAAACTTGATGAAAAGTTGTGAATTTTTCAGTCAAGTTCGAGCGAACTTGATGTCAAGTTCGAGCGAACATGTGTTTTCAAACATGGTTTTTTCAAATTTTCGACATGAATTCGATTGTTTTAAGCTATGATCTTTTCAAGGGTTTTACTATTATGGATTTTAGGTATTATACTTGAAAATCAGTCTATTTTGTCCGTGAAATATCCAAGAAAAGTTTAAAATGAAAGAAATGAGTAGAAGATGTGAAGTTCTATGTCCAATGTCTTCAAATTAGGCCAATCCTGCTCTGATACCAATTGAAGGTCCAATTGTGCGGATCGTTCGGGTCCTAATTTCGCAAACCTAAGGTAAATGTGCGGAGTCCTTTTGCATAGGCGACATTGGATACTAGTTTCTTACTAATTAACACCGTTTCATTATTGAGTAAACATTACAGATCCTGGAAACACTTGGACAGAGCTTCGCCTCTGTTGTGACAAAGTTTCTGATTCTTACAAATGAAATCACAAGACACATATATAGGAGATCAAGTTCGCTTGAACTGTGGCATGGACAAGAATGGGCAAACTTGTCCAAGCCATGACAAGTTCGGGCGAACTTGTCCTAGCCACTCACAAGTTCGGGCGAACTTGTTCCTAGACATATATAATCTTCGACATTTCTCTCATAAATACAGACTCGTCGTTATACGATGACGTAGGCAACAGACATATGCATCAACATTGTATTACTATTAGTATCTATTTTACATTTTTTTTAATGGCAAACAGTAACACAACTTTATTAAAAACCAAACGTAGACGTCACATTTTTTATTAAAAGAAAAAGAGTAGGGAGATGTGAGTCAACGTGGGAAAATTAATGCATATTTACTATGAACACGTGCATACACACACTTTACAGTCTTACACCTACATCTAAACATAAGAGAGTCTAGTTTTAAAAATGAGACATTTGTTGTTCTAATGGCATGCCTTATATGGTTATTGTTGTGGCATGGATTTTATACTGAGGATCACCCATCCTGAGATTGAGCTTGGATCAGGATCCTTAGCGAATGGCGTAGGAAGTATGAGGATTTAGGATCCTTATCTAAGTCTATGTTTTTCTAACAATTGTTCCTTGTGTATTTAGTTTACGTTTGCAGGTATTATGTGAAGTAAGCTGAGTCAACACGGGAATATCAGAGGAATATGCTAATTATGGCACATGCAAAGAGAGTCATGATCGTTGGTGGAGAACGTGGATGCATGGCTAAAATTTCGAATAGTTAGTTCATTAGGATTAGCTAGATATTTAGTGGGATATTGAGCTTGATATACACACGCATTTTGATTGAACACACACTCGCATACATTATCTAGAATGTCACACTCACCATACTCTAGTTTTCATTGTAAAGAAGCTCAATATTTCCAACGTTGTAATCTTTTTAGTTCAATATAGTTGGTGATCGGTAGTTTCCGTCACCCGAAGTTTTTTTATGCCGGAGATCTCACAAAGATCAAGGGCTTTTTCCTCGTATAAATCACGGTGTTCATTGTTGATTACATTCCATTTACGTTCACACAATTAATTCAATACATAAGCACTCAACCGCACATTCAAAGTTTGGTTACATTATCCTTAATCAGATTTTTGACAAAAACAGTTTGGCGCCCACCGTGGGGAAATCGGTGCTTCAATTCTGAAAATTTCATTCATTTCATTCATTTTTGTTCGTCCTCATCAATCACATGGCTTCTCAGGGAAAATCCAGTTCAAGTGCCATGCCGGCGGTTACCTCATCTCAAACCAGTGCACCATTACCTCCACTTTCCCCTGCACCAATGAGGAGTGCCGATGATGCTCAAAAGTAGCCAACACCAGTTTTCTCGAAGGCTTCAACTGTTTCTTCTTATACCCCTACTAACAATGATCTCGCTGTTTTGATGTTGTAGATGAAAGGATATATGGAACAGCAGGACAAGACTAACCGAAGGATCCTTCGAGAAATCAACGAGATCAAGACACAGAAGAGATCAGCGGAGGATCACTCTCCATTGATGCCCAGATCCCTGGATTTTGCTACTCCAACATCTCCAATCCAGCATTCCAAAGCGTCTAGTGTTCAATATCAAGGATCCTCAGGATTACAGCAGGGATCAGAGGCGATGACTCAGCTTGAAGCATCTGACTACCAGCATTACGGATCCTCATCCCAGTCCTTAGGAGCATCATATCAGTATCAAGGAGGCTATCTCCGTTCAGGAGGATACTTGGAGACAATAGCATCTAAGGAACCCAATTTCCAGCATCAAGGATCCTCTACTCAGGTTCAAGGATCCTCTTCTCAGAATAAGGTTCAAGGATCCTCCTCTCAGGTTCAAGGATCCATGCAGTATCCTTCAAGGCCGTCAGCACCCATGTATCCTGGACCCAATATCTTTTAGGATCAAGGATCTTCAGGGAGTCAGATATTCAAGGATTCTGAAGTTCACAAAGGGGACTTCATCCCTATGCAGACTATTGCTTCATCTGGTCCAACTGTTGCACCTGAAGTGTCCACCTTTGGATATACTTCTGGCATAACACTTCCAAACCAATCAGGAGGTAACAATGTCAATACATCTTTTGGCACTAACTATGGTTTCATGCAGGATGCATGTATCAATCAGGCCATGGCTAGGGAGCTCTAGAAGCTTAAGGATATGATATCCAGCGTTCCAGGAGTGGTTAAACCCATTCCTGAGATCCCGGATGGAAGTCACAAGGTGTCTCGCTTTGCACCTCCAATATGCAATGCTGAGATACCAAAACGTTTTCAAACCCCCAACATGAAGCTCTATGATGGCACAACTGATCCGGAGGGGCACGTGGCTCAATATAGGGAGAGAATGGAGATCAACCCCATTCCAGAAAAGTTAAAGGAAGCCTGTCTTTGCAAGGGTTTTGGATCCACACTCACTGGATCAGCTTTAAATGGCTGTTAAGTCTTCCTCCTTACTCAATTAATTCATTTTCTCATCTAGTTAATTTGTTTAATAACCAGTTTTCATGTAGTAGAACCTTTGAACGATTAACTCGTGATCTATATAGGATAACCCAGGGACGTGATGAATCATTAAGAGATTACATCACTAAGTTTAGTTGAGAATCCTTGGAGATTCCTAATTTAGATATTGCCGCTGTGGAGGCATTTAAAATGGGATTTCTTAAGGATTTCTCATTCTATGATGACCTTGTTATGACACCTTGTAGGAATCTTGATGAAGTCAGGAACATGGCATTGAGGTTTATTTGTTTAGAGGACGACATAAGAATCTAGGAGAGGCTCTCAGGATCCTCGAAACAGGAAAAGCAAGGATCATTCTTTAAGAATAATCGATCCAAGTCATACTCTAAACATGACAACCACAATGTGCATGCAGTTGAACGAGACGACGACGATGAGGATTACCCCCTATATCTGAATATTGTTTTTCTGTTGATAATCATGAACTAATCCTTGCTATGCAGAATCTAGGTGACAAAGCCAGGTGGCCTAGAAAAAATGAGAAGGCCACAACCAATAAAGACAAGTCCAAATGGTGCGCCTTATCATGAGGATTTTGGTCACCTTACTGATGAGTGTATAGCGTTGAGGAAGGAGATTGGCTATCTTCTTAGCGAAGGATAATTGAAGGAATTACCAGGAAGGAAACGCTCAAGGACCCAGGATACTGAGAAAGTTGAAAGAGCTCCTCCTCCACCTTCGGATGCTCAGATCATTAACTATATTTCTGGTGGTTCTGATATCTGTGGAACCTCATTCTCAGCGGCTAAAAGACATGCTAAGGAAACAAAGATGGAGAATGGGGAGAGACCAGTCTGAACATCTACCCTAACACAACAAAAAGTTATATCCTTTGATGAGGATGATCGCGTAGACATACAGGATCCTCATCATGATGGTCTTGTCATTACTTTATTTATTTCTAACCATTTTGTTTGCAGGATCCTTATTGATGGAGGGAGTTCAGTGAACATAATTCAGTTGGATGTTCTCAAAAAGATGAACATCCCCGAATCCGAGATCATCCCAAGATCATCAGTGCTCGTGGGATTCATTGGGAAACCAAGAATGCTTTGGGGGACATCAAACTTCCGATCTACATAGAGGACTTAATTCCATTAAAAATTTTTGTGTAACTGATTGCTTATCATGTGGTAATGTTATCCTTGGCAGGCCATGGATACACGACATGAAGGCGGTCCCATCAACGTACCACCAATGTGTCAAGCTCCCAAGTCCATGGGGAATAGTCAAGATAAAGAGTGATCAGTAGGAGGCAAAGAACTACTATACTTCTTAGATGAACCGGCTTCCAAATCCAGGGAAGCATAACAATTAAAGTATCCTCCAAGAGATGTCATGGAGGCAAGAGAACGGGACGTCAAGGATATACTCTTAGATCCTGAGGATCCTGAATCCAAGGTGTATATAGGATCCGGGATCCAGGGGAGCATAGAGCAGGATCTAGTATCCTTCATGAAACATAGAAAATATACCTTCGCCTAGAAGCACGATGATTGACATGTATTTCAAAAGATGTCATCACTCATAAGCTTGGTATTGACAGGTCTTTCAGGCCAATTCACCAAAAAAGGAGAAAATTTGCACCTGAAAGAAATGCGATTATCCAAGAAGAGGTAGACAAGTTACTAAAGGCAGGTATGATAAGAGAGGTCAAGTATCCAAGATGGTTGTCCAATGTGGTTGTTGTTCAAAAGAAAAACGGAAAGTGGAGGGTATGTGTCGATTTTACTGATTTGAACAAGGCATGTCCCAAGGATCCTTTCCCTTTACCCCACATTAACTCCATGGTGGATGCTACGGCGGGTCATGAGTTGTTAACTTTTATGGATGCTTCATCTGGATTTCAACAAATTCAGATGGAACCATCTGATCAAGATGATACAACGTTCATGACACCCACCGGCATATATTGTTATATTGCTATGCCCTTTGGTTTAAGAAATGCAGGTGCTACATACCAAAGGCTGATGAATATGATGTTCAAGGAGCAACTTGGACACACAATGGAAGTATAGATAGGTGATATGGTGGTCAAATCTAAGAAAGCTGAGGATCACCTGAAGGATCTCAAAGAAGCATTCAATATCCTTGACCAGTACAACATGAAGCTGAATCCTTCCAAATGCCATTTCGAAGTTAAAGCTGGAAAATCTTTAGGATATATGGTGACCAAAAGAGGAATTGAAGCAAGTCCAGAACAGATCAAGGCTTTAGTGAACATCAAGTCTCCTGCCAATGCCAAGGATGTGCAAAGATTGACGGGAAAGATTGTATCCTTGAATAGATTCATTTCAAAACCTTAAAAAGATGCAAGGATTTCTATGATATTCTGAGGAAGAATAAGAAGTTCGAATGGACTAAGAAGCATGAAGGTGCTCTACAAGCCCTCAAGGATTACTTATCCTCACCACCGGCTTTGATGAAACCATAAAATGGAGAGCTCTTATCCTTATACTTAGTTGTTTCAGGTAAAGCGGTAAGTGCGGTCCTAATTAAGGATCACGAAGGCCAACAACATCCGGTATACTATGTAAGTAAAAGTCTACTTGACGCTGAGGCCAGGTATTCTCATTTAGAGAAACTTGTTCTTGCTTTAATCATGGCTTCTACCAAACTAAGACATTATTTTGAAACTCATACTATTGTTGTTAAAACTAACTTTCCTGTTAGGAATGTTCTTAGGAAACCAGAGATGTCGGGAAGAATGGCAAAATGGGTTGTTAAACTTAGTGCATATGACATTAAGTATGAGCCTAGAACTTCTATTAAATCCCAAGCTTTGGCTGACTTTGTGGCTGATTTCAGTAGTGATCTACAAAGAGAAGCTGAATGGAAGGTACAAAAACTTGAGGAGACCAAGGATCCTCGGACACTCTTCATAGATGGAGCCTCGAATGTCAAAGGAACTGGACTAGGCCTACTACTAAAATCGCCACAGGGGGACATTACCCCAATATATATATGAAGCCTTGATAGCAGGTTTGCAACTAGCTAAAAATATGAGGATGTAACACCTCGTAAAAACTCGTCTCGTAAAATTCTGACACGTGTTCCGCTGATCCTCGAATGCCACATGCTTAACGAGAGGGACTAAACTTGCCAACATGTTAATTTATAACCTCTTAGTGGCAAGCTTTAAAGTTGAGGGACCAAAAGTGCAAAAATGCAAAATCTTCAAGTTCTGGATGGCGGTTACGGACCGCAAGCCTCAATGGTTACGGTCTGTAACCATTTGAATGTACCGGGCGCCAGAAGACCTTACGGACCGCAAGGCCAAGGCCATACGGTCCGTAAGTGGGTGCCAGCAAGCAGAAACATGGCAGCTTCTACCTCTGCCACTTATTCTGCTTTTTGCCACCTTCTAGCTGCTCAAGACATGTCCTTAGACACTTGTTTCATCATCCCAACACCCCTTGGCACCTGGCATCACCTCCTTACTTCTCCTTCACTATATAAGGGCAGTTGATCTTACCTCAAAACTTGATCATTTGCTTCAAATCATCTCCTCTCCTCCACTAGAAGTTCCTGGTCTTATAGGAGCTTCCCATCAGTTATATTTTCGTGCTAGGACCTTGTATAAGTGTTCTAGCCCTCCTTGTTCAGTTTTATTAGGCTTTGAGCCAAAGTCAAAGCGTTGACTAAAAACGCTTTGACTTTCGGCTAAGACCAATATGGTCTAGCCAATGTTCATAAGGAACGTGGCTACGTGATCGTAATTAGGTAGGTGTTAATCCCTCATGAGGGCACCTCCTGATTACCACGTTTACTTGGTCAATTGACGAGTAAAAGTTATATTAATAAAAAGTCAAACGGGTCAGTTTTGAAATAAATTCATATCTAGCAATATAGGTGCTATAAAATCAGTTTCAAGACTTTAATAACTTGGTAATAAGTATTAGAACATGTCTAAACGTGTTTGGCCTGTCAAGTCCAGGTTTAAGGTCGGTTCGCAACCGAAAGTCGCAAAAGTTGACTTTTACTTTGACTTTCAGTTCTGACCTGATTTAGCAACCTTAGCTACTGAAATTAGGTTGCATTGTGACCATGATATATTGTACTATAACCCTCTGGAGTTATATGACACGGTTACTTGGTAATCCGAGTGTTTATGCAAGTTTCCATATAATACGTTGAATTTTGCTAAAAGGTCCCTAAGAGCTAAAAGCAAAGTTTAAACATACGTGAGCATAAAAATGAGTTATAAACTGATTGAACTTGTGTTGAGGCCAACTTTCTGATTTAAAATCCACGAAATGGCTATTTCGCATAGTTTACGCATTTTGCGACCAAATTACCCTTTTACCCATAATTTACTTTAAACATAACTTTGGCCTCAAAACTCTTTACCTACTTATGTAAAATCATAATTAGGATTATTTAGGATGTCAATTCAGATTATAAACTGGGTTTATATACAAGTCCATGTATTAAGTTCTTAAATGACGATATTACCTTTTTCGACACCTAAAATGGATTTTAATCATTTTTAAGGAAACCTATTATCTACTGATGTATTATATTGCAAAACATATTTTCATCATACAATATGTTCCTAACATCAGTTTCATTCAAATACCATTTAAATCGTCATTTAGCGACTTAATCGCCGTTTCGGCGCACAGGATGGTTGAAAACCATATTAGAGCATCAAGACTTGATACCTACTGATTTCAAAACTTATTTTAAACATATTTACAGTAGGTACATAATTTAAACTCATATTCCCAAATAATTTGTCAAGTGATGTGTGAAATGACCAAAATACCCTTTCGAGGCATAGTTTGGTCTTAAACTCTAAAACCACACACATACTTGATATCCTACTGATATAGCATCATAATTAAACTATTTTTAGAGTAAGTTTATAACCATTACATCAGTTTGCTCATAAAGTCTTTTTTATAAGCCGCAAAAAGACCAAAATGCTCTTTTAAGGCATAAATTGATTTTAAAACCATGACGGACTAACATGTTGATAACTTACTAATATTACAACATGTTTAAAGTATAATGGCATATGGAACTTGTATAGGACTCACCCGGTTACCCAGATTCACTTATATGCTTACGGTTCGGCCTACGTAACTAGTTTACGTAATTTAACCGAAACATGTTTAACCTTATCATTTTATCTTAAAATCCAGAATGTAACATGTTTACCCATGTTAAACAAGTCTTCGTACTTACCGGGTTTAAACTACATTCTATTCCGGTCATTGCTTAATATAACGTTTAGTACCGTTATTATCTTTAAGCTACCCGGTTCGAGTTTACAAAGTAGATAGGACCCGTTAGCATTCTAGCTGGTTATAAACACCATCATTCCAGACTAAGAGCCTCCGGGTAGATTGCCATCTAAGCTTATTTTTGAATATTCGGCTGAGTTACTTATCTTATTTGAAGAACTTTCTCAGCTAAATACTTTTAACTTATTTTCCCTATACGGGCTTGGGATACGGTATAATAATACCGCTTGGTCGGGCGTGGGATCATGTTATCGGATTGTGATTTACTAAATCCTTAAAACCCGTTTTATTTTGTATTGTTTGATAACTTAAATATTGGGGGTTAATTCGACCATGTCTGGGATATCCTTGGCTCATTTAAGTTACTAATGGCCACGACCTTAAGCGCGGGGTGTAGGCATACACCTGACAGACGCTAATGCTAATAAAATATTGAATCCCACTGGTGGATTATTTAAGTGGCGTGTCGGTTAATCAGGTTATTCGGTTTCTGCATCGGACCCCATATGTATTGACAAACATGTAAAACTGTAAACAATGTCATTTTGAACTATCCCAAGTTATTTATAAAACGTGCCAAGTGCACCAAAAATCATTTTCAATAAATGTTTACAAAATGAGTCGGTTATTAGTATTTACTAGTGAAACTGACGTATTTTCACAAAACCAAGTTACAGGTGGCAACACGCAATAGATCGGGAGCTGCGCTATAGTGACAATAAAGGATTTTGCAAGTCTCTAGGTTTCTTAAAGTCTGTTGAACAATTACTTTGTATATATTTATTTCGATCCGCCTGTGGATCTTTTCATTACAAGCCTTGTAATTTATTTTTTAAGTTTGTAATAGTAATTTAAATCAAGACTTCCGCTGTGCTGTGTTTGTTTGGTTATGATGTTATCAACTACATCATGATATTCCCCAACCGGGCCCACCGGGTTATACGTGGAAGTATGGGTGTGACAGGTTGGTATCAAAGTCAACGTTCGAGTGAATTAAACACTAGCCTTTTGTGTTTAATCTCGAAAATACACAATATGCACATTCCTTATACTTCCGAGTCTAGGCTGTGACCTAAGAGTATTCAATTCATTATTAAGTTATTATTAGTGTTTTACTTTGTTTAATTTGTTGTTGAAGCAGGAATCATGCCACCAAAATTTAGGCGCGGAAGTAAGGGCAAGGGTCCCATGAGGGGTGGACGCTCTATGACTAGACCATCTTTCAGACCACCATTCAGACCCTCTCTAGCTGGAGCAGCTAATCTGCCTGATCATAGCCCTTAGGAAGGATCCAGAGATTCTTCATATCCTTTTGAACCATATAGACATTCGATTTCACACGAATACCCCCCGCCTCAATCACACTCCCAACACTCTTACCATTCTTACCCATTGAGCTGTCTAGTGGCTCGAACTCTTTAGCGGGATCTCCGTTTCGAGGCCCTGATGATTATGAGCAAAGATAGGCACAATATGTGTTTGTCAACACACCCTCCTACCACAGTACTCCCCATCATCATGCCCCATCACCACATCCTCAAATTGAGGATGAACCTATGCAACTGGTGGAGCAACCTCAGCCACCACCTGAGTCATCATTGCAATCACGCCGAAGGCGTGGTGCACGCATGTCGGTGCTTGCTAGTCAAAGGTCTGGTTCGCTACACACTTTTCCACCATCATACCCTGTCATCCCTGAGGACCCACAAATGGGTGGGACCTCAAACCGTTCACCTGTGGCGGTTCCAACCCCACAACCTGCTGATGACCCAGTGCCTCAACCGACAGTTCAGCCATTTTCATCGGGTTTAGGTAACCCGATTCCCACCTATCTAGATTTATCTAGATATGGTACTGATTTTACTGCTCCTTTATACGATCTGTACCTTGAAGCAGCCATGCACAACGCCCTATATCATTCTCGTTTCCTAGTTATCCACCTTCTTACCCTTCCTATGCGGCTACCGGGTATCCGCCATATGTGTACACGCACCCGGGTATGCCTCAACCTCAACCACCTCTGCCTCAGCCTCAACCCCAACCACAAGTGCAACTCGAGGCCATTAACGAGGCCTTAGACCAGGTCAGGGAAATGCGGCAACAAGTTAAGAAGTCGGAGAAGAAAACAACAAAATTTATCAAGAAACTTTATAAAGCTGTGAAGGAGAGGAACGATGAGTAGATTTTGTATTTCCATTTATGTAATTTTTAATTTCAAAAAGTCCCTACAAGGACATTGTTATTTCTTTAAGCCACTGCGTGGGTATGTTTTTCTTATTATAGTCCCTGCGCGGACTAGATTTTGCACTAAGACCTCTTTAGAAGCAAATATGTAATCCCTACCGTTTTAATGAAATTTCAAATTTTGATTTGCTTATACAATCTTGTTACCTCTTTTAGCGAGCCTCGATTTTAATTCGATTTTATCGCTCCGCCATAAATTCCAAAAGATCTTCTATGGTCCCTACGGACCTAAGTTATATGTAAAGCATTCGTTGTGATGCTAAAGCCTAAATGGTTTAATCATGCCATGGCTAACCCATAAGATTCCCAATTCACAGTATAGTATCGAAGCATAAATGGCTCACTCAGACGGTGCAAGCAGTCACCACAACGATGACGATCATAATAAGACAAATATAGTCATAAATGAAGATGAATTCCAGGCACGTATAGATGCAGCCGTAAGCAAGGCTATGGAAAAAGCCTTAGAAAAATTTAATATGTCAAGTGCTACTCACTCTAAGACAGTATCAAAGGCTGTCTCAAAGCCTCCCACCTCTTAGAAGAAAGAGGGATCTGTACATTCCTCAAGCGTGAGGAATGAAGCCAAGAGACAAGAAATCCTTGACAAGACTAATACTTCTAAAAATGGCTGCACATATAAATACTTTATCTCGTGTAAGCCACGAGACTTCAACGGAGAGAAAGGGGCTATTGAGACCCTGAGATGGCTTAATGAGATCGAGACAGTGGTAGATATCAGCGGGTGTGCTGATAAGGATATCGTGAAATTTGTGTCGCAATCGTTCAAGGGTAGCGCCCTGATTTGGTGGAAGGCATTAATGCAATCCTCGGGAAAGGTCCACCTATACAACTTGGGATGGTCCCAATTTGTGGACCTTGTTAAGGACAAATACTGCCCACCGCATGAGGTGGAAAAGATTGAGATGGACTTTCTCGCTCTAATGATGAAAAACCTCGATTGTCGGAAGTTTGTTACCGACTTCGACTCGTACTCCCGGCTGGTACCTTATATAGTCACGCCAGAACCTAAGCGCATTGCGCGCTTCATCAATGATTTAGCTCCAGAGATCAGGAGCTTAGTTAAGGTTGTTCAGCCTAACACTTATAAATCTGCCGTTGAGCTAGCTTTGTCTCTCACTCAAGATTATGTGAAGAGAATGTCGGCCGGAAAGGAAGCTTAGGGAAAGAGAAAAAGGGAGGATGATAACACCCAACGATTTAAGAAAAAAAGGAAAGTCTGGATCCCATAAGAATCAGAATAGGTCTGAAGATAGACCTGTATGTAAAATCTGCAACAAAAGGCATGGGGGCCAGTGTAGGTATGACCCAAAGGCTATGCCTTGTGGGATTTGTAAGAAAATAGGACACAAGACTCTTGAGTGCAGGGACATTAAGGACGCTACATGCTTCAAGTGTGGCGAAAAAGGCCACATAAAGACCAACTGCACTAAAAATCCGAAGGATAATAAGGCAAGATCTGGTGAGATAAAGAAAAGCAATGCCCGGGCCTTTCAAATGAATGCCCTTGAATCCGTCAATGACAACAATGTCATAATAAGTATTTTCCTCATCAACGATACCTTTGCTAGAGTTCTATTTGATTCAGGAGCTAATAAGTCATTTGTCGACCATACGTTTAGCCAACTATTAAACTTGCCCGTAAGAACTATAGATATAGCATATGAGGTAGAACTTGCCGACGGAACCATTGAAACCGCTTCCTCTATTCTGGATGGATGCTTTATATCCATCAAGAATCATTCGATCCCTATATCTCTTTTGCCAATCAAATTGGGGGGGGGGGGGTTCGATATATTCTTAGGCATGGACTGGTTATCCCATAACCAAGCCTGTATTGCCTGCGATAAAAAGTTAATCGAAATTAAAACCCCATCCGGTGATGTGCTCACCATCAACGGGGATACGCACTACGGATTGCCAGAAAAAGCTTCTATGCTTAAGGCCTCTCGGTGCTTAAAAAGAGGTTGTGTCATTTATACGGCATAAGTAACCATTGATGAACCTAAGCCGAAGATTGAAGACATACCTGTTATTTCGAATTACCCAGATGTCTTTCCTGAGGAACTACCTGGTCTACCCCCTGATAGACAAGTGGAGTTTAGGATCGAGATCCTACCTGGATCTGCACCTATTGTGAGAGCACCTTACCCTTTAGCACCAACTGAGATGAAGGAATTAAGAACCCAGCTCGATGAACTTTTGGAAAAAGGCTTTATTCAGCCTAGTTCATCATCGTGGGGAGCTCCGATCTTGTTTGTCAAAAAGAAGGACGTTTCAATGCGCATGTGCATTGATTACTTTGAGCTCAACAAAACAACGATCAAGAACCGATACCCTTTGCCCAGGATCGACGATCTATTCGATCAACTGCAAGGGCCGAGTTACTTCTCGAAGATAGATTTAAGATGAGGATATCATCAATTTAAGGTTAGGAGTGATGATGTACCAAAGACTGCAAAAGGAAAAGTTACCTACGCGTAACCACTGGAATCAGGGCGTAAAAGGTGGCCGAAATCCCCGGTGTTACCACTGGAATCCGGGCGTAGAAGGTGACCGGAATCTCCTGGGGTCGTCGCACTGCTGAGGAGACGTTTCTGAGGCGGTGTTGGTGTTATGGCCAAGGAAGAAAGCAGGGGGTCACCCCTCACAGTGTATACGATGGTGATGAAGTAAGCCAACATAGCCCAATAGAACGATATGGACATTATGAATTCCTAGTGATGCCTTTTGGGCTCCGTAATGCACCTGCAGCATTCATGGATCTCATGAATAGAGTCTGCAAGCCTTACCTATATAAGTTTGTCATAGTCTTCATCGATGAGATACTTATTTATTCTCGTAATCAATCCGATCACGAGAAACATCTTAGGTGCATTCTGGAATTGCTACAAAAAGAGAAGTTGTATGCTAAATTCTCTAAATGTGAATTCTGGCTTCGCGAGGTCCAATTTCTTGGACATGTGGTTAGTGAGCGTGGTATCCAAGTGGATCCCGCTAAAATCGAAGCTATTATGAATTGGGAAGCGCCAAAGACACCATCTGAGGTCCGCAGCTTCTTGGGATTGGCTGGTTATTATAGAAGGCTTATCTAAAACTTCTCCCGAATAGCCACTCCCTTAACTGCTTTGACTTGCAAGAATATCAAGTTTGATTGGGGCCCGAAACAACAAGAATCTTTTGAGACCTCGAAGTAGAAACTAAGCAATGCTCCAGTTCTAACCTTACCTGAAGGTATTGAAGAATTTGTAGTATACTGCGATGGTCGCACACAGGCATGAGCTGTGTGCTTATGCAAAGAGGCAAGGTGATTGCCTATGCATCACGATAACTCAAAGTGCATGAAAAGAATTACACCACCCACGACTTAGAATTGGGTGCTGTTTTATTTGCACTAAACTTTGGAGGCATTATTTATATGGAACAAAGTTTATCATATACACAGACCACAAAAGCCTTCAACATCTGTTTAATCAAAAGGACTTAAACATGCGCCAACGACGCTGGATGAACTCTAAATGATTACGATTGTGAAATCCGATATCATCCCGGTAAGGCAAATGTACTTGCCGACGCGCTTAGTTGAAAAGAAAAGGTTAAACCTTTGAGGATTAACGCCAAAAGTATAGAAGTGAGGAACAGTCTGAATGAAAAATTGCTGAAAGCGCAAGGGAAAGCTATGTTAAAAGAAAACATAGCCAGTGAGGAACTAGGTGGAACTATAGAACAGTTAACACCCGGTGATGACGGAATCCTCAGATTCAACGAAAGAATTTGGGTTCCAGTCTTTGGAGGACTTAGAGAACTAATCCTCCAGGAAGCACATAGTTCCAAGTACGCTGTTCACCCAGGATGTGATAAGATGTACCAAGACTTGAAGTCTAACTATTGGTGGATGGGTTTGAAGAAATCCATAGCCACTTACGTATCAAAGTGTCTGACATGTTCGCAAGTGTAAGCCAAACACCAAAAACCGTCAGGACTCCTACAACAATTGGAGATTCCCACATGGAAATGGGAACTAATTACCATGGATTTCATAACCAAGTTACCCAGGACTAAAAGTGGAAACGACACCATTTGGGTCATTGTCGATAGGTTGACTAAATCAGCACACTTCTTGCCAATAAAGGAAACTTCTAGTTCGGACAAATTGGCAAAGACGTATGTGGACAAGATCGTGTCCCTATGTCTATCGTGTTCGATAGAGATACAAGATACACATCTCACTTTTGGAAAAGCTTCCAACAATCTCTTGGCACTCGATTGAATTTTGGTACCGTTTACCATCCGCAGACTGATGGACAAAGTGAGCGTACTATTCAAACTCTTGAGGATATGCTTCGAGCATGTGTGATCGACTTAGGTGGTAGTTGGGACGGCCACCTACCCTTGATCGAATTCTCCTATAATAATAGCTATCATACGAGCATTAAAGTCGCACCTTTTGAGGCTTTATATGGGAGAAAATGTCGAACGCCTATTTGTTGGGCTGAAGTTGGGGAAGCCCAACTATCAGGCCCAGAGATCGTTCTAGAAACAACGAAAAAACTTGGGCAAATTCTTGACCGTTTAAAAGCTGCACAAGATCGACAGAAAAGTTACGCTGATAAGAGGCGCAAACCTCTGAAGTTCCAAGTAGGGGAAAAGGTTATGCTAAAAGTATCACCTTGGAAAGGTGCAATGCGTTTTGGTAAAAAGGGTAAGCTAAGCCCAAGATATATAAGACCATTCGAGATCATCGAATGCATCGGTTCAGTGGCTTACAGGCTCAAGCTACCCGAAAAGCTAAGTGGAATACATGATGTATTCCACATTTCCAACTTAAAGAAATGTCTAGCGGATGAATCGCTAGCAATGCCCCACGAAGACGTCCAGATAGACAAAAACCTGTGTTTCATAGAGAAACCAATTGTGATCAAAGATCGCCAAGTTAAGAAGCTTCAAAGAAAGCACAAGCCTGTTGTAAAGGTTAAATGGGATGCCCGTCGGGGCACTAAGTATACTTAGGAGGTTAAGTCCACTATGCGACAAAAATACCCCTATCTTTTTTATTAAATCCCGAGGTCGAGATTTCTTTTAAAGGGGTGAGGATGTAACACCTCGTAAAAACCCGTCCCATAAAATTCCGACACGTGTCCCACTGATCCTCGAATGCCACGTGCTTAACGAGAGGGACTAAACTTACCAACATGTTAATTTATAACCTCTGAGTGGCAAGCTTTAAAGTTAAGGGACCAAATGTGCAAAAATGAAAAATCTTCATGTTCTGGAAGGCGGTTACGGACCGCAAGCCTCAATGGTTACGGTCCGTAACCATTTGAATGTACCGGGCACCAGAAGGCCTTACGGACCGCAAGGCCAAGGCCATACGGTTCGTAAGTGGGTGCCAGCAAGCAGAAACATGGCAGCTTCTGCCTCTGCCATTTATTCCACGTTTTGCCACCCTCTAGCTGCTCAAGACATGTCCTTAGACACTTGTTTCATCATCCCAACACCCCTTGGCACCTGGCATCACCTCCTTACTTCTCCTTCACTATATAAGGGCACTTGATCTTACCTCAAAACTTGCTCATTTGCTTCAAATCATCTCCTCTCCTCCTCAGGAAGTTCCTGGTCTTATAGGAGCTTCCCGTCAGTTATATTTTCGTGCTAGGACCTTGTGTAAGTGTTCCTAGCCCTCCTTGTTCAGTTTTATTAGGCTTTGAGCCAAAGTCAAAGCGTTGAAGTAAAACCGCTTTGACTTTCGGCTAAGACTAATACGGTCCAGCCAATGTTCGTAACTAACGTGGCTACGTGATCGTAATTAGGTAGGTGTTAATCCCTCATGAGGGCACCTCCTGATTACCACATTTGCTTGGTCAATTGATGGGTCAAAGTTATATTAATAAAAAGTCAAACGGGTCAGTTTTTAAATAAGTTCATATCTAGCAATGTAGGAGCTATAAAATCAGCTTCAACACTTTAATAACTTGGTAATAAGTATTAGAACATGTCTAAACGTGTTCGGCCCTTCAAGTCCAGGTTTAAGGTTGGTTCGCAACCGAAAGTCGCAAAAGTTGACTTTTACTTTGACTTTCAGTTCTAACCCTAGCAACCTTAGCTACAGAAATTAGGTTGCACTGTGACCATGATATATTATACTATAACCTTCTGGAGTTATATGACATGGTTACTTAGTAATCCGAGTGTTTATGCAAGTTTCCATATAATATGCTGAATTTTGCTAAAAGGTCCCTAAGAGCTAAAAACAAAGTTTAAACATACGTGAGCATAAAAATGAGTTATAAACTGATTGAACTTGTGTTGAGGCCAACTTTCTGATTTAAAATCCAAGAAATGGCTATTTCGCATAGTTTACGCATTTTGCGACCAAATTACCCTTTTACCCATAATTTACTTTAAACATAACTTTGGCTTTAAAAACTCTTTACCTACTGATGTAATATCATAATTAGATTATAAATTGGGTTTATATACAAGTCCATGTATTAAGTCCTTAAATGACGATATTGCCCTTTTTGACACCTAAAATGGGTTTTAATCATTTTTAAGGAACAAAACCTATTATCTACTGAAGTATTATATTACACAACATATTTTCATCATACAAATCTGTTCATAACATGAGATTCATTCAAATACCATTTAAATAATCATTTAGCGACTTAATCGCCGTTTCGGCGCATAGTATGGTTTAAAACCATATTAGAGCATCAAGACTTGATACCTACTGATTTCAAAACTTATTTTAAACATATTTACAGTAGGTACATAATCTAAACTCAGATTCCAAATAATTTGTCAAGTGATGTGTGAAATGACCAAAATGCCCTTTCGGGGCATAGTTTGGTCTTAAACTCTAAAACCACACACATACTTAATATCCTACTGATATAGCATCATAATTAAACTATATTTGCAGTAAGTTTATAACCATTACATCACTTTGCTCATAAAGTCTTTTTTATAAGCCATAAAATGACCAAAATGCTCTTTTAAGGCATAAATTGATTTTAAAACCGTAACGGACCAACATGTTGATAGCTTACTGATGTTACAACATGTTTAAAGTATAATGGCATATGGAAATTGTATAGGACTCACTCGGTTACCCGGATTCGCTTATATGCGTACGCCCTACGTAAATAGTTTACGTAATTTAACCGAAACGGGTTTAACTTAATCATTTTATCTTAAAATCCATATGTAACTTGTTTACCCATATTAAACAAGTCTTCGTACTTGCCGGGTTTAAACTACATTCTATTCCGGTCATCGCTTAATCTAGCGTTTAGTACCATTGTTATCTTTAAGCTACCCGGTTCGAGTCTACAAAGTAGATAGGACCCGTTAGCATTCTAACTGGTTATAAACACCATCATTCCAGACTAAGAGCCTCTCGGTAGATTGCCACCTAAGATTACTTTTGAATTTTTTCTCAGGTAAATCCTTTTAACTTATTTTCCCTATACGGGCTTGGGATACGGTATAATAATACCGCTTGGTCGGGCGTGGGATCTTGTTATCGGATTGTGATTTACTAAATCCTTATAACCCGTTTTATTCTGTATTGTTTGATAACTTAAACATTGGGGGTTAATTCAACCATGTCTGAAATATCCTTGGCTCATTTAAGTTTCTAATGGCCACGACCTTAAGCGCGGGGTGTAGGCATACACCTGACAGACGCTAATGCTTAAAATATTGAATCCCACTGGTGGATTATTAAGGTGGCGTGTCGGTAAATCAGGTTATTCGATTTCTGCACCGGACCCTATATGTATTGACAAACATGTAAAACTGTAAACAAGGTCATTTTGAACTAGCCCAAGTTATTTATAAAACGTGCCAAGTGCACCAAAAATCATTTTCAATAAATGTTTACAAAATGAGTCGGTTATTAGTATTTACTAGTGAAAACTGACGTATTTTCAAAAGACCAAGTTACAGGTGGCAACAAGCAATAGATCGGGAGTTGCACTATAGTGACAATAGAGGATTTTGCAAGTCTCTAAGTTGCTTAAAATCTGTTGAACAATTACGTTATATATATTTATTTCGATCCGTCTGTGGATCTTTTCATTACAAGCGTTGTAATTTATTTTTGAACTTTGGACACTCGGTTTATAATAGTAATTTAAATCCAAGACTTCCGTTGTGCTGTGTTTGTTTGGTTATGATGTTATTAACTACGTCACGATATTCCCCAACCGGGCCCACCGGGTTATACGTGGAAGTAGGGGTGTGACAGAGGATCAGGTATCTTAAAGTATTTGTAGATTCTTTATTGATTACTAATCATTATAACGGATCCTATGCTGTTAAAGGCGAGAAACTAGTCAAATATTTAGAGATAGTCAGGAAACTGGTAGATTCTTTTGCTTTTTTCAGTTTAACACAGGTACCTAGGGAAGAAAATACAGGAGCCGATGATCTAACCAACCTTGGATCCTCATCAAAGATGACCGAGGATGTGAAGATACCTGCAATTGAGGAGAGTGAAACAATGGAAATAGTGGATGATGCTGCAGTTATTCCTAGTGATGACATGCAGTCGAATTCAGGATCCTGGATCCTTCTGATTCTGAAAAACATTCAAAATGGAGAAATCCCTACTTGGGAAAATCCAAGAGCATTCAGGATTAAAGTATCGCAGTTTACCATTATAAATAACATGTTATATAAAAAATCTCTTGCAGGACCCTATCTAAGGTCCATCGAGGATCCTGAGATACAAGCATTCCTGAAGAATTTCCACGAAGGAGACTGTGGGAATCACACTGGGGGCAGAACTATTTTCAAGGATCCTTAGAACGGGGTATTATTGGCCTACTCTGAAGAAGGATGCTGTAGAATACGCGAAGAAATGTGATGCTTGCCAGAGACACAACAATATCCTTCATCAACCGGCAGAACCTCTGCATCCTATATCCTCCTCTTAGCCATTTATGAGATGGGGAATGGATATAGTAGGCAAGCTTCCCAAGGCTTTAGGAGGAAAAGTGTTCATGCTAGCTATGACAGACTACTTCTCCAAGTGGATAGAAGCTGAAGCCTTTGCCAAAGTCAGAGAAAAGGAAGTCATATCCTTTATTAAAAGAAATATTATTACTAGATTTGGTATTCCATCTGAAATTGTTTGTGATAACGGATCCCAATTTATTGGAGTCGTGCTACTAACTTTTGTGACAGCTGGGGGATTAGGATGATAACATCAACACCAGTCCACCCACAAGCTAATGGCTAGGCAGAATCATCCAACAAGATCATTATCAACAACTTGAAGAAGAAGCTTGGATCCAAGAAGGGCAAATGGGCTGAGGAATTACCTTATGTCTTATGGGCAGATAGGACAACTCCTAAGAATGCTACGGGTCAGACTCCTTTCTCCTTAGTCTTTGGAGCTGAAGTAGTGATCCATACAGAAATGCTAGTACCGACAGCCAGAACAAGCATCCATGATCCTGAAACAAATGTTGAGACTCTAACTCAAGACTTGGATACTGTGGAAGAATTGCGAGACATGGCAAGAATAAGGATCGCTAGCTATCAACAGAAGATGGCTCGTGCATATAACAAGAATGTCGAAATGAGATGGTTTCAAGTTGGTGATATGGTATTGAGGAAAGCCTTCCAGAATACTATAAATCTTGCTGATGGTAAGTTGGCACCAAAGTGGGAAGGTCCCTATCTCATTGAGGCTGAAGCTTGAAAGGGGGTATATCGTTTACTAACCATGGATGGTGATCTCCTGCCAAGAGCTTGAAATTCTATCCACCTGAAAAAAAATTTTATGTAAAGGATCAAGGATCCTTAAGATTTATGATATTCAGTTCAGGATGAAGGATCTTCAAGGGATATATGATCTTTCGCTTGGTAACATTTTATTAATCATTTCATAGTATATTTGTTTTTATTTATTGTATGGAAAGGATGTTAGATTCTTAACATCCAATTTTATCAAGTTTTAAGTCTTGTAGGGTTTATTACATCGTTGACAAAGGATCAAGAGGTTGGCCACCTCTCCAAGACTTTAGGCATGTCCCCAGCTTAAGGTATCCAATACCTTCTAAGTTTTAAAGGTTTTCACCTTTCACACGAATTGGGTTTCAACACCCCGCCAGCAGCGCACGTTATCCAAGTATAGGTCAAGGCAATGGACCAGTACCCGCTTTAGGGGCTGACAATTTCATTGTTGTTGGCTATATGTAGGATCCTAAATATAATGGTAGACATACCATACATTAGTTCCTAAGGTTTCTAACGTTTTCACATTAGCTAAGGTTTTAGCATTTTCATGTCACTTACGATTGGTGAGTCGCAAGTATGGGCCATACACCAGATTCCTAAGGTTTCTAACGTCTTCACGTTAGCTTAAGTATTACAAGTTGTTTGGGCTTGTCCCCAATTGTTTCGGTTTGTCCCCAGTTATTTGGGCTTGTCCCCAGTTTCTAATGAGTTGTTCGTTTGATATTTGGCTTAGTCCCAAGTTGCATGTTATTACAGGTTCCTGAAGCTTAACAAATAAGGATCCTGGATCATAGAGTTCTACTAATTTTTATACTTTGTTGCTAAGATTGTAAGTTCTAAGGATAAAGAATCCTATCTTGGATTCACTGGTATGATCCTTTACTCAGTGTTCTTTTTGTCTTCGGAAATCTTTGACCGGAGCCTATATGATCCTTGATCGTATATTGTTTAACCATATAAAATAAAACTTGTTTTGACAAAATACTAATTATTCTTTTTAAGAATTTATGAATTCCTAAATCTGAATTTTGCTAACAAGTAAATGTACAATGATATTCAAATCAGAAAAGGAACAACAACAAACATAGTCAAAAGCCTTAAGTTTTATTTATTTATAAGAACCCCTTTTAAAAGGTTGTCAAAATTGTCAACCCAAACTTCTACCAAAAAACAGCCCGTCCGTTTGGGTTGACAAAGGGTGTCCATACTAACAGTTCATAAAGTGTAGGAAAATAAAAGCGGAGGGCATCAAGGGCTTCATCCTCCACAAACAGAAGGACCCATCCACCTTTGTCACCCACCTATTGTCCAAAGGATCAGTGATCCTTAACCCTAAATACTATTGTTTAAATTACATACCAAATTTTTCAAAATAAAAACACCATCACCAAACCAACAATCCTAAAAAATGGGCTCCGGCCACGTCTACAATTTTCCATCTTCGCCCATTGTTGCAGCCTACACCTTCGCTGCATCATCAGCCTTGGCTTCACCACCTGCGCCACTGCCACCAGCCGCTGCCTCCACAAGATCCTTAGTGCCGCTTAGAGCGGTCTCCAGCACTGAAGTCTCGTTAAGCTCTTCATCATGTCCCAGCTCTTGTAGCCTCAGCTTTCAACTGGCAACATCCCATGCAGCTCTGTCGAAGGCTGGGTCATTGGCTTCTTGGGCCATTTGGAGCTTGTTCTTTAGGATCACTAAGGTAGCGGAAAGCTTGGCCCCCTCATCGATCTCCAACCGATCTTTTCAGCTTGGATCTCTGCCACCATAAGCTGCTTCTCTAGGGACTTGTTTTCCTTCTCCAGTTGGGAGATCTTCTTGTCTTTGGCAGCAGCTATGGTCCGGAGCTCCACCAGACCTTCTTCAGCCTCGGTCAAGTGTTTACTGTGGATAGCAAGGATCTCGGGAAGTTTCTGCAGGAAAAATATCAAAATATTAAGGATCAGTGATCCTTGGGCTAATGTTCAGAATAAACATATCATGATGCTTACATCGGAAATGAAGTCATGGATCTGTTGTTCTGTTGGTGCATATGTATGTTGCCTACGTCATTATAATTAGAACGAGTCTGAATGAACGGAGCTTCTGAAGACTGATCAAGATAAAGACGATATCCAATTGGGAGTCTGTTAGTACAGTATGTATATGTCTTAGTCTTGTATCGAGTCTGTTTAGAATAGGTGAGATCAGGTTAGAAAACGTTGTATTTATGTGTAAAGGAGACCAAGTTCGCCTTGAACATCATTGTGAGAACAAGTTCGGCCGAACTTGTTCAAGACAAGTTCGCCCGAACTTGTCTACATCTCAGCGAACTTGGCAGCCTATATATAGGTGTGTTGTGATCTCACATTTAGGAGGTAGAAGAACTTTGGCACACTGACGGCGAAGCTCTGTCGGATCCGGAACTTGAACGTTTATGAATATTGATCAATAAACTGATAGTTAATGAGTAATTCTTGTTATACGATTAACACGTCACTTAGTTTCCGCCTAATTGGACGTTAGATACAAATTATAGGTTTATGTGCTATCGAGGACAGTCCTAACAAGTGATATCAGAGCTTTGATACCTAGATATGCTGAATTAATCACACGAACCACTCTAATTCTACCTCATTCTACCATTTTTCCTATATTTTTCACATATTTGAAGAATTCACGGATAAAAATTGCTAAAAATTGAACATGTCATGTAAAATACACTTATGGTAAACCCCTGAGAGTTTGAACATCAAATTCAAATGAATTAATATCAAAAAGTTGAAAAAACCATGTTTCAAAAACTTGATTTGGTCGAACTTAACATCAAGTTCGCCCAGACTTGATTAAAATTCATTGATTTTAATCAAGTTCGCCCGAACTTGATTGATATTTCAAGATTTTAAGCATAAGTCCGCTCGAACTTGCTGATTTTTCTTCGATTTCTATCAAGTTCGCCCGAACTTGATAAAATTTTGTTGAAAAACTACACAAGTTCGCCCGAACTTGCTTGTTCTCTTAAAATTCTTAACAAGTCCGACCGAACTTGTATCAAAGTGAAAATTTTCAGATCTTCAAACATAAGTTCGCCCGAACTTGTGTTAAAGCAAAACCTGATTTTCTCAAAACTGCAAGTTCGCCCGAACTTGTCAGTGTACTCATCAATTTTCGAAGTTTCTTAACGTGTGTTTTTCAGATAAAGTGCCTGATTTTCAAGATGGAAGATCTTCATAACGCATTTGCTGCGAGAGTAGCACAAGCTTCAACGTCCAATAATATTGCGGTTAACCAGATTAATCTCGACAACGAGATGGGTACTACTACTAAACCGCCGAAACTAATGAGTATGGACGAGTTTGAAGGATGTAAAGAAAAGTTTGTTAAATGGGTACAAGCCAATCAGTTTCACAGCTGGGTTGCGGTAGAAAACGGATACAAGTGGCCTAAAGATGAACGTGAACAAGATCTGCCTTTGGTAAAGTTTACACCTGCTAATAAAGATACTTATGTGGCTGAAAAGAAGATGATTAGCCTGATACAACAATCTGTGATGGAATATATCTTGATTCTACTACCAGAATGTGAAACTTCACAAGAATTGTGGCAAGCTCTTTGTGACAAATCAATCAGTTCTGATCCGAATGTTTTTCAGTGCAACATCGCAGTTAATCTGAAGAATGTTTTTCCTGAAAAGTGGCTAAACAGCACATAGCACTTCTTGCTACTGTTCTAGAATCTTATGAATGTTTAGTTGCTGGGAAGATCGAAAATCCTGAAATGACAGCTGAAGATTACGATCAGGTGGATGAAGAAGAATTGGAACTAATGGACATCAACTGGAGTCTGGCTTCGATCATCAGAAGAGTTACCAAGTTTGTAGCGTTAACTGGAATAGACATTGGTAATTCTAGCAACAATCAGGGATTTGACAAGACAAAAGTTACTTGTTTCAAGTGTCGACAAAAAGGATATTTCAAACGTGAGTGTCCGAACCTAGAAGTAAGTGGCAATCAAAGTCCTTTTGGAGTTGGCAATGACTATTACAAGAAAGCATTATAATACAAGCCATTTCCGAGAAAAATCAAAGTTCAAGATCAATCATCCAACACCACAGAGAAAGCTATGATTGCTTCAAATGAAAATGAAGGTTTTGATTGGAACAAATATATTAACAAGAAAACTGGAGTTGCTCTTATAGCTGAGATTGTGGAAGAGCAAGATATGTCTGATGAGAATGCAGTTCTGGAGAATACAATTCTAGAGCAATACATGCAACAAAGAGAGGAAGAGGAGCTGGTGTATCTGGAAACTCAAAGACAAAATGCAATGAAATCAGAGGCTGAAAAGGTAAATTCTGAGGTAAACATGATTGAAAAGGAAATTATGAAAGTTGTGGAAGTTGAAAAACCTTGCACAAAGTGCACAAATCCTTGTGAACAATGTGCCGAGAAAACAAAAATCATAAGCGAAATGACTGTGCATAACAAAAACTTTCGTTATGATTACAGAATAATGAAAGAAGCTTATGACAAAATAAAAGGCACATATTGTCATGTCAAAAAAGCTAATCTCAAATTAAGTGCTAATGTAACAATATTAAATGCCACAGTAATTGAAAAACAAAAAGCAATTAACATGTAATATTAACACTATTGCTGAAACAAGGCGAGAGCTTCAGGACATGAAGATTGAAACAGAAAGAGTAAGGCAATTGTTGAAAAGTTATACCACAAACGCTTATGTCATTGATCACATTCTTCCTACGATCAAGTCGGAGGAAAATGATGAAAAACCGAAATGTAGAAAACGTAAAGAGTACGGAAATGTTCCACCTCCACTACTAGCAAGTTACTGCTGCAAGAAAGAGGATGGTATTGAAAAGACAATAAACATAACACTGTTATCAGCAACGAAAGATAAATTCCCTGAGAACATTGACGTAGTCTTTACAGAGTCAAACGATGACAGTGAAGTGGTTGTGAAAAATGTGATAGAAAATGTTTTGGGAAGTAATACTGATGACGGCAGCTTTGAAAGCACCAACTCAAGTTCGAACAGTTCTGATTCACAATCCGAAGATGACCATATATAATCGGAAAATGATCTAAGTGATGATCCTAATGTTGTCATGTACAAAGTTAGGGAATCTGATAGGTTATATTTCGACGATAACTTTCCGATTCGAAACGTGAAAGAAGATCAAATCGATAAGTTGTTCAAACTTGTAGAAGTTTTGTAAGATGATCTTGAAATAAATGAAAAGAAGTTTTACTCGAAACCCAAAAGGAACTTTAACAACTATCTTAGGAATGGTGGTGATTTTCCTGAGAACAGGAGAGCAGGGTTGGGTTTGGAGGAAAACGGAGATGAATTGAAAAAGAACCAGAAGTCTCCATTTCACGAATACAAAGGTAAAAATATGAAGTTTGTGTATGGGATGAATACGGTTCAAGAAGAAAGTTTGATCGGTAAGCAATCAAATGATGAGTCCAAGAAAGAGAAAGAACTTCGGGACAAGGCTAAATCCGCAAGTGGAGTAAAACCCACTAGTGGACATATTCATGATACTTGGACTTGCTACAAATGAAATGAAGTTGGTCACATTGCTCGCAAGTGTCCGAAATCAAAGCCTGTGTATCTATGAAGAAAGACAATGTCAAAAGATGAAAAACAAAAGCCACCAGAGATTGAGAAACCTGTCACAGTTTTAAAAAGAAACTATGAATCTATATTTGAAGTGAAACCTAAGAGTGAATCAAAGTTTGAAAATTCAACTTTTGAGAAAGGTGAAACTTCCAAAGTGAATGAAAACAAAGATTCTAGATTCTATGTTAAAAAGTGAGGGTCCGTTGAACTGATCGTTCGGGCACTAATCTGACAAACCTAAGGTAAACATGCGGAATCCGTTTGCATAGGCGACATTGGATACACTCATTTGTTTCTATTTAATCACCGTTTCATTAATATTCAATGTTACAGATCCTGGAAACACTTGGACAGGGCTTCGCCTTTGTCGTGACAAAATCTCTGAATATTACAAATGAAACATCAAGACCCCTATTTATAGTAATGTCAAGTTCGCTGGTGGAATGCAAGTTCGGGCGAACTTACTTAGTCAAGTTAGGCCGAACTTGACTTCCACACTACAATTTCAAGCGAACTTGACTCTTAAACATACATAAATTTGACATTTCACTCCTAAATACTGACTCGATATTATACGATGACGTAGGCAACAGACATATGCATCAACAGACTTCCCCTTGGATGTTGCCGTAGTCATCATTCTTCAATTAAGTTCCCGAGTCTTTAATATTTTCTTGATCTTTATTTCTTGAATAACTTTAACTCCCATGATCTTCATATTGTCTACAATCTTTTTCTCTTTTCTTGAGCTTATCTTGATAAAACAGTGAATCACCATGCTCCCCCTTGCTTTGAGCTTTCTGGAATCTTCAATCAATGTATTTTATCTAGCTCCCCCTCAAATTATGCTCCGAATCTCTAAGATTTGACGATTAAGAGCAATCACACATATCCACACACAAACAGTTTTTTAACAGTCTCGTTGGTCCGGCTCACATTCAACATTATCAAGTTTCAATGGAAGATTTTGAAAGAAAATCTTTTTGGATTTTGAATTTTGAATGCAGAAATGTAAACAAACTAAAATGTAATATTTACAGCTTATATTTTTTGAGAAAACGTGCTAGAGGATCATATCAGTTTACTGAGACATATCAGCTGCACCGTTGATCTAGATGAAACACTCAGTGTAAACAATTTACATGGATTGTCGGTATTGTTGTCCACTTAAACTCAATCTAAAAACTTTCGTAATGCTTACCGATACGTTAAGGTACATTAATTTGCGCTAAGCTCTTATGGACCCCACGATCTCATCATATCCCCTCATCATGTAATACACTAACTCAAGTAAAGCCTTTAAACTTTCATCAACTGTGATTTGTGAAAACGGAGAATGCTTAAACATTGACAATCAGGTCGATCTTTTGATGCGCAGAGAAATCCAATGTTTAAACAAAAATAAGAAATAAAAACAAGTTGAAATTGTTTTGGATCTTAACCACCAGTTCGATATTCTCATATACGCAGAGGTGATCCAACATTTAAACAAAACACCAAGGAAAATAAAGCAGAAACGCTTAGGCACTAATATCCAGTTCGATACTTTCGTATACACAGAGGATATCCAATGCTTAAACAAAATAAAGAAATAAAACAAGTTTAAATCTTTTGAAAATGAAAACACAATCACAATGACTTTTTCAGTAAGATGTGAAAGTTCACAAACTAACCGGTTTTTATGCTTTTCAGCATTCAGCAATTACCGAGTAGGTACACATTCACTAAGGACAAAACTAAGTACTATTCTTTCAACCACGTTTCCCACTAGAACTAGGCTTTTCTTTTAGGTTTGTATCGTTTTCCCAAAACTACTAGTCTAGCTGAGCCTACCGCCACATCTTTAGTGAGATTGTTTAACCATTTTAAACAATACATATCTTTAGTATGCACTGATAGTCCACTGATGTACTATCATTTCCTCTTTTCACACAAGTAATCTCATTTTTCAGTTTTTAATGTTTTTGACATTATTGAGATTTTCTATTGTTTTTTGAAACATTTTAAAATGATGTTTTTCAATTTTACAGGAACTTTTTTTACAATTTTTAAATTTTTTTTCTCCCCCTAAAATTAAAAACATCTAATTAAAATTGAAAATAAGAATCTTCCATTTTAACCATTTAATGACTTTTTACGAATGTGAACGCAAGACTACCATTTTGTTTGTGAAGAATATCATTCCTGTCTCTTGTCTCTCTGTATGAACAACCACTGCTTCTGAAATGACCTTTGGCTTGAAGCTTGGTTATCCTGCATATTCAAACAAACTTTAATCAGTTTTAAATTGGAACCCAATCCATTCTGGATTTAGGTTTACCAAAATCATTAACATCTGAACTCAACAAACATTCACACTCTTTTTTGATATTCAAACAGTTTGATAGAAACTTTATTTGAAAATTTTACTTTCTTTGATTGTTTAACTGTTTGAATTATCAAATTTTTCTCCACTCTCTCTCTTTTGTCCTCAGATTTGTATCTGATGAATTCGTTTTACTTGACTGTGAGTAAAATGATTCATTAGAACTTTTATCTGATTTTTAGATGTATCTGAGGACAAAATCTTTTCCAAATACTCTTTAACTTTTTTCCTCTTTATTCTCAATCTGTCTTTTTGCCCTTGTGATAACTTGACTTTTTGTTCTTTGGGCTTCTCTACAGTTTTCTCATTTTTCTTCTCTGTTTTCTTCTCCTCTGGTCTTTTCTCCCCCTGAGATTTAACTGATCTTCTTTTCAGATTAGTCGGACAATCCCAGGAAATATGACATTTATAGCATATTCTCGTATCAAATATCTTTTTCAGGCAGTTAACAGCAATGTGTCCACCAAATCCACAGTTGTAACACACTCTGTTATCGTACCAATCTCTCCATTCAGACCAAACACCCAAATCAGCACATTGATTTGACGTGTAGTAGTCATCTTTCCTGCTTCTTCTGTAAAATTGATTTGACTTTGAAGCACTGTAGTCCAACCTGCACCACTTATTCTCAAATTTTTGTGAGTTTTTTATAATGATTGGATGCCTGTACCGATGAGTTTTTATTTTTGTTTTGAAAATTTATAGAATTTTGTTTTTCATGTTGTTTTTGTTCTCCATTCTACTTAAAAGGTTTTTGCGTTGAGCATTCACCTTTTTCAGCAAATCGTAGAGCAGTTTCTTGAAAAAAAAATTTAGTTTCAAAAATATTTCCTTTTTATCATTTTTATCATTTTCATCATAGTATTATCATCACAATCCACAATTATGACATCGTCATAATTTGTGACATTGTCACTTATTGGAATTTTCTTTTTATTATCATTGATTGGATTTGGACATATATGATCTAACTTTAATGAGGAGGTCACAAAACCTTTCAATATTTTTTCTGAATTAACAGCTTTATTTTTAACAGTCTCAACTTCTTTTTCAAGTTGAGCAATTTTCTCAATATGAGAATTTATTGCTTTTTGATTTTCTATATTTAATTTTTCAAAAACAATTTTTTCATTTTTAAACATTTTTATTTCATTTTGAAAATCTACTACCATTTGTAAGTTTTCATTTTCTAAAATTTTTATTTTGTTTTCAAAATTCTTTTCATTTTCTTTAATTTTTTATTTTCTAATGTCAAACTCTCAATCTTATTCAAGAGTTTGGCATTATCTGCCTGATAATGTCTACATCATAGACCGGGCAGACTGGTTTAGAACTTGAAGACTCATTTGTGGATATACTTGAAACTAGAGCTTCATAGTTCTTAACTACTACACTCTCTTCTCTCTTCACCTGATATTTATTTTTCAGAGATACCTAGAGTTCTTTTGCAGTCTTGTACTCAGGCAGTAGTATCAAGATATGTTCGTTAATAGATTGTTGAATCAGATTAATAATTTTCTTATCAGCAAAATATGCCTCTTTCTGTTGCGTAGAATACTTGTACTTCTCTAGAATATTCTGATTCTCATTTCTCGGAACTACATATCCTGTTTCGATCGCCACCTAACTGCTAAATGCGTAGCTTGGACCCAGCTATCAAATTTTCCTTTCCAAACATCATACTCGTCCATACTCATCAACTTTGGCGGCTTCACGGACCCCATTTCGTTTTTCAAATTTATCTGTCGTTCAAAACACTTAAAAATGATTAGCAAACAGACAATTATAGAAAAATTTGACTTTTTAATCGACAATATTAACGTATCAGTTTGCTAAAAACGTTTAAAATTTTAATAAAAACTGTTTTTACAAGATTAGAGCTTTAAACTCGTCTCGTCAAAACGAATCTAACGATATATAATGTCCGAGACGTTTTTCGGGATTTTCATGCCTTTTTTTAGAAACCTTATACAAGTTCGGGCGAACTTGTCACAGCTTGTGAAAAACAGCTACTAAACAAGTTCGAGCGAACTTGTATAAGTTTCAAGAGAAACAAGCAAGTTCAGGCGAACTTTTATAAATTTCAAGAGAAACAAGCAAGTTCGGGCGAACTTGTACTAGATTTTCAACAAATTTTAATCAAGTTCGGGCGAACTTGATAAAATTTGATTGAAAAGTAAGCAAGTTCGAGCGAACTTAACCTAAAAACCTTGAAAAATCAATCAAGTTCGGGCGAACTTGATGAAAATTTGTGAATTTTTCAGTCAAGTTCGAGCGAACTTGATGATAACTTCGAACGAACTTATGTTTTCAAACATGGTTTTTTCAATTTTTCGGCATGGATTCATTTGTTTTAAGCTCTGATCTTTTCAAGGGTTTATCTATTATGGATTTTACGTATTATACTTGAAAATCCATTTTGTCCGTGAATTTTCCAAGAAAAGTTAAAAATAGAAGAATGAGTAGAAGATGAGATGTTCTATGTCCAATGTCTTCAAATTAGGCCAATCCTGCTCTGATACCAATTGAGGGTCCATTGAACGGATTGTTTGGGCACTAAGCAGACAAACCTAAGGTAAACGTGTGGAATCCGTTTGCATAGGCAACATTGGATACACTCATTTGTTTCTATTTAATCACCGTTTCATTAATATTCAACGTTACAGATTCTGGAAACACTTGGACAGGGCTTCGCCTCTGTCGTGACAAAATCTCTGAATATTACAAATGAAACATCAAGACCCCTATTTATAGTAATGTCAAGTTCGCTGGTGGAATGCAAATTCGGGCGAACTTGCTTAATCAAGTTCGGCCAAACTTGACTTCCACACTACAATTTCAAGCGAACTTGACTCTTAAAAATACATAAATTTGACATTTCACTCCTAAATACTGACTCGATATTATACGATGACGTAGGCAATAGACATATGCATCAACAAAAAGGCGAGAAGTAAGTTACAATCCTGGGTTGCAAAGTCAACTAAAAATGAAAAATTTGTTTCTGATAAAACTAAAAATGTCAAATCAAATAAGTCAGTAATAAAAAATGATCTTTCAAAGTTAAAACAAGATTTTCTAAAACAGACAGAGAAAGAAAAAGTCGAAAACGTTTCAAAATTAACATTGGATGAAATGTTTGATGATAATTTTGATTATGATGATGGTTTTGAAAGTGATTACGAAGATCTTTATTCGTTTCAGCCCAAGACCAAAAAGGCTTGGGTTTCCCTATTCAAGTAGTTACTTTTCATGTGCAGGGGCTTTAAAGATCCACATTATCAAAGTCAATTCTGGATATCGGAGCTTCCTATCACTTAACTTATTCCGAAAATGTCATATCTTTGTCATTTTGAGGGGGAGTAGTTGAAAAAGAAAAAATTGTCAAGAACAAATTGTGAAAATCCACACCGTTTGAACAAAACTGTTTTTATGTCAAAATCACTTATTCTGTCAAGAAAATGATATTAATGGTTTATTTGTTACACAGGTGCAGATGCAGATGTTAAAAAAGGATCGGACGACGAGTTCTCGTGATTCTCATTAGTTTGTTATCTTTTTAGAATAGAATTTCTTAAATCTAAAATCCAAAAATATGTTTTTGATTTTAGGGGGTGTAAGAAAAATATTTGGAAAATAAAAAACATATGAAAAAGTAGAAAATTCAAAAACATTGAAAAAGTCAAAAAGTACAAAAACGTTGAAAAAGGCAATAAGAATTTGTTGTCACAAAGGAAATGAAAGTACATCAGTGGATTATCACAGTATGCTAAAGAATTGTAAAGTTTAAAAGTAATAAACAAGTCTTATTGTGGATGTGTCGATAGGCTTTACACGTTCAGTAAATTGTTTCTGGGATATAAACTAAATTTTACAACTGCTTAATTTTGTGGATTAACATCTCTCGGATATATTGACTTAGTACTCCGAAATTTCGTTTGAGAGATTGCCTGATTCTGAGATACGAGGTCTTTATAGATAGTTGATATCTGGGGTATTATACAAGTTCTTCTGATTTTGCGGAAGCAATAGCCTAGAACTTCTATAATGCTTTTGCTAAAAACCCCTAAACTACATGCAAAACTGAAAAAGAATCGAAAGATCTAATCATTTGCAGTGCTTAAAAGATTCCTTAAGTGGAACACACCTTTAAGGACGATCCTTCATCTCTTTATCTGTGCGGTGGTACTAACCTGAGCTCTTAAGGTCTCGCACAATCCAGATACAGATATCAATTACGCTATATTCACCTGTAAGATGAAATCTAGGGAATCTTGATACGGGAGTATATTCTGAGATGGGAACCATAGTTAAGTCAAGTTTTATAAATCATACCTAACATATCTTGGAACAATTGAGAAATGCGTCAAAGTTTAAGTGGACAAACATATCAGCAATCTAGGTAAACGAGTTTAAAACTTAAAGTCATCAAAAGGTCAATGGTACTGGTGATATGTCTCAATCAACTGATATGATCCTTAGACACGAATTCACAAAAATATGTCTATAAAATATGTCTGTACATAGTTTACTTGTTAAAAGTTCTGTACATATTTCTGTACATAGTTTATCTGCTTTACAGATTAAAACCAAAAAGATTTTCAGTGAGTTTTAGCATAAACTTTAAAAATTCAAAAAGATTTTGTTTCTACATGAGTATCAATGAGCCAATGATGGAGAAAGGATCTTCGAAGTCTGGTAAAGGTGCTAATATGGTAAAATCTTGATGTCATCTGTTTAAAACCAAAATGACCGAAAGTGTTGAAAAGATCATTAAATTGAAACTTTAAAATTGAAAACATCAGTTTGTTCGGGTCGAACCAAGATCCTTAGTTTGGACTTGGTAGACAAAATTGGTTAATCAAGGTTATTAACTTGGACTTGATCAACTAAGTGAATTTCATAATTGATAAACATGTGAATATTCAAGGTCTTAAATGTAAAAATGTTTAAGGTCATTAGTTTGAACTTAAATAACTAAAAGACTTGAAAAGTTTAAAGTGGAGATTAAAATTTGAAATGTTGATGTTACAAAATTTCAAAGTTTGAATCTGAAATATTTATTTGAATGTCTAAGAACTTTGAAACAGGAAGTAAAGTTTTAGACGGAGCTGGATAAAACGTTGATTAAAGATACAAGAAAGCTCAAAGCAAGAGGGAATTTTAAGATTAAAGCTTAAAGCTAGGAAGAGCATGGTGATTAAAGTTTTATAAGATAAGCTTAAGAAACAAAGTTGAAGAAGATTTGAAGATCGAAGACGTTAAAAATTTATTCAAGACTAAAGATCAAGAGTATATTAAAGACTCAAGAGCGTATTTGAAGTCAATGACTGCGACAACATCCAAGGGGGAGTCTGTTGGTGCATATGTCTGTGGCCTACGTCATTATAATTAGAACGAGTCTGAATGAACGGAGCTTCTAAAGACTGATCAAGACAAAGACGATATCCAGGGGGGGTCTGTTAGTACAGTATGTCTATGTCTTAGTCTTGTATCGAGTCTGTTTAGAATATGTGAGATCACGTTAGAAAGCGTTGTATTTATGTGTAAAGGAGACCAAGTTTGCCCGGAATAGCATTGTGAGAACAAGTTCGGCCGAACTTGTTCAAGACAAGTTCGCCCGAACTTGTATACATCCCAGCGAACTTGGCAGCCTATATATAGGTGTGTTGTGATCTCACATTTAGGAGGTAGAAGAACTTTGGCACACTGACGGCGAAGCTCTGTCAGATACGGAACTTGAACGTTTATGAATATTGATCAATAAACTGACAATTAATGAGTAATTCTTGTTATACGATTAACACGTCACTTATTTTCCGCCTATTGGACGTTAGATACAAATTATAGGTTCCTGTGCTATCGAGGATGGTCCTAACATGTTCAATCCGAGGGACATCAGCAGATGGTGCATCAGGCTTCTTCCTCTTCCCTCCAGCTCTGGCTCTGCTGGTCGTACCCTTCGCCTCTGGTTGGCTTTAGCCTGCGGCCAGCTCCTTCTTGATAGACCGAGGAGAGATGATACCCTCAACATCTCCCATGCCAAACCTGGGAGCAGACTTTGATGATGATCTAGCAGCACCTACAAACACAAAGCACAGATAAGTATTCATTTTTTATTCTTTACTAAATAATTAAGCATATGTGTACATGGATACTTACTTGACATGGTGTAGGAGGCTGATGTGTCTTCTTCCAAATCCTTGAGCTTGGGATAAAACGTCCTAACAATTGAGTCCAACTCCCAGAAAGCAGCAAGTCTTCCAGCGATGGTAGGAGAATGTGTCAGAGTACTGAGATTGATCACTGCACAAAAATGTTAAGGATTAGATACCCTTAGATTAAAATAAAGAACTTTCTACAGAACAATTTTGTGGATCCTATATCCTACCTTCTACGTTCCACTTTTTAGGAAGGTCATCCCCGTTGGGAATGGAATCCCTCCTGACGAAGAAGAATTGATTTCTCCAGTGGGAATCATTCTTGGTGGTTTTAAGGACTGGGTGGTGTTTCTTAGGCTTGGATTTGAAGAGGAACCGATGAGACCCATGGATAACTAGGTTATACAGATGGCTGAGTTCAACAAGGCGAAGCTCTATGCCTTCTCTTGCAATGATTTGCTCGAGGGTGTAGAGAACCCTCCAGAGCATAGGCATGCCCTGTATATGTAGCACAGGCCGGTGAAGGTAAAAAAGCTTTGGGTGAAGGCTGGAAAAGGATAAGAGAAACCTATCTGGAAAAGGGCAGCAGGGAAACATACCCACTTGTTGGATATGCAATTGCTCTTCATGGATGAATCAAAGGGGCTGAATATGGTACCCTCAGGGAAACAGGGGTGCATCTGTTCGAACTCTGGATCGGTGAAGCGGCACAACTCCGACGAAGGATTAGCAAGAAGACGCTGACTTTTGGATGGGCTATCCTTCTCAAGATATGGCTGGTGAAGACCGGGTGACCATCATCGTCATGGATTTGCAAGAAAATAGGTGAAGAAAACCTAAGGATTATAGGAGAAGAAAGAGAGTACCTTTGAAACTTCCGAGATGCGGATTTAAATGCCAGGGATCAGGTTTTAAATAAGAAAACTCGCCCCTATCTATCTCCTATATATAATGATGTTTGTTGCAGGGCAGGTCTTATCAGTGACGTTATGGCTGCAACGGCTAGTTCCACTTGCAACGGCTAGTTTGGAAAAGCAACGGCTAGTACGATTTTGATGAAAATATGACTCATTTAGTTACCATTAATATCTCATATTTTGGGGGCAATTGTTGCGGCATGGATTTTATACTAAGGATCATCCATCCTGAGATTGAGCTTGGATCACGGATCCTTAGCGAATGGCGCAAGAAGACTGAGGATTTAGGATCCTTATCTAAGTCTATGTTTTTCTAACAATTGTTCCTTGTGTATTTAGTTTACGTTTGCAGGTATTATGTGAAGTAAGCTGAGTCAACACGGGAATATCGGAGGAATATGCTAATTATGGCATGTGCAAAGAGAGTCATGACCGTTGGTGGAGAACGTGGATGCATGGCTGAAATTTCGGATAGTTAGTTCGTTAGGATTAGCTAGGTATTTAGTGGGATACTGGGCTTGATAGACACACGAATTCTGATTGAACACACACTCGCATACATTCTCTGGAATATCACACTCACCATACTCTAGTTTTCATTGTAAACAAGCTCAATATTTTCAAAGTTGTAATCTTTTTAGTTCAATATAGTTAGTGATCGGTAGTTTCCCTCACCCGAGGTTTTTTATGCCGGAAATCTCACAAAGATCAAGGGTTTTTTCCTAGTATAAATCACGGTGTTCATTGTTGATTACATTCCATCTACATTCACACAATTATTCAATACATAAGCACTCAATCTCACATTCAAAGTTTGGTTACATTATCCTTAATCAGATTTTTAACCAAAACAGTTATCACCTTTTGCAACCTGCAATGTTGCAACAACAATCAAATATTGAAGGCATACTGCAAGCAAGAACTAAGTCCAAATCAATAAATAAAAATCAAACAAAGGTTTGAAATTTAACGTACTCGATTATGGAGCTAAAGGGGATGGTAAATCTAATGATGCTAAGATATTAACATATAGAATTTTACAACACGTAGAAGCATTTGTGATTTATAAAGTTCTAAGAACATTTATTTTAACAAGTTTTTTTTTACAAGCAATACAAATCAATACTCACTGAAACCAAACAAAAACAGGAAGAGTCCTAGCTCAGCAAGGAACTAAGAAGGGACCCTAAAAATGACTTTGTACCAAGTCATGAAACAAAAGAAACAACAAAACCAAAATAATCATTAAAAAAACAAAAAGGCCATCAAATTACAACCCATCACAAGGAAAAAAAACCAACTTCTTCATACCTCTTATGACACCTTCGATCTGTTAAAAAACCAGAGAAAAACATCGTCTTTGATTGTCTCGATCACCAACGCCTCCAAAGAGTAGTGTAATAGATCACGAGCAACACTCTTCTTAACTTCTAATTCGAACTCCACGTGGTAACCTGATGGAGAATATTGTCTACTATATCCCCTATAGGGACCTTGGCATACAGACCAAGTCCTAGATAATATGGCAGTTTGCATGGTAAAGAAATAAGGTCACAAATTAGCCTTGACCATATTATGTAAATAACATACTTCGAAAATCCAATGTTCTATACACAGGTGTCTCAAGCTGCTTGGGCGAATGAGGCATCAATGATGATCGCGCCATATGGATACATGTTTCTTGTGGACCCACTTTGTTCTCGTTTCAACTGTCATAAAAACATTGTTTTCCAGGTGGTAACTAAGATCCAACAAACTTGATCATGTTTCAAAATAAACATAAACAAGCAATAAGACCCGCGCGCGTTGCGGCACGGGTACATCGCAAACATCGAATGAATTAGTCCAACGTTATGTGATGTGTTAACCATATAAAAATGCGCGTTTCGACGTACCCGATTAAACTCAATGGAACATATATAGGCAGTGAGATTTGATCAAAACATAAAATAACTCAAATTTATATCGTACAATCATAAAGTATTATATATGACCCGACTCATACACAGAAAACGTAACGGGCATAACGGAAAAGCTAACACGTATAGTCATAAGTGATTAATTAGAGCTTTTGAAAGAAAGGAAAAAAGAAACCACAATATGACTCCACTCGGTTCAAAACAAAATATATGAAACATTCATAAAATAAACATGAAAACATATTATATTTTACCTAACTCTTTTTCCAAAAACGTTTAGGTCGAAACATACACCAACTCGAATTTATACCGAAACGTACATTTAAAAATATGCACGTAAAAATGTTTTTTTAAATGAAAACGTATTATGTTTAACCGTATTCTTTTCCAGAAAAAGTTTACATTGAAACGTAGAGCAAATTGAATTTATATGCAGGTAAAAATTAGTTTTTTAAGGTATGAAGGTAAACTCGAAACAAATTATTAGAAAAAAACTTAATAGGTTAAATACGTTCAAAAAACGGTGCCAAGTAGCACCAATGTCACACCACTACCAACAAAGCTGGTAAAAGTAAAATAAATAAAAAAGAAAAATAACACTAAACAACAAATAGACGTAAAATCGTTGAACCACGCACGCCCGTTGCGGCATGTGAATGCGAAAAAATTAGACCGTAACGTAAAATGTAGAAAAGAATAACTAAGTATATTTAGAACCTGCGCGTTGCAACAAACATGTTAAACGGAGAAAATCTGACGCGTTGCGACGAGCCTATCAAACGGTAAAATTTAGAACGAAACGTTAAACGAAAAACTTGTGAAGATGAAAAGTATAAGGGACGGAAGTTGAAAATAAAAAAAAGTATTGAGGTTAATTTGAAAAAGAAGAAAATATTTGGTTTAAATGTAAAAGATTAAAGGGGTTAAAATGTAAAATATAAAAACCTTTAAAGGTAAAAACCAAAACTTTTTTGAAAAACTCCCTATACATAAAGTAAAACAACTTAAAGCAACAAAATGTTGCTAATTTATAATATGAAAATAATGTCAAATTTCAACATGCTAAATGATCGCACAAATATTAACCAAAATATTAGAACAACTACCTTCAAAACAACTTCCATAACATCCAGCGTAAGACCAAACCAACCACCAGACTTGTGCACCGTCGTAGCAACTGAATCAACACCAACAGTCGAGTCGGAGGAAAGAAACCGTAATCAGTTGGCTGTAGGAAAGAAATCTGAACTCCTATACACGGCCTCTGCAACCTTCGGTTTCCATGAATTACTAACAAGATCCCATGGCCTTTAGAAACAACCGACCGCTTTCCCGCTTATCTCTCTCTCACTTCAGATGCTCCTTTTTTAACCTTCTGTT
Organism: Scalesia atractyloides; assembly: GCA_947069175.1. Taxonomy (NCBI): domain Eukaryota; kingdom Viridiplantae; phylum Streptophyta; class Magnoliopsida; order Asterales; family Asteraceae; genus Scalesia; species Scalesia atractyloides. The sequence continues at coordinate 41,731,442 of CAMTDV010000019.1, read as the reverse complement.
CTATGATATAATGTCTTCTACTCTTCACTTCAAGGAAAACAAAAAGACGTTAGCATTTAAAATCATTTAGTGAATCAGAAGTTATGGTATGGGTTCCAATCATTGATAGCCTCTTGATATGCTAATGTAATGAAGGAATACGAATTTATGATGCGATTGAATTCAATTGACTTTCTGCATTGGTTACAAAACTCTTAAACTTCGTTCTATAAAAGTGGAATGAAATGCTTTATTGGAGAGGGGCATGATGGGAAGAAAAAGTGTTAAAAATGGGGATTTGTTCTCCTCTTTTGGGCTGTTGTCTTAAAATTTTGTTAGAAATTACTATATTGTTCTAATGAAATGCTTTATAAGGTATATAGATATCTAGCAATTTACGTTTACTAACCTTATTGTTGGAGCAAGTTCCATGTGAGATTTAGGTAACATTTGTTCGTAGATTGTAATGGAATTAGAATTAGAATTTGTGTAGAATTTGAAATTTGATTTGGAATTTATATGTGTTTGTTTCACATAATATAATGGAGCCTGACATCCTGTATTGAATTGGAATGTAGATTTCCTTTCTTATGTTGTTTAATTCCAATTTTTTTTTGTGAAACCAACAAAATAAAAAATTGAATCAACATTTTAATTCCATCAAGATTCTATTTCTTTTCGTAAAACAAACCATACCTTATGTATATTTGATCTAATCTATTATACATTTATTGACTTTATTGTTAGAGCAAACTCCATGAGATTTAGGCCTTCGATGGGTTTTGTTGCGTCTACCAAACCTAATCTCAGCTTGAAAAAATGAAGAATGATTCAACCTGACTTACAAGATCAACTTCTAACTAGGGGTGTTTATTGGTTCGGTTTATTTGGTTTAACGGTTTGGTTTATTCGGTTTTTCAAAATTTTGTACCCAAACCAAACCAAATTCAATTCGGTCTGGATTCGGTTAAAAACCAAACAAACAAATTTCAACCCAATTTAACCAAATTGTTCCTAAAGACTATTTTTCCTAACTTATATTTATAATTCATGTTTGTGTTCCAACTTTCGAACATCAAGTCAGCAGTTAATTTAAACTGAACGATATGTAAATAAAAGAAAGTTTCAATGCAAAATAAAACACCCACATCCGGAACATAGTCGTACACGCAATGACAAAGTTTAAAATTCAAAGCTTAGAACATAGAAATTAGAAATAGTCAACATAGGTCATCTTTTAACCTTATATGTGAAAATTTAGAAACCCTAGTATTTTTTAAAGAGTAAAAATATAGAAATGAGTGAGCTTAATTTGTGAGTTGGGTTTATATTTATCATGTGGGCCAATAAAATTTATATAATTTATTAAATATTATTATTTTTAAGAGTTAATTGCCCGGATGGTCCCTGTAGTTTCATGTTTTTTCACATTTAGTCTCTACCTTTTGGAAATAGCAGGTATGCTCCCTATGGTTTGTTATTTTGTTACTCGGATGGTCCCCTGAGTAAATGTCAGGGGACTATCCGAGTAACAAAATGACAAACCATAGGGAGCATACCTGTTATTTCCAAACTAACTGACATTTAGTCAGAGGACTATCCGAGTAACAAAATAACAAACCATAGGAAGTATACCTGCTATTTCCAAAAGATGGGGACTAAACGTGAAAATGCGTAAAACCACAGGGCCATTTGAGCAATTAACTCTATTTTTAATTAAATAAAATTAATTAAATTAGTGCTTTATTCGGTTACCAAATAGAAAAATATATGGAACCAAAACTTAACCAAAAAACAAAATTCATAATTCGGTTTCAGTTAAAACCCAAACCAATCATCAAATTCGTTATTTAGATCGGTTTCTCCAGTTACGGTTTTTGGTTTTTATTTGGTTTAGGTTTTTCTGAACCTTTGTACTCAAGTACTAAATACTAAGAAAAGATAAAAACAACGTTAAAACTGAACTTATCCAAACCCATTTTGACTTCTGTTGATTAAAACAAGTCAGACATCTCACTTATACACCCCTAGATATGAATACGGGAAGTAAAAGAAAATAGAATTCGAGGGGTGAATTGTGTGGGAACAGACTAGTGACCTTCAAGGAAGGGACTTTGATTAACTTTCATTGAAAATCTTGGGATTTCAGTGGGGGCCTAGCAGCACCTTTTTTACATATAGTAAATCCACCCGTGTTGTACTCGCAAAATGAATCTTTATTCTGACAAAAATCATAACAAACAAAAGCCAGTTTTGAAAAAAAAAACAAAAAATAATAATAATAAAATAGAACTAATAATCTAACTATGAGCAAAAGTAATAACAATGGGATCAAAACTAAAAATAATTATTGTTTATTTGAAAAATATATAATCCATCATCTTCATGGTACAATTTGTAAACGTGTTTATCATTACGCAATAAGTGTCGGCATGCATGCCCATCTTTTCCTTTATTCTCATCCAACAACATTTACAGCAATGCTTCGTTCCACAAATTTAAAAAAATAAAATAAAATAAAAGTAAGAATAGAACAGAAGAGGCACCAAAACGCCGTGGTCCCATCGTATAACGTTCACTTCACACATTAACACTGCATCTTTGAGATAACTGGTATTTAATTCCGGTACCCACAACAATTCCCGGAGTCACCGACTTCAGTTTATCCCCAAACGGTATAAGTGCCGGACAAGTGACGTGGATATGATACCTCCCAGATATGAACCTTCCAACTCGCCATCTCACCCGTCCGTTCATTTTGATTAGTAAAAAGATTTCTCCGTCGGATTTGTCTTCGGTTAAGCTGTCACCGTTGTACGGTGCCACGGGAACGTTGGTGCCGTACACGAAGGGGGACCAGACGTTGGTCTCTTTGTGACCTTGGTACACCGGCTGGATGCCGGTGTAGTAAGTAATTTGCTGGTTGCGGTATGAGGCAAAGACGTCGAGTTTGTCGTAGTACACACCGATTCGGGAGTTAGGGTTACGGGAGGAGACGGTCACCTAAAACAGTAATCAAATCATAACTTTTAAGCCGCTGCTCAGTATAATAATAAGATTCTTTATTTACAACTAAAGGTTTGAGTTCATGTTTACTAAAAAGTCAGATTTTCTATTATAAAAATTCAACAAACTCTGGTTGGTTGGTTGGTTGGTTAGTAGACATTCTTGATCCCCTGGTTTCGCTACTGGCACAAAAGAGTGATAAAACCATGGTTTTATTATTTACTGATTGTAGTTATCGGTTCCAACTCATAGTTTTTTTTTTCCTTTTTTTAAGGGCCACTAAATAGCCAGATAACTATTCTATGATACGCTCGATCGAGCAATGCATCCCTCCTCCGTAACGGTCCGAGTTAGATGCATATCTGAGCCATCAAGCCATCTCGTTCGCCTTGGTTTCGAATTGGCAACCTCCAAACAGGAATAGTTCTTAACTTCATTGCCACCACCGGTATCCTTTAAAGTGATGCTAGTAGAAGTTAAACTTGAGACCGCGAGTATAGAAATCAAGTGATTAACCACTAAGACCAATTTACTAGTACCATACTTTTATTTATTATAAAAAAAGTTTCAAACAAATTATGGTGATCCAAGGATCAGGGGCTCTCTCGACCCCGTGGTTCGCCCGTACCTGAAAATTGGAAGAAAGGAGGATGGTGTTAGGGCCGGAGATGTTGAAGGCGTAGATGGTGGCGTCTTGTAGAGTGAATCTAGGCTTTCTGGGCTGGAGGATGGCCCATGTGATGAAGAAAGTGAGGAGGACGATGACGGCGAGTATGAGGAAACCGGCGCATATTTTCCGGAGAAGTTTCCGGTACCTGTCCTTGTGGTGGGTGCACTCTTTGACGGACATGACCGCTGTCGGTGGTGGTGGGTGGTGGGTCTTTTCAACACTATGGTTCAAAAGTCTGGACAGCAATTTGTGTTTTGATTGAGAGATGTAGAAAGTTTGAAGGGGTTGGCTTGGTTTTTATGGGAGTTGGGTGTGTTGTGGCAGGTTGTATGGTACATGTGACAAAGCAACATGTCATATGTTTCTTTTAAGATTTGATTTTGAACTTTGTAACCACAAAAGTACAACATCTTTCCAACTTTAATAAATATTTGTTTGTTTACATGATACGATGCCTTGCAATTTACTAGTGTGGAAATTCGGAATTTTTATTTCTTTCTAAAATTGTGGTTTCACTTTTGGTGTTTTTTTTTCTTTTGCCTTTTACAAACGGTGTTTTCAGGATTTCAAATCCAATATGATGTAACCTTAATCGTTTTGTTTTTTTTTTTTTAGGATAGCGACCAAATCGGCCGGGATCTTGAACCCGGGATGGCTTCTTCTTGATCAAACTGGGGTCTATCACTGCTGTATGGGTTTTCTTTTTCTTTTAGATCGTGGTACCAAAAACCCGTGATACATTAGTAATTACTTAATGTTTTTATTTTTTTTCTTTTATTAATTACTTAATGTTTTTATCTTTTTTTTCTTTTACCATGGCATCATCGCTTCACTAGTAGAAACAGAATAGATAATAAAAAGATTTTTAGGCAATGTGATTTTTTATATAGAAAGAGACGTTGGTGATGAGCTTTTACAATAGTAGGTAGTATAGCCACATCAATAACATTATGTTTGATCTAGAGTGAATTTCAAATTTTGTTCATCCTTATACCTTATTTAAAGCGGTGTCCTTTATATTTAAAATTGACAATTTTTGTACTTAATGTTTCAAAATCCTGCACGTTATGTCCATTAGTCTTAACACAGTTAGATTTTTTTGTTAATTCTAGTCATGTGATTTGCATGTGAGAGTATTTGTGTCATTTTAACTTCCTAGGGGCTAAATATGTAAATAAGTTAAATACCAAAACATTTATAAACAAAAGATTTTGAATATATAAGTTTATAAAATTTAAAGGTTCTCTCTCTCTCTCTCCACCACCACCACCATCACCATCACAACCAACAACCCAACCCACCCATTCTCTCTTTTTATAAACAAACACACTCAAAAACCCAAACTATTGAAGCCATCACACAGCATCACACTCCTTCCCCATATAATTCTTCATCTACCTATATATCATCCACCCAACTTCATCCTCATGTTTCAAAACATGCAACCCACAAAACCCCTAACTATTGAAACCTTTTTTCTATATAACTCACCATTGAAGATTATAATCACCTGCAACGAATAACCCGCCGACAAGTTGAAGAGTATAACCACAGTTTAGCCCCAACCCGCCGACAACCAATCTGCGACCACCACATCAACGACGTGATGGCAGCAACAGCGATGTGACAACAAAAGTGGCGGCGACGTGACGGCTGCAATGGTAGGTTAGGGCTTCCGTTGTATTTTTTTCAAGGAAGGGTTTTTGGTGGATTGTTTACATGAATGGTTTGGGTTTCCGGTGGATTGTTAGGTAGCGTTAGGGTTTCCTTGGTGGAGGTGAAGGGTGTTGGCGGGTTGGTGGTGGGTGAAGGTTGTGTGTGAGATCGAGATAGAGAAAATGTGTGGCGGTTATTGGTGGCGGACTAGCGGTTGTTGGTAGAGGATAGAGGTAAAGAGAGACGGGGTAGGGTGAGAGGTAAAAAGTGAGATATAAATATGGTTACTGAGTAATGCATATACATATATTATATATATATATATATATAATATATTGATTTCTTAAATATATTTTTCTTTTATTGTTATTAATATATATTTATATATATGTGGATAAAAAGACTAAATTACCCTTTTGTGATTTGATTTAACAAAAAAATTTAACCGGGTTAGGGCTAAAGGATATAACGTGCAAGATTTTGAAACATTAAGTACAAAACTCGCCAATGTTAAATATAAAGGACACCACTTGAAATAGGGTATAAAGATAAAGGACAAAATTTGCAATCCACTCTTTAATCGATATATCATAAGGGGCTATTTGTTTACGTCTTAATGAGGCTTTTAATGGTTCAGACCTCTTACTGGTTCAACACTTAATTGTTCAGACTGTTTATTTTGCAAGCAGGTGTCTGGATTGTTCAGACATGTGCCTCTAAATGGTTAAGATTTATATTGAATCTGAATGGTTAAGACCTCTAATCTGAAAGGTTCAGCACTTAATTGTTCAGACTGTTTATTTCGCAAGCAGGTGTCTGAATTGTTCAGACATGTGCCTCTGAATGGTTAAGATTTATATTGAATCTGAATGGTTAATACCTCTAATCTGAATTGGTAGATATTTGCCTTTGAATGCTTAAACATTATACTAACGCTTATGGTTCAGATCTCTTAGTGGTTCGGCACTTAATGGTTCAGACCTCTTACTGATTCAACACTTAACCATTCAGAAGTTGCCAAACAACCCCTAAGTCTTTCTTTCTTACCAATTCATAGAACTGGAGTTTTTATAACTAATGGCTAAAATGAAATAAATAAATGACAAGAACTAGATAAAACACGAAAGGAGTTTGGTTCGCGGAATGTTTTGGAATTGGAATTTGTATAGGAATTAGAATTAGATGGAATTGGATTTGGAATTTAAACATTCCAATTGGAATTGAAAATTGTTGAAATTGGAATCTCAATTCCATTTTTGTTGTGTCTAGTTGTTAAATGAATTAGAATCCATCACCCTGGCACCCACAACCCCTGGTTTAGGTCGAAACGGTATGGGTGGAAACAGTATGGGTCGAAACGGTACGGGTCAAAACGGTTTGCGTCTAAACAGTTAGGGTCGAAATAGTTCAAGTCGAAATGATTCGCATCAAAATGGTTCGCGTAGAAACAGTACGGGCCAAAATGGTTCAAGTCGAAATGGTATGGCTCGAAACGTTTCGTGTGGAAACGGTACTGGCCAAAAGGGTTTGTGTCTAAACAATTCGGATCAAAACGATTTGCGTTGAAACGGATCATGTCGTAACCGTACGATTCTAAACGGTTCGCGTCTAAACAGTTAAAGTCGAAATGAGTTGCGTTAAAATGGTTCAGGTAGAAACAGTATGGGTCGAAACGGTTCAGATAGAACGGTACTGGTCGAACGGTTCACGTCCAAACACTTCAGGTCGAAATGATTTGTGTCGGACCAGTGTACAAGTCGAAACGGTTCGAGTCGAAACCGTACGGGTCGAAACGGTTCGGATCGAAATAGTACGAGTCGAAGCGGTTCGAATCAAAACGATACGGGTTGAAACGGTGCAGGTCGAAACCGTTTGGGTCGAAAACGGTCGAAGATTCCAATGGATTTATTTTAATTCCTTCACATATATGAATGATTTTGAATTCCTTTAGTGAAAGGAATTTGAAGGAATTCATGTCAAATTCAAATTCCAAATCTATTGTCAACCAAACACATAAAGATTGGAATTAAGATTCCAATTCCATCAAATTCTTTGAACCAAACATCTTAAAAGATGAAATTCAGATTCTAATTCCCTTAAATTCCTTTGAATTCATGCGAACCAAACGCAACCGAGAATCAGACGGAATCTATTGAAATGTGTTGGATATGTGTGTTAGACTTTTCATTCATTGGGCTTCTGATTTATGTTATGTTGGGCTCATGTATAGTTTTATTGGGCTCATGAGTTGTGGTATATTGGCCGGATTTATTGTTATGTCTGTTTACTATTGTTATGGTGTAGTTTGTTATCAGGTGGAAGTGTAGGGGCTATTATGGAAATGTTCATGGACTACGATCATCTCTTGAAATTCTTATGGACCTAGTTGTAAATTCGTGATGGCCAGCATATAAAAACTTCTCATTTGTTCAGTGAGCTTATTCATTCTCGCACATTCTTACACTCTGTATTGTTTAGGGTTTGTTATAGTTGTTAGTTTGTTGAAGATCTGTTTGTAGTCTCTCATCTATGTTTATAGAGAGACTGGTCTTCTATTTTTGATGATCATCAGTGGATGATCATCAGGATTCTATCTGTATTTTTGTATTGTTTTATGATCTTACAATTTGTAAGATCAGTTGGTATTGGGGGCTAAATCTTTGGGTTGGGTTTGTCACCTGGTTTTGTAGCTATTTCTTGTGTTTGATCTTTATATCATGTTTGTTAACATAGTAGCAGAGCACTATGGCTCTTGTTGATGATCGATTCGTTGTTTCCATTGTGATATTTGTTATCCGATTGTTTGTGTGTGTCTAGGGTTTCTGATCTTGGAAACTATTAGTGGGGATAGATCTGCTCTGATGTGGTGTATTGGAGGTGTGCTGGTTATTGTTGGGCACGAAACCCTAATTTAGGGTTTGTTCTCTTTTTGAGGATCTTTGCTCAGATATGTAGTAGTCTCTGTAATCCGTCTGATTAGCTTGGAGTTATACGCTCTTTGTGAGATCTTTCTGACGTTTCTTTATTTTCTGTATCACTTGCATTGTGTGTAGGCATTATTGTTACCGGGCTAGTCGGACCGGCCTTGATCGAGTCTTCTTTGTTTTTGTTGCATTGTTGGTTATTGTTTAGTGTATTGGCTCCTGTGTAAAGGCCTGTCCAGGCATAACTGAGTGACGATCCTACAATCTGGTCCCTGACACAGCTTCGCCCTAGGGTTATTGTTGTTATTGTGTACAGCTTGTTTCTGTATCTTGTGGTGGTTTTGTTTTGGTGCTGTTATGGGTGATACTAGTACTTCTGCTACTCTCATTAGTAAAATGGATATAGGTGATCAATTATATTTGCACCCTAGTGATTCTAGTGCCTTAACTATAGTAAATATAAAACTGAAAGGTACTGAAAACTACTCTTTTTGGTCTAATTCTATGAGACTTGCTTTAGAGGCCAAGAATAAATATGGTTTCATTGATGGTAAATATGAGAAATCTCATGATGATGACGATGTACTTGCTACTCAGTGGGATAGGTGTAACTCTGTGGTTATTACTTGGTTGTTAAATTCTATTTCTGAAGAGTTCAAAACTTGCCTCTGAGGTTTGGACATATCTGAAAGAATCTTTTGATAAGATGGATGGCTCTGTAGTGTATGATCTTTATAAAAATATAATTTGTATTTCTCAAAATGACAGTAGTGTTGTTGAATATTACAATAAACTGACAACAATGTGGAAGCAGTTTGATGCAAGGGTGCGTCTGCCTTCATGTTCTTGTCATGCAGCTAAAGACTATAACGATTTTTCAACTTTAACCAAATTAATGTAGTTTCTTATGGGTCTTGATGATGTGTATCAACTTGTAAGAACTAACTTGTTAACCTGAGAGCCATTTCCATCTGACAAAGTTGCTTTCTCTATTATCTCTAGAGAAGAGTCACATAGGATAGCTTGCAGTGGGTCTAAGGGTCAAAGTGTATCTTTTTTGTCGAAAAATAATAAAAAATTTGACCCTAGAAGAAGGAACTTTAGAGGTCCTAATCCAAATTTGAGGTGTACTCATGGTAATATGTTAGGACATACAGTTGAGCGGTGTTTTGAATTAATAGGGTATCCTCTAGGTATGAAGAAGAGAAATGTAGGACAATTTGCTAATAATAATAATAAGTCTGGTTTATCTGTTGTCTCTTCTAGGTTAGTTGTGTCTGATGTACCTTTTACTTCTGAGCAGATAACTAAGTTGTTGAATTTAGTTGGTGAAAAGGCTGGGGGAGAGTAGTTAAAATCTAATATGGGAGGTGAGTTGTCCAATATGTGTGATTGTGTTAGTAATTTTGTTTGTTGTTCTAGTAGTGTGAGTTTTGAACCTAGATATAATTGGATTGTTAATTCTGGTACTAATCAACATATGATTAAGTCTGATAAGGATAGGTGATTGGTAGTCAGGATAATGGACTTTACTTTGTTGGTAGAAATGGTAATTCTGTGAATATGTGTTTTAATAGTGTTTGAAGTGTAATATGTGGCATAGTAGGTTAGGTCACCCTTCGGATCAAGTTCTGGCTGTTTTAAAAGGTAGTCTAGGTATTAATAATGTTGAACATGGTCCTTGTGAAATATGTTATAAGTCTAAACAAGTAAGGGTACGTTTTCCATTAAGTTAACATAAGTCTAAGTGTGTGTGAGATTTAATTCAATTAGACTTATGGGGTCCTTATATAGTTTCTAGTTATGAAGGTTACAAGTATATTTTAACTGTTATTAATTATTATTCTAGGCCTGTCTGGTGTTATCTTTTAAAGAATAAAATGGAGGTTTTTGAAAATTCGAAGTTATTTTATGAACTAATATTAACTTAGTTTAAAAGAAAGTGTTGGGATTGAACCCCATGAAAGGAACAGATGATACAAAGCCAAATAACACTATCCGAGCTTTGGTTACACTATCAGAGGTTACAACCTGTGTTGTACAAACACTGCCTTCCCTAAAGACTGCTCTTCTATCATTTGTCTTCACAAAGTTGCAAAGGTCTGCCAGAGCTACAAGGATCAGGGGATAGAGATCAGAGCTTATGCATTAGATAGGTTATCAATATAATAGTGCTAAGCACTAATAGCTAGTATTAGCAGTGTTTGTAGTTAGTTACATTTAGTTTCCTGTCACTATCAACCCTGATGTCATCAAAGATGCTCAGTGGTTAGATAGTTTAGTATAAATAGGTAACTTGTGTAAAAGTTTAACTTTGTCTATCAAAAGATCAACTTTCGCATATCATCTTCTCTGCATTTTCTTACTACCAAACTTCAATTGCAAAGGCTGAGGGGGTGTTTGTGAATCACATGCGAGTTTACCAACTTGAAAGCATGATGATGATGAAAACAAATGACCATTGCTTGTAGTAAAAGTTTTCCATCTATTTCCGCTGCAAATCTCTTATAAAACTCAATCGTTTTCATTTTTGAAACAAAAACTACAAGTAATTCAAACTCATATCCTAACAATTGGTATCAGAGCTTGATTCATCAAATTCGATCTAACAATCGATTTGATTTGAACAGATCAGCTCTCTGCTATTAGTTTGGTTGTTTTGCTTGATAAACAGAGTTTTATTACGTTCAAAGTTTTTAAAACAGAAATCTGTGTAAAATCAACTGAAACTGTCTCAAAACACACAGGATGCCAACTCTGGATCCTTATTCAAACCGCCGATGCTCAAAAGAAATGAATATTTCATTTGGCAACGATGAATGGGTCATATCCTTGCTCAGCAAAACACCGTTTGCTGGAGATCTATTACTTATGGACCTCACGTTCTGATGGTTCCAAGCACAGAGGATCCAACTAAACAAGTGTCAAAAAATCCTGAAAACTTTTCGGAGCAGGATTTCCAGAAAATTGAATTGGATGCTAAGGCATTTAGCATAGTTGCTTCAGCCTTACCCAATGAAATTTATGCTGGTCTACTCCATTGCAATAGTGCAAAGGAGTTATGGGATGCACTAAAAGAGCAATTTGGTGGGACTGAGGAAGTGATAGAAAGTAACAGAGAAGTTCTAAATCAGTAGTATGAAACGTTTTGTCACTTGAAAGGAGAGTCCCTAACACAACAGTTCGAAAGTTACAGCTGTCTCATCAGTGAACTTAGACTGGTTGACGTGGTTCTATCTAATTCGACTGTCAATAGTCATTTCCTTAGATCCTTACCAGATAAGTGGGAGACTGTAGCTTATGTAACGAGAAAGTCTGTTGGGTTTAAGGATATGTCGTTGACACAACTTCATGGGATACTCCTCACTTATGAGAGAGAGTTAAACCAGAAAAAGAAGTTGCAAGAATCTGGCAAAATGACTGATGATTACTCATTGGGTAATACAACTCTTTTTGGCCAAGAAGAGGGTTCTGGCAGCAGTAAGGACCAAATTTATGATCACTATATAGATATTACATCTGGTGGGAACTTTGAATCTGAAACATATGCACCCAACTTTCACTGCTAGTGAGGAAAGCCAAACCTCTGACAATCTATCCATTAAGCTTAATGATTTGCAACACTTTGAACCTTTTGATCTTGAAGAAATGGATATTTTGCACCAACTGGCCCTATTGAGTGTTAGGGCTAGTAAATTCTATAAGAGAACTGGTAGGAAATTCCCAGGATTGCATGGGGGTTGAAGGTTGGGCTGGATAAATCAAAAGTCAAGTGTTATAAGTGTAATAGGTTAGGACACTTTGCCAGAGAATGCAGGTCTCAAAATTCTGGACCAATAGTGACTCATCCTGACCCTAGACCTCAGCACACACAAAACACTGTTCAATATTCCCAATATACCCCTGCTCAACATGTTCAAAACACTGCCCGCTTTGCACATCCTGCTAATACTGTTCCAGTGCATTATGTTCAATCCACTGCTCCATAAATTCAATATGTTCAGGCACCATCACATCCTCAAGTGCATGTACAACAAGCACCCATTATCACTCAACCTGCTCAAACCACTGCTAGAGACAATTGCTGAAGGTGTTGAATCTGTGGAGATAGTGTCAAAAACTGATGAAGTTCAAGTTTGTGATGAAACAATGGTTTCAAGTGAAGAAAAAGAAAATGCTGCTGATGAGGAAAAGAACTCTCATGCTGACCCATGGAATATTGATGTGTGTGAAGATGAGTGTGATTGTGCTCTCATGACTGCTAGAAAGGTATCACCTCAGATCCTTAAAGATCTATATTCTGACAAATGCATCTTTGCTTTTACAAATATTAAGCAGGTGAATGAAAACCCGAGGAACAAAATTTTAGAAGATGAACTTAATTTTGAAAAACTGATTAAAGAGTTAAAATCAAAGTTAAGTGAAAAAGATTCTGAAATAAGTGGCCTGAGACATGAATCAAGCATAACCAAGGACCAACTCCAAACTATGGTAGAAAAATACCAAGTTTGTAAAAAGGAGTTAGAAGAAACCCAAATCACTTGTGAAAAATGGGTTGAGTCCTGTAAAGGTTATGAGATTATGCTTGATGCTCAGATCAAGAGCAACATTAAGTTTGGTGTAGGTTTTAGAACCTATGACCAAAATGAGAAAAATGTTGCTGAAATTGATTCTGAGTTGGTTGAAATAGTCCCAACAAATTTGGCTGGTGTAGAAATAAAAATCACAGATAAATCTGGAAACAAAATTGTTTTGGAAAAATCAGAGGTTTCAACAAAAGATAAAGAAATTGAAAAATATCAGTTTAATCTAACCTGGTCAGATGAATGTGATATTTTAGAAAACTTTAAGCCAATGGATTTCACAACCTCTGATGGTATTAAAGCCCCAAAAGCACTGGTGATCCCTATCGAAGATGTACCAGCAGAGGTCACAACCACTGCTGATAAAAAGTCTGATAGGAAAAGAAGAGTAAAGATTAAAAACTTGTTTTGTGAATTTTGTGAAAAAAGAAATCATGTGGCTGCAGATTGTTTTCTTTTAAAAGCCTATGACATTAACAAAACATGTGTTATCAAAAATTCTTCAAGATGCACCATCTGCAATAAAACAATTCATTTAACTCAAGAGTGTGCCTATCTCAGAAACTATGAGCAAAAGGTAAAAGAGATCAAGGTAAAAGCACTAGAAAGAGAAGGTTCAAGTTCTGCTGGAAATAAATCCTAGCAGAGTTTTGAACCAATTGAAACATCTGTTATAAAAGCATTAAACAAAACCTCTGTTCCTAGAGAGGTGCAAGTGACAGATGCCCCACCATCAAACTCATTTCCAAGAGGGTATGGCCAACCAGCCTACAAAAGGGTTCCTCTTACTTATGAAGGATACAAAAAGCCTTCAAAGAAAAGAGTGAATAAGCATCCCTATGGTTACAATCATCTGATAGGAAATGGTCAAGAGCAGATATTACAAGAAAATATCCAAACCACTGACCATTGTCCTAGACTTGAGACTGGACCATCTGTGACCCCATCCAAAGCCATTTTGGCTTTGGAGACCTATCTTAACTGATCTATTTACTTGATGTGCAGGGACCCTCTACTTGCCTTGATAGCTTATGGTTTGTAGATAGTGGAGGTTCCAGGCACATGACAGGATGTAGAGCCCTTCTCAAGACTTCATGGCTCATAGGGGGGGGGTGATATATCTTTTGGTAATAACTCAAAGGGAAAGGTTCTAGGGCCTGGGTCGGTTCTGGTTGGTAAACGCAAGTTTGAAAATGTGAATTTAATTGATAATCTGAAATTTAACCTGCTAAGTGTCTCACAAATGAGTGACAAAGGGTATGGATCCTTCTTCACTAAGAAAACTTGTCAAATTGTGGGACCAGAGGTTGTTAAAGGATTGATAAAATCATTTCTGAGAGCAAAGCACAACTCACTTCACACAGAAGTGGGAATGTGTATGTGGTAGATATGCTAAAAGATAATCCTATGTCTGGAACATGCTTATTCTCAGTTGCTTCAAGCAAAGAGACTGAGTTATGGCATCATAGACTTAGACACACAAATCTTAAAACTATCACCACACTCTCAAAACAAAGTCTTGTAAGAGGTTTGCCTCACAAGCAATTTTCTTGTGAAGAACATTATGTTTCCTTCTTAAAAGGAAAACAACATAAAAATTAGTTCAAATCAATTGAAGAGTCCAAAACAAGCCAGTGTTTACAATTGCTTCACATGGACTTGTTTGGCCCAGTGCAAATCATGAGCTTAAAACACAAAAGGTATTGCCTAATAATAGTTGATGATTTCTCTAGGTTTACATGGACCTTTCTCCACTCTAAGGATGAAACTGCAGTCATTTTGCAAAACTTTGTTAAACAAGTAGAAAAGCAATTTGATCTTCCAATAAAAATCTTTAGGAGTGACAAAGGAACATAGTTTAAAAATAGGGTGTTGGATGCTTTTTGTGAGTCAAACGGAATTGTTAAATAATATAGCATTCCAAGAACTCTAGAACAAAATGGGGTGGTTGAAATGAAAAAAGAGAACTTTAATTGAATCAGCAAGAACTATGCTAGCAGACTCTGGTTTACCCTTGTCTTTCTGGGCAGAGGCTGTAAACACTGCTTGCTATGTTCAAAACAGAGTTTTGATTAACCCAATCATCAAAAGACTGCCTATGAGATTTTGTATAAAATCAAACCTCTGATTTCCTATTTTAAAGTTTTTGGCTGTCCATGCTTCATTTTGAACTTAAAAGATTCTATATCTAAGTTTGCAGCCAAAATTGATTGTGGTTATTTTCTGGGATACTCAACCACTGCTAAAGCCTACAGAGTTTTTAACTCTAGGACAAAGTGTGTTGAAGAAAGTTTGAATGTGAAGTTCAATGAACTTTCATCATTGAAAATCCCAGCAAATCCTGAAGAGCTTTTTGATTTAGATAAATTCACATTTGCTGATGTTTCTATCAAGCTAGACAATGCAGGTACACCACAACCATCAAGAGAAGATCAAGATCAAGAATATGACTGTGTGCTTCCACAAAGAAAAGTCAATTCTTCCAAAAGAGGATCAGGTGCCACAAGCTCTTGTGTAAACTCTGCCACTTCTGGGTCAACAGTGGTTGATCCTCAAACTTCTACCAGATCACAAAATCAAACATCTGTTGATAAAAGTTCTACATTTGGGCACCAAAATCATCAGAATGTTACCTCTTTACCCCCAATACCACCACCTCCATTTACATCAGAGGCTGATCTTCAAACTCACCAGCAGAGGTTAGGTCAGATGATACACATTTGCAGCCATCACCTCAAAATGCTATTGTTCCATACCAAGGTGACTTGATTTATCTCAAAAGCCATCCATTAGATCAAGTTATTAGCAACATCAAAGCGGGTGTGCTCACAAGAAGCCAAGCCTAAAACATTTGTCTTTTTGCTGGTTTTCTATCACTCACACAGCTAGTCAAGTATCAAGAGGCACTGAAAGATAATAGTTGGGTAGAAGCCATGCAAGAAGAACTCCTTCAGTTCAAGAGACAACAAGTTTGCGAGCTTGTGCCACTGCCATAAAATGTAAGTCCAATTGGCACAAAGTGGGTCTTCAATAACAAAACTGATGAAAGGGGTATTGTTGTAAAAAACAAAGCAAGGCTCGTGGTTCAAGGCTACAGACAGGAAGAAGGTATAGACTATGATGAGACTTTTGCTCCTGTAGCAAGGTTTGAAGCTATTCTCATGTTCTTAGCTTTTGGTGCTAACCACAACATAAAGGTGTATCAAATGGATATAAAGAGTGCATTTTTGTATGGAAAAATCAAAGAAGAGGTGTATGTATGTCAACCTCCAGGTTTTGAAGATGCATTCCTCCTGATCATGTCTACAAGCTCAACAAAGCATTGTATGGCTTGAAGCAAGCACCAAGAGCCTGGTATGAAACTTTATCCACTTTTCTCTTATCCATAGGGTTTACTAGAGGTAAAATAGATAAAACCCTATTCTTAAAATGGAAAGGAAAAGATTTGATGCTTGTCCAAATTTATGTGGATGACATCATTTTTGGATCCACAAGCACTGCTATGTGTGAAGAGTTTCGAAAACTCATGGCAACAGAGTTTGAGATGAGTGCAATGGGTGAGCTCCAATGTTTTCTTTGTCTCCAAGTTAAACAATTGTAAAATGGTACATTTATCCATCAAAACAAGTATGTGAAAGAACTGCTTAAAAAGTTTGATATGGATGATTGTAAATCATGTAGCACACCCATGGCAACCACCAAGCTAGTCATCATTGATGGTAAAGATGACCTTGTTGATCAAACTCTTTATAGAAGCATGATTGGGTCTTTATTGTACCTAACTGCATCAAGGCCTGATATCATGTTTGCAACATGTGTTTGTGCCAGATCACAGGCATTACCTAGAAAGTCAGATCTTTTCTGTAAAAAGGATATTCAGATACATAAAAGGTGCTCCCACACTTGGTATCTGGTATCCAGCTAATGGGAATATTGACCTTTCAAGTTTTTCAGATAGTGACTTTGCTGGGTGCAAAACTACAAGGAAGTCCACGTCAGGAGGACGTCAATTCCTAGGTGATTGTCTAGTGTCTTGGCAAAGCAAAAAAGCAGGTTGCAGTTTCAACATCCACTGCTGAGGCAGAGTATATTGCTGCTGCTAGCTACACTGCTCAACTCTTGTGGCTTCAAAACCAGTTGCTGGATTTTGGTGTAACTGCACTAAAGACTCCACTCAGATTGGACAGTCAAGCTGCTGAAAACATCATTAGAAATCCAGTTTCTCACTCAACTACAGAGCACATTGACATCAGACATCACTTTGTGAGAGATTGCTATGAAAAAGGTTTGATTTCTTTGCATCATGTCCATACTTCAGATCAATTGGCAGATGTTTTACCCAAGGCGTTTTATACATCTACCTTTGAAAACTTGATCTCAAGAATTGGAAGACTAAACATGGATCAAAAACAAGTTCTCTTGTAAATCCTTGCGTACATAGCATCAAAATGTTTTCAGAAAATCAAAAACTCATCCTTAAAAATAGTTAAAATTGAATTTTTCAATAAATCTTTAAAAGTCTGCTCATAACATCTGTTGGCTCAAAACCTCTGATAGACTTCAAAATCTTATCCACTGTTAAAGTGTATCCTCTGACTTCCATTTTTACCACTTGTTTCAAAACACTGATAGCTATCCACTTATAGTGTTAAAAATCAGTACTTTTCTCATCAGAGGTTACCGTGGCCAGATGTTAGCCATCAGATCTTGCAACAGATGCCATGTCATCGTCACTTTCTCAAAACCCTATAAAACCATGTTTTATCTCTCGCCAGTGTTTACCCTAAAACTGTGTCGATCTCAAAAATCTCAAAACAATTTTTCTCTCTAACACCATGGCTCCCAAATCAAAATCTTCAAAGAAATCCACACAAGAACTTCCACCTTACACTCTCATGATCAAAACCCCACATAATTACACCGCCATACTTGAAGCAAACGACGTAAATACTCGCTATCATCCAATGATTCGAATTTTGCAAAAGTCGAAATTCAAGCGTATGTTAGAAGTCAAAGCCCCAATTTACATTGATTCTCTTCGTGACTTATGGAATAATGCTAAGGTTCACTCAACTGATGCTGGTGTTCCTTATACAATAATCTCAAGAGTAGGGGGAGTGTTGATGCAAATTAGCCCCCAGTCGATCTCTCAAGTTTTCAAGTTAAATGACATAGAACACCTGTGTCATTTCCCCACAATGAGATCCAAGCAGAGTTTCTGGAAAGAGGTTATGAAGGCCAGATGAAAGGTATGACCATCTTTAAACCTAACTTTCCTGCTGAGATGAGATTTTTCTTTCACACAATTCTAACTTGTCTCTCAGCAAAAACCACTGCTTTCAATGAAATTCATTGAACATGCAATATCTGGGGTATGCAATTTTAACTGACACATATTTTAACTACTCCCAGATGCTGTTCAATGATCTTGTGCATAAATTTCAAAATATTACAAAATAAAAAGCTTTTTTGATTCACCCACGGTTTCTGAGTGTTTACTTACAAGATTAAATCAAAGGTCCTGAAAGTAAAAAAGGCGCTGTGACAAACCCAGGCCGCCTTAATCATGAAATCTTCACCAGAATAACAAACCAAGATAAAGTTGCGAAAACACAAGTAGAGGAGGTTGAGAAAGTTTTACCTGAACAAAATGTTCAAACTCAACCTCTTGCTACTGAGCCCACCGCTCTTGGTGATCAGGGCACCACAACCGTTGCTCTGAAACCCACACCAAAAATCCTCAAAAAGAAAACCAAAACACTTACCAAAAAGCCCACCAAACCCAAAAAGGGTCCTGGAAGATGAGATCCCAGAGGTTAACCCAGTGACAGCACCAAAGTCACAAACCACTACTGCTACTTCTTCACAGCAGATGGTTCAAAGATCTCCAACCGGCTTTGAAATTCCTCCTTCTTCCTCACAAAAGGAAAAGGTTGTAGACACAGGGACACCAAACTATGAAGCTCTAGATCCACTTGGTTCTATCTTCCACAGCCCCTCTCCCAGGGCACTGTCGCTCTCTACATAGCCACCTTCACCAATGGCTACACTTCCACCTACTATGTTACCTTTGCTGAATGCAATTGAATTAGACCAGACAAAAACCAGCACTTCTCAACAACCTATTACTGAGAATATACTTCATCAAGAGGCTGGGTCTGACTCTTTATTCATTTCTAGCCCATCAGCACTTGAAGAGGCTACATCCCTTGGGTTACATGTAACCCTTGGTGATAGTTCAACTCAACCAACCACTACAATTGTTGAATTCCCAAGTTCTCAGTTGGGCAGTGGTTTCATTAATAAGACTTGGTTGAAGGCAACCACTGTTGAGGCAACAACTGTTACCTCTATTGTGGGAAGTCCCCAGTTCCAAGACAAAGGGGCATCTACGGTTGAAGCTGGTCCTAAAACCACTGCTAATGATACCATAGATACAACTACCATGTCTGGTAGGAGTTCAGATGATCCTATTAAATTAGGTGATGATCTAAAATATCAGGATTTGACGGAGAGAGTTACTAAAATAGAACATTCTGTGGACGAGATCAAAAGTTTACTGAAGCAAATGATAGCTACAAAAAGTCAACCCTCTGTTCTATCCACTACTGATCTCAAGGAAGCTCTTAACCCTCTGTTTCAACATCAACAACATTGTTTGAATCTACAACACAAGCACCAGATGAATGATGTTAGAAACATGGTTGATTCAAGGTATCAAGACACTACAACAGACATTAAAGCCATAAAAGCTCATCTACTCACAACCACAGAAAGCTGAAAATAGATGATGATAAGGCCAGACCTACTTTAAATATTCCAAGGCCTGATGGTTCAAAGAAGAAAGATTTAACTGATGAAATTGTGGCCAAGGCAAGGGCTAGTCACAAGAAGACAGTGATTGAGGAGAGCAGAGTGTTGGTTGAGAAAAAGATTGAACAACAAAAAGAAAAAGGAGAGGTTGGTACTTCATCAAAGAAGATACCTTCTAGAAAAGCTAGGCAACCAACAACCACACCTCCTAAAACTAAGCCTGAAACCAATCCAACCATCAAAACCTCTGCCTCTCAAAAACCTATCACATCTTCAAAACCACAACCCACATCCACACAAGCAGATGTTACAACATCTGTTGATACAACAGAGGTTGCAACAGATGCAACTCTATCCACTGCCATGATCACTTTTCCCACATCAACTCATCCATTATCCACACCACCTAAGATCCCACAACCACCATCACCCACTTTATGGTTTAAATGGAGAAAGATCACAAAAGTGATAAATGATTATGAGATTCATGCACCTCTTCCACTATCATCACAACCAATGACCTCCACACAGTGATTACAACAACTTCAACTCTTGAAGTTACTCCTGCAGCAAAGCTATATCCTCTTGATTTACCAGCAGTCAGGAAGAGATCCTAAGTTTCTTATCAGAGGATGACCCTGACAAAAGAACAATCCTATCCCTTGATGGCTATCCAAGACCTGCAAATGTCGATGATTATCTGGAATTGAAACGAAGCAAGCAGAGGATATTGCCAAAAGAGAATCAGCTGGTAAAAGTGATAGAGAGATACAGATTGCCATGTCCTTTCAACTAAGTAAAACCAGCATCTTACAAGATTTTGTCAAGAACCTGAGCAATTAGTTGTCAGAAAGGGAAGATAAGCTGCTCAAAAGTGAACTCATTGAGTATATCATGGAGAAGAAGTTGTATAAGGCAACAAGGGCACAGTTCAAGGATTGGAGCATAGATGAGCTAAGAGATCAAATCATCAGAATGCAAGAAATGTTGAAAGAACCTCTCAAAAAGCCAACTCCTCCCAACTGGTATTTATACAAGAAAGATATGCCTAAGAAAGACTTAAAGTTGAAGAGAATGAAGAATAAACTAATTCAGAATCATTATGGTTCAAAGAACCAAGTGATGAGATGGGGTGAGGTCAGGGTGATAGACACTTACAAAAAGTTGGAAGAAAGGAGGAAAAAGGATCCATCCATGCCTCCTAAACCTGATTATTTAAAAGAAGATGCTATTCTAAAAGCCCAACTCTCTAAAAAGTCCAGCACAACATCTGCTCATTCCACACTTGTCCTGTTACACAGAAAAAGGCAAGGGGAGATGTCTGAAAAAGACTGACAAAGAGTTTGAGGATACATTTATCAAAGAAGGTATACAGAACATGATTGATTATCCAACAGATGATTCAAGTGCCAAGCTGGCAAAAGATTTATCAAAAATAGCTCCTTCTCAAACCTCAACAATAAAAGCTCCTTTGAGAAAACCTTCAGACCCAAAAATTCTAAAGTGGAAGGTCGACAAAGACACCCATGTGATAATGCCACTAAACTATCCATGGAAGCTGCTTATAGGCTTACAGTAGAAGACTTCCAAGAATTATTATGTTTAGAGCTGGAGAAGGATGCTGATGACACAAAATCTCTTAACTTTGAACTTCAATTCAAAGGTCAAATAAGAGAATTCTTCCTGAGGAATAAAGACCAAGAATAAAGTGTTTTTGGCATCATCTGTTCCAGGGGGAGATTGTTGGGATTCAACCCCATGAAAGGAACAGATGATACAAAGCCAAATAACACTATCCGAGCTTTGGTTACACTATAAGAGGTTACAACCTCTGTTGTACAAACACTGCCTTCCCTAAAGACTGCTCTTCTATCATCTATCTTCACAAAGTTGCAAAGGTCCGCCAGATCTACAAGGATCAAAGGATAGATATCAGAGCTTAGTCATTAGATAGTTTATCAATGTAACAGTGCTAAGCACTGATAGTTAGTATTAGCAGTGTTTGTAGTTAGTTACATTTAGTTTCCTGTCACTATCAACCCTGACGTCATCAAAGATGCTCAGTGGTTAGATAGTTTAGTATAAATAGGTAACTTGTGTAACAGTTTAACTTTGTCTATCAAAAGATCAACTTTCGCATATCATCTTCTCTGCATTTTCTTACTACCAAACTTCAATTGCAAAGGCTGAGGGGGAGTTTGTGAATCACATGCGAGTTTACCAACTTGAAAGCATGATGATGATGAAAACAAACGGCCATTGCTTGTAGTAAAAGTTTTCCATCTATTTCTGCTGCAAATCTCTTACAAAACTCAATCATTTTCATTTTTGAAACAAAAACTACAAGTAATTCAAACTCAGATCCTAACAGAAAGACTAAAGTATTTCGTAGTGACAATGGAACTGAGTTTGTTAATAATCAAATGAATAGTTTTTTTTGTAATAGTAAGGGTATAATACATCAGACCTCTTGTTCATATACACCACAACAGAATGGTGTTGTTGAACGTAAACACAGACACCTTTTAAACATAGCCAGAGCTCTGGTGTTTCAGGGTGGATTACCTTCGAGATTTTGGAGTGATTGTGTGCTAATTGTTGTTTATTTAATTAACAGGCTTCCGTCATATGTGTTAGGTGGTAAGTATCCTTATGAACTTATGTTTGGTTTTAAACCCTCCTTGTCCCATTTGTAAAACTTTGGGTGTCTATGCTTTTGTCTATGCTTTAGTAGTGTATTGAATGAGTCTGATAAATTTGCTTATCATGCTAATAAGTATGTTTTAGTTGGATATTTAAATGTTAAAAAGGGATATAAACTTTGGAGTTTGGATGAGAAAAAAATTATTTTTCTCTAGAGATGTAAAATTTTATGAACATGTTTATCCTTTCAAGTCTAAGCTGATTAATGATCAAATATTTTTAAATCATGTAACTTTTTTGACTCATGAAACGTTTACACCTCAAGTTTCTCACACTACCAATGATGAAGAGGGTGCTGTTGGATCTCTTGACACTATCTGTGATGATCAGCAACCAGTTCTCTACATCTTCCACACCTAGACCAACTGAGTCAAGTCGTGACATAGGTTCTAGTGTAGAAAGTAGTGTTAGAGTGGAGTCTGGCAGGGCAGAGGACACTTGAGTGTCAGCTGATGAGATCAACCCATCTGAGGGGACCATTCCTGGTCTTAGGCGATCTTCTAGGAATACTGTGTTACCCAAACGGTTTGATGATTTTGTGTTAAATAGTAGTGTGAAGTATGGTATAGAAAAAGTTGTGAGTTATACTTGTTTATCTGCTGATAATTCTGTTTCACTATTAGTTTAAACAAGTCAAGTGAACCACATTCTTATAGTGAAGCTTCCAAAGATCAAAGTGGGTTGAAGCTATGAATCTATGGAAGCTTTACATAGGAATAGAACATGGGAAAATGTTGAGTTACCTAAAGATAGAAAACCTATAGGGTGTAAATGGATATACAAGATAAAGTATAAAGCAAATGGTGAGGTTGAGAGATATAAAGCTCGTTTAGTAGCTAAGGGTTATAATCAACATGAAGGTATTGATTTTGGAGAAACCTTTTCTCCGGTAGTCAAGACGGTAACTGTTAGATGTGTATTGAGTATAGTTGTTCAGAATAGTTGGTCATTATTTTAATTTGATGTTAATAATGCATTCTTGTATAGATCTATTTCTGAAGATGTATATATGTCACTTCTAGAGGGTTGTTATTCTAAAAACGAGATTAAAGTTTTTTTAAACTGATTAAGTCACTTTATAGTTTAAAACAGGCTCCAAGAAAATGGAATGAAAAACTTACTAATATGTTACTAAGTGTTGGTTTTATGCAAAGTGTGTGTGATCATTCTTTGTTTACATTTTCTGAAGGGTGTGTGTTTGTTATTTTGTTGGTTTATATGTATGATATTGTGATAACTGGGAATGATAACACTGAAATTGCTAAAGTAAAAACTATGCTTAGTGATACATTTCAAATAAAAGATTTGGGTACTCTTAAGTATTTTTTGGGTATAAAGGTTCGGTATAATAAAACTGGTTTTTGTTTAAGTTAAAGGATGTATTGTTTGGAATTATTTAATGAGTTTGGTTATTTAGGTTGCAAACCTGTGAATACTTTCATAGAGTTAAGTCATGTTGTTAATTGTCACACCCCAACCGATGGCGAAAACGTCGAGGCGGGACGACAAAGATTGCTCATTGCTCACAACGCTAACAGTGACAATATTTAATTAAATCCGAATTTCATTTCATACATAAATTGTCATTACAATACAAGAAACTTCAAATAACATACAACATTTGACAAAATTTGATACATCATTAATAAACCTAATGTCTATGTGTGTATCTAGCATCAACGCTACTTCAATTTCATAGCATCATCTTCATCGACCTGTAACATGTTTTAAAATAGAGTTCAATGCAAAAGCAAAGGCGAGTACACAAGTTTAAGCATAAGCATACGTATACGAATAAAATTAAAAATGAATCCACATGATACTAAGTTTATACGAAAGCATTATACATGGCATGCAATATTTCTAGTCAAACCCCTTGTTAACGCTAATCACGATATTTTAACATGGCCTCTAGATTTCAAGATGGAGGTGGTGCGTTACTCCTATAGCACTATACATGTCAAATGGAGGCTTAAGATAAGCTAATGACTATGGTATTACATAAGAATGGTCCAAGATATAAGCAACAAGTAACGTGTCAAAGCATGCATGTATATTGGATTGTTTCGTGCATTTCATAAAGTTTAAGTTTAGTGATTTTGTATATGGTAAACATGTTACACCCGAAAGTGATATAAACGAAAAGCGGGTCGAGTGTACTCACAGGTTTGCAAAGTTTCCTTTGGTGATTCCGTGAAGAGTTGGAGGTTGGAGCTTCAAAGCTTTCTTTAAAACACTTAGTGTTTTCTTTTAGAACTCTTAGAGTTCTCTTCCTTGCTTGGAAGATTTGAGAGAAGTAGAGAGGTTGAGAGAAGAATGGTTGGAAAACTTAGTGTCTTTTTAGAATTCTTAATTTAGAGAGATTGAGAGAATTAGAGAGATGGAGAGAAGAATGGTGTGAAGAAAATGGTAGAATGTGGTTGGTATTTATAGGTAGAGAAGGTGAAATATGATTGGTTAAAGACGCTGGAAGAGGATTGAAAAGATGATTGGTGGAGAAAGGATGTGGAAAATGGTGAAATATGATTGGTTAAAGGAGGTGGAAAAGGATTGAAAAGATGATTGGTGGAGAAAAGATGTGGAAGAGGGTGAAATATGATTGGTTAAAGAAGGTCGAAGCTGATTGATGAGGTGGAAAGATGATTGGTATATTTCTTGGTATTTCTTGAGTATATATTATGTAATTGAGTATATAAAAAGTACAAAATTATAATTCAAGTATTGAGGATGTGCGTATAAGTATTTATACGTATAATTGTGTCGGTTTGCGTATAAATACGTATTTCAAATGACCGGTTGTGTGAACAAAAAAATATGTATAAAATATGAATTTTATTATGATTAACGCCTCGAATTCTGAGATTGAAATTAAAATACGAATGTAAGATTTCTAAAATTAGAATACGAATACGAACATTTTTAAAATAGAAGTACGAAGATACGAGGCGTTACAGTCCCCCTGCTTTAGGAAATTTCGGCCCGAAATTTATTCAAGGGAAGACCTTGGAGAAAAAGCATTTTGGCTAGGAGAATGATTGTCTAAAATTAAGAATTGGAAGTTTGAAATGTATTGAAAAGTTTGAAGTTTCGAGGAACGAAAAGATAGGTTTGTAAAAAGAGTTTGTTTGTCTAAAATGATTCGAGGCATTGAGCATAAGTAAAACGTGCATGTGTGTGCATAGATGAGTGGTTTAAATAAGTCTGAATAACTCAAAGATGTGTCATCTAAGCAGAAAAGCTTTCGTATGAGATGGTCTGCTGTTTGATGAAAAGTGTGGTTGTTCCATAGTTGTAAGAAGGTTTTATTAGTGTTGCAGAGCATTGATAAATCTTGGTTTTTGTAGACAGTTGTTTATTGGTGAAAAACAAGAATGTTAGGTATTTTAAATAAAACAGAGTCCGAGGTAACGACCAACTAGGTGTGTTTGCACCAAAACAAGAACGAGAGTTAGTTTCCAAAGCAAGAAAGCGTTTAAGGTTCGAATGTTTAAACGATAGATCGTAAACGAGGTTGTATAAAGGACACAGTAAAGGTGGAATACTGAAGGAATAAGAGTGAACGTTTGATCTAATACGATTACAAGCGTAGGAATGGCATGAGTATTTGAACAACGAAAGAGTTGCGTTAGGGATGAAGTCTCGTCGTGGATAATCGGGTATCGCGCGCTTAGCAATGTAGTTGCGAGTTGTTTAAAGTTTGCATATTAGGTCTTACTACGGTCCGTAATACACCAAATTTATCATGGCATGTTTTATGAAAGTTTGGCAACATGGTGAAAACACTTATATATAGGAAGTACCAGCGGCGTATCCACCATGGTTTGACCACATCGTGACCATTTCGTTACTCGATGCAATGTTACGTTCCGTGTATTACCATACGCGGTAGCACACCCTATGGTTTTCATGCGCTTATAACTATAATCCCGTGTGCACCCGTGATTATACCGATCGTCGCATGATCCGCATAGCTTGTATTAGCGGCGTATGAATTAGTGTATACATAATTTCTGAAAATAAGTTTGCGTGCGTGTAAGAATGTAGTATATAAACATGTTTGCGTCCAAATAAGCATGAGGCCCACGTAAGCGAATCCCTCGGGTTTCACTCGCGTACAGGCGCGAATGTATGAATATGAGTATGATTACAAGTATGAGTATGAGTATAAGCATGGTTACAAGGCTTCTATGCATGTATGTGGATATATGTATAAGTATGAATGATAACACATATGTGCGTAAGTAGAATATGCGTAATAGTATAAATATCAACAGGTGTAAGTAATGACGATTGTGTGTGTAACATGAATTGAATACAACGAATTTATTCATGTAAATTAATCGAAAAATCTGAGTATGTAAAACGAATGATATAAATGAAATTGTCGTGCGAGATTTTGACTAAATCATGTTCGAGGATGTGCATGTATAGTGGTTTGAGCAAAACGTTGAGATTATCAATTCAAAATAGGTTTATGTTTGGCTTAAAATGTAGAATCTAGTTCGTGGATGTAAAAAGAATATCAAGTACTTATTGGTTACGCGTGACGTATTTTGTAAAAGGACGGGAGTTCTACCATTGTTTTAGAAGAATTTGAGTAAGTCGGAAATGGTTGGTCCTTATAAAGTTGTCTTGCCCACGTGTTTTGAAATTTGAGGTGACCTATTGAGAAGGGTATGAAAAGGTCTTAAGATAGTAGTTTGCATTGTTTTAGAGGATATTAAAATAATAAATTTGAAATTTGAGGGTTCTCGTGAAAACGTTGACCCTTGAGGGGAGATTTGAGATAATAGGTTTAGTGGTTGTTGAAAAGTGTTTTAGCAAAAGGGTTTTATTAATTCAGAAAATGTTTTAGTAAAACGATTTCATAATACCTATAAGACATTGGTTTGATCTTATTTATAAATGAAAGTCCTTAGTATAAGGATGTCACGTGTGCGTGTTTTAATGATTATGTTAAACATAAGTTTTGTGGGCAAGGTATTCATTAGGTTGATTAAGTTTGTAGGTAGCATTCCATCAAATTTTGAAAATCGGGAAACAAAACGTTTTATGCGGTGACCAAGTATATGTGTATGTAATTTAGATGAAATAAATTACAGGATAAGAAATACGTTTGACAAAGAAGTAATTTTGAAATCCACCCAAGTAAGGATTTTGACAATATGATAAAAAGATTTAGATATGCAAATTGAACGCGTGGTTTGTAAAATAAAGTTTCCAAGAAGGAAGGTCGGTAACGATCACCGAGGTATGGGAATCACCCCTAACCTATTGGTGAGGTCGTTTTAAAGAAGGAAAGAAGCGGAGTTAATCGTCAAGGTAAGGAAGTCACTCATATCTCGACGATGAGTCTCCATTTTGGGATTTCGAGAATATAAGTCTGGATGGTGACGTTTTGAAATCATGTGTGTAAATAATGTTTAAGTGTATGAAAAGGTTTAGTATGATTCATAGAAATCTAAAATAAATTTTTGAAATTTTGGAAAGAAGAGGTGACAAGCATGTAAGGTAAGATATCGAAAATAAATTGAAATAGCATAAAAGAGAGGTTCATAAAGAATTAGATTGTTTCGGGTAGAGAAACGTCGACTATTCCAAAGTGAATCAAAGATCCTTTCGATTAGAGTAACGTGCTTTGGCCTATAGGTAAAACGCTCTCATCGAGAAGCGATTAACGGCATTTTAAAATTCCAGTTACTACACGTCTCAAATTGATCGGAAAATCGAGACTTTGGTGAGATTGAAAATTGGGGAATGGGACTTAATCGTTAAGGTGCGGGTTTCACTGCTAACTTGACGATTTCGTACCCTAAGTGTGGTTGATCCTCGTCGGGTCAAAATTAATTTCGACACTTTGACTAGAGTCCACTAGAGTTTGAATGGGAAGTTTTCCATCAAGGTGTGGATGTCACACCTAACTTGATGGTGTAACTTCGTGAAAAATCAAGAATAAGCGAATGAGAGTCGTTCACCAAATTGTGGATATCACGCCTATTTTGGTGAAGTCGTCTCACTTGTGTAATACGAGTGTTTTCGAGTTTAGTATAATCGAGTAAAATTTATCAGGAAATGCGTATGTTTGAAATAATATAACGACTATGAACACGTAAAGCATTTCATGTATTTAGCACACATGATACTTTTCAAGAAATTAACATGCGAATCACGTATGGTCGAATATGGTGCTAAACTATAGACTATGTCAAAAGCATGACAATTCTACATTCCCTAGAGTTATGGCTCTGATACCAATCTGTCACACCCCAACCGATGGCGGAAACGTCGGGGCGGGACGAAAAAGATTGCTCATTGCTCACAACGCTAACAGTGACAATCTTTAATTAAATCCGAATTTTATTTCATACATAAATTGTCATTACAATACAAGAAACTTCAAATAACATACAATATTTGACAAAATTTGATATAGCATTAATAAACCTAACGTCTATGTGTGTATCTAGCATCAACACTACTTCAATTTCATAGCATCATCTTCATCGACCTGTAACATGTTTTAAAATAGAGTTCAATGCAAAAGCAAAGGCGAGTACACAAGTTTAAGCATAAGCATACGTATACGAATAAAGTTAAAATCGAATCCACATGATACTAAGTTTATACGAAAGCATTATACATGGCATGCAATATTTCTAGTCAAACCCCTTGTTAATGAAAATCACGATATTTTAACATGGCCTCTAGATTTCACGATGGAGGTGGTGCGTTACTCCTATGGCGTTATACATGTCAAATGGAGGCTTAAGATAAGCTAATGACTATGGTATTACATAAGAATGGTCCAAGATATAAGCAACAAGTAACGTGTCAAAGCATTCATGTATATTGGATTGTTTCGTGCATTTCATAAAGTTTAAGTTTAGTGATTTTGTATATAGTAAACATGTTACACCCGAAAGTTATATAAACGGAAAGCGGGTCAAGTGTACTCACAGTTTTGCAAAGTTTCCTTTGGTGATTCCATGAAGAGTTGGAGGTTGGAGCTTCAAATCTTTCTATAAAACTCTTAGTGTTTTCTTTTAGAACTCTTAGAGTTCTTTTCCTTGCTTGGAAGATTTGAGAGAAGTAGAGAGGTTGAGAGAAGAATGGTTGGAACACTTAGTGTCCTTTTAGAATTCTTAATTTAGAGAGATTGAGAAAATTAGAGAGATGGAGAGAAGAATGGTGTGAAGAAAATGGTAGAAGGAGGTTGGTATATATAGTTAGAGAAGGTGAAAAAGGGTGAAATATGATGAGTTAAAGAATGTGGAAGAGGATTGAAAAGATGATTGGTGAAGAAAGGAGGTGGAAAGGGTGAAATATGATTGGTTAAAGAAGGTGGAAGAGGATTGAAAAGATGATTGGTGGAGAAAGGAGGTGGAAGAGGGTGAAATATGATTAGTTAAAGAAGGTGGAAGATGATTGATGAGGTGGAAAGATGATTGGTATATTTCTTGGTATTTCTTGAGTAAATTTTATGTAATTGAGTATATAAAAAGTATAAAAGTATAATTCAAGTATTGGGGATGTGCGTATAAGTATTTATACGTATAATTGTGTCGGTTTGCATATAAATACGTATTTAAATGATCGGTTGTGTGAATAAAAAAATATGTATAAAATATGAATTTTATTATGATTAACGCCTGGAATTCTGAGATTGAAATTAAAATACGAAGGTAAGATTTCTAAAATTGGAATACGAATACGAACATTTTTAAAATAGAAATACGAAGATACGAGGCGTTACATTAAACTTAAATTAGTAATGAAAAATTGGTTGATGTTACTAGTTATCAAAAGTTAATAGGGATACTGATGTACGTGTCCTTAACACGTCCTTACATTAGCTATGCAGTTCAATATTTAAGCCACTTTATGCATAGTCCTTTAGAAGCACATCTTATGGTTTCTTTAAGATTGTTAAGGTATTTGAATTTGAGTCCTGGTAAAGGACTTGTGTTCAGGAAGAGTGTTAATGTAGATTTAACCTGTTATGTTGATTCTGACTGGAAAGTTAGTTACTAGTTTCTGTGTTTTTCTGGGTGGAAATTTAGTTTCCTTGAAAAGTAAGAATGTGACAACCCACACTTCTGAGGTTAGCACTACTCTTGTTCACGTCTATACTTTACGTTTCTTTACGTGTTACTTTTATACGTTACTTGATGAGCATGATTTAACATATTTTCTTTAACCCGTAACCCAAACAAACTATGTGTATTAAATATATAATTCCTTTACGAAATGACTAACTCACTAGCATGAACCGACCCATGCTTACATCTCCGGCTCGAACATCTTATTGAAACCAAACACCCTCGATTTGGCCGACTTACTCACGGCCCAAGGATCTCTACGGTAGACGTACTTTGACTTCTTGACGTGGTTGCTAGCTTGCTTCAAATTGTGATTTTAACGATCAACTCATGCTTTGATTTAATCCTCTTATGTGCCCGTTTGGTTTCAACCTTCTGTAGTTAATTCGATCCTAAAACAATAACCCCACCCCGTACAAAGTTTGGCCATAACTTCGGTTAACAACATGGTGGATAAGGTTCCACTCTTTGTTATAATAAACACTTAACAAGGCCCATCATTATAAGCGTGACAAGCCCAACTCACATGCGTCTTATACTTTCTTTTCGTTTATTATTATTATTATTATAAATCCAAACAATCTCCCACATGTATTCTGTATTAATTTCGTGTGCATGTGTATGGCTACAACTCCTCTGCCCCTACTTGCGGTCCAATAAACCCAACCCAACTCTTACCATTTATTGCAGCCACGTCACTTATTCTCTACCCCCACTTACGGCCCAGTAAACCCAGCCCCAACACTTGAGTTTACGGTCCAAACTTAATGCTTATACCGCCCCTAGCCTTTATCTCTTAAAGGTTACGTATGTATGCATGAATTGCTTTTATTCAAAACAAACTTCTCCACTCTGCAACCCTAACTAACAAACGTGATTCTTGCTCCCTCTCCCTCTCCCTCTCTACTGCCGTGAACAAGAGACCGGTCCAAGGACCCAACAATGAGTCATCTGCTATATTATCCGACTTCCTTCTTCGTTAGGTAACTAGTTTATATTTTATTTGTTATGAAAATAAGTGTTCTTGCATGATTTCGGTAGTTTAAACTCGTGATTATCAGCTACGTTTTATGATCTATGGTGAATGTTGAAGGTCCGTGATCAGGCAGTTCTAGACGGAAGTTAATGCATAAACGTAAACCGATTCGGTAGAATGTTATTAAGAATGGAGTAGAAGTAGAATGCAGCGGAAGTCTTCATTCATACCGAAAGAGTATACAACTTTATAAGTCCAACTGCCGGAGTTTTGAAACCATCCGTCTACGGAGCTAGTCATTAATTCCTAAGATCATCACCGAACGTTTTGAACGTTCTCAGTTCCTCACTGGTACTAACGACTGCTAATCCAGCTAACTGTTCCTTCACCGGAGATCAGGACTCTAACCCTTAAGCAACACTCTGTATCCTGAACTGAAAACTAGGAATTTCCTGTGATCACCCGATGAATCTCGATCCTTTGCATTTCCCGATAATCTGCAATTGGTAACCACTCGGATACTGTTGCAGTAGTCACGAATTTCATAAATGCCAGAATCTTCAAATATTGAAAATTTTTTATTCCCCCTCATTTTTGCAAATTCTAACCATACTGAAATTTTCACTGAAATTCCCCCTCAAATCCGGAACTTTCAGTTTTTAACAAATGCGGATTTAACATTTAGGCCCATTACTAGTCACGACAACCAAATGATCAACGTTCTGCATCGGTATCAATGACTCTCCCGTTATCTTCAAAATTTTGTGACCGTATCACCAAATATGTACTCTGAAGCTCTAGACGGTGTCCCCGAACATCCTAGTTCAGTCTTCGAAAACTCAAAAAAATTTCTATCGCCAAATTTTTTCTGGACATGCATCCCATCAATACGATCAACAAATTTTTTTTAGGCATTGGACCAAGTTCGGGCGAACTTGGTCACCCATTACCAAGTTCGGGCAAACTTGGTCTCCCAACTCACAAGTTCGGGCGAACTTGATTAAAGTTTGGGCGAACTTGATCAAGTTCGGGTGAACTTGATCAAAATGATACAAGTTCGGTCGAACTTGACCAATACAGGTCAAGTTCGGGCGAACTTCATCTCCAAAAATCAGCCCATTTTCACATTTTTCGATCCAGAATCCTTATTTCTTCAAATTTCGAGATTGTTCCACCATAGTTCTGGTCGAAAATGGTTTTCTAACAATCCTATCCGTTCAATTTTACTTTTCATCCATGGATTGTATGTTTATTTCAAGTTTTACGTCCAAAACCCCTTATAATGTCCATAAATATCCAAATTCATGAGCGTAGGTGATAACCATAGCTCTGATACTAATTGAAGGTCCGTGATCAGGCGGATCTAGACTGAAGTTGATGCGTAAACGTAAACCGATTAGGTAGAATGTTATTAAGAATGGAGTAGAAGTAGAATGCATCGGAAGTCTTCGTTCATACCAAAAGAGTATACATCTTTATAAGTCCAGCTGCCGGAGTTCCTGGAGAGAATCCAGTAGCACTGTAACACTACATGTTTTACGTCCTATAATTATCTTACACGTGTCCTAGGAATCCTAGATACAACGTATGTCAAACCAGGAGGGACCTAAAGTCGTTAAATCACTTATCTTATCCTCAATGTGCCTTGAAATGAAGTTGAGGGGCCATATATGCTTAAATAAAAGTTTTAGAACATTCAGGGACTGAAACTGCCAAGTTGAAAACTTGGCTTGCTGACCTGAAGCACGGTCGCGGGCCGCGACTAGGCCAGGCCGAAACCCCTTGCGCCCCGAGAGGGGGTGCCAACGACAGAATGTTTGTTGTTTGGTGCCAGCTTGCAACTTGGACACCTATTTCTTGGGTTTTGCCACCTTAAGCTCATTGTTTGACACCTCTAGGACACTTGTGAGCACCTGGAGACCCTCCTCAACACCTGGCTTCCCTCTATCATTCCGAACATGCATTGAAGGAGCCTTCTCCATGTGTTGCAACAAGATCATCACCTTGGAAGCTTGTCAACACGCCTTGGAGGAGTCCTAGACTAATTTGGAGCATTCCGTTCTTTTCTTAGCAACTCCTGGACCTTAGGTAAGTGTTCACTCTCGTGCTAAGTCGATTCTTCATAAGTTCTTAGCCTAGAACAAAGTCTCGTCGTAATTACGCCTTGACTTTGCTATAAGTCCGTGTATACTCCACCATTGTGCATAACGATAGTTCCTACGTGCTCATAATGATGGAGGTAATAAACCCTCAAGAAGGCATTCTGATATTTTCACGGATTCATGGCCAATTGACGAGTCAACTGAAAAGTTAAATAAAGTCAAACTGGTCAGATTTGTAAAAATGCATAACTAATGATCCAGATGTTATAAATTATGTTTTGAAGCATTAATAACCTTAAAATAAGTATTAGAACTTGTCTCAACAGATTCGGCTTGTCAAATTTTTGTCTAGGCTCGGAATGTAACCAAAAGTCTTAAACAGTTGACTTTCTGTTGACTTTTAGTTCTGACCCATTCTGAGCCATTCTTGCTACTAAGTTCTGGTCATTTTATGATGATGATTATGTCTATAATATTATCCTAATGTTTCGTGACTCAATTCCTAAGAAATCTGAGTTATCATATAAGTTCCGTAAAAATCCTTAAAACTTGGCAAATAGGTCCTTTTCGCGCAAAATGAGATTTTTAGCACATATGAGCATGTGGATGGTATAACTACTGAAATGTTAAGATAATTAGGACCAATTGGCATGTTTTTTCAGTTTATGGCTTGAATGCATGCTTAAGAATCGCTAATCGCCGCTAAATGACTAAACTACCCTTTTTACGGAAAAATAGCAGGAATCAAACTTGTTTTAATCAAAACCCTAACTTACTGATGTTATAAGTTAAACGACATATTTTTGGACCATTTAAAATAGGTCCTAACTTCAGTTTATATTAAATATCGGTTTAACGGCATTTAAGCAAATTTCACGCCTTTTCGGTGCATAGGTATGGTTTAAAACCATAACCATGAGCCGAGACTTGTTACATACTGATTCATAAACTTATTTTTAATATAACAACAGTAAGTACAAGTCCCGAACTCAGAATCCCAAATTCGGCTTCAAAACTGTGTGTGAAATTACTAAAATGCCCCTGCGGGACATAGTATGTTTCAAAATCATCAAACACATATATACTTGATATCCTACTGTTATAACATGATAAAATATATGTTTTTATAGAATATTTAAGGTCATAACATCGGATTCACTCTAAACATCTTTTATAAGCCTAAAAATGACCAAAGTGCCCTTGTAAGGCATAAATCAGTTTTAAATGTAACTCGGGCCTATCTTTGCAAATGCTAATGATTTTATAACATATTTTAAGCATATCTCATTATGGAACTTATATAAGACTCATACGGTTACCCGGTTTCGCATATACGCATATGGTTAAGCATACATAGCTAATTTACGTTTTTAACCACAACGGGTTTAACTTTGTCCATTCCTTATCAAAATCCAGAATGTTATTGGTCTTCCCATATTATACAAGTCTATGTACTTGTCGGGTCCTATTATTCTATTTCAGTCACCGCTTAATCTAGCGTATCGTACCGTATCATAATTTAGCGTAAGACTAACCGGTCCAAGTCTACGACTTAACTAAGGACTCGTTAGCATTCTAATATTGGTTATTAATTACCATCACTCCAGACTAAACGCCTCCCGGTAGATTGCTCCTGTACTTGCTCTGGAATACGGCTGAATTTGGATTACTTGCGAACTCCATGAGTGGTAAATACTCTTAACTTATTTTCCCTATACGGGCTTGGGATACGGTAGACTACCACTGCTTGGTCGGGTATGGGATAATGTTTTATCCAGTTGTGATAATTAACTGAAATCTTACGTAACCCGGTATTGATCTGTTTTGACTAAAACTAAAACATTGAGGGTGGGCTTGACCGTGTCTGGGATATCGTTGGCTCACTAAATTGGTAGTGGCCACGACAATATAGCATGGCGTGTAGGCATACATTGGGTAATTGCTATCCTGCTTTCTCTGTGAAAGTTCAGAGTGGTGTGTCAGTCGATCATGTCTCGGTTTTCGTACCGGGCCTCATATGTAAAAGCCAGCATGTAAATCTGTATACAAGGTCTTTTGTACTATCCCAAGTTATTTAAAAAATGCACTACGTGCGCCAAAAACCATTTTCGAAAAGGTTTTCAAAATGAGTCGGCTGAGCGTATTTACCAGTGTAAACTGACGTATTTTCAAAAGCTTAAGTTACAGGTTGCAAGTACGGAATAGGCCGGGAGCTGCGGGGCGAATAACCAAGGAGTTGCGACCTTAGGGAATTGCCTGTTTATAGTCTGCTATCATTTTGTATGTGTTTCGATCCGCCTGTGGATCTAGTTACAACCATGTCTGTACATATTTATTTTGGACATTAGACATTATCGGTTGTAATAGTTTATTTACTCCAGACTTCCGCTGTGTTATGCTTATTTGGTTATGATGATATCAACTGTACGTCACGATACTCCCCACCTGGCCCACCGGTAGACACGTGGATGTCGGGGTGTGACAAGCACCTCCCCGTAGGGATGGCAAAAACTCAAATGACAGATGAACACACACCACCTATTTATAGGGAAACATAACAAGTTCGCTTGACATGTGCATAGGAGGACAAGTTCGGGCGAATTTGTCCACCATACGACAAGTTCGGCCGAACTTGTCTTTCCACATGTCAAGTTCGAGCGAACTTGTATGCCACATGTCAAGTTCGAGCGAACTTGACCTCCACAGGTCAAATTCGGGCGAACTTGTTCCCTTTTACACTGAAAACTCCGTATTTTGGTCGTGTGTTCGATTCTAACCTATACAATATTCAACACACGCTCAATCTAGCCTATTCGACAAGTGACGAACAAAATAGTGCATCAACAAATGTTTGTGTGTATACAAATGGTTAGGTTGGTTAAGGGTTCGGTTAAGCCACTAGGGTTTTAGTTAGGAGTTGGATCTTATGTTTTGTGGTGATTATAGATGTTTGTGCATGAATTTTATCATATACTTGGCTGCGTTTTGAGTGTAACTTTTGGATCCTTGATGGTATGATGATAACTTATGGGATAGGATTCATAATAGTCAAGTCTGTGCTTAGTGTTATTTATATTGCGTGTACAGGATGTGGGTTTGACATTCTCGATGATCTTGATGTTTTTTATGGCAAATCTGATATAAAACAACATATAACCTGCTATGAATAATGTAGATGTGTTAAATAACGGTAAAACACGATAGAGAAACCCGGAAACTCGGTTATAAAAAGATTTGTGACTAATCAGGTAAGTTGTCCAATAGTTACAACTGACTTTAATCGACTGTAACCGAGCCATAAAAAAAGAAATCTGGATATATTGAGTCCAAAACGTGGTATTTAGAAATACGCTTCTAATGGCGCTAGAATCATAATTTTTCAATGTCTTTTGATATTTTAAACGAATTATTTCGTTTTAGTGGTCAAAGCTGCAATTTTCTGCAGAATTTGTGTGTTGTGTTTTACATCATAGCTTGGTGAATACTTTGACTTTGGGTATGAAATTTATACAGTAGATGGTCTTAGGTATCTGTGCGAATCTCTAGGTGGAATCGGGTCAATCGGGTAATTGAGGATTTTTAAATGAATTTTTCCATAAGCTGCAGTCAGAAAGTGACGAATCTCGACACTGCATAGTAAAATATTTTTCTAAATTTTTCGATAAAGAGTTAGATCTCAAAGATTTAACACAAGGATAACCTCACCGAGGGCCACGTTCTATAAAAAGACCATAATTTTTGCAACATTGTAAGTATGGTAAACGAGGTTCCTAAAACAGCCAAATTTCAGTGATTTTGCTATGTGTTGATGCATATGTCTGTTGCCTACGTCATTATGTATTGAGTCTGAGTGAATAGGGCTTAAACTGTTAGAAACGAGACGTATTTAAGTGAGATCTAGGTCAAGTTCGCTGGTAATGGTGTGTATGAAGTCAAGTTCGGTCGAACTTGACTAGGTCAAGTTCGCCCGAACATGTTCTCTCACCAGCGAACTTGTAATGCTATAAATAGGTGCCTTGGTTATTTCATTTGTAACTAGGAGAGATTTTGGCACAGAGACGGCGAAGCTCTGTCGGATCCGATTCTCGAATGTATTGAACTTTAGATCAATGAAAACAACATTTAAATGAGTAATTCTTGTTATTTGGTTAACTTGTCATTAGTTTCCGCCTAATTGGACAATAGATAACAAATTTAGGTTCCTGTGCTAATCGTGGACGTTCCTACAAGTGGTATCAGAGCCTGGATACCTAAATTTGCTAGAATCAAGACAAGAATTTCTCTATTTCATCTCCATTCTATCATTTTTTTAACATTTTCATATATTTGAAGATTTCATGGACAAAATCAGCTAAAAATTGAATATGTCATGTAAAATACAGTTGTGATAAACCTCTGAGAGTTTGGACATCAAATTCAATCGAATTGATAGCAAAAAGTTCAAAAAACCATGAATTGCAAAATCATTTTATCCGAACTTGAGACCAAGTTCGACCGAACTTGACTAAAATTCTCTGAATTTTAATCAAGTTCGACCGAACATGATAGTTTTTCAAGGAATTAACCTCAAGTTGAACTCAGGTAAAAATTCTTTAATTTTATCAAGTTCGCCCGAACTTGTATAAAATTTGTTGAAAATTAGTCTAAGTTCGCTCGAATTTAGCTAAGTTCTTGAAAACTCTTCTTAAGTTCGACCGAACTTACTGTCATTCTTTGAAATCCTTACAAGTTCGCTCAAAATAGTAAATCTTTTCTCAAAGCACACATCAAGTTCGACCGAACTTGAGTGTTTGTTATAAATTTATGAAAATTCTCATCTAAGTTCGACCGAACTTGTGGAAAATTGAAATCAAAATCTGGTTCTTACATAAGTTCGACCGAACTTGTCTGTTTCTAATCAATTTTCGAGTGTTTTTTATCGTATTTTCAGATACGTCTTCAAATTGTCAAAATGGAAGATTTCCACAACGTGTTCGTCTCTCAAGTGGCTTCTTCATCAAATGCTAATATTCTTGCAGCAAACCAGATGAATATCGACAACGAAATGGTACTACGTCGAAACCGCCAAAGCTAATGAGTATGTATGAGTTTGAAGGGTGGAAGGAAAAGTTTGTAAATTGGATATAAGCGAATCAATTCAACAGCTGGGTTGCAGTTGAGGATGGTTACAAATGGCCAAAAGATGAGCGTGATCAAGATCTTCCGCTGAACAAGTTCTCACCAGCTGACAAAGATAACTATGTCGCTGAGAAGAAAATGATTAGCTTGATACAACAATCAGTAAAAGAAGATATCTTGATTCTTTTGCCAGAATATGAAACATCACAGGAATTATGGCATGCTCTTTGCGAAAAATTCAAAGGTAGTGATGAAATGATCAAAAGCAAAAGGCCTTGATCAAGAAAGAGTTCGAGATCTTCACGATGATCAAAGGTGAGACTATGAAGCAGATGATCGATAGATATTGTCACCTCATGGTCCAGATGCGGAGAAATTATATCAAACGATCTAATGAAGAGCAAATCGAAAAATTAGCTGATGCACTTCCAGAAGGAGAATGGACAACATATCTGATGATTTTGAAGAATAGTCCATCTTGGAGACATTTCAAATTGTCATCTTTCATCGACAAATTAGAAGGTCATGAAATGGAGTTGATGAAGATTGCAAAATCAAAGAATGCTAACGTTGTTCAAGATGTCTGTGTTTATTATAAAGGAGGTGTTCAAGATACTCCGATTCAAAGCCCGAAAATTCAAACAGCATTCAGTGCAAATACAAATTCTTCTCTAAATCAAAGTTCTCCTTATGCTGGATATACTAGTGCTAGTTCAAACTCGTCATTCCAAAACCAGACAAACCAAGCCAATTCTGATTCAAATGTTTTCCAGTGCAACATAGTAGTCGATTTTAAGAATGTAATTCTTGAAAATGTGGCCAAATAGCACATAGCACTTCTAGCTACTGTTATTGAATCATATGAAAGTCTTGTTGCTGGAAAGATCGGTAATCCAGAAATGACTGCCGAGGATTATGAAAAAGTGGACGAAAAAGAGTTGGAGTTGATGGATATAAAGTGGAGTCTGGCATCTATCATCAGAAGAGTTACCAAGTTTATGGTACTCACTGGAAGAGATATTGGCAATTCAAGCAACAAGCTTAGATTCGACAAGTCTAAAGTCACATGCTTCAGGTGCCGACAGAAGGGACACTTCAAACGAGAATGTAACAATCAAGAAGCAAGTGGAAATTAAAATCCTTTCGGCAGCAACAATGAGTACTACAAGAAAGATCTTCAACATAAGCCATATCCAAAGAGAACACAAGTCGAAGTTGAAGATAAATCTACAAAGAAAACTGAATAAGCTCTTGTTGTTACTCATGAAGAAGGTGGTTTTGATTGGAATAGATACATTGGAAAGAAAACTGGTGTTGCTATGATGGCAGAGTTAGTGGATGAATCTCAGACATTGTATGTTGATGCTGCTCTAGAGAATGCCATTCTGGAAGGTTATAGGCAGAGAGCTGAGGAAGAAGAAATAGCTTTCCTTGAGATGCAAAGGCAAGAAGCATTGAAATCAAAGGCAGAAAAGGTAAAAGCTGAGGTAAGTATGTCTGACAAGGAAGTTGTGAAAGTTGTGAAGGTTGAAAAACCTTGCACAAAGTGCGCAAGTCCTTGTGAACCTTGTCTTGAAAAGGTCAAAGTCATAAGAGAAATAACTGTACACAACGAAAATTTTCGTTACGATTACAGAACTATGAAAGAAGTTTATGACAAGATAACAAGCAAATATAAAAATGTCGACAAAGCTAATCTTGAACTCAGTGCTAATGTAAAGATGTTAAATGCCACAGTAATTGAAAAACAAAAAGCAATTAACATGTACATTAATACTATTGCCGAAACAAAGCGTGAGCTTCATGACATAAAGATAGAAACAGGAAGGGTAAGACAATTGCTGAAAAGTTACACCACAATCGCGTATGTCATTGATCACATTCTTCCTACGATTAAGTCGGAGGAAAATGGTGATAAATCAAAGTGTAAAGAATACGGAAGTGTTCCTCCACCACTTCTTGCAAGTTATTCCTGCAACAAAGATGATGAGATTGAAAAGGCATTTAACATATTACCTCTATCAGAAATGAA
Organism: Scalesia atractyloides; assembly: GCA_947069175.1. Classification (NCBI taxonomy): domain Eukaryota; kingdom Viridiplantae; phylum Streptophyta; class Magnoliopsida; order Asterales; family Asteraceae; genus Scalesia; species Scalesia atractyloides. Next base: position 41,690,781 of record CAMTDV010000019.1, on the reverse strand, counting down.
AGATAAATTGCCTGAGAACATTGACGTAGACTTTACAAAATCAAATGATGACAATGAAGTGGTTGTAAAAAATGTGGTTAAAAATGTGTTAGGAAATGATTCTGACAAATGAAGCTCTGAAAGCGCCAAATCAAGTTCGAATAACTCGGAATCACAATCTGAAAATGACGATACATCATCAGAACATGATCTAAGTGATGATCCTAATGTTGTCATGTACAAGATCAAGGAATCTGATAGGTTATACTTTGATGATAGTTTTCCGATTCAGAACGTGAAAGAGGATCAACTTGATAAGTTTTTCAAACTTGTAGAAGTTTCATCAGATGATCTTGAGAAAAACGAGAAAAGATTTTACTCGAAACCCAAAAGGAATGATAACAATTATCGAAAGTTTGGTGGTCATTTTCCTGAGAACATGAGAGCAGGATTGGTTTGGAGGAAAATGAAGAAGAGCCGAGAAGGAACCAAAAGTCGCCATTCCATGAGAACAAAGGTAAAAACATAAGGTTTGTGTATGGGACAAATACGGTTCAAGAAGAAGGTACGATTAGTAAGAAATCAAATGATGAATTCAAGAAAGAGAAAGAACTTCGGGACAAGGCTAAGACCAAGTCCACAAGTGGAGTAAAACTCACTAGTGGACATATTTCTGATAATCGGACTTGCTTTAAATGCAATACTGTTGGTCATATTGCTCGCAAGTGTCTGAATCTAAAGCATGTGTTTCCACGAAGAAAAACGGGGTCAAAAGATGTAAAGCAAAACAACCAGAGATTGTGAAACCTGTCACAGAATCAAATAGAAACTATGAATCTAAAGACGAAGTGAAACCTAAAACGAGTTCAAGGTTTGAAAACTCAATTTTTGAAAAAGGTGAAACTTCAAAATTAAATGAAAATGTTCTATATTAAGAAAGCGAGAAGCAAGCTACAATCCTGGGTTGCTAAGAAAAAACTTTCATCATCAGAAAAATCAAAGTCTGTTGCTAACAAAACTAAAAATGTCAAAACAAATGAGTCTGTAATTAAACAGACAAAGAAAGAAAAGGATAAAACATTTTCAGAATCGACATCGGACGAAATGTTTGATGATGATTTGGATTTTGATGATGAGTTCGAAGATGATTATGATGCTTATCATGTCAAACCCAAAACCAAAAAGGTTTGGTTTTCCTTATTCAAATAGCTGCTTTGTGTGCTGGAGTTCCAAGGATCCAATTTGTCAAAGATAAACCTGGATAGCGGAGCTTCATGTTACTTAACTTATTCAGAAAGTCAAAATCTTAATCATTTTGAGAAAATAAGAAGTTGAAAAGGAAAAACTGTCAAAATCAAATTGTGCAAATCCACACCGTTGAACGGAACACTAATTTTATAACCATTTGATTCTTTCATGTAAATGATTTTAATGGTTTTGTCTGTTGAACAGGTGCAAATACAAATGTGGGAAAAAGGATCAGACGATGAGTTATCGTGATCCACATTGGTTTGTTATCTTTTAGTATAGTATTTCTTAAACGCTAAAATCCAAAAATATGTTTTTGATTTTACGGGGAGTAAGAAAAATTTTAGAAAAATCAAAAACATATGAAAAAGTTGAAAATTCAAAAACATTTGAAACTTTCAAAAAGTACAAAAAAATTGAAAAAGACAAAAAGAATTTTGTTGTCACAAAAGGAAATGATAGTACATCAGTGAACTATCACAGTATGCTAAAGAATTGTAAAGTTTAAAAGTGATAACAAGTCTTACTGTGGATGTGTCGATAGACTTTACACGTTCAGTAAATTGTTTCCGGGATATAAACTAAATTTTTACAACTGCTTATTCTCGATAATTAACATCTCTTGGATATATGGACTTAGTACTCCGAAATTTCGATTGAAGGGTTGCCTGATTATGAGATACGAGGTCTTTATAGATGATTGATATCTGGGGTATTATACAAGTTCTTCTGATTTTACCAAAGCAATAACCTAGAACTTCTATAATGCTTTGGCTAAAAACACCAAATTAGCATGCAAAATTTGAAAAGAATCGAAAGATCTAATCATTTGCAATGCTTAAAAGATTTCTTAAGTGGAACACACCTTAAAGACGAGCCTTCATCTCTTTGTCTGTACGGTAGTACTAACCTGAGCTCTCAAGGTCTCACATTAACCCAAAGACAGATATCAATTACGCTATATTCACCTGTAAGATGAAATCTAGGGAATCTGGATTCGGGAGTATATTCACGAAGTGGGAACCATAGTTAAGTCAAGTTTAGTAAATCATACCTAACATATCTTGGAACAGTTGAGAAACGTGGTAAAGTATAAGTGGACAAACATATCGACAATCTAAGTAAACAAGTTTAAATCTTAAAGTCTCAAAAGGTCAACGGTACTGGTGATATGTCTCAATCAACTGATATGATCCTTAGACACGAGTTCAAAAAAATATGTCTGTAAATATGTTTGTAGATAGTTTACTTTCTTTAAATTGCTTTTCATATAAAAATCAAAAAGATTTTCAATGTGTTTTAGCATAAACTTTCTAAAAATAAAAAATATTTTGTTTCTTCATTAGTTTCAACGAGCCAATGATGGAGAACGGTTCTTCGAAGTTTGGTAAGGTGCTTTTATGTTGAAAATCTTGATGACATCTATGAAAAACAAAAAATGATCAGAAGTGTTAAAAAGTTCATTAAGTTGAAACTTTGAAATTGAAGAAAAACATTAGTTCAACTACAATGTTGTTTCAAACCAAGGTCATTAATTTGGACTTCGTAAATGAAATTGGTTAACCAAGGTCATTAACTTGGACTTGATCAACCAAGTGGATTTCATAATTGGAAATTTTATTAAGTAAACACGGGCTTAAATGTTAAAAGTGTCCAAGGTCATTAATTTGAACTTGAATATCTAAAAGAGTTGAAAAGATTAAAAAGAAGATTCAAACTTTGAAATTTTATAACAGATTTTTGAATCTGAAATGTTTATTTGAATGTCTTAGAACTTTGAAACAGAAAGTAAAGTTTTAGGGGGAGCTTGATAAAACACTGTCCAAAGAATTCAGAAAGCTCAAAGCTAGGGGAGTTTGAAGTCTAAAGATCAAAGCAGAGTCTGAAGCTAAAACTTAACGCTAGGGGGAGCATGTTGGTTAAAAGTTTTATCAAGACAAAGCTCAAGAAAGAGGAAGAGGATATAAAGATCAAGATGTTAAAGTTTATTCAAGAACTAAAGATCGGAAGACTCAGAAGATTTTAAAAGTCAATGACTACAGCAACATCCAAGGGGGAGTCTGTTGGTGCATATGTCTGTTGCCTACGTCATTATGTATTGAGTCTGAGTGAATAGGGCTTAATATGTTAGAAATGAGGCGTATTTAAGTGAGATTTAGGTCAAGTTCACTGGTAATGGTGTATATGAAGTCAAATTCGGTTGAACTTGACTAGGTCAAGTTCGCCCGAACATGTTCTCTCACCAGCGAACTTGTAATGCTATAAATAGGTGCCTTGGTTATTTCATTTGTAACTAGGAGAGATTTTGGCACAGAGACGGCGAAGCTCTATCGGATCCGGTTCTCGAATGTATTGAACTTTAGATCAATGAAAACAATATTTAAATGAGGAATTCTTGTTATTTGGTTAACTTGTCATTAGTTTCCGCCTAATTGGACATTAGATAACAAATTTAGGTTCCCGTGCTAATCGTGGACGTTTCTACACTATGCATGAACTATAAAATGTATAAGAGTCGAACTTGCTATTTAGTGTCCACACTTGCTTAGTGATTATATTAATAGCGTTTATCATGTCAGAGGATATATTACGAGCATGTGCATGAAAACCACATGGTAAAATATTTTGTGACAACTTGTACGCTTGCTATTTGCTAGATATGTGTAGGACTTGCGTGAATTACATAAATAACCCTAATAACCCTATGAGTATCATAATAGGTCGTGGTTGACCACATCAACTTATAAATCATTTGAGTCTTACCGAGCAAAACTAAGGTGACTTCACAACTCTTTTCTAAAAGCATGTGTCCCTGGTTTGGGACACCGCTTTCTATCGTAGCTCTGGTGTGGGCTACGCGCGCGTTCATTATGAGAACCACTAAAACATACGATCCAATGGAGGTAGATAATACACTTGGACTAAAAGACAACTCTATTATGAAAGTCCCTACACATTATACCGATTAGCTTTCCGGGTTGGCAAATGGGGTATTAGGTTTGACAAACCTCACACCGTGTTGCGAGTCGGGCGTGAACCATTAAAATTTCCTACTGCATCAATGCGGATAGACATTTATGGAAATGTTCAGGGACTGCGATAATCACTTGACATTCTTTTGGACCTAGTTGTAAATTCATGATGGCCAGCATATAAAAGCTTCTCATCTGCTTAGAGAGCTTAGTTACTCTCGCACATTCTTACACTTTCTCTATGTATTGTTTAGGGTTTGTTATAGTTGTTAGTTTGTTGAAGATCTATTTGTAGTCTCTCATTAGGGGTGTTCAAGATCGAATTATCCGGTTTTCGGATATCCGAAAATTTCGGATAGTGAATATTAATATCCGAATCCGTATCCGAAATTTCGGATATCCGGTTTTCGGATATCCGAAATTTCAGATACGGATTCGGATATCCAAACGGATATCCAAAATTAAAAAAAAATCAAAAATTCCTTATCGTCCATAGATTAAAACTAATCCTCTATTCGATTTTCCAAATTTCAAATATTGAAAACAAAAACATTCATAAATTAACATCCGAATCCGATTATTTACTATTTTTATTATATTTTAAACAAAATATAATGCTCGTATACATATATATATTTAAAAAAATATATGATTTTTCGGATATCGGATAATTGGATCATCCGAAAATTCGGATTATCCGAAATTTTGGAAATTAACATCCGAATCCGAATCCGAAAATTCGGATTATCCGGTTTTCGGATATCCGAATTTTCGGATACCCGAAATTTCGGATAATTAGGATACGGATTTTCGGATTCGGTTTCGGATCCGGATTTTTTTGAACACCCCTATCTCTCATATGTGTTTATAGAGAGACTGATCTTCTATCATTGATGATCATCAGGATTATATATTTATTTTTGTTTTGTTTGATGATCTTACAATTTGTAAGATCAGTTGGTATTGGTGGGTAAATCTTTGGGTTGGTTTAATAAGATTTTGTCACCTGGTTTGGTCGCTATTTCTTGGGTTTGTTTTTTGTTCGATCTTCATAGATGTTTGTTAACATAATCAATCAAATGAAAGAAACATATAGGCTTCAAATCCCACTATATATGCAATGATCTTTAGTACGGCTTGACTATGACACTTTTACCCAACCTGATAAGACTCCCGTTAAGTAATCCCAATCCTATGATAAATTAAGATACTCGGGATGAACACACTCTTAACACCCTAATAAGCGACAAATGAAGTGCAAACAACGAATGATGTGTTGAAGTACTAGTACAAATTATATATGATGCTTTCTTGTCCTACAGTTATCAGAATGTGACACTATAAACAATAACAACAACCCTCGAATCATGAAGGCTAAAATAGATATGAAAAACCAATGACTTAGGAACCCGTAATTACAAATAAACACATGCAACTCACATTAACAAAAATAATAATCTTTTCAAACTACTTGGAATGGATGCACACAAAATCTAACCAGTTTTATCAGCCAATTTATTGATTACTATCTCTAGTTTCATGCCTTAAAATTGAAAATCAAAGGATAAACAATGAAGACTGGATTTATCAAAACAATGGGAATATATCTACATGCCAAGGTTGATAAAAACACGTAAACAACTGATATATACAATATTATATACAATATTGACAAATACACATGAACATAAAAAAAATCAATTCTGAATTATACTAATCTAGCACGGTTATAGTCCAAAGTCAAACAAGAAAGTCAAAGTCATGAACAAGTCTCATCTAACCTAGCTGATTAAGGGTTATTAGTCTATAATCTCGAAATAACAAAGTAACAAGTTTGGAATTCGAGTTTCTGATGAAAAATGAGAAATAAAACCATGATACAATGTTTAAACGTATAAAAATTCAAACCAAAAGCTTCAATCCAACGCTTCAAGTCTTCAAATGATAACTCTCTCAATAACTAGTACACCATTTTATTTTGACTAATGGATACAAAATTAAAGCATTCTTGACCCGACCTGTTAGAATTTTAACCTATCCAGTTACTTATCTAATAGATCCAAATCATACTCTATATCATCTATCAGAAATCCAAATGCAAACCAAATAGAAAACAACAGATATCCAACCATAGAGGGTTTAATGGAAGATACTTTTTGCAAGTGAATAACTAACAAAGTTGGAGCATCACGAGATAAAGAAACACTTTGGGTCATACTTTTTTAATAGTGTTTGGGGTGTTGTTACTTGGGTATATAAGTCCAAAAGTGTTTCGGGTGTTAATACTTGGGTATATAAGTCCAAAACTATCATGTTACCCGTGCGATTTTACCTCAAAATATATTTCATTGTTCTTTTTCAGTTCATTTAAACGTGTTAGACCCTACTTTGAGCATACTCATAAAATAATTTCAGTTTCTGACATTGATCTATTTTTATCCTTTTGTCATTTTCCTCCACATTCACCGGTAACCTTTTAAATGTTGGAAAATTTGATGAATAGATATTTAATAAATTTATAATTTAATGAAATTATAATTATTGATTAGAATTTTAATGGTGACAAACTCTTGAGTAGAGTTTTTATGTCACTTGATTAGCTTTTATTAGAGTTTTCATATATCTAATTAATCACTAATTAAGTGAAAATTTGATTAGAGTTTATGTCTCTAATAAAATCACCAATTAAGAGAAAATCTTCATTACCCACAACTCTTGTATAAATGGTGGGTTATGTTCCTCATTGGTGACATGAGAAAAATACTAGAGAAGGGTTACAAGGAAAATACATGAACATATGGAGAGTTTATGTCTCTAATAAAATCACCAATTAAGAGAAACTCTTCATTACCCACAACTCTTGTATAAATGGTGGGCTATGTGCCTCATTGGTGACATGAGAAAAATACTAGAGAAGGGCTACAAGGAAAATACATGAACATATGGAGAGTTCTTAAAAATAAGAAATACTTGAAGACCCATGTGTTGGGTAATTAGAGAAATATGTTTTCTCTATTCGATTCCATCACCTTCGTATCATTATTTTCCACAACTTCTAACACCATAATTTTATCCAATGTAACCTCGGGCGTGTGGTCATCTCCGGCAGTACAGACTGCATCGGCTGTTGTACCCTGGGAGACAGACGCGTCGTCTTTGCTAAACGCGCGGAATCTGTTTTAAGGGAAGCGTGTTGAACACGTGCCTCAACCAAAATTGTCAACGTTTTAGTGTATTCTTTGTTGCAGTCAAGGAGTATTTTTCAAGACTTAAGATGACGAATACTCGAGTCTAGGATGCTATCAAGTGCGCGTGAAGGACCTACCAGAAATGCGACTTGAATTAAAATTGGTATATATAATTATATTTTATATTCCTTTATTTAGTTATTCCACTCGGTATATGATATTTCCTACGAATAACGAAAGTCTCGTTATTATATATTTCTTAATTATGTTTATAAAAATGAACCTAGTTCCTACATTAAATTCCTTGATGAATTGCTACCAACAGAATTTCAATAGATATAACAACTTAATACAGCCAACATTTATAGCCTCAAAAAACAGTTCACTTTCAAACCCCACTTTAGGCAAAAATTAATGAAATTAGTTTTACTCATTCTTCATGGAACACGTACGCACCCTTGTAAATACATATTTCGATACTGTCCGTTTTTATATTTCATGTCTAAATTAAGAATAGTACACTCTTAGAGTTATGGTTAATTTTGTTTTGTTTTGAGTTAATCAAAACAGACCAGTTTGAGGACAACACAAATTTGCACGTGTTTGCCAAATGCAAATATTAGCCAAAATTATTATTATTATTATTATTATTATTATTATTATTATTATTATTATTATTATTATTATTATTATTATTATTATTATTATTAATTTTGTTTAAATCCTACATTAACACAAGGTAAGCAACATTTCCTATTTGAGACATAATATGAGGTCTATCATAACTACTAAAATAACTAGGTTATACTTCAATTTATGGTCGACTCAACCGTTTGGGGTCTCAAGTTGATTTAAAATCTCGGACTTTCATATATTTTTATTTTTTTACTTAGGATTTTAACACATAAAAATATGAGGACATACACTTGTAATGCACTAAATCACACAAAACTAATTGAACGTTGAGAGATTGAGAGTTAAGCAAGTTGTGGTCTAAGAGGAAGATTTAAAAACGAATCCAAGGTAGACAAACCCCATAAAGATTAGGGGCTAGGGGGGCTCAAACTAGAGCTTCTTCTTCTTTTTTTTACATGGTCGATGCACCCTTTCTAAATTTCAACCAAAAACCAAATAGCAAGAGCATACATTAATTCACCTTTATACAATTTTTGTAATAATCTCTTTACTTGATTGCAACCACAAATCGGTTTCTTGATCCTCATGTTATCGTTTTTAATTCGACTTTATTTTCCTTATTAAATGTGTAGGGAATCAACTTTGAAAAAAACAATCAGATGGTCCTTCCATTGAGTTTGTTTTATGTTTGTATTTTTTGAACGAAAAATTTGTTTTATGTTTGTATTAACTCGCAAGTTTTTCAATTTGGAAATACCAGTTTTTCAATTACTCTTATGATTACATAAAATGTTATATTAGATTCTGAAGAGGTGTGGTCCCCAATCTTATGAGTACACGTGGCAAACGATACCATACCACTCCACGTAGGCATCCCTATCATGCAGTATAGAAGGAGACGACCGGTTGCAAAAGATGCCATCTCCAAACAAAAAGGACATTAGGTGGCACCAATAAGAGGAGGCTAGCAAGGATCATCGGATCTTATGGGAACAAAGAGACACCATGTACAAGAGCACGCTGACTTGGAACGAATAACCTTACGCCACGTCATCCACGACCCTGGCACCATCAGAGGAGACAAAAAGAATATTCCCTTCGGTCGGACAGCTGGCAACAGCTGGCTAGCTGGTGTCTCCCTCCTTCCACAACTCTCCGGCTATAAATAGAAGGTTTCATCCACAGGTTTAAGGGTTCGATTTCTTACTCTCTCACTACATACACACACTTATCCTCATAGCGATTACTTATTCTCACGCCGGAGGGTGGTTACGGGGAGAACCCCCATCTTCTCCTCCTCATAGTGAGTCACCGGTGTTCTCGTTTTGTAGCTTTACGAGGGGAGTTAGCCGTTCGTTGAGTGGATAAAGAGGTTGAACCGATAACCACGAGACAAATCCATCTGGTAACCTTAGTGTTACTTGGTGTTTTTTCATTGGCACCCACCGCACTTAAAACAACCTTTTTCACCTCTTTTACTCAACAAAAACAATTTTCCTAATGGCGAATCCAAACTCTTATTTTCAAGTCGACGGCGATGTATCTCGTTTGGCCCGATTGCGGACAACTCGCACATCCAAAATTACCAAAGGGACGAACATTTCAAAAGAGAGTTCACAGAACCGGGAATAACAAACATCTTTGGAAGTGCTTCTAGAGCAAACCAACAAATATGTAACACCCCTGCCCCTCGTTATCACCAATATTGTCCGCTTTGCCCTTGATGGGTGGCCCATCCAGGAACTCACGGCTTTGTTTTTGGTTGCCTTGGTGGAGACTTCCCAGGAGGTCACCCATCCTAGTACTACTCCCACTTGAGCACGCTTAACTGTGGAGTTCTCCTCTCATCCACTAGCATTAAGCCCAAAACGCGTTGGTTATTTTAGAGGTAGGGCATTACTTATAAACCAGGAATCTCTCCTGTCCACGGACGATGTTGAGAGGTATGCCATTAGGCTGTCCACGGACGATGTTGAGAGGTATGCCATTAGGTGTTATAATCACCCCCCTAAGGGACTCATCGTCCTCGATGAGGTTTTGCCCCAACATGTAGGAGGTTGCCATTATCCTCGATGAGGTTTTTTGCCCCACATTTGGGAGGTTGCCATTAGGTGTTACAATCACCCCCCCTAAGGGACTCATCGTCCTCGATGAGGTTTTGCCCCAACATCCCGAACGGCACAGGAGTGGCTCTGATACCACTCTGTAACACCCCTGCCCCTCGTTATCACCAATATTGTCCGCTTTGCCCTTGATGGGTGGCCCATCCAGGAACTCACGGCTTTGTTTTTTGTTGCCTTGGTGGAGACTTCCCAGGAGGTCACCCATCCTAGTACTACTCCCACTTGAGCACGCTTAACTGTGGAGTTTCCTTCTCATCCACTAGCATTAAGCCCAAAACGCGTTGGTTATTTTAGAGGTAGGGCATTACTTATAAACCAGGAATCTCTCCTGTCCACGGACGATGTTGAGAGGTATGCCATTAGGCTGTCCACGGACGATGTTGAGAGGTATGCCATTAGGTGTTATAATCACCCCCCTAAGGGACTCATCGTCCTCGATAAGGTTTTGCCCCAACATGTAGGAGGTTGCCATTATCCTCGATGAGGTTTTTTGCCCCACATTTGGGAGGTTGCCATTAGGTGTTACAATCACCCCCCCTAAGGGACTCATCGTCCTCGATGAGGTTTTGCCCCAACATCCCGAACGGCACAGGAGTGGCTCTGATACCACTCTGTAACACCCCTGCCCCTCGTTATCACCAATATTGTCCGCTTTGCCCTTGATGGGTGGCCCATCCAGGAACTCACGGCTTTGTTTTTGGTTGCCTTGGTGGAGACTTCCCAGGAGGTCACCCATCCTAGTACTACTCCCACTTGAGCACGCTTAACTGTGGAGTTCTCCTCTCATCCACTAGCATTAAGCCCAAAACGCGTTGGTTATTTTAGAGGTAGGGCATTACTTATAAACCAGGAATCTCTCCTGTCCACGGACGATGTTGAGAGGTATGCCATTAGGTGTTATAATCACCCCCCTAAGGGACTCATCGTCCTCGATGAGGTTTTGCCCCAACATGTAGGAGGTTGCCATTATCCTCGATGAGGTTTTTTGCCCCACATTTGGGAGGTTGCCATTAGGTGTTACAATAAATCTGTCACACCCCGACCCGCAGCGGAAATAAGAGTCGGGGCATAATTGGGTTATCACCAAAGCACATGACATTTACTATTATGTTTCATAATTAAATGAAGTCAAAGTTACATTTCTCAAACCTTCAAACATGTTCATTCATTACAAAGGAAAATAACCAAACATAATAATCCAAACACTAAATCGTTTTATTTCTTCTAATCCAGGCCCTACGTGTTCCTAGCTGCTGCTTGTTCACCTGTATCATGTGTAAAAATGGGAGGTTTTTGGGTCAACATAAGTTGGCGAGTGAACCTTATAGATAAACATTTAGTAATGATTTTTCTAGTTAGTTTATCAATAAAAATATTGTGCATAATCATAAAAGAGCATATGTATGAAAATCAAACAATGGCAACATCGGTTACATACATTAACAATTGATAACATACATGAACATACCAACATCATATGATAATTAACATAACTGAACTGTGAGATCAAGGCTCAAACAAACGGAGCCGATCGTATTGCATGAACTGAAAATGTGAATAAACCTGTGTACTCAAGGCTCAATCAAACGGAGCCGAGCGTATTGCATGAACTGGAAATGAGAATAAATCTGTGTACTCAAGGCTCAATCAAACGGAGCCGAGCATATTGCATGTACTGAAATGAGAATAAATGACCGATCAAGGCTCAATCCAACGGAGCCGATCGTGCGGGCACGCCCTGATCAACCGCATAATAAAATGGGGATCAAACTCAACCTCGAGGGATGGGGAGCTACGGCCTCAGCAATTGCATGTACTGAAATAATAACTTGCAAACAATACTAACTACTTAACAGCAACAAATAACACACATGTTATGATATGATATATGCACAATAACTTAGTTATAGTAAGTAAATGAACAAGACACATGATACACCCCAAAAATGTGATTAAAACGGGGAATTTGAAGGGTTCACTCACATTGGGTGCGTTGGATTTGAATTGGTGAGATGCGCACGATTTAGACGAAACGAGTTAACGAGGAATCACTGACCTAAATAATCATAGGAAAAATATATTAAATGGATGGATTTTATTAAAGATTTTTAATGGGATTTTTAGATATATTTTTGTGAGTTTATGGCTATTTTCTATCCTTAAAAATGTTATTTTTAAGTATTTTTAATTGATTTTTAATTTAAATAAAACAAATAATTATTTAAAAAATATAATATTTTTTTACTGTTTGACCGTTGACCGTTGACCGTTGACCGGTTCGGTCAGCGGTAATTCTTGCGCCGAGCGGGATTCGAACCAGTGACCTTCCGTTCACGCGCACGTAGCTCTACCAACTGAGCTACGTGACTAACCCGTTAGGAATCCAGTTCTTATTATATTTATACACTTATTCGATTTTACCGAAAATTCCTTTATTTTGCAAAACGTTTTAATCTCATTAAACCGGTGTTTGGGACGGGACTCGATCGCGCGTCGTGCAATTTGTTTTGCACACAGTCCACCGCTGGACTGTGTGTCTAACCCGGTTATATTCTTGATTTATAATATACTTAACAACTACCCGATCTAACCCGGTTAGTTTGGTGAATAAAAAAAAAAGAATGTTTATTACGCAGAGTGTGTATGGTAAGGATCGAACTCGGGACTTGTATATAAACTTTGCACACAGTCCACCGCTGGACTGTGTGTCTAACCCGTTAATTATCCGAGTTTTATTTATTCTTATCTCGTTTTTAGATTCGTCTTCTTCATTACGATTACTGGTTTTTTTTACTCAGACAACTGATTCATGGTTCTACTACTTAAATATCATGCCTACTAGTCTGAATGAACAAACCGAACAGTTTGGGGGAAAGGAATACCGGACAGGTCGTCTTCTTCAGGAAGTCCGGCGAGAACAGGCAACTCTGTTTTTGAAACTTCGGCTGAGAGGGCTAATCAACAGAATTTAAGAGTTAGGTTTGAAATTGAACCAGAGTACATGGGTTATTAGCACGATTGAATGTGTTTACCGTCAACTAGCGTGGTTCCGGCAAATTCCAGAATTTCTCCGGCGAAACCAGAAATCCAGCAAAGTCTTCTGTGACTGACTTTGAGTGACGGAATAATGTTAGTAGTGTCCTAGCAATAGATTAAAACAGCAAGAGAGGAAATTCTTACTGGTTTATGTTGAATACGGTTTTCCGGCGAGAATTGCAGAAAATTCCGGCGACAGTTTTCTTGTGCTCAAATGACTTGAAAACGCGACGAAAATGGATTTGAGTGTATTTGAGACTGTTCTGAATCGTATAAATGATTGGAGACGGAATTATTTGAAACTTGAATGTCTTTCGGTTTCAAAACTCAACACTTGAAGTTCATTCAATCTAAACTTTAATTAGAAACCGATATGCGTCGGTTATAAGTTAACTAAACGAACGAAAACTGATTTGGCGATTTGGCTTACCGATTTCCGTTATTCAAATACCAGTAACCGTTCATCCGAGTTTGCGTATAAAATTTAATTGTTTTCATAATACTAACAGAAAACAATTGGTGGCGGAGTGGTTTGGAGACGGATAGATAAATCGTTGAAGGCAGTTGACCCGGGTTCGAGTCCGGTCAGCTCCAACTATTTTTTATTTATTTTATTTTAACTTTTTATCAAAAATAATTTTTATAGTTTAGTTTATATATTAATTATGTAACGTTTAAACTCACAATACTCATAAATACTTAATGAAATTTCGTAACTTGGTATTTGATTACAAAACGAAGCGGGTTTTGGAGACCCGATTTATACAAATGTTACAGTATCCCCTACTTTTAGGAATTTCGTCCCGAAATTCAAACAGTTGATGTAGTAGGGAAAAGATGAGGGTATTTTTCACGCATTGAGTCTTCACGTTCCCAAGTAAATTCAGGTCCCCGTTTCGACTCCCAGCGTACCCTAACAATAGGAATGCGACTTCGACGTAGACGCTTTTCTCCATAGTCCATAATCTCTACTGGCCTTTCAATAAAATGCATGGATTCATCAATCTGAATATCCTCTAGTGGAATATGAAGATTCTCATCAGCGAGGCACTTCTTCAAGTTCGACACGTGGAATGTGGGATGAATTCTGTCGAGTTCTTCCGGTAGGTCAAGCTTGTAAGCTACAGGACCTACTCTTTCGAGTATTTTGAAAGGTCCTACGTAACGTGGTGCTAGCTTTCCCTTTTGACCAAAACGAACTACTCCCTTCCACGGTGACACTTTTAAAAGCACATGATCACCAACGCTAAACTCCAAGGGCTTCCGTCGTTTATCTGCGTAACTCTTTTGACGACTTTGAGCCGCTAGAAGATTGTTTCTGATTTGATGAATCTTATCTGTTGTTTCTTGGATCAATTCCGGACCAGTAATTTGAGCTTCCCCAATTTCGTGCCAACAAACAGGAGATCGACACTTCCGTCCATATAAAGCTTCAAAAGGTGCCATGCCGATACTAGAATGATAACTGTTGTTGTACGAAAATTCGACTAACGGTAGGTGGGCGTCCCAATTTCCCTTGAAGTCTATGACACATGCTCTAAGCATATCCTCAAGGGTTTGAATGGTGCGCTCAGACTGTCCATCAGTTTGGGGATGATAGGCGGTACTGAGATCTAGTCGAGTGCCCATAGCGGATTGTACTGCCTGCCATGTACGTGAGGTGAAACGACCATCACGATCAGAAATAATACTTAATGGAACTCCATGACGGCTGACGATTTCGCTGATATAAATACGAGCAAGCTTTTCGTTCTTAAAATCTTCTCGAATAGGAATAAAGTGAGCTGATTTTGTGAGTCGGTCTATAATCACCCATATAGTGTCATACCCACTAGAAGTGCGAGGTAACCCGGTAATGAAATCCATGGTTATATTTTCCCACTTCCAGACAGGTATTTCTGGTTGGACCAGAAGTCCTGAGGGTCTTTGGTGTTCAGCCTTTACTTTAGAACAAGTGAGACACTTGGAAACAAAAACGGCAATATCTTTCTTCATTCCAGGCCACCAATAGGTGTACCGTAGGTCTTGATACATCTTATCGGCTCCTGGGTGTATAGAATATCGCGACTTATGGGCTTCATGCATGAGTGTTTCACGAAGATTGATATGGTTAGGAATCCATATACGATCTAGGTAATACAAAATACCATCAGATTTAGTTTCCAGCTTTAACTCG
The DNA here is from genome assembly GCA_947069175.1 of Scalesia atractyloides. Classification (NCBI taxonomy): domain Eukaryota; kingdom Viridiplantae; phylum Streptophyta; class Magnoliopsida; order Asterales; family Asteraceae; genus Scalesia; species Scalesia atractyloides. The sequence goes on along the minus strand of CAMTDV010000019.1, from coordinate 41,675,423 downwards.
GCTCCACAGAACATCTCCTTTTGTACATCTTCCTCTGTTATTGAAACGTGTTGAGCTTCTCGAATTTGATCCTTAATATTGGTTATAATTTGCGAACATAGAAGATGAATGGAGTTCGCATAGCCCTTTCGACTAAGTGCATCAGCCACCACATTTGCTTTACCAGGGTGGTATTTGATTTCACAGTCGTAATCATTTAGAAGCTCGACCCATCTCCGTTGCCTCATATTTAACTCTTTCTGATTGAAGATGTGTTGAAGACTCTTATGGTCAGTGTATATTTCACACTTCGTGCCATAAAGATAATGTCTCCATATCTTAAGAGCGAATACAACGGCTCCAAGTTCAAGGTCATGAGTGGTGTAGTTCTTTTCGTGAGTCTTGAGTTGCCTTGAGGCATAAGCTATGACTTTTCCTCTTTGCATGAGAACGCATCCTAATCCTTGCCCTGACGCGTCGCAATAGACTACAAAATCATCACAACCTTCAGGAAGAGTGAGGATTGGTGCATCACAAAGTCTTTGCTTGAGGGTTTGAAAAGCTTCTTCTTGCTTGGGCCCCCATACAAATGGTTTCCCTTTATGGGTTAAAGCCGTGAGTGGCACCGCAATGCGAGAGAAGTTTGAAATGAATCGACGATAGTAACCAGCAAGTCCAAGAAAAGACCTTACTTCAGTTGGCGTACGTGGAGCTTGCCATTCTTGAACTGCTTTGATCTTTGATGGGTCCACATGTATTCCTTTGTCATTGACTACATGCCCAAGAAATTGCACCTCTTTTAACCAGAATTCACATTTAGAGAACTTGGCATAAAGCTTTTCCTTTTCTAGAAGTGCAAGAACAAGTCGCAGATGACGCTCATGATCAGCTTTAGATTTTGAATAGATAAGAATATCGTCAATGAACACAATAACAAATCGATCAAGGTAAGGTTTGCAGACTCTATTCATTAGGTCCATGAAAACAGCTGGTGCGTTGGTTAATCCAAACGGCATAACCATGAATTCATAGTGACCATATCGAGTTCGAAAAGCAGTTTTAGGGACGTCTTCTTCATGCACCCTAAGCTGATGATAGCCCGATCGAAGGTCGATTTTCGAAAAGCAACTGGCACCTTGAAGTTGGTCTAGGAGGTCATCTATACGAGGTAAAGGATATCGATTTTTGATAGTTAACTTGTTGAGCTCTCTGTAATCGATGCACATGCGAAAAGATCCATCCTTCTTCTTTACAAACAGTACAGGTGCACCCCAAGGCGATGAGCTGGGGCGTATAAACCCCTTGTCAGTCAACTCTTGCAATTGACTGGCTAGCTCTTGCATTTCAGAGGGGGCTAACCTATATGGAGATTTTGCCACTGGTGTAGCACCAGGTATAAGATCGATGCGAAACTCGACATCTCTGATTGGAGGAAGTCCTGAAATGTCGTCAGGAAAAACTTGTGGAAAATCTTTTACAACAGGAATATCTTCAAGTTTCTTTTCTGCGGTCCCCTTCTTGATGATATGGGCTAAAAACGCGACATAATTCTTGCGAAGGTATTTCTGAGCTTGAAGGCAAGACATTAAGTTGAGTCCTTTCGCCGAGGTTTCTCCAATAATTCGAAGAGTCTGACCGTTTGAAAGAGGAATACGAATAAATTTCTCACGACATACAACTTCCGCATTATGCTGACTAAGCCAATCCATTCCAACTATGATGTCGAAACTTCCCAGCTTCATAGGAATAAGATCGACTGAGAAATCGTGATCGTTTAGGGTGAGCGTACAGTTGCGTAAAATAGAATCTAACGAAACTGGTTTTCCATCTGCAACTTCCACTGTTATAGATTCCGCGAGCTTATCTCGATTTTTACTTAAGATAGGTTCAAACTCTAATGACACGAAACTTCTATCCGCACCAGTATCAAATAACATAGAGGCATATCTACCATTTATAAGAAACGTACCGTTGACCACATTGCCGTCAGCTCTGGCCTGGTTTGCGTTAATATTGAAAGCCCTTCCTCTAGCAGGTGGAGGAGCTTGGTTTGCTTGGTTCACAGGGTTGGCTTGGGCCTGAGCATGAATAATATTGACCAGCCTTGGACATGAGTTCCTGAAATGACTTGGATCTCCACAATTGAAACATGCTCGCATAGGTTGGCCCATAGGGTAGTTGGGTTGATAGTATGTTTGGGCTAAATGTTGAGTGGGTGGAAATGGTTGTTGTTGTTGGGCTTGACCCATAAATTGTTGGTGGGTTTGGGTTATAGGTTGGTGGCGGTTTGTTCGTTGAGTTGCGCGGCAGTGTTGTACAATGTGTCCAGCGCGACCGCAGCTGGTACAGTACTGGCAAGGATAGACAGGGGAGTGGTGATACTGACAATGGTTACATTTTGGTAGAGGTCCTGTGTATGGTCTTTTGTGTGGCGCGGGTGGAGGAGTGGCTTGAGTGATGGGTGCAGCAGGAACAGGGGTGTTGGTGTGGGTGACTGCAAAGTTCCTGTTGTTATGCTTCCTCTTTTTAGCAAATTTAGAGGAAGGAGTGTGGTGGTTTGAGGTTTGTCCCTCAGCAGGGGCTTTCTTCTTTTCTTCCTTGAACTTCCCATTGCGAATTCGGTTTTCGGTCAGTTCTGTTGCCAACACCATGGCAGCTTCGAGTGTTACCGGTGAAACGCTGAGGACCGAATCTTGGATTTTCGAGGGAAGTCCTCGAATGTAATGTTCGATCAGACGGTAGGTTGGAGTGAATAAGTTTGGTACCATCTGGTTCAACTCCAAGAACCGTCTGTTGTAAGTAGAGTGATCACCATCTTTTTGCTTCAGGGCATGAAATTCATCTTCCAATTTCTTAATCTCACTCCTAGGACAGAATCGCCTAGTCATGATCTCCCTTAACTCCTCCCAAGTTAAGGCCATCGCATCTTCCATTCCCCTCTTTCCCTTCTCGGTATTCCACCAAGTGAGAGCTACACCAAGTAGTCTCCCGGTGGCATAACGAACTTTGCGATCCTCCGGACAATCGCAGTTTAAGAAAACGTTTTCCATCTCCTCGAACCAACGCTGGAGAGCAGTGACTCCCTCAGTCCCTTCGAATTTTGGGGGATCGCAAGACTTAAAATGTTTGTAGGTGCATTTGCTGGTAGGAGGGTCGTTGATGATCTGGTCCTGTTGTTCAGGAGGGTTAGTAGGATTTGCAGCAAGAGCTTGTTGTACTTGTACTACGATGTCAGGTAATATCGTGGCCATTTGGTTGGCGATATGAGTGGCCAATCGTTCCTGAGACTTTTCCGATTTCCTATTCCTTCGATGCGATCTATACGACATCTACAGGATCATAAAATGAGAAGATGGTGAGTTTATGGTATCTTTTAGGTGTCATGTGTCTTTAAAAAAAAAATGAAAATAACATAAATATCAATAATGCAACTACATCCGAAGGATGTCTTGAGTTCGCTCATGTTGGGCCTCAAATGTCCCCCATACCTTCACCTATATAGTCATGTGGGCCCCCATGGCTATTGGTTTGGTAGGATTCACATTAGTATTGGCAATTTAACACTCGCATCCCCGAATGCTAACCACAAAATATGTTCATGAGATGTTTGGTCGGAACGTGTCCAGGTGTAGACACAATGACAACTCAAAGTGGGATTAGCTCTCACGACGTTTGGTATAGCATGCTTTGGCCTAATAGGTATTTCGTACTCTCATCGTTGGTCCCCAGGTAGGCAAACTGGTCCTTTATTTTGGATTTATACGAATGCCAGCCTAGACAGGACGTTCCGACTACCGGTACTAGTACCCTTCCAGTTACTACATGCCCGTCATGAGAACTCACTTTGATGAGATTTGAAAACACGAAAATCGTTGTAAAATCAATCATGGTGTGGTGTGTGCTTGCATGGATGTGATATGTTATGATCATACGATTTCATGATAAGCATTATTTGATAACACATACTTATGAACATGCTTGAACAATATCAAATGTAACATGTTAACATAAACATATAAACATCATGAAATTTGGCATATAACACACAAAATTCTTATAAGTTTCTAATCGACTATAGTATAGGCTCTAAGGGTCTAATAACCTATCCTATATCCCTATAGTCATGGCTCTGATACCAATCTGTCACACCCCGACCCGCAGCGGAAATAAGAGTCGGGGCATAATTGGGTTATCACCAAAGCACATGACATTTACTATTATGTTTCATAATTAAATGAAGTCAAAGTTACATTTCTCAAACCTTCAAACATGTTCATTCATTACAAAGGAAAATAACCAAACATAATAATCCAAACACTAAATCGTTTTATTTCTTCTAATCCAGGCCCTACGTGTTCCTAGCTGCTGCTGGTTCACCTGTATCATGTGTAAAAATGGGAGGTTTTTGGGTCAACATAAGTTGGCGAGTGAACCTTATAGATAAACATTTAGTAATGATTTTTCTGGTTAGTTTATCAATAAAAATATTGTGCATAATCATAAAAGAGCATATGTATGAAAATCAAACAATGGCAACATCGGTTACATACATTAACAATTGATAACATACATGAACATACCAACATCATATGATAATTAACATAACTGAACTGTGAGATCAAGGCTCAAACAAACGGAGCCGATCGTATTGCATGAACTGAAAATGTGAATAAACCTGTGTACTCAAGGCTCAATCAAACGGAGCCGAGCGTATTGCATGAACTGGAAATGAGAATAAATCTGTGTACTCAAGGCTCAATCAAACGGAGCCGAGCATATTGCATGTACTGAAATGAGAATAAATGACCGATCAAGGCTCAATCCAACGGAGCCGATCGTGCGGGCACGCCCTGATCAACCGCATAATAAAATGGGGATCAAACTCAACCTCGAGGGATGGGGAGCTACGGCCTCAGCAATTGCATGTACTGAAATAATAACTTGCAAACAATACTAACTACTTAACAGCAACAAATAACACACATGTTATGATATGATATATGCACAATAACTTAGTTATAGTAAGTAAATGAACAAGACACATGATACACCCCAAAAATGTGATTAAAACGGGGAATTTGAAGGGTTCACTCACATTGGGTGCGTTGGATTTGAATTGGTGAGATGCGCACGATTTAGACGAAACGAGTTAACGAGGAATCACTGACCTAAATAATCATAGGAAAAATATATTAAATGGATGGATTTTATTAAAGATTTTTAATGGGATTTTTAGATATATTTTTGTGAGTTTATGGCTATTTTCTATCCTTAAAAATGTTATTTTTAAGTATTTTTAATTGATTTTTAATTTAAATAAAACAAATAATTATTTAAAAAATATAATATTTTTTTACTGTTTGACCGTTGACCGTTGACCGTTGACCGGTTCGGTCAGCGGTAATTCTTGCGCCGAGCGGGATTCGAACCAGTGACCTTCCGTTCACGCGCACGTAGCTCTACCAACTGAGCTACGTGACTAACCCGTTAGGAATCCAGTTCTTATTATATTTATACACTTATTCGATTTTACCGAAAATTCCTTTATTTTGCAAAACGTTTTAATCTCATTAAACCGGTGTTTGGGACGGGACTCGATCACGCGTCGTGCAATTTGTTTTGCACACAGTCCACCGCTGGACTGTGTGTCTAACCCGGTTATATTCTTGATTTATAATATACTTAACAACTACCCGATCTAACCCGGTTAGTTTGGTGAATAAAAAAAAAAGAATGTTTATTACGCAGAGTGTGTATGGTAAGGATCGAACTCGGGACTTGTATATAAACTTTGCACACAGTCCACCGCTGGACTGTGTGTCTAACCCGTTAATTATCCGAGTTTTATTTATTCTTATCTCGTTTTTAGATTCGTCTTCTTCATTACGATTACTGGTTTTTTTTACTCAGACAACTGATTCATGGTTCTACTACTTAAATATCATGCCTACTAGTCTGAATGAACAAACCGAACAGTTTGGGGGAAAGGAATACCGGACAGGTCGTCTTCTTCAGGAAGTCCGGCGAGAACAGGCAACTCTGTTTTTGAAACTTCGGCTGAGAGGGCTAATCAACAGAATTTAAGAGTTAGGTTTGAAATTGAACCAGAGTACATGGGTTATTAGCACGATTGAATGTGTTTACCGTCAACTAGCGTGGTTCCGGCAAATTCCAGAATTTCTCCGGCGAAACCAGAAATCCAGCAAAGTCTTCTGTGACTGACTTTGAGTGACGGAATAATGTTAGTAGTGTCCTAGCAATAGATTAAAACAGCAAGAGAGGAAATTCTTACTGGTTTATGTTGAATACGGTTTTCCGGCGAGAATTGCAGAAAATTCCGGCGACAGTTTTCTTGTGCTCAAATGACTTGAAAACGCGACGAAAATGGATTTGAGTGTATTTGAGACTGTTCTGAATCGTATAAATGATTGGAGACGGAATTATTTGAAACTTGAATGTCTTTCGGTTTCAAAACTCAACACTTGAAGTTCATTCAATCTAAACTTTAATTAGAAACCGATATGCGTCGGTTATAAGTTAACTAAACGAACGAAAACTGATTTGGCGATTTGGCTTACCGATTTCCGTTATTCAAATACCAGTAACCGTTCATCCGAGTTTGCGTATAAAATTTAATTGTTTTCATAATACTAACAGAAAACAATTGGTGGCGGAGTGGTTTGGAGACGGATAGATAAATCGTTGAAGGCAGTTGACCCGGGTTCGAGTCCGGTCAGCTCCAACTATTTTTTATTTATTTTATTTTAACTTTTTATCAAAAATAATTTTTATAGTTTAGTTTATATATTAATTATGTAACGTTTAAACTCACAATACTCATAAATACTTAATGAAATTTCGTAACTTGGTATTTGATTACAAAACGAAGCGGGTTTTGGAGACCCGATTTATACAAATGTTACAAAATACCCCTTGTAACACCAGTAGGGGAAATACTGTCTTCCCCTCATTACCAGTCGATGAAACACCAGCATCTTAGTATGCCAAGTCGCAAGCTTACCTGAACATGGCATACGTACAGATGTGTGCGCAAGGCCAGTTCTCTATGCATACGCCAATGCAGCAAGCGCAAGAGCAACGCGCATCGTCTCTTCATCGAGAATCAAGTTTCAATACTGGCATACCCTCGTGCACAGCTGGGCATAATACTGGTGAACAACAATATCCAAATGCAAGTAGGACGTACCACAAAAACAACATCTCGAAGAAACTCAGTGAGGCACACGAAGCACGATCAAAGGGGCGCACATCAGTACGCGACCACCTGGGTCCACGAAGGATGGCAGACGAATTTGAAGTAATTTCAGACGAATGCGACCCAACGTATCAAAAGGGAGACTCCACAAGTGTGTTCAACATATTACCACCAGATCATGTGGCGTACAAACCCCGTGCGCGCGCGGCATACAACCCGGCAGCTAAACATGACTTTTCCTTAAGTTACCGCCTAGAAGGGGTTGCTGAGAAATCAAAGTTTATCAGGGAAATAGCAATGGCGCCACTAGAGAAGACAAACTCCCACACAATGTTGGGAAATATAACGGTCTCACAGACCCTGACGACCACATTCAAGTATTTACAAGCACAGGAGTCATAGGAGGGTGGTCGTTACCGGAATGGTGCCATTTGTTCGTACAGACATTTGTAGGGGCGTCGCGCATCTGGTTCGATAGTTTCTCCCTATGAAAGATCCAGTCATTGATGGATTTCCAAGAAACGTTTATGTCACACTTCAGCCAGCAACGCAGATATACTAGGGATCCAGCCGACGTAATGTAAATCTGGAGGAAAGATAACGGGGGCATCGAAGACTTCATCACCCGATACAACAAAGATGCCTGGAAATAGGAAACGTAGGCGATGAAATGATGCGCTCGCATTTCATGCGCGCTGTTAAGAGCGACGACTTAATCCGGCTAGTACATGGACGTGATGATGGTCCGAAAGACTGGGAAACATTCATCGCAGTAGCATAACTCATTGCGCAAACGGAAAAAGCACCTGACCGGCGAGGAAAGCCGTCAGTATAGTCACAACCAACAAGCTAGTGAACGACGCAACAGAAGAGGCAGCTCCACTTGGAAAACGTCTGGTTAGAGCGATAACAATCAACCGACAAAAGATGCGCGTGACATCATCAACCGCATTGGATACAGAAAAGATGTCAAACAATCAAACAGGGAGCGTCAGTGGACTCCCTTAACAAAGACACCCTCAGAAGTGTTGTCCACAGAAAACCACCAGTTCAAAGCAGCACAAAAGATGCGTAATAAGAAAGGGCAAGACCCGAATCTTTTTTGCGACTATCACAAAGACTTCGGGCACTTGACGGACGATTGTATTAGTCTTAGGCAAGAGATAGAAAGAGCACTGAAAAGTGGGAAACTTACCCACTTAATCAAGAATGTTAGGAAAGACACGCGAAACATCAATCGGAGAGAAGAGGGCCCATACAACAAGAAGTTGCGCAGGCTAGAAACACACATGGTTCACGGTAGCCCCAGTCGGTCGAGGAAGAATCAGCACAAACGCGCGCAGAATGAGACTTGGCAAGAACAACAAGTAGTCTTTCCCATAGTCCGAGGAGGCGCCCGAGAGAAAAGACCCATAGTTTGTCACACCCTCAATTTCCACTTGCGGAGTTTTACCGCGAGGCGTGTGAACAAACCAGAATCTGAAACACTAGTACGTCGAACGACTCTATATGATTTGATAATACGTTTTCCAAAATCACTTGTTGTAGATTTTATATTACCAATATTTAACAGAAGCATCAGTTTTTAAAGTTTGAGCGGAAGCATAGATAAGTAGTGAAGCGGGCGCCAACACAAACGCCAAAACAAATGAAAAAATCCCAAAACAATATTAATAAATAAGACTCGATAAAAGATGTCTTGTTCAATGCATGTGCATGCACCTAGAGCTCCTAGCGTCCTGAGAAACATGTAAAGAAACAAGTGTCAACATTAAAGATGAGTGAGTTCACAGGTTTTCATAAATTCGTTTGTTCGGTTATAGTTTGTTTTCTCCCGTTATCCCTAACCCGGGATAACGAATTGGTTCCATTATTCCAAACCCGGAATAATAAGTTGTTGCTTCCAATATTCCAAACCCGGAATATTAAGTTGTTGTTTCCAATATTCCAAAGCCGGAATATTAAGTTGATTCGTAATTAAGTTCAATGTTAATATATATAGGTAGCTAGCCTAAAGTTATGTCACGTAAGTGTTCGCGATCGAAGCTGACTGTTGTGCCTCCATTTTGCCAGGCCTATCACATGACCATGGCGAGGTTAGGCCGAATTATTCACCCGTTGACCATACCCGGTCGGCTAGCGCGACTAGCTCGGATGGGACTTGTCGGGCCCAGTAGTACTACTTATAACTCCCCCGCTATTAAACCCAATACTAACGATCCGAGAGATTGACGAGGACTTAAGTGATAAAGCTGCTTAGTGACCATAACATTACATTAACATTAACTTAGTTACCGAGTAGTTATGTGACGTTAAATTCGTATAACGTAAAGAGATTGAGTTTGAGAGTGTATACATGTTTCTCCCCCTGTTGTTTAAAAACCGAATAAAGTTAGGGGCCGTGAACTCACCTTTTGTTGCTCGGTTAGTGTAGCAAAAGAAGTTATAAAAGATGGGACCGCTAGTTGCGTCCTAACAAACCAATTAATTCCAAGTTAGTGTGTGAACACACCAATACAAATTCTACACGTAATTCACGCACAAGTGATACACACAAACAACATATCTAACACTCAAACATGCATGCAAGTATCCTCATGTGATCCTAGTGATTAAAACAACTTATCATAACCATAAACCAATTCATGTCACAATTTGTTGCACACAATCACAAGTTATCAATTTCAGCTTAACACTCATAATTCAGCTGTTTTCTAGGATTTTTATAAAATAGTTCTAACATTCCAAAAATTCCAATATCTTTACAGTAGGTGAAATTTATACCATAGAAATTTATATAAATTTTCCAAGTCCTAAATCTTTACCAATTAACCATAAATATTAATATACCAGGCTGCAGTCAGATTTACCGCTTTCTGACTGCAGTCCACGGAAGAATTTATTTAAAAATCACTGATCGTCCAATTAACAAAATTCCAGTTGGAGTTGCCCGGAAATTTCCATACCTAGTTGCTGTACAAAAATCATGACTCAACTCCCTACTGATTTTAAAATCTAACTCGATAAACAACTAACAAAATTTCAGGATTTTCACAGTTTTAGTTACTGAACTTATTTGGCCCTTTAAAAATATCAAACGACTTCAGAAAATTATGAATCCAGCGCCATTAGATTCCTTATTCAAATCTCTACGTTCTAGAAATCAGAAAATCCGTTTTTCGACAACTAACGACCGAGTTACAGCCAGATGAAGTCGGCTGTAACTATCATTCAGCAGACTGTTTTCAGCATAACTTTATCATAAACTTGTATAACCCGTTCGTGCGATTAACCTAGGCGATCAAGAACCGATTTTTAATCATAGATCACTACTAATAACTTATCCATGCAAACCCTAGTTCTTACTTCTAATTTTTACAAACAAAACATACTTGCAACTTATGATTTCCGGAAACAATCATGCACATGAATAACAATCAAAACAGCCGATTATTTACAACACTTATAATCCGAAAACAACACAATTAAAATACATGTATTCCGAATATGATATGACAAATTCAAATCTTTTAACGGTAGGGTAAACGAACCGTGAGTATGTTAAGGAAACGGTGATCAACAATGCTTGCGGCCGAGAGGAAAGAAAGGCTGATCTCGCGACCGAGGAATGTGACTAAGCTGTTTGTGATCGAGATGGAGTGTATCAAGACTGGACTGGCGATCAAGGGAACAAGTAAAGGGCTGTTTGCGGTTGAATGGACTGAACGAGGGCTGATCAGATCGGGATGAAGGCTGCCCGCGATCGGAAAGGTGTAAGAGTAAGGCTGCCGACGGCAGTTTTTCTTGTTAGGGTTTTGTGAATTGCGAATGGAGCATGCATGTGAGTTGTATATATAGGCAAAGAGGGAGATGAGGGTTACGGTTTGGACTAATTCTCGCGGCCAAGGGCTTGGGTGGGTTCGGTTTGGGTTTGAACTCAATAAGTTCACGGTTTTGGGCTGATCTCGGCCGAAGGTGTTTTGGTTTAGGGTTTAGGTTTGCTCTCGGTTTGGGTTTGATCTTGGCCGAAGACTTGAGTTAAAGTTTAAAACTTTGTTACTCCTAGAGTCACAATGAATCGAAGCTGGTTCGTGTCGCGGTTCGGTTCAGTTCGTGTACATATCTACCCTACTTACTCTATAACTAAAACAATCACACAACACACATCACGTATTCATTTAACTCGTGCACGTTTAATACTTAGCATATACATTATTCGACAAGTGTCACGTGTAAGTTATCCGAAAAACCCGGGATATCACATAGTTATCCTAGGAGTGTTCGGGCATTACCAACTCGACTACATGTTTGTTGATGTAGGAAGCATGGTAGACATCATATATGAGCAATGCTTTAACCAACTAGATCCAGAAGACAAGGCACGCCTAGAACCGGCTGATTTCCCTCTCAGCGGCCTCTGTAACGAGGCTATCTTCCCACTGGGCAAGATATCATTCCTAGTATTATTGTCAGATGGGAGACACTCGCCAACAGAAGAAGTTACCTTCATGGTATTACCCGCAAACTCTCGCCACGATGTGCTATTGGGACGTCATCTCAGGGAGATTTTAACATGCTCTGCTCCGGACCACACTCTGCGGTCGGATTCTCGACCGAAACGGGAGTAGCAATCATATACGCGCACAGAGAAGACATGGTAGCAGAAGTTACGCGGCCAACCAAAGCAAACAAGTCAACTCCGCATACTGAACCAGAAAAATGGATACTCAACAGGAGGTACCCAGAGCAGACAATCACACTGGGACACGCAATGTCAGAAAACATTCGTACGTATATGAAGCAGTTGTTGTTCCGGAATATGGACATCTTCGCTTGGACACCAACAAACACGGTGGGTGTACCGAGGTATATCGCCGAACATCACCTGAACGTATTAGGAAATGTTAAACAAGTTATACAAACAAAGAGGAACTTAGGCCTAGAAAAGAACGAAGCAATGAAAGAACAGGTGTTAGAACTGGTAGATGCAGGAATCCTCCGAGAAGTGCGCTACCAGATATGGGTCGCAAACCCAGTTTTGGTACCTAATGCATATGGAGGGTGGCGTATGTGCATTGATTACAAAGACCTAAACAAAGCATGCCCAATGGATTGCTACGCACTCCCCGAAATCGATGAAAAGATAGACTCCCTAGCCGCATTCCGGTGGAAATGTTTCCTAGATTGCTATAAAGGGTACCACCAAGTCCAGATGGCCCTCGAAGATGAGGACAAGACAGCATTCTTCACACCAATGGGCCTATACTATTACACGAAAATGTCGTGCAGGTTGCGCAACGCAGGAGCCACATATCAGAGAATGATGAGCGAACTATTTGGTGACAACATGGGGAAACATGTAGAAGTTTAGATGGATGACCTTGTCATAATGAGCAAATAAGAAGACCTAATGTTGCAGAACATAGAATTGACGTTCAACATGCTAGGCAAAGCCAATATCATGTTAAACCCAAGTAAGTGTTCTTTCGGCATGGAAGAGGACAAATTCCTAGGATTCATGATGAAAAAGGATGGCTTCAAATTAAACCAGAAAAAGTTCAGGCAATAGAACGTATGTCTTCACCCTCCACGATCAAAGAAATGCAAACCTTGGCAGGACGGCTAGCGGCTTAAACCGTTTCTTAGCCAACCACGCGGCAAAGTCCCTTCCTTTTATCAAAACACTGCACAACTGTGTTTCGAAGAACAAGTTCCAATGGACATCAGAAGCCGAACAAACATTCAAAGAAATGAAGAATTGCCTAATAAGTTACCAACCCTCATTGCCCCAAAGAAAGACGCACCTTGATAATGTACTTGGCGGCATCAGAAACAACAGTTGGAGCCGTACTTCTGGTCGACCGTAACGGCTTGCAAACGCCAGTCTATTATGATAGTCGAACCTTGAACGACCCGAAGACAAGATACTCAATGATGGAAAAGCTAGTATTGGCACTCGTCCACGCATCACGGCGACTACGAAGATATTTCGATGGGCGCGTAATTCACGTCCTCACTAACTATAGTATCGGTCACATCTTAGCAAAGCCAGAAATTTCCGGGAGACTAGCTAAGTGGGCCATCGAGTTAGGAAGACACAACATAATGTTCCGGCCAAGACCAGCAATTAAAGGACAAGTCCTAGCAGATTTCATTACTGAGATTCCTCACGAGAAAGCGAAAGAATGTCAAGAAATAATACAGCCGCAAGCAGTAATCGCAGATGAAGTATGGCAATTGTTTACTGACGGCGCAAATTTTTTTTTACATTCGGCAACGAATGTAAAAACATTTTTTAAACGTATGTAAAAACTACAAATTTACAAACGTGAATTTATATAACATTTCATATAATTGTTTTTTATGCCACCGCCACGTAAATTTTTTATTTCCACCTCAGCCCCGGCTTATATTATTTTTACGCCCCTGTTGTAAATTTTTATTTTCGTCTCGGTTGTATGTTTTTTACGCCGCTATTAAAACATTTTAAACTTTTTACGCCTCAGTTGTAAACTTTTTTACGCCCCCAATCGATTGTTTGGCTAGGGGTTCTTTAACTTTTTACGGGGGTCGTAAAAAAATTTTGAGAATAATTTTTTTTTAATTCAACATCGTGCACAAAAAAAATATTTTACATTCGACAACTTACATAAAAACATTATTTAAACGTACGTAAAAACTATTTTACGCCTTCCGTCTTTACATACGTTTGAAAATTAGATTTACGCGCGACATTTAGAGGAGTTCGGGTCGGCAATCAGGGGCGTAAAAAACTTTTTTTATGCACGTTGTCAAAATATTTTTTTTATTTATTTTTTACATAATAGTGTTCTCATAATTAGTTCGTGTAAATGTTTACGCACATTTCAAACTTTTTTTACGCACGTTGTCGAATTTTTTTTAACTATAGAGCAAAGTCATCAAACGTTAACGGATGAAATAGAAATTCTCAATAAGCATATAAGACAAATATAGATTGCATTGTCATAATTAGGGAAAATAGAGCAAAATGAAATAAATATCATTTTTGATAAATTTGTATTTTCTAAGAAACATATAAGACAAATATAAATTGTATTTAATAAAGAACATTATATCATTAGTGAAAATAAAACAAATAGAAATAGATATCATTTTCAATATTTTTGCATTTTCTAAATTATGTAATACTTTTGGTGTTTTAATTCGAAACCTAAGATATTTTTCTCAATTTTAAATATAAAAGTGATTAAAGATTAGAGACATTATTATATCAGACATATCAATAATGATATGATGTGATGTGTTTTAGACATAAGAGAGAGATGATATGACATTGAGAGAAAAAAAACTAAAATAACCTTTTGAATTAAATTAATTATAGGTGATGTGTTAAAATTCTATTGGATGGGAGAAGTTCTCATGATTCTCGCAACTGGTAGTGGTTCCTGCTTGAACCGAATTTTATATATATATATATATATATATATATATTCATATCAGATATGGTGTTTTTAAGTAAAGTACGATCAGAGTTTAGCTTTAATGTTAGAGATCGTGTACAAGAGAGAAGTTTTTGTCACACCCCAACCGATGGCAGAAACATCAGGGTGCGGCACTAGGCGAATCAGATTGCTCGAAAGAATCCATAACAACTATTTACGTGACAATATTTAAGCGTTCTATCCCATACTAACAAACATATAATCCGTAAATAATTATTACAAATATCCAAAAATCTTTCAAAACATGTCCAATTCGGTTTCCCCTAGATTTCTAATACATGAGTTTCCAGAGATAGCCCTAATCCAATTCAGCAAATGTCATCAACCTGCCACATATGTTAAAATAAAACGTCAATACAAATAAGTAAAGGTGAGCATACAGGTTTGCGTACATAATATATATAAAAGCGTTTAGCACACACCGCATGACATATGTAAGAGATGTAAACTATGTAACTACTTAGATTCAAATAAACCAACAAACCGCGAGTGCGAGACATGCGAACAAGTGTCCACGTCCTAAAGAGAAAATAAATGCGAAATAAAAATGCGAGCCTTAACAACCCCGGGCCTCCAGGCGGCGGGTCAACCTCTAGCAAGCTATCGTGTTAAGGGTGGCGTACTTGCAATCAAGTAAACATACAATTCAGCAGATTTCACGTATAGTCATGTATGAGCGGGTTGTGAGTAAGCGTTTGAGTTGTGTGATGTGTTTTGATATACGAACATATGTGACACCCAAAAGTGCGTTTAAGCGTAAAAGGGTTCAAGTATACTCACAGTTGGTGCGTTTAGAGAAGGAGACGGGATCTGATGTGGATTGAAGGGAGTGTCAGTTCAGCCTGTAAGCGAACAGAAGTGCATCAGTCTTCCGAAATGCGAAATGGTCGAATCGTGAAGGAGCAGAGTACTAGTTCGGGCGAAGTTGTACCAAATCTCCTAGGTTTGGTACAAGTTCGGGTGAACTTGACTGTTTTGCTTACTGGAAGTACAAGTTCGGGTGAACTTGTCTGGTTTCCTGAGAAACGGGAGAAGTTCGGGCGAACTTGCCTCAATTTGCTAAGGTTGATACAAGTTCGGGCGCACTTTTCTGGTTTCCTTGGAAACCATACAAGTTCGAGCGAACTTGGTTGATTTCTTGAGAATTCTGGAAAGTTCGGCCGAAGTTGGTCACCAATCTGGACAACTTCGAGCGAACTTGCTCAATTTGGAGCGAACTTGCTCAATTTGGAGCGAACTTGACTGAAATGGTCACTAAATCGTGCGTTTTCGTGTCATTTGCTGAGGAAATCGAGTGTCCATCCCTCCAACCTTTAATCAACTGAGCAAAACCTAGGCTGGAGTGGTCTTTTGGAGGGAGTTTTAGCCATTTTATTGAAACTCGGACTAATCCGGGCGAACTTGATGGTTCGTACGGGTTAGTCCGGTTTGTGCAAAGTGACGATTTCGTTCTTGTGCTTCCGGATCTGAGATCTTTCTTGAAAACGTCTTGTTCCACTTCATAGTGAACGAAACATACGTCATTTAGTCCGAATTTTGTGTAAAAGTCAATGTTTAAAAGGTTTACTTAGATCTAAATGTAGATCTAAGTGAAAAAGAGAAGTTTTGTAGAAAAAGATGAAGATTTTCGTAAACAGAAGAGTTTTGATGAAATCGAAGGTAAAACCTTGTGCAAAATCGTAGTAAAACGTTGTCGTTTGCATGAAAACAGGTTGATTCTTACTTGGAAATCAAAGGTTTTCGGTTTTGGGAGCTTCCGGGCGAACTTGCAGCAAGGAGTGCTCGAAAGGAGGTGTTAGGCATTTATAGGTGAAGAGGATTTGAGCTGCCTGAGATCAAGTTCGGCCGAACTTGGCAGAAGTTCGAGCGAACTTGGCACAAGTTTGGGCGAACTTGGCCAGTTGGCTTGAACTTATGCAAGTTTGAGCGAACTTGCTAGATCTGATGGAAATCTGATATCCTTGTCAACTTCGGGCGAACTTCAGGTACTTAAGTTCAGCCGAACTTGGCCTGGTGGCTACGTTTTGTTCGTTATTTTCGTGTTAGGTGTTCGTTTGGCGAATTGGTTCGTATTAGATAGTTATATTAAGCGTTTTAAATGATAAGATAATGCGATTAAGCAATTCGTGCGAGTGAGAGCATTGCGATAGCGAGTACATCTATAAATCATAAAATACACATAACACATAAATAACATAAGGTAACATAATCAACTGCATTTGCGATGCGATGTGACAAGCGATGTCGAAGGCACAAGTGTTTATTAAATAGTACACACTCGGCTCTTAAAGTAACATAGTTACTAGTGATTGTGTTGGATTAGCGTTTAATAGGCGATTAGATGTAATATAGTTGTGACAAAAGTATTTAACAAACATAAACCATTCCATTAATCAAATCTCGGATTTACAATGATGGATACAACGAAAATAGACGAAAAGAGATAACAACGAAATTACGAGTTGTTACAGTCTCCCCTATTTTAGGAAATTTCGTCCCGAAATTTAAGTAGTGGCCGTAACAAAGAGATGTGGATATTGAGCTTTCATATCACTTTCAAGTTCCCAAGTGAACTCGGCACCGTGTTTGCCTTCCCATCGACTTTCACAATAGGAATGCGAGAGCGTCGAAGTTTCTTGGTCTCTCGGTCCATGATTTTTACTGGCTTTTCCACGAAATGAAGAGTCTCGTTTATTTGAAAATCCTCGAGGGAACATGAAGGTTTTCTTCAGCTAGGCATTTCTTGAGGTTCAAGACGTGGAAAGTCAGATGTATGTTGTTAAGTTCTGCCGGTAGTTCGAGTCGATAGGCCACTTTGCCAATTCTTTCCAGAATCTTAAAGGGACCTACGTATTGTGGCGCTAGTTTCCCTTTCTTTCCGAAACGGATCACTCCTTTCCAAGGTGCAACCTTTAAAATAATGTGATCTCCCACTTCGAACTGTAGGGGCTTGCGGCGTTTATCGGCATAACTCTTTTGGTGACTCCGAGCTTTTAAGAGATTGTCTCTGATTTGGAGGATCTTGTCTGTCGGTTCTTGAATTAACTCGGGACCGGTGATTTGTTCTTCTCCGATCTCGTGCCATGCAATAGGCGATCGACATTTTCTTCCATACAATGCCTCAAAAGGAGCCATTTGAATACTAGTATGATAACTATTATTGTACGAGAATGCTATCAAAGGTACATGCGTATCCCATTTACCACCGCAATCTACGATGCACGCACGAAGCATGTCTTCGAGGGTGCGGGTCGTGCGCTCAGTCTGACCGTCGGTTTGAGGGTGAAAAGCGGTACTGAGATTTAGCGTAGTACCGAGAGCGGATTGAAAGTCTCCCAGAGACGTGAGGTAAAGCGACCATCGCGGTCAGAGATGATGTCACGAGGCATCCCGTGTCGACAAATGACTTCTTCGGTATATATTCGTGCTAATCGTTCTACCTTGTAGTCTTCTCGTATGGCAATAAAGTGAGCGGATTTAGTAAGACGATCAACGATAACCCAGATGTTATCGTGACCAGAGGAGGTGCGAGGGAGTTTCGTAACGAAGTCCATGGCTATGCTCTCCCACTTCCACATTGGGATTTCGGGTTGGTCGAGCGAACCAGAGGGCCTTTGATGTTCGTCTTTAACTTTCGCACAAGTTAAGCACCTTGAGACGTATAAAGCGATATCCTTTTTCATGCCCGGCCACCAATACTTAGGACGAAGGTCCTGGTACATTTTTCGGCTCCGGGATGAATGGAGTATCGAGATTTATGAGCTTCGGTCATTAGCATTTCTCGAAGATTATCACGGCTAGGAATCCAAATACGATCGAGGTAATAATATATGCCATTTGGTTTAACTACGAGTTGGGTTTCGGCACCACATATCATTTCTTCTTGTAGGGTATTCTCGTTAAAACAAGCAAACTGGGCAGAGTGAATCAAAATTTCGCGATTATTCAAAGCTTGAGAGTCACGAACACTATACACATAGCTTCGTCGGCTGAGAGCATCGGCTACGATGTTTGCTTTGCCAGGATGGTAGCGTATCTCACAATCATAGTCGTTGAGAAGTTTAACCCATCTGCGTTGGCGCTTGTTTAGTTCCTTTTGATTAAAGATATGTTGTAAGCTCTTATGGTCGGTGAAGACCGTAATCTTGGTACCATAAAGGTAGTGTCGCTATATCTTTAATGCAAAAACAACTGCACCGAGTTCGAGATCGTGGGTTGTGTAGTTCTTCTCGTGGATCTTGAGTTGTCGAGACGCATACGCGATAACTTTCTCTCGTTGCATGAGAACACAACCAAGACCTAGGTTAGAGGCATCGTAATAAACAATGAAGTCGTCGTTTCCATCGGGTAGGGCGAGTACAGGAGCGCTGCATAGCATACGCTTGAGGGTTTGAAAGGCTTCCTCTTGTATGGAGTCCCTAACGTATGGCTTTTCATTATGAGTTAAAGCGGTAAGAGGACGGCGATTTTTGAAAAGTCGGCGATGAATCGACGGTAGTAACCCGCCAATCCAAGAAAAGAACGGATTTCAGATGCATTCTTTGGCGTAATCCAACTCTTTAAAGCTTCTATCTTTGTAGGGTCGACATGAATTCCTTGGCTATTAACGATATGGCCGAGGAATTGGACTTCTTCGAGCCAAAATTCACATTTAGAAAACTTGGCATAAAGGCGATTTCCTTGAAGAAGTTCGAGAACTAAACGGAGATAGTGTGTGTTCCGCTCTCGACTTCGAGTAAATAAGGATGTCATCGATAAAAACAATGACGAAACGATCCAAGAAGGCCTTAAACACATGGTTCATCAACTCCATGAAGACCGCGGGTGCATTTGTGAGACCAAAAGGCATGACCACGAACTCAAAATGGTCATAATGAGTACGAAAGGCGGTTTTCAGAATATCTTCTTCTAACACGCGTAACTGATGATAACCGGAACGTAGATCGATCTTAGAAAAACAAGTAGCACCTTGAAGCTGATCAAACAAATCGTCGATTCGGGGAAGAGGGTAGCGGTTCTTTATCGTAAGCTTATTAAGTTCACGATAATCGATGCACATTCGGAACGTCCCATCTTTCTTTTTCACAAAAAGACCGGGTGCGCCCCAAGGGGAAGTACTCGGGCGTATGAAACCTTTATCCAGAAGCTCTTGGAGTTGGCTAGTGTGACAATTGTGAAAATCCCGGTAAACTTTGATTAGTACAAGTCCGTGGTAACCGGACGTGATATGTATATCGTGATATTGTTGTGATTATGTGTGATGATACGAATTCTGGAAAATGATAGACCGACTATAATGGGACTATTATGCATAATAATTAACAAAAACATTACAGTGACATTATGTGTCACCTACATGACAAGACAAAGTCGTGAATGAACTGACGACTCTGGGAATAAGTATTAGTGAACACGCATGACTTGTGTGCTATGCTAAGCGATATCTGTAATGTCTCGGAAGAATCCGAGAGCACATCATGGTTGACATGACACTAGTAAGGACCAACGATGCGAGGTTGGCATCCTTAGCCTTGAAGAACGTGGTAAATGGAGACTTGACGTTTAACAGTGCAGTAAACCTTTAATGTTGATTATTAGGTTATCGGTGGCATCATTTAAGATTTCGAGTTCCAGAAATAACTTAGTTTTGTGTCATAGACTGTGACATAAGGTCTGAAAATAATCAAAGCCCGGGCATGCAAAACGAAGTAGCTCCCGGTTGGGGAAACGCCTTCGTTCCAGGCATAGCATAAGGCAACCAAATGTGTAAGGAACGATCGATCAAGCTAAAAAACACTTAAACGAACGTCATACGAGACTTTTCTGATTAAAACGTAACCATGCTTGGGTTTCGAGACGATTATGCCCAATTTTTAAAACCGAGTCTTTTGATAGTAAGAACGCGAAAAACGGAGTCCTTTGCGCAAATCGAGAACGCGTCCGGGACCCGAAAACGAACCTAAAAGCAAACGGAAGATAAACATCATCTTTTAACACGAAAAGCCGAAGCACGAGGTGGCCCACATGGACCCCCCATATATATATATATATGTATATGTATTTATTTTCTTTTTTTCATTATTTTTCTCATTTTATTCCAAAATTTTCACAAGAAGCTCTAAAAAATTCTGCAATTCATCACCTTCTTCAGCTGATCTATATCATGAACCTCAACAAATCAAAGGTATAAACCTTAGTTTTTATAGTTTTGATCATGTTTTCTTGATTAAACGCGATTTCTAGCCGAAAAACTCAATTTAATCCAAGATTTTTGAAGGTTTAAACATGTTTATGGGCTGAATAAGACACCTCGGTATTTCCCTAGTGTTATATGGCATCCATGGTCACAAATCTTTGGGGTTTGATACCCTAATCAACAGCGATTCGACAAAAATCGCTTAACTATTCAATTAACCGAAAAACAATGAAACAAAGCTTGATTGATCTAAGTTCTAGCATATTTTGATGGTACTTGATGTGTAGATACTGAATATAGCACCCACCCACTTCTGGACTCACAAGAAGTGCTTGGAATCGAAGCTTTCGCTATGTATATAATCCGAAAACCGAAACTAGGATAGGCAGAATCTGTTTTGCCTATGACTTCGTCCGTGAAACTTGGATTGAGCTAAAATTTGGTATGTTGGTGAAGCGTGTTAACAGGAGTGTCCATGTAAAATTTTAGAATTTCTGGAATTTTCTACGATGTTTGGTGAATATTTGAATGTTTTAAAGATAGAATTTCAGAAAAATTACCAAACGAATTCAATAAATCATCAAATTTTACAGAGACACTAAGGAATATATGAGGAATGTTCTTGAAAAATTCGGAGTCCATTTGTTGAGTTTTGATTTGGGTTAAAAATCCGTGTTTTTTGCGAGTTTTCGGTAGCCGGAAACGCCCCGAAACGAAATTAGAAAAATCTCAAAATTTTGTGAGAAGTTTGTGGACATGAAATAGGTGTTCTAGAATGTTTTGGGAATTTTTGAACCACTGATAGTATTTAATGATAATTATGTGGTTAAAAATGGTTTTATAAATAATTTATTTAAATAAGTAAAATGCCAAAATAAATTCCCAGAAATTTTTCTCATAATCTACTGATTTTTACTGACTTATATAAAAATTTACAGATTTTATTTCAAATTCTAGATTTATGAGAATTTATGGGGTTAAAATGGGTTATTTTAAATCAATTTCGGCAGTTTACCGTGTAACGAACCTGCCGGAACTGGGAACTGACCCAACCCGACAAATACTATAATTGGAACACCGGAAGTATTCCGGGAGATTCCCGGGCAAATTGGGCACTATGGGTGTGTCCTAAGACAATTCGGGAGAATTCCCGACGGTGAAAATGGAAACTCAAATTTGGGTAATCTAGACTCACCAAATACTCAAACTCCCTTGATGAAAAGTTAATCATTCTTAAATAACCATGTGTTGGCATTATTGGTATTCCCGTACCATTATCCGAACACGTTAAACCACTGACTTTGGCTGGCACGCAAAACGGTGCCCGGAAGCCAAACTGAAAACTAATACTACCCTGACATCCATCACCATACTAGTGTCCTATACACTCAATCCGGAGTAAAAACTCCTGACCAGATCCAAGTTATAACCATTACCAACTTAGATACTGATTTGAGTCCATACTTGCATGTGGGTTATTAAAGTTGATCCAGTTGCTTGATCACTCTTGCGTTGAGATCACTGCTCCCACAGTGAGTTTCACTTCTCCACTTTTGAATTGTTTTACTGTTTTTTTGGGACTTGCATGTTACAAATTGTGTTGATTACACCAATTTGGGAGTGAGTTTCACTCCACTACTTTTAAAATGTGTTACTGTTTTCTAAAGTGATTTGCATGTTATAAAACTGTGTTAACTGCACCAACTTGGGACGATGTGAATTACCTAACTCACGAATACCCCCATTACAAGTGATTACTATGAGCCGTGGATAGTACTATTGGTCCGAAAAACCCAGTTGAGGCCAGACGGTGCGACGCCCGGCCACAAGCAACTGCACTCGTCCAACTTTTGGGTATGTGTTAGGCATAACTACCCGGGGGCGTTGAACTGCACGTGACACAGTTGGTGGACCGGGAGTGTCTGGGTGACACAGCCCGGGGGAAATAGTCAGGTTTCACTTGTACGCGCGTGAAATTCTATCGGGCAATCTGTGACTATAACTGTGACTGTGACCGTCATTGTGACCAGTGCAATTAAACTTGTTAAAACATATTGTTCTATAACAACAACACTAGTGGAACTCACGCAACATTTAGCTGACCCTTTTTAAAACTAACGTGCATTTCAGGTAACTTGAGATTGATGTGATCCATGTATGTTGTTCAAAACGTGTTTGTAGACGAATCCTGATATAGAAGCATGCAGCTTAGAAGACTTATGTGGTTCATGGGAACACATAGTTGTAACATACATGTAAACGTTTGGTACGTAATAAAATGTAGTGTCTTTATTAACAATGTGCTTGTACCAGAGGTGTCTGTTACATCCCGTATTTTTTTCTTCCGCTGCAAGTTGGGGTGTGACAGCTAGACAGCTCGCGCATTTCGGATGGTGCAAGGCGATAAGGAGCTTTAGCAACGGGAGTAGCACCGGGAATCAAATCGATACGAAATTCAACATCACGAGTAGGCGGTAAACCAGGTAGATCGTCGGGAAAAACCTTAGGAAATTCACAAACAACAGGTACTTCTTTCGAGGTTTTCTTTTCTTTCTCCGGGTTCACGATGTGGGCTAGGAAAGCAACACATTGCTTTCGCAAACACTTGCTCGCTTGGGTACATGACATAAGCATCAACTTTTTGAGGGAGTCTCGCCAAAGACATGTAGTTGATCACCGTTTGGGAGAGGAAAACGATTCATTTTATCGAAACAAAAAACTTCAGCATGATTTTCAAGAAGAAAATCCATGCCTACTATGATATCGAAGCTACCTAACTGCATAGGTATGAGATGGATCGAGAAGATGTGGTTGTTTAGGTCGAGAGTACAACCACGTAAGACGGAGTTAACGGTAACGGTTCTTCCGGTGGCGACTTCAACATCGAAAGTCATTGGGAGTTTAGCGCGTTTACATTTTAAAAGTTTTTTGAATTCTAACGACAAATAACAGTTATCTGCACCAGTATCAAATAAACAGGCAGCATAAATATCATTAACAAGGAGCGTACCATTGACAACATTGTTGTCGTTCTGAGCCTGGCGATGATTGAGATTGAAGGCTCTTCCACACGCAGCCTGTGGTTGCTGCTGCTGCTGTGGCTGTGGCTGAGGTTGCTGCTGCTGCTGTTGTTCTTGTGTCACGTCTTTGTTTGGGCAGACATTACTAAAGTGGTTTGGATCACCACAAGTGTAGCAAGCACGTGCTTTGGGGACTGGTGCTTGCTGCTGAGGCTGCTGCTGGTTGGTTTGAGGAGCACAAGGTGGAGCTGGTAGTGCTGCTGGTGCTTGAGGAGCTGGCTGACGACGACCAAAACGACAGCTGACAGTGAAATGGCCGTAGATATTGCAGTTGGTACAGAAATGGCAATTGCCTCCAACTAGGTGATGGTAGGAACACTTAGAGCATAACGGGTGAGGAACTGTGTACGCACGTTTTGCAGGCGGTGCGTTTGGTGTAGCAGCTTGAAACGGTTGAGAGTTTAACGGGGCAACAGCTGCACAATTCTTGCTCGGGTTCTCTCTCTTGCGACCTCGGTGACTGGACTTCGATTCTCGAGACGGCTCAGTAGTAACACTCGTCTCGGTGATGGCTTGATTCGCGACTTTGTTGTGGCTTTTGAAGTAACCAGCCTGGACACGCTTGTCATTGATTTCTGTGGAAAGGTGATAAGTCTCCTCAATAGTAGTAGGACTTGCTGCTTGGACAAAATCAGCGACACAGTCAGGTAGAGCACGGAGGTACTTTTTTATTGCTTTTTCAGTGGTGTCCACCTGACTAGGACAGATGATACTTAGCTGCTTGTAACGGGCAATGAGACCTACGTTGTCGGGTCCATCTGCTTGATATCCCAAAATTCGTTCTCCAGTTTCTGAACTTCGTGAGGAGGACATAATTCCTTTATCATAACTGCCTTGAGTTCCTCCCACGTGAGCCCGTAAGCTTCATCGTTTCCGCGCTTGTTACGCTATGTGGTCCACCAATCAAGTGCCCTTGATTGGAACACACCAGTAGTGTTGATGGTGCGGAGAGGTTCGGGACATCCGCTTTGGCGGAATGTGACCTCAATGGAATCGAACCAATGGAACATAGCACTTGGTCCTTCCGTTCCAGTGAAAGTGAGAGGTCCGCACGCTTTGAATTGCTTGAAGCTGAATGAGGACTTGGGTGTGTCGCCCTTTAAATCCATTGACGTGTTGCTGCTGACAGCCTGAATTTCGCTAACAATCTGGGGAATGATTTAGCCATTTGCTTGGCTACTACCGAGGCGATACGCTTGTTAGCATTGTTGCGCTGGATGTTCCTCCTAGTGTGAGATCCCATGGAAGACATCTACATAAAGGATTTGATTGGGTGAGATTTGATTATAATTGGTTTATGTTCAAAAGTTTACTATTATTATTATTATTCATTTAAGGCACTAAACAAATAAGCACGTATCCACGTAAGCACGTAAGCACATAAGCACGTAAGCACATAATCTCGTAGGCAAATAAGCATGTAAGCACATATTTGCATGTATTCATCTTCCAACTAAATCATGCGTAGCGCGTATGAGATGCGAGTATAGGCGTAAGCGAGTAATACCGCGTATGAGGACATTCGCGTAAAAGAGTTGAGCGTTTTAGTTTGGTTTTTGAATTAATTAGCGTTTTAGATTTCGAGAGCTGTGCGAGTTGTGCATATATCGACATAGCGTTAAAGCGATAAAACGAGAAATCAAATAAGCGTAAAATCCATTAATTTAAACACATAATTAAAATAAAACTCGATGATGCGTAAAATCGGCGATTGCAGACTTAAATCAATTTGGAGTGTCCTGGGTTTTGAGACAGCGACTACCCAAAGTGATTCGAAGATTCTCTGAGTTCGGGCACACGATTTGGCCTAATAGACAAATGCTCTCGCCGTACAACGGTTAACGGCATTTATCCTTCCAGTTACGTCGTGTTCCGAGTCATTGAAATAATCAAGACTTTGGTGAGATTGAAAATCGAGGAGTGGAACAAGTTATTAAGATGCGGGTTTCACCCTGTAAGTCCCCTAACACGAATCTTTCAATGATATCAAACAATCACCAAGTTTGTGCGGAATCCAAACTTGGTGAGATTCAAGAAAAACCAAAAATCAGAAATACCAAGAACACACTGAATCACCTTTCAACACTTGCACACGATTCTATTACTTGAACAAGCAAAACCGTCTAGTACAAGTGTTCTTCACCAACAAATCACATCTCTCTCTCTGTAGGAAATTCTGAAACAATGAGGTTCAAAACCTAAAACAAGTTGAAAACTTATTTATATACCCAGGCAAGCCCACTTCCCTACATGGGCTCCCATTGGGCCTATGTGGCCCAAATGACCTATAAAGGTCCAAACTTAATATAATCTAACCCGGTAAGGCCCAGTTAGTAACCATATCCCGTTGCGTTAATTTGATGTGTCAGTCTCACTCTTTAGGACCTAACAATCTCCCCCTAGACTGATACCATCAAATTGTCTTCATCGCTTGCATTCAGCAACGTCTTCAACGTAGTCTATGGATGTCGCTTTGCTTTGAGTGTTGAAAGTCATTCTCACACTTCTAGGACCTCACACTTCAACGAACTCTCAGCACTGGGTCTCTTTCTTCAGCTCTTGTGGTTAGCTTCATATCAGGATCTCGATCAGCTTCTGTCACACCCTCAATTTCCACTTGCGGAGTTTTACCGCGAGGCGTGTGAACAAGCCAGAATCTGAAACACTAGTACGTCGAACGACTCTACATGATTTGATAATACGTTTTCCAAAATCGTTCATTGTAGATTTTATATCAATTACCGATATTTAGCAGGGCATTAGTTTTAAAGTTTGAGCGGAAGCATAAATAAGTAGTGATGCGGGCGCCAACACAAACGCCAAAACAAATGAAAAATCCCAAAACAATATTAATAAATATGACTCGATAATGATGTCTTGTTCAATGCATGTGCGTGCACCTAGAGCTCCTAGCGTCCTGAGAAACATGTAAAGAAACAAGTGTCAACATTAAAGATGAGTGAGTTCACAGGTTTTCATAAATTCGTTTGTTCGGTTATAGTTTGTTTTCTCCGTAATCCCCAACCTGGGATAACATATCAGTTCCATTATTCCAATCCCGGAATAATAAGTTGTTGCTTCCAATATTCCCATCCCGGAATATTAAGTTGTTGCTTCCAATATTCCCATCCCGGAATATTAAGTTGTTATTTCCATTATCCCCAACCCGGGATAATAAGTTGATGTTTCCAATATTCCAAACCCGGAATATTAAGTTGATCCGTAATTAAGTTCAATGTTAATATATATAGGTAGCTAGCCTAAAGTCATGTCACTAAGTGTTCGCGATCGAAGCTGACTCTTGTGCCTCCGTTTTGCCAGGCCTATCACATGACCATGGCGGTGTTAGGCCAATTATTCACCCGTTGACCATACCAGGTCGGCTAGCGCAACTAGCTCGGATGGGGCTTGTCAGACCCAGTAGTACTACTTATAATTCCCCCGCTATTTAACCCAAATACTAACGATCCGAGGAGATTGTCGAGGACTTAAGTGATAAAGCTGCTTAGTGCCCATAACATTACATTAACATTAACTTAGTTACCGTATAGTTGCGTGACGTTAAATTCGTATAACGTAAAGAGATTGAGTTTGAGAGTGTATACATGTTTCTCCCCCTGTTGTTTAAAAACCGGATAAAGTTAGGGGCCGTGAACTCACCTTTATTTGCTCGGTTAGTGTGGCAAAGATGTTATAAGAGATGGGACCGCTAGTTGCGTCCTAACAACCAATTAATTCCACGTCAGTGTGTAATCACACCAATACAAATTCCACACGCAATTTACTCACAAAGTGATACACACAAACAACATATCTAACACTCAAACATGCATGCAAGTATTCTCATGTGATCATAGTAATCAAACAACTTATCATGAACATATTCCAAATCCATGCAACACTTTAATGCATAAAATCACAAGTTATCAACTTTCTGCTTAACACTCAATTATTCAGCTGTTTTCTAGGATTTTTATAAAATAGTTCTAGCATTCCAAAAATTCCCATATTTTTACAGTAGGTGACATTTATACCATAGAAATTTATATAATTTTTCCAAGTCCTAAATCTTTACCAATTAACCATAAATATTAATTCATTAAGCTGCAGTCAGATTTACCGCTTTCTGACTGCAGTCCACGGAAGAATTTATTTAAAAATCACTGATCGTCCGATTAACAAAATTCCAGTTGGAGTTGCCCGGAAATTTCTATACCTAGTTGCTGTACAAAAATCATGACTCAACTCCCTACTGATTTTAAAATCTAGCTTGCCAAACAACTAACAAAATTTCAGGATTTTCACAGTTTTAGTTACTGAACTTATTTAGCCCTTTAAAAATATCAAACGACTTCAGAAAATTTTGAATCCGGCGCCATTAGATTCCTTATTCAAATCTCTACGTTCTAGACATCAGAAAATCCGTTTTTCGACAACTAACGACCAAGTTACAGCCAGATGAAGTCGGCTGTAACTATGACTCAGCATCCTTTTTCAGCATTATTGTTATTACAACTTACATACACCGTTCCTATTGATCGACCTAAGCGAGCAAGAACCGATTTTTGATCATAGTTTACTACTAGCAACTTATCCATGCAAACCCTTCTCAATAACTTTAGTTTTTATACACAAATCACAGCCTATACATTCAGTTTTCAAACAACATTCAATCCAGTATAAACAATCCGAAACCATACAATCATCTAATGTAAACATCATTAACAAACCGGCTAGCCTAACTTCTCGTTCAATCATACTTGGCAACCTTATATGTTCCGGAAACAACCACACTTGTAACTATGATACATCAGCCGATTAACACATGTATACTCCGAAAACACACAATCGTTTCATTCAATCAATCAATCCGAAACAAACAACAAAATCAACACACGTATAACCGAATACCATCTTGTAACATATGCTGGATTCTAACCTTTGATAACTAGGTAAACAAGCCGAGGTTTGGACAAAGAGTATCCTGCTGTTCCAGGAAAATCGCGACCGAGACTGAAGATGGCGATGGTTGCTGCTGCGCCCGGAAGAAACGAAAAGGAAAGCTGTTGCGACCGAGGCTGAAAGGGACTGAAAGCAACAGGCTGTTAGCGACCGAGAAGGTGAACAAGGCTGATTCAGATCGAGATGATGAAGGGAGGAAGCTGTTCGCGATCGGAAGGTGCAAGAGTAAGGCTGCCGACGGCAGTTTTTCTTGTTAGGGTTTTGTGTGTGTTTTTGCGAAAGAAGGCATGCATGTGTGTTAGTATATATAA
This sequence comes from Scalesia atractyloides, assembly GCA_947069175.1. Taxonomy (NCBI): domain Eukaryota; kingdom Viridiplantae; phylum Streptophyta; class Magnoliopsida; order Asterales; family Asteraceae; genus Scalesia; species Scalesia atractyloides. The sequence goes on along the minus strand of CAMTDV010000019.1, from coordinate 41,646,195 downwards.
GGGATCGGTGACAACATGGTTACGGTTTTGGGTTTGAACTTGTGGCCGAGAAACTTGGTTTGGTTTGATCTTATGGCCGAAACATGTTTGGGCTGTTTTGGTTTGGTTTTGAACAAAGTAGATTTGCGGTCTTGGGCTTGATATCGCGGCCAAGGATTAGAGTGGTTTGGTTTGGGTTTGGTCTTGGCCGAATAGTTAGAGTTTTAAGTCTAGGTTTGATCGTTGTTTTCTTTTAGCCGAAGACTTGGGTTCAAGGTTTAAACTTTGTGAACTCCTAGAGTCACAATGAACCAAGGTTGGAACGTGTCGCGGTTCGGTTCAGTTCGTGCACATATCAACTCTAATTATTCAATCACTAAAACAATCACACAACACACAACACGTATTCATTTAACTCGTGCACGTTTAATACTTAGCATATACATTATTCGACATGTGTCACGTGTAAGTTATCCGAAAAACCCGGGATATCACATTATCCCCATGTTGAAAGAATTTTCGTCCCGAAAATTGAGTAAACGCGGTTTAGCATGTAACGTACATGTTTAGAGTGCCACGCACAAAGAGTTAGTTCGTTAATGATGGTACGCAATGTTACAAGAAGTTCCCAAGTGTCATACACAAAGATTTCCAAGTGCCTTGCACAAGAATTTAGTCAACAATAGTACACGAAAGTATGAGAAATTTCCAGGTTGTCACATCATCACCATGTTGAAAGAATTTTCGTCCCGAAATTTAGTTACTGGTATCGTTAGTTTGCTGCTCAGTTGCGAAGAGGTGTGGATATTTGCTTTTCATTTGGTCCTCTCTTTCCCACGTGAACTCCGGTCCACGCTTAGAGTCCCAACGAACTTTAACTATTGGAATCTTGCTGTGCCTTCGAGTCTTGATCTCACGATCCATGATCTCAATAGGCTTTTCCACGAAGTGTAGTTGTTCATCCACTTGGATCTCATCCAATGGAATAACTAAAGTTTCATCTGATAGACACTTCTTCAGATTTGACGCGTGAAATACGTTGTGAACTCCACTGAGTTCGGCAGGAAGGTCTAATTGGTATGCTACGGGTCCGATTCGTTTCAAGATTACAAACGGGCCTACGTACCGTGGGTTAAGTTTGCCCCGTTTTCCAAAGCGGATTACACCCTTCCAGGGTGACACCTTTAGTAGGACGCGGTCGCCTACTTGAAATTCGAGCGGTTTGCGTCGTTGATCAGCGTAGCTTTTCTGTCGATCTCGTGCCGCCGCCATGCGGTTTCTGATTTGTACAATCTTTTCAGTAGCCTCAAGTATTAACTCAGGGCCTGTGAGTTGACTGTCACCGACTTCTGCCCAGCAGACCGGTGATCTACATTTACGACCGTATAATGCCTCAAACGGTGCTGCCGAAATACTCGTTTGATAGCTGTTGTTATATGAGAATTCTACTAGAGGCAGGTGAATTTCCCAATTATTTCCGAAGTCCACCACGCATGCACTAAGCATGTCTTCCAAGGCCTGTATGGTCCTTTCACTTTGACCATCAGTCTGAGGGTGATAAGCTGTGCTCATATCTAAGCGGGTTCCCAACGCTTTCTGGAGTGACTGCCAGAAGTTTGACGTGAAACGAGCATCTCTATCTGAGGTGATGGACGTTGGCACTCCGTGCCGAGAAACTACTTCCTTAATGTAGATGCGAGTCAGCTTCTCCATCTTATCCGTTTCTTTAATCGCTAGGAAGTGTGCGGACTTAGTTAAACGATCCACGATCACCCAGATGGTATCGCAACCACCCAAGGTTCGCGGGAGTTTAGTGATGAAATCCATTGAGATCTGATCCCATTTCCACACTGGGATCTCAGGTTGTTGGAGTAGCCCCGATGGCTTTTGGTACTCCACCTTGACTTTTGCACAAGTCAAACATTTACTCACGTAGGTGGCTATATCGGCTTTCATGTTGGGCCACCAATACGCAACTTTAAGGTCTTGATACATCTTATCCGAACCCGGATGGACAGAGTATCGAGATTTGTGAGCTTCGTCCATGACTAGCTCTCTAAGGTTTCCGTAGAGAGGTACCCATATGCGATTCATAAAATACCGGGCTCCATTGGGCTTTACTTCCCAATCGCGTTCCATTTTTCCCACTGATTCGGCTTTGATGTTTTCCCCTTTAACTGCTTCTAACTGGGCGTCGCGTATTTGATCGGGTAGCCCCGAATGAATAGTGAGTTGTAGTGCTCGTACGCGACGAGGTTTCAAGTGTTCCTTCCTACTGAGTGCATCAGCTACCACGTTAGCTTTACCCGGGTGATACCGAATGGCACACTCATAATCGTTCAAGAGTTCGACCCAGCGACGCTGTCGCATGTTCAACTCCTTCTGATCAAAGATGTGTTGGAGGCTTTTGTGGTCTGTGAAGATTGTGCACTTGGTTCCATAGAGGTAGTGTCTCCAAATCTTAAGTGCAAACACTATTGCTCCCAATTCCAGGTCATCTGTCGTGTAGTTTTTCTCGTGAACTTTCAGCTGTCGTGACGCATACGCGATGACCTTATCGCGTTGCATGAGTACGCATCCCAACCCCTGAATGGAAGCATCACAATACACTACGAAGTCATCTGTCCCTTCCGGCAAGGACAGAATGGGTGCACTGCAAAGTTTCTGCTTCAGCAATTGAAATGCTGCTTCTTGCTTTTCACCCCAAGCATACTTGATGCCTTTCTGGGTGAGGGTAGTAAGCGGCTGTGCAATCTTTGAGAATCCCTCGATGAAGCGTCTGTAGTAACCAGCCAATCCCAAAAATTGGCGGATCTCCGTCGGTGTCTTAGGTGCTTCCCAGTTTTTGATGGCTTCAATCTTGGCAGGGTCTACGTGGATACCCTTTTCATTCACGACGTGCCCGAGAAACTGAACTTCCCGAATCCAGAAATCACACTTCGAAAGCTTGGCATATAGTTTTTCCTGTTGAAGCAGCTCTAGCAGTAATCGCAGGTGTTCCGCATGTTCTTCTTCACTTTTGGAGTAGATGAGTATGTCATCGATGAACACAATGACAAACTTGTCGAGGTATGGTTTACACACGCGGTTCATGAGGTCCATGAATACCGCGGGTGCGTTAGTGAGACCGAATGGCATGACCAAGAACTCGTAATGGCCATACCGAGTGCGAAATGCCGTCTTGGCGATATCCTCCTCCCTGACGCGTAGCTGATGATAACCGGACCGTATAGTAACTTGACCCTTGCAGTTGGTCGAATAGATCGTCGATGCGAGGTAACGGGTATCGGTTCTTGACTGTAACCTTTTTGAGTTCCCTATAGTCGATGCACATGCGGAAAGTCCCGTCCTTCTTCTTGACAAACAGGACTGGAGCTCCCCATGGCGAAACGCTTGGTCGGATAAATCCTTTTCTAGCAGCTCTTAAAGTTGGGTAGACAGCTCCTGCAGCTCGGCTGGAGCTAGGCGGTATGGAGCCTTGGCGATAGGAGTTGCGTTGCTTGCCAATTCGATTTCAAATTCCAACTGTCGATGTGGTGGAAGACCAGGTAGTTCTTCTGGGAATACATCGGAAAAATCACGGACGATAGGGATGTCTTCTATACGTTTCTCGTCCTTAGGCTGTTCGGTAATTAGTGCGAGTAAAGCGAAGGAATTCTTTTTCCGAAGATACTTCTGCGCTTGCATGTATGAGATGATGTTGGTGACGGCGCTTGCCTTATCGCCTTGTACTGTCAGGATTTCGTCGTTCGAGAGTGGAATACGGATAGACTTTTCGAAGCAGAGAACTTCAGCCCGGACGTCGGATAGCCAGTCCATTCCGACTACCACGTCAAAACTACCCAGGGTAGTTGTCATCAGATCGATGGTAAAAGTGTGGCCCGCGAGTTTGAGTTGACAGCGGGTTACGATTTGGGTCACATCTACCGATTTACCATTGGCTAATTCTATCACATAAGGGGTCTCTAATGGTTTAAGCGTGAGATTTAGGTTCTTCCTAAAAGACTCAAATATAAAACTCCTATCCGTACCCGTATCAAAAAGCACAGTAGCAAAATGTCCATTAAGGGGAAACTTACTGGTGACTACGTTCGTGTCGTTTCTGGCCTCTCTGTGACCAAATGTAAATGCGCAACCTTTGGCACCTCCTGTGCCACCGTTCCCATTGTTGTTGTTATTATTGTTGTTGTGGTTATTGTGGTTGTAGTTGTTTCCACCATTATTGTTGTTGTTGCGCAACTGTGGGCAGTTTCTTCTGATATGAGCAGTGCTACCACACTGATAGACCCCCGGTTTATACCCTGCTGCTGACCCTGGGGCTGATTTTGATTTTGTCGGGACATGATTTCCCCGCGACAATTCCTTAGCCGCATGTCCCACCTTGCCACATCTTTGGCAGCGATTTCCGGCACAAGGGCCGTTATGATGGAGATTACAGCGGTTGCACTGCGGCTTTCGACCTACATAGCCGCCTGAATTCTGGTTGTTGTTGTTGTTGTTGTTGGCTGGATGATTTTGATGACCCCGGTGGCTGTGGTAGTGATTGAACCGTTTCTGGTTCCCTTAAAGCGGATGAAATGACGAAGACTGTCGAACAGTGGAGTCTTCAAATTTTCTTTTGTTATCTGGGGCGACTTCGGTGGTACCCCGTGCTGGCAGTTTCTTCTGTTCCACCGCTTTATTGGTGAGTTTGTGAGCCAATCGGATTGCTTGATGTTCAGTTACAGGGTTACTAGACATCACCATACTCTGAATTTCCGGAACCAGACCCCCGAGATAGAACTCGAGTCTTTTCTCCACCGTGTTGGCCAATTCAGGACACAGAAATACCAAGTCATGGTGTTTTGCGGTGTAAGCCTCAATTTCCGATCCCACCATCTTGTGGTTCCATAAAGCTTGCTCTAACTGTTGCACTCTGTCTCGTGGACAGTACTCCTATTTAATTAGGGCCTTGAACTCAGCCCATGCCATTGCATTTGCAGTTAACAGTCCACGTGTTTGGACTTGGGCATTCCACCATGTCAGTGCCCCATCTTCCAGTGTTGAGACTGCATATTTGACCTTGTTGGCCTCGAGGCAGTTGCACATTTCAAAACAGATTCCGATTTTTCGATCCAGCGGACCAGTCCAATGGGTCCTTCCGCCCCGAGAATTTGCTAGGCTTTGCGTCCAGGAACATCTTGTAGGGGTTAAAGCCCCCTCCTGCTGCTGGTGGGTTTTGAACATCTGCCAGAGCAGCGTTCACGTGTTCTTGGATCGTTGCGGCCAATTCTTTGTTGACATGTTGAAGTTTCCGCGACGTCCAGTTGTCATTTTAAATAAACTAAAGAAAACAAAGCGGGGATCGGCGAGACGAGTTAGTCTTCTACGTCTCCATCTCCCAAGTTGCTATCGTTGCTGTCATCCTCTGCGGCGTTTCCGGCTTCTACAGCCGGGTCTTTCTCCGGATCCTCCTCTGGATCCTCTTCTGGATCCTCCTCTACCGGTACTGGAGGGGCAGGTGCTGGTGCAAGTGCTTGGTTTTGCAGTTCCTGAATGTTCCAACTATTTTCCAGGACTTTGTCCTCAAGCCAGTTAGCTCTTATCTGCTCAGCACGCAGATCTCTGTCTATGGTGTTACGAGCTATCTTACTCGTATGATGCTCTTCCTCGAGCGAGTCGGTTTTACCAGTCAGTTGGCGGATCATCCATCCCTGTGCTAGGGTGGTTTCATGCATTCTTTCTAGTTGTTCTTGTTGCGTTCTTAACATATCTCTAAGTAGGTCGTTCCCTACTTCTAACGAGTTAACCGGTTTGACCGTCACAGCGATGGTTGGGCGTAATGACGACTCCTCCCCCAGAGCGAGACTTTTCCTCGCAGCTGAGCGCGTTTCCACGCCATAAGATGGTAAGAGTTCCACCATAGGTGCCTTTCCTGGCGCCCTTGGTTGCGTAAGTTTGTCGGATGATGATGAGGATGATGATGACATGGCCTTTAAGTCGTGTAGTTAGTTACGAGTTGCATTCGCTTCAATTATGCATTCATATTTCACATAACGTAGTAGTGGTACATCGCATAACAAGATATAATAATTCAGTGCCAAACTAAGTCTAGTGTCGTGATATCAGCTATAGTTTAGGTCTACTTCTAATGCAACCTGGTCTCTATAGCTAGTGGCTCTGATACCAATCTGTCACACCCTCAATTTCCACTTGCGGAGTTTTACCGCGAGGCGTGTGAACAAGCCAGAATCTGAAACACTAGTACGTCGAACGACTCTACATGATTTGATAATACGTTTTCCAAAATCGTTCATTGTAGATTTTATATCAATTACCGATATTTAGCAGGGCATTAGTTTTAAAGTTTGAGCGGAAGCATAAATAAGTAGTGATGCGGGCGCCAACACAAACGCCAAAACAAATGAAAAATCCCAAAACAATATTAATAAATATGACTCGATAATGATGTCTTGTTCAATGCATGTGCGTGCACCTAGAGCTCCTAGCGTCCTGAGAAACATGTAAAGAAACAAGTGTCAACATTAAAGATGAGTGAGTTCACAGGTTTGCATAAATTCGTTTGTTCGGTTATAGTTTGTTTTCTCCGTTATCCCCAACCTGGGATAACATATCAGTTCCATTATTCCAATCCCGGAATAATAAGTTGTTGCTTCCAATATTCCCATCCCGGAATATTAAGTTGTTGCTTCCAATATTCCCATCCCGGAATATTAAGTTGTTATTTCCATTATCCCCAACCCGGGATAATAAGTTGATGTTTCCAATATTCCAAACCCGGAATATTAAGTTGATCCGTAATTAAGTTCAATGTTAATATATATAGGTAGCTAGCCTAAAGTCATGTCACTAAGTGTTCGCGATCGAAGCTGACTGTTGTGCCTCCGTTTTGCCAGGCCTATCACATGACCATGGCGGTGTTAGGCCAATTATTCACCCGTTGACCATACCAGGTCGGCTAGCGCGACTAGCTCGGATGGGGCTTGTCAGACCCAGTAGTACTACTTATAATTCCCCCGCTATTTAACCCAAATACTAACGATCCGAGGAGATTGTCGAGGACTTAAGTGATAAAGCTGCTTAGTGCCCATAACATTACATTAACATTAACTTAGTTACCGTATAGTTGCGTGACGTTAAATTCGTATAACGTAAAGAGATTGAGTTTGAGAGTGTATACATGTTTCTCCCCCTGTTGTTTAAAAACCGGATAAAGTTAGGGGCCGTGAACTCACCTTTATTTGCTCGGTTAGTGTGGCAAAGATGTTATAAGAGATGGGACCGCTAGTTGCGTCCTAACAACCAATTAATTCCACGTCAGTGTGTAATCACACCAATACAAATTCCACACGCAATTTACTCACAAAGTGATACACACAAACAACATATCTAACACTCAAACATGCATGCAAGTATTCTCATGTGATCATAGTAATCAAACAACTTATCATGAACATATTCCAAATCCATGCAACACTTTAATGCATAAAATCACAAGTTATCAACTTTCTGCTTAACACTCAATTATTCAGCTGTTTTCTAGGATTTTTATAAAATAGTTCTAACATTCCAAAAATTCCCATATTTTTACAGTAGGTGACATTTATACCATAGAAATTTATATAATTTTTCCAAGTCCTAAATCTTTACCAATTAACCATAAATATTAATTCATTAAGCTGCAGTCAGATTTACCGCTTTCTGACTGCAGTCCACGGAAGAATTTATTTAAAAATCACTGATCGTCCGATTAACAAAATTCCAGTTGGAGTTGCCCGGAAATTTCTATACCTAGTTGCTGTACAAAAATCATGACTCAACTCCCTACTGATTTTAAAATCTAGCTTGCCAAACAACTAACAAAATTTCAGGATTTTCACAGTTTTAGTTACTGAACTTATTTAGCCCTTTAAAAATATCAAACGACTTCAGAAAATTTTGAATCCGGCGCCATTAGATTCCTTATTCAAATCTCTACGTTCTAGACATCAGAAAATCCGTTTTTTCGACAACTAACGACCAAGTTACAGCCAGATGAAGTCGGCTGTAACTATGACTCAGCATCCTTTTTCAGCATTATTGTTATTACAACTTACATACACCGTTCCTATTGATCGACCTAAGCGAGCAAGAACCGATTTTTGATCATAGTTTACTACTAGCAACTTATCCATGCAAACCCTTCTCAATAACTTTAGTTTTTATACACAAATCACAGCCTATACATTCAGTTTTCAAACAACATTCAATCCAGTATAAACAATCCGAAACCATACAATCATCTAATGTAAACATCATTAACAAACCGGCTAGCCTAACTTCTCGTTCAATCATACTTGGCAACCTTATATGTTCCGGAAACAACCACACTTGTAACTATGATACATCAGCCGATTAACACATGTATACTCCGAAAACACACAATCGTTTCATTCAATCAATCAATCCGAAACAAACAACAAAATCAACACACGTATAACCGAATACCATCTTGTAACATATGCTGGATTCTAACCTTTGATAACTAGGTAAACAAGCCGAGGTTTGGACAAAGAGTATCCTGCTGTTCCAGGAAAATCGCGACCGAGACTGAAGATGGCGATGGTTGCTGCTGCGCCCGGAAGAAACGAAAAGGAAAGCTGTTGCGACCGAGGCTGAAAGGGACTGAAAGCAACAGGCTGTTAGCGACCGAGAAGGTGAACAAGGCTGATTCAGATCGAGATGATGAAGGGAGGAAGCTGTTCGCGATCGGAAGGTGCAAGAGTAAGGCTGCCGACGGCAGTTTTTCTTGTTAGGGTTTTGTGTGTGTTTTTGCGAAAGAAGGCATGCATGTGTGTTAGTATATATAAGGGATCGGTGACAACATGGTTACGGTTTTGGGTTTGAACTTGTGGCCGAGAAACTTGGTTTGGTTTGATCTTATGGCCGAAACATGTTTGGGCTGTTTTGGTTTGGTTTTGAACAAAGTAGATTTGCGGTCTTGGGCTTGATATCGCAGCCAAGGATTAGAGTGGTTTGGTTTGGGTTTGGTCTTGGCCGAATAGTTAGAGTTTTAAGTCTAGGTTTGATCGTTGTTTTCTTTTAGCCGAAGACTTGGGTTCAAGGTTTAAACTTTGTGAACTCCTAGAGTCACAATGAACCAAGGTTGGAACGTGTCGCGGTTCGGTTCAGTTCGTGCACATATCAACTCTAATTATTCAATCACTAAAACAATCACACAACACACAACACGTATTCATTTAACTCGTGCACGTTTAATACTTAGCATATACATTATTCGACATGTGTCACGTGTAAGTTATCCGAAAAACCCAGGATATCACAGCTTCTGCTTGAAACATCTTTGTTAAAAAGAATATGAGAGGAGCATTCTCAACAGCTCTTTTCTTCTTCAGTCTTTCTCTTTCAAGCAGGTTCACAGGTACTTCTTCAAATGCACTATCACTGTCATATGGCAATTTATATCCGATTCTTCTGACTCAGGTACATCTTGTTGTCGTGCTGCTTCAAGCTTTCTCAGCAGCTAACAGTATTTCAATCTTCATCAACCCATGTTTCTTGATTGAACAAGTTCTGCACATGCTCAAAATTACATAAGCAAACATTTCTTATGCAACAGGGAGAGTACCATATGAACACTAGGTACATCCAAATACTTATACTCGGATTTCACAATTTAAATTCTTTCAACTTTTGATGACCAGTCAAATCTTCAAGAACGATTACATTTTTTAATTTTAAGGAAAAACAAATAAACACTCTATTTTTGGGTTTTTGATTTTATAAAGAAACAAGACACTATTTTTTTTTGTATTTGAATTTTTAATAAATTTTTAAGAACTAAAACAAGAAAAAACTCAAAATATACAATTACAATTGCAATGGGATCAAAATTCGTTCTCAGTCAGACTAAGGAACACTTTTCAGTACGAGCCTAATCAAACTGGTCTACGCGATTGCCAATACGTTTGTCCACTTAAACTTTAACGTTCAACTTTCAAATTTTCAACTTCGTGATATGCTTAAGGTAATATTGTACTATTATACCCGGGTGTCCTATTCCAAGGCATACCCCCACGATCAAGGTAAGCACAACGATTCATCGTAACAGGTGAGTATACTGATGACATCCTCTTTAATTTACAACGTTAGACCATTGGTGACAGGTCAGTACTTTCGTACAGCAGAGCGACCAATGATTATGTCCAACGTAGGTGAGACAAATACCATTTGGTACGAATTTGGCTCTTTGAGCATTGGGAATTTTCTCATTTTGAGATTTGATTCCTTAGTGTTTTTTGTCCTCTTGAGATCTTTTGAGATATCCTGACTGTGTCTAGGTCTGCATATAATCTGGATGCAGCAGAAGGATAGCCAAGATATCCTCGGATGACTCAACATCATAAAGACCCGAAACCTCACACGTTGGCTATCAATCAACGCAAGATTTAAGACTATAAAATCATACGCCGTTGGTATTTTACCCACATGGTACATAGTTCGTTATGTTTATATCACTTAGTATCTTTTATCATTCTGAGCGTCAAGTCTATCGACATATCACAGTAGATCCTAGTCTTTTCAGCTATGGCACCTTACATGTGTTAGTCAAACCCTTTAATACGAACATTTATATCAATTCCCATTATGATACAATATTTCTTTTTGGCTTTTTCATTTTTCAAATATTTTTGTATTTTTCTCATTTTCTCCCCCTAAAACAATGCATATTACAACAAACTCTTTTTGGATTTTCTGAGTTTTCTCCCCTAAACTATATATATGTCTCCCCCCCCCCTAAATTTGTGCATAAATCTTATGCGCAAATTTACCATTTACTAGAGAAAGGACACTTCATATACAAAGTAATGAATTAAGAAAGACAGTTTTTTGCTTAACCATTCTATCATCAGATTAAAGACTAATCAGTTTCAAACCAAAATACTGAATTTAAACTGTACCTTTTGCTGATCTTATCTTACTTCTCTTTTTCTCCCCCAAAGGGAACATACCATTTGTAAAAAAAATTTGAACTTTTTGAAACAGTGAAATGTTACCCGTTATGTCTCTGGAGCAACCGCTATCAACATTCCAGAGATTGTCAACAGCTTCTCCTTGGTTGTCCCTGAAAAATAAGGAGATTAGTAAGACAATGGGACCCAGGCCATCGTGGTCCTGGGTTTCCCTAAAGCATCAAAATAGGACATTTCTTTAAAACACAAATCCCCTTTCGTTTCAAGGATTGGCGATGTTGTCGTTGTGCATTTGGGTTTCCAAATTTGTTTCGACTTAACAAACGCGTTTGTTGCCTTCCATTGAGCAACTCTGGCTGTTTCAGATTTATTAGTTTTAGAAGCAGATTTTTGTTCCTGAACAGCCTTACGTTTGTTTTTGGAAACATTCCAATCCCCATCAGATGGTTTAACCTTGGGATTCACATTCTTCATTGCCTTAGGGGATGAAACCTTCATCGGCTTAGAATGATTTTTATCCTTTGGTGTAACCCTACGATTTTGCATATAATAGGGTACGTAGGGACGATGTGTGCAGTTTCTAGCAATGTGACAAGGAATGCCGCAATTGAAATATGTTTGTCTCTTGACGTGTAAGGCATTCTGATCAGCTGGTTTTACTCTTGCAGGCCCTAAAGGATGAACCCGGTCCTTTATGTGCTTGTTTTTGTTGCACATTTCTTGCAAACGAGGATGAATTCGGATGTCTATACTTGTCGTTTGCGGGGGTCTTTAGTGGTGGAGATTTCTTCTGAGTTTTCTTGTTTTGTGTAGACTGCAAGTCGTGTTCGGAAATCTCACAAGTCTTTTCGAAAGCTTTGTTAGCACAGTCAAATGCATATTTCCCACATCTGCCATTACTGACTGGCTTAACAAAAGCATTTTTCACATCACGGGTCTTTTGAGGAATATTGCTGGCCATTGAGGACTGTGGAGAGCCTGATTGTCTTTGATGTTTAAGCTTCGTCTTTCCGCGTCTTTTACCAGCTCGCTTCGGCTCCTGTTGCTTGATTTGAACCTTTACATCACCAACAGAAGATTCAGATTGTTCATCTTGCATACTTGGATCTTTGTTCACGTCAGTTTTCTCTTCATCCTTCATGTCATCAGCTTTGACAGAGTCGGAGAGTTCTGGTTTGTCAGATGAAACACCAGAAACTTTAGAAGAAACTTCATATTTAGAATCAGTTGGTTCAGCTGGCTCATTCGTTTCTTTTGCCGATTCGGTCTCTGTTACACAAGCATCAACGTTTGCGTCCAAACCATCAGGCCTAAAAGAAGACAGAGAACTAAAAAATGAAGCCAAGTTTCCGAAAACATGACCAGGATTAGTTTCATTTATTGAATTATCAGAAAAATCAAACTTTGATGCTTGTTCATCCCCAACCACATTTTCAACCATTACTTCATCTGCAAGGGAGGAGTAAGCATTAGTAATTTTTACAGACTTAGAGACAAAATTCATTGGCTGATCAGTTTGTTTTCCAACAGGATCATTATTGATCGAAGCCTCATTTGTCCTTGGACCATAAGACATACTTTCTGCTTTCTCTAATTCCTCTAATGTCATTGGCAAATAGGTGTAGTTATGGTTAAACGGTGGAGACACTTTGTTGTAACCCAGACCACTACCTTTCTGTCGTTTGTACTCTAACTGTTTATCACATAAGTCTTTGGCAATTTACTAGAAGTATCAAATTTTTTAATACTTATTTGTTTGTTTGAAATTTTCGCTTGATCTCTTCCAGTTCCTTGGTCAAAACACGTATAGTTTCTTTAGCATCATCGTACACACAACACTTAAAACTCATATCTTGTTGAAGTTTAGCAATGTCTTTTCGTTGAGCTTCAATCTTTTCTTTGAAAAGTTTTTCGTTCTTCTTTAGCGTGCTATTGTGCCGTTTTATGTCATTAAGATTTGAGATCAGTTCAGAGTTGTGTAGACGATAAGCTTTCACCCTAGCTTGACAATCAGGAGTACAGAAAACAGCATTTATCTCTTCAGTAGTTAATCTTTCCTGAGCCACATGAGACACACGTGCCATTTTTTTATGGGTGGTTGATTCCTTTGTTACTTTCCTCAAAACACAAACTAAAACGAGAACCTGTGTACTCGTAAACTCAAACCCTTTGCAGTCAAATGAACCTGCTTTCTCAACCGCTCCTCAAAACCCTGTCAAAACTTTAATCGCAAGCAAACAACCTCTTTTTTTTATTAAAATTTTGTTTTTTTATTATCATTAATTTTTTATATATATTAAACATATACTAATAATAATTGTTAGGACTATTATTATTAATATTTATTATATTATAATTAAAAAACCTAATGATTATCAAATGATTGACTAATAAATATGTAATGATTAGGTAATGATTTAATTTAATATTATTAATATTTAAGAAACCTAAACGAAAACTTTGAGTTTGTTTAAAAATCTTTGTCGCTAACTCACTTCCTGACAACCACAGTGTCACAAAAGGCAACAAACTAAAGTTTATCGTTGATGAAGATAGTGAGTATCGGAAGATGATCGGAGGTGGTGGTTCGGAGATGATGCACGGTGAACGGCGGTGGTGTACGAGGTGGCAGGTGAGAGGTGACCAGAGTGAGGTGGTTACGGAGGTTGATCGGTGATGATGAAGGTTGAGGTTGGTGTGGTAATGACGAATGATCGGAAGGTAGCTTAGATCAGATTTGCAGGTTTCACGGTGGTCCTCGAAGTGGCGATGCAGTGACGGTGAACGAAGGTGGTGATGGAGGGAGTCGGAACAGGGATTGCGAATCGGGACAGGAATCGTGGAGATTGCGACTGGAAACAATACAACTCGAAACCTTTTGTTGCGACTCAGAAAACGTGGTTGCGACTCAGAAACGTAGGACTCGAAACAGTGAACTTGTTGCGATGGGTAATGATGAAGTTGCAGGTTTTCGCTGACGATGAACGGTTGTTGGATAGTGTATGCGGTGGTTGCGAGTCGGAACGGTGAAGTCGAAACTGGTTGCGAGACCGATAACGACGGTGTCGAAACTTCCGCTGAAGATGAAACTGGTGGAGTCGAAACCTTTTGAAGATGAATGACTAGAGACCAGTGACAAGATGAAATCCCACTCGAAACCTGACTAGAAACCTCACTATTTATGCAACTAACCTTTTAAAATCTGAGATATTTTGTAAGTGCCGAAAATAATGGTAACAGCTGTTTTGAAAATAATGGGATTTCAAAAATTAATTTTAAATCCTTTTGAAAAATAAAACAATGATCCCCAATCTTTTAACAACTTTCAAAACGATCAAAATACCAAAATATAATGATTTTTGATAAAATTTCGATGAACACTACGAAGAACAGGATGAATTTTCTTGACGTTTTTTAACAAAAACTTCGAGAATCTTGAATATTTGATATCAAACCGAGCTTAGAAACAGCATCTGATGGCTCTGATACAAATTGTAAGTCCCGTAACATGGATCTTTCAATGGTATCAAATAATCACCAAGTTTGTGCGGAATCCAAACTTGGTGAGATTCAAGAAAAACCAAAAATCAGAAATACCAAGAACACACTGAATCACCTTTCAACACTTGCACACGATTCTATTACTTGAACAACCAAAACCGTCTAGTATAAGTTTTATTCACTAACAAATCACCTCTCTTTCTCTGTAGGAAATTCTGAAACAATGAGGTTCAAACCCTAAAACAAGTTGAAAACTTGTTTATATACCCAGGCAAGCCCACTTCCCTACATGGGCTCCCTTTGGGCCTGCTTGGCCCACATGGCCTAAAGCTTGGCCCAAATTACCTATAAAGGTCCAAAACCTAATATAATCTAACCCGGTAAGGCCCAGTTCGTAACCATATCCCGTTGCGTTAATTTGATGCGTCAGTCTCACTCTTTAGGACCTAACACACCCCTAACTTAACAACTTCATTCCTAGTTGTGGTTATGCTCACCGATCAAATCGGGAGTTCCACTAGATAGAAATGGAGATTTTCGTCGAGGTTTGGATGCCACTCCTAACTCAACGAAGGTATCTCGTGCGATAGAGGATGCGTGGAGTGAATGATCTTATCGAGAGTTCTTGGCTTTCACATCTAATCTCGACTTGATCACTCATTTTGTGTGATACGAGCATTCTTCACGTGTATTGTGGCTGCTTTAGGTAAAGCATACGTAATTTAAAAGTCCGTTTCGAAGACGTATGATCAGGTCCGGGCGAAGTTGACCAACTTCGAGCGAAGTTGATTCTTCGAGCGAACTTGTTATGTGGTTTGAGGGGACTGAATAACTTCGGGCGAACTTGATCAATTTCGAGCGAACTTGCCCCAACTTCGGGCGAAGTTGTCAGTTCGTATCAGTTTCGGGCGTTTAATCGAGGCGTAACAGTCTGGTTTGGTGTCCTATCTATAGACTAGGTCAAACATGGCAGTGCTACCTAATTTTCCCTATAGTTATGGCTCTGATAGCAATCTGTCACACCAACCGATGGCGGAAACATCGGGGTGCGACACTACGCGAATCAGATTGTTCTAGAGAATCCATAACAACAATTTACGCGACAATATTTAAGCGTTCATTATCCCATACTAACAAACATATAATCCATAAATAATTATTACAAATATCCAAAAATCTCTCAAAACATGTCCAATTCGGTCTCCCCTAGATTTCTAATACATGAGTTTCTAGAGATAGCCCTAATCCAATTCAGCAAATGTCATCAACCTGCCACATATGTTAAAATAAAACGTCAATACAAATAAGTAAAGGTGAGGATACAGGTTTGCGTACATAATAGATATAAAAGCGTTTAGCACACACCGCATGACATACGTAAGAGATGTGAAGTATGTAACTACTTAGATTCAAGTAAACCAACAAACCACGAGTGCGAGGCACGCGAACAAGTGTCCACGTCCTAAAGAGAAAATAAATGCAAAATAAAAATGCGAGTCTTAACAACCCAGGGCCTCCGGGTGGCGGGTCAACCTCTAGCAAGCTATCATGTTAAGGGTGGCGTACTAGCAATCAAGTAAACATACAATTCAGCAGATTTCACGTATAGTCATGTATGAGCCGGTTGCGAGTAAGCGTTTGAGTTGTGTGATGTGTTTTGATATACGAACATATGTGACACCCAAAGTGCGTTTAAGCGTAAAGGGTTCAAGTATACTCACAGTTGGTGCGTTTAGAGAAGGAAACGGGATCTGATGTGGATTGAAGGGAGCGCCAGTTCAGCATGTAAGCGAACAGAAGTGCATCAGTCTTCCGAAATGCTGAAACGGTCGAATCGTGAAGGAGCAGAGTAAAAGTTCGGGCGAAGTTGTACCAAATCTCTTGGGTTTGGTACAAGTTCAGGCGCACTTGACTGTTTTGCTTACTGGAAGTACAAGTTCGGGCGAACTTGTCTGGTTTCCTGAGAAACGGGACAAGTTCGGGCGAACTTGCCTTAATTTGCTGAGGTTGATACAAGTTCGGGAAAACTTCAGAGAAGTTCGAGCGAACTTGGTTGATTTCTTGAGAATTCTGGCAAGTTCGGCCGAAGTTGGTCACCAATCTGGTGACAACTTGGAGCGAACTTGCTCAATTTGGAGCGAACTTGACTGAAATGGTCACCATATCGTGCGTTTTCGCGTCGTTTGCTGAGGAATCGAGTGTCCATCCCTCCAACCTTAAGCTACTGAGCAAAACCTAGGCTGGAGAGGTCTTTTGGAGTGAGTTTTAGCCATTTTACAGAAACTCGGACTAATCCGGGCAAACTTGATGGTTCGTACGGGTTAGTCTAGTTTGTGCAAAGTGACGATTTCGTTCTTGTGCTTCCGGATCTGAGATCTTGCTTGACAACGCCTCGTTCCACTTCATAGTGAACATACGTCATTTAGTCCGAATTTTGTGTAAAAATCGATGTTTAAAAGGTTTTACTTAGATCTAAATGTAGATCTAAGTGAAAAAGAGAAGTTTTGTAGAAACAGATGAAGATTTTCGTAAACAGAAGAGTTTTGATGAAATCGAAGGTAAAACCTTGTGCAAAAT
The DNA here is from genome assembly GCA_947069175.1 of Scalesia atractyloides. Classification (NCBI taxonomy): domain Eukaryota; kingdom Viridiplantae; phylum Streptophyta; class Magnoliopsida; order Asterales; family Asteraceae; genus Scalesia; species Scalesia atractyloides. The sequence continues at coordinate 41,629,165 of CAMTDV010000019.1, read as the reverse complement.
CGTAGTAAAACGTTGTTGTTTGCATGAAAACGGGTTGATTCTTACTTAGAAATCAAAGGTTTTCGGTTTTGAGAGCTTTTGGGCGAACTTGCACCAAGGAGTGCACGATGGAGGTGTTGGGTATTTATAGGTGAAGAGGATTTGAGCTGATTGAGATCAAGTTCGGCCGAACTTGGCATAAGTTCGAGCGAACTTGGCACAAGTTCGGGCAAACTTGGCTAGGTGGCTTGAACTTATGCATGTTCGAGCGAACTTTCTAGATATGAGGGAAATCTGATAGCCTGGTCAACTTCGGGCGAACTTGAGGTACTCAAGTTCGGCCGAACTTGGCCTGGTGGCTACGTTTTGTTTGTTATTTTCGTGTTAGGTGTTCGTTTGGCGATTCAGTTCGTATTAGATAGTTATATTAAGCGTTTTAAATGATAAGATAATGCGATTAAGCGATTCGTGCGAGTGAGAGCGTTGCGATAGCGAGTACATCTATAAATCATAAAATACACATAACACATAAATAACATAAGGTAACATAATCAGTTGCGTTTGCGATGCGATGTGATAGGCGATGTCGAAGGCACAAGTGTTTATTAAATAGTAACACACTCGGCTCTTAAAGTAACATAGTTACTCGTGATTGCGTTAGATTAGCGTTTAATAAGCGATTAGATGTAATATAGTTGTGACAAAAGTATTTAACCAATATAAACCATTCCATTAATCAAATCTCGGATTTACAATGATGGATACAACGAAAATAGATGAAAAGAGATAACAACGAAATTACGAGTTGTTAACGAAGTGTAGGAGACAAGCTCAACCATTGATCTCCCAAGATCAATGGCTCATAACTAGGAGTGACATTTTTTTAAATAAAGGTTAAAACAATTGAAGGAACAAATAGAGAAAGGGTATTTTGGTCCTTTCTCATTTGAACTCTATCCCTTTGATTTTTAAACGGCTATAACTTTTTCATACGTTAATATTTTTTTTTTTAAATTACATCGTATTAACGAGCATTCCGCTCTCCTTAATTCGAGCAGCCTATTTCTATAGTTTTCTTAAAAAAATTACATGAGTTTTAATGCTCATTACGTTATTACATGATTTTGAATACCCATCACATGACTACGTGATTTCAAATACCGATTACGTGATTTCATTATAGAATGTGAAACTACAGTAAGTGATTACGTAATTACGTAACAATAGTTGACTATGTATTAAGTGACTACATGATTTTGAATACCCATTTCGTGATTACATGATTTCATTATAATATTTTATTTGAAACACACTGAGTGATTACGTTATAAGCATAATTATAATAACATTCATTATAACAAATCATATTGAAGGTATAATCAAGCGATGAATTTATATTGAAAGTGTAATCACGATGATTTATGTTGAATGTGTAATCACGTAGTGGTGATTCAAAATCACGTAGTGATGTGTTGGGTATTCAAAATCACGTAATCACGTAATGAACTAATGTGTATTCAAAATTATGTAATTTATTTTTTAGGAAACTACAACAATAGGCTGCTCGAATTAAAGAGAATGAAATACTCGTTAATATGGTGTAATTTTTTTTTAAAAAATATTAATGTATGAGAAAATTATAGTCGTTTGAAAATCAATAGAGGAAGTTGTTTCAAAGGAGAAATGACTAAATTATCCTTTAAGCTAATATCAATTGTCCTCTTCTTCATACCTCCTACACTTTGTATGATTTTATTGTCTTGTATGGGATTCCCTCTGATCAGTTAAAGAAAATATATTTTTATTTGAAAACACTCTAGCTTAATTTATAAATATATACGTATATATATGCCTATTATGTTAGTTTTCATGTTTCGTGATGAGATAAAAAAAAAAAGAAAAAAAGATTTCTCCACTTTGAGCTATAAAGATTGATTTTACAAACTACTAAAGAAAAAAGAATTCTCCATTTTTCGCTGTAAAGATAGATTTTACAAACTATTAGCTTGTGTCTTGCAAATTTGCTTATGATGTATATAACTTTTTTTATTTTAGTTCATGTCTATAGACCTGAATTCTAAATGTATCAATCTTAGTAGTCAGGAAGGATTGTATTTTAAGTTACCATCAGTTTGCTGCCCGTTATAAACGACTCGTTCCTTATTGTTTTGGTCGAGTTATTTATTCAACCCGTCTTTTGCCCTCACTAACAAATTTTTTCCTGAATCCGTCACTAAATATAATTGTTTATCAAATTGTTAGAAGGAATATTTTATTAGTTACTGAATTCACTAACCGGGAAAGAACCAACAATTTGGAGTGGATAAAGTAAATAAAATCTTTTTTACAAGTTTTACATGGTCTCATTAAGTGGCGGGTTTACTCTTTAAGTACGGTGGGCCTGTGGTGGGCACAAACCCTCCGTAGCCGTGCAACATCCTCATGTTTTCAGTGGCGAAGTTATATTAATCTGTATACTTCACACAGAAAATTTGTTTTTGACCTCGAAATTACCTTATATAGAGTGGTTAAAGTGTAACATTGTAAAAGGAGTAAAGATGTACCTCTATCTGTGTCTTAATTGTGGAAAAAAAGAAAGAAGATGATACATGATATGAATGTAACTAAGATTTTTGCATCACGCGTTGCGGCGGAGAATCCGCATATGAACCAAATAGTAAGATTAGTATGAACCAACAAAATATAAATGTATAAAACAATCAAAAACCAAATAAGATGTAATAAATGGAAGATAAAATGTTGAGGTGATTGAAATTCAGTGGCAATAACATTATTAATCACTAATTAATCCTTATGTAGTATGGCACAATCCTAAACATGAGTTTTTTCGCTAATCTTATAAACTCGTAATGTGGCTAGCTGAGCTAATTGGTTGGTAGTATTTCATGTAATGTTTAATTGTCCCTAAACCGTAGTCCAATATTATAATATACCATTTATTAACATAAAAGCTTCTAACAGCAGTGACGGACTCAGGATTTTTCTTCATGGGGGCAAAAATTTTTCAGTGTCATTTGTCTATCGCTTTATAATATTTTTTTCCGTGAAGTTTGAGTCGGATTGGGTCATATCAGTTTATATAAAAAAGCATACCAAACTATATTTTTCTTAATTAAAAAAAGTACGTCAAACATCATTACAAATACACACTGAAAATCTAATATATTTAGAGTTCTCTACGCGTTTTCATTTTTTTAAATCTAGTCATAACCAATGACTCTAAAATCGGATCGAACATTGAACCATAAAACTTATTAAACAATAAATCATAAAACGTTAAAATATTTTGTATCAAGTTAAATCAGTTATTAGGTAAATAAATTGTATCATATTTTACTACCTGTAACACTTTTATTGTTCTTTACTTCACACACAAAATAAAACTCAAATAATAAAGAAAGTAAAATTTGAAAATTGGGCTGATAACATTTGAATTAAAAGTTTGGCTGGGAACACTCCAACACATATTAATAAACAGGCCCACCTCAGAACGGGAGTTTTTCTCGCCTGGCCCACCTAAGAACCATCTAGTTTTGTCTATGCACACAGATCTGCATAGTTTAAGGGGGCGATTGTAAAATTTCATGGGATGCGTTCGAGAATTTTGCGTATCTATTACACTAATTTCTTTTTGTATTTTATTAATGGGTGCGGTAGCCCACCCACCCATACTTTAGATCCACCCCTGTCTAGCGGTATCACTTAGGGTCTGTTTGGTATGGGGTAATGGAATGAGCGGGAGAATGGAATTGACGAGGTAATGGAATTGAACATTACCATTCGATGTATTGTTTGGTTACCATGTGAGAATGGAATGAACCTTTGCTTTTTGTTGTTTGGTATGCGTGAAAAGACGAATGAATAAAATCTGATGGAAGTGGTTAATGATAGGCGGTGATGGTGGGTGGTGATAGATGACAGTTGTAGCGACATCAGTGGTGGTGGGCGGAGACAGCGGTAGTGGTGGTGGGTGACGACGAAAGTGAGTGGCGGCGGTGGCGGGTGGCGGTTGTCACACCCCGACCCGCAGCGGAAAAGGTGATCGGGGCATAATTGGGTTATCATCAAAGCTCATGACATTTATTATATGTTTCATATTCATTAATACAATTTAATGGAAATTTACAATAAATGATACAACATGTTCTAACTATCAATCTAAGCTTCTTGGTTCTCTTCTAAGGCATTTCCTATGTTTTCCTTGCTTCAACCTGTTCACCTGTATCATGTGTAAAAGGGTTTTTGGATCAACATAAAGTTGGCGAGTGAATCCTATGGAAAACATTTGAACAAGTTTATCCAATTGATTATAAATAATGTGCATAACCACATATGAGTAAATGTAGATGTAAATATATTCACACAACAAACAATATTGAATATTGCACACACATACATCAAATGATTGTTTTGAGGCACGCGTTGTTCAACTCGTCTCCCACGAGGAACTGATGGGCCTAATGAATGAGTTTTGAGGCACGCGTTGTTCAACTCGTCTCCCACGAGGAACTGATGAGCCTAATGAATGAGTTTTGAGGCACGCGTTGTTCTACGAACTGATGGGCCTAATGAATGAGTTTTAAGGCACGCGTTGTTCAACTCGTCTCCCACGAGGAACTGATGGGCCTAAATAATTTGCATACAACTTTGACAATATGTAATACATCACAACCAACAATAGTTACATTCTAGTTTAGATCATATAATGGTATAGCACGAGTTTGCATAAGAGAATTAGTTTAAGCGACACATGATACACCCCAAAACATGAATAAAAAGGGGAGTTTGTAAGAATTCACTCACAGTGGGTGCGTTCGGTTGATGATGTTGAATGCACGCGAAGTGGTTTTAACCACGAGTGAGATTAACCTAGATAAATCGCATTATGGTTTGGTAAGCAAACGGATTTTATTAATCTATTTTAGTAGGATTGTTGGGTGTATTTTTGTGAGTTTGAGGCTATTTTCTAACCTTAAAAATGTTATTTTTAAGTATTTTTAATTGATTTTTAATTAAAATAAGTAAATAAAAATAATAAAAAAATTTGATTTTTTTTTGCTACAGTTGACTTTGACCGTTGACTTTGACTGACTGTTGACCGGTTCGAAGGCATATTGTTGTGCGCTGAGTGAGGCTCGAACCCGAGACCTCCCGTACACGTGCACGCAGCTCTACCAACTGAGCTACGTGTCTAACCCGTCATATATCCGATTTTAATTATATATATATATTAATTAGATTTAAACAGAAATCCTTTATTTTTTAAAAACGAATTAAATCCAGAGAACCGGTGCGCTCCACAGGTCTCGAACCCGGGACCTGTGGGTTAGCGTACACACAGTCCACCGCTGGACTGTGTGTCGCACTTGGTTATTAACTCGGTTATTAATATACTTAACATATACCTAAAATCAAACCGGTTCAGTTTGCGAAAAAAGGAATTTTTATTAAGGCAGCGTGTGAGGAACAATACTCGAACTCGAGACCTTAGCGTTCAATGTGCACACAGTCCACCGCTGGACTGTGTGTCTAACCCGGTAAATAACTTGATTTTAATTATACTTAACCATTACCGAAACATCGTCTTCTTCACTGGTTTTAACCGGAAGTGACGACTGACTGGTTCGAAATGTTGATTCAGGTTTCTTTAGCGTTTTATGATTAATTATAGATGAGATAAAAGTAAAAAGGAACGAAATTAGGCGTGAAAAGTACCGACTGGTTTTCCTCTGTTTTCCGGCAGAACTCTGGCGACAGCAAGCTCTTCCGGCGACGAGTGTCTTGCAGCAGAGAATCTTCAGAAAGCTTACAAAGGGTGTGGGTGACTTCGGTATAAGTTTATGGGGTTCAGTAAAGCTCAGAGATTAAGGGCTCGGATTTCCGGCGACGTATAGAATATTTCCGGCGAGTGAGTTTTCGTCGAGAAAGGGTGCGATTTGAGTGTGAAAGATTTCTGGTGAGTTGTGGGTGAATTTATAGGGCACTATCGAGATGTATGGGGTCTGAATTCGGTCTCAGTTCGAAGTCAGCCGTTCTCCGGCGGTTACGGCTGATGTCGCGGGTTCAGACGTCGGTTATAACCGTCGTGGGAGTTAATTCTTCGGTTAACTTGAGCGGAGACGTAGATTTACGGCGAAGTCGTCGGGATTTCCGACGACTGCTAATTGGGCGCAAATTACTGAATTTGACTTCCGAACATTATTATTTGAATTAATTGATTCCTTTTATTAACAGAAAAACAAAGTGGCGGAGCGGTTGATTGGCTGGGTGATAAGTTGTTGTTGAGCCGGTACAGACCCTAGTTCGAAACCCAGCAGAAACAAAACATTTTTATTTTGTGATTTTTAACAGTTTTTCAAAAACTAAATATATATCCCCGCATAATAATTGATTATGTATCGTTTAAATTTATTTTGGGCATTTAATTCGCAACGAAAATTTTAACTGACTGTTCGGTTGATAAACGGAGCGGGTTTGGTAAATCCGTTTTTTGACGGATGTTACAGCGGTGGGTGGTGGCGGGTGGCGGCGGGTGGCAGTGGGTGGTGGCGGGTGACGGTGGCGGTGAGTGGTGGCGGTGGCGGCGGTTGCGGGCGGCGGCGGAGGCGGGCGGCGGCGGAGGCGGGCGGCGGCGGCGGATGAAGGTGGTGGCAACGCTAGTGGGTGTGTTGTTAATGAGGGTGAAGAGGGAATGGAATGGAAAAAAACAGGGAAGAGGGATGGAATACTTTTGAGAGAATGAAATGCATTTTAGAATGAGCGATTCCATTCCTTTGACCAACCAAACACTCTTTTTTTCATTTCCTCACAATGATCCATTTCATTCTCCTTCTCATTCCAGCATACCAAACGCTAACTTAGGTAATCGTCAACTTTCACCGCCAAATATATACTAATTGTAATGTATTCCACAATGTGTTGCATGACACCCAATTGTCGTTGCTGGAGAAACTTAAAAAAACTCAAGTTTCAACTTTGAAAGTTGAAAGTGTCAATGCTTAAAATTAATATTTTTGACAACAAATTTATTTATAATGTATTTAAAGGTTTTGCTTTTTACGATTAGTAATGCTTAAAAACAATTAACATGGCGGCAAATCTCAAAAGCCCATAAAAGCTACTTTAGTTCTAAGGGGAGTTTGAGTTTTAATATAATAATAATAATAATAATAATAATAATAATAACTAGATTTATCATCCGCAGTAATACGACAGGGACGTAAAAGTGTTAAATGGTATCAATGTCATACCGCCGTCAACACCAATCAATATTAAAGTTATAGAGTGTTAATGCGAAGAAATTAGATTGCAAAGTAAAATAAGAAAATAAAAATTAAGTCGATTTAGGATCTGCGCGCTGTAACGAACTTGTCAAACGGGAAAAAATAGGCGATGTTAAAATGTTAAACCACACACGCACGTTGAGCCGTGTTAACTCGCAAAATCTAGTACGAGGCGTAAAACGAAACATAAAAACGTTGAACCACACACGTATGTTACGCCATGTTAACTCGCAAAATTTAAAACGAAACGTAAAACGATAAATCTGCTAAATATGAAAAGTGTGAGGGATCAAAGTTGAAAGTAAAAAAATTGAAAGGTTAAATTGTAAAAGATGAAAACATTTGGGTTAAAAGTAAAAAGCCAAATACATTGGGTTTAAAAGTGTAACAACATTTTTTTTAAAAACTCTCAAAGCATGCGTACAACACCTATATGAACAATTATGTTATTTATAGTTTGTTAATAATAATAATAATAATCATAACAATAGTAATAATATTTTTTAGTGGTTAACGAATTCTTCAAATGGGTTACTGATGAAATTACCATATCGGGATACACTCGCCTCCGAACCGGAGAAAATCCTCAACTAGGGCCGAAGCCCTTGAACACTCGCCCGAATGACGACAGTACGGTGAGGTAAAACCGCTTAGTTTAAGGATCAACCTAGCAATCGCCGCTTACTCGTCCAATCTCCTACATCACCGGGTGACGTCAAAACTATATGATGGGGGCAGGAATCGAACCTGGGTCACTTGGAACACCAAATCTCTTCCTTACAACTTCACCACTAGCTCATTGGCATAATAATAATTACTATAATAAAAGTAAATAAAATATGAAAAATATAATAGTATGGGATGGTAAAAAGAATTTCATATAAGTTAGGTTGAAAATAGTACAGACTAGTCAAACTTTGTTTAAATATTTTATAGAGTAAACTTTTGTTTTGCTTTATTTGGTTTGATCGTTTTAACAGTTTTGTCCCAATCAATTAAAAACGACAATTTTCTTCAATAGTTTACTATGTTTTTCCTATTTTGCTCCATGCCTTTAACTACATCAAAATTGTTTGTTAACTAAAAGGGTGTTTTGGTAACTTTATATATAAAGATTTAATTATTTACAATTAAATTTTTAAATTCATTTTTGTCTTTCACGTATATAACATTTATACTATCTCTCTCTCTCTGTCACACCCTGGTCGTAGCGGAAGCGCAAACGTGTGACTAATAAGTAATCATTGCATCCAATCGTGTAAACAAATTATAATGAACAACGACGCCATGTCATACATTAAGTACAACCAACATTACAAGCTTTCGAAAGTAAGTTCACATGGTTTCAACACGTTCAAGTTTGTTATCCAAAAACATAATTCAAGTTATATTACATCACAAAAGTAAGTTTGTTATCATCATGAAATAAGTCAAGGTTTTGACTCCTATATACCCATACGAGGTTGGGATATAAGAGGCAAACCCTCCAAAAGTGGCATTCGTTGTTACGTCGTTCCAAAATCTCGAGGTCTATCATCGTTCATGCCTTGTTTCCTGAAATATATGTAATTTGAAAAATCAACAAAAGTTGAGCGAGTTTATGTAGTTATTGTCTTCGTATAAAATGTCATATTTGTAATCCAATATTGAAATCCGGGTATGTTATTAGCATTCATAGAGTTTAAGGATCTATCAGTGGTTAGCGAGCCCCTGACATTATGTGCCATAAGTAAATAACCAAACCAAGACAACTTTGTCTTAGTAGGGCTCACAAAAGCACTCCACGGTTAACAAACTAGGAGTGGAGCGTGTCTCAAGCTTAATAGATCTATAACTTTTACTCATTTGTCACTAAGTGATTAATGGTTACCATTGTCATCATTGTCATCATCCTACTTACGCACAATGATCGTGTTATCATCTAAATCCATTGCTAACATACCATTTGTCATAACATGTATTTCCCCCGAGTGTTATAAAACTAAAAACATTTAAAAGAAAAGGGGGACATGAACTCACAATTTTGCGTTCCGTAAAGTAGTACTATTGATATGCGAGTGTCCGAGTACGACTGTAACCTACAAGTGTACTAATTTTATTAGAGACTTAGGTCGGGTTTGACCTCATACAAGTTGTTCATCTTGAATTCTTGCTATATATTTTGTTATCATATTAGAACAACTTCGTTGTTTTCATAGTGTTGGTAGTTTCCGTGTTCGATTATTATTTATGTATATATATTTTACAATATATATATTTGCAATCGTGTATTTAATCATGTGTGAACGGGCCTCGCCCTTCACTTGTCCTCGTGCCTAGCACGCGTGTCATTAGGCCTAGCTCATGTCATTATGTCATTGGCCCTAGCCCATGTCTTATGTTATTGGGCCTTGCCCATGTATTTAAGTAATCGGACCTAGCTCAAATTAAATTTATGAGTCCATAATATTAATATTCTTGCATTTGTAACATTCACTAAGTATGTGGTTTAAGTATATTCGTATACTTATATAAACTCACTTAGTAATTTTTATACATTCTAACTTTCCGGATTTTGTCATTGTCAAAATATGTTCGTTAGGTGTCTAAAAATACATTATTTTAGACGTGCCGTCGTAATCTTTTAATACATGTTTTCGTGTCGAAAATCGCCCAAATGTCGTAGTAGCTCCTCGTGATGGCGACAAGCTCGTTTGTCGTCGGTGATCGTTATATATTCCTTTATTGATCGATTAACTTATATGCCTTATTTGTTTGGTGGAAATATACTTCTTAGGAATATATATTTTTTTATAGATTCTACCGTTTTCCGATTTCCCGCTCGTTTGTAGATTCGATTAGGGATATAATATATGTACAGTGTATATATATATATATATATATATATATATATATATATTATATATATTATATCCGATGTTGTAGCATTTCCTTGTTGATTTAAGGATACTCGTGTACATGTATTCATGTGGTATTTTATACTTGTTTTCTTACAAGTATTTTCTTGGTATGATTTGGTGTATTATTTAGATAATCCTACCATCTTAATACATACACTTAACACATAACATATACACCTTGGTAAATTGTCTAAGTATATATATATATATATATATATATATATATATAAAAGTTTCCATCTTTACTTGTCAATTATTATAAGTAATTAGAAAGTTGCTTAGGATTTTCATACTTAAACTGTTTTTTTTACCCAAGAGTTCGTCTAACCATGATTAAAATCCTTAAGTTCAATTAATCATTTTAATCACACTTAACCCCCACTTAATAACGATTAAAATTTAGAAAATTTCTCCATAATTTCCCTAAACTATGGCGTTTTTTCCCCACGTTCTTAAAAAAATGCGTTTAAAACACCAATCAATTTCCAAAGCACCATCAAGTTATCAAGTTTCACCAAAAACCATTTTACAAACAATAATCACATATATGTCTTCTATCTTTCATGAGCTCTAATCATATGCATTTCCAAGACTTTTTAAAGTAACAATGTCTTATGTTCATCTTTTATGAACACCATATTTATACAAACTTGGTTTCATATGTTGTTATACTTTAAATAGACTTCTAAAAATTCCTTATCTTTCAAGGTTATCAAAATACAAAGACTTTTTATGTACAACTTCCATAACAAATTTTATATAACTTGTTTAAAAGACCAAGTTTACTAGTGTTTAAAAGTCTAGTTTCAAGTCCATTCCATGTTCTATCCTTCAAGAACAATAATCAAAGTTACATATATGTAAAGCTCATGATCTTGAAATGATGATCTTGTATGATATAAACATATACATGTTTAGATCATATTTTCAAGTCTAACATGGGAAGATTAACATGCTTATAAATTACTACAATAAATTAGCAACATGATCATCATATATCTCATCTTTAAACAACTTATTTTGACATAATCAACTTAATCAACAAGATTATACTAACTAGTTATTACTAATCTACATAATCAACACATAATAAGATATATTTAGTGGATTATTATGTTTGGGATTAGTGTTTTTGGTTTGATTTTTCTTAATCTTCAAGATAATCAACTTGTACTTCTTTAATCTACACATAATAAGGAGCTTAAAAAGTGGTAAATGATGGCTTACAACTTTGCACAAGCTTAATAGAAGATTAAGCTCCAAAAAAGTCACTAATGATCCTCCATGCTTTCTCCCTGCTTAGATGATCTTGTGTTACACCCCAACCGATGGCGGAATCATCGGCGCGCGACACTAGGCGAACCAGATTGCTCGAGAGAATCCATAACGACTATTTTAAACGACAATACTTAAAATGTCAATTTCCCATACAATTAACATATCATCATTCATAATCATTACAAATCCAACAAATTCCCAAAAAATTCAAAGTTCACCGACAGATTTATTACAAGTTTCTAAAGCATAAACCTAATCCAATTCGTAGCGATAACGTCCTCAACCTGTGACATACGTTAAAATACAAGTCTATACAATTAAGTAAGGGGAGCATACAGGTTTAATAGCATAATTATAGCGATAAAGCGTTACGCATAACCGACATGCAATACGTAGAGAAAGTGAATATAAGCAGCTAATCAATAACGATACAAGCTAACCAGCACGACTGCGATGTGGAGTAGGGCGATGCGTGTTCACAATAGCGAACACGCATGTAATGTAATTTGCTAGCCTTAACAACCCGCGAACCAATCGGGTGCTGAGTCTAAACTATAGAACTATCGTTGCTAAGGGTGGTCTACAAGTATTCATTATTCACACATAGCAAACAAACATTCAGTGACTCAGGTATAACATGCGAGAGCGGTTAGCGATAAAAGAGTTTAGCATGGTGTGTAGCGCGTTTTGATATAGAGACGTATGTAACACCCAAAAGTGCGTTTAAGCAAAAAAGGGTTCAAGTATACTCACTGTCGGTGCGATTTGGGAGACAGACAGGGCCTGATGTAAGTTAAGGAGAGCGCCGGATCAACCTGTAGCGAACAAAAGTGCATCAGTCTTTCGAAATGCTGAAACGGTTAACGGTTTAAAGAACAGTAGACAAGTTCAGGCGAACTTGTACCTTGGGGTACAAGTTCGGGCGAACTTGTGCTATTATCCTTGGAAGAGTACAAGTTCGGGCGAACTTGTCCTGATTCCTTGGAATCAGTACAAGTTCGGGAGAACTTGGGTGTTTTCTGTAAAATTGATCAAGTTCGGGCGAACTTGGTCACCAATCTAGTGACAAGTTCGGAGCGAACTTGACTGTTTTGGCATTCAAATCATGCATTTTCGCGTCGTTTGTTGAGGAAATCGAGTGTCCATCCCTCCAACCTTATGCTACTGAGCAAAACCTAGGCTGGAGAGGTCTTTTGGAGCGCGTTTTAGCCATTTTATAGAAACTCGGACTAATCCGGGCGAACTTGATGGTTGGTACGGGTTAGTCCAGTTTGTGCAAAGTGACGACATCGTCCTTGTGCTTCCGGATCTGAATATTTTGCTTGACAACGCCTCGTTCCACTTCACCGTGAACGAAACATACGTCATTTTGTCCGTATTTCGTGTAAAAAAATTGATGTTTAAAAGGTTATACTTAGATCTAAGTATAAATCTAAGTGAAAAACAGAAGTTTTATAGAAAAAGATGAAGATTTTCGTAAACAGAAGAGTTTTGATGAAATCGAAGGTAAAACCTTGTGCAAAATCGTTGTAAAACGTTGTTGTTGCATGAAAACGAGATGATTCTTACTTGGAAATCAAAGGTTTTCGGTTTTGAGAGGTTTCTAGCGAACTTGCAGCAAGTTCAAATGAGGAGAGGAGCTGAGTATTTATAAGTGAGGTGAAGAATGGGTTGATTGGGAACAAGTTCGGCCGAACTTGTCCCTTTTCAAGCGAACTTGGCACAAGTTCGGGCGAACTTGGCCAGTTCTGCTTGAAAATGGTTAAGTTCGAGCGAGCTTGGGTGATATTTGATGTGTGGAAGGCCTGAGCAAGTTCGGGCGAACTTGGGGTTACCATGTTCGGCCGAACTTGGCCTATTGGCGAAGTTTTGTTTGATATTTTCGCGTTAGGCGTTCGCTTGGCGATTCGGTTCGTATTAGATAGTTATGTTAAGCGTTTTAGCGAAGCGTTAAGCGTTATATTACCATTGAATTGAGAGAGAGCTAGTTACGTGAGCGTGCGAGCGTTTTAAAGATAATAAACCATAACATAACAAACATAACACATATAAAACATAATTAACTGCATTTTGTGATGCGATGAGATAAGCGATGCGATGGAACAAGTGGTTATTATACAACAACACACTCGGCTATTAAAGTAACACAGTTACTAGTGATTGCGTTGAATTAGCGGTTAATAAGCGATTAGATGCGATATAGTTGTGACAAAATATTATTAACAAACATAACCCATTTCATTATTCAAACCTCGGATTTACAATGATAGATACAACTGGAATAAACGGAAAAAGATAACAACAAAATTACGAGTTGTTACAGTCTCCCCTACTTTAGGAAAATTCGTCCCGAAATTTAAGTAGTGGCCGTAACAAAGAGATGTGGATATTTAGCTTTCATATCACTTTCCAATTCCCAAGTGAATTCGGCACCGCGTTTGCCTTCCCATTGGACTTTCACAATAGGAATGCGAGAGCGTCAAAGTTTCTTGGTCTCTCGGTCCATGATTTCTACTAGCTTTTCCACGAAATGAAGAGTCTCGTTTATTTGCAAATCCTCGAGAGCTCGTTTATTTGCAAATCCTCGAGAGGTACATGGAGATTCTCTTCAGCTATGCATTTCTTGAGGTTCGAGACGTGGAAAGTCGGGTGGACGTTGTTAAGTTCTGCCGGTAGTTCGAGGTGATACGCCACTTTGCCGATTCTTTCTAGAATCTTAAAGGGACCCACGTATCGTGGCGTTAGTTTTCCTTTCTTTCTGAAGCGGATCACTCCTTTCCGAGGTGCAACCTTTAAGAGAACGTGACTCTTTTGACGACTCCGAGCTTTCAAGAGATTGTCTCTGATTTGGAGGATTTTGTCTGTCATTTCTTGGATTAACTCGGGACCGGTGATTTGTGCTTCTCCGATCTCTTGCCATGCAATAGGCGATCGACATTTTCTTCCATACAATACCTCAAAAGAAGCCATTTGAATACTAGGATGATAACTATTATTGTACGAGGATTCTATTAAAGGTAAATGCGTATCCCAATTACCACCAAAATCTATGATGCACGCATGAAGCATGTCTTCGAGGGTGCGAATCTGCGCTCAGTCTGACCTTCGGTTTGAGGGTGAAAAGCGGTACTGAGATTAAGCGTAGTACCGAGAGCAGATTGAAAAGTCTCCCAAAGACATGAGGTAAAGCGACCATCGCGGTCAGAGATGATGTCACGAGGCGTCCCGTGTTGACATATGACTTCGTCGGTATAGATTCGTGCTAATCGTTCTACCTTAAAGTCTTCTCGTAGGGCAATGAAGTGAGCTGATTTAGTAAGACGATCAACGATAACCCAAATGCTATCGTGACTAGAGGAGGTGCGAGGGAGTTTCGTAACGAAGTCCATGGCTATGCTCTCCCACTTCCACATCGGGATTTTGGGTTGTTCGAGCAAACCAGAGGTCCTTTGATGTTCAGCCTTAACTTTCGAGCAAGTTAAGCACTTGGAGACGTAAACGGCGATATCCTTTTTCATGCCCGGCCACCAATACTTAGGACGAAGGTCCTGGTACATTTTGTCGGCTCCGGGATGAATGGAGTATCGGGATTTGTGAGCTTCGGTCATTAGCAATTCATGAAGATTATCATGGCTAGGAATCCAAATACGATCGAGGTAATAGTAAATGTCGTTGGGTTTAACCACGAGCTGAGTTTCGGTGCCACATTTCATTTCTTCCTGCAGGGTATTCTCGTTAAAACAAGCAAATTGGGTGGAGCGAATCATAATTTCGAGATCATTCAAAGCTTGAGAGTCACGAATATTGTAGACATAGCTTCGTCGACTAAGAGCATCGGCTACGACGTTTGCTTTGCCAGGATGGTATCGTATCTCACAATCGTAGTCGTTCAGAAGTTCAACCCATCTGCGTTGGCGCATATTCAGTTCCTTTTGATTAAAGATATGTTTTAAGCTCTTATGGTCGGTGAAGACCGTACACTTAGTACCATAAAGGTAGTGTCGCCATATCTTCAATGCAAAAACAACTGCACCGAGTTAGAGAACATGGGTTGCATAGTTCTTCTCGTGGATCTTGAGTTGTCGAGATGCATACGCGATAACCTTGTCTCGTTGCATAAGGTCACAACCAAGACCAAGATTAGAGGCATCACAATAAATGACGAGATCGTCGTTTCCGTCGGGTAGAGCGAGTACAGGAGCGTTGCATAGCATACACTTGAGAGTTTGAAAGGCTTCCTCTTGTTTGGAATCCCAAACGAAAGGCTTGTCCTTATGAGTTAAAGCGGTAAGCGGAACGACGATTTTCGAAAAGTCGGTGATGAATCGATGGTAGTAACCCGCCAATCCAAGAAAGGAACAGATTTCAGATGCATTCTTCGGTATAATCCAACTCTTTACAGCTTCTATCTTTGCAGGGTCGATGTGAATTCCTTGACTATTAAAGATGTGGCCGAGAAATTGGACTTCTTCGAGCCAGAATTCGCACTTTGAGAACTTAGCATAAAGGCGATTTCCTTGGAGAAGTTCGAGGACTAAACAGAGATGGCGCGCGTGTTCGTCTATCGACTTCGAGTAAATGAGGATGTCATCGATAAACACAATGACGAAACGATCCAAGAAGGCTTTACACACACGGTTCATCAAATCCATGAAGACCGCGGGTGCGTTTGTAAGACCGAAAGGCATGACCAGGAATTCGAAATGGCCATAACGAGTACGAAAGGCGGTTTTAGGAATACCTTCTTCGAGTACACGTAACTGGTGATAACCGGAACGTAGATCGATCTTAGAAAACAAGTAGCACCTTGAAGTTGATCAAACAAATCATCGATTCGGAGAAGAGGATAGCGGTTCTTTATCATAAGCTTGTTAAGTTCACGATAATCGATGCACATTCGAAACGTCCCATCTTTCTTTTTCACAAAAAGAACGGGTGCGCCCCAAGGCGAAGTGCTCGGGCGTATGAAACCTTTATCAAGAAGTTCTTGAAGTTGGCTAGATTGCTCGCGCATTTCAGATGGTGCAAGGCGATAGGGAGCTTTAGCGACAGGCGTAGCACCCGGGATTGGATCAACATCACGAGTAGGAGGTAAACCAGGTAAATCATCGGGAAAAACATTAGGAAATTAACAAACAACGGGTACGTCTTTCAAGGTTTTCTTTTCCTTCTCCGGGTTCACGATGTGGGCTAGAAAAGCTATGCACTGCTTGCGCAGACATTTGTTCGCTTGGGTACATGACAAAAGCATCAACTTCTTTGAGGGAGTTTCACCGTAAACATGGAGTTGATCACCGTTAGGAAGAGGAAAACGAATCATTTTATCAAAATAGACGACTTCAACACGATTTTCGCGAAGAAAATCCATGCCTACTATGACATCAATACTACATAACTGCATAGGTATGAGGTCGATCGAGAAGCTGTGATTGTTGAGCTCGAGGGTACAATCACGTAGAATGGAGTTAACGGTAACGGTTCTTTTGGTGGCGATTTCGACGTCGAACTTAGTTGGGAGATTAACGCGCTCGTTTTCGTCGGTGATCGTTATATATTCCTTTATTGATCGATTAACTTATATGCCTTATTTGTTCGGTGGAAATATACTTCTTAGGAATATATATATTTTTTTATAGATTCTACCGTTGTCCGATTTCCCGCTCGTTTGTAAATTCGATTAGGGATATAATATATGTAAAGTATATATATATATATTATATATATATATATATATATATATATATATTCCGATGTTGTAGCATTTCCTTGTTAATTTAAGGATACTCGTGTACATGTATTCATGTGGTATTTTATACTTGTTTTCTTACAAGTATTTTCTTGGTATGATTTGGTGTATTATTTAGATAATCCTACCATCTTAATACATACACTTAACACATAACATATACACCTTGGTAAATTGTCTAAGTATATATATATATATATATATATTATATATATATATATATATAAGTTTCCATCTTTACTTGTCAATTATTATAAGTAATTAGAAAGTTGCTTAGGATTTTCATACTTAAACTGTTTTTTTTACCCAAGAGTTCGTCTAACCATGATTAAAATCCTTAAGTGCAATTAATCATTTTAATCACACTTAACCCCACTTAATAACGATTAAAATTTAGAAAATTTCTCCATAATTTCCCTAAACTATGGCGTTTTTTCCCCACGTTCTTAAAAAAATGCGTTTAAAACACCAATCAATTTCCAAAGCACCATCAAGTTATCAAGTTTCACCAAAAACCATTTTACAAACAATAATCACATATATGTCTTCTATCTTTCATGAGCTCTAATCATATGCATTTCCAAGACTTTTTAAAGTAACAATGTCTTATGTTCATCTTTTATGAACACCATATTTATACAAACTTGGTTTCATATGTTGTTATACTTTAAATAGACTTCTAAAAATTCCTTATCTTTCAAGGTTATCAAAATACAAAGACTTTTTATGTACAACTTTCATAACAAATTTTATATAACTTGTTTAAAAGACCAAGTTTACTAGTGTTTAAAAGTCTAGTTTCAAGTCCATTCCATGTTCTATCCTTCAAGAACAATAATCAAAGTTACATATATGTAAAGCTCATGATCTTGAAATGATGATCTTGTATGATATAAACATATACATGTTTAGATCATATTTTCAAGTCTAACATGGGAAGATTAACATGCTTATAAATTACTACAATAAATAAGCAACATGATCATCATATATCTCATCTTTAAACAACTTATTTTGACATAATCAACTTAATCAACAAGATTATACTAACTAGTTATTACTAATCTACATAATCAACACATAATAAGATATATTTAGTGGATTATTATGTTTGGGATTAGTGTTTTTGGTTTGATTTTTCTTAATCTTCAAGATAATCAACTTGTACTTCTTTAATCTACACATAATAAGGAGCTTAAAAAGTGGTAAATGATGGCTTACAACTTTGCACAAGCTTAATAGAAGATTAAGCTCCAAAAAAGTCACTAATGATCCTCCATGCTTTCTCCCTGCTTAGATGATCTTGTGTTACACCCCAACCGATGGCGGAATCATCGGCGCGCGACACTAGGCGAACCAGATTGCTCGAGAGAATCCATAACGACTATTTTAAACGACAATACTTAAAACGTCAATTTCCCATACAATTAACATATCATCATTCATAATCATTACAAATCTAACAAATTCCCAAACAATTCAAAGTTCACCGACAAATTTATTACAAGTTTCTAAAGCATAAACCTAATCCAATTCGTAGCGATAACGTCCTCAACCTATTACATACGTTAAAATACAAGTCTATACAATTAAGTAAGGGGAGCATACAGGTTTAATAGCATAATAATAGCGATAAAGCGTTACGCATAACCGACATGCAATACGTAGAGAAAGTGAATATAAGCAGCTAATCAATAACGGTACAAGCTATCCAGCACGACTGCGATGTGGAGTATGCGCGATGCGTGTTCACAATAGCGAACATGCATGTAAGGTAATTTGCTAGCCTTAACAACCCGCGAACCAATCGGGTGTGAGTCTAAACTATAGAACTATCGTTGCTAAGGGTGGTCTACAAGTATTCATTATTCACACATAGCAAACAAACATTCAGCGACTCACGTATAACATGCGAGAGCGGTTAGCGATAAAAGAGTTTAGCATGGTGTGTAGCGCATTTTGATATAGAGACGTATGTAACACCCAAAAGTGCGTTTAAGCGAAAAAGGGTTCAAGTATACTCACTGTCGGTGCGATTTGGGAGACAGACAGGGCCTGATGTAAGTTGAGGAGAGCGCCGGATCAACCTGTAAGCGAACAAAAGTGCATCAGTCTTTCGAAATGCTGAAACGGTTAACGGTTTAAAGAACAGTAGACAAGTTCAGGCGAACTTGTACCTTGGGGTACAAGTTCGGGCGAACTTGTGCTATTATCCTTGGAAGAGTACAAGTTCGGGCGAACTTGTCCTGATTCCTTGGAATCAGTACAAGTTCGGGAGAACTTGGGTGTTTTCTGTAAAATTGATCAAGTTCGGGCGAACTTGGTCACCAATCTAGTGACAAGTTCGGAGCGAACTTGACTGTTTTGGCATTCAAATCATGCATTTTCGCGTCGTTTGTTGAGGAAATCGAGTGTCCATCCCTCCAACCTTATGCTACTGAGCAAAACCTAGGCTGGAGAGGTCTTTTGGAGCGCGTTTTAGCCATTTTATAGAAACTCGGACTAATCCGGGCGAACTTGATGGTTGGTACGGGTTAGTCCAGTTTGTGCAAAGTGACGACATCGTCCTTGTGCTTCCGGATCTGAATATTTTGCTTGACAACGCCTCGTTCCACTTCACCGTGAACGAAACATACGTCATTTTGTCCGTATTTCGTGTAAAAAAATTGATGTTTAAAAGGTTATACTTAGATCTAAGTATAGATCTAAGTGAAAAACAGAAGTTTTATAGAAAAAGATGAAGATTTTCGTAAACAGAAGAGTTTTGATGAAATCGAAGGTAAAACCTTGTGCAAAATCGTTGTAAAACGTTGTTGTTGCATGAAAACGGGATGATTCTTACTTGGAAATCAAAGGTTTTCGGTTTCGAGAGGTTTCTAGCGAACTTGCAGCAAGTTCAAATGAGGAGAGGAGCTGAGTATTTATAAGTGAGGTGAAGAATGGGTTGATTGGGATCAAGTTCGGCCGAACTTGTCCCTTTTCAAGCGAACTTGGCACAAGTTCAGGCGAACTTGGCCAGTTCTGCTTGAAAATGGTTAAGTTCGAGCGAGCTTGGGTGATATTTGATGTGTGGAAGGCCTGAGCAAGTTCGGGCGAACTTGGCGTTATCAAGTTCGGCCGAACTTGGCCTATTGGCGAAGTTTTGTTTGATATTTTCGCGTCAGGTGTTCGCTTGGCGATTCGGTTCATATTAGATAGTTATGTTAGGCGTTTTAGCGAAGCGTTAAGCGTTATATTACCATTGAATTGAGAGAGAGCGAGTTACGCGAGCGTTCGAGCGTTTTAAAGATAATAAACCATAACATAACAAACATAACACATATAAAACATAATTAACTGCATTTTGTGATGCGATGAGATAAGCGATGCGATGGCACAAGTGGTTATTATACAACAACACACTCGGCTATTAGAGTAACACAGTTACTAGTGATTGCGTTGAATTAGCGGTTAATAAGCGATTAGATGCGATATAGTTGTGACAAAATATTATTAACAAACATAACCCATTTCATTAATCAAACCTCGGATTTACAATGATAGATACAACCGGAATAAACGGAAAAAGATAACAACAAAATTATGAGTTGTTAAAGTCTCCCTTACTTTAGGAAATTTCGTTCCGAAATTTAAGTAGTGGCCGTAACAAAGAGATGTGGATATTTAGCTTTCATATCACTTTCCAATTCCCAAGTGAATTCGGCACCGCGTTTGCCTTCCCATTGGACTTTCACAATAGGAATGCGAGAGCGTCGAAGTTTCTTGGTCTCTCGGTCCATGATTTCTACTGGCTTTTCCATGAAATGAAGAGTCTCGTTTATTTGCAAATCCTCGAGAGCTCGTTTATTTGCAAATCCTCGAGAGGTACATGGAGATTCTCTTCAGCTATGCATTTCTTGAGGTTCGAGACATGGAAAGTCGGATGGACGTTGTTAAGTTCTGCCGGTAGTTCGAGGTGATAGGCCACTTTGCCGATTCTTTCCAGAATCTTAAAGGGACCCACGTATCGTGGCGCTAATTTTCCTTTCTTTCCGAAGCGGATCACTCCTTTCCAAGGTGCAACCTTTAAGAGAACGTGACTCTTTTGACGACTCCGAGCTTTCAAGAGATTGTCTCTGATTTGGAGGATTTTGTCTGTCATTTCTTGGATTAACTCGGGAGCGGTGATTTGTGCTTCTCCGATCTCGTGCCATGAAATAGGCGATGGACATTTTCTTCCATACAATGCCTCAAAAGAAGCCATTTGAATACTAGGATGATAACTATTATTGTACGAGAATTCTATTAAAGGTAAATGCGTATCCCAATTACCACCAAAATCTACGATGCACGCACGAAGCATGTCTTCGAGGGTGCGAATCATGCGCTCAGTCTGACCGTCGGTTTGAGGGTGAAAAGCGGTACTGAGATTAAGCGTAGTACCGAGAGCAGATTGAAAAGTCTCCCAAAGACATGAGGTTAAAGCGACAATCGCGGTCAGAGATGATGTCACGAGGCGTCCCGTGTCGACATATGACTTCGTCGGTATAGATTCGTGCTAATCGTTCTACCTTAAAGTCTTCTCGTAGGGCAATGAAGTGAGCTGATTTAGTAAGACGATCAACGATAACCCAAATACTATCGTGACTAGAGGAGGAGCGAGGGAGTTTCGTAATGAAGTCCATGGCTATGCTCTCCCACTTCCACATCGGGATTTTGGGTTGTTCGAGCAAACCAGAGGTCCTTTGATGTTCAGCCTTAACTTTCAAGCAAGTTAAGCACTTGGAGACGTAAACGGCGATATCCTTTTTCATGCCCGGCCACCAATACTTAGGACGAAGGTCCTGGTACATTTTGTCAGCTCCGGGATGAATGGAGTATCGGGATTTGTGAGCTTCGGTCATTAGCAATTCACGAAGATTATCACGGCTAGGAATCCAAATACGATCAACGTAATAGTAAATGTCGTTGGGTTTAACCACGAGCTGAGTTTCGATGCCACATTTCATTTCTTCCTGCAGGGTATTCTCGTTAAAACAAGCAAATTGGGCGGAGCGAATCATAATTTCGAGATCATTCAAAGCTTGAGAGTCACGAATATTGTAGACATAGCTTCGTCGACTAAGAGCATCGGCTATGACGTTTGCTTTGCCAGGATGGTATCGTATCTCACAATCGTAGTCGTTCAGAAGTTCAACCCATCTGCGTTGGCGCATATTCAGTTCCTGTTGATTAAAGATATGTTGTAAGCTCTTATGGTCGGTGAAGGCCGTACACTTAGTAGCATAAAGGTAGTGTCGCCATATCTTCAATGCAAAAACAACTGCACCGAGTTAGAGAACATGGGTTTCATAGTTCTTCTCGTGGATCTTGAGTTGTCGAGATGCATACGCGATAACCTTGTCTCGTTGCATAAGGTCACAACCAAGACCATGATTAGAGGCATCACTATAAATGACGAGATCGTCGTTTCCGTCAGGTAGAGCGAGTACAAGAGCGTTGCATAGCATACACTTGAGAGTTTGAAAGGCTTCCTCTTGTTTGGAATCCCAAACGAAAGGCTTGTCCTTATGAGTTAAAGCGGTAAGCGGAACGACGATTTTCGAAAAGTCGGTGATGAATCGACAGTAGTAACCCGCCAATCCAAGAAAAGAACGGATTTCGGATGCATTCTTCGGTATAATCCAACTCTTTACAGCTTCTATCTTTGCAGGGTCGATGTGAATTCCTTGACTATTAAAGATGTGGTCGAGAAATTGGACTTCTTCGAGCCAGAATTCGCACTTTGCGAACTTAGCATAAAGGCGATTTCCTTGGAGAAGTTCGAGGACTAAACAGAGATGGCACGCGTGTTCGTCTATCGACTTCGAGTAAATGAGGATGTCATCAATAAACACAATGACGAAACGATCCAAGAAGGCTTTACACACACGGTTCATCAAATCCATGAAGACCGCGGGTGTGTTTGTAAGACCGAAAGGCATGACCACGAATTCGAAATGGCCATAACGAGTACGAAAGGCGGTTTTAGGAATACCTTCTTCGAGTACACGTAACTGGTGATAACCGGAACGTAGATCTTAGAAAAACAAGTAGCACCTTGAAGTTGATAAAACAAATCATCAATTCAGAGAAGAGGGTAGCGGTTCTTTATCATAAGCTTGTTAAGTTCACGATAATCGATACACATTCGAAACGTCCCATCTTTCTTTTTCACAAAAAGAACGGGTGCGCCCCATGGCGAAGTGCTCGAGCGTATGAAACCTTTATCAAGAAGTTCTTGAAGTTGGCTAGATTGCTCGCGCATTTCAGATGGTGCAAGGCGATAGGGAGCTTTAGCGACAGGCGTAGCACCAGGGATTGGATCAATAAAGAATTCGACATCACGAGTAGGAGGTAAACCAGGTAAATCGTCGGGAAAAACATTAGGAAATTCACAAACAACGGGTATGTCTTTCAAGGTTTTCTTTTCTTTCTCCGGGTTCACGATGTGGGCTAGAAAAGCTATGCACTGCTTGCGCAGACATTTGTTCGCTTGGGTACATGACAAAAGCATCAACTTCTTTGAGGGAGTTTCACCGTAAACATGGAGTTGATCACCGTTAGGAAGAGGAAAACGAATCATTTTATCAAAACAGACGACTTCAACACGATTTTCGCGAAGAAAATCCATGCCTACTATGACATCAAAACTACCTAACTGCATAGGTATGAGGTCGATCGAGAAGCTGTGATTGTTGAGCTCAAGGGTACAATCACGTAGAACGGAGTTAAAGGTAACGGTTCTTTTGGTGGCGATTTCAACGTCGAAGGTACTTGGGAGATTAACACGCTTACATTTTAAGAGCTTTTCAAATTCTAACGATACAAAATAGTTATCGGATCCAGTATCAAATAAGCATGAAGCATAAATACCATTAATAAGGAACGTACGATTGACAACATTGTTGTCATTCTGAGCCTGGCGGTGGTTAATGTTGAAAGCTCTTCCACGCACAGCCTGTGGTTGTTGCTGCTGAGGCTGATGCCGCTGCGGCTCTTGTTTGACGGCACGGTTTGGGCAGGCATTGCTGAATTGATTCGGGTCACCGCATGTGTAACAAGCGCAAGCCTGAATTGCTGGTGCTGGCGGTGCTTGGTTAACGGGAGCAGCATTGAGAGGAGCTGGCGGAGCTGTGAGAGCGGGAGGAGCTTGCTGACGAGGACCAGTACGGCAATGCGCCGTGAAATGACCATAAATGTTGCAGTTGGCGCAAAAGCGGCAGTTTCCTCCAACCGCGTGATGATATGTGCACTTAGAGCACAGTGGGTGAGGTCCAGTGTATGCACGCTTAGCAGCTGGTGCGTTTGGAGTAGCGGCTTGGCGAGGCTGAGAGTTTGGAGCGGGGACCATCACGCAGTTCTTGTTGTTTCCCTTGCGCTTGCTATTCTGGTTACTGGTCTTGGAGGCTTGAGGTGGAGCAGTATCAGTGCTTGGCTCAGTAGTAGCTTGGATGAGATTCTTGGCCGAGGTTTTGAAATAACTAGCTTGGACTCGTTTGTCGTTGATTTCTGCGGCTATCTGGTAAGTCTCCTCGATGGTAGTGGGTCGAGCTGCTTGAACAAAGTCGGCTACGCAATCTAGTAAGGCGCGGAGATACTTCTTGATTGCCTTTTCGGTAGTATCCACCTGACCATGGCAGATAAGGCTGAACTGCTTGTAGCGAACGGTGAGACCAGCATTGTCACTACCATTTTGCTTGATACCCCAAAACTCATTTTCCAACTTCTGGATTTTGTGAGGTGGGCAGAACTCTTTGATCATGAGCTTCTTAAGTTCTTCCCACGTGAGAGAGTAAGCTTATCGTTACCGCGCCTGTTGCGCTCGACGGTCCACCTGTCAAGTGCCCTTGACTGAAAGACCCCAGTGGCGTTAACAGTGCGGAGATTTTCAGGGCATCCGCTTTGTCTGAAGGTGACTTCAATCGAGTCGAACCAATGAAACAACTTGGTTGGTCCGTCTTCGCCGGTGAATGCTGCAAGACCGCATGCTTTAAACTGATTGAAGCTGAAGCGAGATTTTGGAGCATCATTCTTGGAGTCTACTGATGAGTTGCTGCTGATCGCTTGTATTTCATTGACGATTTGCTGATCGCTACAAGAGAGGCGATGCGTTTGTCAACGTTGTTGTGCTGAGCGATGCGGCGAGTGTGAGATCCCATTGATGCTATTTCTAAAGAGAGATTCTGTAAGAATGCCACATAGGGAGGTTTTTAGACGAGATTTGATTATAATGGATTTTGTTTAAATATTTACTATCATTATTAATCACATAAGGCGCAAAACACGTAAGCACGTATCCACGTAAGCACATAAGCACATGATCACGTAGGCACATAAGCATGTAAGCACATGATCACGTAGACACATAAGCATTTAGGCACATGTATTACACGTATTCATTTTCACTAAGTCTTGCGTAGCGCGTACGAGGTGCAAGATAATAGCGTAATAAGCGAGTAATACCGCATATGAGGACATTCGCGTAAAAGAGTTGAGCGTTTTTAGTTTGGTTGGTGATTTAATTAGCGTTTTAGATTACGAGAGCTGTCCGAGTTGTGCATGTATCGATGGGGCGTAAAAGCGATAAATCGAGAAATCGATAAAGCGAGAAATCGAAATAAGTGTAAAATCCATAAGTTTAAACACATAAACAATAAATAAACTCGATGATGCGTAAAATTGACGATTGCAGGCTTAAATCAATTTTGTAGCGTCCTGGGTTTTGGGACAGCGACTACCCAAAGTGGTTCGAGAATTCTCTAAGTTCAGGCACACGATTTGGCCTAAAAGACAAATGCTCTCGTCGTACAACGGTTAACGGCATTTTTCCTTCCAGTTACGTCGTGTTCCGAGTCATTGAAATAATCGAGATTTTGGTGAGATTGAAAATCGAGGAGTGGAACTAGTTATTAAGATGCGGGTTTCACCCCTAACTTAACAACTTCATTCCTAGTTGTGGTTACGCTCACCAATCAAATCGGGAGTTCCAATAGATAGAAATAGAGAATTTTCGTCGAGGTTTGGATATCACTCCTAACTCAACGAAGGTATCTCGTATGAGAGAATGCGCGGAGTGAATGATCTTATCAAGAGTTCTTGGTTTTCACACCTAATCTCGACTTGATCACTACGTTTGTGTGATAGGAGCGTTCTTCATGTGTATTGTGGTAACTTTAGGAAAAGCATAAGTGGTTTAAAAGTCCGTTTTGATGATGTTTGATCAAGTTCGGGCAAAGTTGCACTACTCCGGGCGAACTTGATCTTTGAGCGAACTTGTTATATGTTTGACACGGGACTGACAACTTCGGGCGAACTTGGGTCAAGTTCGGGCGAACTGGATTAAGTTCGAGCGAACTTGATCTTGTTCAAGCGAACTTGTTCCAACTTTGGGCGAACTTGTCAGTGCGTATCCTTTTCGGGCGTTTAATTGATGCGTAACGGTCTGATTTAGCGTCCTAACTGTAGACTTAGCCGAACATGGCAATTCTACCTAATTCCTTAAAGTTATGGCTCTGGTACCAATCAGTCACACCCCAACCGATGGCGGAATCATCAGGGCGTGGCACTAGGCGAACCAGATTGCTCGAGAGAATCCATAACGATTATTTTAAATGACAATACTTAAAACGTCAATTTTCCATACAATTAACATATCATCATTCATAATCATTACAAATCCAACAAATTCCCAAACAATTCAAAGTTCACTGACAAATTTATTACAAGTTTCGAAAGCATAAACCTAATCCAATTCGTAGCGATAACGTCCTCAACCTGTTACAAACGTTAAAATACAAGTCAATACAATTAAGTAAGGGTGAGCATACAGGTTTAATAGCATAATAATAGTGATAAAGCATTACACATAACCGACATGCAAAACGTAGAGAAAGTGAATATAAGTAGCTAATCAATAACGATACAATCTAACCAACACGATGCGATGTGGAGTATACGCGATGCGTGTTCACAATAACGAACACGCACGTAAAGTAATTTGCAAGCCTTAACAACCCCCGAACCAATCGGGTGCTGAGTCCAAACTATAGTACTATCGGTTCTAAGGATGGTCTACAAGTATTCATTATTCACATATAGCAAACAAACATTCAGCGATTCACGTATAACATGGGAGAGCGGTTAGTGATAAAAGAGTTTAGCGTGGTGTGTAGCGTGTTTTGATATAGAGATGTATATAACACCCAAAAGTGCGTTTAAGCGAAAAAGGGTTCAAGTATACTCACTGTCGGTGCGATTTGGGAGAGAGACGGGGTCTGATGTAAGTTGAGGAGAGTGCCGGATCAGCCTGTAAGCGAACAGAAGTGCATCAGTCTTCCGAAATGCTGAAACGGTTAACGGTTGAAAGAATAGTAGACAAGTTCTGGCGAACTTGTGCTATTATCCTTGGAAGAGTACAAGTTCGGGCGAACTTGGGTGTTTTCTTTAAAAATTGATCAAGTTCGGGCGAACTTCGTCACCAATGTGGTGACAAGTTCGAGCGAACTTGATGTCTTCTGAGCGAACTTGACTGTTTTGGCATTCAAATCGTGCGTTTTCGCGTCGTTTGCTGAGGAAATCGAGTGTCCATCCCTCCAACCTTAAGCTACTGAGCAAAACCTAGGCTGGAGAGGTCTTTTGGAGCGAGTTTTAGCCATTTTACAAAAACTCGGACTAATCCGGATGAACTTGATGGATCGTACGGGTTGGTCCAGTTTGTGTAAAGTGACGACATCGTCCTTGTGCTTCCGAATCTGAACATTTTGCTTGACAACGCCTCGTTCCACTTCATAGTGAACGAAACATACGTCATTTTGTCCGTATTTTGTGTAAAAAAATTGATGTTTAAAAGGTTTTACTTAGATCTAAGTATAGATCTAAGTGAAAAACAGAAGTTTTATAGAAAAAGATGAAGATTTTCATAAACAGAAGAGTTTTGATGAAATCGAAGGTGAAACCTTGTGCAAAATCGTTGTAAAACGTTGTTGTTGCATGAAAACGGGTTGATTCTTACTTGGAAATCAAAGGTTTTCGGTTTCGAGAGGTTTCGGGCGAACTTGCAGCAAGTTCAAATGAGGAGAGGAGCTGAGTATTTATAGGTGAGGTGAAGAATGGGTTGACTGGGATCAAGTTCGGCCGAAGCGAACTTGGAACAAGTTCGGGCGAACTTGGCCAATTCTGGTTGAAAATGGTTAAGTTTGAGCGAACTTGGGTGATAAATGATGTGTGGAAGGCCTGAGCAAGTTCGGGCGAACATGGTGTTACCAAGTTCGGCCGAACTTGGCCTATTGGCAAGTTTTGTTTGATATTTTCGCGTTAGGTTTTCGCTTGGCGATTCAGTTTGTATTAGATAGTTATGTTAAGCGTTTTAGCGAAGCGTTAAGCGTTATATTACCATTGAATTGAGAGAGAGCGAGTTACGTGAGCGTGTGAGCGTTTTAGAGATAATAAACCATAACATAACAAACATAACACATATAAAACATAATTCCACATAATTAACTACGTTTTGTGATGCGATAAGATAAGCGATGTGATGGCACAACTGGTTATTATACAACAACACACTCAGCTATTAAAGTAACACAGTTACTAGTGATTGCGTTGAATTAGCGTTTAATAAGCGATTAGATGCGATATAGTTGTGACAAAATATTATTAACAAATATAACCCATTTCATTAATCAAATCTCGGATTTACAATGATAGATACAACCGGAATAAACGGAAAAATATAACAACGAAATTACGAGTTGTTACATCTTGAAAGGGGTTGTAAAAGGCTAAAAGTAGTGGTGGTTCATGGTGGTTTATGGTGGTGATAGTGGTTGATTTTTAGTGAGAGAAAGTTGGTGATTTGGTGACTTGTTGAATAATAGAAATGATAAGAATTGTGATGTTATGCAAATCATATGCATATCTTCCACCATGCTCTTAGTTTCAACAAGTTGCAACAATGAGTGTGGCCATGGGGGCCCACTCTTGACCGAAATTGACTGGGGGGTAAATTGTAAATTATTTAATATAAAAGTATTAGCTTACTAGATATTTTTGTGATTAAAAGTATAGTGCATAGAGGTTTTATTGCACCATTAGGGAGTAATTAGGGAATTAGGATGCTAATTGTCGTCAACTAGTTCACTAGACTAGTAGAAGTTATGGTTTGATGGTTTAAATGCCTTCCGTTTATGTAACGCGCTGCTTTTCACACTTTCCATATTTATCATGTGTTGTTGTACTTTCCAACTGGACAAAGTTATCGCTTACGCGTCGAGACAACTCAAGATTCATGAGAAAAACTACACCACGCAAGACCTTGAACTTGGTGAAGTTGTTTTTGCATTGAAGATATGGCGACACTACCTTTATGGTACCAAGTGTGTGGTCTTCACCGACCATAAGAGCCTGCAGCACATCTTCAATCAAAAGGAACTCACCATGCGTCAACGTCATTGGGTGGAATTGTTAAACGACTACGACTGCGAGATTCACTATCACCCTAGTAGGGCGAATGTTGTAGCCGACGCTCTAAGTCGTAAATCTCATGCGAAGAGTATCCACTGTTTCCAGATCCTAAGTAATCTTCAAGACTGAATTCCTAAGGCACAACTTATACAATGAGATGAAGTGTGGTACTGAAGAACAACTCATGTCCAAAGCTGATTGTATGTTATACTATCTCAATCGAGTCTGGATCCCGAATCGTGACCACCTTCGTGACTTCTTGATGAAGGAAGCTCACAAATATCAATATTCCATTCATCCTGGTGCCGACAAGATGTACCAAGACTTACGTACATCTTATTGGTGGCCTGGCATGAAGAAAGATATCGTTCTCTATGTCTCTAAATGTCTCATGTGTTCCAAGGTCAAAGCCGAACATCAATGTCCCTCTGGCTTACTCGAACAACCTGAAATTCCTATCTGGAAATGGGAGAGTATCACTATGGACTTCATCACTAAACGTCCTCGTACTTCTTCTGGTCATGACAGCATCTGGGTCATCATTGACCGTTTGACCAAGTCCGCTCACTTCCTCCCCATTCGTAAAGAATATAAAGTCAAGAAATTGGCTCATATCTACACGGATGAGATCATTTGTTGTTATGGTATCCCCATTGACATCATTTCTGATCGCGATGCTCGTTTTACCTCCCAACTTTGGCAAACATTTCAAACCACTCTTGGTACTCGCCTCAATCTTAGTACCGCTTTTCACCCTCAATCTAACGGTCAAACTGGGCGTACCATTCAAACTCTGGAAGATACGCTTCATTCTTGCGTAATCGATCTTGGTGGCAACTGGGATTCACACTTACCATTGGTAGAATTCTCGTTTAACAACACTTATCACGCTAGTATTCAAATGGCACCATTTGAAGCATTATATGGTCGAAAATGTCGATCGCCTATCTGTTGGCACGAGATCGGTGAAGCTCAACTCACTGGTCCCGCACTCATACAAGAAACGACAGAAAAGGTCCAACAAATACGTGATAACCTACTAAAAGCTCGAAGCCATCAAAAGAGTTACGCTGACAAAAGACGCAAACCATTGGAATTCAATGTTGGTGATCAAGTACTTCTCAAGGTATCCCCTTGGAAGGGTGTAGTTAGTGTTGGTAAGAAAGGTAAACTCGCACCTCTCTACGTGGGTCCCTTCAAAATTCTCAAAAGGATTGGCAAGGTTGTGTATCGAGTGGACCTACCTAAAGAAATCAACAACGTTCACCCTATCTTTCACGTTTCGAACCTCAAAAAGTGTCTAGCTGAAGAAGGACTTCAAGTTCCACTCGAAGATCTTCAAATCAATGAAACTTTGCACTTCTTGGAGAAACCTGTCGAAATCATGGACCGGGGAATCAAGCAATTGAGGTGCAGTCGAATTCCTATCGTTAAGGTTCTATTGGAAGGAAAACATGGCGTTGAGTTTACTTGGGAACTCGAAAGTGATATGAAGACTAAGTATCCGTATCTGTTCATTGCATCTTCCTAAATTTCGGGATGAAATTTCCAAAAGGAGGGGAGACTGTAACGCCCTTCTTTTCACACTTTCCATATTTATCAAGTCTTGTTGTACTTTCCAATTTTGGGAACTTTCTATTTTCGGAAACTTGTACTTGTATCGTATTTTTAACTTGTAATCCGAGACACCGATCATAATGAAAGTCATATTTTTATCAATTATTTTCCATTTATACTTGTTATGTTCAATTTATACTTGTAATCGCATGCAACAAACCCTAATTCGAAACTATGTCACGATACGTGCAAATAACCGACTCTCAACGCGTTTACGTGCAATACTTGTGAATAACCAACAATTAATGATTCTAATAATTATTATACATAATAATACCTCATATTATACTTGTAAACACCTTCGACATGTTAATTATACTTGCAATTATGTGTTATAGATCGTAAATCGCCTATACTTGCATTTTGTGCGATAACCGACAACTATGTGTTACAACCGGCATTACCGATACTTGTTTTACATAATTTCACATACATGGACATACTTGACATCACTTTTAAGTTTATGATACTTGCATGCTTGGTACACGCTTAAAACTACATAAAAAGCACTCGAAAACACCCAAAAACCTTACTTTGGGGCCCTAATTGCATACTTATCAAACTTGAGGGACCATTTGTGACAAAAATCCAAACTCCCCCTGAAACCCACGTTTTTAATCTGCATTTTTGGCTTCAACCTCCATCCTAAAATATAAATTTTGAATCTTATATTTATGGCTCTAACTCCATTCTCCACCAATGGGCTTCTAAACCTCATTAAACACTCACCTAACTTCACCACTATAAAACCAAGACTCCATACACTCATTTTTACTTTCCAAACACTTCTACACTCTCAAATTACTTTCTAATTCTATGGAATATCAAGTTTTGGGTAGATTCATCTAAGTTACAAAAGTGAGTTCATACTCACTTTTCTTCCATCTTCTTCACTTTTTCTTCTTCTACAAAGTTTAGTTAGCCTCTAGTGATGTTTCCACAAGTTTTCTATGGAATACTAATATGGAACAACACCATTTTTGTGGGCCAACTTTCTGTTTTAAAAGAAAACTTTATAAAACTTGCTTTAAACTTGACTTTTCTTCAACAAACCTATGTTCCTATGCTCCTAAATCAAGTCTAAGATTAGTGAGCTCAAACAAGGTTGTTACATACAAATCGGAGGTGTTTTATCCCTCCAAACTTTTTGTTTTATTAGGGTATTTAACCCACAAATGTCGAAACCATCCAAGCTTGACAAAGCTTGTGTTTTGGTAAATGTGTGGTTACTTGGAAGCTTGGGCTATCCTACCTCAAACCCACCACCTCGCTTGATGTTTTCTCATCTCTAACCCAAGTAGTTTGCTAGCATAAAAGTGACACAACCCCGTCTAGCCTTCGACACATAGTTAACACTTTCTATGTCGATGTCGGCTCAACCGGGTTGAAGATTACTTGGCTACTTGGTATAGTGATCACATGTACTTTCTTTATTTTCATTCATGACCATCCGAATTGTCCTTGTGATTGGTGAATCATATAATGAGATTAAACCTCCATGCTTGACTTACATGACATATATGATACTTATGATAGACATATTAAATACTACATTATATATATAGGGAGAGTTTCATGAGAAAACTAGATATAAATGAGAAAACTAGAAAACTAGCCAAAAAAACATAAAAAACATACAATTTTTTTACAATTTTTTATAAAAAATCGCTACATTTTCTGTATAAAAAAACTTTTTTTCAAAAAAAAAACTTGCACTGCACATGTGTACTATATGTGTACTACACATGTGCATTATATGTATATGTTGCACATGTGCATTATATGCTTTTTTTATTTTTATTTTTGAAGTTTTTTATATAATATATATAGTGATTTTTTATAAAAAAATAAAATAAATAAATAAAATTTTGATATGTTTTTTTGGCTTTTTAGTTAGTTTTTTTGTTTTCTCATTTAAACTAGTTTTCTCATGATCCATCCCCTATATATATATATATATATATATATATATATATATATATATATATATAATAAACTATATGTTATCTAAGTCTAAAACACGTCGTTACAATTCTAGTGGGTAAAGTAACCCATGAAACACATTCACCCATATGGGTTGTCATAGTGTCAAAAACGAATGTTTTAAGACTAGATAAGTACTTTGCATATACATATTTTTTGTACTTTAAATTCCTAATCCGAATCCTATATTATCATCCAAATACTCACACACCTTCGTTTACCCCATTGTACAGTAATCTCGGTGTTCCATCCACAAACTCTCCAACCTTTCACGGAATAACAAAGGAAAGCTTTGCAAAACCGTGAGTATACTCGATCCCATTTTCCATTTATACATTTTGGGTGCAACATGTACACTATTACAAATCACAAATCACAATTAAACTCGTTTACACACTTACTCTATCCGTTAATAACATTATACTTGTTTATATTCTTGTTATCGAATGCTATGTTAAACTTGTGTTTATATGCTCATTAACCTTGCTAACCTCCCTTAACAAATATAGCGCTATAGGATTAACGCACCACCCGTATTCTTGTGGTATTGTTAAGCAAACTATTTTACACCCTTTCGTTTCGACGATGTTGGGCAATCACGATTGCGTTAGACTTTGAATTGACATATATTGAACACCTGACAGTATGATAACAATGATTTTATGCAACGTTACCATGTTAGATATGAGACAAACTCTTTTCACTATTTGCTATGTATGAAAACTTGTATGCTCGGAAACTTTTGTTGATATATTATTTTAATACATGTTGCAGGAAACTAGTTGATGCCATTGAAGAATGTTATTTATGGTGGATTAATACAGACCTAGTTTTAAATTTATGTATTTCTTTTCATGTTATTATGTCATTTGAAACTTGTTGTATTTCCATTTTTGAAACTA
Source organism: Scalesia atractyloides (assembly GCA_947069175.1). Classification (NCBI taxonomy): domain Eukaryota; kingdom Viridiplantae; phylum Streptophyta; class Magnoliopsida; order Asterales; family Asteraceae; genus Scalesia; species Scalesia atractyloides. The sequence goes on along the minus strand of CAMTDV010000019.1, from coordinate 41,594,973 downwards.
TGTATCGTCTTTTTAGTATCAACGAAATTGAATTATTTAATTATTGCCACAAATAGTGTTATGAAGTCTCTTACTATCTCATTTTCGTTCCGCTCCGATGTTTCTGCAATCGGTTGGGGTGTGACCGTTTAGTCGTCAGTTCAATATCGGCACTTTTAATTCGTACCAACGAATGTTTTCCGTAAGTTGTTATTCCACAACCAAAGATGTTATGAAGTCATTTTGGTTCTCAAAATAAGCTTAACTAGTTCGCCATGTCTTTCGTTTGGTTGTTTTGGCGTCGGAAATATTATTTACTAGCTTGTCGGTTCAAAAATGGACAAGTTGTGGGGGTTGCAACGTAGCACTAAAAGCTTATGTTTCGGACACCCCATTGATATCCTCTAAGTGTTTTAATGTGCGTGTCATCATTTGTCATAATTCTAGAGTCTCGGAAATGCTGAATTAGTAGTTCGGACGAATTAAAATTGTTATATTTTTAGCCAATCGGACGATTTTGTGAGTAGAGTGTCGTACCGGAAAGTTATGTAATATTGCAAGATTTGTTCTCATATTAGTGTTTTCATATATATATGGACTCAGTTATGTCATTCGTATGTCGTTTTTCATTGCTTCGTTCTGTTTCAGCGGTATGCTGACATGAATAGTGCAACTGTGAATAGTGCGCCCAACACTTTCTACCAACACTTTTAGGACATAGTTTTGTTTGTTTCGCGATGTAACGGAAACCAATATATGTTATTTTTGGTGCAGAATGTCTATGTCTTAGTCTTATATCGAGTCTTTAAAGATTAGATGTGAGTAGGCTAGCAAAACGAAGTATTTATGTGTTTTGGTAACAAGTTCACTTGAGTTGGAATGTTGAAGTCAAGTTCGTTCGAACTTGACATAGTCATGTTCACCTGAACTTCCCTCCTCACCAACGAACTTGTAGCCCTATAAATAGCTAGCTTGTGATTGTCATTTGTAACTTTGCACACTTTGAGGCAGAGCTCTTTCAAATTGGAGACTTGATGTTATATCAATAAAATTGACGTTTAACAGATTAATTCTTGTTGTTTGGTAATCATGTCGTAATATTTCCGCTATTATGGACATTAGATATCAAATCTAGGTTATTATGCTATCAGGATCGGTCCTACAAGTGGTATTAGAGCAGGATTGGCCTAATTTGAAGACATTGGACATAGAACATCTCATCTTCTACTTATTTCTTCTATTTCTAACTTTTCTTGGACAATTCACGGATAAAATGGACTAATTTTCAAGTATAATACGTAAAATCCATAATAATTAAACCCTTGAAAAGATCAGAGCTTAAAACAAACGAATTCATGTCAAAAATTGCAAAAAAAACCATGTCGAATAACTCATGTTCGCTCGAACTTGACTAAAAAATTCACATTTTTCATCAACTTCGCCCGAACTTGATTGATTTTTCAAGGATTTTACCCAAGTTCGCTCGAACTTGCCTGATTTTTATCAAATTTAATCATGTTCGCCTGAACTTGATCAAAATTTGATTGAAATTCTTTCCAAGTTCGCCCGAACTTGCTGATTCCTTTGGATTTTCTCACAACTTCGCTCGAACTTGTATTCTTAGTGATGCAAGTTCGCCCGAACTTGTTAAATAGCTGAGTTTCACACGCTGTGACAAGTTCGACCGAACTTGTCCAGGGTTTCTAAAAAAACAGGTGTGAAAATCCCGAAAAACGTCTCGGACATTATATATCGTTAGAATCGTATCGACGAGACGAGTTTAAAGCTCTAATCTGGTAAAAACAGTTTTCCGAAATATTTTAAACGTTTTTAGCAAACTGATACGTTAATATTGTCGATTAAAAAGTCAAATTTTTCTAAAAATTGTCTGCTTGCTAATCATTTTTCAAGTGTTTTGAACGACAGATTAGTTTGGAAAACAAAATGGGGTCTGTGAAGCCGCCAATGTTGATGAGATTAGAAGAGTATGAAGCCTAGAATGAAAAATTCAAGGACTGGGTACGAGCAAATCACCTCTATGGTTGGGTTGCTATTCAAACTGGATTTGAATGGCCAGTCAATGAACGTGGAGCTGAGCTTTCAGTATCAAAGTTTACAACTCAACTGAATGCTGCATATTCCCATGAGAAAAAGATCCTAACCTCGTTACAGCAATCGATAAAAGAAGATATCTTGGTTTTGTTACCAGAATACAAAACTGGATAGGATTTGTGGAAATCCTAGACGCTAAATATTTGGAAAATATTGAGATAATTAAGAACAAGAAGGTGCTAATCAAGAAGAAGTCTGATCGTGTTAGTGATCAAGGAAATGATCGGGAAGCACAAAGTTCAAATGTTCAGTTGAAGAGAGGAGTGAGTATAATGGTGAAGAACTATGAAAGAAAAGAGTCTTCAAGTTCTAAACCAGTCTGCCCAGTTTATGATGTAGATATCTATCGGGCAGATAATGCCAAACTCTTGAGTGAGATTGAGAGTTTGACATTAGAAAATAAAACATTAAAAGAAAATTAAAAGAATTTTGAAAACAGAATAAAAATTTTAGAAAATAAAAAATTACAAATGGTAGTATATTTTCAAAATTAAATAAATGTTAAAAATAAAAAAAATTGTTTTTGAAAAATTAAATATAGAAAATCAAAAAGCAATAAATTCTCATATTGAGAAAATTGCTCAACTTGAAAAAGAAGTTAATACTGTTAAAAATAAAGTTGTTAATTCAGAAAAATTATTAAAAGGTTTTGTGACCTCCTCATTAAAGTTAGATCATATATGTCCAAAACCGATCAATAATAATAAAAAGAAATTCCAATAAGTAACATTGTTACAAATTATGACGATGCCATAATTGAATATTGTGACGATAATACCAATGATAAAAGAGCTAAAAATGATAAACATGAAATATTTTTAAAACTAAAAGGAAAATTTCAAGAAACTATTCTACAATCTACTGAAAAGGGTGATAGCTTAACGCAAAAACCTTCTAAGCAGAATGAAGAACAAAAACAAAGTTTTAAAAGTTTTCAAAACAAAAATAAAAGCCTATCGGAACAATCATCCAATCATTATAAAAATTCAAACAAATTTGAAAAACAAAACTCACAAAACTTTGAAAATAAGTGTTGCAGGTCGGACCACAGTGCTTCAACGTCAAATCAAAGGAACATGAGAAGCAGGCAAAATGGCTACCACACATCAAATCAGTGTTATGATTTGAGTGTATGGTTTGATAGAAAAGATCGATATGAGAACTGGAAGTGTCATAAATGTGGAGTAACTGGACACATTGCAAGAAAATGTTTTCAAATTAATCCTAAATCTACTCATATTGATAACAAAATTTCTGGAGTACCAACTCAGGTTTTGAAACGATGTACAAAAACTACAAACAAGGTGAAATCAGTTATTACTAAGTTTTCAAATTTTGAAACAGGTGAATCCTCGAATAGTAATGAACAAAAAGTTTCTACATTATATTTCAAGAAAGCTTTAATGAAAAATCAAACATGGTTAGTAAAAGGAAAAGAAGTTTCACAATCATTGAAAGTTGAAAGTTTAGAGGACTTTCTGAAACTTGTGAAAGTCCAAAATAAACCTGATTGTGGAGAGAAAATTAAAATTAAGGTTGAAGAAACAACGCCTAAGACTGAAAAGGCTTGGGTGTCACTTTCAACTAATTGTTTGAATTTTTGTGCAGGAACTTCTGAGATGAACGCAAATTACTAAGAATGTAGTTCCGTGGCACACATTAAAGACGGGCCGGGTTATTATGCTATATATAAAGGCCATTTTAACAAAATTTTGAAATTCCAAAAATGTTTACTTTACAATTTTTGAAATTTTTTTGGAGAAATTTTTTTTGAAAACATGTTCCAATAACGTTTACTTGAATATTTTACAAATTTTTGAAGAAAAATTGAAAAATTAAACAGAACCCTCACTATTGAACAGACAAAACTCATGGATTTAAATTGTTATAAACGCAAAAGTGTCAAGGTTTTTGTCATCATGAGGGGGAGAGAGCTTTAAAAGAAAAAACTGTAAAGCAGTAATGGATGGAGAATTGAAGTGATTCTCATCAGTTGGTCAATGTTTTTTTTTTAAACAAAAATTCCAAAAATATGTTTTTGAATTTTAGGGGGAGCAAAATTTTTAGAAAATCCAAAAACATATTAAAAACAAAAAGGTTGAAAAAGGCAAAAAGAGTTGTGTGGACAAAAGGAAATGATAGTATATCAGTGGACTATCACAGTATGCTAAGGATTTGTAAAGTTTAAAAAGAGATAAAGAAGTCTTACAGTACATAGTTGATATGTCTCAAAAACTGATATGATCCTTTAACACAAACTCAACAAAAATATATTTGTAAATATGTTTGTACATAGTTAGAGTATGATATTCATTTCACAAAAACAAAAAGATTTATATTATCTTTTAGTTTCGACTGCTAATGATGAAAAGCTGATTTTCAAAATCTAAAGCTGCTGATCAAAAGTTTGAAAATTTCAAATTGATCTGAAAAGTTTAAAAGTTCATTAATTTGAAACTTACATTTGAACAAAAACATCAGTTTAGTGTCAAAATGTTCAATCAAGATCATTAAGTTGAACTTGATACATGAATCAGATATTCAAGGTTATTAATTTGGACTTAAATAACTGAGAGGGTTTAAAAATTGATAAGATGATTAAAAATTTGAAATGATAGTGTTTTTAAGAATCTGAAACAGGAAGTATATTTTAAGGGGGAGCTAGATAAAAATGTTGATTCAAAATGCCAGAAAGCTCAAAGCAAAGGGGAGCAAGGTGATTCAATGTTTTATAAAGACAAGCTCAAGAAAAGAGAAAAGGACTGTAGACGATATGAAGATCATGGAACTTAAAGTTATTGAAGAAATAAAGATCAAAGAAAAATTAAAGACTCTGAAATTTAACTGAAGAATGATGACTACGGCAACATCTAAGGGGGAGTCTGTTGATGCATATGTCTGTTACCTACGTCATCGTATAATATCGAGTCTGTATTTAGAAGCGAAATGTCAAAGTTTATGTTTGTAAAGGGTCAAGTTCGCTTGGAATGATGTGTGAATAGTCAAGTTCGGCCGAACTTGACTAAGCAAGTTCGCCCGAACTTGCATCTCACCAGCGAACTTACACTCCTATAAATAGGAGTCTTGACATTTCATTTGTAATATTCAGAGATTTTGTCACAACAGAGGCGAAGCTCCGTCCAAGTGTTTCTAGGATCTGTAACGTCTACTAATCAATGAAACAGTGATTAAATATTAACAAAAATAAAAAATAAAAAAATATATATTTGAAAAAATACAAAAACATATGAAAAATTTCAAAAATGTACAAAAACATTTAAAAAGACAAAAAGAATTCGGTGTCACAAAAAGGAAATGATAGTACATCAGTGGACTATCACAGTATGCTAAAGAAATGTAAAGTTTAAAAGTGATAAATAAGTCTTACTGTGGATGTGTCGATAGGCTTAACACGTTTGGTAAATTGTTTCCGAGATATAAACTAAATTTAGCAACTGCTTAAACTTGTGGATTAACACATCTTGGATATATGGACTTAGTACTCCGAAATTTCGATTGAAGGGTTGCCTGATTCTGAGATAAGAGGTCTTTATAGATAGTTGATATCTGGGGTATTATACAAGTTCTTCTGATTTTGCAGAAGCAATAGCCTAGAAATTCTATAATACTTTCGCTATAAACCCCTAAACTACATGCAATCTTGAAAAGTATTGAAAGATCTAATCATTTGCAGTGCTGAAAAGATTCCTTAAATGAAACACACCTTAAAGTCGAGCCTTCATCTCTTTGTCTGTGCGGTAGTACTACCTGAGCTCTCAAGGTCTCGCACTAACCCAAAGACAGATATCAATTACGCTATATTCAACTGTAAGATGAAATCTAGGGAATCTTGATACGGGAGTATATTCAAGAAGTGGGAACCATAGATAAGTCAAGTTTCATAAATCATACCTTAACATATCTTGGAACAGTTGAGAAACGTGGTAAAGTTTAAGTGGATAAACATATCGACAATCTAGGTAAACGATTTAAAACTTAGAGTCATCTAAAGGTCAACGGTACTGGTGATATGTCTCAATTAACTGATATGTTCCTTAGACACGAATTCACAAAATATGTCTGTAAATATGTTTGTACATAGGTTA